>CM076674.1:84286655-86741655 GCA_038501925.1 Xenopus petersii | reverse complement strand
ACATTTTGGGCTAGATTCAATTCAATGAGAAAAAGGCTTATCATGTGAAAACTCATGGAGGAAATTCAATTTAATTCAGAAAAACTTATCTTGCTTTTTATCACAAGAAAACTCTTTTGAAGTCTATGGGAAAAACTGGAGCAGAGTTTGCAGAAAAGGTTTCTCTTCTCGAATTAAATCTCGTCTGTGAGTTTTTATGTGATAAACCATGAGATACCTTTTTCTCACTGAATTGAATCTGGCCCATTGTAGTATTGTCTGGAGTAGAGATTTCTTTTGTTACTTTGTTTCGATTGTACGTGAAGTCAGGACCAGCAGTACAGAGCACTTCCTAACAAATAAAGACTATCACATTTCGAGAGGTGGTATTCAGTCAAGGGTCTCATTGGTTTTGCCAGATACTCAATGCCAGGCAATGTAAAACTCAGGGGCATTTACTTTGCATAGAAAAGGAGCACACAGTAGTATGAAATTCAATAGATAAAGACCTGTGTCCTCTATGTTAGGGCAGCCCAAAAATAATTTTTGATCTACCAGCAGCATTGTCTTCAAACAACCTCATTAGATCACCTTTCCAGATGCCGCCCTTGTTCGGTGATTGCAAAGGGGAAGGGGGTAGAGGTGTGTGACCTGAAACGTGGGCTGTGGGGTTACCATTGGGGACTCGCAAGTATGGGTGGCAAGGATCCCATCTTACACGTGTTGGACTGGGGGGTCTGGGCTGACCTGGGCTGCAGCATCAGGGCCCCGTCGTGAGCAGTACCTGTGCTCGACATTTCTTTGATCAGTTGGGGGGGGTTGGAGGTCAGGAGCACAGATAGGCTGTGTGGAGTGGGTCTGGGCCAGTGGGGCCCAGGAGGGCTGCCGGATCAAGACCCTGGCCCCCCTCCCCAGCCATAAATTTTAAGGGCTAGGGCCCACCTGGGTTTTTCCCGGTGTACCGCCAGCCCAGTCCGACCCACCCAGCATCTCCAGGCCTGGACATTTTTTACATCAAAGCAAATGTCACTGTTACATTGACATACTTCAAGTTGAGCTCAACCTCAAACATGCCTGCCATCCAGCTACCCGGATAAAAAAGGGCTTTTTTATTTGCCTGTTTGTTAAAAAGGAGATCCTGCTTTACAAATCCCCACATGGTATCAGAATATTCCTGTTCATGGTGAAGGCTCCATCAGCTGCAAATGATGGAGGACAAAAGTACATCAACAAAATATTTTTAGCTGATTTTCCTCTTTTTAATCCATTTCTTTTTAAATAACTGAGCAGCATTTCTTGCTTCTTCAAAGAGTGTAGTTATGTATGCATTGTATATTGGCCTTGTATGTGTTCACACAGTATAAATTCAATAATGGAGCTTTTAGAGCGGATAAGATCAAAGCAATCTTCTTAGCATATGCTGGAGGCCTGACTCAATATTTGACTTGCTAATTCTTTCCTAGGGCGCGGAAATAATATTGTTCATTTTGTTCTTACCATTACGTACAACAGGAATTAAAAAAAGGAAAAGTTTCCTGCATAAGCAGCAATCGTTTGCTTAAGTGCCCATTGTGTCAGCTTAGGAGTTTGTAAAGTCCTGTTTAAACATGTGCTTTTAATAATAGGAATTATTTGCGCTCACTTTTACATATGTTGACTTCTATGGTAAAATTAAAAGCAAGCCTAAAAGGCTAGAACAGAATTATTTTGTTAAACCATATATCTGATTAGTCTAGACCCTCCAGGCCAACAAAAATATTGCAAACAGTTGAGTTTACTTAATAAACAGCCTTAAAAGTAGGTCTCTCTATAAATATATTTTGAGAGACCCTGTGTATTATTAACACATATTTCTAAAGCAGTAACATGTTCTGCACTACAGTAAAAGCTCCAGGATGGCCGTATTCCATGGACTCCATTTTATCCAAATAATCCAAACTTTTTTAAATGATTTCCTTATTCTCTCTAATAATAAAACAGTACCTTGTACTTAATCTAAACTAAGATATAATTAATCATTGGGAGCAAAACCAGACTATTGGGTTTATTTAATGTTTACATGATTTTCTAGTATATTTAAGGCACGAAGATCCAAATTACGGAAAGATCTGTTATCCGGAAAACCCCAGGTCCAGAGCATTCTGGATAACAGATCCCATACCTGTATACATCATACAGTACATACAAATAACATGCCTAACAGAGAGACCCTTTATTCGGGAAAACCCCAGGTCCTAAGCATTCTGGTAACAGGTCATATACCTGTATAATAATAATAATTATTATTATTATTAATAATAATAATAATAATAATAATAATAAAGATGCTGTTCACATTTAAATTAAGACTGGAATATGAATAGGAGAAGGCCTGAACAGAAAGGTGAGTGATAAAAAGTAGCATTAACAATAAATTCTTATCCTTACAGTTTTGGTTTTTAGAAAGGGTCAGTGACCCCCATTTGAAAGCTGAAAATAGTTGGAAGAAGATGGCAAATAATTAAAAAATGTAAAGGCCAATTTAAAAGTTGCTTAGACTCATTATATTATAATTTATAGGTGAACCGCCCCTTTAAAAACACGAGCACCTACATAGTCTACAGCAGTGCTGTCCAACTTCTGTGGTACCAAGGGCCAAAATTTTACTGGCCTATGTGGTGGAGGGCTGATAATTGCAGTCAGTGTTGACCACTCCCCCTTTTAAACCACACCCACTGTAAACCACACCCATGTTACCACAAGAACTTTTAAGATCATATCCGCATTAATGGTGGTAACACACCAAAAAACCAAATGGTTGGTGCTCACTGCAGGGAAATCCCTCATCACTCATATGTGAAAAATTGAAGTCATGTTAAAAACATCCCCTTAAATCCATATGCCTCAGCCTCCCCTGTGGATAATACAGCAAACCCCCAACACATGATTAAACACCTTAGGGGCCTGTAACAACAATCTCCAAATGCTAACAAACCCCAAGAACAAACCCCTAGCAGGCTTACATCCCACAGGTCGCGTAGTGCAAGCAGAGAATGGCACACACAAGCAGCACTGAGTAAGCAGAGAATGGTACACCCAAGCAGCACTGGGCAATCAGAGAATGGCACACACAAGCAGCACTGAGTAAGCAGAGAATGGCACACCCAAGCAGCACTAGGCAAGCAAAGAATGGCACACACAAGCAGCACTGGGCAAGCAGAGAATGGCACACACAAGCAGCGCTGAGTAAGTCCTGGATCATTGCTTTCAAGAAGCAGAAACTTTAGGCTGATGCAATAAGGTCATTATATAAGATTTTTAGCCCTATTCATTTTTAGGGTTTAGTTCTCCTTTAATGAGATGCAGGATATGACCTGGAGTAGGTGCCACTGGGCTTTTAGGTGACACAACTACCTGGGTTGCAGGGGCCCTGTCTCTGGTGAGTCATGCCCAGAGGCACATTTTAGCACTGGTGCACATGTAAGTGTAGCATTGGCCATGTGTTGGAATTGGGCTGGTGTTGTAAGGGGGCACACATGGAGGTTAGCCAGGGCCGCTCCTGCCATGAGGCACGGTGAGAACCTTGCCTCAGGCGTCAGCCAGCAGCTAGTCACAAGGGGCTGCAAAAAGCCTCCTCTTGTAACTTTAAGAGACGGAAATTCGGCTCTGAGTGCAGAAAGTGTTATTGCACGCAATGCACTATTAGCGATGCTGCCCCCCTTTGACCTGCTCCAACGCTGCTTTTTAAGTGCGGAGAGGGGGGGAATCTGGGCTCCCTCCCCTGAGGTTAGCACGTGGAAGTGACTGTGGCTGTTTTATATGATAAATCCTGCAGTAGCCCTGTCTGATATAAGCAGAGATGAGTGGCCCTGATATACAAGAGGCAGATTGTTACATTCTGCATAAGCTCTTCTTTGTGCAACTGGGTTGGTTTTAATGAGCACAACACAAAGTGCAGTATTTTCCTAATGTACAGGTGTCTTTTTCCCTTTGATATCCCAGAGGCCGATTTATTTGTGTGCATCTGAATAAAAGAAGCGGCCCGGCCTTTTCAGATATAACACATGCCACTTCATCCCTGATATTGTTTTAATGTTAATGTCACAGAGTTGTGTTTGCTGGACATTTTGTCCGCCTTCATCTTTTATGTTTTGCTTCCTTTTGTTTTTTTAATTGTTTTCCACCTCCTTTGGAAGATTGACATTTTCAGGATTTTATCTTTCGGCTGGTTACAATTCAAAGTGCACCTGTGGAATATAATAACTTGTTCTCCTGGTGGAGTTAGCGATGTCTTTGTGTTACTGGCGACTGACCAAGCGAGAGATTGAAGTGGCAAGAAGAGATAAAAGCTTTTGAAACTGATGAATGTGTCGGCACATTAAATGGGGTGGGGAGGGGCTAAGTCTCAGCCAAAATACACAAATGTATTAAAGTGCTGAAAGTTTGTAGGAAATCAAGTTACGGGCTGGGGTGATGCGTGTCACAGAGAAGGACACACAATTAAAGGGACTTTTGTGAGCATACATATATTTTGGTAGCAAGATTTTTGCTTTCGCTTATGAATGCGCTGTGCAACAAAAACATACATATACTCTTGTCTTATTACACGAAGGAATGCTGGGAAATTTAAATCCGTTACAGATACCTAATGTGATTGTTAATAAATAAATGAACATGCGCTGCAGTCTGCATTGATTTCTGTGTAGTCTGTGCTATGGCCTTGCAGCATGCACACATACTTCCCAACTGTCCCGTTTTTGACAGCTCAACCGCAGTCCCGGATGGTTGCTGAATCCCGATTTTCTCGTTGAACTCCTTCACTGAACAGCCATAAAATGATACAAAGTTTCTAAAACTCAATTGTATTTTGGCAGAGAGCCCAGAATACATGGCAGGTGCACTTGGATACTTTTGTACCAACTTAAAATAAGGAAAGAAGCAATTGGAACAATTCAAGATAAGCAGGTTTCTTGGGGAAACTGCAGCTTAAAGGGTAATTCACCTTCATTAGCAAAACTGTAATAACATAAAACCACAGAAGTGTTCAAACTTTTATAACCTGCCAAATGAATATAGTAATTAGCGGGTGTGACCACTAACCAGGCGTGGTCAAAAGAAAAAATCTTTTTGTCCCTCTTTCTCTTTTGTTGCGAGATATGTGAATACATTTAAAGGAGAGCTAAAGTATTGTGCTAGATATGCTGTTCCTAAGGTTTTGGGATTGTCAGTGAAGATCCCCCCTTAATTCCTCATCTTTTTTCTGCGGATTCACTGCACATTCTCTGGGCTACTTTGTGTTACATGAGCGAGCTTAGGGGCCGATTCACAATATACTGTATATATACTTGCACGTTCCATATGCTTGACAAAGGGGTCGGCCCCGAAACATTGCACTGCACTCCGCAATAAACACTTAAAGTGGACCTGTCACCCAGACACAAAAATCTGTATAATAAAAGTCCTTTTCAAATTAAATATGAAATCCAATTTCTATTTTTTATTAAAACATTCATAGCTGTTGTAAACTCATTTAAAAATCTCAGCTGTCAATCAAATATTGTCTGCCCCTCCTCTATGCCATGGGCATAGAAGCTGGGCAGACAATTACTTTCACTTTCATTTCAGCACTTCCTAGATGTCACTGCTCTCCCCACATCCCCCCATTCTCTTTACCATTTAATTGTGTAGCCAGGACATGGGGATGGACATCAGGTCCCCCATTCTGGTGCACAACAAGCTTCTGAGATGATGCAAGGCTTGCCTTAATAACAGTGTGCACAAAATGGCTCCTGCCTGCTTGCTATCATTTTGAATTCGCAGATGGAAGGAAAAAAGATTCAGATAATTTATATAGTGTAATTAAAGTTCATTTTGCTTGACTAATGTGATAAAATGGGATTTTGAATAATTATATTGGGTGACAGGTCCCCTCTTAAGGTGTTGCATCAGACCTGTGTGCCATTGGGATTTTTTTGTGTTTGTGTTACTATTGGGAGGCTGCCGGGTCTCCACCTGTGTGCATTAGGCATCTCTGCTTAGCCAAGTAGGTAGGGTGTGCGAGGGCCAAAACTCTTCGTAGTTTATAGCCAGTGCAAGGACATGGACATCAGGTGCCCCATTGGGGTGCATAAACAAGATTTTGGCATGATGCAAAGCTTGCCTTAATAACAATGTCCACAAAATGGCACCTGTCTCTTTCATGTGTTTTTGAATTCCAAGACTAAAAGAAACACGATTTAAATCATTTATAAAGTGTAAGTGAAGTTTATTTTGCTTGACTAACATCATAAAATAGGATTTGGAATTATGTCTTAGGGTGGCAGGTCCCTTTAAGCCCCACTCACTCCAGCCCCTCAGTGTACTGTTTTTAAAGACTTTTGTTTTAGTAATGCAGACGTAAACACTTGTTGAGATTGTATGATAGTGAAAAGTTTTTTTTAGTGGACGGCCTTTAATTTTATAGTATTATTTATCTTTTTATATAGCGTCAGAGTGCTCAGAACATAGACGTTATATTGCCCTGTCAGTATTTGTAGACTGTGCCCATCATGTTGTCCTTTAAATAACCTTCACTCAGCAGGCACCCAGATTTTTGCCATGGGGAGTATGCTGGCTGGGAATTTGATACAGAACACAAACAACCATTCCGTAATGGCAACACACTGCTGATTTTGCTGTTTTAAGATTCCTTATCTGCAAGACGTCTTTGAGACTATGAATTGTTCAGAGATATTAATCTGTTTCTGTGTGTGTTTTCCAAAGAACGCAAAGGAGGATCCCAAAGTGCTCACTTTCTTTGAACTGCAGCTTCACTGAAAAGGTTTTCGCTGAAAAAATGGCAAGTGCGGGGAGAAAAAGTAGAAATGGCTGTGGAAATGGCAATGGCTGCCATTTTGATTTAAGTAACGGCATGACCACCCTGCCATTCCATCAACATTCTTTGTGACGGAATCATAGAGTATTAAGTCAGTTTAATTTAATTTTACTAATTAAACAATAATATTGAAATATTTTCTATAAAATATAAGCTAGGAATTGCATAAGCCATTATATATATATATATATATATATATATATATATATATATATAGATAGATAGATATATAGATATATAGATAGATATACCTTAAATTCACTAAAACAAATGGGTATGACCAATAACTATACATTTATAAAACCAAGTGCTGTTATTTTTTTAAGAGAGCATCCTTTATTAACTGTCCCAGTTTAAAAAGAAAAGGGAGGGATTTACCTAAATGAAGGAGGGATTCTTCAATAGGGAACCCATTAGTAGGGTTCTGTAATCCAAAATAGCAGATATGAACCTGTGAGCTAGGATATGCAGAACAATGCTAAAGAGTCTGAATAGAAAGAACTCATGTTCAAAATAATTATAGGAAGTGTAACCTAATAAATTAACGGTTTCTGGTGTCATTGACACTACTTCTTATAAAAGGCAACACTAAGAGGCACATTTATCAATATATATAAATTCAAAGTGAGGAGTTTATTGTGTCCACAGCCTTATACATTTTGTGATAAACACTTAATCATAGGCTCATGATTAGGCCTATGATTAAGTGTTTATCACGAAACGCGTAAGTCTGTGGACACGATAAACTCCTCACTTTGAATTTATCTGCATGGTGGAAGATTGCCTTTATTAAGTGTCTGCTCCAAAGGTTCTTTTGAGTTATTTTTTAACTCAGATGAATTAGATTTTTCTCAAAATTTGATTGGGGGTTATTTATTAAAAAAATTGAATATGTAAAACTCGATTGGATTAAACTCGAATGTCAGGAAGGCTGCAAACATCTTCATATTGGTCACTGGACCTCTCCCATTGACTTATACAGGACTTCGACAGGTTTTAAGTGGCAAATAGTCTACCGTATATACTCGTGTATAAGCCGAGTTTTTCAGCATCCAAAATGTGCTGAAAAAGTCTACCTCAGCTTATACTCGAGTCAGTGGGCAGTAGCTGAGATTGCAGTCACTTTTAATCATTCCAATACCAACAGTTCGCTTGGGGAGAGACTGCAATATCACACAGCGCCCTCTGTTGGTTATATGAAAGAATAACAGTGACTACAATATCACACAGCGCCATCTGTTGGTTATATGGCAGATTAACAGTTGGTTATATGAAAGAATAACAGTGACTGCAATATCACAAAGCGCCCTCTGTTGGTTATATGAAGGATTAACAGTGATGGCAATATCACACAGCGCCCTCTGTTGGCGGAATGTGCGCTGCTGGCAGACAGGGCTGTAGTTGCGTCTAGGCTTATAACCGAGTCATTAAGTTTTCCCAGTTTTCGTAGGTAAAATTAGGTACCTCGGCTTATACTCTGGTCCGCTTATACTCAAGTATAAACGGTAATTCAAATTATTAAAGGAGAATTCAACCCCCCAACTAATAATTACAGACGCCATCTTCCGGCACCTTGGTAATCTTCCTTCCCTTCAGAAATTGTCATCACTTTCAGCGAATGCACAGTTACCAACTGCGCATGCGCTGATACGGCGCTTACTTTCCGAAGAAGACCAAAGAGAAGAAGATGGTGCCCGTGAGCTCCACTGCGTTGACTCTGCAACGAGGGATAATAGTGGCAAATAGTCTACCGTATATACTTGAGTATAAGCAGAGTTTTTCAGCATCCAAAATGTGCTGTAAAAGTCTATCTCGGCTTATACTCGAGTCAGTGGGCAGTAGCTGAGATTGCAGTCACTTTTAATCATTCCAATACCAACAGTTCACTTGGGGAGAGACTGCAATATCACACAGCGCCCTCTGTTGGTTATATGAAAGAATAACAGTGCGCTCTCTGTTGGTTATATGAAAGAATAACAGTGACTGCAATATCACACAGCGCCATCTGTTGGTTATATGAAAGAATAACAGTGACTGCAATATCACACAGCACCCTCTGTTGGTTATATGAAAGAATAACAGTGACTGCAATATCACACAGCGCCCTCTGTTGGTTATATGAAAGAATAACAGTGCGCCCTCTGTTGGTTATATGAAAGAATAACAGTGACTGCAATATCACACAGCACCATCTGTTGGTTATATGAAAGATTAACAGTGATGGCAATATCACACAGCGCCCTCTGTTGGTTATATGAAAGAATAATAGTGACAGCAATATCACACAGCGCCCTCTGTTGGTTATATGAAGGATTAACAGTGATGGCAATATCACACAGCGCCATCTGTTGGTTATACGAAAGAGTAACAGTGATGGCAATATCACACAGCACCCTCTACACATGGTAGTGGGACAGTGGGACAATGCACACAGTAATCCATTTGTCATTCTCTTTGCAAAGAAGTCCGGTTGATCGCTGGGGGGGTCGCTTTGGCGGAATGTGAGCTGCTGGGAGACAGGGCTGTAGTTGTGTCTAGGCTTATACTCGAGTCAATAAGTTTTCCCAGTTTTCGTAGGTAAAATTAGGTACCTCGGCTTATACTCTGGTCGGCTTATACTCAAGTATATACGGTAATTCAAATTCTTAAAGGAGAATTCAACCCCCCAACTAATAATTACGGACGCCATCTTCCGGCGCCTTCGTAATCTTCCTTCCCTTCAGAAATTTTCATCACTTTCAGTGAATGCACAGTTACCAATTGCGCATGCGCTGATACGGCGCTTACTTTCCGAAGAAGACCAAAGAGAAGAAGATGGTGCCGTGAGCTCCACTGCGCTGACTCTGCAACAAGGGATAATTACAGGATTAGGGCATTTACAGGTGTTAACACCTGTGCGGGGGGACTATGTAGTGTAGGGGGTATGGGTTTTAATTAGTTGGGGGATTAAATTCTCCTTTAAAGGGACAGACTTTGATAAATCTCGAAAATCAAATTCTAATTTTTTTTAAGAAGCTCGAATTGAGTTTGGATAATTCCCTATTCGAATTTGACAGTTTTGACCATAAAAAAATATTCAAATTCCAATTAAATTTTTCAATTCAACCCTTACTAAATCTGCCCCTAAGAGTGCACAAACATTACCCTTAGGAAACGATTAAAAAATGCTTTTCAATGTGGTAAAAATGTTGCTTTTCTCTTTCTCTGGCAAATAAGAGTGTAGTGACACTCCTCAATAGCCTTTCTTTCAGAACTACATTAGTCTGCAGACACATCGCCGAATAATTCTCGCGCACATTTAAATTCTCTACCTGTTCAGGGCCTTAAGATGCCCAGCGGCTTAACATAACGGTAAATATGCTTTCAAATTGTTCAGCGTTGAGAAATAAATCGGAAATGAAAGAACCCAGGTGCATAAACAGCGGTAAGGAAAGCTAAAACCCTTTAGTAAGGGCATTGCAAATGATTTACTTAGGGCTGTGTGAGCAGATTTTCATTCATCTGAGCAAGAGAAGAAGCTGCTGCGGTGTGTGATCATCTCATCTTGGTTTAATGCTCACAGTTGGTAGGGGGTTATTTGTGCAGATTCAGTCCATTGGCATTTACTGTGTGACATTCCCATTTTGCTGTGGTGTGTGTTTGCTTACTATGCTGTTTGCCTGACGCGTGGCTTGCTCTTGTCAAGGCTGGTTATTGAAGAAGGTGCTAGAGTTGCACTTGAAGCCTGTCTTTGCTAAATGGATGCATAGAGCGTTGCTGGCTGACGGGCCAGTGAAGGGTTAAGCTGAATAAGCAATGCAAGATGTTCTAACACTGGAACAGAAGGACTAATTCCATAGAAAGCAGCATTTTACCTCTTTGCTTTTGTGCAAACAGATCTGAATACATTATCTACCATATCTGTTGAATTATTGTAATTATATTGTAGTTTATTTTTCCTTTAACAAAAAAGTCCATCAGTTTGTAATGTGATTTATGCATTAACATTACTGTCTAAAATACAAGTCACAGAAAATAGTTGGAGGGAGTCCTGCTTGAGCGGAAGACTCAACTCAGGCATGGGGCTTAAAGGAGAAATAAAGCTCAACATTGTGCTTTTGGGCTTCTGTACCACATCTGCTTTTTAGCAGTAAATATCTGTCCCTTGTGGTTTCTGATGGCGGACCAGTGCATAGTAGTGTTTGATGACTGTATTTCTCTTCCCATGCCACCTGGATGGTATATTATTGGCTTGATCAGTAATAGTGATGCTTGATGCCAAACATATTGATAAGATAAAAATATAGGAAAGCTAGTTTTTTCAGAAAAGGTGGTAGCCCTACTAATATGTTGAAATTTGAAGATGTTGCTACTTGGCCAGGTGTTTATCTTGAAAATGGTCTTTTAATCCAACCTTATTGCAAAGCAAATGTGATTGGAATAAGAGGAACTATTGATTTTTAAGCCACTTGTCTGAAGGTGAACATCTCCTTTAATTACAAGAAGGTGGGTTTATTATTGCATCTGCCATCTGCAAAGTAGCCAGACTCTTGTCATGTTGATGTCCTTGAATATGTGGGTCTTTGGGGAGCATTTGAAAGTCTGCAGAGCTGGAGACTGATAGGACAAGGCAAATATTTTAGTAGCAAGGAAGAGTCATACCTTGGAGGGAATTGTGGGTATATTTGCAAAAGAAAGACAGAGTTGTGGGAATGTGTTAAATCAGGTGCTGACGTTTGCATAAAACTGAGGAGGAAATATGGAGTAAGAATTTTCGTATACTACAGAAAGGTATTATAGAAAAAATCATCAAATACATCTTTATGTTCCAACACAAAGTAAAACTGATGCACTTAGCATGTGCGCACCCATGCAAGCTTGCTTACATATTTAATTATACATTTATTTGGATGGGTTTCTAAAATTTATGATATTTTCTTCAGGAAAATAGAGTTTTTATCCTAAAAGTGTTTTCATCATTACAAATAGTATACTTCTCTAGATTGAGTGTTATAAGTACTGAGCATGAGAGCAAGACCCATTATGCAGCTTTCACTTTTCAGCTGAAGTCAATAAGGCATTTAATCGGAAAAGCAGCTCAGGCCAAGAAATAACCTTTCACAGCTATTACAGGGCCAGGTGTTTCTACCACCGATGGAATTGTATTTACTTCTTAGAAAGCTGTGATGGAATTTTGCCTTCAAGCCTACCCTGGCTTCTTTGTACTTTCCAGAAATCTGTGCGGCATCTGAGCAATGTATTGAGCATGCCTCCCAATTGTCCCGTTTTTCTCGGGACAATCCCAATTTTGACAGCTCAGCCCACAGTCCCAGATTGTTATTGAAATGTCCTAAGTTTCTTGTTGATCTCCTGCACTGAAATGTAATTAAATAAGAAGCTTTTTGGCAGAGATCACAGAATACTCAGTAACTGCACTTAGATAAATGTGTAACAATTAAAGATAAGCAAAGATATAATTAAGATAAGCAGGTCTCTTGGGAGAACTGAGACTTACAGCTTAAGGGCTCTTACTGACGAGCGTTTTTACCTGTGCTCCCCTGCGTTCCGTTTTTCTGCGTTCAGCTGCAGGGGAGCGCAGGAATAGACGCATTACATTTTTTCCAATGGGGCTGTACTCACACAGGCGCGTGTAGGCGCCGAACGCAGGTTGAGATGCAATATGCTGCATTTTTCCTGCGTTCGGCGCCTACACGTGCCTGTGTGAGTACAGCCCCATTGGAAAAAATGTAATGCGTCTATTCCTGCGCTCCCCTGTGCCTGAACGCAGAAAAAGGGAAAGCAGGGGAGTGCAGGTAAAATGCTTGTCAGTAAGAGTCCTAAAGGTCAATTTGCCTTCATTAACAAAACTGTAATAACACATTAACCTGACCCTAAAACTCCCAGGAATATGTTTCCATAATTGGCATTTAGGGGGTGTGGCCATAAAATGGTCGTGGTCAAGAAATTTTTCACCTTGCTACGTGCTCCAGATCTTTTTCTCCCTCTTTCTATTTTTCAAATGTTGGGAAGTATGATAAAGCCTTTAACATGCTATTGCCACACACACTCCAAAACATTACAAATTGATCAGCGGTTTTTAGATGTGAATATCTAAATTATGCTCAAAGGACCTTTATTTGGAAAAAAGCTTTTAAAAATTGACTCAGTATGAAAAGGAGAAAATGTTTGCATAAGGTAGATAGTCTTAAATGTCCACTAAAGGCTTTAATGGAACATTAAAAGCAAATGTTTTTCATGTTTAAAGAGCAGTATAATCCCTTTTTAACATGAGGTCAGTGAATAGGGCTTGTGCCAGTCTTACTACTTTTGCTTATTGTTTTAATCACAAAAATTCTATAGTTTTTATCATTTCTTCAGCAAAACAGGGCAGATTAAAGCTACTCCATGTTTGGTTCGCACCTTTGGTAGGGGAATATATTTTAGGGCAACAGGTGCCCTTTAAACAAACGGCAAAAAGTATGTTTGGCACAGGCCCTGTTCATTAAGCTCATGTTGAACAAGGGGTGCACTGACCCTTAAAGAATACTTTTTTCATTGAACCCCCGAATCCTTCGTGAAAGATTCGCCCGAATACCGAACCGAAGCCAAACCCTAATTTGCATATGCAAATCAATGATGGGCAGGGCAAAATAATTTTTTTACTTCCTTGTTTTGTTACAAAAAGTTATATGATTTTAAGGGTTCGGTTCGGCCAGGCACAAGGATTTGTCTGAATCCCGCTGAAAAAGGCAGAATCCTGGCCTAATACCTGTAATGGATGCTGTACCTGTCTCCCAAGATGGCGTCCAAGATGGCATTACTCCCCACCGCATGGCTCCTGCATCATCTTCTTCCCACTCCCTGATTGGTCGCCTGCAACAGCACCGGCGTCGGAATGGACGCCAGCGCGCCGGAACTGACGCCAGCGCGCCGGAACTGACGCCATCGCGCCGGAACTGACGCCGGCGCGCCGGAACTGACGCCACTGCGTCCAGATTGGCGCGAACCCTTTGCCTATTTAAGGCGGACTTATTATTGACTCAGTGCCCAATTATAGGTCTTGTTTCCAAGTTCCTGGGTGTGTTTATGCTGTCATTAGATTTCCTGTGTACCGACCTTGCTTGTTATATCGATCCTGTTTGTCTGCTGCCTGAATTGACCATTGCCTGTTTTCCTGACTACTCTCTTGATAAATCCTTCCTGTACTGCGAATCTGGTCTGGTCTCCTCCTTGGTCCTCACTTCAACTGTGCCTTCGGGCCCTTACAGTATAATTGGGCCATGGACCCTCTAGAGGAGACGCAAGCTCGGCCTGACGATTTTGGGTCCGTTGTGGAGCTGACTAACCGCATGCAGGCCTTTGAAGTCCGGCAGTCTCGCTACAGCAAAGTCATGGAGGCAATCCTTGAGAGGCTGTCTGTTCTCTCTCCTGCAACTCCTGTTCCTGTCTCGTCTGTGCAAGTCCCGCAAGTCTCTGAGCCACGCATTCCTGCACCGCCACTCTACTCTGGTGATCCCGAAGCCTGCAGAGGATTTGTCAACCAATGTCTGATCCAATTCTCGCTGCTTCCTGGACAGTTCGTCTCTGAGTGTGCAAAGGTGGGGTATATTATTACCCGTTTGTCTGGAAAGGCTCTAGAGTGGGCATCTCCGTTTTGGGAAAGGAAAGACACCCTGATCTTCGATTCCAAGGCCTTTTTGCAGGAGTTCCGCACTGTTTTTGATGCTCCCGGCCGGGCTGCTTCAGCTTCTGCCCGTCTGTTCCAGATTCGGCAAGGTTCCCGTACAGTCCCGGAATATGCTATTGAGTTCCGCACGCTGATGGCTGAAACATCCTGGAACAATGACAGCTACCATGCAGCTTTCTATAATGGTCTGTCGATGCATATTAAAAATGACCTTGTGTCTCGGGACATACCCACTCGATGGGAAGATCTTGTTGCTTTGGCTATCAGAATTGATACTCGTAGGAGAGAGCATCTTGCAGAGATGGGGCGAGCGAAGAAGTTCCTGCCAGTCCTGGCTCCTCGCTTCCGGAAGCCTCTTCTCACTCCTCTGGCTCCTGCTCTCCATCTTCCTCCAGCTAAAGAGGTTTACCTGGGTAAAGTCGATCACTCTTGCCATTCCTCTGATCGTCGCTTGCTCCTCCCAGTACAGATTTTGATGGGCTCCAAGAAGACTTCCGCTCAAGCGTTCCTGGACTCCGGTGCTGCGGGGAATTTCATGGACAAAGCATTTGCAGAAAGTCATTCTTTTCCTCTCCAATCCCTGGCAACACCTCTTCGAGTTCTTGCCATAGATGACCGTCCATTGACATCGGCTATTATCTCTCAAGCTACTATAGAACTCTCCTTCAGAGTGTGCACCCTTCATCTAGAGAGACTGTCTTTTCTCTTAATCGACTGCCCTTCAACTCCCATTGTGCTGGGATTGCCCTGGTTGAGTGTCCATAATCCGGTCATTGATTGGTCCTCTGCCCAAATTTCCCGTTGGAGCTCCTTTTGTCAACATAACTGTTTACCCTCCAATTCTCTTATTAAAGTTTCTTCTGTGACTTCGAATCCATCCTTGCCATCTGTCTATCAGGCCTTCGCTGATGTGTTCGATAAGAAGTCGGCTGAAACCTTGCCCCCTCATCGCCCCTATGATTGCCCTGTTGAACTCCTTCCTGGAACCATGCCCCCTCGTGGCCGCACCTATCCGCTTTCTCCTTCTGAAACCTCTGCCATGAAAGATTACATCCAGGAGAATCTTCAAAGAGGTTTCATCCGTCCTTCCTCCTCTCCTGCTGGAGCCGGATTCTTCTTTGTGGAGAAAAAAGACGGCGGTTTGAGGCCTTGTATTGATTACAGAGGGTTGAATAAGATAACTTTGAAGAATCGTTACCCTCTCCCTCTCATCTCTGAACTGTTCGACCAGCTCAAGGGGGCCAGTGTATTTACTAAATTAGACCTTCGTGGGGCCTATAATCTTATCCGGATCAGAGAGGGAGACGAGTGGAAGACTGCGTTCAACACTCGAGATGGGCATTACGAGTACTTGGTGATGCCGTTCGGCCTTTGTAATGCTCCTGCAGTCTTCCAGGAGTTTATTAATGATATTTTCCGGGACTTGTTAGGGCAAAGCGTGGTCGTTTATTTGGATGATATCCTCATTTTCTCCAAGTCACTTAATGAACATCGCTGTCAAGTCCAGGAGGTTCTGTCCCGTCTGAGAAGGAACAATCTCTTTGCTAAATTAGAGAAGTGTTCTTTCGAAGTGTCGTCCATCTCTTTCCTCGGATACATCATCTCCCAGCAAGGCTTCAAGATGGATCCAGCCAAGGTTTCTGCAATCCAAGATTGGCCTCTCCCCACCAGTGTCAAGGCTGTCCAAAGATTCATTGGCTTTGCTAATTACTATAGACAATTTATTAAAGGTTTTTCGTCTAAAATCTCCCCAATCCTGGCTCTCATCCGTAAAGGGGGAAGACCTCAGCATTGGCCTCCGTCAGCCCTAGAAGCCTTCAAGAACCTTAAAGAATCCTTCTCTTCTGCCCCAATCCTTAGACACCCTGAACCCCTTCAACCTTTCTTCGTCGAAGTTGATGCCTCGGATGTCGGTGCTGGAGCCATATTGTCTCAAAGGTCGTCTGCCGATGGGAAATTACATCCCTGTGCCTTTTTCTCTAAAAAATTCTCTCCTCCTGAGCAGAATTATGACGTGGGAAACCGTGAGTTGTTGGCCGTTAAGTTGGCTCTTGAAGAATGGAGACACTTACTTGAGGGTTCTGCAGTGCCTGTAACCATCTTTACCGACCATAAAAACTTAGAATATATCCAGTCACTCAAGCGTCTCAATCCCCGACAAGCCAGATGGTCTCTCTTCTTCTCACGCTTCAACTTCATTATTACTTTTCGTCCCGGTTCCAGAAATAAGAAGGCGGATGCCCTCTCTCGAAGCTTTGTTCCTGATGATCCCATTTCTGAAGACCCAGAACCAATATTACCTCCTGCAAAGTTTGTTGCCGCATTGTTTCCTTCCTTGGCCTCCAACTTATTATCTGCCCAATCCTCTGCTCCGGCGGATACTCCTGTAGGTGTGGCCTACGTTCCTCCTGAATTCCGTCATGATATCCTGGTCCAGGCTCATAATTCAAAGCAAGCAGGTCATCCTGGAATCAAGAAAACTACAGAACTCTTATCTCGCCTTGTTTGGTGGCCCTCTTTGAGGAAGGACGTTAAAGATTTTGTCTCTTCATGCTCCATCTGTGCTGTTTCTAAGTCTGGACATTCCCCTCCCAAGGGATTTTTGTTGCCCTTACCCATCCCATCCCGGCCATGGACTCATTTGGCGATGGACTTCATTGTGGATCTTCCTGTTTCTTCTGGTTTTACTGTGATTTGGGTGGTAATCGACAGATTCAGCAAAATGGCACATTTTACTCCCCTACGTAAACTTCCTTCTGCTCCAGAACTCTCCAGATTATTCATTGAACATATCTTCAGGCTTCACGGTTTCCCTGCGGAGATCGTCTCTGACCGTGGGTCTCAATTCGTCTCGAAATTCTGGAGGTCCCTTTGTAGTTCCCTTGGTGTTTCCCTTCAGTTTTCTTCAGCCTACCATCCCCAGTCTAATGGAGCAGCAGAAAGAGTCAATCAGGCCCTTGAACAGTTCCTCCGGTGTCATGTGTCTTTATGCCAAGACGATTGGGCTGACCTCCTCCCTTGGGCTGAGTTTGCCCATAATAATGCCTTACACTCTTCCTCTGAAAAGTCTCCTTTTTTCTGTGTTTATGGTATTAATCCGTTGGCTTTTCCTCAGGATCTTCTTCTCACAAATGTTCCTGCTGCCAATGACCAAGCTGCCCACATGATGGCGATCTGGCATGCTACTACTGCTAATCTGGAGAAGAGTTCGTTGGCACAGAAGAAGTTCGCTGACAAGAGAAGAGTTTCCTCCCCTCCTTATGCCTTGGGAGACAAGGTCTGACTTTCCACTCGGAATATCCGTCTCAAAGTTCCAACACCCAAACTAGGTCCAAAGTTCATCGGCCCCTTTCCTGTCATAGACATCATCAACCCTGTGGCGGTCCGGTTGCAACTCCCTCCCGAGATGCGGATTCCGAATGCCTTCCATGTGTCTCTCCTAAAGCCTGCAAATTCTTCTTCTTCTTCTTCTTTTTCCTCCCCAGCTCCTGTTCTTGTGGATGGTCATCAGGAGTTTGAAGTGCAGAAGATTCTGGACTCTCGATTTTCTAGAGGTTCCCTGCAGTACCTTATCGAATGGAGGGGGTTCGGTCCTGAAGAGTGTTCTTGGGTGAGGAGCTCCGATGTTCATGCCCCTCTCCTTGTTCGGAATTTTCACAGACGCTTTCCTTCTAGCCCTGGTCCTGGGGGTCCTGGGGCCCCCCCTAAGGAGGGGGGTACTGTAATGGATGCTGTACCTGTCTCCCAAGATGGCGTCCAAGATGGCATTACTCCCCACCGCATGGCTCCTGCATCATCTTCTTCCCACTCCCTGATTGGTCGCCTGCAACAGCACCGGCGTCGGAATGGACGCCGGCGTCAGAACGCCGCCGTCACTGACGCCAGCGCGCCGGAACTGACGCCAGCGCGCCGGAACTGACGCCATCGCGCCGGAACTGACGCCATCGCGCCGGAACTGACGCCGGCGCGCCGGAACTGACGCCACTGCGTCCAGATTGGCGCGAACCCTTCGCCTATTTAAGGCGGACTTATTATTGACTCAGTGCCCAATTATAGGTCTTGTTTCCAAGTTCCTGGGTGTGTTTATGCTGTCATTAGATTTCCTGTGTACCGACCTTGCTTGTTATATCGATCCTGTTTGTCTGCTGCCTGAATTGACCATTGCCTGTTTTCCTGACTACTCTCTTGATAAATCCTTCCTGTACTGCGAATCTGGTCTGGTCTCCTCCTTGGTCCTCACTTCAACTGTGCCTTCGGGCCCTTACAATACCGAACCTGAATCCTGGAATCGGTGCATCCCTAGTCAGTAAGCAGCCTTACTGGCCATTATATGGAGATGAAGGAACAATATTCCTATTTCCCCGAGAAAAAAAAAGACTTTCCTTGTGCTTGGTTAAAGAGGTTGACACCTCTCCCAGATTTATAGTAATATGGAATACTATGCACGTAAAGGCAGGTAAAGCAGGTAAAGTCAATATGTGTAAGGTTTGCATAAGCTCCACAGTCTTAAATGCCCTATAAAGGCTTTAATGGAACATTAAAAACACAGTGTTTTTTCTTCTCATGTTTAAAGGTTCGGTATATTCCCTTTTTAACATGAGTTCAGTAAATAGAGCTTGTGCCAGACATTCTGCGGCACCTATCGATCATTAATAGTAATAAGGAATAACATGCAAAGAAAGGCATATGAAGTGGGGAAAACCCGTTGTATGTTTATTGCATCAATACGTGTAACATTACAGGGGATGGACCCCTTCAGACATACAAAAACATTCTGTACTTTACTGGCATCCAGTACTTAGTCATAAGTAAAGGCTATGTTTCTGAAGAACACTCTGGTTGAAATAAAGAGTGAGCAGTGCTGGACCGAGCCATCATTTACTCTCAGTAACCTCCCTATATCAAGCATACCTGTATATCAGTTGCATGAATAAAATAATGTATAAAATTGGTGTAGTGAAGTGGTAGTCATTGCATTTAGATGCTTAGATTCTGGTGACATTGTGGTACACATGAGTTAAAGAAAAATAAATTACAAGGTTGGAATGGCAGCTATATAGGTAGTTGCTAGTTCAAAAAACCGAAGTCCCTCTTAAAAAACACTGATGAGATCCTACAGTTCCATGTACTTTGTTTGAGATTATGTAACTTTGCCTGTGTGGGGCTTTTTAGCATCTTTGCAATTGTACTGCCTGAGGCAAAGTCCTTACCACACCTCATGTCAGAAACACCCCAGAAGGAAAGTGCTAGGACTAGACAGAAGCACTTGCCTTGGGCACGTTGTCAGCCCTGAGGATTTCAGATAAACTGTTATTTAAATTCTCTTCTGTCACCACCACCCTCTCAAATCACTAAATTACATTTTACTTTTTTGGGTTAAAAGATATATTTTATTTAAATGCAACATCCCCCCATTTAAGGCGGGAAGAACTAGACACTTTACTTGTGCCGCTGCTGTCTGTAGATTAATCCTTGTTTTCTTTCTAATACAAGTGGTTGAATAGTTTTCTAATGAGAGAGATATTGTAACTCCTAATTGTGCATTTTATATCAGCAGGTCAATGTATCTACCCTGGCAATTTAACCATTATAACAATAATAATGTGTATAGCATCAATTACATTGTCTTAGATGGGATCATATTAATTGTGTGTATGTTTTATGTTAAACTCTTGTGTAGTATTTGTATAAAATATTGATATGTATCACAGGTATAGGATCCATTATCTGTAAATCTGTTATCCAGAAAGCTTTGAATTATGGGAAGGCCATCTCCCATGGACTCCGATTTAATCAAATAATTCAAATTATTAAAAATGATTTCCGTTTTTTCCTGTAATAATAAAATTGTACCTTCTGCATGATCCAAACAAAGCTATACTTACTCCTTATTGGATGAAAAACCAGCCTATTGGGTTTAACTTATCTTTTAATGATTTTTTAGTAGAATTAATGTATAGAGATCCAAATAACTTATCCAGCCCCGGGTCAAAGCGTTCTTTATAACAGGTCCCATATCTCTATAGATGTAGGTAGATTTTAGTTTTCAGCATTTTATATATGAGGTTAATGATGAACTTACACATTTCCCTATCCTAAAGATCACTACAAGTTGTCCATGACTTTTTCTCATTAGTCACATTAATCCATGTTGTTTGTCAGGTTCTTGCCTGCCTATAGCTTGGTGGTAGCGTATAGGAATATTTGGCACAAGCCAAAACTTTCCATGTCTTGATGCAGTTTCCAATATTTTACAATGTGAAGCTGCCAATATTTATTTTTTTAGAACCAGACCTTGGGAAGTGTTTTTCCTTCACAATAGGTACTTCCTAGAAAGGGAGTACAGTGATTAATTGGGCTACTGTAGTAAACCAGCATTAATTTGCGAGCATGACTGAAACAGCGACCGTTCGATGTTTGCCTCAAACTGATTGAATCGATCACAGTTAAATAAAGGCACAGATCAACAGAAAAAAGGGGAAAAGTGGAGTTTAATTAATGCACCGCAAACCACCATGATTCATATTGATCAATGTGTTCATCTCTACTCTTACAACCACCACAGGGAATTTATCACTTAGTAGACATCCAGATGCCATCAAGATTTTCCCCAGGTTTTTAGTGAACTACCTTGTACAAGGATATACTGTAGTGACCATGATTGTGCATAGTTTTAAATGGAATCATCTTGATGTCCATGGTGACTGAATGAATTCCTCTTATGAAGCAAGTTATAACAAAAATTAGGAAAGTCATTTCTGTATCCAGTGTCTCTTGCTTTTGGGAGGCTGGAAGAATTGACTAGTTGTGTAGCAGTAGGCAAATGTACTGTTAATGTCCTATTGGGAAAGAATGGCTCGAGAGGCTTAGTATAAACAAAGCCCTTTAATTTACACTTTCTGAGGAAAGACAAGTCATACACAGTGAGACATTCAGTCTCTGACAAGACATCTGAGGTTTGTAAAGTTGTTTGTTTGGCACTTGCACTAAGTGCCACAAGAGGTTTTCGTGATATTGCTGCCTTTTGAGGCAGATAGCACACCGTCAAGTGCAGCCGTTCCTTGTGAGAACCCAAGGCTGTAAAGATCTGTCACTTCCATCTGTCAACTGGAAAGCCTAGCAGGATTTTGGCAATTCTGAATTAGACACTCAAATGAAGACAGAATAAAAGCATTTACCAAAAAAAAAAAAAACACAAAACAAGGCTAGCGATTTTTTATAATGTACATTTTTATTTTGCTGGGTTTTTTTTCTTCAATGGTTGTAAGGGCGATTTTTGATATGTTGTTTTGCAAAATTGTGTGGATATATATATATGTGTGTTCATCACTATCTAAGCTATCTTTTTCTGCTAAATTTTCTTTCCATGGCATTCAGTCACACGGCAACAGTCTATGAAGAATAAATGTGTGGCTGAATGAATAACATATCTTTATTTTGTAGAATTGCTACAGGTGAGTGTCATACCTTTTATTGGTAAGGCTAGCTTGCTTTGATTGTGATGCTGTCTTGCTTGGTTTGTTTGGGGGGGATATGGAAAATTAGAAAATCATATAGTATGCCAATATGATATTTATAGGTTAAAAGTATCATAAAAAAAACTTGCCTTGCTCTTTTACTCTGCAGACAATAAACTACCATATATACTACCATATATACCTAATTTTACCTCCAAAAACTGGGAAAGCTTATTGACTTGAGTATAAGCCTAGGGTGAGAAATGCAGCAGCTTCTTGTAAGTTTCAATCAAAAAATTGAGGGTTTCTGCTCCCATTGGAGGTGCCGGCATCTCGTTTTTGGATGCCAGTGACCATTCTTGGATGCCGACGAATATTCTTGGAGACTATTCTTAGACGCCGGCGACCGTTTTTGCACTTGACCCGAGTATAATCCGAGGTAGAGTTTTTCAGCATATTTTGGGGGCTGAAAAACTCGGCTTATACTCGAGAATATACGGTATACCTTGGATGCAGGACTTGTTGTTTATTAAGCCATTGGGCATTAAACTCGTTAGTAAGTTGGTGGTCTGAATAGTTTTATGATTTATAGCTTCTCTAGTGCTTCATTACAGTTTTTAGTTGAAGGACATCAGTCTATATAGTCAATATAATGACTTTATGGAATCGAATACCAAAGAGACCTAGAGTGTAATGTATATAGCATAGGGGATACGCAGTGCAGCCAAGGTACTTTATTTAAGCCTTATAAAAAGTTAAAAGTCATTCAAAGCAAGTCGTAGCACTTGTTAGGTAGGTTCATATTCCCTCTTGTAAGGGCATAAAGAACACTAGAAAAGGTTCCTGTATCGTAATGGTTTGGCACTGTCACTGCCTACTTCTGTTGATAATAAAATGTATTTAAAATGTATTTTAAATCTAATGGCATTATGCAAAAAGAATAAAAAGCTATGAATTCAGGTCCAGTTGTCTTTTAATGGGAGATAATAAACATATGATTCTGGTACAGGTTTCCAGATAATGGATCTTTCCATAATTTGGATCTTCATACCTGAAGTGTACTAGAAAATCATATCAATTATTGTGTCCAGTGAGGATTAATTATATCTAAGTTTGGATCAAGTACACAGTACTGCTTTATTTATAAAAAGAAAAGGGAAATCATTTTTAAAAATTTGGATTATTTGGATAAAATGGAGTCTATGGTCCATAATTTCTGGTAAACGGTTTATAGATAACGGATCCCATACATCCAATTTTAGAACAACTGTGTACCCATTCATGCTAATTTAATTCTGTTTTTAATTTAGCTGTCTACTCCACATCTTAAATCTGTTCTGCTGAGAGACCCAGAATCTCACAGCTAGTCCCTCTGCGTACCGTCGACTTGTAAGACAGTGCTCATTCATGGTAGATTTTTCGACAGATAAAGCTGTGGTTGTGGTTCACTGCAGTTTGACTGACAATTTTGTCTTGTAAGTAATAGAGCCCAAGTTACAGAGCTGTGGTTTACCAGTTAGTGCCTCAAGCTTCCTTTGGCTTTGAGACTTTGATTGACGGTGTAATGACTTTATCGGTTCTTTATGCTATTACTGGTACATGTTACACATTCATTGAAACCTGTGGCACTGTACTATATCTGCAATACTTTTAAATGGCTTTGGTTTAGGGCAGGGTCCTCAGATTGTGGCCTTTGATCTGCTGCTGAAATTCCCCTAACAGCTACAGGATGGTCAGTTCAAGACTAAAAAAACCTTAATATCAGTAATCTTGACAGCGCTATATAAATAAATGATGATGATGATTCTTCTGGACTAAGAATCTTGCAGACCCTTAATAAATAGGGATCTTACAAAATAATAGTATTTTGTTTATTTAATAAACTGTTAACATAACATAAATAAATTCACATAATAATCCTATTGGATTTATTCAATATTTAATCATTTTATAGTAGACTTAAGGTATGGAGATGCAAATGATGGAACGATCCCTTAACCTGAAAACTTCAGGTCCCGAGCATTCTGGATAACAGGCCCCATACATGTACTATACAGATTCTCCCAGCCACACGTTCATATCCTTAGCTGACTCCTGCTCCCCTCTTTCTGTGATGATTAAGCAGAGATTGCAGTGGAAGCACAGTATGTCACGCAATTATTTTGCATGCTATTTCAGATTCTGGATTTTTCTCCGTTGACATGTGTCGTCTGTTTATAAATGTTTTGTGTCTGGTTTCGTATGCTGTGAAAATCCTAAACGGCGCTTGCCGCTCTGATATCAGCAGTTGCCTGTTATGTGGTTGCAGAAGCTAATTACTGGGTGACTGTTCCTGACAGCACTAATCCAAACTGCATTTTCTTTTTAATTGTTGAGGCAACCAGAAGAGATTTTATTATTATCCTGAACGTGTGGAATGAAAGGATTGGAGAAGTGGGACAAATGACTCTGTGATATTTAGAATCTTGTATATTTGTTTTCCAAGAAATTCTCGATGAATTGGCATACCACCCTGAGAATGGCTTTGTAGGAACAAGTTATCATCATTATTGCTGAGTTGGAGAGCCACAAGCCCTATCGGTTTTTAAGGCCATGCAGTGGGGCTTAAAAACTCCCAGACCTCCTAATGTTTATGTGTTTTTTTAATAATAATTCAACCCATGGCATGGAAAATGTTGGCCTCCACTTGATCATTCATATACATCTACATTTACTGCCATGTACCCTTGCTTAAGCTCTAAAATAAAACAAGCCTACCAGGGGTCTATTTTACATATGGTATACTTGCATCAAAGATAATAATTGAACCCTTAATCAACTCCTGAAATAAGCTCAGGGTCCCCATGATTTGACATTCACAGTCCTATAAGGCGTATGACCAGTATTAAAGATTTTTTTTTCCAAGCACCACTCCATGTTTTTTAACTTGGCTTCAACTGGCATAAAGTAATTTCCATTAATAATCCTGACAATTGATACATTTTACATCTGTCTACACTTGTGTTCAGTAAGGATATTGATAAATATGTGCCAAAATATGTATTTGTCCATCAGTAGATGAAAGGTCTTATGAATTTTTTAACCTTACCGACATCAAGAGCAATTGGAAAGGGCAGTTTGGAGTGAGATGAGTTTTTATGCTCATAGACCGTCTGGTATAAATCTTTTAGGCAGCAGAAGGTGCTTTACCCTTTAAACACAACTGTATGATTTTGCTAATGAAATATTTGTGTGGGCTCTTTAAAGGAGGTTCTGCTGTACAATTTTCCTGTAACAAAATACAATAGAACCCCCATTTTTGCATTTAGATAAACTTGTACGAACTTGTACATTTCTACTTTTCAGTCTTGGAAAAGTTTTTTTCCCCTAAAACACTATCCTACTTTCCTGCAGAAAATGGGCTGTTGTTGCTAGCAACATATCCTGACATAATTTCCATACTTCTTTTCTCTCATTACTTTGCATATTTAATTTTCCATGATTCCAGTGATTTGTCTGTTTGTGGCTTTTGCTACCAAATGTTGCGCTCTTTGGAGCTCCATCTGGGTGATAGATCTTCTGAAGACTGCATCTAGGCCCGGCTGAAGAATTTCTTTTCCCTTTCCTTCTCTAGATGAGTCCAAACTTCACTCATAGCATTCCACTTTGTTCTCTTGCTCTGTCTCTTCCTTCCCACATTACTGTCAAATGATTTCCACCAAGCTGTAACAACATGACAAATATTGTGAAATACGGAGGTGTTCTGAGAAATGTATCAAAGGATATATTTCGCACGTCCGGATGTGTGACATATCAGTAAAATGGTTTTGTGCTTTCTTTCTCTCTTTTATTACCTCCGGGTTTTATACTAGAGCAATGGAAAGCAAAGGGTAGGTGTGTTTGTTTTAAATCATCCCATTACAGTGAGTTAACCTCCGCTCCCTAAATGAAGATTGTATAAACCTGAGATTTCTTTTCATGCGGTTGCTTGGTAACAGGCAGCGGGTATCCATAAGACAATGAATAGACTGTCACTGATAGGGGTATTAGGAAAAGAATGGTTTAGACACACTATACTATACAGTGTGGTTTTTATTTTGTGTAATGATCAGTGTTGCTTCTACCATTATAAAAGCTCAGCTTATACCAGTACAATTATGGGATCTGTTATCCTGGATGCTTGAGACCTGGTCATTTCTGGAGAAAGGGTTTTTCTGTAAATCAGAGCATTCGAGCAATCAGATTAATGGACTGGAGTTTGGAGCGGATTTTCTGGATCTGGTAAGATTAAAAAGCGGATGCCGTTTTTTGGAGCATGCTGGATAAGAGGTCCCCTACTGTATAATGTAGATTGTAATTGTACATTATGGGGCATATTTATTCTCAATTCTCAATAGCTATCATTTTTTTCTCTCCATGGAAAAAAAGCAATAGATCAAGTCTTTCCTACAAATGCTGTTATAAGAATTTTTACCTGCAGCAAAACACATTCTCTGTAACCATTTTGGCTATAGGTTAGAATGGTTTTCACTAACACAGACCTTCCCAACACTTTTGAATTAAAAAGTGAAGAATGGGACATTGAAAAATGCTTTAGTACGTAGAATACGTTAATTTTCATAAGAATTATAAGAACACAACAAAGATTTGCATCCAGCTCAACTATTCTTGAATGAGATTTTTTTTTTTTAACTTAAATTTAAATAGGAAAACTGTAAAGATCCATCAATGGTACCACTGCCCTGAGACCACCAGTGCCCTGAAGCGTATCTTTTATTCCATCCAAACTTTCCCCTACCCCACTGACACCTTCAGCTCTCCATCTCTAAGGGCATTTGCATCTGTCTGCACTACACAAGTAGTTGTATGAGGTGTTACCAGATCCAGTGATTGATTAGATTTCTCCATTGTGAAAGAGAAAGAAGTGCTCAATGATCTGGTCCTCTCTCTTGCTGCCTCCTGCACGAGGGGCTGAAACAATGGACAAAGGCATTATGTATTTGTGAAAATCAAAATAGAAAAGCACATCCATAATGAGAGGGAGCTACTTAGGTATTCATCTTTTTTTTGCCACAAGGGCAAAATTATTTTATTGAATCTTCTGATGATATATGCCTACCCATAAATCAGATATTCACTCAGTATTTAGCTGCTTAAAGGAAAACCTTTTCATAATATTAACAAAACACAATAGTATTAACAATAGTATTAACAATTACACAAATTTCATTGTGTATACAAAATTATCATAGAATAAGCATGGGTCATTTTAGGACATCCCTTATTTTTATATACATGTATACTGTATTGAAACTGTGTATAAAGCAAAGCTGCACTAGGCCCTCTATACCTCCTAGGCCCCCCAGAGTCACTGTATTTGCTTCCTCTGCAGGGTACAATCTTGGTTATATATGCAGGATTAAATCTGTACATGCACTCATATTGTTAATATTGTCAATATTAGTAAAGTAAGGTAAGGATATTGCTGTTGACTGGTGTACTGTGATTATGTTTCTATTGCAGAATTTAGGAGCTTCATAAATCCTAAAGCATCCCTTAGTACAGTAACATTGCCCAAGTATATTTTTATTCTTTATTATATTGTTAATGGCATTGTAGTATGAATACCACACTACTTGCCATCTGTAGAGTTTGATTTGTGTTGAATGCCTCAGATTTTAGGCTTTTCACTGGGACTTTTGTAACAAAATTCTTTTTTTTTTCCCCCGTTCATCTAAATGAAAGAATACAATGAAATGCAGATCAGTGTTCTTCTGTGCTGCTCTGTCTTTTGACTGGGTATATTATTTTAAAGACACTTTGAATAGGGATGACTTGTTAATGATCACTAGTCAGTAATTGCCTTGTTATAAGGTGACATTCAGACCCAAATTATGGTGAACTGTGATAAGAAAATGTTCACAATGTCAGGGATTTATTTCATGGTCCTGTTCATTCTTGTATAATAGCAGGTACAAAGAATATTCCCTGCTTCCCTGCTAACTAGCCAAAAAAGGCAGAGTAACATGAAAATGTTATTTTAACTAATCCAGTTCTGGAAATAGGCCCATGCTTGCTGTGTCTCCAAGACTTACACTATTCCGATGAAGGAAAAGCTGATTTCCACCATCTCCTTGGAGTCCACAGAGTGAACGATAATCCATTATCTAGTGAGAGATGAATTAATCCATAAATTAAAACACAAATTCCTGCCTCTGCCTGGAATTAAAAGCTCTCCGTGTGTTATTGGTTTAAGGAAGTATTATTTTAACGATTTAAATCCAAATGTCTTGAGGCCCTTAAATAGAGTAATATTTTTTTCCAATACTGTTTTTTTTCCCCAGACTGTAGTAAATGTTATATTCAGATGACCCCCCATCTGTTCCCCCAAAAAGGGTGTCATTCAAAGCCGGCTGCTGCAGTGCACGACAGGCCAATGCTTCTCTCTGACCTCTTAAATCATTAAATAGTTTGGTCTCCCTCTCTTAACAAAGCAGCATTTTTGCTGTGCTTTCTGGCTGAGAGCTATAATAATTACAACATTTTCTGACTGCATTGGTCTGAGATCCTGTTTGAAGGCTGCTGATAAAATCACTATTTTGGGCTAACAGGGTTTGTCAGCAGAGTAATGTGCAGGGATGGAAAAGGGTAATTTTATGTTCAATGATGTCTTTAAATGTCCAGGTTGGATCAGTGTTGATATTTTGTATAATTGGATAGTAACTTCCAGCACATAGAAGTTCAAATACTATGTCTCTGTCTACCGGTCCAGTTATTTTTGATAAAGCTTTTCCTTCTTCCTCCCCACCCATAGACACTCTGTAATATGACCAGTGGCAGATTGTTTGACCTAATACAACAGTAGTGTTCAGTAATCTGCTCAGCCAAATGTCCTATATTTTAAAGTTCACAAGAAAGAGAAGCTAAATATATAATGCACATTTTCTTTGGTATTGTTATGTGACATTTGAATGGAATTCATTTGCATCTCATTTTGCTTGTCTTCTCTCAATAGGTTGAATGTAAGAAAGCACAACCTAAGGAAGTCATGTTTCCTCCCGGTACGAGAGGACGAGCAAGGGGCCTTCCCTACACCATGGATGCATTCATGCTAGGGATGGGAATGCTGGGTAAGTGTGCTTGTATCATGAACGGGACTAAACAATGCTTTGAGGTGGAAGGTCAGAGTAATCAATAAATACACATTTTTACAGATGGTTTCTGTTTTCTCTGTAATAATAAAACAATAGTAATCATCCTCTGCTTTATAGGAGGTATTCTCTTAAATTTTTCAGGTCATATGAGAGCCATCAGTGTGTATGTTATCAAATAAAAATTAGGCATGCACTAAGTCCAGTATTTACTTTAGGATTCTGCTGAATCCCAGCACTATTTACAGGATTCTGATTCAGCTGAATCCAAAGTGTTGAACAGAATCCGAACACTTACATGACAGGACAACTGAAGGTGACAATTTTTTTGTTTGCAGGCAAATTTGAATATGCTAATTAGGGTTAGCACTGAGCATTTTGGAGAGATAAGCGCCTGTCACTTGACTGCACTTGCTGCTTGCAGGCGATTCCCATTCAGAGTTATTTGAGTGTTTTGTTCCCTCCATACAATTGCCGTATGTGCCATTACCCTAAAGCTTACCTAAAAAATAAGTGACAATATCTAATCTGCAGACAAGATAAAGGAAGCATTTACAAAATGAAATTTAAGCAGATACTCCTTTATAGAAAGTCACATTTATACGTTGTGATTGTACCACTCCTGTGCTTTTAGAAAGAGCCAGTGCTGCACAATGATACTACTTTCAGATAAGCTATCTTAATGTAACTGAGGAGTTGCAGTGGAACTCTATTCCCATTTCTATCAGGGAGCTGTTATCTTGTGCCAAGAAGCTGTTACCTTGTTAACAATGATTGAGGGCACCAGGGAAACTGACAACATGTCAGATTGCAAAATTAAATATAAAAAAATCTGTTGGCACTTTTGAAAAACAGATTTCAGTGCGGAATTCTTCTGGAGCAGCACTTTTAACTAATACGTTTCGAAAATATACACATTTTCCTGCGACAGAATCCTTTTAAATGTACTATTGCATGTATTCAATAACAAATTTTCAAATCATAACCTAATCCTTAAAAACATAAAAAAGAGAATGGGACCCTCCACTGCATGTGGAGACAAATGAAGTACATAATATATCACATTTTTAGATCAGTATTGAATAAAGTTCAATATGTAAGAATACCTGGTGAAGAACTGATCGAGTAAAGGAAATGGCTCAGTTTTGCATAGCATTGTTGGCACCTGTCCTTCAGTATCCTAAAGACACTTGCTTAGACCAAGATCCCTGGAGCATATGTTTTCTTTTTATTGACTGCTCATAGAGTTACCTGCCTGCTAATTTGCCTTATTGTATGGACTGAGGCACACAGCATTTCAATTACCTCCTCTTGTAGCAATGTTAAAAATGACAACATCTTGCCATGGGTGACAAGTAGTGGGCCTTTTGATCAACATGTCCATGTGACACCACACTATGATTTCTTATAAACACAGAAATGTTTTGTTTTTTATCTTGGAAATTAATTTATTGCCTTTCTGTTCATCAGCAGGGGAACTAACTTAAGGTGGCCATAGACGATCTTTCCAAGAAAGATTGTTCGTTTCAGTACGCACATGTAGAGCTGAATCGTCAGATATACAGGTAGAAAGAATAGAATTCTACCTGTATCTGAGAATTCAGCACTAACAATGGCCGATGTTTGGGGGCCCGCTCAAAATTTTCCATCCCGCCCGATCAGCTGTGCATGGTATTAATTGAGGAATGCATATTCTACACTTCTTTTATATTAATTTTCAAAGGTGATGTGCCTTTCCTACTACTCTGTGTTGTGAATAGCTCCTTTAGTTTTGCCTATACCGTCAACAAAATCAGAAAGCACCCATTTACATGGCCATATCCTGAAGCCTTTAGGTTTTACAACCGAAACAAGATTAGACGCCTGTGTTAACAAAACAACTAAAAAAAATCCCTACCATTGCTGGCCATGTAAACTGATGCAGGTAAATTAGTCTAATGTAATAATTTTGCGAAAATGCTCTCCTATGCATTTTCAAGTAGCTTGAATAATTTACCCGTGAAGTTTTACATTGTTGTCAAAAGCATGCATTTCAGTTGTTTTGTTGCTTATGTACCACTGCTTTTATGTGTCTTCAGACAGAAAGAACTATTTCTTTAGCCAAGCCACAATACACAACTATACTATGAGGTTAAAACACTCAAAGATAATTTAAAAAAAAAAATATTTTACTATTTCCTCCTAGTGCAGGTATGGGATCCTTTATCCTGAAACCTGTTATCTAGAAAGCTCCAAATTACAGGAACGTCCCCTCCCATAGGCTTTATTTTAATTGAAAATAATTCAGATTTTGGAAATGATTTCTTTTTTCACTGTAATAACAAAATAGTACCTTGAACTTGAGCTCAACTAATCAACCCTCCAATCCGTATTGAAGGCAAAAGAATCCAGTTGGGTTTATTTCTTTTTCAAATTATTATGCTATGGAGGTCCAAATTTTGGAAAGTACCTTTTTCCAGAAAACCCCTGGTCTCAAGCATTCTGGATAACAGGTCCCATGCCCGTATTTCACAAATAAAAAACAAGCAGATTGTTCAAACCTTTTAATTAGGATATCAGGTGAAGGCAATTTCTAGGCTTCAAAGCTGTCAAATTGAACACTGATTCACAATTGAATTTTTGCAAAATGTTTAAAAATATACTTTCAAAGGAAAGAAAATATATGAAAATATGCACTTGAGAATGAGTACCCCAAGCAGCATGCTGAAATGAAATCACAGTTTTCTATGGCGTTGAGAGAACAATGCTTATGACTTTTCTGACTTAGGAAATTGATCTCAAGAGATTGTCTTTATGGCTGTCATCTCTGCAGTGAAGGAATGTTGGCACTTTTTTTTTTGTTCCCTGTAATTAAAAAAGTGACTGGTTGTCAGCCACTTAACTGCCTTTACAAAACATAGACAGAAACAAATCCTCTGCTATTAAATCCCAAAGGGACAAAACTGTTCTGTTTGCAGTGGGTTCTATGGTTGCGCACTCTTTGCTCGTACTTCTTCTATAATAGCTTTGTGTAAAGCCGGCACCAGCTGGAGGGTGTCTATATAAATGGATTAAAGATAAAAGTGATGACCTCTGTGGGAGTATGCATTGGTTAGATGTGTCAAGTTTGTGTCACTGTTCTTGCTGTCAGCCTGTTGGATTTTGTCACTTCTCTTGCTGTCAGATTCCGTTAACGGAACTGTATAAGCTAAACCATTCTATGAAAGTCTGTGTTAGGAAGGGCAGACATATTTGTTTTTTTTTTTTTTGGATAGCATGCTTTTATGTATAATATTTGCCTCGCTATTCTTGACTTTGCATTCCCTCATAATGTTATGGTAATGAGCTGGATAATGGCCAAGAATAGAAGGAACAATTGAAAGAACTTCAAAAGTTGTAGGCCCAGGTTCATAGCCTCAGACTGCTTCAAAGGGAAGCACAGTGCTTTATACAGGTACTGAAGTTAATGGAGCTAAGGGATAGAAATTTAAACGTTTTGTCTTCTTCAGCAGGGGTCCCCATCCTTTTTTGGCACGGGGTCCAAACAAGGACCACATTTTTTTTGCAAGGGGGAGGGGCTGTCATTGGGTCGGGAAGGGGGTCAGAGGGGTCAGTGTTAATTGTTTGGTGCCCCACTTCGGGACTGTCTGCGGCCCGGCGATTGGGGACTCTTGTTCTTCAGGATGCAGAGCTCTGACAGATTTTTTTTTTGTTAGAACCTATAACCTCTAATTATTATACAAGTGGGTTTTGCTATTTGACTATAGTCATTGCATTTGTTTTGTGTAGAATGTACTGGAATACTGAATATGACATGTTTATTTACTCTATATGAACAATCTTTGAGCATCCTCTGATGCTATATCCCTGATAAAGTTTAGCTTCACAATATAGACATTGCTTATTACCAAATGGTTGAGTGCATGCCCTGTGGGGTAATGGTATAAAAGACCGAACAATTGCCCAGGTCTAGTAAACATTTATTACTTCACCTCTTATGTTTTGGTACCATGCACATGGCCTGTAGGGGTTTTCATATTAAGCTTTAGTGGTTGCTTCCAGAGTAATGACATCACGAAACAACTTCTGTAGCTGCCCTCCGTATACAAAAAAAGAACATTTCTAGTTTTTTTTAATTCTGAAGTTTAATGATCTACTAGTCATGTCACCTGCACAGGATTAGGAAACACAGGGAGCAACCTGGGAAGCAAATCTCCCAAATATACCTTTGCATTTGTTCTCTGGCAGAACTCTCATGATTTTTCTGAGATGGAGATTTCAGAGTATAGTTTGTCAACATATGGAGTCCATCATGTGTGTGGTGGCGTATTGCTTAGCTACAAATGGTATTTCACGTGTAGGTCTTTTAAGAAAGTCTGCTGTTGCCGGTTTTTGTAGAGTTCAGTAAATCTACATGGTATATACAGTACCATCACTTTAACCCGTTATCCAGAAAGCTCAGAATTACTGGAAGGCTGGTTCCAGAAAGCATGAAAAACCTATAATGTGCAGTTTGTTTGTAATGTCCTCAGGGTGTACAGATATGGGATCCGTTTACCGGAAAACTATTATCCAGAAAGCTCTGCATTACAGAAAGGCTGTCTCCCATAGACTCCCTTTTATCCAAATAATCCAAATTTTTAAAAATTAATTAAATGTAATAATAAAACAGTTCATTGTACGTGATCCAAATTAAGATATAATTAATCCTTATTGGAGGCAAATCGAGCCGATTGGCTTTATTTACTGTTTAACTAATTTTACACTAGACTTAAGGTATAAAGAGCCAAATTACAGAAAGATCTGTTATCCAGAAAACCCCAGGTCCCTGGCATTCTTGATAAAAGGTCCCATACTTGTTCTAAAGATGGTGGAAGACAAGCTGACCGATATGGGCAGATGACTTGGATATCAGTCGGCTCGTCGATTGGCCAAGGCGGAAAATTCTGATCGGGAGCCTTTGAAGGGACCTGAACATTGGCCGCTGTTAGTCCTGAATCATCAGCTACAGGTAGAATTCTATTGTTTCTACCTGTATATCTTATGATTCAGTTCTACAAATGTGTTTAAACAAAGTATCTTTTCCAGGAAAGATCATAATTGTAACATTTATGGCCATCTCAAGTCTCCATTTATTTGTTTATACTGAAGATTCACTTAGAATAAGGGCCTCTTACCAGTATTTAGACAGCCCTTAGGGCTCTTGTGAATATAACTTGTTTCTCTTTAAATTAAATTATTAAATTATTATTTCCCCCCTTATATGTAATTTTCTTTCCTGTGCTAAACTAGGATAGGAGATCTCAACTTGTAAACAGTTTGTATGCCAACAAAAAAATCCTTCATCTTGCTGGTTATTTCGCTTTCAAGAATGGCCTTAAAGATTCTCTTCCTTTTAAATGATTAACATTTCCTCCTGGGATATCCAAATTTGCATTTAAATGGATGTCTTAAATAGACTGTTTTACTCTTATTCACCAAAATAGAATGATGAAGGATGCAGTATGTTCATTCAGACTAAAAATGATCCTTTCTCCTGGAGAGAAATTGAGTCACACATTTATTCTCATCTCCTAATGTCGCTTTGACAGTTCTGCAGAGGTTATATGAAATAGCTTTTTTGGTGCTTTATATGGGGAGGAGGAATTTTATAATGACATAGGTCTTTTAAATCTATTACAAATATAGATGATTTAGGTGTAAGCCCTAGCATCACAACATGCCAAAGAAGGCGGCAAATTTACATATTGATATCCCATGCCCACACGTTTATGATTTCATAAATTAATTTGTTTCTGTATGTTTGTCCATTTTGGGAAAGGAGTCACTTTCTAACAATGGAGTTCATTGTTAGAGATGGCTTTAAATTGCCCTGTGCTATAGGTTTAATGTTGTTTAAGGGTCACAGACAGCAAGGCAGCGACCTTTGGCACCATTTATTGGATATAGCACTCAGATCACACGCATCAGCTCTTCTTCTTACTCGTGGGATAACCTGTAGATTTATATGTTATCTCAAACACGAGTTTTCAATTAAAGCTATTGAAAACAAAATCCTTATTTGCTGTTGTTTCAGATTCTTTAAACAACTGGTATATTTCATTCATGCATTGAACAGATCATAATCCTTTTATTATTGACTCCAGTGGTGTGCGGATGTGGGTTTAATTACATGCTCCGAGGAAATCTGGATTGTTTAAAAAAAAAAAAAAGTATCCTAATAATAATTTGGTTTAATACATTTTGGCGGGTGCTTAAGCTGCCTATAATAAACTACTGCCTCCCAGCAGTTGGATAAGTACATTTGCTATGATCCTTTTTATTTCAAAAGGTTTGTAATAGTTTTTTTTCCAATTTGGTTTTCAACCTGAGACCTGACGGGACCAGTGTTCACAGTCACGGCATGAACCTTGTTTTAATGTGAAGGAAGGAGAGGTGAACAGGGTCAGTTTCACACTTCTGAGCTCCAGCACTCACTTGCCTGTGGAGTTTCATCTATCACTTGTGTCCTGCTGGTCTTTGACCTTAGCCTTTATTCCTCACGCCTCTCACGTTGGCCCATCATGTGGCAGTCACAACATGGTAACACCATATTCATGTTTAGGCTTATTTGTATCAGATATTGGACTTGGTTTATCCGGGTTCTGCTTAATGTTTCAAATCATATAACAAAATTCTTCTTTAACAATTTCTGGCCACATTCTGGTTAGTGCATTTTTATTATAGCAAATAATGCTGAGGGACAGGGGGAGAATGTGAAATAACCTGGCTTTGCTTAGCTCAGATCTACATTACTCTAATATCTGCCCCCCTTCAATTCGATTAGGTGTGGCCTCAGTAACAGTGGCAAGTTATAATGCCACATGCGAAACATTTATTGAAACTGACAATCCAATTTCCTTCGAGTTGGAGGGAGTCAGATTCGATAAATGCATTTTCTTTATCAGCTTTTGTTTTGGGGACAGCTTTGGTATCTGAAATCACTGCAAACTCCATAATCAATGACCTATATGAATTAAAGTCAATTAAACTTTGCCTGCAATTGGCTGAGGAATTACAAGCAGTACACAACATTCTTCATTGTAGCTGGTGACATTGCAAACAGAGTTGAAGTAATTCACAAGGGGAAGTGCAACAGAAAAGGGCCACCCCTGCAATTTGTCCTTTTTTTGCAATGGATTTTTACTTAATTTGTGCCATTTTGTATTTTGGGATGAAAATAGGATCAAGGGCTTAGGTTGTCAAGATCCAATGTAACTGCTTACTTGTCTGTCTTATTGGGGCTATGTGTTCCTATGGCTTGGCAAATAGTTTATTCATTTAAAGGAAAACTATACCCCCAAAATGAACACTTAAGCAACAGATAGTTCATATCATATTAAGTGGCATATTAAAGAATCTTACCAAACTGGAATATATATTTAAGTAAATATTGCCCTTTTACATCTCTTGCCTTGAGCCACCATTTCGTGATGGTCTGTGTGCTGTCTCAGAGATCACCTGACCAGAAATACTTCAACTCTAACTGTAACAGGAAGAAGTGTGGAAGCAAAAGACACAACTCTGTCTGTTAATTGGTTCATGTGACCTAACATGTATGGTTTGTTGGTATGTTTGTGAGTACAGTGAATCCTACGATCCCAGGGGGCGCCCCTTATTTTTTAAAATGGCAATTTTCTATTTATGATTACCCAATGGCACATACTACTAGAAAAGTATATTATTATGAAAATGGTTTATTTACATGAAGCAGGATTTTACATATGAGCTGTTTTATGCAATATCTTTTTATAGAGACCTACATTGTTTGGGGGTTTTAGTTTTCCTTTAACGGTGGCATTTTTTTTAAATGGCCAAAAAGGGTGGGGTAAAGGAAGCTGTAATTTGATGGCATCTTGAGAGGTATGGAATACTTTTTGTTAGTATACCCTGTCTTTAGAATTTCTCAGTGTTGCCAGTTAGACAATACCTATGGATCCTTCTGTATCAAACTTGAAGAAACCTGAACTATTGAATTGTTTGAATATTTTCAAGTTCATGATACAGAAGGGTAACCAATTCTCCTTTATCATTGGATCGGAATAGCATTTTTTAAAACAAAAAGCCCAACAATAAACATTCCATTTATCTGCTCACTTCTAGTAGGAACAATTTCAAATATAAATTTTGCCAATAAATGTTATTTATATTTTTTTATTAAGATGTGCTACTGTATGTAGAAACAACTTGAATTCTACACTTATATTTGCAGGCAGCCATGCCACAGGTCTGGTCTTTGCTGTAGAGCAGTGCTGTCCAACTTCTGTGGTACCGAGGGCCAAAATTTTACTGGCCTATGTGGTGGAGGGCCGATAATGAAAGTCTGTGTTGGCCACTCCCCCTTTTAAACCACACCCACTGTAAACCACACCCATGTTACCAAAAGAACTTTTAAGATTATATCCACATTAATGGTGGTAACACACCAAAAAAACCAAATGGTTGGTGCTCGCTGCAGGGAAAGGCCTCATCACTCATATGTGAAAAATGTAAGTTATGTTAAAACATACCCTTAAATCCATATGCCTCATCCTCACCTGTGGATATTACAACAAACCCCCCCCAACACATGATTAAACACCTTAGGAACCCTTAACATCAATTTCCAAATGCTAACAAACTCCAAAAACAAACCCACAGGTAGCGTAGGACAAGCAGAGAATGGCACACACAAGCAGCACTGGGCAAACAGAGAATGGCACACAAAAGCAGCACTGGGCAAGCAGAGAATGGCACACCCAAGCAGCACTGGGCAAGCAGAGAATGGCACACCTAAGCAGGATGGGGCAAACAGAGAATGGCACACACAAGCAGCACTGAATAAGCAGAGAATGGCACACACAGGGTTGGAAGGCAGAACAGAGCAGGAGACAGGGAAAACTATCATTCTAATATGTACTGCTTACAGTGACACAGTGCTGGTGCACCATTAGCATTTTGAATAAGGTGTGAGCAATGTGGGCAGTTTCAGTCTGGGTCTCAGGTGTGAACAGTACAGGGCTTTAGGGTGTAAACAATAGAGGTGTTACAAGTGTGAACAGTGCAGGGGGATCACAGGTGTGAACAATACAGGGGATTTGAGTCTGAATTTGAGGTTTAAACAATGCAGGGGCCAGTCAATCACTGTAGTGATACCTTTTAAATCTTACATATGGTAAGCAGACACAGCATGTGGGGCACCATCTACTGGCCGCCAGTTGGAAAGCCCTGCTGTAGAGTATGATGGCTCTATAATAAAGCAACATCATAAATGAGCATTTAATTCAATATATGACTCTGAATATATTACTGGTAGTAATTGACTATAATTATTTCCATGCAATGCAGGGAGAGTGCAACCAAAAAGAAATGTTACCTAGAAACTGAATTTGGAGCCATGCGAGCCGTCTCAGGTGGATAGCTAGCTGGTTATTGCATCTGTCTATTTTGGGACAATGAAGCTGTTGCCACCACTGAACTGTGTTGTCATAGTTCTCTTTCACTTGCTGTCAGTGTTTGGAATTAAAGCAAGGTAAATAAACGAGAGTCACAGCTGCCACCCATCAGGGAGCCGCAGCGTTAAAGATTAGCTACTGAGTGTGCACACCATTCCTTTGCAATGGAACAAAAACCCACCTGAAAATAAATAAAACTATCATAGACTTTCCTTTACACATAACAATCCCCAGTCTTTTAATGCAGGCTCGGGTCATAATTATAGTTCTATTCATTGGGCCAGATTCAATTCAGTGACAAAAACAGTATATCATGTGGTACATTTTTCGCATCAAACCTATGTGTCCAAACTATAGATTAGTGGAGTCTGATCACTTAAGGTCAACACGTTAAAGGTAAACACATAATTTAATAGTGCTGCTCCAGCAGAATTCTGTACTGAAATTCATTTTCAAAAGAGCAAACACATTTTTAATTTCTAATTTTGAAATCCGACATGGGACTAGACATGTCAGTTTCCAAGTGCCCCCAGTTATGTGATTTTGCTCTGATAAACTTCAGTCACTCTTTCCTGCTGCACTGCAAGATAACTGCCTACATTCGAATATTACACCAATATTACAGCTAAAAACATACACTTGATGGTTCATGAATAAAATTTTATATGGTTGAGTGAATAATTTGTAATGTAGAAGTAAAAACGACACCATAAAATCATGACAGAATCTCTGCAGTGGTAGAGAAACAACTGTCAGGACTCTGGCTAGTTGCCATTAAAGCAAATAGCAACAAGGTGATGTATGAAGCAAATGGCGTGCCATGTGCTTTATAAGTCTCCACACTTGAAGAAGAAAATCAGTTAAGAATAAAATATATACAGGTACCATCCATACTACCATTTGGTTCAAATAATCCAACACAGCTTTAAACTAAGACATGCACTAAAGCTCTCCTTCAGTATGCTTTGCAAGCAGTAGAGCTATCATAAGGAAGATATTTATTTAACTTATAAAAATATATTCTGTTCATATTGCCCACTTGAACTAGGTGTGTATTAAAGTAGAAAAAAAAATCCTATTCTTATCTAATACAGATCATTTTAACCAAATCCTGCATTTAACGCAGAGAATGTGCGAGGCATTAATTCTGCTGATATGCAGTGTGAGGAGTCAGCCAGGCCGAATACATTTTTTATAAATGTTCTGAATTACAGGGGGAGGTCAAGACAAAACATACTTACAAATGTGTCCTTCGCACCTAGGTCCCATGTTAAACGGAATATACTTTACATTTGATGAAACTTTAAACAGGGCTGTTCCATCTAGGATCTCTTCAGTGTTATGTATAATATTAGCTCAAACCAGTTATTTGCACCTGCATTACCCTACAGAGAAAGGTATGGAGAAGTTTAGCCTTGTTGTTTTATAGATAGCATAAGACAAGACTATACTAGGCAGCACTAGATGGCAAAGCCTGTTTTCTGGTAGTAGCATTTATTCGGTCACCGCAGTAACAAGTGCTGCTGTCAAGTATGGAAATTGCATTGGGCTTTCAGTTTTTCTACAATGGCTATTTCTTATCTGATCAACTTGCATTTTTTTTCTGACCACCTTGCATTCTTTTGCAAATGACACATTTTCTTCCAAAAAGTTAAATTTTTTTGAAGTTTTAAAATTTAGCATGATCTATGGGGAAGACTTGAGAGGCACACTTGGATAATATCAGTGCATTGGTAGAATTTAAAAGGTATGGCGAAAGGCAGGTCCAGGCTTTACGTATGAAGGGTCAGCATGGTACTGTACTGTTCTTGAGAAAAAACATATATATATATATATATATATATATATATATATCTCCATTTATCGGCACACACCACTCTGTACAATAGTTACCGGGTGCTCACCAAAATCTTCATACTCCACCAGATGAAAGCACTCACGGGTCAGTCATATGGATAAAAAAGCAAATTTTATTCCAACAACCACATATCTACGCGTTTCGATCCCACTGGATCGTCATCGCCTAATTCCATATATAATGGAATTTAGGTGGCAGCTATAATGCTAAATTCCCTGTAGTTCAGGATTGACATTTTTTTTTTTTTTCATTTTTATAATCATATTTGTGTTTTAGAAACATTTATTCCATTATTGTGATATTATAAAATTGTGTAAATATCTCCCTCTTAAACTTTAGCTGATTTTACCTGTGATAAATTAATGAGGTTTTTATTTAGAAAAAAAAGACATTTGATTGCTCACACGTCTGTATGGTAGATAAATCCACAAATGGTTGGACCTACCAGACTATGCTGCTGGATAAACAAAACATCAAAGATGGAAAGGAAAAGGAACTCCAGCAGATTGACTGCAAAACATTTATTCCAGGTAGTGATCGTTGATGTTTTGTTTATTCAACTGAGCTGCTGCACAGAGCAACTAGAAGGAATTGGACATATAGTATACCTTTCATTGTTTTGTACAGACCACCTACCCCATTTTTTATGCTGCTGGATATCAGTACCATAAATAATGGGCAGCATTATATAGGTATACATATACAGTACAGACAGGATATTTTCTGAACAGACAAATATAAAGCTGATTTATAGTAGTCAATAGCAATCAATCAGCAATTAATTTTGAATAGTCTACAAGTTGGAAATGAAAGCAAACATTTGATTGGTTGCTACTGGCAACTGCAATTTAGCACCAATGTTTGTAAACCAGCCCCTTTGTGTATACGTAGAAACAATATTACTGGATTCAGACGTCTATCATAAATAAATCTCTTTTATTCTGACTTTGATATACTGTAATGCTGTCATGGAAGGTCATAGTAAATTTTATGGTTTGGTTTGAAGATTCTGAAATGTTTGAAAAGTCTTGAGGCTGCTCTTGGCTGCCCTCTGAAATGAAGAATCAATCATCTATATAGTATACTCATACAATAAAATGACCCTTAAATGGGAAAAAAAAATGTGAAAAGCATTTGCACAGGATGCCTGAAGTGGGTTATAGTGAATGTTTTTCTAACTGCATGAACAATTGCCATTTTGAAAGTATAGTGCCGAATCCACCATCTGCTGCAGAAAAGAAGAATTGTACCACAAACATTCTGTAATGTGCCAGAAATGGGGGCACAATAAATGATGAAGCAGAAATGTTTGCTGATAATAATTCACAGTCACTTTTAGCTTGGCTTTATAAAAGGCATAATTCTAAAGATAACTGTCCCTTATAAGCATACAAAATGTAGCCTGCCCTTGTATGGAAAAAAACACAAATGTGTTGAAAAGAGCTTTCAGTTTTTTTCCAGTTTGGTGGGTGAGAAAAAAAAGCTCACACTAATACAGGTAGATCGCCAGGGTTCTCAGGTAAGGCAGTAGTCACTCAGCAACTTAGGGGCAAATTCACTAAGATTCGTAGTTGCGCCAGGCGTAACTTTGCCGCACTTCACAACACTTTACCAGACGTAGTTTCGCCAGCGCTCCGCAAATAAACTAAAATCCGAAGTTGCGCTCAGGGGTAGCGTAAGGTTGTGAAGTTGCGCTAGCATTGATTCACTAAGCGAAGCGAAGTTACGCTAGCGATGGTTAATTTGCATACAGCGCCAAATTCAAATTTCAATGGAGGAATACGTACAATCACTACAAATGCCTGGGAAACCTTCAAAACATCAAATACATTTTTTTTTCCCCTACACATGTGCCCACTGTATAGTTAAGTTGCCATGAGTTAGAAAATGTAGGGGGGAAGGAGGGGAGCCCCAAAAAAATTTTCGATCGTTTTCAGCCTATCACCCATAATATAGAAAAAATGAGAGCGTTTTTTGGGACTTAGAAAAAATTTGACCTTTTTTTGAAGCATTCCCTATCTACTCTATTGCGCTTCGACTGGTCTGAGGTGGCGAAGGAAGTCTAGCGTAAAAGGTAGTGTTCAGTACAATGCGCGTGTTAGTGAATTTGCGTAGTTACGTCCATTGCGCAAATTCGCCAGGCGTATGGGTGCGAAGTTACGCTAGTGAAGTTACGCTAGCATCCGTTAGTGAATTTGTGAAGTAACGAAAATGCCCAACGCTAGCGAATTGACGCTAGCGTTAGGCGCTTCGGCGCTTAGTGAATTTGCCCCTAAGTATTTGCTTTTCCAAGAAACTCTCACTACACCTGCAATTCCAGACGATAGCCACTGAATTTAATGGGGATCATAACCAGGTGTTTTGTCTTCAGCTGAGCTGGAAACTGTACAGGTGAAAAGCCCCAAAATAAGTATTCCATTATTCACTTTAAATGTCTGTTTATATGCCTTTAAAAATATCATTCATCCTGAGTGGCTAGAGAAATACAAACACTGATAAAGCTTGTGGTATCACTCATGAGATTATAATCTCTATCATATATCCATTCTGTCACTCAGCAATTTTTCAGAAATATTAGCCATTTTCTTGAACCCCCTAAATCCAGTTATACAGAGATGTTTAAAGAAGTTTGTGCAAGTTATTGCTCTGATATATTCTCTATAGCTGTGATCCCCAACTAATGGCTTGTGAGCAACATGTTGCTCTCCAACCCCTTGGATGTTGCTCCCAGTGGCCTCAAAGCAGGTGCTTATTTTTTAATTCCAGGCTTGGAGGCAAGTTTTAGTTGGATAAAAACTAAGTGTACTGCTACATAGAGCCTCCAGTCTACATATGGGCTACCAAATAACCAATCACAGGTCATATTGGGCACTCCCAGGAACATTGTGAATACTTATGTGGCACTGAAGGTTGAGGGTCAGGAGAATAAAGGCAGGTTGTGCATGTGGTTGGAGGGCCAAACAAGGAGGGAGACTTCCATGCAAAGTGAGTGGAGCCCAGGAGGAACCAGGACCCACCAGGATGTTTCCCAGTGAGCCAGTCCGACCCTGAGATTTTATGTCCATTATCTTTATTACTTTGCATATTTGCAACATGGGAATGTGGTGTAAGAGTCATCAAAACAACAGCAGTTAAAAGTGCAAAATCATTTATTAGACCTGAAAGAAAGGGGCCTAAAGCTTTTACATCTATCTACCTGTACATGCATATGGGCACACCTCTGTACATATCTATATCTACCACATACATGTGTTCTCCTGGTTGGTCACAGCCCCTATAAAATATATGTACAGGTGGTACATGAGTAAGTGCCCCAATAGGCATGAAACTTGTAAGGCCCCTTTCTTTCATGTCGTAACAAATTATTTTGTACTTTTAACTACTGTTTTGAATTTTTGGGAGTCTCATACCACATTTCCATCTTTCAATTGGTAGTATGCACCCTTAGACTGGGGTGAACTGTGAGATCTTCCCTTATTAATATTTTTCTCGTTGGATTTATGTATATATTTGCTGTGGTGCCCCTACTTTTTAATGACTTCGATATCTTGCACCGTTCGTTTCTTTTTTGCTGTTTGCAATATTTATTTCAGTGCTGCTGAAAAATGCAAAGTATCTGTCCAGAGACAGTGGGACATTTCTTTCAGAGAATCAACTTTCTAGCAGCATACCTGTAACTTACATCATCAGAGGTTTCCTGTTAAGGGACTTGCTTCAATTTGCTGGTGACATTTTCACATAATGTATTCACTGGTCATTTGATCCTAAGATAAAATCACAACAATTAGTGTGCACATATTAGATGGAAGTAGAAGAAGCTATGGCCATCATACCAACCACAGAGTAAAGATAAGGTGAAAAATGACTTCAATATCTTGAGTGCACATTTGGTTTGGAAGGTGTAGCTTCACTGGACTATCTGCATGGTAAAATTATAATAATTGTTCAATGTGAAGTGTCCTTACATTTCCCTCCTTGGTTAGAAAAGAGGCAGATTGATTCAGTCAGATATTACTATACAATTTCCATATAGTTGACTTAATTCTTCCAAGCAAGGCTCTGAATTCTGTTGGCTACCCTAGAGCAGTAACAGTATTAGGCCTTCGCTACTCTGTTAGGTAGGGATAAAACAAATCTAAAAATCATTGTGGCATTTATCCAGATTCCATCAATTTTTGCAGGATTCAGACAAGTCCATTGTGCTCCGTGCTGAATCTCTGAAAACAATATTTTTTTCAGATTATTTATATTTGTGTGGATAATGCTTGCACTATTTTAGATATCTATTGTCCATTGCAGAGTCAGACTTAGACTTCGAAAAAATACATACTTATAAAGCTAGTCAGGCCTGATCCAAAACTGGTTGCCGACTCTTGTTCTTACTGTGGCCACTGGTTTTCTGTACTTTATAAAATGTAGAAAATATAAATAAGAATTATATTAAGACTCCCCCAAATCCTAATTTCTCCATGGATTGTTCCCGTTTTCAACTCTGCATCACTGTGCTCTAAAGGTTTACTTTTGGGGTGTTAAAGTGTCCCAGTTTCTATTGGAACTATGCAAAACCAAAACTAAGGGGTTCATTTTCTAAACCCCTAACTTGTTTTTGTTGTAATGATATTATGTTTGCTCATTGCAAGGTAGATAATTCGATTGCCAGTATACAACCCCTAACCACCCGCATTGTAGTGACTATCTTGTTAGCTGGACAACCAATTCTAAAATGTCATACTCCTATTTTAATGAATTGATCTGACAGTTTCATTTTGACTAATTTATTTTTGGTTTAGTTCAGTTGTATCTCTGTTGATCTAAAAGAGTTTGATGTTCATTGTGCCTTTTTTACTGACCACTACATACATTGTTTTCTTACTATTTTTAAATGGCTCCTTAGCAGATAGATAGCAAACACTCCACACATTAATGGACTTGCAAGCAGTATTATGAATCAGATGTTATCATCATGTTTGTGCTGGCACCTATACAAAATACTAATCTGAAGTTTGTGGTGCAAACTTTTTGTCTTCAGAGTAGCCAATAATGATGTGACCTTGATTTTACTTTCAAGATTATAGCGTTTTCATAAATATTTGATTTTCTTTGCATGCTGACTGCACAAACCCATCTCTCCACATTCTGGAAGAGATATAACTGAAGGGCATAACCGGGAAACAACTGATTCTCAATTCATTTAACTGGATCCATATAACCCCTGAGACCCCAGCGCTGAACTTCCTAGTAGATGGCTACCCAAGAAATAATATCATTGGTGCCCAGTGTACTTGGAATAACTGTATTTGCATCCAGTTATTTTTGCTGTCTATGGAAATTAAACTGAGTGAAGCTAAACAATATGGCTGAAGATATTTTTCATAAATATTTGGTGTTTTTAAAATAGTCCTAATATTATTAATATAGTCCTCTCTTTTAGTGGGTTTTACTGGATGTATTTTATTTCACCCAATGCTTATGTTATTTAAAGTTTCAGATAAATATAATGGCAAGAGCCAACTGTCAATTAACACATCTACATGTTTGCTGCTGCAGTTACTCATTCCATATACAGAGGTATATTTATCAGTGAAGAGTTAAGAAGTGAAGAAGTTAAGACTGAAGTTAGTGATCACCAAAGTCCTCTAGAGTGAAATTCCACCACTCTCCATTAATTTCTATGAGATTCTTAAAATAGTATTTATCAATGGTAAAAGTAAAAGTTCATCTTTTGTTAAAAAAATCCCATAGAAATGAATGGAGAGTGGCGGAATTTCACTCTAGCAGATTGTGGCGATCTCTAACTTCACTCTTTGATAAATATACCCCAATGTCTTTACAGACACCACCAATTTATATATCATTTAGCTTGAATAAATCACGTAATAGTGTTTAATACCGGCCAGATCTCGATCGGATGGGACTAAAAATCCCGTCTGTTCGTTGATGTGGTCCCACGATCCGACCGCCCGTTACCATTCGTTGGGATCCAATCGTTGGGCCCCAGGGTGGGCATAATGGGGAGAGATCCGCTCGTTTGGCGACATTGCCAAACGAGCGGATCTCTCCGTGTATGGCCACCTTTAAAAAAAAAAAAGAAAAACACTAATACAAAACATTGTCATCTTAAAGGAACAGTTCAGTGTGAAAATAAAAACTGGGTAAATAGATAGGCTGTGCAAAATAAAAAATGTTTCTAATATAGTTAGTTAGCCACAAATGTAATGTATAAAGGCTGGAATGAACAGATGTCTAATAAAACAGCCAGAATCCAACTTCCTGCTTTTCAGCTCTATAACTCTGAGCTAGTCAGCGACTTGAAGGGGGGCCACATGGTACATTTCTGTTCAGTGAGTTTGCAATTGATCCTCAGCATTCAGCTCAGATTCAAAAGCAACAGATATGACCCATGTGGCCCCCCCTCAAGTCTCTGATTGGTTACTGCCTGGTAGCCAGGGTAACCAGTAGTGATCTGATTGACATGTTATACATCAAATCACTCCAGCCTTTATACATTACATTTTTGGCTAACTAACTATATTTGAAACATTTTTTATTTTGCACTGCCTATATATTTACCCAGTTTTTATTTTTACACTGAACAATTCCTTTAAAGCTGTTGAGGTCATGTAGAGTTCCTTTCCCATTTGCAACATTTTTCTTTAATTCAAGCTTTTAGAGGTTTTTGGTTTTTTTCCATTTGTATTTGCTCAAGATATTTGAGCATTTCTAGGTTTTCGCTTTGGAATTCTGATTAGTTCCGCCTTTTTCACTCATTTGTGGTTTTTATATTAGGCTGTTTAAAAAATTTACTTGGCATTCAGGGCTTAAGTGAAAATTATTTTTTTTCCATGGCCTCTAAAACAACTAATGTTGATCAGAATGTTTATAAATGGTGATGTGTGATTAGGGCATGATGTGATATTAATTGAGAGGAGCTTGTTATAGTTAATGGACTTTGGTACAATTTAACTATGACCCAAACTGTAACGGGTCCTGTTTTCTTGAATTAGTTTATAATGTGTGCCTAAGGGCAGAGACACACGCTGCTATTTCGGGAGATTAGTCACCCAGCGACAAATTGGTTCTTCTTTGAGCGACTAATCTCCCTTCCCACCTGCTAGAATGTAAATGTACGGCAGGCTGGCACTCAAAACGCTTCTTCAATTTACATTCTAGCCAGCTTTTTTCACTATTAATAACACTCGGATCAACCATCATTTTTACCGGTCAGGCCGGTGAAATACCGGCCAGGTGGCAACCCTACCTGCCGTAGATTTACATTCTAGAAGGAGGGAAGGCAGTTTGGGGAGATTAATCGCCCAAAGAAGAAGCGATTTGTCACTAGGCAACTAATCTCCAGAAATAACAGTGTGTGTCTCTGTCCTTCAGCTTCACAGATCCAAAGTAGTCAAGACAATTCCTGATCTGCTATTATGGTGATTTTTTTCCTGTGGAGCTAAAACGGCAAGAAAGCACAACAGTTGTTGCCATAGGAGACTCGTGACAACGGCATGAGCCCCCTGCTGCAATACCTCATTCAGTCTTTCCATGCAACCTATAAAAGTTTGACTTGCTTATATATTATTCTCTTTGAAATGTGTCAAATTATATATATAAATAATTTTCGACAAAACACACTTAGATATATGGTGCCTCTTATATAGACTAGTTAGGGGTGAAATGTGTATTTGCCTTTTTCCAAAAGGTTAATTGTTTTCTGAGATCTAAATGCTTCACCAGGTTTTACACATTGAACATGTCTATTCCAGTTTTCTGGAAGCTGGTGCATTTTGCCCTTGAGCCCAAATGGGCTTGTGGACTCCCTTTCCACCTCATGGTATGCTCTGTTTAACCTGAACCTGCAGCAGGAATTCACTTCAGCCTCGCTCATAGGATTGTTATTGATATCAGAAAGCCTAGATCTGGAGCACAATGCTTCTACGGCCCTTGATAAATTTGTAATCTTCAGTTCAAATAATGTTCTGCTCTGTTCCTTTTCCACCTTTACTGGAGGCATAAGCACAGCCGGGGCACTTCAGCTCCTCTGATAACTGTATTTGGAGCGGAGAGGAGGATTCTGCTGCACGAGTGAACTTTTTATATTAAATGAAAACTACATGTGCACTCAAACATTGAGCAAATCAGTCTCCTTTGGAAAGGCTTGAACACACACCTGCAAATACCTTCTTGCTTATACAATTTGTTTCTAATAATTCTAACTTCCTTTTCAAATTGGCTTTTAAAATGAGCTGATTAGCATCAAATATTAGCGGCTTGAATTTATTTTGTGATTGATTTGATTTGTGATTGTGCAGAAAAGTTTAAGCACCCTTTCTGACTTCTTGCATACTGCCCCCTTCTCTCCCCCTCCATTGCCAAGAATATTTTTTATTGAACAACTTTCCCTTTACCCTGAACATGGCGGAACTGTGGCCAAGATTCCTGCGGACATGTTCTGTAATACGAGCCAAAACAAGCAAATAGGATGGAATTTGAACGACACAAATATTGCACTCACTTTATCGAGCAGAATTAACATGCAGACAGATCAGATAAAAGTATGAGAAAACATTGTGCACATTTTAATATGAGAACAGAAGGCATTAATAGTGTATGTAGTTTGAGGGGGGAGGGAGAAGGAATTCCTGACTGGAGACCCTGATTAACTCACAAGCTCTCTGTGAGTTACTGTGGGAAACTTATGGGCCATGTGCCTTTTAATTCCATATTTGCCAGTTATAAAGAGACCATACTGGGAGGCATCCAAACCCCATTCAGATGATTCCAATTGCAGTTATTTGGTACTCATCACTCTTTCACCCCTGTCATTTGTGCTCTTTCCTGTGTTGCCATTTAGAGTATTCTTCCCTTACACATTTAAAGTGATACTGACACTAAAAAATGACTTTTTAAAATATGAATGTACATTAAAAGTTACCTATAGGTCATGTTGATCATTTTTTGCTGAGAGGTTTGTTTTTGTTATTGTTAGTGGAAGTTTCTAAAACTCAATGTAATGTCAACCTAACTGTCCCATCTCAGCCTGTCAGTTAAAGTTTCTAATGCTAACGGACTCCTGCTGCACAAATATGGCAGCTCCCTCATACATACATATATAGGCCTGAAACGTTGCTGAACGGGTCTGCCATGAGAATTTGAATAAAGGCATTTTTTTAACTACGTGGTGCTGTGCTGAACTAATTCGTCTAGCCCTCATACAGGAACATGGGGCATCAGACAGGTAATGTAAAAGCATTGTGCAAATACCTTATGGCAAAGTTATTAGTAGTTTTCTTTCCATATTCCTGCATATGTGACTTGATGTTACTTGCACCATTGGTTCTTACACAGTCACTTGGTATTATTAGGGTGGCCATCACGTCACCAATTAATAGTTTTCTATCAAAGACATTGTAGCCCACATTTTTGTTCAAATAGTTGCTGAAATCAGGAGTAGGGACCTTTCTCATTTTTTGCACGGTTAATTAAAATGGGCGAACACTAATGACCATTTACCCAACATTGGCTGTGTTGTGTAAGAGTGCAATTTGACATGCACCTAACTACAGCACAAGACAAGGCTTATCCCTGTAACTGTGAACACAACTACAGAATGAATGCAGGTGACTGATCCTGTTACATACATTGGGGTTCATTTAGAAACAGTGGGCAAATTTGAATCTGGGCAGTTACCCATAGCAACCAATCAGTGATTAGCTTTTTTCAGCCAGCTGCAGGTTGAACAGTGAAAGCAATTATCTGATTGATTGCCATAGGTTACTGCCTTGGTGCAAATTTGCCCACTGTTTATAAATGAGCCCCAGGATGTACCTATACATTAGATCCCAGACTACATCCTGGGAATACAGTAGGTCTCAGAAGCTCAATTTCTCCCCACTGTTTTCTACAGATACCCTCATATAATAAATATGGAACTGTCAGTTTGCCAAAGAATTGCCCCACGTTTGTAGTGACAGATATGACCCATGAGGTTTACTCATCGTCTCATTAGGTGCCAGCATTACGTAAGAGAAGGCAAGGCAACTCTTAAAGCAGGCTATTGAAGCCGAGCTATGATTTCTTCTTTATTTTTACTTTAGTGACAAGACATAATTATTGTGAGATTGATCATTCCCTGGAAGTATTGAAGCAAACAAATGTGTTCAGCGGCCGGCAAAGGATGAGCACAGCTCCTAATGGGAGCAGTGGATAGGTCATCCTGACCATAATTTGGCTTGATGAAGCATCCACATGGGCCTGGTGTTAATGTGCTATTGATATTCAGCCAGCCAATTTCCCCCGCGCAGACCGGGGCTGCGACTCGTTAGAGCAGAGCCGGGCATCACAGAAGCAAATGATGAGGAAAATTGAAGTAATGTTGTATTATAAATTTATGATTTCATCTGCCATGACCTGAAAGATGTTCAGCGATGGGCCTTATGATTAGACCCGTCAGACACAGAAGCAACACATTTTATCTTGGTTAGGCTTGTATGATAGCACCCAAATAGTATTCCATGAGCCCTGCTGGTGCTCACTCCTTTTCTGTCTTGTCTCTGGGTGAAACTTTCACATTTAGAATGTGTTCTGGCATGCAGACTTTGTGTGACTAAGTTAAATGTATGTATGTAAATTTGTATTTATACAGTGCTACTTGGATATGCAGCTCTGAGCATTAAATGCCACAAACAAATTATTTGCTTGCATAAAAATAATTTTAAGTGCTGCCTTAATAATAAATTACGTGCAGTTACAGGTCATTATTATTATTTATCTACGAATCTGTATTCGAATAAATCAGAGTAGCCCTGCTGAAGTTTACATAAATATCATTTGTAAACCTTTAGTCTCAAGTTATCATTAACAATTGGCATGCTAGATTGGTTTTTCCAAGCAAAAAAAATCCTTTTACGCTATAATGTGAACCATGTGTTAAACCATGGTACCAGTTTTACCTGAGGAGATCCTGGCGACCAAACTAAACAGCACTGGTTTTCTGAGGAAATCAAAGCAGACCACTGTGTGTATCACAGCCCTTACAGCTGTTTCATGCATTATGGATGGCTGCAGTTCTAGGAAATCACAGTTCAGGTATCATGTAATCAATGGTTTCTTTGCCAGACTTGGTGGCACCTATGCTTTATAGGTATTGCCAGCCGTAGCACGTTTAATGCCCTTCAGGATTCACTGACTCCCGTATGATTGATTGCCATCCGCAGCAGCCTTTGCAATGTAAGTGACTGCGACATGCCGAATACAATTCGATCTTTTCAGATACCCCTAATGCTACACGTTCAGCACTGAATGTTATCTTTTTTTGTTTTATTATTGTACAAAGTGTATCGCATTTCACAATCTTGCACTGATATGTTAACTATGGTACTTTGGGCTCTGGGGATAAGGCTTTACTAGTACCTTTATCTCAAACTGTCAATAGCTGTAACGCAAAGTACATTCATTCTAAGCTCTCCAAATGTCACAGCAAACCTGTGTTGTGTTTAGCTTGAGCGCTTGGCATTTACTCTTCCATCTTAAAAGTATGGACTTCAGCTTGACTGGGGGTACCTTGGTGTATTTAATTGCTGAACATAAACCCTTCAGACATTCTCTGCAGAGCAATGTTACATTAAATGGTGATTGTTATGTTTTCTGCCTAAGAGCAGTAACCCATAGCAACCAAAAATATATTGATTGGTTGCTATGGGTTAAGCTGGCCATAGACGCAAAGATCCGATCATATGAATCGAGGATTGGTACGATTTTCGGACCGTGTGTGGAGAGTCCCGTCATTTTTCATCCGGCGGAGATCGGTCGTTTGGTCGATCGGACAGGTTAGAAAGTTTCTGTCAGCTGCCGATAATATCTCTGCGTGTATTGCTGATCGTACGATTTTCAGTGGGAGACTGTCACTAGGTTTTGTCGGACATAACTTTTGTACGATTGCTGATTGTTGGGCAGAACATCGGCTGATCTGTTCTTTTCTACTTTATTTGATCTGAATGGTTAATGGCAGGTCGGGAGATGGGGAAGTCCGATCATTCGAGGATTCGTACAATCGGATCTTTGCATCTAAGGTCAGCTTTAGGGTGGTGGCAGACGGGAGATTAGTCGCCCAGTTTCACAAGGAAGCTTTGGGTGACTTTGGAAATACGAAGCGATTTGTATGCCATCCCGCTGGTGATTCGTATCCTTGCTGGCGGGAAGGCATTTGGCAAGATTAGTCGCCCGAAGTTGAGAAGATGTGCAGCTGGGTGACTAATCTCCCAGTCTGCCACCACCCTTAGGGTGAAGACACACAGAGCTACTAGTAGCAGCTACAAAATAGACAATAGTGATAAGTGGCTTTGTTAAGACACTACTGGGGGGATGTTTCACCAGTGCAAAAAAACTGTGCAAAGACACTTGAAAACGTTAGTGACCATGTTTACGTCCTTTTTGACTGATTACAGACCTCAGCGACTTCATCTCAAAGCCAAATGGCTTTAGCAAACATTCGAAGTGTATGTAATAAAATTTCGCAATTGCAAAGATTTTTTTGAGGCAAAATATTTACCAAAACTCCAAAGAAGGTGTTACGCTACTCCGTTGCTTAGCAATAAAGCACAATGGAATGTTTGCCAGCGAATGATTTTACATTGCGAGCAGTGCTAAACGCTTGCAAAGACGCCATTTTAAATAAGGCTTGTGACTTTTAGTTATATTTCCCCTTACGTGTGTTTTAATTGGCTGTGCTAAGACACTACATGGGGGAATGTAATAAAAGCCGATAACGTAAAAAATATTCGCAATGTGAAAAGTTATGCCTCTGTGTGAACAAATTTGCCTTTGTGCGAATTTAATATAACTTTTGTGAACCCGGAAACTGTTTATCGACCATTTCCCACAGTGGAAGAAGGTTTGTGAATTTTATAGTTAGCACCAGTGCGCAGTGTTTATGTTTGCTCCAAAAGATTACGACACCTTCAAGTACTTCTTAAAAGTGGGCAATGCACAATTAAAATTCGCAATGTAATAATTAAGGAAGAGTATGACATTGCGAAATTAGGCTTTATATTCTTATTTGTGCTAATTGTTTTGCTCTTCCTGACTTTTATTATATTCCCCCAGTAGTGCCTTAGCAAAGCCAATCATCACTATTGTCTGTTTTGTAGCCACTATGTGTGGCCTCACCCTTACTGCACCTGGGCAAATTAGATGCCCTGGGTTACTGCACCTGGGCAAACAATGCATTTTATTACATAATCCCCCGTGTCTTTAAAGACCCATTCAGAATAGTCTCTAAGTCACAGGAGCATAGTAGGTCCATCATTGGTATTTTCTGACTTTTTCCAGCATATGAATCCACGTGTGCTACTGAGTTTGCATCCCCACTACTGCTGCTACGATTTCAAAAAAAACAAAAAACAGTGTTTCTAAGGGAGCTAGCACACGGGCAGATTCGGAAATCGAAGTGCCGCGAGTGCATTGGCACTGTCGTTTTCTCATTCAAGCAGGCAGAAGGAAGGGGGAAGGCAGTTCGGGGAGATTGTCGCCCCGCAGAAGAGGCGATTAGTCGACAGGCAATTAAATCTCCCCGAATCTGCCGTCTGCTTAAACCCTAAGGGGGAAATTTACTAAAGGGCAAAGTGGCTAACGCTGGCGAAAATTCTCCAGCGTGACTTCAATTCAGCACTTCGCAGATTTACTAATGGTAGCTGCCGTAATTTCGCCAAGGAGATAGACTCTGGTGCAACTTCGCCCTCTAACGGCAGGCAAATTTTCGGTAGTGTTACTACGCAAATCCACTACGTTTTTGATATTACTGAACATTACCTCTATCACCAGACTTGCCTTCGCCACCTCAGACCAGGCGAAGTGCAATAGAGTAGATAGGAGTTCCTAAAAAAATACTTGCTGGCGTTTTATTCCTATTTAAAGGGTGATAGACGGCAAAAGATCGTAATTTTTTTTTGGGGTACCCTCCTTCCCCCCTACATTTGCTAACATATGGCATCTAAACTATACTATGTGTAGGGAAATATAACAACTTTATATAATTTTTAAGGTTCCCTGGCCTTGTTTAGTGTAATGTATTTGCTGCAGTATATACGGCCATTGTACTTTAACTGCATGCCGTATGCTAATTAACCATCGCTAGCGTAACTTTGAACTGCTGAGCGTAATTTCGCTGTGGGCAACTTCGGATCTTCGTTAATTAGCGTTGTCCAGGCAAGTTTACGCCTGGCAAAGTGTTGCGATGTGCGAGAAGCCAGCGCTGGCGAATTTTAACTGGTTAGTGAATTTGCCCCTAAGACTTTATCCTTGTTGTCACTCTGATGAGCCTGTATGATGATGGCACATGCAGTCTCTCTTTGCTCTCAGTATAGCTGATTTGAAGCTGCGTTAGATCTGTAAAATCAGAAAAAAAATTATTTCTGGCTGTAGCAAGTACACAAGTTGTTTGCCCTGCACTCATGATAAAAGTTGAGAATGGCATCAAAAAACACAAATGTAACATCTGTCCCTTCTGTATCTGTTGCTCGGTATAGAGCAGAATCAACAGTGTGCACCTGAATAATCAAACCATGTAGAAAGAAAAACAATATAATAAAGGCTAATGATTTACAATTCTTTGATCTTCGGGCTCTCTGTGATGTGATTATTCCTTTAACAGAGAGATCCCAGTCTACAATAATAAGCAAGGGATACTGAAGATGTGAAGTGGCAGGATTCTGGTTTTGTACTTGTACCATTTGTTTGTCAGATGGTCATCAAATACATTGCATGATATTGCTTTTTGGGTGTGGGGGAGGGCATCTGTGCTTTTTGCTCTTATCCATGTTTCTCATGCAGTGCAAACATGATCCTGATATTGTTGTTTATTGTTTATTAAAGGTTACCCAAATTTTGTTGCAACGTATGGCCGAGGATATCCCGGATTTGCCCCAAGCTACAGCTACCAGTTTCCAGGTATTTCTTCTTTCATATGTACCACCATACATGTTTGTAGGAACTTTGCATTTAAGGCAGAGGTACAAAGGCAACAGAGAATTCAAAAGCTGAAGACCAGAGGGGAGCAAAGGTAGGTGACATGATAATTTGAAGTTCTAAAACCAGTAATAGAAGAGTAATGGGAGAATGATGCAGTGGCTGATAGAATGTGGTTAAGCAAAAATAAAAAAGCCAAGACAAGAAATCGAAGTCATATAAACTAAGAGTATTCTAATGACGGATGTCATAACACATTGGGCCAGATTGATGAGATTCAATTCAAGGAGAAAAAGCTTTTCTGCTAATTCAGCTATTAGTTACATTGCTAGTGTGTTACTTTATTTACTATAGCACTTTAGTACTGCCATGAACTGGGAGACTTCCTTTTCTACCAATAACAGTATAGTATCCAATTCTTTCTTCATTAGCTTTAGTATGAGAATGCCAGCGACGGGAACGTCTTTATACTAGTATATTTCTCTTTTTTTTCTACTGCAGATTAATAATGAAACTCTTTCTTAAATGTTTACAGATGTGTTTTAGGTACAAGCTCATTTCCATTTGAAGCTTGTTTAAAGTAAGAGTGTCTCATTCTAGACAGTACTCACAATGTATATAGTAGAAAGAACCAGCATGAGCAAACAGTAGTCCTCTGGTGGCTAGTCTTAGCATTTCTGCCTGTTTTTGGGCAAGTTTCCTGGGGGGCCGCTGGTTTGCCATATCTGGTGCAGAGTATGCATATATGTTACTGGCATAGCTTATTAACAAGTCACCATCTTGAGTGTGGCCTAGCTAATTTTAATGGTCTAGCATGAAATATTTGCCATTTACTTTAAAAAGCTATGTCATAAATATAAAATACATGTAATATGTTGTAAAGAAGAGTCTGTCAGCTAAAGAGGAACACGATGACTGAGTTGCCTTATGGCAGAGATTTTTTTATACACGATCAGAGCAATAGTCTGACAAGAACTATTTACCCTTTCTATAAAGTGCTCAACTGCATTTACTGCTTCCTGGAGAAGTCTGGAGACTTTGTTGATATGATAATGTCATAGTCAAATTATATATGTGGTATATTGCTTTCAAAAACAGCTTGAACTGGAAGGTCCAGACCCAGCTGAGTCTTCAGCTGACTGAGGATCCAGTTTTTTATGGTCAGATGGCACCTTCAAGTATCATTGGCCAAGTTATATGAACTTGCGGTACAGGACTTACTGTACATGAAAATACCTGTGTACAGACATTCCTACTGAGTAGCATCAGGACACAAAATAGCTGTGCCCATTTTCTTTCAGTGCTGCAGCTATTACATTTTTTTCTATACAGTGAGCGTAGCTTTTGCAATGCAGTAAATGGCAGCTCTAAATACAGAAGTCACATATAAATGTTAAGTAAATCCTAGAATAACATGGTTTTCTAGGGATATTAACTCAGAAGCTCAGATGGATTTTTTTGTGCCCCATCCTTGAACTTCTATTCCTCCATCTCCATAGTCATGTAATTAATATGACCTTGTCAGTAGAGAAAAGCAAAATGGTTAGTCATTCTGCCGTCCAGGCATAATTAACCCAATAGTGACCATTAATAATAGTGGTAAGCAGCAGCTCCAGGGCACAACACTGACATTGCTAAGTGGTGTATCCAAGTGACAATTTGAGGATCAGCCTTTTGTGGTTGACTAGTAAATAACCATCTGAGTCCCATTACTTCCCTCAGTCCTATAGTCTTATATCAAAGTCAGCTTTAATTGACTTGAAGGGGGTTATTTACCAATGGTCGGATTTTAGAGGTTTGTGCGTTTCTTTAAACCTCATATGAACTCACAACTCGAATGGTTTCTAATTTAAAAGATAAACTCAATGTAAAAAAGTCGAATCAGTGTAGTCAGGGTGAAAAACTCGACTACTCTAATTGATCGAGTTTTGGGTGAAAAAAATTGGAATCGCTCAAATTGATTGAGTTTTCGGGTGAAACCCACCGAAAAAAAAACTCGAATATCATGGAGGCTATTCAATTTTCAAATGGTTCAAGGAACCTTTGCCATTGACTCCTACATGTCCTCAACAGGTTTTAGATGGTGTATTTTTTTAAATTCAAGCTATTTCTCGGAAAATTTTATCCAAAAAAATATATATTTTTGACTGAAAACCCGATTTTTTTTATGTGGAAAAACAACTCAACCTTTGATAAATAACCCTCTAAATGTGTCTATATGCAGGAATCTTCATGTTCGTTTTACTTTAATGGGGGAATGAAAAGATAGGCAGGGAAGGAAGCAGTCAACTTCTTGCACTGTCCACATTCAGAGCGATCAATATCATTCGCATTACAACATGTAATGTTGTTACACTTGTTTATAGCCAGGGACTATAACATACAATGTGTCTGTAAATGTAAATGTGAAAAAGAAACAGAACCCCCCCCCCAGTAGTATAAAAATAGATATAGCTGCATTATATATTTCTTCCAGAAAAGACACAAAATCATCAGTGACAGAGATTAAGCTGGATCAAGAGAACATTAATTACACAATCAACATTTGGGTCACCCTGGAGACCTCGATTAAGATAAATGTGTTGGCAGATGAAAATGTTGACCCTGTAATTAATCAATATTCCTTTGAATTTATTCAATCCTTGTGACTACACACTTTCTGTAATTTTGGGAAAACCTTAAAGAGTAAAATGAATTGATCCTGCATGAGTTTAGTACTGAGGTCATTACTAGTCATTAGAAGTATTTTAACTACAAAAGCTGCCTTAAAGGGCAATGAAAATTGCCTTCACAGACACCAGTAACCATTTATTCAGAAGTGTTGGCAACACGTTTCCTATACTGTTATCCAGAATACTCAGGACCTGGGGTTTTCAGGATAAGGGGTCTTTCCATAATTTGGATTTCCATACCTACTAAAAAGTAATTTAAACATTATTTAAACCCAATAGGATTGTTTTGCCTTAATAATTAGGATTAATTATATTTTAGTTGGGATCCAGAACATATGTACAAAATGTCAAAACTTTTCTCCACTAAAACTTTTATAATTTCTATATATCGATAAGAGGTGCTCAATGTTAGCTCTGCTGCAAAAAAAATCTTGTTCTGGTATCCAGAACAAGCTACTGTTTTATTATAATAGAGAAAATGGAAATCATTTTTACAAATTTGAATTATTTGAGTCAATGGGAGATGGCCTTTTTGTAATTTGGAGCTGTATGGATAACAGGTTTATGGGTAACGGATGCCATACCGGTACTGCACTCTTTTGATTTTGATATCTTAGAGAAACAAGTACAAACAAAGTACAGTTTACCATTGAAACCCTTAAAGCGGATGGAAACATAAACATTTTTGCCTAATATGCTATTAGCAAGAAACATTTTGGGCCTTTTTTGTCTTTGTCCTGTTTGTACATTTATAATGAGTTACTTCACAGCTTCTTTTTTTCTTGAGGTGTCCATAATGAAGATGAAGTTGTAGCACCTTGCCCTTTAACTGGGGCAGTTTAACATCGGACCTCATTTTCTACTTATTTTCGATTGACATTCACTGCTGAATTTTTGTTTTTGGGACTACGTGTCTACATGTTCCCCTATTGTAAAGGTAACCTTGTATGAAGCAGCATGAAAGAACTGGGCCTTTTTGGCTGAATTTTCCACCTAGACTCCACACGGGGACCCCTACTGGTGCAGCTGATACACCATTCAGAAACCAGTTTTTTTGTCTATTGATGTGTTTATAGGAGCCTAATGCCAGTCTAAAAATGCCAGTGACCTGTCGCATCTATTTGTGCTCCTTTTCTAACCATTGCAGGTTGCCTTTCCATGTATACAAATTACTTTTGGTGATAGTTTAGTGAATAAATAGATTGTTTTTAGTTTTTATAGTAAAATGAAAATACTATTTAATGGAATGTAATGGTATGCTGTGTGCCCCAAAGATGCACTAAGTCAGCTCCTTCCTTCATTTTGGATAGTTGATCAGTTTTGAAGGCAAGGTATGCACAGAAGCCGTCATTAATGTAAAATGAACCTCGCTAAAAAAATATGTTTTTTCATTTTTATTACTGTTGGTAAAGCACTCTAGTCAAATAGCCTTAAACGTGTTGTGCTCTTTCAGCTGTTATATGCATTGGCACACTTGTCTCTTGTGGCAGATTGTGGTTTGTAGTACGAAAGCTTTAAAAGTAGTCACATAGGCACTCATGAGTTTAATGGCTTTCTTTGTAAGATCTCTAGCTGTAAAAGGGTTAATCCCTTAGGATCAGTAATGTATGATAATTCTGCTAATTAATTGTATTGTTCACTTTTTTTTCCAAGAGGTAGAGGATTTACTTAAACTTAGGATTTAATTAAACTCTGCTTGGGATGCATAGAGACACATTATTCTTCTATTAGTGTAATAATATGTTGCTTAAAGGGAAACTAAAGTCTAAAATAGAATAATGCTAGAAATGATGTATTTTGTATACTTAACATAAACATAAACCTACTGCACCAGCAGCCTAATTAAACAAATAATTTATGCTTTCAAATTTGGCCACAGGGGGTCACCATCTTGTAACTATGTTAAATATTTTTGCAAGACCATGCACATGCTCAATGTAGTCTGGGCTGCTGCTAAGCAATCGTCATAAATAATCAAAACAGAACAATTCACATAATATCTGCCATAGAAGCAGATACAGAAAAACTGATTAATAATCAGAATATGCAGACTGTACTGGGTCCTGTGTAATGTAATCGAATGTGGATTTTATAGTTTTTATATTGTTTAATACAAAATTTCTGCAAACTTGCTGTGACTGCTGCAGATATGAATCTCTACCTGGTTGCCGGCTGTTCTACAGGGAAACAAACAAAGCTGCTCGAGGTCTGGGAAGTCCCTCCCCCCTGCTGTTTGAAAGTATGATCCTTTCCCTGCAGAGCAGTTACGGACCGTCTGAAGTTTCCTATCCTCAGCAGTCAGAGCAAGTAAACAAAGGGAGAATTTCACTGCTTACAGGTTTCTTAAAAAAACAGTAGACATTTTTTAATTAAAGTATATTGAAGCTAAATTTCTTTTTCATTAAAGAAAGTAAAAATGATTTTTATTTTTTTGGCTTCACATCACCTTTAAATATGTCATTTTTTATTATTATGCATAATTCTAAATATTATTGGGTAACTGTATAAATGCACTTCAAGTTTCTTCCCAGCTACAGCTCCAATCTAAACACTATATTCCAAGTGTCAGATTTGATTATCTTTTTATACATGAGAAAATAAAAAAAGAAGCACCTACAGATGCATGCACAAACACAATTGCACCTTGTGATGTCCCAGTATCATGCCTTCATGCCAGTCACATAGTATAAATTAAATGAGACTTTTACCACCCATTTTGGATTTTTTTGCAGATCAAGATGCAAGTCCCACAGGAATTAAAAGTCTCTCTAAAAGCTTCTTGTATTACTGTGATGAACAGCACTTAAAGGGGCATTTCAACAATGATATTCTGAGACAATATGCAATTGGCTCTCATTTTTTATTTCTTGTTGTTTTTTCCGCTATTTCGCTTATTGTCTTATTTACCCTAGCAACCAGGCACTGGTTTGAACGAGAGATGCGAAGATGAGTAGGAGAGGAACTAGATAGAAAGATTTAGTAATAAAATAAGATTAGTAAAAAAAAGTTAAAATGACAATAAAATTGTATTCACACAGGGCAATAGTTATTGGTTGCTGGGGTCAGTGACCCAATTTGAAAGCGGAAAAGAGCCAAAAGAGGAAGGCAAATACTTTTTTAAAAACTATAAATAATGAAAACCAAATGCAAAGTTGCTTGGGAAGGCCATTATATGACATACTAAAAGTTACCTTAAAAGTGAACGACCCCTTTAAAAAAAGTATTTGGGCCTATGATTAAAACCGGAGCTACAAGTGATTGTTTTGGGAAATGAGTAGGTTTAATTTTATTTGTGCTATTTGTATCATTCTCTTTCAGCTGCATTTTAGGGGTAGAATAAACAAAGTAAGAAATAAATTGCATAATTTTCTCCAGTTCAGCTAGTCAGCACAACATATTTCAGCCATCATGGGCCCTTGATCCTGAAACATGTTATAAATGTCATTAAAATATCAGTTATTCTGTGATGGTCTTTGCTTTTTATCTAAGGATATATAAGTTAGCAAAATAGCCCCAACATTTCTTTCTATAATTGTTATACTTGCAGCTGGCTTGCCCTTTTATTCCTTTTGCATGGAATAGAAGTGCTTGGTTGAATGTTCGGTTTGATGGGTTGGTACATAATATTTGCCCACAGGGTTCTTTGAAATAACAAGGGAAAAGTAAAGTGAATTTATATAGAACTGGGATTTACATTATTGCCTACACTGTGCTCAGCTTTGGATCAACTTTACTCTGTACTCTATACACATAACATTTCCACAGATGACAGAGCTTCTAGATTTCCATGAGTCTTCGAGACATCAGGTTTACTTGAGCCGTAACAGTATCATAGAAATAAAATATAACATTGCTCTAAGAACGGTATCCTTGTTACACTGTCATTCCATTCTCCATCTGTGTGATCCTTAAAATGCAAATGACAGACCAAGAGTAAAAGCAAAACTGTTCTTTAAAAGTTGAAAATGCTTCTATAGAATTTTGGGCAAAATGAAGGCTTTTATAAAACAGGTTATAGGCTGGTGAAGGGTGCTTTACAAATGGTCTGCAAATATGCCACTGAATTCTTGAACCAGCCACAAATTAAACTCTGTATGCACTATGAGTTCTTACCCTCACCCCAGTATTTAATTGCCTATTTCATTTATTGGGACAGATCATTCTATTAATTCCTGTTCTAATTTTACTTTGCAGACTCTTTGCCTATATCACTAGACAAATATTTATTTTCCAACTAGCCCTTAAAGAGGCATAACAAATTAACCTGCGGTTTACTGCTGTGCTAAAAGGAGAGAGCAAAGTGGCAATATTAAAATCTCATCAGCTCTTTCCACATTTGTATCTGCTGGCTGACATTTTTTTAATTATCTATTTTCTTTTGCAATTATTTTGTTTTCCTTGTAAAATCTTTGCTTTTTAATTTCATTTTTTTTTTTGTTTATTTTAAAGAGATGACCACATACAGGTGGAGCAAACTCTATAAAGACATGAAGCTGACATGACTCAACTTTTCTGTTCTTGCCTTTTCCTTGATAGTTTCAAATTTATTTTTCGTCCTTATGAAAATATGTTGTAGACAAGAAAGGCTACGGGGCCTTCAATAAAATAGTATCCTATTGGTAGGCAATTAGGCGATATAGCAAATCAGTGTAATAATCCAAAATGTAAGATGAGGCTGCCCATGAAACATTGAAGCTGGCAAGTGCATAATTAGCAGACACCCTGCCTTTGCTTTGACATGTCCTTTAGGAGCTGCCATCATTAATTTTTACAGAGACATTTGAAAAATTAAAGTCCTAATACAGCTTTGTATTGTAGAGAAGGGCTGCTGGCCAGTGCACCGTCCCCTTGCAGTTTGTACCAGCAAACTAACTATATTTGTTACACACACTTCCACAGCAGGAATCAGACAGAATGTATGTATATTTTTTTTGTTTTTTGAGATTTAAGATTTTGTTTTGTAATTAATTCACAAATGATTTTCTAGTAAACTAGACCTTTTAATCCAAAAAGAATAGAATGTTTTCTTCTGTGTCGGCAATAGAGATATATTGTTTGAAAATGTTAGCCCACAGTATCATCTACAACATACACGAAGAAAGCGCTGCCGGCACATTTCAGCTGCTGCTCTGAGCCGCAGGTGGTCAATTCTTTGCTTATAAATTAATCTTGCCCTTGTGCAACATTAATTACATGGATTATAGTCTGATACATCTGACGTCTTTGCATACACTATTTAGATCCAGGCTATCTTCTTGATGTACTGAAATGAACACCTTAATAACAAGTAGTAGCTCTACCAAGCTAAAACAAATCTTGGCCTTTTCCTTCCAGATAAGCCGATTGAAAGCACTGAGTTCTTCTTTCATTAGTCCATGAATTGTTCTTTTCCAACTGACGAGGAAAAAAAAGCAGTTCAGAAAGTTAACTGAGTTTATATACTATTTTCTATTGTTTCCATTATTTTTTACAATAATGGCCAATTGTTCAGAAATAATGGCTTTGTTTGTACTTTTGTGTCTTGGCCTAAAACCAGGAGGAATAAGTTCCATGCCCCATACAGCTTACAATGGAAGTATGTGGTTACTAACTTAGAAGGTAAATAAGTTCTTCTATTTACAGTGTGATGACTGGACCATATACAGTGCTAATGCACCAAGAAGTAGAATTTGAGTTTAGTTTTAAAGAGGCTAAGTTCCTTATGGAGGAAACTAGCATTGCTAGTGCTCCAAGGAGTAGGATCTGAATTTAGTTTTGAGGAGGGTGAAAAAGTGTTCCTTATGGAGGAAATTATGTTTGCTAATGATCCAATGAGTAGGATTTGAGTTTAGTTTTGAAGAGACAGAAGAAGAGTTCCTTATGGAAAAAAATAGCGTTGCTAGTGCTCCAAGGAGTAGGATCTGAGTTTAATTTTAAAGAAGCAAAGTAAGAGTTCCTTATGGAGGAATTTAGGATTGCTAGTGGTCCAAGGAGTAGGATCTGAGTTTAGTTTTGAAGAGGCTGAGGAAGAGTTCCTTATGGTGGAAACTATGTTGATAATGCTTCAGGGAGTAGGATCTGAGTATAGTTTTTAAGAGGAGGTATCTAGGGTTGGACTAGAGGTAATGGGCAGCAACAGGGAATGGATGTGGGCACTGTGAAAAGGTTGTGGCTCTGAGAGAAAAGTTAGCCATGATATCAATTTCAGTTAAGGAGCAGATTTAAATTGTTTGGTTTATTTTTATTGTTTTTGCTGTTGTATTCTTTCTATTTGGAGTTTAATTCGTAACACCTTAAGCAGTTACACTAATTTACATAATTTGTAGATCACAGCACTAGAGCCATAGCTCCTTAGGGTGCACCAGGCGTTCATACTTGTCAGTATGTCTGAAGAACTGTCCTGGCTCAAAGCATTTAAAAATGTAAGGTTTTGATATGTGCTATTCTACCAACCAGTAGTTTCCATTCTTGCTTTAGTTCTTGTAGAGGTTTTAGCTTACTAACCTACATGGGCTCTATGACTAGTATCCCAGCATACATTTTAACACATACTTGTGGCTTTGATTTATCTTAAATGCTGACCACTGTGTTTTGAAGATTGAATAGAGATCAGAATCCACAATGACATTATCACAGCTTTTCTAGCTATGTGAAAGAAGTATTGTCCTGTTTCAGGTGAAGACACAACTCTCACGTTCTTCGAGACAAAACTTTTTCTGAAAGGGTAGGAATTCTTAGTCTGCAACTCTGTTTTGAATTCTGTAGCATCTGTGCCTCTCCTTCACCTCAAGTGATGAATCTGGTCTGCAGGGCGTAAACTATTTTTCTGAATTGCTGTCTGTATTAAATCTGCCAGAGTGCACATAATTATGATGCCTCTAAATCTTCAGCTTTAATGTCCATCTGTGAGAGAAATCCATGCATAGGGTTTCATAAAAATGGTGGAGTGACCTGTGCAAGCAAAGACTGTGCATACGCATCTCGGAGCAACTGCTGAAACTGTGGTTTTCCTGATGAGTCTGTTCCTTCTACAGGCCGTATGCAGGTCATCTCCATGTCACTGGATTTGCCTTCTCTACTCATTAACGTGGTTCAACACTGTTTTTCCATGGTAAAAGGACAGTCGTGCATAAAACTAGTTATTTTTAATATGAAAGTGCGCACTAAATAAAACATTTCTTGTCTATGAATTTTTTTGCTGCTGGTTTATGTCAGTGTCTTAGAAATATAAAACAGTGTCTGATACCATTCCTCTAATAGGCAAGCATGAAAATGCAAATAAGGGAAGAAGAATAAACTGTGGGTGAACAGTGGGGAGGGGGTGTCTGCTCTGTAGGATAGAATGATGAGTGTTAACTAAACAGCTGGCCCAGACACTGAACTCAGTGCAGATTGCTTTGTTTCCTGTATTGCCTCCTAGACCCTCAAGAATTATGAAGATTATGATTTTTTGGCAGGAAAGTCACATTTCTAGCTAAATAGTTACTAAACTACACCAGCATCAAGACTCTTAACTGGTAATTCACAACAATGGGGTGGACTGTGATTTAAGCAAATATGTGGAGCAAGAACATATTTATGGCCTGTTCAAAGACCCTTCTATACCAGACAAACAGCCACCTGCATAACGTGTCATAATGAACAGCCAAGTCATGACATAAGGAATTGCAGAGACATTAAGATTCCTAAATTTACGTAAGATGAAGAACTGTTGTGATATTAGCCTGCAAACACCTTTAGGATACAACAATAATGATGGATTTCCAGCCATTTGAATTAAGGTATATGAAATATAGTGATATGGAGGACAGTGAGTAGTTCACAATTATGTCCTTGTTATACTTCCGTTTATAGGAAGTTGCAGTTGAAGGTTTCGGTGTGGAAAGGCAATATCAGAGACACTTGTTTCTTTAAATAAGGGCATCACCCAACATTTTTCCCCTAAGAAAAAGGGCTAAAGCTGACCATAAACACAAACATATGGTTGTATGAACCAACGTTTTGTAAGATTTTCAGACTGTATGTGGGTGGAGGTAGAATAATAGTCTAGACTGTTTTGTACCATGGTGATGGGTGGTTTAGTCGATCGGACTGGTTACGATATTTTTGTTGGCTAACTATAGTATCTTTGCATGTATCTGAAGATATCCATGGGTGACTGTCACTACTATTTGTCAGACATAACTTTCTTAGGTTTTGCTGTCTGTAAATTAAAGTCCAGAACATTGTCGGATTTATTATTTTTCCTCCTTAATCCTGCAATTTAAATTTGAATGGTTAGCTGTAGATCTTTGCATTGAAATGAATGATCCATATCTGAACATTCAGCATTCTAGGAATACATTTGGAACGTCTATGGGCAGTTTGAGATATATAAGTTGGCTTTGATTATGGTGTTTTCCAGATGAAAAGATTTGTATTATGATTTCCATTACAAAAGGGAAGATAAAGTTAGGTTTAGTGTAACATTAAATCGATACTGTCATGGGGAAAAACTATTTTTTCAAAATGAATCAGTTAATAGTGCTGCTCCAGCAGAATTCTGCACTGAAATCCATTTCTCAAAAGAGCAAACAGATTTTTTAAATTCAATTTTGAAATCTGACATGGGGCTAGACATTTTGTCAATTTCCCAGCTGCCCCTGGTCAAGTGACTTGTGCCTGCACTTTAGGAGAGAAATGCTTTCTGGCAGGCTGCTGTTTTTCCTTCTCAATGTAACTGAATGTGTCTCAGTGGGACATGGGTTTTTACTATTGAGTGCTGTTCTTAGATATATCAGGCAGCTGTTATCTTGTGTTAGGGAGCTGCTATCTGGTTACCTTCCCATTGTTCTTTTGTTTGGCTGCTGGGGGGGAAGAGGGAGGGGGTGATATCACTCCAACTTGCAGTACAGCAGTAAAGAGTAATTGAAGTTTGTCAGAGCACAAGTCACATGACTGGGGGCAGCTGGGAAATTGACAATATGTCTAGCCCCATGTCAGATTTCAAAATTGAATATTAAAAAAATCTGTTTGCTCTTTTGAGAAATGGATTTCAGTGCAGAATTCTGCTGGAGCACTATTAACTAATTCGTTTTGAAAAAATATTTTTTTCCCATGACAGTATCCCTTTAATGTCTTCTTGGTTCAGTAAATGGAACATATAGCTAATACATTGTCTATATGCCAAAACAATTTAGTTACAGTAAATAGTGTCATTTACAGCAAATGTCTTACTACCATATATACTCGAGTTTAAGCCGAGTTTTTCAGCCCCCAAAATATGCTGAAAAACTCTACCTTGGCTTATACTCGGGTCAAGCGCAAAAACGGTCGCCGGCACCTTAGAATAGTAGCCGGCGCCTAAGAATATTTGCCAGCGCCTTAGAATAGTAGCCGGCGCCTAAGAATAGTCATCCAAAAACGAGATTGAAACTTACCAGAAGCTGCTGCATTTCTCACCCTCGGCTTATACTCGAGTCAATAAGCTTTCCCAGTTTTTGGAGGTAAAATTAGGTACCTCGGCTTATACTCGGGATGGCGTATACTCAAGTATATACGGTATATTGAAAAGCATGCTTTTCACACTTACTGTTTCACATCACTAACAGGCTGCAGGGTTAAATATGGGTATAAATGCTTCCTGGTTATTGGTGGAAAACTGTAAGTACTACTGCAATGTAAGACAGTGTTGAATCAGATAAATAATTTGCTTAAATTCAAGAGCGGCAATGGCGAACGTGACTGGCACCATGCATTTCTACCAACATGTTTTTTTTATAGGATGACATGTAATCCATATTGTACAATGCACAGCACTGAAACTAGAGAGGTTGAAGTGAATTAGTCCATATAAGCAAGAAGAAAATGTTACCAGCTCGGATAAACTACCGACCTGCTACCCGCCATCTGCCATAAAACCAAAAATTATGTTATCAGGAAACTGGACCCGTGAACTACTGGGCTCTAGCAGCAGGATCCAATTGGCATACAATCCCATAAGCAGTCTGTTCTATGCTCATGTGAGTTTCATCCTGCTGGAAGAAAGTGATTTTAGTTACATTACATTGCAAATAGTACAACTTAGAGACAAATTGCTCTTGAGAGGACTGTGGGATTTCCAGATTTCATTTTGCAGTTTTCTCAAATAAATCTCCCAGAAAACTCTGTATTAGAAATAGGGATGCACCGAATCCACTATTTGGGATTCGGCCAAATACCTAACCAAATCCGAATCCTAATTTGCATATACAAATTGGGGATGGTAAAGCAAAAAGTGGAAATATGTTTTTCTACTTTGTTTTGTGACGAAAAGTCACGTGATTTCCCTTCCTGCAACTAATTTACATATGCAAATTAAGGTTCGGTTCAGCCAGGCACAAGGATTTGGTAGAGTCCAAATCCTGCTGAGAAAGGCTGAATTTTATCGAATCCCGAACCTAATCCTGAATTCGGTGCATCTCTAATTAGATATACAAAAATAATACTTGCTCCAAAACACAATGGAAATTTGATTCCTTAATTAACACTAGAATAACCTGTTTTTTTTTTATTGTTTGTTTCCTATATTTTGGCACTTGACTGTAGCCCACTTATTATAAACCCCCAAACAGTTGTCAGAGATGTCATGAAAGACTGTTACTTCAGAAGTCAAAAGTAAATTAAGTAAATTTGTTGTGCATTTTGGAATTCTAGTTGGAAATTACAGCTCAACAATGTGTATTGATGTGAATTCACAGCATCCTTTAGGGGCAGTGAAGCAACAGGAGATGCTTTGTATGACCACTCTGGAGTCTGGGACGTGCGATGTAGAGAGCCGAGCACTGTGCGCAGCCCGAGTCTTGGCAATATGCAGCTAAGAGGCTTTTAAAAATGCTACAAGAGTTGTCTCACTATCAACACAGCTGGTGCTATGAAAAACCTTTGCAATATTTCCATAAAATCATTTTGTAGATCACTCCCTGATGGTCTGTAATGAAAACAATAACCATTAAAAGCAGCTTTTCATGTTCAGGGAGAAAAATCCCCCTCTGAACTGTGGAATATGAACATATAATTCCAAATAAAGATTGCATTTGCAGGCCTGTAATGCAGCCTTTCTGCTGAGGAAATCTAACATATGGTAGCTTGAAAACACCAGCTTTTTTGCTCGACTGCTTTGTTAATTTTGGGCACTATCAGGCCTTTAGTGCGCCAGAAAAAAAGTGCATTGGACACATCGACTGCTTCTTAATACTACAGAACAGCCTCTTTAATATGCTTACAGGTTTACAAAACAAGGTTAAGGTTTCTGTTGCCTGAACTTCACATATATTAGTTAAATTTGATTTATTATGTGGAACTGCTGTGCACTTCCCATAACCTATAAACCTATGCCACTTAAGCTACAGTTTTATGAACGTTTTCCTTCTGAGATCCTTCAAGGTGACCTTCCTGTAGTTTACTTGTCTTTAGGTGCAGAGTGTGTAACACATATAGGCGCTGGATGCACACCCTTAAAGAAAAGGAGGCCAAGTCTTTGCCACCTGATGGTAGAATTTTGGAGGCTAAACTAGTGCTTCTTAATATAGTAAGCTAGTTATCCTGCTAGACCAAATTATGTGAAAATGGTGAGACCTGCACTCATTGGATTTTGTTTCCTCCAATTATAATCTGCTGACATAGTTCTGCACAGTTACAAGCAGACACACTCATACTTCATTTGGACTGAGTACTTAAACAGACGACTACATCCTCCATTTAACATAAGAGTTCCAGAAGAATGATGAGTGATGTGCTGTACCAGTATAACAAATATTGTATATGACTATGGAAATATTTTATGCTGGTGCAATGTCTCACAATTAATAGGAGAAGCTGCAGACGCTTTTTGAGGACATGATGCTCTGATTACTGTATGCAAAGCATCTGCTTGCTGCGGATTTTGATGCTCTAAAAGTAATCTATTCCTCATGAAAGCACCACATTACGGTTTTTCTGTATGTCAGGATTATGTACAGCTGTTCCAAGGGAGCCTGTGGTGTGACAGTACTCTGTAGGCCCCATTCAGTATCTGTTCTATGAAAAAAAAACAAAAAAAAAAGCTTTTCCTTCATTTTCTATATAAAACACAATTAGACAGATGTTGATTATTAGTGATGTTTGTAGCCAGTGTTTTTCTGCCACCAAGGAAAAGTCCAGGGATTTCTTGCTTTTTTTAAGAAAATGAGAGATAAGGTGTGCAAACACCATGAAATGGAGGACTTAATTAGGAAACCACAGCAGTCTACAGAATTAAAACAGACAAATCAGTATTTAACACTATGTTCTGTATTAAAGAGCAATTAAAGTCTACAACCTAAATTGGCTAGCTCAGCTACAGCATGCATTCCTAGAAGTAAACTTATAAACACTATATTTCCTATACATTCCCTCTGTTTCTTTCTTTAGTTCCATTCCTCTAGCCCAGTGATCATCAACCAGTGTTTTGATACTGCTCTATCAGTGACAGCCATTGGCTCTAGGGAGATGGAGGTCAGCAAAACTTCAAGATCCGCTGGTGGAAAATCACTCATGTACCTTTATTTTGTATGTGCCAAGTCCTCTCAACAGTCACCCGGCCAATGATGAACATGAGTAGCCCTACTAGACATGAATAATAGGTGATGTCAGCCTTAGATCTGTGGGAGCTTTGCTGTCAAGGTGTTGCTTTATGACACAAATATATAGACAATAAGGAACAATATACAAGAGATTCAAGTGCTTTTAGATAGTGCCCTTCTTGTGATATTTATGGGAACTTTTTCTCCTCGGTGAGAGATGACATCTCCAACTCATTGTTGTCAGTACAGTAGGTCATGTCTGTGTTCTTCAACATCAGTTCATTGGTAAATAAAATAACAAAAAAAAACCTTATCTCTAAGCATCTTTACTAGTTAGAAATACATTTGTTTCCCTTTCAGCTCTGACATTATGCACTTTTGCTATATAGCAGATATTAAGAAAGTAAATTAAAGAACTTCATTGAACAGAATGCACATTTGCATAATTATCTTTGCTAATGTCATTGACCCAGTGATGCAGAAATGTTGTCAGATGTAATCCCAAAGATTGTATTAATGACCACCCTGTTTGCTAAAGTTTTATGGTATAGACTCCTAATACAAATGGTCTCAGCCTAACTACAGTTAATATAAGACAGAGTTGGCGACACATGGATGGATGTCCAACCTGTGGTCCGGCTGATGTGGAATGCTCCGAGCTGAGTGTTGGCTATCCCTGGGTATTTTTAGAATACAAGGCAGTAGAAAGGGTTAAACATTCTAGGAGTCACAATGCTCAACGCTTAACTAGGACACAACACCGAGTGCTTTTCCTTTTTCCATCACCTTTAAATGGCAAAATTGCCTGCTGTTATCCTTAGAACATCAATTCAAAGGTTAATTGCACTCAATTTATTGCTCGTTAGCCCAAACACACCTACAGGTCTGTTCAGCTTCTGATAGATTGCAGAGATCTGAGGAAGTAATAACGTGCAGCCCCCTTCACTCTCATTAAATAAAATATCCAGCAATTAAATATAATCCAGGTATATACTTTTTCAGGTGCAAGGACAAAGGTGATCACATTTCAACTATGATATTATACTGCAGCAAGGAATGCTTATTTAATTAACCCTGTTGGTCTAAAGGCTTTCATCATCATCGTGTCTTCATATAGACTATATTTTTTTCTAAGTACCTGGGAGAAAGCAATGATTAGACCAAAAAATTGCAATGACATTTTCTATTCTTTGCAATTTTGAATGATTTGCCCTAGTTTCTACAGGGCTGGGTATGTTTAACTCAAAGATGTCCCCCGAAAACCTTTTTTTTTTTTTAGCAGTACAAATCATCTGAAGCCATCATCTCAAAAAATTGTAATGGTGCTTTAAAATCATGTGACTTGTAGTTTTGGATTCACTTTGGCTAAGCAGTGAGGATTCGACTGAATCACTTTGGCTAAGCGACTGAATCAAATTCCTGGAATAAGCACTGGTTTGCAGCCCAATCCTAGACTGAATTCAGGAACTGGTTCATTCTTAGATTGGCATAAATGCAATACTATATAGAAATGTTACAAACCCAAGCTTCCAGGACATTTAAGCAAATGTAGATTATACCTGTATATTCTTTTTTTAGATTGCAAAAGGGAAATAGGACTCATCTTACTCCCTACTCAACCAGTTCCAAGCTTAGGATCAAAGAACATGCTCTGGGCTTTTGTATAGAGGTGTGAACGGTCTGTGCCTTTTTTAATTGGACTTTTAATTAGCCTCAGCAGGGTAATGAACCAGAATGACTCAACAGTTTTTTTAATAAAGAGTTATAAAAGGACATGAATCCAAATTAAGTTATGTTTAAAAAGCATCCAATTTTTTAAATACATTTTTCATACCCAGATTTCTTGTTCTCTCTCTCTCCGGGTAAGTTAAAATTTTAGTTTGGCAGAACCCACCGGTAAGTTGTTTAGTGCCCATAGTGCAGATTCATAGTCATGTTTTGTAACTTGCAGGAGGAGTGATTCTGCAGTTTTTGTCAGGTTTTCAGAACTCTGAAAAGCCAGACAAGATGTTTCTTCTGTATGTCTAGAATATTTGATTTAAGTCTCTGGGGTAACAGAATTGTAGGTGCAACAGCTGGCATGCAAAGGGTTCTCCACACCCGTGATTGCCTTCCGTCATCTGTAATTTTTTTAATAGCAATCTATGTGAAATGGCATTGTCGTATTATAGAGCTTTTTGAATAATGGGTTTTAGGATAATAAATCCCCTATCTCCCTATCTGTACTAATATAATGTATTTGCTAGATTTTCTGAATATCTATAGTGGTGAAGAATGCAGAACGTGCTTAGGCTTTAGCAGCATCCGTTAGGTGATAGCAGCATTGAGGTCTGAGGAAAACTTCACTGGGGCAAATGTGAACAAAAGCGCATAATCCTTGACTGTGATGTCCTTTTATTGATTCCACATACAAAGCAAAGGAGATGAACAACTCTGAATCAGCTGACTGAAAAGATCAATCTTAAGGCAATGTCATCAAGTACAGTCCATCAAAAGCTTCATAGAGAGGGATATACAGATGCAGCCACTTTGGTTTGTCTGTTTGACACAGAATAACTAAACACAGATATTCCATTTATCTCATTTAACACAGAAAACTGTGCCACAACATCCCATCTAATTAAAGCATTCACCATTGTGAACAATGGTGCTTTGGTATGCTAATGAAAGGGTTAGATGCATTCAATGAGTTAAGATGACTTTAGATAACACAGTTTCTTCAATTAACCCTGAGTCATGACGCATTTAACTCACAAATCCAAGTGGCTTCATCTGTAACATAAAGCCTTAAAGTGATAATGACACTTCAAAGCTATTAGTACAAAACCTTTTTTTGAATTTTTTTTTGATATCACAGATCCGATACAAATGTGCTTGCAGGGCCCTAGTATATCTAAGAGTGGGTGTACAGAAGCTAATTTGTTCTGATCTCATTGGCAGATACATCTACCTATCTCCTGAAGCATCACTAAATAGTTTTGAAAACCTAAGGTTTTCGTTTAGGAATCCAGTTCCTCGGTTTGATTGTTAATATAGAAAACAGTCAAGTGCCTTTACCTTTTTCTTAACAAAGGGATAAGTCAATAGGAACACAGAAGATAACCCATGCCAGTCTTCTCCAGTAGCATAATTATGGGCCCTAGAGAAAACCCATGGACCATTGTTTTATAAGAACTCATAGAGGCATCCCCTGCAGGTAGATAAACCACTGGTCTTCTCTATGGGGACTGTAACGATGGGAGGTCATGTAAATTGCAAATGCAGATACATATTCATATGCAATTGAACTCACTTTAAGCCACAGAACAGCAACACAACAGCAAGGACTGAAAGTAGTTGCCCATCTCTTTCCTAAATTTTAAAGACGACGACTGGTTGTCTGACACATCTTAAGCTGTCCATAGACGCAAAGATCCGATTTGTACGATTTTTGGACAGTATGTGGAGCGTCCCGACATTTTTCATCCCATGGTGATTGGTCGTTTAATCGATCGGACAGGTTAAAAGATTTCTGTCGGCTGCCGATAATATCTCTGCGTGTATTTTCAGTGGGAGACTGTCATCAGCTTTGTCGGACATAACTTTCGTACGTTTGCTGTCAGGGGCAGAACATCGGCTGATCTGTTCTTTTACTACTTTATTTGATCTGAATGGTTAGTGGCAGGTCGGGAGATGGAGAAGTCCGACGTTCGAGGATTCAAACGCTCGTATCTTTGCGTCCAGATATTGACCGGAGCAACGGTACTGCTAGATCAGTTAATGGGAACAAGTTTATAAACTTATTGCACGACAATTTTTTAGCACAGGTTGTAGAGGAGCCTACCAGAAAAAATGCTATTCTTGATTTAGTGATCTCAAATGACCCAGAACTTATAGCAAATGTGCAAGTCATTGAACCCCTGGGTAATAGTGCCCATAAGGTTATATCTTTTAATGTCTGGTGCAAAAAACAAAAATATACTGGGGCAACAAAAACCATGAATTTTGCAAAAGCTAATTTTAGTGCCTTGAGGGCTGCCCTACGGAGCATTGATTGGGGCATTAGGTTTTCAGCTAAAAACACAGAGCAGAAATGGTTGTCCTTTAAAATGATATTAAATCATTACTGTTCTCAATTTATTCCCTTAAGGACTAAACGTAGAAGCTCTAAGAATCATCCTGTGTGGCTTAATACAGAAGTAAAGAAGTTAATGGGAAAGAAAAGAGAGGCATTTAAAAGCTACAAATCTGTAGGGACAGAAGCTGCATTTAATGAATATAAACACTGTAATAAATGTTGTAAATCAGCAATCCGGAAGGCTAAGAAAAGAAATGAAGAGTTAATTGCGGTGGAGGTGAAAACTAACCCTAAAAAGTTTTTTAAATATATTAATAGTAAAAAGATGCAGGTTGAGAGTGTTGCTCCATTAAATAATGGTACCAGTATGGTTGTAACAGATACAGATAAGGCAAATGTGTTAAATCAGTTCTTTTCTTCAGTGTATACAATAGAGGAGTCTGGGTTCACAGGCTCACTTAATAACTGCACGAATGGTTCAGCTCAATCTAGTCAGTGGCTGACTCAGGATATGATTCAAAAAGCTTTAATACAAATTAATGTAAACAAGGCTCCAGGGCCTGATGGCATACACCCCCGGGTTCTAAGAGAGCTTAGTTCAGTTTTAGACCAGCCCTTATTTCTGATTTTCTCAGATTCACTGTCATCTGGTATGGTGCCTATGGATTGGAGAAAAGCTGATGTTATTCCAATATTTAAAAAGGGATTGCGATCTCAGCCTGGCAATTATAGGCCAGTAAGCTTGACATCTGTGGTGGGCAAATTATTTGAAGGCTTGTTAAGGGATCACATTCAAAATTTTGTCCTAATGAATGGCATTATGAGCAACAATCAGCATGGCTTTATGAAGGATAGGTCATGTCAGACGAATTTGATTGCATTTTATGATGTGGTAAGTAAGATTCTGGATAGTGGGGGGGCAGTAGATGTGATCTATTTGGATTTCGCCAAAGCGTTTGATACTGTGCCCCACAAACGACTGCTTTCTAAACTAAGGTCTGTTGGGCTTAATGAAGTCGTTTGCACATGGATAGGAAACTGGCTACAGGATCGGGTACAGAGGGTAGTTGTTAATGGGACATTCTCTACTTGGAGTAAGGTTCTTAGTGGGGTCCCCCAGGGCTCAGTATTGGGTCCACTTTTATTTAATTTGTTCATTAATGACTTAGGGGAGGGTGTTGTAAGTAATGTATCAGTGTTTGCAGATGACACAAAATTATCCAGCCCAATTAATTCCATCCAGGATGTGGCATCCTTGCAACATGATCTTGACAAACTGGCAATCTGGGCAGCTAAGTGGCAAATGAGATTCAATGTTGATAAATGTAAAGTCATGCACCTGGGATGTAAAAATATCCAAGCCACTTATACCCTTAATGGGACTGCACTAGGCAAATCCATTATGGAAAAGGACCTTGGAGTCCTTGTAGATGATAAACTTGGCTGTAGCAAGCAATGCCAGTCAGCAGCATCAAGGGCAAATAAGGTCTTGAGCTGTATTAAAAGGGGCATAGAGTCAAGGGAGGAGGGGGTCATTCTTCCACTGTATAGAGCACTTGTAAGGCCCCATCTAGAATATGCCGTGCAGTTTTGGTCTCCATCACTCAAACAGGACATTATTGTATTAGAGAGGGTACAGAGAAGGGCAACTAAGCTTGTAAAAGGTATTGAAAATCTTAGCTATGAGGAAAGACTGGCCAAATTGGGGATGTTCACGCTGGAGAAGAGGCGCTTAAGGGGTGATATGATGACTATGTATAAATATATAAGGGGATCATATAATAATCTCTCTAATGCTTTATTTACCAGTAGGTCTTTCCAGCTGACACGAGGTCACCCATTCCGATTAGAAGAAAAGAGGTTCCGCCTAAATATTCGGAAGGGGTTTTTTACAGTGAGAGCTGTGAAGATGTGGAATTCTCTCCCTGAATCAGTTGTACAGGCTGATACATTAGATAGCTTTAAGAAGGGGTTGGATGGCTTTTTAGCAAGTAAGGGAATACAGGGTTATGGGAAATAGCTCATAGTCCAAGTTGATCCAGGGACTAGTCCGATTGCCATTTTGGAGTCAGGAAGGAATTTTTCCCCCTCTAAGGCAAATTGGAGAGGCTTCAGATGGGTTTTTTTGCCTTCCTCTGGATCAACTGGCAGATAGGTAGTTAATAAAAAAAAAAAAAAAGGTTGAACTCGATGGACATGTGTCATTTTTCAACCTTACTTACTATGTTACTATGTTACTATGTTACTATGTCTATGGCCAGCTTTATCCATAACCCACCTTAGAGAGGTAAAGTGGCAACATCACCTAGACTTTGGTACATGCCAATTTTGTAATCAGCAGTTGTCAGCCACTAATTGCTCCAACAGTGGAAATATTGATTGCGATAATGTCTGACTGCAAATGGGCTGCTTGCCCGACCGAACCACGTCAGCATTTCTCTCTTGCAAAGAAAGGTTTCCTCTAAATGCTCCAGCCAATCCCCATTTATTTATTTACTGGTAAGTGTGGTGCCTGTTTCAGAGCAGCTATGTGTTAAATGAACTCCCTTCATGCTTGGCGTGCATTGTCTGGAGTTCACTAATTTTCTAGCCTGGTGAAATAGATTTTAATAAGCACCATGGAAGGCAGCGTTTGAAGACAAAAGAAACAGCTTAATGTGACTGTCACAATAAAGACCTGAAGATGTGCATGCAGGTGTTAGAAATGTTAATGGGATTGATTTGTTGCACTAAAAAAACTTGTTTTGTGTTACCAAGAGGGATTGCTAAATAACTTAATGCTTGAAGGACCTCTCGAGCTCTTCACTCCAGAAAATACGAGGGTTGAAATTGCAATTTTTATATCATTTTCTTGTGCAGCTCAATTTAGTATTGTGTACAAACCTGTATTCTTCAAAGGCTGTTCGGTTTTGTTAATCAGGCAACATAAATAGCTTCTTGTCATCTCTGCTCTTTTTTTCTTTTACTTTTTTTTTTTAAATGAAGCGTCTGTGGATAACACTGTGGTAATTCCATGAAATGAATAGGCACTCAAGAGTGACATAGCTCTCTAAGTGCCAGTGTGGAACTAAAGATTATGTACCTACCAGGGCAAGAAGAACTCTGTTGTTTAGTCTGAATGTCTGCCTGCCAGACACAACAAGACTGTGACCCATTGCATAAAACTGGGATCTTTTTAAGTATGCCCTGCATCTTGGTGACGCATCCAGTAGCTAAATGTTTGTATCTTGGACCCCAGTGAAAGCTTGCACCCATGCCCTCTATTTCATAGCACCCTCCTTCTCTGCAGGGGAGGGCAGGCCAGTTGCACACTTTGACTCCCTGTAGTTGACCACTGCCCAATTTTGTTTTCTTATTGTTAGTTGTCATTTTTGGGTTCATGTTGTCTTTATTCTTTTTCACCAAAATGGTGAAGGCAATACTATATGTGCAAGGAAAGCTTAATAACTATGTAATAGCAATGTGGTACAGTTTGAGAATATTTGGGGTCGTTTAACAAATCCTTACAGCAAGCAGTAGAGCACTAAGGGGCAAAAAATATTCCATTTTGCTCATATATAATGCAAAATACATAGTGATTTGCATTTTGACTTTGCATTAGGGATGCACTGAATCCACTATTTTGGATTTGGCCGAACCCCTGAATCCTTCATGAAAGATGCGTCCCAATACCAAACCAAATCTGAACCCTAAGTTGATATGCATATCAGGGAGGGGGAGGGGAAAAAAACAGTACACGGCTAAAAAAAAATTTACTTCCTTTTTTGTGACAAAAATTCACATGATTTTAAGGATTTTGATTTGGTTCGGCCAGGCACGAAGATTCAGACTAATCCTGCTGAAAAAGGCTGAATCCTGGCCGAATACCGCATTGAATCCTTTATTCCGTGCATCCCTTCTTTACATGCTTTGTAAATTAGTCCTAAGTGTATTATGTTGTCACAAGTGTAATACTTTTAAACATGACATCATTCCTTGTACTGTACATGTCTGCACTGTTTTCCATGCTTTTTCTTTAGGCCTCTTGCTCTGCTGCTCAGCTCATGTTGGCCCACAGAGAAGCAGTTTATTTCAGATAAATATTGAAAAGCTCTGCGTCTCATCCTTTGATTTTGGAAAACAAAAGCGAGCTCCCTTGCTTGTGTAGTGGCAGGCTAGTACATTTCTCTGTGTCTCTCCATGGCATCATAAATTAGAATCATGGGGATTAAAGTGGCAGCTGCTCAGATGCTGCTGTGCTGTACCAGTTGAAACTCAGCATTCTCTAAATGAAGAGAGAGACCCACACAACTCTATTGGGGTAGCATACTCTCTAATAAATCTATTGAGTAATTCTTTCATTTGTATAACAAGCACTGAATTTCTCCTCTCTGTGTGAGCACAGGCTACTTAAAGAAACAATAAGCAGATACTCTTACTGGCTAATTTACAAACGTAAGGGCTAACTTGCACAAGTGCAGTTGCTACTAGCAACCAGTTAAATCTTTTATTTTTCATACAACTGCAACTGCAGTTTAACTCTTACATTTGTAACATTAATAGACATTTGGTTGGAAGTGGTTCATATCGGAGGTTACTGAGTTAATTAATGATTATTGACCTGGAACATATTATTTGTACAAAATTGTGCAAAACTATAAGTTCCATGCAAAATGTTGTTGCTTTGCAGAAAGATTTGACTAAATCAGGAGAGAACTGGACAATCTACCAAAAGAGGTTCAGTCTTGATAAATGCAAGGTTATACATTTGGGTAAAAATTATAAATGCTTGTTTGTCTTTAACTGAGAAGGAGTTGAGTGTTTTTGTGGATAACAAGCTGTATCTTCTAAAGCTAACAAAGTGAATCTAGAGATCACTGGTAAGGCCTTTACTTGTATGCCGTAAAGCTTTGGCCCCAGTCCTTCATTGATAATGACATAACACAGGAATTGCCCACACCTGCCCATGAAATAGCCTTTGAGTCAATTGTCCAATTACTTTTGAGCCCTTGAAATCAAGTGATTGTGTTAAAAAAGGCTTTAGTTCCTCACATTTTTATGCAATCTTTTTGTTCAACCCACTGAATTAAAGCTGCAAGTCTGCAGTTCAACAACTGAGTTGTTTTAATTTAAAATTCATTGTGGTAATGTAAAGAATCAAAAGTTGTCTCTGTCCAAAGATTTATGGACCTAACTGTATATCTCCTCAAAAAGGACCAGCAACACAAGGAATTTTCAGTAAGAAAAAAAAATATATTATTGCATGTGCAATCAACGTGAAATTTTGGTTCCTTGAAAAAGGTCTCAATGTGGACTGAAACGTCAAGTCGGCTGTACATGCAATAATATATATTTTTTGTTAATGAAAATTCCCTGTGTTGTTGGTCTTTTTTGAGGATTTATTTTTCTTACCGTGCACCTGGGTGGTGATTGTAGATGGAGTGCTGTACAGTGCAACCAACTATAAAAGTGGTCAATGAATAAAATGGGCATATGATCCCATGGTCATTTGATAAATATACAATAAAAGAAAGGACCAGCGCCCCAATCTGTGTTCCACAGTGATTTATTTGATATTATGCAGAGTGATTTGGGTGTTTGTGGACTGTACAACTCTAGGCAGTATCCGGCAGAGAGCAAAGTTGAAAGAGATGAAAACATAATTTTGCCTTCTTTTAGGTCTCTAGTAAGGCCTCACCTTGGTTATGCTGTTCAGTTCAGAAGGAAATTCATGAGCAGGAAAAAGTACAGAGATATGCAACTAAACTGGTAATGGGAATGGAACAGTTAAGACTATGAAAGTTGGGGTTTTCTTTATGCAAGGGGCATAGAAGTTGTGACTGTTATCTTTTCATCAACGCAGATAGATATCTATCAGTTATCAGTTAGATATCTAACAATGTAAAGCTTCATGTCATGTCATGAGCAATTGATAAATATGCAAAGGAAGACCAGCACCACAAACTTTGTTGTACTGTGATTTATTTCATATCAAACAAATTGTGGTCTTTTCCTCTTATATACAGTGTATATATATATATATATATATATATATATATATTCCTTAGATTTCTATCTCTAGGTATACTTTTATGGGGGGGGGTCCTTTTTGCTTATGTACAAATCCATTCTAAGGTCTTTTTTAAATGTAAGAGTGTTTTCATTTTAATGGCATACAGTATATACTTAGTTCTGAAAGTGTTATTTTGCAGACTTCCTTTTCAAACATACAGGGTTTATAGCACGTTACATTAGAATCAGCATGTGTTACAGCTTCAGTGGGGCCGAGGAAAGGCAATGTGCTAGGAGTAGAGTATATTCACTAAAGTGCAATAACCATTATTGCTAGTTTCTGGTTATTCCAGTGAATAGTTATAAGTAGGGAAATAACAGCTCTTGCATTTTAGTGAAAGTACTCTTTGTTCCATGCAGGAAGGGACAGAAAAGAGCTGTGCTTCTACCATTCAGAATCCTTTTAATTTTATCTGCACAGCACAAAATTCAGGCATGTATCTTTTCAAAGCTCTCTCTGGTCCCCAATTTAAAATGTTATACATCTACTGTATCTATCTTATGTGTAGCTTCTAATACAGGTATGGGACCTGTTATCCAGAATACTCTGGAGATAACGGATCTTTCTGTAATTTGGATCTTCATATTTTAAGTTTACTAGAAAATCATGTAAACATTAAATACACCTATTAAATAGGCTGGTTTTGCTTCCAATCATGATTAATTATATCTTAGTTTGGATCAAGTACAAGGTACTGTTATATTATTGCAGAGAAAAAGGAAGTGATTTTTAAAAATTTGGATTATTTGGATAAAATGGACTTTCTGTAATTCAGAGCTCCCAAAGATAAGCCCTATAGTTTACTATATTTAAGTTTATATTAAATATTTATAGTTTATTTAAATTAGTCCTTAAATATGACTATGAAGATTTTCATTCATCCAGGTCATAGTATATCTAATATAGGTCAATCTAAAAACAACTGGACTTGCTGAGTAATCAATGAAGACGTTTCACTACTCATCCGAGCAGCTTCTTCAGTTCAACTGACTGGTGTGGGAAGTTCTCGGCATATAAACTCTTGGATTAGTGGAAGAGTTTATATGCCGAGAATTTCCCACACCAGTCAGTTGAACTGAAGAAGCTGCTCGGATGAGTAGTGAAACGTCTTCATTGATTACTCAGCAAGTCCAGCTGTTTTTAGATTGACCTATACTAGATAGTCCTTAAATACTGATAAGCAGAGGTCAAATGTCAATCATGGTCTATATATACCAAAAGGAGGAAAAAACTTTCTTATATAAGGAGATCAGGAGAGTCTTCAAATGCTCATAATTATTTGTTAAAATATATATTTTCTTTACTAACATGCCCAAACTGATTAAATATTACTTGTAGGGAAAACACAGCAGGTTAGGAGTTATGTTAGATATGAGATAAGTATTTATGTAGGATACATTTTTTCTTAGTTTGGATCAAGTACAAGGCAAAAGGAAATAATTTTTAATAATTTGAACAATTTGATTAAAATGGAGTCTATGGAAGATGGCTCCCAGTAATTCTGAGCTTTCTTGGTAAAACGTTTCTGGATAATGAATCTCATACCTGTAGTAGGTTTATAGTAGGTATATAAAGTTAGCAGTGAGGTAATCTTGCTTCCGCCTGTAGCGCTACTCACCACTGATGACTGAATATATATAGTGAGGTGAATTTCCATTCACTAATGGGCAGATTTATCAAGGGTCGAAGTGAAAATTTGAATTTCGAATTCAAATTTAGAGTTTTTTTTATGGCCAAAACTGTCAAATTCTACTAGGGAATTGTTATAATTGTTAAAATTTGATTAGACTTTTTCAAAAAATTCGAATTAAATTTTTGATATTTATCATACACTGGCCTTTTAGGAACTCAAATTCGACTATTTGCCATGTAAAACCTGCCGATTTGCTGATTTAACATATGGAAGGCATCCTGGGATCAGTTTGGAGTTGTTTGTAGCCTTTTTTTTAAAAAAAACTCCCATGAATTCAAAATTCTACCATTGATAAATCTGCCCCTAATAGTATGTCTTTCCTTCCTCTAAACAGACTGTTTTTGACATTGTCAGGACTGACTAATAATCAGCTTTGTGCCCTCAGAAATCGGACTTGAGGGAACAGAGGAGATGCAAAGGTTGTACTGTGTTTTATGAGCACAAGTTATATTTATTATTCCAATCATTCTAAAATTTGACTTTATAAAGTCTTCTTTTACGCTCCCTTATTCATTTCCCCAGCTCCCACTTGCATTAAAGCAGCCAAACCCGCCTCTGTGATTTTTATGATTTTGTAAGCTATCCATTTTTATAACGCAAAGCCGTTGCTGAAATACACCTGGCATGTATTTCATCATTGGGATACTGTCAGACGCAAAGCATAAGAATCAATAAAATTCAATTCTGTTGTCAGTGGAACAGATCTGTCTTATTGTGAGACTGTCACATTTAAGGCTGGTTAATTATAGGCAGGATAATCATTAAGTTATAGTTCCAGGAAAGGCAAACCCTCAGACCAGAAGCTTGTATAAATTGTCATTGACAAACAGAATGTTTAGTTTAGAAGTACCTTGCCTCCTCCCTGCAGGCTTAGCTGGTTAACTAGTATAGTGTACTGTAGGGGCTGTCCAGTCCAGTAGTGCAGGTAAGAAAGAAACTACCAGATGAAACCTAATGCAAAACTATACTGCACTGTGGCATACATCTCTGTAATCTGAATCACAATCTCCAGTCTTCTGAACTAATATTTTTAGTAAAGCATAGTGATTTGCTTCTCCGAATTAAAAGGCTGCATTATGACATTCACCGGCCTATGGGGTCCGTTTACTAAAGTGCGGTAAATCTGACTTTAAGTTTCCGCATGTTATCGCTGAGAATATTTTTACGCCAGAATATTCGCAGCGACTAAGTTTACTAAACAGCGATTTCAGAAGTCATTGCGATCACTTGCGGTAACTACGTTAAGGAACCAGCTTACGTTAGCGGTAATTTTAGCGAGTTGTTTTATGGCGGTTATTATGGCAAATTTTTACTGTGTACATTTATGGCCAGAAATGCATCTTCAAAACTTATAAACTTTATTGACTGATGATTATACCATCCAACAACATCACCAGAGTGACACCAATCAAACATTTATGCATCATATAAACCCTTCTGCCAATAGAATCATATGAACAAGAAATGATACCAGTCAATCTCTTTGCTTCATAGAAATGCACAGTTTAATGTAGCCAATCACAATGAAACCAAAAAAGTGTAGAAGCTGACGAATCCTTGGACTGTGATGCCGCTGCCAATAATACACCTCTGAGCTGAAACTGCTGCTGTTGCAGCTGATAGAAGCAGAAGCCAAAACATCCTGTCAGCAAAGAATGATGGGTAAAAAAACCCATTATTATGGGATATTTCCTGCCCCTTGAGTATTTTCTGTCGAAAAAAATACTTTTACGCCACTACATAGGTGGCGGTAAAAGTTTGCGAATATTTTGGCGTTAATTTTGTCTATAGCACATTTCGCTGTTTAGTAAACCAAGCGTTAATGTGTACGTAGCGTTATTTTCAGCGAATGCGATAACTGGAGAACAATTATTCTTGCGCAAGAAATTTCGCAAATTTATATTTACTGCAGGTTAGTAAACTGGCGATAACATATTTGGCGACAATTCTGTCTATATTTTGTGCGAATATTTTTAACGCACTTTAGTAAACGGACCCCTAAGTACAAGTTTCCACAAGATGAGAGAACTAAAGCTAAATGAAATATCAGTAAACCGGGGAAATTAAATCTTCCTGCATTTTCTGCCACCAAGGTCAGTGTTCCAATAGAGTTCACTGAATGTTACAAATGTTATGAACATACTCAGTGGAATAAAAGCAAGTACGGTAAGTTTTCGTTGTAAAATAAATATACTGCAACTTGTCCATACTCAAAGTGCATATTGCAACTTTATGATTTGTATAATGTTCCATTATCAGCGGTGTCATGCTTATGGTATAAACCAGTAAACCACAAAATGGTGCTCCTTAGGTTGTTCAATGTGGAGCAGAAGATATACAAACAATACATACTAATACAGAATACTACAATAAGAACATGGCTAGGTGTAAGTGTAGAAAGCGAAAGCAATATTAATATAAGAATGGGTATCCAAGGTAAAGAAATATAGAGGTTTATTGAAGAGGTTGCCTTTTAGGAAGAAGGAATAATGTGGTTCTGCAGTTGGCCATAGCAACCAATCAAATGGTTTCTTTTATTTTCTAACTCTGATTAAAAATGCTATGCTAATCGGTTGCCAATTACCAACTAAGTTAATCAATCAACCCCAAGCATCAGTGTACTGAAACTGTTACCTCCGAATATTCCCAACCAGTGAACACTTTAGATCACATCCCTAGTCCAACCTCCACATGAGAAATTACTCTCAAAACTATAGGGCACATTTACTAGTGGGCGAAAATTAGTTCAGACGCTAATTTACTAAAATGCACAGTTTTCTCCTGTGTAAAATCCGAATTTTAGTAAATTTGCAGCATAACAACCATTCGCCAGAGTGAAAAGAGTGTGAATCACCGATAGCGTCTATCTCCTTCACTAGCAAAGTGATGCCTGTGCCCGTTAGTAAATCAGCTAAGTCCTTGAAAGTGATAACGCTGGTGAATTAACGCTAGTGTTGGCCACTACGCCCTTGAGTAAATCTGCCCCTATGCCTTTTTTGTTCCTCGACTAAGGACTATCCAATGTAAAGAGGAACCATTAGGAAGTATGAATGTTAACTAGCTTGTATCAAGTACAAGCTAGTGTTTTATTATTACAGAGAGAACGGGAATCATTTTTTTTTTAAAAAAATTTGAATTAATTGCTTAAAATGGAGTGGCCTTCCTGTATTTGGAGCATTATGGATAACCGATCCTATAAGTGTACATGTGTATCTGTATATCTGAATTGACAGAGGAGAAAGGAGTTTGTAAATAAATACCTTGGCGCTGTACTGTGGCACCTTTAAAAAATGATACACGCATTATACTTCAACCAGAGGATGCAAAATCATTTTTAATTCAACAGATGGCTGAATTCTCTAAGTATCAAACACTGTACCCATTCATTGCCTCTCACTAGTCAAGAAGAGAAAATTTAGGTTGAAAAGGTGCCCTCTTAAAAAGCAAGCATACTTCTCTGTTCAGAAAGACACCGCCATTGCTGGCAGGTTTTTTTTGTAAGGCACAAAATGCTGCAACTATGAAAATGTGGCATAACAGGTATTATCCTCTTTATTTGTGCTATTAGAACTATGTGATGGAGTGTTGCAATACAGGTGCAACAACTTTCTTTCCAACACCTAGCCTGCTGACTTTTGACGCAGTTGTACATAGGCATCGTGTTTTCTGAGCCGACTAATCAGACACATGGGATCCCAACTTCATTAATTAGAAAACAGAACAGAGCAGCATATAGAGTTTGATCATGCAGATACATAGATGTGGAGGCTTTTCACACACAAACAGTGTTGTGTCTGCTTACATAACAATTACACTTCCAAAGTCATATATTAGCCTTCCTGTAACTGTAAGAAAGGGCTCATTTCAGTATTACAAACACAAACACTCCCAGGTAGGAAATTATAGCCTTGGGTCATAGACAGATGTACCACTTTCCTTAGCACGTGTTCTTCATTATTTAAACAGAAACTACTGAAGCAAGAATGTAATATATTTATGTATGTATTTGTTAGTGTGTGTTTGTCTGTATATATATATCTATATCTATATATAGATATATATATATATATATATGTATATATAGTTATATATATATATATATATATATATATATCCATTAAAGTATTAAACTACAGCTACAAGCTTCTTAGTATTTAACTGAACATGAAATTGATCTAAAAGCCTCGGGCCCTTTATGGACAACATATGAGCCTATTTCAAAACAGTTATTATAAAGTCTCTGCTAATTGAAATGCCGGGATCCACTTTAGTCATTTTGAATAACTCTGGCATCCTTGCTTCTCCGGGCAATTATAAAAGAAATATGCCTAAGGAAAGGCAAAGAATCATGTTCCCTGGAAGACTAGCTGATGCATGGGAATTCACTAATTTGTGCAAATGTATATCATGGGGAAACCTGTAAGGCAGTTTGAAGACTGGCTATAGCGACAGCCGTGAGTCCTAATGGGTATACTCTACTTTTTGTAAAACAGTGACAGTGTTGCCTGTATACAGTAATGTGTTACTATAATGTATTTGCTTGTTATGCTGTTATAGCCAGGCATTACTGTGTATCCCTCCTTGGCTCATTCTATTCTAGTTAGATTTTTCATTGTTGAAATGTAAATTCTGGTCTACAGAATAATCTTCAGTGGGGTACACTGTCCAATCATTAATGAGGATGCCAAAGTTAAATTCCATACAACAAAAATAGTCTAGTGTTACAGTTAAACATAATGGACTCATGAACTGTACCCATGCTCTCCATATTTCTACAACTGTGTAATTTCCCTCCCCCCCTTTCGCATTTAACTCTCTGCAGTCATGAATTTCTTGAACCATTGCCACAATAAAGATTCCATTTTTTTTTATTCAAAATAATAAGTCCCCAATCTTCTTGCTTGTCTCTTGGCCTATTTTGCTTTGTAGGTAGTTGCCTAAACAAAATTGAATTATAAATCATAACATAAATAGCAAGCCCTGATTTTATGAGCCTCTGGTTATTAACTAAAAGGGACAGCAATGGAACTGCAGGCCTGTAGGGCAAGATTCCTTTGGGCTTTCTTATTTCTACATGTCATTATCACTTATGGTCACATCTCACAGCTGCCACTGTTGCTTTCAGGCATGTAACTACAGAGAAAGCAGACCCTGATATCTTAAGTTTGGGGGATAAGATGTCCTACAAATATTTTGTTGTGGGTTTCACTAATGTCTGGTGACACCACTGAGTACTGTTGTACTGCTGGTAGAGGCTGAGACTGCTGGAGGGAACGATGTTAGAGAATAGATAAATGATAGATAGATAGATAGATAGATAGATAGATAGATAGATAGATAGATGATAGATAGATAGATAGATAGATAGAGAGATAGATAGATAGATAGATAATAGATAGATAGATAGATAGATAGATAGATAGTAAATAGATAGATAAATAGATAGATAGTAAATTGATAGATATATAGATAGATAGATAGATAGATAGATAGATAGATAGATAGATAGTAAATTGATAGATATATAGATAGTAAAAAAATAAATATGCAAAATATAAAATACCTTGGCTTGTTTATATGACATATGTACAGTATGTAAATAAGTTGAAAAAGGCACAGTGAGATAAAGTGAGTTGCTTAGGACACTAACCCTGCCTTTTTTCATTCCTTTTTTATTGTCCAGTCTGCATTCATGCAATAAATGTTTTTTTCAAATATACAACATGCTGCTCTGCCCATTTTCAGAGACTAGGGGAAGCTTAGCAAGTTCATAACAATAATATGGTGGTGAGATGTGATCCAGAATGAATCCTCTTATGTTTGTCCCTCATTAAATCTTTGAGTATAAACTCTTTAAATACAACAGATGGTTATTTGCTGCATTAACATAGCTCATTAATTCCAGCTACTCCCTAGCTACCAGTAGGGAGTGGAACTGCGTTCAAGTCAGCCTGATTCATCCTGGCACTTGCTTTTGAACATCTAAGCCGAAGATGACCAAACACAACAAGAGGACTGAGAGTTTAATCCTTTCTCTAACCATCACCTCCTAATGTGCATCTTATTTGGTCATCAGCGTAAAAATGTAGATTTATTCTATCAGCCTCTGGTCTCTCCACTTCTCTTTTATTTCTTTGGCTCGTTATACATTAAGCTGTTTTGGGTTTTTTTTGCCAAGGGTTAAATATAAACTCAGATATACTGTAGATTGTTGTAACAGAAATGAAATAGCACATCTATATTCTGGCTAGGCAAAATCATCAAACGGTGACATTAATATTATCTGTTATTTATATAGTGCCAACACATTTCCATAGTGCTTTACAGAGATTCAGTCCCTGCCCCAGCAGAGCTAACAATCTAAGGTCCCTATCACATTTGCGCACACACTATGGTCATTTTAGTGAGATGCCAACTAACCTGCATCAATGATTTTGGAATGTGGGCGGTAACTCAGACATAGGGAAACAATACCCAAGCTAAAATCGAACTTAGTATCCCATCACTGCAAAGATGATGCAGCAGACAGCATTTGTCTGAATCCTGTATGCTCTTAATTAACTAGCATAATTGCCACCATGCAGGATTTCGACAAAGTAGGTAGTAGTGTAGTACAGGTTTGAGATCCATTATCCAGAAAGCTCTGATTTATGGGAATACCATTTTCCATCGTCTCTTTCAAAAAATATAAATCAAATGTTTTAAAATTATATCCTTTTTCCCTGTAATAAGAAGACAGTAGCTTGTAACCGACCCCCACATTAAAAACAGTAACTAATAATTATATTGGAGATAACAATATAATTATACAACATATAATTGATCCTTAATTGTATTGGCTTTAGTTAATGTTTTAAAGGGGACCAGCCACCCAAAAAAATTATTCCAAATCCTAATTTATCATGTTAGTCAAGCAAAATGAACTTTAATTACACTTTACAACAGTTATGAGAGCAGAGACATCTAGTAAGTGCTGAATGGAAAGTGAATGTGATTCCGATGTTCACCGTCACCCTTTTGGGGTCCCGGGCTTTCTGCTGCGGAACCAACAGGGAGTTAGTTAGTGATATGGTAAAAGTCCGAAAACGAGGTACCGGCAAGGATTAGGCAAAAACGTAGTTGAAGATCAGGCAAAAGGGTCAAGGCAGGCGGCAGGAATCAAAGTCAATAGTCAGTCAGGAGTAAATAACCAGGAATTCAAACACAAAATAAACGCTTCGGCAGGAACTGTAAACAGAAGCCAACTTGGGCACTTTCAAAATGGAGACTTGGCTTTTTAAAAGAGATTTGGCGCCAAAAATCCTCTGCAATTGGTGACGTCATGAAGCTCGGTGTCAAAACATGAGCGTCCTGATGCTCAGCGTCGTGACGTCAGCACCAGACGTCTGTGCCCCTTCAGACGAGCAGAGACGCAACGGGGGGCAAGAACACGGAGGATCTCCGGCTTGTCTTACAATGAGTTTACAACAGTTATGAATGCTTAAATAAATAAAAAGAATTTGTATTTCATGTTTAATTTGAAAAGGACTTTTATTATACAGCTTTTTATGTCTGGGTGACAGGTCCACTTTAAATGATTTTAGGAGATTTAAGATGTGGAGCTGCAAATCACAGAATAACCCCTTATAGAAAACTAAAGGATACTGGAATGCAGCTTCAATATTTCAGCTCTAGCACTTATCCTTAATGTTGAGTGCATTCGTTTGTGAAAGTGAACACTCAATGCTTGCTTGTACATGAATTGTACTGCATGTACCTCTCTTTGCTCTGCATTGCAGAGATAGAAAGTCTGCAGCTCATTAGCTATTGACAACACCTACCTCCAGCATCTATGGTTGAAGTTCTTTGGAGGTTTAGTTTAGCAGCATCTGACTATGACTAGCTGGATATTGCTGTACTGTATGTAGCATATTTCTGTAATACTACTCCTTTTGTATTACAAGGACAATGAGAATGCCTTTATTAACCTAGATATGTTTTTTTTCTCTCCTTTAACAGCACTTTTACCCTATTTAAATGCAAGTATGTCTTCCTTCATTGACTTTACAATAGTTTTAGTGGTGGTAGTTGATCTGTGTAGTTCATTCTAGAACTAGACTAGAATACATACAATTAGAAGATTCTCTTTTTTTTGTTTCTACTGTTGTCTATTGTTAGTTTGGTTCCTCTCTTTCCATGTGTAGTTTGCATGCAGACTATGGATATAATACCTGAAATCTCTATACCATTCATTATACACACATACTTGACCTGAATTGTATTGGGGGCCAGAGTATTTCCTAATAGGTGTCATTCTACGTAGCTATTGCATGGAATTGTTATAAATTAAAAGGGAAAAAAAATGTTTATCAATAGGTTATTATACTTCTATTGGGCAACCAGCCAGTGTTTTTCTAGTTCATGATTTTGAATTCCTGTGCTTTTTGCAGTATTCAGGGTGCCTGGCCAAACCACATCCAATTACTTGAAGTCAAGTAAAATTGTTCTTAGATTATATTAATTTTATTCAGCTTTGAGCCAAATCTGTTGTAGAAGCTTCAGTGTTTGGCAGAATTCATATTATGGATTTGGTGCATTCCTTTAAGTAGGTGCATTTTCCATATATTCAAAGAAATAGCAACTGTAGTATTAAATAAATACATGATCATTTGTTGCTTAAAGGGGTTGTTCAGCTTTAAATTTTTAGTGGTTTACGAGTTATTTACTTTTTATTCAGCTATTTCAGCAATCCAGTTGTTAGGGTTCAAATTACCCTAGCAACTATGCATTATAAATAAGAGACTGGAATATGAATAGGAGAGGCCTAAATAGAAACATGAGTAATAAGAAGTAGCAATAACAATACATGTGTAGCCTTACAGAGCTTTTATTTTTAGATGAGGTCAGTGACTACCATTTAAAAGCTGGGAACAGTCAGACGATAAAAGCAAATAATTCAAAAGCTATTAAAAAGAAAAGACGAAGGCCAGTTGAAATTAGCCATTTTATAGCAAGCTAAAAGTTATCGTAAGGTGTACACTTATTACTAATTATGGATGCCTCAGTGTGGGATAAAAATACGGCAGATTCCCGCTCATAAATTCACATATGTACCCATGCCTTCATACACCAAATATTACGAAAAGAAATAGATATAATACACAACAATAAGCACTATTTAGAAAACAAAAGTTTATTTTCCCTTTTATTTCCTCTTTTATATTCACAATTACAAGAGAACTGTATGTAACACTGTTGATGGAACAAAAAGAAAAGAAACCTTGTTGTGCATCTGTGAATCAATGGGCTTGAAATGTATATTTCTACCAATGAGGATATTAATCTTTACCGCATCAAAGACAAACAAATGAACGGCGCAGAGCTGCTTTCTGATCCTGAATTGTAATTCAAACATATTGCTCTAAGTGTCATCTATGGGAGCAATCCAACACAACCCAGCAACCAGTCTCTGAAATGTCATAGAGCCTTAGTGAAAAAACAGTTGTGTGTTTAGCTCAAGGGGATCTTATAGTATCTAATTCAATGGAAATGCAGTTGTTATTCTCTCACCCATAATATAGGTTGATCACGCCTCACTGTGTAAATTTCAGACAGTTTCCAGAATTTTTAATCCAAACCAAGGCTATTCATTGTTTCTTGAATTATCTCTTTGTGCTGGTGCCGTTTCTCTAAAAAATATGTATGGCACTGTTCAGTACAATTTTGGGTTTTGTTTTCTTTTTCTTTTTTTTTTTTTCTAAATTCTTTTCCTGCAACAAAGAAACAGAATGAGAAATGAAGCCAGCCTCTGCTTATTTTCCAGCAGTTCCATTCACCTAGATTAGTGTTCAAGGAATGACATTCTCTGCAGCTGCTTCCATTTATTCAGGATGTGGAACGACTCCAGTTTCTAGCTACTGTTTGCCTTATTTATACATTTTTGTTTCACTCATCCAAATTAATGTCCTTCACCTGGAAACAGTGAAATGTAAAACAGTTTGTTACATACTTCCTCCTATATTAACTTCCCTTGACAAAATAATTGTCATTTTGTATTTCTGTATATCTCATTGCCCCATCCCTCCTTCCCTCCCTCTCTCTCTCTCTCTCTCTATATATATATATTATTTACATAATTAAATCAACATTTCTTAATTCTACTTCTCGTTTTTTTCTGATCAAGCTCTTAAAGGGGAGCACTTGAATTTTTAGAGGAAAAGGTGTATTAGGGCTAGGTCTAAATTTAACTGCACTTACCTGTAAAACTGACAGAATAATGGAATCCTAAGTCCAGACAGAGCAGAAATTTAGGTTGTCAACTTAGTGATTTCCCCGATTTTTTTTATAATTCACTGGAATGTATGTACAGCCATTTTTACCCTCAAAATGCTGTGATAGGTTAAAAAAATGCAAGCGCCTGGGAATAAGAGCTGAGAACCATTCTATAGTATTTTTGCTTCTCTTTCTGGACAGGTTTTCCTGCAGCAGCAGCCTATGGACCAGTAGCAGCAGCAGCTGTGGCAGCAGCTAGAGGATCAGGTAGGAGGGGTTGGGAAGCAATTGGGTGACATATCCACTATATGTAGGGAAACTTTGTGGCAGGTATGGAAAAAGGTAGATACTGCTTCTGTGGAGTATCCTCTGAGTAGTATTTTTTAATGCTCTTGGAAAATCTCCAATCTGTTAAGATTTAACTTGAGCACAGTGAAAATCTCCAGAATACCACATAACCTTTGTTTTATCATAGACCAATAGCATCATTAGTGCTCACTGTGCTGGCGAGCAACTCTGTCAGCTTACCTTGTAAAATCTCCCCCGTGTAATGAAGACATCAATACATATTTCACTTTTGAAACTTTGCCGATGCTTTAATAGCTTTTCCGGTAATCAAGACAAACGGGTCTCCTCTTCTTTCCTTTGTATTGTTCATTCCTGTGTCAGTTCTCAGTCCTTTAATAAATGCAATTATTGTGTTTACACGTTAGCTGTGCTCCAAACCAACTTTGCTTGTCTGACTTTTGAAACCTCAAAGTAGGTAAGACCTTTCATCATAGCTGCTTCAATTGTCCCCTTGATAATAAGCCCTTTAAGTCAATCTATATCTGCCCTAAAACTCTGCCATTTCTTGCTGACCAGATTTACTAATCACCTAGTCAGGAGATTGTTTTAAATATTTAGGAGTTTTTGTTTTGTTTTTAGAACAAAATATAAATGGCAGAAGAACAGATTAGTATGCTGCTGCCATAGTCTGTTGAAATCAATTCCTTGAGAAGACTTTAGTCTTAATAACCTCACCAGTAAAGTTTTGTGCTCATCAGGAACTTTTAATTAGGGATGCACCTAATCCAGGATTTGCTTGGGAATTTGGCTCTGTTTGGATTAAGCGGAGTCAATTGTTTAAGAACCGGACCCTTAGGGGCAGATTTATCAAGGGTCGAATTTCGAAGTGGGAAAAAGCTTCGAAATTCGACCATCGAATTGGACCATCAAATTGGATTAAGTCGAAGTTTTTTGTTATTGAATTTGGCCGTTTTTGGTCGATCGAAAATCGTTCGATCGTACGATGAAATCCTTCGACTTCTAAAGACTTAGCCAAATGTTGGCTATGGGTTCTAGGAGGTCCCCATAGGTTAACATAGCAATTTGGCAGGTTTAAGATGGCGAAGTGTCAAAGTCAAACTTTTTTAGAGTCAATACTTCGATTTTCGAAGTCAAACTTTTTTACTTCGAATCGAAGTTGAATTTAGGCCTATTTGATGGTCGAAGTACCCAAAAATTAGTTCGAAATTCCAACTTTTTAAATTCAAAAATTTACTTCGACCCTAGTAAATCTGCCCCTTAAAGTCATGTGACGTTACAACTCTGGACTATTAAGCGTGGCAATTGTTTGTTTACAGCTTACAAATTCTCAAAATATTTATCAAAATAAAAATCTTCTGTAGAAGGTTCAGTATATGGCCAAATGTAACAAATTCTGGATTCAGTGAATCCTTACTTTAATGTAGTCAGCAGGCTTGAGAACAATGTTTAAGCATTTAAGAATATGCTATTGCATAAGCACCTCCGTGCTCTTATTGGATAAGAAGACAGAAGAGAAATATTTTACAATAAATCCGTTCCATGCAAACTGGCACTGCTTGCAGGCTACAAAGGATTCCAGTTTAGGTCACCTTTGGAATGTGGGGGTTTATGCACAAATAAGCATTATTTTAACAAAGGTGTGAACTGTTTTGCACCTATTCTTGTTGCTTTTTGCATTATAAGGTTAAACGTAGGAGACCCCCAATTGCGCCAGTTTGTGCATACTCCTCTTAATATCTGCCTACTTCTGTGTTGTGGGTTATTTACTTACCTTCATGGAGCCACATTCAACTAAACAGTTGCCAGTTGAATATATCTGCCTAACTTCCACTCAGCCGGGTCTAAGAAGAATGTGCACCTCCTGCCCAGTTAACCATTGTATTCTCTGCATTGTCATTTAGTGATATTGTGAAATTGCTGTTGCAACATTTTTTTCTTATTATTTTCTTGTTTTATTTCTCTCTCCTTGAAATGACTAAATTTTTTTTTCCATATTTGGCGCCAGCCCTTGGGGTTTGGCAGGTACAAAGAGCAGCAGGGTGTTTCAGTGCACGTCATTAATCCAGTTTCACTCCAGTCTTCCTGTTACTTCACAACAGTCTTTATCACAAACATAAAAATTATATTTCTATTTCCTGATCACCCTAACAAACTAGCCTTTACCAAAATATCCACCCCTCTGTATAATGAGGTGCCTTTTTCCAAAGTCTAGATGTAGCATATGCTTTCAAATCTTGCTTTACCTTCTGACTCCCTTATGCCGCACTTTGTACTTGCTGGCCTGTGTATCAAAATAATACTGAGCCTACTAAGCTTGATAGTGAGTGTGAGCAGTTACGTTTTGTTGTTTTTTTTTTCTTCTTGCTTGGTTGAGGCTGCTGTGAGAATGAGTGTTTCTGAGGCAGTGTGTCCAGCCTCTCTTACACTCGGACCTGCACACCTCCTCTCAGACATTCTTCTGAGCACTTTCAGCAGGAAGGTTTGTGCACAATATTCATTAACCCTCTCTCCGTGTCCAGCTTCCTGTTAGTACCAGCCGGTTGCATGTTTTGCTTGTTCAAACAAAACAGCTCTATAAATGGTGTATATTGACTCTTTGGGCAACATACTTTTAATTTTTTTTTTATGTTCATCCACTGTTTTTTTTCCCCTCTGTGTCGAATTGGTCTCCCTTATTGATGTTAGTAGTTAAAAAAAAAATTGAATAGTAGAAGTAGAAAAACTGTAGATGTAGGAAATACATTGCTTAGTTGGTGTTCCAAGCAACGAAGCCTTGATATAATGTTGTTACAAAGAAGTATTGAACCACAGAGTGTTGGTTCGACCCATGAAGTACATTTGTCAGCGATTTAGCAGGACAAATGAAGTATAATTGCAGCGTATTCATCAACTTGCCAATAACTCCGATTTTAGCACTTTGTGCAATGACTAAAACATGACCGCTGGTAACATTTCAGTGCTGGTGCGGCTCATTTTTCAAAGCCAGATCATGCTGTAGTTTGGTTTATATTTCTTTACTAACCTTGTTATCCGTTTGCATAGTTAACCCTTACAAGCTAATAGTACATTAGTAACATTGACATTAGCACTTTTTTTCTGTTGGCTGGTGTTTTTCTGTTTTTTTTAAAATTCCCTATCAAATGATAAAATGGTCGATTGCTTGTATGTGGTTCTTTCCTTGGCTACATATTTTAGCATATTCCAATAAATTACCAAAAATAGCTGCATTGTATAATTTGTATGGATATCAATGTAACCACAGTTGGTGTCCACAGTTTGAACTGGTTTTTTTTGACTGTCACGTCCAGAATCTCAAATTTTAAGGAACACATGCCCAATGGGATCTTTCCATGAGCAAAGTAATCAAGAGATGTTTTTTTGCTGAAGAAGGATTTTTAGGGCCAATTTACTGATTTGTAATTAAACCATCCATAAGGGAATACTTCAATTTCATGTTTTCATCTCAGTGGAGAAGCAAACTGGATTTCATATACATTGTAAAATGATGTTTTCAAGGCAAAGGTTTCTGATCATTGTTTTGCCATATCTTGTTTGCTGTATCTTGTTTTTCGTCCCAAAGTAGAAATTCTCATACATTTCTCTTTGCTAAGAATGTTATATCCTTAAAAACAAATGTGTATCTTGGGCTTCAAGAGGTGTCAGTGCAACAATTTCATATACTGTAACTGTGTCATGATTAGATTATGGTTGGACCCTCTATTGTGTGTCTACCAATCTCTATGAATATATATCCTATATTATCCTTCATTCTCCACATTTAAAAATTAGCATTTTAATTGTCGTTAAATAAACAATGAGGATTCATCACTGTTCATTTAACTTAGCGGAATAGAAATCCTTCAGCTGTCCGTTTGGGAAAAATAATGCAGGTTTTTACATGAGTTTTTAAACTCATGAAAGCTTTTACACCTGTTTTTTTTTACTCTCAACCACAGTATGTCAAAATATCATTAATAGCCTTATAACTACACAGGATGAAATTTTATTTAAAATGTCCTTTTTTTGCACACTTGTAACTATAAAAAAATGAAGGTCTGGGATTCTCAGTTTTTGTCAAATATTGCAGTATATTTTTAAAGGGCCGTCACTAGTCATATCTGTGGCAAACTAGAAGAACAACTTTTTAAAAGCTCAAATCATTCAGAACAATTTAATAAACATATAAACAAGTTAAGACAATTTAACTAAGAGAATGGGTCGGAAATACTATTGCTAGTCATTCACATTTTATTTTGGGTTGCAGTTCATCAATTATTGTTCATTCTTACAAAAGCCCTGTAGTAAGGTTTTTTTTTAATGTTTGAGTTGTGTTTTTTCCACCAAAACTTAATTTTTCGGGTTAAAAAAACACTTAACATTTTTTTTTTTTAAATAAAAAACCTTGAATTATTCTAGATTTATTATGCCCTGACCCTGGATATAGCTTGAATCCGAAAATACACCATCTAAAACCTGTTGAGGTCATGTAGGAGTCAATGGCAGTTGTCTCTTGAACCATTTGAAGATGTTAATGGCCTTCATGATGTTCGAGTTTTTTTGTAGGGTTATGCACTTAAAACTAGAATAATTCAAGCAATTCAAGGTTTTTCCTGCTAAAAACTCAATTGATTCAAGTTTTCGGGGTTCACAACTCAAACCTGCAGAATCAAGTTTTTTCCATTTGCGTTTTTTTCTTAAATAAGAGACCATTAGTGTTTTTGAGTTCATTCGAGGTATAAAAACTCTAACATTCGAACTATGATAAATAACCCCCTAAGTGTTACAAGTGGCCATACAGGCCAGTTTCCTTGTTATGTGAGTAGACATGTGAGATTAAGCTATATATTTTAATGAACAAACGGAACTGACTTAGGGCTCTTACAGACGAGCGTTTTTACCTGCGCTCCCCTGCGTTCCGTTTTCCTGCGTTCAGCCGCAGGGGATCGCAGGAATAGAAGCATTAAATTTTTTCCAATGGGGCTGTACTCACACAGGCGTGTGTAGGCGCCGAACGCAGGTTCAGACGCAACATGCTGCATTTTTCCTGCGTTCGGCGCCTACACGCGCCTGTGTGAGTACAGCCCCATTGGAAAAAATGTAATGCGTCTATTTATGCGCTCCCCTGTGGCTGAATGTAGAAAAACGGAACGCAGAGGAGCGCAAGGAAAAACGCTCGTCTGTAAGAGCCCTTACTGCTTGGCTGATGGAATCAGTTGACCTCAAAAGATGCAGAAGGAATTAGTCTATCACTTCTGTTTGTGCAAGCAAAACAGATTTTCAGCCCAGACAGGCCAGGTGAAGTCCTATTGGATTACAAGTTTGTCAATCAAAACTGACTCATGTCTAAGCAATGCTTGACTCCAGTGGGCCACCCTAAATTTATGGGGCATCTCTCGGAGCATGCTGGTGCATTTTAAAGTAAAATGACATGACATTATTTGCCTTTAGGGCAGTCTTACATAGGGGATGGATTTCACAGCAAAAAAGTCAAATGATGCATTTTCGCTGTAAAATCGACCCAGTGTGCACTTACTGACTGATGCCATGTCTATCTGTTCATTCTCAAGATGTGGTGAATGGGAGAGGATCGACATTCTCTGTTAGTGTATCTAGTACAGCAGAGATAATGCCTTTTTGGCACTGCCCTTAGGTAAAACCCACTAATCTGCCTGTGTAATATAAGCTCCTTTATTATACTGGTAAGATGAGCACAACTGTTTATCACCAGTCTTCAGATAATTAGTATCCAATGGCACCCTACCCTTGTCTGTCTTAGCAACCTGATTAAATACTGCAGAACCCCCCATTTTACGTTTTTCAGGGGACCAGAGAATAATGTTTTAAAATCCAGGAAAATGTAAAATCAGGGAAATGCATTATGCACAATATATAGGTGGGACCACAAAACAACAATGTAAAATGAGGGAAACTTAAAATCAGGGCATGTAAAATGGGGGTCCAACAGTAGATTTGCAGGCCGCGCACTCCTGGGTATCAACACAGATCGCTCGTCTCCAATTTATTTAAAAAGGTAAATTCTTTATTAAGACATACAATCAAATAACCATAGCGTCTGAGGTCTGACGCGTTTCGTGACAATACACTTCCTCAGAGACCTCAATACACTTCCTCAGAGGTCTCTGAGGAAGTGTATTGTCACGAAACGCGCCAGACCTCAGACGCTATGGTTATTTGATTGTATGTCTTAATAAAGAATTTACCTTTTTAAATAAATTGGAGATGAGCGATCTGTGTTGATACCCAGGAGTGCTCGGCCTGCAAATCTACTGTTGGACCTCTGGCGTTCCCTCCTAGTGACGGACTCGGGGCTGGCTGCACCCGGGTCACCATTTCTGCAGGGTAAGATTCCAAGGATTTTTCTTTATAGTGAAAACACTTGTATTGTGGACTAGGAGTACCCGGTGTTTAGATCAAAGAGTGGGGTCCGGGGCACGGTACACCCGGACCAACCGATGTTTACGGTGAGCAGGGCTCAGTCTGCACTAAGCTATTCAGTTTGAATCGACACCCGGATTATTGTCGTGTTTATTAAGATTAAGCATATGTTTAGAGCCGGATTTGCTCTCTTTGTAATGTAAAATGGGGGTTCTACTGTAGAATAAGGCTGCTACCCAGGGGTGATCCTGGCCCCTCCGTCGCCTGAGGCAGCAGCAGTTGTTGCTGCCCCCCCTTCCCCGGAAATTCTCACTTAAAGTACCAGGAGCAGCATTTTTGCTGCCCCTGGTACCTAGCGGGGCGCTGCTGTCTGAGGCGACAGCCTCAACTCGCCTCATTGGCGAAGCACCCCTGCTGCTACCAGTGGAATAGTCCCTGACCTAAATATCACCATTGAACTGACTTGGAAAGTCTGTGCATATTTTCTGTTTAGCAGAGTGAGAGAGACATTATCAAGCCCCAGAGCCTCTCCATTCCCTTTCATACTTGTCACAATTATTGTAACCTGTTGGTTACATGCGGCTTTATTTCTATCCATTCAAAGTGACTGCGCACTACAGGTTTTCCATTAAGTTAGCTAGATTCTGTTTCTTGTGCCGTCAGTCAAAACAGAAAACCTGTGGAGCGGCTCTTAAGGTTTTTATTTTAATACATCTCTATTGGCATAAATTCTGTGATTAGATACACTTTTGTAATTTTCAAACATTCTTTATTCTTTTTAAGTCTTAACTCTGTAGGCATTACAAACAGAACAATCATTGCTGTTTAATACCGAGATATCAAAAACAACAGAGAACAGTACTTTAGTGCTTCTTCAAAAGAAATGCCTTGTGGGAAAGGATCTAGAAGGGATTTTTCTTTCCGTGTTGTTGAGCAAGTTGGGTCATAGAGGGACGCTCACCATTTATTTCATCCAGTGTGTGGGTTAAGTTGTGCTTTAAGAAAAGAAACAAACAAAAAACTGTTTATATCAGAACATAGAGACACCAAGCCATAGAATCTCTAGCTATACTTGGTAGAAAAGGGGACATCAGGTGATAAAGTATTAGTGGACTATATGAGTGTGTCTTGTGGGATTAAAATATAATATATAGCCAAAACCATTATGATTTTTTTTTCAAAAGCAATGTTTTTCCAACTGATTTTAATGAAGGGTCTGCCATTTCTGGGGGAGGCTTTCCTTGTGTGCCTGCCTCTTTTGGCCCTTTATTAAAGAGGTCCTGTTCTGTTTTCCAAAGGGTACGCCCTGTTTATATTTGTAGATTAATACTTTTGGAACTCTGTTTCTATTAACAGCTTGCGATCTCCAGTTTGTTTCTCAGAGAAGGTTATATATTGTCATTTGCGGAAGCCAGCCACAGTATTAGGTTCTTCTGCCTTCTTTTCTTCTTAATAAAATAAACCGTATGTGGGGCTGCGGCGGCCAGCTGCTGACTCCTGTTCAGGGATATCTAGTCTTTATTTATGCTTTGACATTTTGCTTTCTCCATAAACTTCAAGCCATTTTCTTTGAAGCCAGTTTCTCAAAGAGGATTGCAGACACCTAGCATGGTATGGTAGCACTCACCTCCGTCTGCTTCTTGCTTGGTCACTGTATAAGGCATTTTTCTAAATCCTTCTGGGATATAAACTGCCTCAAAGCCCCATAAAAATTTAAGTAGCACTGCTGTATCTATGATCACCTGCTGTGCTTTCAGTCTGACCTCAGCTTTAGGTGTTTTACAGAGCATTTGCTTGAACTGCAGAGTGGATAAAATATATCTGGCTCAATCAATAATTTAGCAATAGGAAGAAGTACTGTGCCCTTATTAAATCACCTGGAATGTAATTGGTGTCAGAACCTGATTTGAGGATTAAGGCTCAAGCTGAGTTTAAAATAAAATAAATAAGTAACAGGTGCTATGCATGGAGTTCTAAACATTTTCCCATTCCAGGTGGCTTTTTGTGCAGAAGGGTTTTTGCACCAAGATTTATATATTGTGATAACAAAATTTGAACCTATGTAACCACTGCAGGATAGGAATGGGGGAAAAACGTAATGTGATGGTTATGGATATGCTCACTTGCTTTTATTTTACAGGCAATCATATTCTTAGCCAAGGGAATATGTACCAAGACGATTTTATTGTCTCTATTAGTGCTGTTCCACTTTTACATTTACTGGGCTTGTCGTTAATCATTCTTCAGCAGTGACTGCAATATCATATTAAAAATATGTTGTGGAAGCCTTGAGCAAACTGGAGGCCATAAGTATAACATGGACGGCCACATCTAGCCAGTTGTGGTCTTCATGTTTTTATGCCAATGGTCAGTTAGGTTATTTCCTTATATAGACTGAACGTTCTTTGTATTTGTTATGAGTGGGGCTGTTGTTATTTCTGCCTTCAATGTTTAAAGAATACTGGAAAAATGAATGTATGGCATGGCTTTATAATTTAATTGGACACATGGAATATGTAGGCAGTATACTCAATTAATAAAGCATTCTTTCAATGCAAATTTAGATGATGTTCACACAGACCTTTGCATTTGTACTCATGTTCAAGGTGCAGAGTGTTCTTAGAAATGGCACATACACCTCAAACCTTTTTTGTAAGACACTGGTTCAGGATTATGAGTTAAGTGAAGCTAACGGTCCCTATACACAGGCAGATATAAGCTGCCAGGTTAAGTTGACAGCTTGTTGGGCAGTGTATGGGGTCCTTTGACGGGCTTCGCCAATCGATATCTGGGCGAAAGTTGGCCAAGATATCAGTCGGGGAGGTTTAAAAATTCCATCAGATCAAGGACCGCAGCAGTTCGTTGATGCTGTTCTCTATCAGACTGCCCATTTTCTCCTCATTGTGATTTGATCATTGGGCCCTAGGGCCCATGATCGAATCAGCCTGATATCATCCACCTCAAGGTGGGCATATCGAGGAGAGATGCGCTCATTTGGTGACCTCGCTACACAAGCAGATCTCTGTATGTATGGCCAACTTAAGGTTTTTTATGTGCAAGGATTGTGACCAAAGGAATATATGTATTAGGAATTATAAGTATGAGGTGCAGATACTGTATTAGCAGTCCGGCTGCATGTCAATAGCAAAACCATAGAAACCCTCTGCAGCTTGAATTGTGGTATAGACACCCTAAAAATCTTATGAAGAAATGACCCACTAGCTCCATTGCAATAGTCTTCAACCAGTGCCTTCCAAAGGAAGTCTTGCAGTTCATGATGTGAAGGAGTGTTTCATATGTTGGCCTTAGGTATTCCGCATGTATAGGCATGTATAGGCGGTTGTACCATTTTGCCCGAAGACTATTGTATAAAAATTCCATTTATTAATGGTACTTTCGTCAACATGTGCTCTCATTGAATGGTGAGAATGACACCAACGGGGTGTAGACATTTTTCAGCGCAATTGCATCAGATCTGCATCTGAAATGCAATGTGCATTTGACACATTGGCCACGATTTCCCCCTCTCCTGATGACTGCAGTTATGCTAGGATAATGGGAAAATACATAGCGATTTAGCTTAAAATTGTGGCTCATACTGCTTAGTTTCTGTTTTATTCAGCACTTCTTGTATAGGGAAAACCCTCCCACTCTCCTATTTTCTAATTAGCTGTGAGAGAAATTATTGTTGGACAACCTGATATTAATAAAGCTTAATTTAAGTATAGCTATCAGTAGTTCCTCCATAGATTGCACTATGCACTTATAATATGTGGATATGCGGCAATCTATAAATTAGCCTCTGAATATTCAAATTACCATCCGTACTCCAAATATAAGCTTAATTGACCTGGACATAATAACATTCCATTAGTCTTTAGGGGACATATTATAGTTCCACTGGGTGCAATGCAATGACAAAACATATTCATAATCTCATTCTGAAAACAAAAGTCCTGCATTGTTTTCCTTCCTCGCTTTCAATCCCTGCATGAAAAGGCTCCAGCCTGAAATTAGCAGAAATGATAGCTAGTTAATGTATTACAGTGAGAGCCCTTAGCTTTGGTTTCCATGACTCCGGAGATTGGCTCATTTGTTTTGTAGATGAGTAATTACTACACAATTAGAGTTGGCTAAAAATAAAGGAGCCCTTTGTTCCCAGCTATTCATTAATATTAATAAAAGATCTGTCCAGGCTTCATAGTAAACAAGGAATGCAAAGCGTTTACCCTCTGGCAGAAAGGCTCTAGATTTGGTTACTTGACACTGGAAAGGGCTCCCCGAAGATTTTTTGTTTTATGTTTACCCTGCCATTCCTTTGGGGGGCAGTCGATTTTGGAGAAAACTGTGTTTAAGACTACTGTCACAAAGTGCTTTTGCCATTGACCAATACACTGCGTCTACCCCATATTTAGCCCAAAAATGCACGTTTTCCAGTTGAAATCCACTTGTGTGAGCACTGACAGTTGCATGCAATGCCAGTCAGCATGTGTGACGCTGGCCTAATTTACTAAGGGAAGTATTCAATACACCTACTGCACATTTCTACAAGCCTTATAATCTGGCTGTATGTGTAAATTTGCACTACCATTGTTTACAGATTAAAACAAAATATAATTTTGTTTTTATGTATGGATCGTAAAACGTCATTGTTGTACGGGTGGGAATATTTTTATCTGCACTTTCCCAAGTTTAAGGTAATACCAACCCAAAAATAAAAAAATCTGCAATGCAAGGTAGTTCTAAGCATCTTTCCAATAAGATTCAAATTACAGTAGCCCGAAAATCTGACATTTTTGGGCAAAAATCCAAAAAATCTAGCGATTCGGGAAAAATAGTACAATTCAGGTTTTCGCTCTATTTTATTGGGTTTTCACTTGAACCGATTAGATCAAACTTTTTAAATAATAAATAAGGTCAAATCGTGGATGCTACTTTGTTCGGACTTTTTTTTATTTAAATAATCAGAAAATTTTGAATTTTAGGAAATAACCCTCCCAGAGGTTTTTTTTCCCCTTGAAGAAGTTTCAACACTCATCTGAGTGGCTTCTTTAGTTCAATTGAACAAATATTGCTTCCAAATAGCAATTACCTTTACAATTAACTTTAACATATATTCTACTATATATAATAATATACATATAACGTGTATTAAAATGTTGATTCGAATTACCATTACTTTCTTAAACAACCATTCATTTTTTGGTTTATATCTCCCACTTATATTTACATAATTTGATTTATTGGCATTTAATACCTTTTAATTGGCTCTTGGACGTTTCTTCCATACTTTATTCATTATATGGTCATGGAACTCCTCTGTGTTTTCTAATAAATTAGAGTATGCAAAATACATTGTCTTCTCTATACAGTATATTCTAAACCAGCATATATTAATATTTCTACATCAATTCTGTAGTCTGCCACTAGATGGAGCATACTGTGAAACAGCAGCAAGACTTTTTGCTCAAATTCATGGAAAGGGACATTGCTGCAAAGGCTTAACACTTAATTGGAAGTATCCCTATCATATCACCTCTTCCAATATAACTACAAACCCTGGATGCATATTGTCCCCATTCATGTCTAGATCAGACCTGATAGTAGCTATCATGGTACCAGTCATCTCTAGCAGGAGGGAAGTTCTTGCCCTATAAGGATTATGTAAATGGGCAGCTTTTGTTCAGTGATTAAAGGGTTATTGTTGTCTCAAAATGTACCCTAGTGCAGAAAAGTAGACTAGGTAGCCAAGTAGGATAAGGGAAAAATATGAAATGGAACACGCATAAGATAAAACACAAATAAAAATATAATTCAAAGTAAAATTAGTGAAAATAGCAGAAAATGACAGTTGAATAACAAAGACCATGTTGTAGAATTACACAAAAATAATAAACTATCGTACCATAAATTAGAATGCAAAATAGAGGAGTAAAACAGAGCAAATAAATACTCTGGCATAGAATTACAAACACTGTCCCCTTTAGCTCTCCGTCTGTGTTCTAGTTTTATGTGCAACTGAGAATATTCAGGATTTCATCTGTAAATGCTAGAAACTCCAGCTCTGACACAAGGCTATAAATTAACAGTTTGGATATTACTGATGATTTATTTAATCTCCTGTATGATTGTTTTAGGTTCTGCCAAATTATAATAATTCTTATACTAATGTGCATTGATGGTCTTTCCTGCAGTCAAGGATTAATATGTTTTTAATTTGATTTTGCTTTGGTTACAGCTCTGATGACACATGCTCTGTCTAGGGCAATGCATTTTCCTTCTGCATATCATAGTCTTGCTTGTAGCATCCTACAAATGTACTATGTAGCAAAGCTGTCTAAGAGGTTTAAGCTTTGTTTGAAAATAATGTCAAAAACATTTCCAGTTTCCAGTTTACTGTTCCAGTTTTTGCTTCAGGCACTTTTTGTTTTTAAAGGACATTTAAACCCCCTCCACAAAAAATTGATCAGTGAACAACCTCTTTGAAATCTTTAGATAATTGTCACTCTGGTTGTTAAAAGCTTAACAGTAAATCCTAAATCCTTCTCCTCCTCTAACCCACTATGCCCCTCCCCCAGGAATTTGTTTTGGCTGTTGACTAATGAGCATGCTCATGTCTTCTCAGTTAAGACTACTAAACACACCCATTACAGTGCTCAACCCCAGCAGAATTTCTTATCAAAGTATGTTGTGCTTGTGTAAACCTGCATTCTGCATTGCATGAACTTTACAGCATACATGTCCTGTTTACAGATATAAATGTTACTGATGATGTGTCAGAGGGAAAATGGCCGCCAGGTCAAAGCGGCTATTTGTTTTAGGAAAATGTGATGTCGCTGGCAAATGGAGGGGGTATATGCAGTGAAAATTATGTGGCTAGGGTGGGGAAGATATGCCCAAATTGTATACATGGTAGAAAAATGTAGGCTTTACATATCCTTTAATTCTCAAAGCTGCATCTTTTAAAGTCAACCTGTTTATTATATGTTATCAGGTAGCTGTGTTTTTTTTTTTTTTAAATAAAAGTTATGTAAGTCTCAATGCCTCTGTGTTTGGGCTTATAGGCTGATTCCATGACTGTCAGCGCACACACATAGAGGGGATGGAAGGCAGAAAATCAGCTCTTCTCTGCTGGCTTATATTAGAGCTGTGTCATTACCATTAGTGCGTTATAATGATGAAACTCTAGGAAAATAAAGAATTTAGAAAAAAAAAATATTCCTTAAGCCTAAAAGAAATAATGTCGTTTTTTCATGAATTCCTGAAAAGTGTAATTGATTTAAAGAGAAATAGTCATCTCTGTTTAAACAAACCCTAAACAGCAGCCTTGTCAGGCTTTTGAAATAAGGAGCCACTCTTTGTAAGCAAAAATGATGTTCATCACTAGAAATGTGTTCTCTGTCCTTCAAGTATTATTAATTAATTTCATATTTGTGTTGTCCCTGATGTACAGCATTTATTAATATGCTGCCATTTTTTACTAGATTTATATGGGCACTGGCAAAGCCGGCTTTGTTAGTATACAGTATCTGTGAAGTGTGATCAGTTTCAGCAGACTGGGGACACACATTTTTTCTTGGTATCATTACTTTCTATTAGGGCCAGTACATAACATTAGTTAAATTAATATAGTTTGAACTTTTTGCCTATTGTTTCAATTAAGAAATATCTATTTTTAACACAAAGCAGAGCAAAGTATAAGATTGAAAAATGACATTCTATTTCTTGTTTGTACATGTACAGTCAAAACAAATTAGCTGACCACTGAAAAACCCTCTATGAGCTGAATTTGATCTCAAAGGAAGTGTCTTTAAAAAGAGAACTTTTCAGTGGGCAGGTGATTTGAACAGGAAGTGCAATTTCAGATTTTTTCCCTGTTTAGCATAATAAGTAAAAGATATATACATATTTTTGATTAAAACAATGGGTAAAGAGCATGCTCAGCTAAAATCACAAAAGCCCCTTTAATACGGATTACTTCCTTTTGGTAAGAAAGAAAGATGGAAGACTGTGAGGCTAGTTATTTTTAAGTGCAAGCTTAGAGATCATTAAAGCTGGCCATGCACTGATAGATTCCCATAGTAGCAGGCCAACGAATTAACAGCAGTCCACCCATACACACAAAGGGAATCTGATGTTAACTTCCTCTGGGTTGGCTGGTAACCTGCTGCATGTACTTATCACACCATGTCGTTTTACAGGATAAATATTTTATGTAATGATCCTGAATTTTTTCTCCTATTAATTCAGAATTCGTTTTTAACATAATAAAAAATTATAACTATATGTTTTTGGCTGCACCAAGACTTTGGTTTGCCATAAGAACCACCCAACAAGATGCTTGGGTCCCTTATACTGACGCAATCCATGTAGCTATTCCCTGTTATGTTATACACAGTGTAGAGACGGAAGGATGAATTATTGCTATAGAAGGAAGGATGAATTATTGCTGTTGTTGCACTTGCCCCCTTGGGAAAGTTATATGTTTATAATGTACTTTAAGAATTTCCTCTCGCCAGCATTTCTTTTAAAATATGTTGGTACAATAAAGCACGTTATAATGCATTGATGCATCTTCACTTCACGTTAGGTTTGTCTCATCAGTCGTAAAAAAAAAAAAAAGTCATGCGCTATGAGAGGATGATCATTTTTATTTCTAAAAAAACACTGTTGTTTAAGTTTATTTGAGGCAGGAGGAGGGATACCTTGCCTGCATGTTGATCGTGTTGTCTGGATTTGCATTATCCACTCAACCCAGGCAGTTTAGACATGAAATGCCACTTGTAATATTACAACAAGAAAGGGGGATGCAAACCAGCCAACGTGCACCCTTCCAAATTGCAGCTAATGGGAGAAATCACAGGAAAGATTCCGCGAGGTCGACATTTGTTTATTGCTGAGGATCTAATTAGAAACACGAGAGGGAGCTGGATGGCTGCTTTGCTTGGCTAATTAGTGACATACACCAAGACCACTTTGAACTTCAAGGACACAAAGCTATTAGCGCGTACATCAAAAATGGATTAAACCTCTGTGCTTTTATAATGATTAAAGATGAGCCACTCAAATGGAAATCTTTTTGTAAAGGCTGTGACTAGAGCCCCGTCGCCTGATTGCAGCTTCTCAGAGTGTGACTGTATCCAGGGTGGGTTCGGCCCTCCAGCCATCACTTCGAGTGACACTTGCGATACGGGCAATGTGATTAGGCAATAAATATTGAACATTGCTGGGGGAAAAAATAGCACTGCTCAACCGACGAGTTTGTTTTGGTACAGGCGACAGCACAGCCAGGAAATCAGTTAGAGGTGCTTAAAAACGAATGCCGAAATGTCAACTGCTGTGTGACAAAAGAGAAAGCTGGGACTTTCCTGAGCCTGTATATAAAATGCTATCGCTATAGATAATGGCAAGTGTTTTCTCTTCTTTTCTTAGTAATAATTTAACACTTAAAAATTATCATCAGCTCTCTTTTTTATTATTGTAGTATTGATAAAGAGGTTCTGTTAACTACATGGTTTCTACAAACCCCATTGCAGGAGAACTTGTGATAAATAAAGGAACTTCTGGGAGCCCTAGCTGTTTGAAGCTATTGGGTGCAATATTTGCAGGTTTTTCTATGTGCATATTACTGTTTATTTTATTGGTTGTGGTCTAAGACGAGTGGAGACTAGTGCAAGAGAAGGGATTAGTAGACACATTTGTATCATGAGCACAAAGGCCAGTGTAGACTTGTGGTGGTCTATAACCATGTTTGGTGTTAAGAGAATTGTGTCGGTTTTTTTCTTGCCTAGAGAGTAGGCAAGAAAAAGTTCAGACCATTTTGGGTAATGTTTCATTTGCAATACTAAGCCTTTTTTTTAGCATTCTTCCAATATACAAATGTAATCAGTGTATAAACACGTCTGAACCTAAATGGTGAGGTTCCCTTAATATCTTACATTTATTTACATTTCCTGTAATACATGTTGTGGCAACTGGAGAATATACTGTGACTAGGCCACACCATCAGAATAGGGATGTGCCAGGATACTTCAATTTGGGTAAGAGCATAGGCTCTATACTGGATATTTCTGTCACTAGTTTGTATAAGTATATAACCATTATTTTTCTAGAATTCAAGCATTGTGGCTATATGTTGACACTGTCTTTTTCTGAAGCTCGCTCATTGTTCAGCTTCCACGGTTGTGTTCATGGCCTGCAGCCAGACAATGCAGAGATGTGGTGCAGTATGCAGGGCATCTGTAGAGAATCATGCTGATGTTAAGCAAGGCTGTACGATCATTTGGTGCTTAATTTACCAAATAGACCAAAGCACCAATTACTCATTCAGATTAAATGAGCCATCTCACGAAAGATGAATGGCTTCTATTTCTTTCTGAAGTAGGGCAGACTAGGTTACCTTTATGGTGTATATTCATGCTGTGATCTTTTTAATACCTTATTTGTTGATTATGTCCCTGCCATGAGAATCGGGATCATCAGTGATGGCCTTTGCTTGCTTGACATGATTATATTACAAACGTCAGAGCGAGACTGCCTGTCTGCCTGGTTGACTAATCATTATCAACATCAACATGCTGCTTTACAGCTCTGTTTCACAAGACCATTCTTGTTTTACCATTTTTAAATTAAACTGGTGGCTTTTAATAAAAATTACTCTTAACACTATAAATTGCTTTTCGTTTCTTAATCTACTGTAGAGTACCTTTAAATCCTAATGGCTTGAAATTCACTTGTATTTCTGCCCAAGAAAGGAATCAAAAATCGCAGCCAAGACCCACATGTGCTGCAGAATACAATAGAAACCTGCAGCACCGTGCCTTGTAAACATCATAATGAGAAACCTTTTAAAAAATTTTGTTTTTGCCAACCACAACCTTCAGCTGTTACTGGTAAGCCGACAGTTGCACCAAAAGAGAAAATACCATTTACTGTTCATCATTTTAAAAATAATCATCAGTTTAGTGTTACTAGACCTTGTTTCTACTTCAATTATATTTGCCCAAATATTCCTTATATTAGTTTGTGTCTTGTTTTTTTTTTATCACTGTGCTCTTCATCCATGCTTCTGTTTGGCTGGTCTTTAATTGGACATAAAGTCAAATGTTTTCAGTTTAAAGCCTGAGAGACAGTGAAGCAACAGTGAAATTCATCTTTGTATATGTATTTAGCTCCAAATTTAAAATATATTTGGGGAATAATATGCTCCCTATTGTAAAATATAAGGATTCATGGAAGTCACCAAGGAATTATATGGTCCACAAAAATATAAGGCTGAGTTTTTTATACAGGTCATGAAAGTATTTCTCCTAATGACCATTTACCAACACAAACCACTCTGGTGGCACATTTAGGGGGTTATTTACTAAACTCCGAATGACAAAAAACAGAAAAAAATGTGTTTTTTTAGTATAAAATCTGAATTTTTCAGGAACAAAAATCACAATTTTTTTGGAATTTATTATACCCCAAGGATGGAAAAAGTCTGAATCTGAAAATTCTGCATCTCAGACCTGCTGAGGTTGCATATAAGTCAATGGGAGAATTGGGTCAGGTTCAACAGCCCTGTATCATCTGGCCCATATATTTGTGTATGCAGGTGTATTGCTTACTAACTGCCAGTGCTCTTTTTGCTGTTCATTTTATCCTTTGTAAGAAAATATATAATACAAAACAGAAGGGTTTTAAATATTGTTTCTTGTAAATGAAACCTCTTCATGATCAAAATATTTTTCTTGGATGATCCCATTCCATGACGAAACCCTGCTGTTTTAAGTTATAAAGCTTATTCCTCATGCTTGTTTGAGACTGTCTGTGCTCACACACAATCCCCATGGTAAACAATCATGCTGGTTCCATCAGCCAATGAATGGACAGAGCTGTGTTTTGCACACCTATACTTATTCATGTTATACAGTACTTACAAGCTGCAGTTTTCCTGAAACACAGACCATCACAAAATGGTGGCACAAAGTAAAAAGAGATGTAAAAGGGGAAATGTATAGATATGCAAATGTGCAAAAAAAAATGGATGTAAATTAGTTAGTTTTGTTTTTTTTTTCAGAACATCAGATTCTCCTTTAACAGGATTTTGTCTTTTGTTTTCTGGTCTAGCTAATTTTAAATACATCTGTGATTTCCTAACATGTTTGTTGGAAGTGCTAGTTTAATTTCAGTTATGTGCAGAACTGACAAATCCTCTGGTACAAGTAGATTGGATGTGTCTGTTAAAAACAAAAAAAAAAACCCTAAAAAAGCTGTAACAACATAGGGTTGATCAAAAAAAATGACAAGCAATTCTGCAGTGGAACACGCAGACCAAATGTACCAAGAAAACAACAACAAATATCCTATTGATTTCAGTAGGGATTTTTTCTGCAATTTAGGTGAGAGGAAATTGCAGGCGGAATTTATACAAAGACAGTAAGTTCGTTTTACTGAAAGATCTTCTTAAATTTTCTCCCACTGCCCACACCTTTTGTTCCCAGCATGTGCAGCCTTCCTATGTCTCTATGTTAATTCGCTTGGCTTTCCACCGGAGATTGTATCTTTCGATATTTAATTAGAAAAAGTAAGTACATGTTTTAGAAGGAAGGAAGGGAAAAAAACTCAGTGTGCATATTTACACTGAGGATTGGATTGGTAATGAGAACGTTTATTCTTGTGTTGGCTAAGCAGGGTGCATTGCCTTTTGGAGGTGCATAGCTTTTGTTTTCTCTGGGGTGGGAAGCTGCAAGCTGAAACTTGTCTAGTGCTTTAGGCCAATGCGTAATGGGTGGTAACTAGGGATGTAGCGAACGTCGGAAAAAAAGTTCGCGAACATATTCGCGAACTTGCGCAAAAATGCGAGCGGTTCGCGAACGGTTCGCGAACCCCATAGACTTCAATGGGAAGGCGAACTTTAACATCTAAAAAAGACATTTCTGGCCAGAAAAATGATTTTAAAGTTGTTTAAAGGGTGCAACGACCTGGACAGTGGCATGCCAGAGGGGGATCAAGGGCAAAAATTTATCTGAAAAATCTGCCTGTGTGTGCTTGGAAGAGATAGTGTAGGGGGAGAGCTGTTAGTGATTTCAGGGACAGATGATAGTAAGTTTGCTGGCTAGTAATCTGCTTGATACTGCTCTGTATTGGAGGGACAGAAGTCTGCAGGGATTTGAGGGACATTTTAGCTTAGGTAGCTTTGCTGGCTAGTAATCTACTGTTCTCTTTAAACAACTGCCATACATTGACCTTGTAGGCATTGTTTGCCCAGTTTTTTTGGACGCAGCCACTGAAGCACAGTTGCCAGAAAAAATATGCCATATAAATGCTGAAAATAGTCATTTTTCGCCATACGTTGACCTTGTAGACATTGTTTGCCCAGTTTTTTTGGACGCAGCCACTGAAGCACAGTTGCCAGAAAAAATATGCCATATAAATGCTGAAAATAGTCATTTTTCGCCATACGTTGACCTTGTAGACATTGTTTGCCCAGTTTTTTTGGTTGCAGCCACTGAAGCACAGTTGCCAGAAAAAATATGCCATATAAATGCTGAAAATAGTCATTTTTTGCCATATACGTTGAGTCAACGTATGGCAAAAAATGACTATTTTCAGCATTTATGTGGCATATTTTTTCTGGCCTCTGTGCTTCATTGGCTGCGGCCAAAAAAACTGGGCAAACAATGCCTACAAGGTCAACGTCGTTGACCTTGTAGGCATTGTTTGCCCAGTTTTTTTGGCCGCAGCCACTGAAGCACAGAGGCCAGAAAAAATATGCCATATAAATGCTGAAAATAGTCATTTTTTTGGTCGCAGCCACTGAAGCACAGTTGCCAGAAAAATTATGCCATATAAATGCTGAAAATATAAATTTTTTTGGTTGCAGCCACTGAAGCACAGAGGCCAGAAAAATTATGCCATATAAATGCAGAAAATATGCATTTTTTTGGTCGCAGCCACTGAAGCACAGTTGACAGAAAAATTATGCCATATAAATGCTGAAAATATAAATTTTTTTGGTTGCAGCCACTGAAGCACAGAGGCCAGAAAAATTATGCCATATAAATGGAGAAAATATGCATTTTTTTGGTTGCAGCCACTGAAGCACAGAGGCTAGAAAAATTATGCCATATAAATGGACAAAATATGCATTTTTTTGGTTGCAGCCACTGAAGCACAGAGGCCAGAAAAATTATGCCATATAAATGCAGAAAATATGCATTTTTTTGGTTGCAGCCACTGAAGCACAGAGGCCAGAAAAATTATGCCATATAAATGCAGAAAATATGCATTTTTTTGGACGCAGCCACTGAAGCACAGTTGCCAGAAAAAATATGCCATATAAATGCTGAAAATAGTCATTTTTCGCCATACGTTGACCTTGTAGACATTGTTTGCCCAGTTTTTTTGGTTGCAGCCACTGAAGCACAGAGGCCAGAAAAAATTAAACCAGTAGGGTTTGCACCCTAGTTTGTAACGGTGGCGGAGGGAGGAGGACGCTAAAGGACAGCTGTGTGTGGAGTCATGAGGCTTGAAGAGAAGGACAGCTGCATAGAAGTCAGAACAAGTCTTCCGGCGTGCAGTAACCCTCCGAGATCCACCCCTCATTCATTTTAATAAAGGTCAGGTAATCGACACTTTTGTGACCTAGGCGAGTTCTCTTCTCAGTTACAATCCCTCCTGCTGCACTGAAGGTCCTTTCTGAGAGCACACTTGAGGCTGGGCAAGACAAGAGGTTCATGGCAAATTGTGACAGCTCTGGCCACAGATCAAGCCTGCGCACCCAGTAGTCCAGGGGTTCATCGCTCCTCAGAGTGTCGATATCTGCAGTTAATGCCAGGTAGTCCGCTACCTGCCGGTCGAGGCGTTCTTTGAGGGTGGATCCAGAAGGGTTGTGGCGCTGCCTTGGACAGAAAAACATTTGCATGTCTGATGTTACAGACCGGCCAAAGGGCTTTGTCCTTGCAGGTGTGCTCGTGGCAGGATTACTGGCACCTCTGCCCCTGGAATGTTGATGAGTTCCTGAAGTGACATCACCCTTAAAAGCATTGTACAACATGTTTTGCAGGCTGGTTTGTAAATGCCGCATCTTTTCGGACTTGTGGTATGTTGGTAACATTTCTGCCACTTTATGCTTGTACCGAGGGTCTAGTAGCGTTGCGACCCAGTACAGGTCCTTCTCCTTAAGCCTCTTGATACGGGGGTCCTTCAACAGGCATGACAGCATGAAAGACCCCATTCTCACAAGGTTGGATGCAGAGCTATCCATCTCCGCTTCCTCATTATCAAGGACTGCATCATCCACGGTCTCCTCCCCCCAGCCACGTACAAGACCAGGGGTCCCCAAAAGGTCACCACTAGCCCCCTGGGAAGCCTGCTCCTGTTGGTCCTCCTCCTCCTCCTCCACAAAGCCACCTTCCTCCTCTGACTCCACTTCTGGCACCTCTCCCTGCGTTGCAGCAGGTGCCTGGGTTCGTTCTGGTGATTCCGACCATAAATCGTGCGCTTCCAGCTCCTCGTCACGCTGGTCTACAGCCTCATCTGTCACTCGTCGCACGGCACGCTCCAGGAAGAAAGCGAAGGGTATTAGGTCGCTGATGGTGCCTTCGGTGCGACTGACCATATTTGTCACCTCTTCAAAAGGTCGCATGAGCCTGCAGGCATCGCGCATAAGCACCCAGTAACGGGGGAAAAAAATCCCCAGCTCTGCAGATCCAGTCCTACCACCCAGTTCAAAAAGGTACTCGTTGACGGCCCTTTGTTGTTGCAGCAGACGTTCCAACATAAGGAGCGTTGAATTCCAGCGAGTCTGGCTGTCAGAAATCAAACGCCTGACTGGCATGTTGTAGCGCTGCTGAATGTCAGCAAGGCGTGCCATGGCTGTGTAGGAACGTCTGAAATGGGCCGACACCTTTCTGGACTGGGTGAGAACGTCCTGGAATCCTGGGTACTTGGAGACAAAACGTTGGACTATTAAATTTAACACATGTGCCATGCAGGGCACATGTGTTAAATTTCCCAGTCTCAACGCTGCCAACAGATTGCTTCCATTGTCACACACCACTTTTCCGATCTGCAGTTGGTGTGGGGTCAGCCACCGATCGGCCTGTGACTGCAGAGATGACAGGAGTACAGATCCGGTATGGTTTTTGCTTTCCAGGCACGTCATCCCCAAGACAGCGTGACAACGGCGTACCTGGCACGTCGAATAGCCTAGGGGGAGCTGGGGGTGCACAGGTGTGGAGGAGGAGAAGGAGGACCCAGCAGCAGAGTAAGAAGAAGAAGAGGAAGAAGACGAGGTAGAGAGCGATGGAGGAGTAGAGGTGGTGGCAGAACCGCGTGCAATCCGTGGCGGTGACACCAACTCCACTGTTGTTGTTGTTGTTGAGCTACCCATTCCCTGCTTCCCATTCCCAGCCATTACCAAGTTCACCCAGTGGGCAGTGTAGGTGACATACCTGCCCTGACCATGCTTGGAGGACCATGCGTCAGTAGTCATATGGACCTTTGGCCCAACACTAAGTGACAGAGATGCGGTAACTTGGCTCTGCACATGTTGGTACAGGTGTGGTATTCCCTTTTTAGAAAAAAAATTGCGGCTGGGTACCTTCCACTGCGGTGTCCCAATTGCTACAAATTTGCGGAAGGCCTCAGAGTCCACCAGCTGGTATGGTAAAAGCTGGCGGGCTAAGAGTGCAGACAAGCCAGCTGTCAGACGCCGGGCAAGGGGGTGACAGTCAGACATTGGCTTCTTACGCTCAAACATGGCCTTCACAGAAACTTGGCTGGTGGCAGATGACTGGGAATGGGAACAGGTGGTCAAGGTGGAAGGCGGAGTGGAGGGTGGTTCAGATGGGTCAAGGAGAGCAGAGGTAGAGCAGTAAGATGCTGGACCAGAAGGAGTGTGGCTTTTAGTTTGCCTGTTGCCTTTGAGGTGTTGCTCCCAAAGTGCTTTGTGCTTGCCGCTCATGTGCCTTCGCATAGAAGTTGTACCTATGTGGCTGTTGGGCTTACCAAGGCTCAGTTTCTGACTGCACTCATTGCAAATTACAATGCTTTTGTCAGAGGCACACACATTAAAAAAATCCCACACTGCTGACTTTTTGGAAGTGTGCGATCTGGCGGTAACAGTAGAAGTTGGCGGCATTGGCGGCAATGGCGGGTGCGTTGGCTGGCTGAACACAGGTGCCGATACATGTTGTTGCCCTACTGATCCCTGCGGGCTGTCCTCCCTGCTTCTTCTAAGTCTTATTCTCCTACTGCCTCTCTGACTCTCCGTCTCTCCATCTGAACTACCCTCCTCTTGCTCTCTTCTACTAGGCACCCACAAAACATCAATCTCCTCATCATCATTCTCCTCAGATGCATCAATTTCTTCTGACACATCACAGAAGGAAGCAGCAGCGGGGACCTCCTCCTCATCACTCATCATTATGTCCATCTCTGTCGTGTTCTCTGCCAGAATTAAATCTGGTGTAACGTCCTCATCTCCTTCATCTTCTTCTGCCAATAATGGTTGCGCATTACTCAGTTCAAGAAACTCATGGGAAAATAACTCCTCTGACTCCAGTGAAGAAGGGGCACCGGTGGTGGAGGAAGTGTTACGTGGGGTGGCCATAGCAGTGGAGGATGAGGAGGATGTTGTGGTAAAGTTAGAAACGGTAGAGGATGGGGTGTGCTGTGTAAGCCAGTCAACTACCTCTTCAGCATTTTGGGAGTTCAGGGTCATTGGCTTTTTAAAACTGGGCAATTTGCTAGGGCCACAGGATTGCATAGCAGCACGGCCCCTAGCACGGCCTCTGCGTGGCGGCCTGCCTTTGCCTGGCATTATTTTTAAAAAAACAACAACAACAAAAACTCAGTTGGTTTTTCTGGAAACGATAATACACACAGCTAGATGGCGGTTTGAAAAAAGCACTGTGCAAATAATGCCTACAAGGTCAACGTATACACAGCAGTGGATACGGATTACGTAAAATATAAGAATGCTGCTTGAAAAAAAGTAACTCAAGTGGTTTTTCTAGAGACGATAATATTATCAATATTTAGACAAAATGTGAACAAGCTCACACAGCTAGATGGCGGTTTGAAGAAAACACTGTGCAAATAATGCCTACAAGGTCAACGTATACACAGCGGTGGATACGGATTACGTAAAATATAAGAATGCTGCTTGAAAAAAAGTAACTCAAGTGGTTTTTCTAGAGACGATAATATTATCAATATTTAGACAAAATGTGAACAAGCTCACACAGCTAGATGGCGGTTTGAAGAAAACACTGTGCAAATAATGCCTACAAGGTCAACGTATACACAGCGGTGGATACGGATTACGTAAAATATAAGAATGCTGCTTGAAAAAAAGTAACTCAAGTGGTTTTTCTAGAGACGATAATATTATCAATATTTAGACAAAATGTGAACAAGCTCACACAGCTAGATGGCGGTTTGAAGAAAACACTGTGCAAATAATGCCTACAAGGTCAACGTATACACAGCGGTGGATACGGATTACGTAAAATATAAGAATGCTGCTTGAAAAAAAGTAACTCAAGTGGTTTTTCTAGAGACGATAATATTATCAATATTTAGACAAAATGTGAACAAGCTCACACAGCTAGATGGCGGTTTGAAGAAAACACTGTGCAAATAATGCCCACAAGATCAACGTATACACTACTACAGCGGTGGATACGGATTACGTAAAATATATTATGGCTGCTTGAAAAAAGTCACTCCGGTGTTTTTTCTGGAGACGGTAATATTATGGATATTTAGACAGAATGTGAACAAGGTCACACAGCTAGATGGCTGTTGGTTGAATAACACACTGGGCAAAAAATGCCTACAGGGCAAATAATGCCTAAAAGGTCAACTTATACACTACTACAGCGATGGATACGGATTACGTAAAATTTATTATGGCTGCTTGAAAAAAGTCACTCCGGTGTTTTTTCTGGAGACGGTAATATTATGGATATTTAGACAGAATGTGAACAAGGTCACACAGCTAGATGGCTGTTGGTTGAATAACACACTGGGCAAAAAATGCCTACAGGGCAAATAATGCCTAAAAGGTCAACTTATACACTACTACAGCGATGGATACGGATTACGTAAAATTTATTATGGCTGCTTGAAAAAAGTCACTCCGGTGTTTTTTCTGGAGACGGTAATATTATGGATATTTAGACAGAATGTGAACAAGGTCACACAGCTAGATGGCTGTTGGTTGAATAACACACTGGGCAAAAAATGCCTACAGGGCAAATAATGCCTAAAAGGTCAACTTATACACTACTACAGCGGTAGTAAAATAAAAAAAAGTAAAATAAAAAAAAATGAATATTAAAAAAAAAAAATTACAGTTGGTGCTGCTGAACTACTAGGAGCAGCAGATTAGCACACCAGTCCCACTCCCCAACACTGCTAGACTAATAGCACTGGGCTCTTATAGTAGTAGTAGTAGTAGTAGTAGTAGTAGTAGTAAAACAACAAAAAAATAAATAAAAGCAGTCCTTACAAGGACTACTGTTATTGCAGCAGTCAGCAGATGAGATCAGAAGCAGGACAGCTGCCCACTGCAGCTACATACAGAGCACTGCAGTAGAAGGTAGATTACTAGCCAGCAAAGCTACCTAAGCTTAAATGTCCCTCAAACCCCTGCAGACTTCTGTCCCTCCAATAACAGAGCAGTATCAAAACGATTACTAGCCAGCAAACTTTCAACTGTCCCTGAAATCACTAACAGGCAGCAGCTCTCTCCCTACACTATCTCTTCAGCACACACAGGCAGAGTGAAAAAAACGCTGCAGGGCTTCGGTTTTTATAGGGAAGGGGAGTGGTCCAGGGGAGAGCTTCCTGATTGGCTGCCATGTACCTGCTGGTCTGGGGTGAGAGGGCAAAAAAAAGCGCCAACAATGGCGAACCCAAAATGGCGAACGTCGCGCGACGTTCGCGAACTTCCGGCGAGCGCGAACACCCGATGTTCGCGCGAACAAGTTCGCCGGCGAACAGTTCGCGCCATCTCTAGTGGTAACAGTAGTAGGAACATACTATTAAGGTTTAGAACAAATGTTATGGCAGTGCCTGACAGCCAGGCAAGCCAAACAGTAAATAAGTCATTCTCTTTGTTCTGGAACGAAGGAAATGGTGGTAGAACACTCCTTACCGGGCAAAATACAACTTGTATCCTCATGTATAAACTACAGTATATTCAGTGCTCTTTGCAACGAGAATGTTTTGTTATAAAAAAAAAAAGTGAAGACCTTTTTCATCAGCTTCATTACTAAAAAAAATGGAGCTTGCCACCTGCCCACTTGATTCATGGAAGCACACATGTCGACATTGACCGGCAGTTTCCATTAAAGCAAAGTACAGAGTGCATCTGCTCCTTGTGAGAAATGCCAGCAAAATAACATGCTGTGTGTGTTGTGAACATAGGGTTGCAATGAAGTGAAGTTGGGATGTGTGTTCTGGAATCTCTTAACTGACACATTTAACGTTGTGATGAAAGATTTTTGATAGCTTATGGATTTTACTAATGAAAGAGTTTATTGAAGTGATTAGATGGTTAAATAGTTATGTACCCCAAAATTATGTTTTCATACCTTGAGTTAATGCCCTTTTTATGCAAGACAGTACTGTATTTGCTTTAGTGCTCACTGAATTATGCTACCTGGAACCTTCTGCGTGGTTCTGTATCAAATGCTTTAGCAAAGTCTAAGTAGATCACATCCACTACCATCTCAGGTTCCTGCCCACCTCCATATAGAAGGCTAGTAAATTAGTCTGGCATGATTACGCATTAAACAATACTGTCACAAACTTATAGTATTGTGATTTGCAATGTATTCAAGTATCTTATCCCATATTACCCCTTCCAAAAGCTTTCCCGCCACCCAGCAGGCCTATAGTTTTTACACAGAAAACGGGATCGCTTTTTGAATAGTGGAACCACATTAACAATTATTTGTGTTTCGTAGTGATGGCCGAATTTATGCCGTTTCGCTTCGCCGAAAAATTTGCAAATTTCGCGCGAAATTCGCGAAACGGGCAAAAATTTGCAAAATGGCGCCGGTGTCTCGTTTTTGACGCCGGCGCCCGTTTTTGACACTGGCGCCCGTTTTTTCGACACCAGCGCCCGTTTTTGACGCCGGCACCCTTTTTGGCGGCGGCGAATTTTTTCCGCGAATTTTCGCAGGTGTTTCGCGAATTTATTCGCTGACGGCGAATCGCGCAAATTCGCCGCAAATTCGTGGATGGCATTCACTGGGTCTGGATCTAGCAAGGTTCATATTCTATTGTATTGATAGGTCTTTACCTCATTTGAGTGCCATAGGAGTGAGTATGTTATTTTGTATTGGTTGTTGTCTTCTGCTAATATTCTGGGTAAGTGCATATAGAATTTAAAGGATAAATTGCCATCACTATCCTACTCGTTTTTCAATAAAGTCCTTTTTCATTGTTTCATACAACTGGCACCCAACTGATTTGTTCACCTTAAGCGTTCCATTAAATTACACCCTTCCTCCACTATTACCGGAAGGCCCACCCTGAGCACATGCATGGCATGCTTGCACTGCAGGGAGTTTCAGGGAAGTTTTATAGGTTTAGTGTTTAGTTCAGAGTACACAACACTGAGCATTTTTACAGTATATTTATAGCACCTTCAATGATCTGTGCGTGCTGATTAGGAAAGTATAGAAATGATGAACACAGAGTGTTATCACAGCTGAAGTGTAAGGCATCTGGATGCATAAGGGCAAGGGACTTTGGCAAAAAGAGTACTTTTTATGTTAGCACATAAGGAAGTGTTTGCCAGCAATATATCTCCTATTTTTTAACACTTTAATTATAACCTCAGGGCCTGTCCAGGCTTCGCTCTCCCCAAGTCCCACTTCGATTCTGGGGCCTGCTGTGTGGTAGGTATACCACTGTCAATAAAAATGTGATAAAACAACACACAACAGTGGCTGCAACGTCTCCTTCATTTTTGCAAACTGTCTTCTGCCTATCTTTTTTTAAGGCCCAGTTGGGATATGCAGCAACGTATCTCAAAGGTTTTCATTAATAATGGACCCATCAAGCTTTCTCTTGCGCAAAGTAACCTCTGAGACCCTACAAGGCCTACATATCCCTTAAGCTTCTTAACCCATATTTCACATTGGTGTTCTTTTCTCTATGAGAAAATATTTGAACTGGAGAATTCCCCGTGATTTCCAGCAGCTCAGTTTTATCATGTTTAACACTTTCCCGACTGTAAAGAAATTTTAACTGAGAGTTAGGAATGTTTTAAGAAATTGCTACTTTATCGAATGTGCCATTTAGTCAGGCTTGATTTGTGTGCTTTGAGCGGTTGAATTAAATTATTCTCTGATGCAGCACTGAACTGCAAACTATTAGCTATTACTGAGCGTGGACTGTGTACTGGCATTGTATGTAGAGTTGCCACTTGGCCAGTAAATCACAAGCTGAAACTGGGGATGGCAATCCAAATTGACCAGCATTGTACTCTGCCCTGAATCCACCTCAGTGTATGCTTCTGATTAGTCCCAGCACATGTTCTTATCCTCACCTCCAGGTCTGCCTGATAAATGAAATAGAAATATGGCAACCCTAGTTATGTGTGTGTCTGTCTGAACCCTATGTATATATGTGTTAATCTGAAGGAATGGGCTGAATTATCAAATGAACATGACTGAAGAACTGATGACCCCTTTAGAATATAACAATGCACTATGCTTATTGAAAGTATTTTGTTTTTGTTTTATATATTTTTGCCTCACACGTTGCTGTGATTAACACTGCTATATTTTGCAAAGTTTACTGAAACAGAGGTTTGCCTGGTAGCAAGGAAATGTTGAATGGATGGCAAGGGCTGGCGGCCTACTTCTTTTGGAAATTCCATTGTTGCCTTAAATTTCTTGCAGTTTTTTTTTTCTTTTGAGCAAACTTTGTCCCTGAGTCCCAATACAGAACCCACAGTGATGCAGTCAATATGTCTCTAGGAATCCCAGATTATGGTTTCTATACCACGCCCGGTGACCAACGGGCTACGTTATCGTTTGCGGATTATGGTTCCATGGGGCCTCGAACCGCTCAGATGCTTCGTAGTGAGCATGCTGCTTCAGCAAGTAATTCCCCCCTCCATCACCTTCCCAGCCCGGATCAGTTTAAGAGCCCAGGTTTGTACAGACTTTTCTTTTTTGGGGTACGGGAGATGAGCAGCTGTTCACCTGGGATAATGCAACATTCGGCTAGGGCCTGCATGCTATTCATGTACTGAAAATTCACTGTCTGCCTTGCATTGTGAGTTTAACCTGGAGAAAAACTAAAATGAAAGCGTAATGTTAGCCATGCATGTATCTTTAAGATGTCTCAGCTATTTATTGTTATAAGTCAACGTATTTGTAAGACATAACAACCAGAATACCCTAGGGCAGTGCTGTCCAACTTCTGTGGTACAGAGGGCCATAATTTTTCTGTCCTATATGGTGGAGGGCTGATAATGAAAGCCAGTGCTGACCACTCCCTGTTTTTAAACCACACCCACTTCAAACCACATCTATGTTACCATAATAACTTTTAAGACCATTTCCACATTTATGGTGGTAGCACACCAAAAAACAAAATGATTGGTGCTCACTGCCGGAATATCACTCATATTGGAAACATTTAAGTCACATTAAGACATACCCTTAAATCCATATGCTTCCTCCTCCCCTGTGGAAAACACAGCATCCCCAGCACATGATTAAACACCTCAGGACCCCTAACAAATATTTCCAAATGCTAAAAAAAACCCAGAACAAACCCTACCAGCTCCCACAGGCAGAGTATGGCACACACAGGGAGCAGAGGGCAAGCAGAGTATGGCATACATGGGGAGCATGGGGCAGGCAGAGTATGACACACACACACAGGGAGCATGGGGCAGGCAGAGTATGCCACAAACAGGGAGCATAGGGCAGGCAGTGTATGCCACAAACAGGGAGCATAGGGCAGGCAGAATAGAGCATGAGACAGGGAAACATATCAGGACCACTCTAAGATGAACAGTTCATACTGTGCTAAATACAGTGACACAATGCTGGTGCCCCTTTCAGTCTGGGTCTAAGGGCTTTAGGGGTGTGAACAATAGAGGTGTCACAGGTGTGACCAATGCAGGATTTTATAGTCTGAATTTGAGGTTTAGACAATGCAGGGGCCAATTAATCTCTGTAGTTATACCTTTTAAAGTTTACACAAGGTAAGCAGTCACAGTAGGCAGGCTGCCAGCTGGACAGCACTGCCCTAGTACTATTTTATTACTATTTACAACAAGTGGAATATTATTTTATTACTAATCACTACTATCAACTGCAAGTTTGTATACTCAAGTTTTAGACTGACTCTGGGTACAAATACTAATTGCATTAGGTTCTGACACTGTGATCTGTTTTCAGCACAAGACTTCAGCATGGCGTGTGTATCCACTGTAGGACTGGTGTAATAGAGGCTTGTTTTGGGGGCTAGTCATCAAACCAGAACCTGAAGATATAAAAAATAGAAGAACATACAGTATAAACTGGGCTATTATAATAGGCAATCATTTATATAGAGTATATACTGTTTAGTTTGCGCAATGCAAAAATCTGTCTGTGCTTTGGTGCTAAATCGTAAAAGTGCAGTTGTCAGTAACAACCAATCAGCACTTTGTTCTGCAAAGGCTACTAATATGCATCCAGTCCAGTTATCTGTGAGATAATACAAGTAAAATATGAGCATCTACTCAGTGGTTCAAGGGGGCCTGAGGATGAACTGCGACCCACGCGAAATTGAGGGTGACCTGAGATTTTTCCCATAGCACAGATGACCAGTGATTCTGACTGGGGGTGGCATGGGTTTTTATTCCACTGTATCTTCTTCTATAAAAAGGGAATGAATTTCCTGGGAAGAGGCCTGTTCATGCTTTGTTTGGGAATGGCTAAAATGACCCAGTTTTCAGAGTTTAGGTGGTGTAAAAATACCTTTATAAATACCGTTGGAAGTTCTTTTTAATGGATGATAGGGATCAGGATGTATAGTGTAAAATCATTTGTATAAAGCTTTTTTTTATTCTGCTTTTTACACCATTTTTCTGTCATAAGCAATTTTACACAGATGTAGCTGTTTTCTCTTATTTCATTAAAAAGCACAGCCTTCTAACTCAGATGAAGTCTGTAAATCAGCTCACCAGGAATTGTCATGGAAGCTGTTATGTACCTCATTTTAATTTTTAAATTGTACAGGTATGGGATCCGTTATCTGGAAACCCGTTATCCAGAAAGTTCCAAATTATGGGGAGGTCATCTCCCATAGACTCTATTTTAAGCAAATAATTCAGATTTTTTTTAAAAGTGATTTTCATTTTCTCTGTAATAGAAAAACAGTAGCTTGTACTTGATCCGAACTAAGATATAATTAATCCTTATTGGAGGCAAAACAAGCCTGTTTGGTTTAAGTAATGTTTACATGTTTTTTTAGTTGACTTAAGGTATGGAGGTCCAAATGAAAAAAAGATCCCATATCCAGAAAACCCCAGGTCCCGAGCATTCTGGATAACAGGTCCCATAACTTTGTGAGGGAAGGGAACTAACTCTCACCTGGGACCATTTTTTGTTTTCCTTTGTTAAAGTTTAACGAGTGATAAGAACCTGGCATAGACTTTTACTAGATTTTAAAAAGTGCTGTTTTAAAGGATTGTACTCTCTTTTCATAATAACAGTGTTTTTTTAGGATTCTGAAAGCTTTTCCTTAAAATTATAGTTCTTTACATTGTTGCAACTGTGTTGGTTGAGTTTCTATAAAACATCTATTTTCTGCCTCCTACAAGTAGATATCTCAACCCTTTATTTGTTTGGCAAACACGTAAAACTGAACATTCGCCACTCCCTTGGAAATGTAGGCCATGATAAAGGAGTAGGAGATTTGTCCCAGACATAATACTGTATGTATAGTCAGCTCTACGATGGGTGCGAATGAATACAGCATCCTATGAGTGTTCATTAAACTCAAACATCTTCACTGTGTTATCACTTATTAAAATGATAAGATTTGGCTAAAAACAGTTTCCCCATCATAATTTTATTTCTGGATTGACATTTATTCTTCATACTTTTGCTGCGTACAGTCTTTCAACATGATTGAGATATGTATTTCATATGCATTCTTACCAGCAGAAAAGTAATTGGTAATACAGATAAACAGCAAGTTAACAGGACTTCACGTTGTAAGTAAACACATGGCATTGTCTAAATTTAAGAAGAACCAGGCATTTGCAAGGAAGGTTTTTAGTGGTTCCACTTTTAGTAGTTATTAATCTACTTGTGAAACACGTTTATCCGCTGCTTTCTGAACACCTTCTGGTCTGTGCAGCAAGAACACACAAATATACCAGTTCAGTTACCTATAGTACAGCAATTACTATAACTTTGGCACATCTACTACAGTTATGCAATTTCATGGAATTTCATGGCAGGAGATTTGGTTTTGTTGGAGCCAAAACCAACTGTGAAACACCTACGAGTTCAAACATTTGACATATTCCGAACTGATTTAGCTGAAGCACCACTACAATCCATATTCATTGCTTTTTTTCAATATTTTCTTCATTCTCTATCCTTTATAAACTGCTGTTGAGCTTATTCAAATGGAATATAGCATGAATTGTTGATGCCTATCAGATAAGGAGAGAAATACCCAACAGTAAGAAAGACTAATTAACAATATTTTTTTATGATCATCATCATTATTATTTATCTGTAATTGCTCTTGTTTGCATATAGTCTTGTGTCATTTCCATGAAAAGAAAGTCAGCTTTAATGACTGGTGGGCGTTTGTTTCTAGTGTAGCTTCTCATGGTTCCTTCCCTTGATAAACAGGGTGGCAGCTGCAGTGATACAGTAGCTAGCACTATCCAATATTCCAACAGAATGAGCTTTGTGGAAGGTGTAAGATTTAGTTGTAGGTAAGGTCAGGAAACAGACAGCTCTGGTTAGCAGTTGCACTTTTTTCATTGGTTTCCTTGTAGTGCCATGAGGTGCAATGAAACTCAACAAAGGTATATTGTTTATTAGATTATGGTCATTGGAGTTCATACCTGCTAAATAAACTGACTGCTTGTTTTGTGATATACACTGAATGCCACTGTACTCTTTAGTGATTTTACATGGAGTTTCGTTTGGGGCTATTAGAAATTCCCCTATTGCAGTACTAGCGCTTTCTTTTCAGCGGTTGCAGAATTAAAGACTTGCAGGGACATATTTCACCCATATTTGTCATGCAAAGTAGGAAGATTAAACAATTGTCCTTACACAGTTGTCTGGTCTTATTTTTCTGCTAAAGGCCACTACTAGTTTGAACTTTTTTTTACTTTTTTCAAAGACACGTCTAAACGGTGTAACAATTGATTGCAATCATATCATACTCTCCATTTTATGTATTTCCCCCAGGGCTCTCATTATCAAAACAATACCTTGTTAACTATACATCCAAAACACCACACTTGGCTTTTTCAGTGCTTCGTTGTTCCTACAATGTGTAGTTTTTATATTTGATTTTTACATTTCACTTTTTATATAAATATCATCTCTATGCATAAGAACATTGATTTAAACTGAGTGTAACAGATACATTTTGCATTAACAGAATGTTAATACATTTTATAGTATGTAAATCAATTCCTTTGTAGTTTGCATGGGATGTGAATGCTGTCTTCATAAGCCAAAACTTTGCCAAAAATGTAGAAAAAAAAAACAACTCAGTTGCATGAAAATAATAAAGTGCTGGAAACCAAAATCTGCCTACAGTAAGGCATTGAATGGTTGCTGTTTTCCCCCAGGCTTCTTTAGTGGTAGTGTGGGCTGATGTTTTCATTCAGTACTTGCTCTTTCGCATGGCCTTGACTGAACGTTAGAAATTGGAACCAGGCCGTCTTTTTCTAGTGTTTTGTCTTTTTAAGTTTGTCTTCTATATAATGATTCTGCGTGCTGTGCCTCCACTCTCATACCTGGCTTTCTCTACAAACCAGTCTTGAATAGCTACAGTGCTCAACCGAATTATGGCGCACCCGCTTCCCCGGCAGGCACCAACCCGGCTCGTCCAGGAGGATTCCCAGGGGCAAATAGCCCAGGCCCAGTCGCTGACCTCTACGGAACTGCAAGCCAGGACTCCGGTGTGGGTAACTACATTAGTGCAGCAAGTCCACAACCAGGCTCTGGCTTTAGCCACGGAATTGCTGTAAGTACCAAGTACATCTTTTTTAATATCATTATTTTCCTGTTGTCATTTGGACAAACTAGAATAGCTATGGCTTTGAATAATTATATATATAATTATATAATTATATTATAGCAAAGAACAAGCTAAGCTACAACAATTCTAGACATGGGCCCATCATGGCTCAGATACTTGTAGATATGTTTAACGCTGAACTTGTTTTCTAGTTGGGTGCCTTTGAGCAGTACTGGTTCACCGGTAAACCCGATTTCCAAGTGTGGACGTTCATCTTTCAACCAGCCATGTATTGCAGTTTGCTATTAACCCATTCACTCCTTGGGCACTGAGGAGGTTACATACATGATTGTTCATTATTTGGCTCACTTAGCCTATTGACACACAGCACTGCCGTTTTATTCAAGCTAATAGACCTGTTTCAAAACTGCACACTCCACTGCCCAAGCTGTCTCTTGAATTATCAAAGTAATAGAAAGCTATTGGCTGATATCTGCTCATCCGTTAAGGGCAAGATAAGCATCCTTCTCCTAATACTTTCGAAGTAAACCAAGGTGAGCAAACTATACCATTCACCCTGAACTGATGACTTGAGGGAATTATTCTTAACTCATGTCATATCAAATCCCAATGAGTATTTCCCATCCATTGCCAAAGCCCTACAATGTATCGCATGGCCAGTCGTTAATCCATACTAACATCAGCGAACATCCTGCTGACTCTGTATATGTCTGGTGCACAATAAATTACTGCAGATATGTTTATCTCATATGGCTTTTAGAGACAGAGTCTGTTAGTGGAACTTTTAAGAAGTGTTCTTTGCTCATTGGAGAGAGAAAACTGCATATCATTATTTTGATCCAATTCAGTTCTTCACCCAATCCATGAATTATTTCATTCTGACCTCAACTAAAGAGTCTTCTACTGTAAGACACCTAATGCCGAAGACATCCTGAATTCAGTGTTCCAAAGCACTGCTTAATAAGGATAAGCCTTTCTGCTGTGCAGCGCAAGTGAATGCTGGTTATTAGCATGCATTGCCGTGATATTTTGTGAATCGAAAAAGCCTGAAATGGGTTAATGTTGAAGATTTCAAGGTTACTAACATTTTCATAGGTTGTATAGCCAATGAAGAAAAAGCATTTTCTTGTTATTACTATGCTACAGTGATTTAGAAATCTGAATGGAAGTTTTTCTTAACCGGTTTTGCATGCTGTTGTTTTTCTAAAAGTTAAGTGTATTTGCTGTGTGATGGCATGAATGTGTTTTTGTCTTCAAGGCTGCCAATCATAACACCCTGCAAAGAACTGATTTAGCTGCCAGATTCAGCCCATGCACATTACACCTCTCTAGTGTAGATGCCATGTTTTACATAATAATAGTAGATGAACACTGAAAGTGTGCTCAATTGAACCACAAGTAATGTGAACCAAATAGAATGGCCCCTAAATCACATGAGGTATACACAAAACCCCACACAAAGCAGCCACTGATTTTACATAGAGTTTAGTATCACAATAGCCTTTGATATTATGTATATCCAAAAAATCATCTAAGCCACTCTTAAAGGCATTAACTGAATCAGCCATCACAACATCTCCCGGCAGTGCATTCCACAACCTCACTGTCCTGACTGTGAAGAACCCCCTACGTTGCTTCAAATGAAAGTTCTTTTCTTGTAGTCTAAAGGGGTGGCCTCTGGTACGGTGATCCACTTTATGGGTAAAAATGTCCCCTGCTATTTGTCTATAATGTCCTCTAATGTACTTGTAAAGTGTAATCATGTCCCTTCGCAAGCGCCTTTTTTCCAGAGAAAACAACCCCAACCTTGACAGTCTCCCCTCATAATTTAAGTCTTCCGTCCCTCTAACCAATTTAGTTGCACGTCTCTGCACTCTCTCCAGCTCATTTATATCCCTCTTAAGGACTGGAGTCCAAAACTGAACTGCATACTCCAGATGAGGCCTTACCAGGGACCTATAAAGAGGCATAATTATGTTTTCATCCCTTGAGTTAATGCCCTTTTTTATGCAAGACAGAACTTTATTTGCTTTAGTAGCCACAGAATGACACTGCCCAGAATTAGACAACGTGTTATCTACAAAGACCCCTAGATCCTTCTCATTTAAGGAAACTCCCAACATACTGCCATTTAGTGTATAACTTGCATTTATATTATTTTTGCCAAAGTGCATAACCTTCCATTTATCAACATTGAACCTCATTTTTCCAGTTTGCTGCCCAGTTTTCCAACTTAGACAAATCACTCTGCAAAGTGGCAGCATCCTGCATGGAACATTTAGTTCTGCACAATTTAGTATCATCTGCAAAAATATAAACAGTACTTTCAATGCCCACCTCCAGGTCATTAATAAACAAGTTGAAAAAGCAGGACCTAGTACAGAGCCCTGTGGTACTCCACTAACAACACTGGTCCAATTAGAAAATGTTCCATTTACCACCACTCTTTGTAGTCTATCTTTTAGCCAGTTCTCTATCCAGGTATCTGGTGCCCATACTTTCCCGTAGAACAAGGTTTGAAACATGGCACCGACCATCCTTATAAAGCAAAATACTGATTTGGCACCTAAGACGCCTACCATGACACACCAGTTCTGTAAACCTTTAATAACTATGTTGTTGTCTTAGAATATCTTTGCTTTGTACCCTTTCCCAAAACCTTTTTATTGCTTAATCTCTCCAAACCTAGCTGAACCCTTTTATGGCTCTCGTATCCCTATAGTAACTTTAAAATGCCATCTGATTTCATCAACTGCAGGACATTGTCATTGATTAACAATACTAGGGTAAATTATACACTCTCACCCTGGCCCATTTGTCTCATTTCATTTCTAACCTACTGGAAATGCCCCTATGCTCTTCAAATTTCAGTTCCTTGATCTCCAAGACATTTAAATGAAAGTACAGCTTTCAGCTTGTGGCTTGGCTATGCTGATATTCTTCTGCAGTGTCTCTCCTATGTACAGAGTACAGATTGGCAGCCTCTGTTTATCATCTCTGGTCATAACATGACTTGATCTACTAGAACTAGAGACAATTGTCAATAGTTAAAATAGTGATATAACAAATTGTGAATATTTATTTCAGACAAAAAAATACACATTCATGCCGGCATCACGAGCAGGAGAAGTTCTCATGTATTTTGCCACAATAAAAACTGTTTCTAGAGCAACTGCAGAATTCATACTGACAAACTCACAAATTTACAATTACAATTTTAGGGCCCTTTGATTGCAACGGCTTTTACAAATGGATACCATTGAAACGTTTCAGATGGTCGGTTGCCATCTCACTTTGAGGTATTCTAATATCATTGTATTTAATGAACATATATATATATATATATATTATACCATTTGTCTCCTTGTTTGTTATATTTGTTTTGTTATGTCATGCCATTTTTAACCCTGTGGTTCCTAACAAATATTAAACATTTAAGCTTGCATCTGTTTGCTTTGGCTTATGCAGCAAATGCTGCTGTTCAGTCCAGGCCTCCAAGGACTAATACAGGTATGGGGCCTGTTATCCAGAATGCTTAAGACCTGGGGTTCTTTCCGTAATTTAGATCTTCATACCTTAAGTCTACTAGAAAATCATGTAATGATATAATGATACTGTATAACATCATTATATCTTAGTTTAGATCAAGTACAATGTACTGTTTTATCATTACAGCGAAAAGTTTTTTTGGATCATTTGGATAAATTGAGTCAATGGGAAGTGGCCTTTCTGTAATTCGGAGCTTTCTGGATAACAGGTTTCCAGATAACAGATCCCATACCTGTAATTACCTGGTGTTATATAGTCTGATTGGGGTTTTTAAACACATCTCTGCTCTATGAACTATATTCTTTTTTACAGTTGTTTTTGAAAATGTTTTCCATAAATTTGGCATTCTGGGAACCTTTGTGCTGCAGTACTTAAGCTACGCAGCCTTTTAATGATGTGTTAACGTTCGCGTAAAGGCAAGGGCATAATTGAAATTAGGTATATGCGTGTTAAAGAAAAATCATTACTGGTTCTTAATAAACACTGTTCTTTGCTAAACAAAAGCTGACAGCTTAGTTTCAATGTGCCCTGAACGCCACAATGCATAATTAAGCAATGTGCCAATACTGCTGTTGAAATATGACATTTTTCCACTAATAACTATGGAACAATTATGTGAAATTAAAAAATTTCAGACTACACAAATCCAATTAAAGGCATCACCTTAGCTCACTAAATTAGGATTGTTGCCAGTTTCCTGCCCTTTTTAGCTCGTCTCCTGTTAATTATGTGTATTTTTCCTTTCCTTTTTGATGTTTTTTACTGCATAGACAGAATAAGCTCTATTCTGTTGTTTCTGTTAGGATTTCATGTATTAATGAGAAAGGATCACTGAGAAATTAGCGTTTCTCTAGATATTCATCAGCTCCAAATCAGCCTCTCGCCCAGAACATAATGGAGTTTCCATGGATTCTTCCACTTTTTTTTACAGATATGGATCTAAATAATGGAGATAAAATACAGGTCCCCTTAGATAGAGGGTATAACACATATAGTATTCTATATTATAGTATAATATATTCTTCCACTATTCTCATTTCTCTTCAATATCATGCCTTTTCTCCTCAAGTGCTTCTCTTAACATGTTTGCCCCATTGTTTCTTCCATATATCACTGTTCAAATTGACTTTCCTCTCCTCCTTCTGCTCTTTTCTTTCTACCCCCTTTTTTCTTTGTATGCTTTCTACCCATTCTGCAACTTATTCTCCTTTGGCTCTTACATTTTCCTTTCTTTACTTCTTCTTCTAGTTTCTTCAATACCATTGCTTCTTCCTCCATACTCTTCTGAGTTATACCTCTTTGTGAGCCTTGTTTTTACTTATGCCTTTTAAATGATATTTGAGCTTCTCTTCCACAGTACCTTGTTTGCTCTTGTGCCTGCACTCTTAATTTTTTAATTTTCCTCATATTTTCTATTCCCCTTCACTTATTACTCAACCCATCTTTTTCTCTTCTGCCTTCCATCCCATTCTTCTCTTTTCTTCCCCCTATAAAATGTGCTTCTCTCATTAACAATTTTAAATTCTGCTTCCTTCTTTACGTCTCCTATTTCCCTTCTATTAAAGGGGATTATATGTCTTTGTATAATGATTATAGATATGTTATAATATTTTGCAGAATGAAAACTCATTGCATTCCTCTAATAATGACTGCTGGTGATTTCTGGAAGTTGTAGTTGAAAGGCTAAAAGTTAAACATACTTGATTTATATTTTTAGTTGAGTTTCCTAGATTTCCTGCATAACTAGTGGGATAAACTTTCTTAACTTTTTTTTCGTGTAGTATTGATTAATGTAGCTGTGACCTAAATAGGCATCATAGTTATCATATTGTCTTTTTGAAAAGCATACTTGTTATGAGGATGAGATTTTAAGCTAGGAAAAAGTATGTTAATAGTTAGCCAGTATGTAAACAATCCCAATCATCCTTTTGGGAAATTCTGCTCTGGGTCATCTTACGGAACCCTGGAGTAAAATAGGTTCTCTAAAGATTCTGTTCACTGATCTTTCTGTCTTTGTGCTTATCAGTCTTGTGTGATCGAACGTGACTTTTCCCCTAAGAAAGCACATATTTGGCAATACTTTCTTTAAAAATGAAGTCATCTAGAGTCCTAATTCTGTTTACTGCCCTTCCTTGAAGTCTTTCAAGTTCAAAATAACAAGTGCCCAGACCTGTACTGAATATATGAGATAAATAGAAATTGACACTGTGACATGTGAAAATTGACGCTCAGACATGTGAAAAAGTACGTACACCCATGTAAAGTTATATTTGACACGTGCTCCCTTCCATTATTTACATATTTTTGGTTTATGCTACAGCCCTATAAATATTATGCTTTAGAGAGACTAATGCTATCACCTTTGTTATGAAATGCATACCAATGCTTTATGACCTCTTAAAAATGTAATTTAAGGTAAATAAGCATCTCCTTGCAAACAAAAAAGTGAACAAGGCTTTTTAATGTAATTTTTTTTGCGAATATTACACTATGTTTTTGGGCACAATATAATACCTGTTCCTCATCGCTCTAAACAAGTGTAAGGCATTCAGCAATATTTCAAAGTATATATTGGAAGTTATTTCCTTGAGCAGCAATTAAATTACCTTCTCATCACTCCGGGTGATTGAACTTGATGATTTCTAATGTTGTTTATCGGCTAATTCCAAAGGTGTTCTGCAGTGGGGAATAACCAGAGCATTATGTTAAATGGCTGTTATCAACTCAGTTTTCCTGTATTCTCCTAACAATATACCGCACAAATTCTTTAATAAAGCCATTCAATGGTTTTAAGGCACTGTTAAGAGTAAGAAAAAAATACATTCCATGAACTCATTTATAAAGTCATAGTTTCCTGTCATTTTCTTCAAGCATCTCTTTCAGGAATAAAATGGAGCAAGTGGAAATATGTCAAGGCTAACATGAGCTGGATATATGTTGTTTGCTTAAAAAACAATATTTGACAAGAAGCTTGACCACCACCAACAGACCCATTGGGCCTTTCAGTTCTAAGGCCTTTTCATTTTAAGACCTTTTAGTTCTAAGCCAGCACTAGTATGCTCACTGATGTACCCCACCAGAGGATATTAATTATATTTATTAGACTATTAAAAGTCATCCCTTCATTTACTACCCTCTACATACCAGTGTTCAGTGCAAATTCTAAAAGGTACATTGCAAAATCCCCAAAGGGTGTAAAATCTTTACAAATTAGACACGTTGATCCAAAGATAGGAAATTTAAATCCACAGCATGTTAGCTACCTTACAGGTTGAAAACAAATCTCCCTGGCAGAAAAATGGATGTTAACACATTTTTTTCTAGAGTGAAAGAAAAAAAATCCTACTTTAATCCTACTTACATTTCATGAAGAGTAAAAACAATCATGAGAAAACAGCAAGCGTTCTTATGCTATTTTCCTTTATCACCAATAGTGTGCTATGGAAGAAAACATGAGATAAATCAGTTCTGTACTAATTTACATGTTGATCAAATTACATTTTGGGTTGATCATGCCTAGGTAGAATAACACCACTGTGTGACATTGAACCGTGTTTATCTTACAGTTTTTATCTTCTGGTATTCCTTGAAGGGCAAGGCAATTATATATGAGGGTGGTATCAAGTAACTCACCTCCATGTGATCTAAGTCATTGAACTTGTTAATACATTATGCTCTTCTGCTCTTTGAAAAATGCCTTTGTAGACCTTGGCTCCATGCCAGTGGTTCATGTGCTGAGAGAACTAGTTGTATTGGACATTTACCTTATTCTTATTTCTTCTCCATCATGATTTCCTGAAAGTTGTACGTTTCATTCTATGATTACTTGTTAGTTACTACACTATGTCCAAAATGCAGAACTTCACATTTATCCATACTGAACCTAATCTGCCATTGCTTTGCTTCCTCTGGTGTGAATACTTTTTATCTAATTATCTATATTGTCGTTAGTAAAAAAATATTAAATAGGTACAGCACTGATCTAAATTAGAATCAATCCGGCCCTTGCTTCTTGGCCTTTTAAGCAAGGAAGCATAACTGTATGCTCTTTATTAGTAAAAACAAATAATATTGTTCCTGTCTATACTTCTTAACATCACAATTTCAAAATATCACATTGTACTGTATACCTCTACATAAATTCCTGTAGGTTAACTCCAAACATTCCTTTGACTGAGTAACAAGACAATGTTTTATACTTTGTCACTTCCCACTCATTGTTGGCTTGATACAACTGCACTTTCCTCCCACACCACCCTCAGCCTCTGTTTTTGGATATAGATTTTTCAGAGCATAGTACAGACATATTTAATTTGCCTAATTAGTCTTTGTCAGATGGTTGTTTCAAGTAAACAAATTAATGTTTTCTTCCTGAATAAAGATTAAGTATTAAATGTACCATTTCATTTAATTCCATGGTTAGTCCTTTATAAAGGGACCCAGTGGGTGCTCTTGTGCAGTAAATTATTGAAAAGAAAACACCACTTCAAACCAGTATTCTGTAATGGTAATTTAAACAGGAAATGATATATCTACCTACATAATGGTTATTAATTATGGTAAGTAGAGAGGTCTTCACTTTTTTTAGTAACATGTCCTGTTAAAGGACGGGTGATACACCTTTGGGAAATATATAGTAAGAGTGCAATCACAAATGTTACATTATATATTTAGAAAACAAAGCTTTAAGCACACTTTAAAATAACTCAATGTTGCTTTTAAGAAAAAAAATACTTTTATGTGAAAGATATTTGAATATTCTAAAAAAAAAATGTGTTTTTCTTTTTCTGTAGAATTTGTCTGGATGCCCAGGCAAGACCGGGAGAAGTTTTTGAATGTTCCCTTGTTAGGATAATGTCATCGGATCTTAAATGCAGTTTCATCACAAGTACAAGACATATATGCAGACATAATATTGGAGGTGGCATTCTGTGAACTACAGTAAATTTCGTCATCTCATGAACCTGCTGTGTTAAATAACCCACAGCTTTTTCTTTATGAGAACAGCAAGTGCAAAAGTCATTTTTTGTTTTCATTGTTGCTTGTGTTTTATTGTTATCCTGTATATTCAGACGTTTGGGGTTAAGGATCTACAGCTTGGTGTTTCCATTTTATTTGATTTCATATGTCTGAAGTTAACCATAGTATACATCATTATTAATGGGTAAGTTTTTTTTTTAAAACATAATTACTAATGCTTGTTGCAAATAGTTGAGATTTTATAGATTTTAACTTAATTTGCAAGCATTTGTACTCATTATGTTACAAAAAAAATTTAGAACTAGTGTCATGTAGGGGTGTCTGGTACTAAAGTCAAGTTTTAATTTCAAGATGTATATAATGTAAAAGAGCAGCTGACTAAAGTGAATAGAATTCTTTTTTTTCTGTTTTGTTTTTGTGATGTCTCTCTATTTTCGGCAATAACTTAAGGACAAGAATTTTTTTTGAGTCCTTGGTTTTCTATAAGTGCTTTTTTCTTGTTGAAGGAGGTGATATTATAATGTTTTACGAAAGTAATTCTTAAAACAAGATGCTGTAAATATTCTTCCATTAACAACATGTATACTCTTATGAAAGAGATTTAAAATACCTTTTTTAAGGGCAAAAACCTGAAGCATCTCTGGACAGAACAGGGGATGGAAAGTAGCATTTTAAACCCTGACAGAGATGCCATGGTGTGCCCAGTTAGCTAGATTAACACTGTTAAGCTTGTCGTGTAGATGTTTTAGACCTGATAACTGTACTAGCGTCATACCAGCATATTACCTATTTAAACTATGTGCACAGCTTAAAAAGTTTAGTTTTTTCTTTTTGAGGAAAAGGAAAAACCTTTCATCCGGATTCTAAATGAAGCTACATTTTTGATATATAAAATTGAAGCACACACAATCGTGTTTCTTTCCTTGATATTTTGAATTAGAATACGTCACTGTCCGGTCATTTCAGCTGCTCTATAGATCCTTTTTTCTCTTCTAGAGCTACATTTATAAATGTTGTCATCTGTAACTGATCCACGCCATGAAAGGAAGGCATCGTTCAATCTGTTTCACTTCATGACCTCTGTTTTCTCTATTGACAAATTAGGAATGCAAACCGTTTGTTTTGACACCTCAGTGCTCCAAGTATCACAATGGAGGAGAGGAAAGATTAATTTATTGTAGAAATAATAACAAAGGTATACAACATCATTGCACTGTGACTGGTAGGGAAAACTGACGACTTCCGATTTGCACAAGTTTATTTGGCTGTTTTATAATTCATCCTCTTTTGGGAGGCATATGAAGGATATGTTAATTTAATGTCTCTCTTTAATATCAATTAATAGGCCTATAACAGAGACATAGAAGTACAACTTGGCATGTTTGGCATTAAAAACATACTGTTGTGTGGATATTACTTTTTAATATATGCCAAGTTTTTTTTTCTTTCTAACTGTTACATGTATAAAATTGGTACTTTTTGTACAGCAAGTACAAGACACTGAATGCTACATTTCTGAAACAAAAGCTGCTGCACTCCTATTTTTATAAATGTTACTAACAGGTAGCGATAAGATAGAAGTAAATAGAATCAATATTGCAAATGAGCAACGGGTGGAGAAAAAAAAATGCTCTCTTAAAAGGAACTTTTTTTTATCTTATTATTTTCCACGATTGTAAATGAAACTCGGGAAACCAATTTCCACTTTGTTCCTCTAAAAACAAAAAGCAAAATCCTAGTATTTTTTTTTTTTTTTAATATGGAAATTTAATCATGTATAAATGTAAACTAAACTGTTCTATTTAAAAAAAAAAAACACAAAAAGGAAAAAAGGAAAAAAAAAAGAAAAAAAGAAACTGTTTTCCCTGTGGTTTAATCTTTAAAGTCCGGGGATTTTTTTTAAGAAAAAAAGATAAATATTTTGTCATTGTTAATGATGTACTGTACTTCCATATATGTGTATATATATATATATATATATATATATATATATATATATATATATATATATATAACATTTTCATTCCCAATCACCTCATAGAATATTCTTTCTTCCTCCTCAATATATCTTAGCAGTGTGTATAGTGGCAATTGTGTAAGCGTGCTGTCCTGATGCTAACGTACTGAATTCATTTCCTTCTCTTACAGTAATTATTGGTAGGTGTATTGTAATTAACATTAAAGAAAAAATAGATGTAGTTCTTCAGATTTAGGACCAGTAAGGATAGAACTTTCTCTAATTTAAGAAATAATTTTCAGAGCAGTTTTTTTTTTTTTTTTTTATAATTTTGTTGATCTGATGTGGTTTCAACTAACCAAAGGTCTCATAACGCTACAATGCTGACAAACTCTAATAGGCATTTTGTAGATCTCCCTACCCTCCCTTGATTTTGAAAGGGGAATGCCATACTACCTTAAATGCTAATGCTATATATGCAAAACTGGATTTTTTTTATTTATTTTTTAAAAAAGAGGGAGGCATGGTATATAAAATGATTTTACTAAGAGAAAACAAATATTTTTTTAAGAATGCTCAAAATAAATCAATAATCTGTGTGACTATGTTTTAGATGTTTATATAACTTTTAAAGAGTCCCCTTGGCCCATATGAAATACTGTGGAACCGTTTATGTTTTTAAATGTGGCTACCTAGACCAAGGTCTGCTCTAGTCCCCATTCATCTAGTACATCCATGGTTTTGTAAATGACCATAACAAAGCTTTAGAGGGTCCTTTATTTTATTCAAGGTACCATGGGTCGTGTCTCTATTTTCCTGTAGCTAAAATTATACTATTGAGAAAATGCCATTGCTTTAGTGGTAATTGCTGAATCATTTAAATACATCCCAACAGAAGGCTACATTCTAATATAACAGATATTTTAGGTGAAAGCAATTAGCAGGTTATTTTCTGTTCTTAATGCTTTTCATGTTTAAGATTCCCGCGTACTTCACCTTTACAATAATTACAGTAATCCACGTCATTGGTCAGCCTGTGACTGTATATATATAAATATATACACATATATATATATATATATATATATGTGTATATATATATATATATATATATATATATATATATATATGTGTATATATATATATATATATATATATATATATGTATATATATATATATATATATATATATATATATATATATATATATATTAAATTAATATATCTTCCTGTATAAAACATCCAGATATCCCCTGAAATGCATACATCATTGACCTACAGTTATATTTTACAGTCACCAGGTTTCTTCTAGAAAAGCTAGGGGCAGTTGAGACAATTATGGATGCTGTGAGTAGTATAATACCAAATACATATACAATGCTACAAGTAGGGTCAGTTTGCAATTTTTTGTTGGCAACAGATCATTGCTGAAGAATTGTACAAACTGAGCAGGCAGCCATAGATAGCACTTTAATAGGCAGAATATTATTTGCAGCTCACCCTTCAGCATAGCCTCAGCACCCAAATCAATACACCAAACTTCTAGTATCTGGCTCCTCACTGGATCAGGCCAAATCAGGTGGAGCTAAATTTGTCACTTCACACATCTACATTATGTTTTATTATTTTTAACCATATTTTGAAACTTGAAGTCCTCTGCATATCAAGTGGCAGCTGAGACAATTAGCTGTCTGGCTAACCAGACTGGACCTTTGTCCAAACAGCAATAAAACAGCCGAACAAGATCATGAAAAGAAACAACTGCCCTGAGACACTGAGTAGATGCAACATATTCATTCCATATGTAGCTGGAGTGTCAGAGAAACTCAGAAGGGTTTTCAACAAACACCATGTCCCTGTGTTTTTCAAACCTAACAACACGCTGAGGCAGATGGCTCAGCATAGGAGGGCAAACTCTACAGGACAAGACTCAGCTCTCTTTCTACACCTAAAAGACAAGGGACACTCCTTTGTAGATAGCAATGTTCACATTTTGGACAGAGAAGACCGCTAATTTGAACGAGGTGTAAAAGTTAAGGTAGAGAAACCATCCCTAAACAGAGGAGGGGACTTCATACAATGCTGTTCTACCATCTTTACCTCGGCGGTTTCACAAAACTTCACACCTCCATGCATGAAACATTCTCAAGTAACACCTGTCTCTTTGAGTTGCATGACACATTGGCAATTCTATCATAGCATTCACAACCTCTGTGAGTTTCAGTTGTCACTACTCTAAATAGTTACACTACACGATTGTGACTGGAATATTGAAAGAGGTTACATGCAGAGGCTTTCCCGTTCCAATCAGTTGAAATGAAGAAGCTGTTTAGATGAGTAGTCAAATTGTCTTCAATGATTACTCAGCACGCCCAGTTGCTCTAGATTTACATCTAATAGTTAAATTCAGTAGTTACAATTACAACCTAACCAACCTTCTGCAATGAATAGCTGAGCAAAGATCCATTTTAGCAGTCTTAGATATCTCTTCTAATTATTGTTTTTATTTTGTATAATGCCTTTTAAAAAGTGATGTAATAAATCTGGAATTCTTGGGTTTTAATTTTAAATACACAAAAAAACTCCCAATGATGGAACATTATGACATTCAAGGAATGTTTATAAATAAGTATCATCAGAAGCCACCTGACACCAGATTCTAGGGTCTGACCCTAGAAAACAAAAAATAAATGTATAGCATTTGTAGCTGCAAAGGTGGATCATGACAGGTGTCATGGTTAAAAATATGGGGCCGATTTATTCAACGTTCAAGTTGAGCTTTAAAAGTTATTTTGGAGTCAAAGATTAATTTTTCAGGTTAAAAAAACTAGAATTTTAGTTTTTTTTCGAGATTCATTACACCCAGACCCTCCCTGGAAATAGCTTCTAAATGTCGAGGTCATGTAGAAGTCAATGGCAGAGGTCCCTTGAACCATTTGAAGATGCTAAGAGCTTTCTTAGAAGGGTTTTGCCAGAAAACGTGATCAATTCGAGCGATTCAAGTTTTTTTTACTGAAAACTTTATCAATTTGAGTTTTCAGGTTGTTAACCCCAAACTCGTTGAATTGAGTTTTTTCCATTTGAGTTTTTTCTTAAATTACAAATCATTCAAGTTGTGAGTTCATTAGAGGTATACAAACCTTGACCTCTGATAAATAACCCCCTATACTGTATGTTAAAAATATTTATTCCAAACTACATATGGAACTAATAGAGTATAATGTATAGAATTATATGTCAACATATTCAGTCACACATGCCATACTCTACACTCATTTTATGATGAGTACATTCATAGAAGGGTACATTCTTACTTTAAATTACACAGTAAATATTGAAGTGAAAAATGTATTTTCAGGTGAAACTTTATTCTGCAGCCTGCTGTACAGCTTGGAAAGCTGATGATTTGCATTTGATGCCCTACCTGGTTGATTTGAGTATACATGGTAAAGTCTAGCATGTGCAAAGATAGTGAAGGGTGAGTCTGGAGCAGCTTTGTTCTGTGTATATGATCTATCTCACATATAGTAAAGTGTACATACAAATAGTATGTGTAAATGCATACTTTTAAAGAGAATAAGAAAATGTATTTACTCAAGACCCAGTAAATGCAGTACAACAGAATTTTTAGAATGATCCAAATATACTTTCTTCCAAAACTATAAAGATACCAAAGACTGCTAAAATGCAAGCATTTCCTAATACAAAACTATTTTAGCTAGTGGCCAACAAATATAGAACAGTAGACATAGTGCTTAATATTCTCATCTTGTAAAGTATGAGAACATTCTATATATATATAATAATATTGCCCAAGGAAATTTCTCATGGCCCAGTGGATGGGATAAGTAATGGTTTCCAATTACAAAAAGGGAAGATCAATCTCAGGCTTTTGTGTAGATTTGCAAATATCAGCCAGAGATCTGTTTTTAATAAAAAAACAAAATGGAATTTGTCCCAGATATCTAGAAAATACTAACACTGAGAAATCTGAATGCTGCAAAACATTTTACAGATTTCATAATTCAGTGCATTATTATAATGCATTATAACGCCTGAAGGGCAGCGGGGCAATTCTGCAGTGACAGTCACTAGACTATTTATTACGTATAAAACCTTTTTCCGAGCTTATGTCATATAAAACTTTCTGTTTGTGGCATCACTGCCTCTCCTTGGTGGTGTTTTTAAACTTAGCATTATGCTTAATAATTTAACAAGGTAGTTATTGAATACCCCAAACAGTGATGGGACAATGTAAAACTCAAACTAAGCTGGATAATACATCTTTTATAAGAACATAAATAATACATAGCCATCTGCTGTATGCTGAACCAGGCCTTTTAATTAGCAGATGAGTCAAATAAACTATTGGTAGTACAGGTATAGGATCCCTTATCCGGAAACCCGATATCCAGACAGCTCCGAATTACGGAATGGCTGTCTCCCATAGACTCCATTTTATCCAAATAATCCAAATCTTCAAAAATGTTTTCCTTTTTCTCTGTAATAATAAAACAGTAGCTTGTACTTGATCCCAACTAAGATATAATTAATCCTTATTGGAAGCAAAACCAGCCTGTTGGGTTTATTTAATGTTTAAATGAATTTCTAGTAGACTTAAGGCATGAAGACCCAAATTACAGAAAGATCCGTTATCCGGAAAACCCAAGGTCCCGAGCATTCTGGATAACAGGTCCCATACCTGTACTAGAAATAATTATGTTTTCAGAAAGCACCTTGCTACTTGGACAGCACACTTCTTGTAGCCCAAACTCTCATTTCATCCTGCTTAATAATCTTTGAAAAATAGTACAGGTATGGGACCTATTATTCAGAATGATTGGGACCTGGGGCTTTCCGGATAACGGGTCTTTCTGTAATTTGGATCTTCCCACCTTACGTCTACTAGAAAATCATGAAAACATTAAATAAACCCAATAGGCTGGTTTTGCTTCCAATAAGGATTAATTATATCTTAGTTGGGATTGAATACAAGCTACTGTTTTATTATTACAGAGAAAAGGGAAATCATTTTTTAAAATTTGGATAATTTGATTATAATGGAGTCTATGGAAGATGGCCTTTTCTGTCATTCGGAACTTTCTGGATAACGGGTTTCCGGATAACGCATCCCATACTTGTAATAGTTGGAGTAAACGCTGGAGTAAAACTGAGACATACCAGTGTAGGTCCTTATTAACATGTATTTATATAGCGCCAACATATTGCGTAGCACTGTAGGTCCTTACAACCAAAAGACCTCTCTGTCCCAAGAAAAGGCATACTTCTATAAATATATAGTGACTAAACTTTCTCATTCTTCATGGTTGCCATAGGTTATTCTAAATAATGCACTGCAACATGGCACCTGGAGAGACTCCTTTTAGGGCGACTCGCATAAACATAAATAGTGGAGAATTTTGAAGCCAAGAGTAATGCAGGTAGAATCAAGCACAAGAATAAAAAATTAACGAACCTAGGTGCAGTATCCAGTACAATTACAAAAGATATTTAATTTCTTATGCAATTTTACTACGACTTCTTCCAGTTTCTTCCTATAAACTTGCACTTTGGCAAGTCCATTGAAATCTATTACTCTGGATAATGAAATAAATAGTAAATTCAGAGCATTTATACTGTATGGGAATGTATGCCAAAGGGCAAGACTTTAGAGACATTTGGCGATTTCCGTAAATAAATTCTGCTAAAATTCTGCTTAAAGAACATATTAATAAGTGCAACAATTACAAAATGAAACTTTGTCGTTCTACTAAGTTTTAAAATCACGTTAACAATTGTTTTGTTTGGAAAGGTAAAGAGAGCACGATCCCCTTGGTTAAAATGAAGCCTGACCTGTGTTTTTAGTTTCCCTAGGTTCCATAATTGTTCACATTACGTTGAACTTGTAGCTTGGACTTTAAGGTAGCATGGCTCTGTTACTGTCTTTTTCTTTGTACAGCCGTTTACAGCTGATGAATGAGGCACATTGTAATAGATTAGTTCATTCATTGGGTAACTCTTGGCAATGATGACCTGAAAGGTGTACTAACTTCTTTTTTATTTTTAATAAACGTCACTCCCCCGTTATCATTATTGTTTTCGCTATGAAAATGCCATTTTTTTTTATCCTTAATGTGTGAATGAGGGCTAGGGACATAGCCACCAAAAGAGATGTTTTCAATGTTTGCTGTACACAAATGCAACAAGAACAAGATTAAAGCAATATAGTGTAACATTGGTAACCCATGGTTTATGTGTGATGTAGTACAATTGTTTACACTAACACAAACTTGTATTTAACTTGAAAAACAAATGTTTTCAGAAAATGTGTGGTGTTCCTTGTAAGAGGAATGTATTGTGTATGTAAACTACTCAATCTGGTTTTCTACAGAACATGGCAGATCTGCTCTATTATCTATGGAAGGAAGTTCTATCAACATCCACTGGTAGTTTCATACAGACATGCTTTAAACATTGTACAAACATTCATTAAGTGTTCATAATTTGACCATTACACCCGTAAACACTACACGAGTTCTGTATGTTAAGCAATACTTCAATATACTGTAAAAAAAAGTTTTACCAAAAAGTTGAAGGGAGATAAAAGAAAATGCTGAAAAGTAAAGAATTTCAAGAAACCATTACCTGAGTGAGTTGCCCACCTTAAATCACTGAACAATCAGAATGTATTGTTATTGAGAATAGTTAAGTTTCTTAATTTATTATTAGTGTTTTCTTTGATTTTTTTTCTTTTCTGGGGGGGGGGGGGTTCGATCTAACAGGGTAGATAGAAGAAGAAAATGTCACCAATGCTTATTGTATACTGCACATAGCACCCAGTGCAAGATCTGTGTGCCTCTTTTGGAACTGATGTGGGCTTGCAAATCTAGAACTTCTGTATTCTATGAGTTCTAGAGTCGGAGCTTTTCATGAAAATGAACTAAGCGTTGATTGGTGGTTCTCTGTATCTGTTCACTAATGAACCTTAATGGCACTGTGGCAGACCTAGCCCTTACTTTTATACTTTAGTATGAACTGATGAGAACTTTGGTAGTGACTATTTTTTTTATATATATACATATGTATGTATCTATATATAAATATATATCTCTCTCTCTTTCTCTCAAGCATTGCATCTTTCAGGTCTTTGTGTATGGCTTTTCGAAGCCTTGTTGTAAATTACGACGTGGATGGGGGTCTCTCACATCATAGATGTGGAAAGTATAATTTTATATTTGTATTTTCAAATAAATACGTTTGTGAAAGGTTTCCATCCTCTACTGTGGTCCAGAAATCAATGTGTTTGTCTGAAAAGAAAAAAAAAAAAAGAATAAATAAAATAAGCTGTTTTGAACACACGTTTTTGCATAGTCATTTGTCCTTCACATTAGAAATGTGTTTGTGTTTATGATCAGCGCTCACTGGAACTGGTTTCGATACAGTTTACTTACTGCACAGAAAATGTCAGCTTTTCTTTTGCTGACTTTGTTGGGCAGATTCGTCAAAATTTGAGTTTATCGCTTAATGAATAAAAACTCACTCACATTGTATTCATTCCTATGGGTTTTTTAGAGCCATATTTATCAAATTGTGAATTCTCACTTTCACCCATTGATAAATACAATTCTAAAAATTCTATAGGAATGAAACAAACATGAGTGAGTTTTTAATTATTAAGCTCTAAACTCACATTTGATACATCTGTATGTCTAATGAAAAATATGCAGGTATGGGATCCATTATCCAGAAACCCATTATCCAGAAAGTTCTGAATAACGGGAAGGCCATCTCCCATACCTTTTAAGCAAATAATTTAGATTTTTTTTTTAAAAAAAAATGTTTTTAACCTTTTTTCTAATAATAAACCAGTACCTTGTACTTAATCCCAACTAACATATAATTAATCTTAATTGGAGGCAAAACAATCCTGTTGGGTTTATTTAACGTTTATAGGATTTTTTAGTAGACTGAAGGCAGGGAGATCCAAATTACAGAATGATCCCATATCCGGAAAACACCAGCTCCCCAGCATTCTGGATAACAGGTCCCATACCTGTGCCTATTAACACAGTTTTAAGACATAGTAAAGAGTGAAAATCCCATATAATTACACATAGATGTGATTGCGGGCACTGTATGATGTGTTCAGTTGGTCTTTTAAAAGTGTAAATGAAATTACATGTAACAGGGCAGAATCTTAATTCTACCTCATAATGCCGAGCCACTGAATGTCCAAATGGTCAGTGATGTCACAAGACAGGGATTCTTTTTGATGGGCAAGATAAACGTGGAAGAACATCTGAGTAGGTTATTTAGTTGCACACAGATGCAGTAAACTATTTTGACTTTTAAAATCACTGGGAGGTGCCAATTTTTATGACACTCCTGTTGTTATCACTAACGTGATACCCTGGGCCAGTTTGCTTTAAACTGCCCCGGGGGTATTTTTGTAGAAGCTCATCGTCTCCATCTTCAACTTCTTCCATAGTATCTAGGCAGAGTGACAGCCTAATTTAGATGCAAAAAGCTATTTTCTTCACTCTACAGCAGTGCAAAGTGTTGCTTATCAACCCCTTGAATGTTGCTCCCAGTGGTCTCAAAGCAGGTGCTTATTTTTGAATTCCTGGCTTGGAGGCAAGTTTTGGTTGCATAAAAACCATGTTACTGCCAAAATGACCTTCCTGTAGCCTGCCAGTCTGCATATAGGCTACACTTAGCCAATTACAGCCCTTATTTGGCACTGCCAGGATATATTTCATGCTTGTGTTGCTCCTCAACTCTTTTTACATGTAAATATGGTAAATATGGTAAATATGGACTCATGGGTAAAAAAAAAGTTTGGACCTCTGCTCTATTGTGTATGTGCCTGTCTGGGCCAGAAAAAAAAGAAAATAACAGAAGAAGATTGCCGCAAATAAGCTCCAATAGAAATACCCTACGCTGATGCGATTTTTAGCGAACAGTGCCGACCTGGGGTGTCAGGTAAGTGATTATAATTACTGGTACCCCCCTTTCCTTTTACTGTAGGAAATAATGCAAATTACAAAAAACATCCTTTTTTATGGCATACCTCAGACCGTGGGAATTTGAGATAAGAGATACCTAACTGGTACTACGATATAATATTTTGCTTCATTTATTATTGCCTAATCATGCCAAGATTAATTATAGTTTACATTTTATTATATATTTATACTACCTTTATTATACACTTTTGCTTATGAAGACAGCATGATTGGTCTAAATGATTTTTTCATTAATTATAAGAAAAGGATGAACTCTGATCAAACCAGTGAAAAACAGTGGCAGGGCAATGGAAGCTAGCAGTGGTGGCTTTGAAAAGTTTGTAAATTAACAGGGTATAATAAATATGCCCTAATTTCCAGTTTAGAGATTTTCTTATGCAGTTCTCTGTTACAAAAAGAGATTTAGACTCTCCTTAGTAAAGCATGGCTGGATACTAGGTTTTACACAAATGAACAACCCAAAAAGTGACCATAAAATAAGCTACAACTGGCCTATTTAATTCCACGTTACAGGCACAAAGATATAGGGGCAAATTCACTAAGCTTCCTAGTTGCACCAGCGTCTGATTCACCACACTTCGCCAGGCGTATTTTCGCCAGCGCTACGCAAATTCACTAAAATCCGAAGTTGCACTCAGGGGAAGCGTAAGGTTGCGAAGTTGCACTAGCGTTAATTCACCAAGCAAAGCGAAGTTATGCTAGCGATGCTTAATTTGCATACAGCGCCAAATTGAAGTTACAATGGAGGTATATATAGCAGAACTACACAATCCTGGGAAACCTTCAAAACAGCAAATAATTTTTTTTTTTGCCCTAAACATGTGCCCACTGTATAGTTAAGGTGCCATGAGTTAGGAAATGTAGGGGGGAAGGAGGGGAGCCCCAAAAAATGTTTCGATCTTTTTCAGCCTATCACCCATAAAAAAAGCCAGTGTTTTTTGGGACTTAGAAAAAAATTGCACTTTTTTTGAAGCAATCCCTATCTACTCTATTGCACTGCGCCTGGTCTGAGGTGGCGAAGGAAGTCTGGCGTAAAAGGTAGCGTTCAGAATAATTTGCGCTTCAGTGAATTGCGTAGTTACGTCCGTTGTGCAAATTCGCCAGGCGTAAGGGTGCGAAGTAACACTAGTGAATTTACGCCAGCGTCCGTTAGTGAATCGGCGAATTAGCGAAAATGCGCTACGCTAGCGAATTAATGCTAGCGTTAGGCGCTTCGTCGTTTAGTGAATTTGCCCCATAATGTTTTCATACTTGTGTTCATTAAATCCCAGGAAATCAGACTTCCCCCGTTGTGGTGATCTATCATGAGATAACAAACGAAAATATGTTTTATGTAAGTATAGGGAGCGGAGCATTTTCTTTTGTATTCATGACAAATCACATACAGGTATCGGATCCCTTATTCGGAAACCCGATATCCAGAAAGCTCCAAATTACGGAAAGTCTCCCATAGACTCCATTTTATCCAACTAATCCAAATCTTTAAAAATGATTTCCTTTTTCTCTGTAATAATAAAACAGTATCTTGTACTGGATCCCAACTAAGATATAATTAATCCTTATTGGAATCAAAAACCAGCCTATTGGTTTTATTTAATGTTTAAATGAATTTCTAGTAGACTTAAGGCAGGAAGACCCAAATTACAGAAAGATACGTTATCCGGAAAACCCCAGGTCCCGAGCATTCTGGATAACAGGTCCCATACCCGTATAATGTATCCCTTCAATAGCATCTCTGTGTTGCTGTGGTGGCTGCCAGAAGATCAAATGACTGATGCAGGTGGTGTTTCCAGAAGCTACTTTGCAAAGTTCTTTTTTTATCGTCTTTCAGCTTTAAAATGTAAAGGAGCTATGAAAGAGACAGAGTAGGGTCTAGAGATGGAACACCAGGTTGTTTCTCTGACTGTGTAGAAATGCAGGTGGAGAAAAAGAGATGGTCCAAGCTCCCAGCCGCTCCTTGCTGTAATTGCACACAGACAGGCATGACGATGGCCTGTCTCACATATTGATTGGTTTTTGCCATGAAAATGTATACTTTCATATGTCCCCTTCAAAATCTGCTTTGTGTGCACACAGGCTAATGCCATGCCTGTCAGTTCAATTACAGCAAGGAGCAGTTAGACTTTTCCCCTATAGGCTGGTGTGCCATTGGCCACCGAAACCTTAAACATTGCCGGCATCTCTCATTTAAGCCTATGGCAGCCAACCATAGAGCTAATTATATTAGCAGCATAGATCTATGAGTATCTTGAAAACTTGAATCCAAAAAGTGCTCAGAGGAAAAGTCTGAGAAATGTTACCTTATTTGTGGAAAGTTAGATGTACTTCACTGTAGACCTACTCCCCTGCTACATTCCTTGTTGAAGCACAGGCTGCTCATGCTATTTAACCTATCTATCTTATGTCCTTCATCGTGTCGGGTACCCGCGGAATACTTGCAATGTGACCAGGTCACGGACAGATTATACTTCTTGTGCCTACTGTGCGGGTGACCCGATCCGCTGCAGTGAGGTGAACTACAGGCGGCCATTCCTGGGGTAAGAATACCCTATGCTTCCCGATGAAAAAAAAAAACTATCTGTGTGACAACACTTCAGGTTAAGTGGATCCAGGTTGGGTGCGGGTCCAACAAGTGCAGGTCTCTAATCTATGCTATTGTAGAGAGTACTAAGAAAGGGTTAACCTGTCTCTGGCTAAGCCTCAATGCCTGGGTCCCTGCGCTCCGACTTATCACTAGAGGTACTGGTCCCTCTGGGGCCGAATGCTTTTACTGGGCCTTGGTGTATTCAGGTTCAATGGAAACATCAAGATGGGTCAGCAACCAGAAGCCAAAGAGGAAGATCCACCCCTAAGCAGACATTATGTTAAAGTGTCGCAGGAAATGGTCATAAGGTCTGTAGGCCAATAACTGAAATATGTAAATGAAGTAACTAGATACACAGGCATCTGCCCAAGAACTAGGGCTATAAGAAAGTGTAAGAATTCAAAGCCATAGGGCATAATATAGTGGATAATGTACCCCCTACTGTAATTTATAAAGATATTATGTTACCGAGGAGTTATGTGACCATATAAAAGCACGAGGCCGCAGGCCGAGTGCTTTTATACAGGTCACATAACTCCGAGGTGACTTTTAATATCTTTATAAATTTCAAGTAGGGGGTACATTATGCATTATAATCTAAAGTTTCAGAGAGAGAAGGGAAGTTGTGGAGGGGTGTGCCTGTGTGAGTGCTGAGGGAGAGAAGACTCCTACACAGACTGACTGAGGCTTACCATGTGGTCATGGTGGGTGGTGGCACACTGCAGTAGGCAGTCTCTCTGTTCGAGTCTCGTGAGCCGAGACCTCCACACTCTGTCTCCCCAGACTCCACACAGGGCAGTCACACAGTCTGACTCCAGCCAGCAAAGCAGAGGGGAGGGGGTGTGCCGGTGCAGCACAGCTGTGACGTCCACACTCTGTCTCCCCACCCACCCAGTCTCCAAGACTGAAGAGTGACAGGGTATGGGAGGGGCAGAAGAGGGTGAGAGGCGCTGATCATTCCCCATTGATTTGTGTTTCGGAACACAAGCTTTTCTGCTGCTGCTCTTAAAGAGCCTCCCTGCAGCAGGGCTATTTGGCAGCCTGAACTCTGCGTGAGGCTGCAGCAGTCACTAAACAGCAGCGCTGCTCCTAACAGGAGGGGGAGGGAATTAGGTCAAAGGTCAAAACCCGCCTCCTTAGACGGCACTCACTGCCTGACATCTCCGCTCTCTGGGGCTTAGAGTTTTGGCTCTGGGGAGAGGAGCGTTCCATGCCGTATGTGCTGCGTGAGTTAGTAAGATTTAATCCCAGCAGTCAGAAGGGAGAGGGCAAGAGCGGAGGTACAGTAAAGCTGCAGGGAGACGGAAGTGGTGAGCAGCAGAGGAAGTGCTGACCCAATAAACGGCGCGTTCCGACGTCAGAACGCGCCGTTTATAAGGATATAATTTAGTCTGGTCCCATAGGAAAATGACCAGACTGTAGATTATAAACTGATAGGTCCTTACATACTGATTGCTCTGGGTAGAGGATCCTGTTGCTTTAGTCGCATAGAAACTAGAGCTCTGAAGATTTGTTTGTTTAAAATCAGTTTATTTCAATAGAGCTACCAAGAAGACTGTTAGGTCCCCTATTATATATGAACCGTGGTAATAATATGTCTAAATGTGATTCATGAGGGTTCTTGTCTATCTACTGCGAGACAGTGACCAAAGGAATATACCAAAAGGCAAGTTTTTCTTTAAAGTTCTCCAGAGTGGAAGATGTAAGCTTTAAAGAAGGTGTTGCTAAACATCATTTGTTGGATGGAACAGGCAGGTCAGGCACTCCATTCCATTGGTCCCCCTCACATATTGGAGCTCACTTTTCAGAGAAAGACCATCCTGTGGCAATGTTTTTAATTGTAGTGAGAATATTACAAAGATCTCTCTGAGCAAGGAGCAGGGTAGGAAGACTACCTGCATGCGTGAGAAACTCCCATTGGGGCTGGGGTACTGTCTGCTACTCCAAGGGAGCTACCAGAGGGAGCGTCTGACTGATTGAGACTGAGCAACTGAGAAAAGCCAGGAGGTTAAACAATCTCCCAAAGAAGTAACACTAGTATAGTGGTGACCCCTGACACTTGTGTGGTATACAAGGGGTCCAGTGTAGTAAGGGAATTCACCAGCTTTGTGAAGGTAGTGCCCAGTGGGTAGGATTTGTTTATATTATTTGTTTATATTATATGGTTTATATAATAAAATGGGCAGCCTCTGTTTCAATAAACTGCCATAAGGTGAAGAAAGTGTCTGCTGTGGATCCGGTAAACTTCCAATGCATTTTACATCATCTACAGCTGATTATTAAGGTAGGGGAGCTTTGTGAAAGGAAAACGAATCGGTAAAAAAATAAACCTTCCAGGGGACCAAGAACATGTCATTTCTAAATTAAACCAAGAGATTAAAAACTTGAATATCCCCTTAAAACATTGGATGCAATCTGACTCTTTTATTGGAGAGCACAGATAAGATTTTTCTTTTTAAAAAAGTGCATTTTTCTCTGTTTGTATCAAGGTTGGGATTCTTATGTTCAAAAACACTGCAGTTGAAAACCACCTTTAAACAATTTGTGCTTGAAAACAAAGGAAACTAAAGCATAGTGTTTAAAAAAAAACTAATCACAGAGTTGCTTTTATGTGTTAAGAATGTGTTCCTGTACATTTGTCTCCTTCCTTTCTTGTAATTCTTATGCTGTGCCAGAGCCTGTTTCTTAAACTTTTAATCAACTTTGATAAAGTCTGGTGCCCCCCACATTGTCCCCAATTTCGTTTACCTCCGGTGCCATTTATAACTCGAACTTTGCCTGTTGGGTGACGTGACATCAGTTTTTAACACAACCAGCACCTCCTGGTGCTCAGAATTGGAAAAGACTGCTAGCTTCTAATTTATTATTAGTGAATTAACTGATAATTATTATTAAATAGCAGACATTATATAAAGCAATAATTCATTTGATGCATAGTTGATTTTCAATAATAAACTATGCATTCTCTTTTCTTTTGCAATAATTATATTTGGCACCATAAAAATAGCAGAAAAATGAAATGACCTATACTGTCCCTGAAAAAATGCAACTCATCAAAATGAAGGCTGTTAATAAATCTTAGGGTTTGCGGAACTAATGGCTGCCATGACAATACAAAATAGATGCTGCATTCATTAGTAAATTAGGATTTTACCATAATTTTAGCTTGAATTATTTTTTGGAATCAGCTGACTGCTATCTGCCACAGGATTTCTTAATGGAACACTACCCATTTCACTAGGCGTAATTAAATAAATCATCACCAAACAATGTGGAAGCTAAAAGGGACATTGACAGCTGTTTTACTGCTCAGTAGTGCTGAGAAAACCCCATTTATAACACACTTCAAAGCTCCATTTTATATTACACTGATGTGGCTCATACTTCATGTGAAATTACATTTTAACCAAACTCCCAAACAGAATTATTCTTCTTTCACAGACCCTAATCAATCATTAATTATGCTAAATTTGAAATATTGCCTTACAGTAATTTTGTAATATAAAATGGCATTTTTCAATTTGCGAACATGTTTTACCACTGGGTAGCTGGTTCTTTAACTAGAATTTCTCTCTGGGCATAATGTACCAACATTCGTTCTTATAAGTGCTGCTCAGAGATTATTAAATATAGAGTTTTTATCCTTCTTCAAAGCAATGTAGTGATTTATTTAATCCAGCACCAGTGGTTTTTGTCAAGTATGAATCCAAGCCAAGAAAATAAAGAGCGTTGCTGCAAAAACCTACTAAGGGAAGAACTGTAATGCCAAGGGAGTAGAGTGAGAATGGATATGCGGATATGGAGCTCCCAGGGGGTAGACTACGGTACCTGTGTGTATGAGGAACATCTTGGGAAGTCAGGCAGCACAATCAAGCTCTCTGTTAATGGAAATGCAAAAATGACATGTTTAGGGAAAGTGTCAGAATCACACATTTGAAGAAGACTGTGTCACAACCTGTTTTTCTTATTTAACTAAGAAAAATAATCCCACTGAGAGCAATGTAAACAGTAGGGGAAAACATACGGCTGGTGGGAAAAAAAAGGACACAATTTCAGGGGTGACCTAGCACATACGGTACAATGTGAATTATTTCCTGCCGGATGCTGTTATGCTTTAACAACTTTGCTACGGGCTATAGACAAAGTTAGTATTCATGTATTAATGTAACTTGCAAGAGAGAAATATTTATTTGAAAAGGCTTTTAAATAGTCCCTGGTTCCCAAATGGGTTGATAAATTCATGTTGGAAGGGCTGAAATAAATCATATTGCCATATCTAATTCAGGGTCAGAGTTATGTGATTATAAAGAGTAAATTGTACCAAGGCTCAGAAAACCTAATTAATGATTGGTTGGATGTGGAGTGCAATCTGATCACATACTCAGGCCATATTGCCTTGATCCAACAGGATTTTCCACAATCTGATCAGATGGAGCATTACACAGAAAAGTGCCACCATTCTCATTGCATTAGAGATCGGTTGATCGACCACAGTTGAATATGCCCACTTTCTTACACAGATGATCATATTGTTGTGAAATCTGTGCATGCATAGCCATTTAAACTATAGAAGCCAGTGACCATTTCAATCACTCTCAGACATTAGAATAATCTAATTGGCAGAATATGTACATGTTAGATATTCAACAACACTCTAAGACTCAGGAGAAGGTGCAAACCAAATATAAAGCAATACTGTACTGTCTTATACTGTTGGCAAACCTGGTGAGCTCCACCGCTGCAGGTTTTTGGCAACATTATTTTTGGGTCCCAGATTTCTGAAACAACACCGGCAAACCAGCTGGACGTTAGGACATTGGTGGGGTGTTCTAAGCCTATTCAGGTAGGCAGAAGGTATGGGCAACAAATATTTGAAAAATAACAATATTCACTAGCCATTGCCTTTATTATTTGAAGAATACATGGAGTTTCATGTGTGTATAGAATATCAGTAATAAACTTAGTGAACATTAGCTTCTGACTTTCTCATAGGTTTCTTGAAGGATACTTCTAAAATTGCCAGATGGTCTTTGAGGGTGATAAATGAGCTCTTACATGTAGGAAGGTGCCTTTTACAGGCTAAAGCAAGTTATTTTGTAGACCTTCAGCCTGTTCTTGACTACCCAACAAAGAAAGAGAATTATTTATTAGAACATGTATACAAGTGCATTCTGCTCACTATATGCTAATTTTTGTATTTTAACAGAAATCTGTATAATACTTGTTAATGACTAGTAATTGAAATGTACCTTATCATAGAGACACCAAGAAGTATCCACGTGTATATGAATGTTAGATGGAATGGTAAGGCTAGGTAGACATGGTATCTGCCTCTGATGGAGATGATGACTTGTAGAAAGGCCTTGTTCTGAATCCTGCAGAAAACTGATCCCTTCTATTATGCTATAACAACATTCGTTCATCTAAATTAGTACTACTACAGTATAGCTATGTTTGTGGCACAAGTACCTGTACATTTTAATTCTAAAGTTGTCACCTCTATTGTTTATAGCATATCTAAAACTGAGTTAGGGTTTGCCACTTGAAAGTAAGTTTGATGAACATTCCCTTCCTGTAGGGATATCGCTAATATCGTTCTCCTTTGATAATCGAGCATCAATACAGACACTTCGAATGGCACATTTACACTGTGAGCTTGTCAATATCTCCTGGACTGTGACTTCTCATTCTCCTTAAGCAACCTGTAATCTATGATTCACTCGCACATGATATCAGTGCGTGTCTCTGTTTGTTTCCTGCAGTAGCCCAGAAAGAAAAATCTGAAGCTCTCAATCAATAGCAAGAGAATAAAAACCCTCTCTAGTATAAGGAATGTCCTTGTGTTTTTTTCCTAGCTGAGATGTGATCCGCTGCACACTTCTAGGAAGCTGTCCACATCAATAGGCTAAGTTGAGCTTTCTAAATGAAAACTGCCTTGAGATCAGCAAAGGTTTCAGTGTATCGAACTTTTTCCAGTGCAGCTGCTAAGAAACCAGTTTTCTATCAAAAGTTGTTATTGGTATAAAAAGAACGTTCACTATGTTAAGCTGGCATGAGTCAACAGCTATGACACTACCAGTAAGCAAAAAAGATTATTAAAACAATAAATATTTTATTTGAATAATATTTTTAGTGTACATTAATAAACAGGTTCCTTACCCAGACATCCGGCGTATAGAGGAGATACAACTGTAAGGAGTCCAGTCATTGATGGGGCTCTAACACTCAACATTTTGGCCCTTATTTGTGATACTTAATCATACTGGGCCCAAATGTACATTTTGATAATACTGTATACAGGTATGGGATCTATTATCAGGAAACATGTTATTCAGAAAGCTCCGAATTATGGGAAGGGCATCTCACATAGACTCCATTTTAATCAAATAATTAAATTATTTCTCTGTAATAATAATAAAACAGTAGTTTGTACTTGATCCAAACTAAGGTATAATTAATCCTTATTGGAGACAAAACAATCCTGTTGGGTTTATTTAGGGGGTTATTTATCAAAGGTCACATTTTAGAGCTTGTTTTAGGTTTTTTTTTATACCTCAAATGAGCTCACAACCAAAATTTTTTCGGATTTAAGAAAAAGCTAGAATCAGTGAATTTGAGGTGAACAACCTGAAAACTCAAATTAATCGAGTTTTCCACTGGAAAAAACTAGAATTGTTTGAATTCATCCAGTTTTCCAGCGAAGCTGTTGTTTAAACTTGATGTTTAAATGATTTTCAGTAGACTTAAGGTATGGTGGTTCAAATTACGTAAAGACAGGTTATCCAGCATATTCCGGGTCCCGAGCATTCTGGATAACAGGTTCCATTCCAGTAGAAAAAGTTACAGGAAGCTTCTGAAGGATTGTAATGACTGCAATGGCTGGTACAGAAGCTCTTAACGGGTGTAACATTTCTAGCCTACATTTTTGTTAAGCATTAGTTCTCTTTTAATGTAAAATTCTGTGCCTAACTGGTGCCGAAGAAAACATGCCAGGGTGCCAGGTGGACAGAAGCAAGGTGGCAGCTGGATGGACTATATTATAAATAATTATGACAAAATGCTAGCTGTCACTTTAATAAGCAGGTCTTTATTTTGATGCGCATCCTAGAATTCAAGCATTTTAATAAGCATGCAGTATATTTCTGTACTTTGCATAATACTGAAATACTGTAGCAGTTATAAACCATTTGAAAGGCAATAATATTCACATTGTGCTCTTGTATTACATTGGGAATGATTAAATCCTTTATACGTTATTTAATAAAGTGTTTCAATGTAAAATAAAATTCCCTGGATGATTTTACTGTGCCTTGTGCTTTCCAGAATATGTTTGCACATTTCTATATAGATCAACCACATGAGAAAGTGGCCACTACCTTGTATTCAGCCAAATGAATGTGAGTTGCCCAACACTTCTACACAGCAAAAAAAATAAAAAAACTATACTATGCTCCATCCATTCATGTATCTAGTAATGAATTATGGATTTTTTGACAAGTAAAGCTGGCAGGGCACAATTTGGCTTATACGTCCTTATACTTAGAGTTGAAAGTGTCATGGCCTTGACAGGAAAATATTATTAAATTGAAACTAGCTCTTAGTATTTACAGTTGTGATAAAGTATTCATTATTGGTCCCATAAAGTAACTCTGACACAGATCACTAAAACCAATTAAATGAATGTGGTTTTTAGGGAAAAAAATCAGGAACTTTTGATCTCCTGTATCTCACTTATATATCAACATTAAAGGTAATAGCGAAAAGGGGAGAATCGAATTTGCATGTTGGACATGTGTTTTGGAGCAAAAAAACTACAACATATCAATAAGCAAAGTGCAAATTGTCCACAGTCTCTGCCATACAAAAGTATAAAATAACATCAATTTATTCAAACTGTGCCCCGCTCTTTTGATGCAGTGGTGGGAATGTAGGCACAATGCTCCGGGGCTGGATATCGTGTGGGTGGTAAAACGCTTTGTGCATCATTCCCCTGCTATGAGAAAAAAACTAGGTTGAACTGTGGGTGGTCACTAATTTCATGTACAGTTCATAGAACTTGTCTACCTACAAAATTGTAACAGGTACAGTATATATGTGTGTGTGAGTAATGAAAACTTAAAGGGGACCTGTCTCCCTAAGAAATAATTCCAAATTCTTTAATATTGTTGGGCAAGATAAACTTTCATTACACTAGATAAATTATATGAAACTTGTCTCCTTTAGTCTTAGAATTGACAATCACAAAATGCAGGCAGGTTCCATATTGTTGGCATTATTAAAAGAAGCTTTGCATGATGCCTACAATGGGGGACCTGATGCACATGCAAAGATACATAATTATGGACCATAAGCAGGAAGGGGGGATGAGATATGCATAGATATGAGGCAAAATATGATTGGCAGTTGAGATTTCTAAATACATTTATGACAAGTATGGATGTTTTAAATTAAATGAATGACTGAATGAATGAGACCAAATGCTTATGGAATCTAATCATTAGCAAGTAATATACTGCAGAACTGCTAGAAGTTTTCACATGTTATCTTTGATGAACAGAGATGAGATAATGAAAGTGTGACTTCAATCAATGACACAAACAACACTGGTTCCCTCTACAGCCTCTGTGTTAATAAGTTGCAAGCCTCTGTTTTATGGGTTAAGCAAGAGACTTTGATAACAATTAGTGATCCTGAGAGTTTAGAAGAGCCTTCGACCTGTGCTTTTGAATGCACTGTAAATCTTAGATAAGCTGAAGCTTCCCTCATTTAGAGAAGGTCCATGGGGTGAACATTTGCTTTAGTTATTTATGCTGTTCAGTGCCTGCATGGGGGAAACAGGCACTCCTTCCAGCCTCCTCCCTCTACAGGATGTTTAGAATCAGTACTAAAGTGTATTATGCATAACTCCCCAAATTCTCAGAGAGTATCATAATTCATTCCCCAATTATGGTTTTATTCCTGAAGTAGTGTCATACTCACATATCTTTACATGCAAAGGTTCCCATCTCTACATTCTCCTTCAATAACTTTTACTTCACACCTTTGTGCGTGAACTGCTAGGGCATTTTTCACCAATTTGCCCATGATTGCTTCTTCTCTTTTCCGCTCTTCATTTGTAATCATTATTTGACATAAAAGAGTACAGCATTCCTTGGAATTTGTGCTGCAGATGGAAAATCACTGGCCTACTAGAACAGGTTACTGAAACCCACTTAACATATGAATGAGTTTGCTGTGTGAGCACAATTTAGGATACTGTGCTTGTATAGCGTATAACTAAAGAAGCGAAATTCAATGATTTCTGACTGATGCCATGAGTGGGGCTTCATTTGCCCCATTAACACGGGGAGAATAAGCATGGATATATCATCTTAAAGGTATGTATTATTGTTGATGAAATATAAACAGCGCTGCTGTTTATGGGGAAGAAACTAAAATATAAAAATCTTTTTTATAGAAAAATGGTATAATAGATGGCATTGTCTGTGCATGTTTATGCATTTTGCCTACACAGTCCCTGGTCAGATTTCTTAGTGATTCATTGCTGGCCTTGTAACTCTTAACTGTTTGCCCCCCTACAACAGCAATGCATGCGTAAAGAGCTGTAAAATAGTTTTAGAATAGAATATGAAAAAGGCAACCACTGTTCCACAATGCTGAATAAAAAAAGTAAAAGTGTATGGTGCAGCTCAAGAACAAGTTCAGAGATTCTGGCAGCTTGACTACATGCAAGATGCACAATTCCTTTTACTTCCCCAAAATTTGTTTATCTGCAGCTGTCCAATAAGGCTGGGCTGCCTCTGCCTGTCACATGCTGTCCAAGCCTCACTCTCATGGCGCCTCTGCCTTTCTCTCGCTCTCCCTCTTGCTTTCCTTTTGTCCAGTTATCTCCCCTTTGCTTCCTAAATCGGGGGACATCAGTGCTGTCAGAATGGTTAAGCGTGTTACAGATTCCAGCAGATAATTTGCACCACAGCAGTACTTTACTAATAATTTACACCCCTATGGACACTATGGTCAAAAAGTAAAAGCGGTGGTAATATTGCAGGTTTTAATGTGAATTTTCCAGCAATGCCAGTTTTTAACATGCACGGCTCTGAAGTAAAAGTATTTACTCACTGCTAAAACCATGGTGAACAAAATTTCCAAAACTTTATAAATACAAGAATGTTTAATAGCAAACTGCAGAGTAAAATGTAGTGGTGTAAACTGCACCACTGATTGCACAGCATTATAAATAGCGTTATACATAGATCACTAGTATAGACTGCCTTCAAACTGCATTTGTAAATATGACCAGAACTTCATGCACCATAATGTTGCTGAAGTGCCGAAGACCCAAAACCACCTATTGAGCCAAAGCCACAAAAACACCCAAAGCCATGAAATGACCTTGAGTTGAAGTCCTGAACCTGCGAAAAGACCCAAAGCCAGGAAAAGAGCCTAAGGTAAGTTCCACTGAACACCAATGTGTTTTTTTTAATTTTATTAAACCCCTGGTCATCAGTGAATTATGTTAATACTATATATAGGCCCCTAACCACCAATTTTTCTTGTAAGGGGGGGGGTATGGCCACCAATGTTTTTTTAAAAAAAACTTTTATGGGGGGCCCTAGTGCCAATGTTTTTTTTTAACTTGTAGGGGGGCCCTGACCACCAATGTTTTTTTAAAAACTTTTATGTGGGATCCTGGCCGCCAATGTTTTTTTTTTTTTTTTTTAACTTATAAGGTGGTCCTGACCACCAATGGCTTTGACGTGTGTGTGGGGGTTTACCATTTTTAGCACTGATGTCTGTGTGTCCTGGGCGATATCTGGGGTGGGGCTTGGGCTTGGGCTGATGTGGGCGGAGACCAGGGGGCCCAGAAAATGTTGTTGTACAGGGCCCAGTGATTTCTGATGGCGGCCCTGCCGGAGACCCTTGAGGTAAAAGACAAATGTTCCACGGATTCTGAAGAGTCAGAACCCCAAACAAAGAAATCACAGATTTTTATAGACTTGGAAATATACTGTATGACATTAGAATGTACAGGAGTAAAAGGAAGTTACCAGTGGGAGAGCATAGAGATATCTCTTCACAGCACAGAAAAACAAAGAACTGCTTTTAGAAACAAGAAGATGGCCGGCTAGCTTGAAAACTGAATCTATCCGAGTCAGGAGGCTCCCGGGGGAATCTGCATTCACAGAATGTTATTCTCTGTTAATCTTTATTGGATTTCCCTCAGGAAACTTCAGAACTTTAAAACGATAAGTTTTGATTAAAAAAATACAGTAGTGGTATTTTTTTTACTGTTATTGCCCTGCCCACTTATTGTTCCCTGTGATCAATATGATTGACATATATAAAATTCAGTGTAAAAAAAAAAGATATGCACAGATCTCACAATTCAAAAGAGAAGTATAAAATTGGAATAATGATGCTACTGCTGCTGCTGGGCAGCGTATAATAGAGTGGGTATTTTTTGACAGAATTGGGCTTGGGGGGTTTGTAGGGTTGTCATTGGTGGGTAGGAGACTCAAATCACAGCATATGGTGGTACTAAAAGGTTAATGTCATGTTGTGAAGTAAATTTATTTTATGTGACATTCCATACATAATTGCAGATATGTAAGTTATAACCTACATAGTGATTGACTGAATGCAGGATTTAGTTGGGGATTTGGCCAAATGCTGGCATTCTTTGCAGGATTCAGATACAGCTGTGGTCAGACAAACCGAATCAGAGCCCTAAGGGGGGTTATTTACTAAAACTTGACTTTTTATGATCATGCTTTTTTTGCCAAAAATCTTAATTAGTTGTGGAAAAAAAAAAATTGAAGCTGCAAAAAGCCGGAATCCAAAAAATTGCTCAAGGGACTGGTTAACTCTTTCTGTTTGACTATTAGTTTGTGGGTGATATGCGTGGAAAATGATAAATTGATCCCAACCAAAGATCAAAAGGCTTTCCAGAACTTAGAAACAAATTGTACTCCCCTATCGGAGACAATGTTGATAGAAAAACCATGTAATTTGAAAATGTGAGAAACAAATAATTCTGCCAAAATTTTCGCAAAGTGAAGGTGTAGGAGAGGAATACAATGACTCATTTTGCTGAATCTATCAACCACCACCCAGATCCCAGTTTTCCCCTGTGAGGAAGGAAGATCCACAATAAAATTCATAGACAGATGGTACCAGGGTCTATCAGGAATGGGCAACAACCTTAACAACCCCTGTGATAGATTTCATAAGTATTTTGACCTTTGACAAACAGGACACATCTTGCTTAAATGAAGGCCACCACACATTACGAGACAATAAATAAGAAGTTTTAGAAATACCAGGATGTCCCAGCATCTTAGAGTTGTGAGCTTCATTGAGTACCTGTTCCCTCAGCTCTTTATGAACAAATAATCCTCAGGAGCCAGAGTTTTTGCCTGAGATAAAAGTGTGGAAACATCAGACCCTAAAACTGCCACAATCATCACTCTGGGTATGATAGAGACACACTCTAAAGGTTCAGACAAGTTGGAGACAAAGCTCCTAGAGAGTGCATCTGCTTTAATATTTTTGGGACCAGGCCTATAAGTCAGAGAAAAATTAAATTGGGTAAAAAATAAAGCCCCCCTAGCCTGTCTAGGATTTAATCGTTTTGCAGACTCAATATATAAAAGGTTCTTGTGGTCAGTATAGACCGTTATAGTAGTTATAGTATGTTTAGCCCCCTCTAGCAGGTGTCTCCATTCCTCAAAGGCCCATTTAATAGCCAACAATTCTCTATTACCAATGTCATAATTGGCCTCAGCAGATGAGAATTTTCTAGAAAAGAAAGCACATGGATGCACCTTATTGGTTACTGGGTGCCTTTGGGAAAGAACTGCCCCTGCCCCAACTTCTGAGGCATCTATCTCTACAGTAACTGGTAGGGTTGTATCAGGATGGCGAAGAATGGTGGCCGACACAAATTCCTTTTTTAGGAACTCAAAGGCTTGGATAGCCTCAGGAGGCCACATACTGGTATCCGCACCTTTCTTGGTTAGATCCGTAATTGGGGAGACAACCAAAGAAAAATTTTTAATGAATTGCCATATTGTAGTTCGCAAAACCTAGAAACCTTTGGGTTGCACATAACGAGAGGGGTTGAGCCCAGTCTAACACAGCTGTAACCTTCCCGGATCCATCTCCAACCCCTTACCAGAAATGTTGAACCCCAAAAATGGTACAGTGGAAAGGTACATTTTTCTAGCTTGGGAAACAGATTGTTTTCCCTTAATCTGCGTAGGACCTCACGTACGTGCTGTCGATGGTCACACAGATTAGAGGAGAAAATCAATATATCATCAAGATAAACTACTACATATGGGCCAAGAAGATCCCGAAAAATGTCATTGACAAATTCTTAAAAAAACGCAGGGGCGTTGCAGAGGCCAAATGGCATGACTAAATATTCATAATGGCCATCCCTGGTATTAAAGGCCATTTTCCACTAATCCCCTTCCCTAATACGGATGAGATTATACGCACCCCTAAAATCAAGTTTAGTATAAATTGTGGCATTTTTGACTTGATCAAACAGCTCAGAGATTAGTGGAAGGGGATAGCAATTTTTTACTGTAATTTTATTAAGGCCACGATAATCATTACATGGGCGAAGACCCCCATCTTTCTTGCCCATGAAAAAGAACCCAGCCCCTGCAGGAGAGTTAGAAGGTCGAATAAACCCTCTCTCCAGGTTTTCTTCAATGTAATCTTTTATAGACTTTCAGGCAGTGAGAGTGGATATGTTCTCTCTCTAGGGGGAGTAGACCCTGGAACCAAATCTATAGGGCAATCATAACGCCTATGAGGTGGTAATGTTTCAGCGGACTTCTTGGAAAATATATTAGAAAAGTCTGCATACGGGGAATACGAGGAACTCTAGAGAAGTTGTTACAACCATTTGAAGGGAGTTCATACATTTAGACCCCCATTTAATAATCTCCCCCGATACCCAATCTAAATGAGGGTTATGGGTTTGCAACCAGGGTAGCCCCAGGATTAAGGGAGAAGAGGAAGAACCGTTAAAAATATGAAAAGATATTTCCTCATAATGTAGATTATTAATACACATTGAAACTGGTATAGACTTCTGAGTCACCAGCCTAGATCCAAGTGGGCGCTTATCAACTGCAAGGATTCTAACAAGAAGTATAAGGGGAACAAGAGGAATGTTAAGCCTTACTGCGAAGGCGGCATCTATTAAGTTCCACGTCGCCCCAGAATCCACAAAGGCAGATATTTTAGCAGAACCCCCAGGCCAATACAGATTCACTGGTACCAAAATCCTAGAGGAAAATAGGGGAGAGGAAACTTCTCGACCCAAATGAAGCTTCCCTTCTCCATTAAGGCTTTGGAGTTTCCCGGCCTCTTAGGACACTGGTTCAGAAAATGGCCTTTATCCCCACAATACATACAAAGATCAAGGGCCTGCAAACCTTTTCCTCAGGGGACAAGTGAGTGACCCCCAATTGCATGGGTTCCTCCTGAGGTAAAGGCAGCAAGGGGGTAGGTGACATCAGTACTATGCATGGAATAAAAAGGTGTACACCTTTCAGCCTTCCTTTCCCTTTGTCTCCTATCAATCTGGATGGCTAACCTCATTAGGTCATCCAGAGTGGAAGAAGGAGGGTAATTTACCAGGCAATCTTTAACAGACTCAGAAAGCCCCACCCAGAATTGGCTATGAAGAGCCGTGTCGTTCCAACCGGTCTCGACAGACCACCGGCGGAACTTGGTACAATATTCTTCAATAACCCTTTTTCCCTGGCGCAGTTTACGTATTGCGGTGTCGGCTGAGGCGGCATGATCCGGGTCATCGTAAAGGATTGCCATGCAATTAAAGAATGTATCTAGGGAAAACTGGGCTGGATCGGAGGAAGGCAGCCTTAGTGCCCATATTTGTGGGTCACTCTGTAATAAGGTCATAACGAACCTTAGTTTTTCCTCACCGGCAGTGAACGAGTGAGGGAAAAAACCAAGGTAAAGTTTGCATGCCTCTTGAAAAATGAAGAATTTACTCCTATCCCCACTGAATTTTTCAGGGAAGGAAATTTTGGGTTTGTGAGGATTACTCCAATTACCTATAACTGCAGCAGGGCCCTCATGGGTGGCAACAGGATTTGGCATCTGCTGCACAGCGTCCAGTCTGTGTGATAGGTTGTGCAGACCTTGGACCAGGTAATCATGTTTCCGTTCTTGATCCTCCAAGCGCTGTAGAAGGGTGGTGAGAAGCGATTCAATGGTGGGAGGAGCAGCGGCACGGTGACCTTCGTCGTCCATTTTTTCTGGCCCGTTGTACTGTCATGAATTGGCACCCAGAATCCAGAACCAATGCTAGGCTCCCTGGTCTCGGCTCTTACTTCTGCCTTTAAGAGCTGCCTTTCACCTCGGTTGGAGCCCTTGGCTAATTGGATGCTGCCAGGTCTTATAAAGAGAGGAGCCAAGCGAGGGTTCTGGACAAGCAGAGGGGCACGATCGTTAAGCAAAGTCTTTTGGGCAAAAGGTCACAGTTCAAGGGTTAGACAAAAACATAGTCAAACAGGCCGGATCGTGCAGGCAGAATTTAAATGGAGTCAGACAGGCAAGGGTCAAAACCAGAATATCAATCAGAGTAGTCAAAACAGGCACAGGTCGGATAACGGAGTGTAGAATAGTCAAATAACAGGCCAAGGTCGGGATCACAGAAATCAGGAGAAAATCAGGCGAAAGGGGTCAAAACACTAATCAGAACCAGAACAGGAATAGCACCCAGGAACTTACGAATAGAAACAAACAACGGGCAATGATTTCCATTACAAGGTCCCTTTAAATACCTATTTGAAATTTTTGCGATTTGCGTGATAATGTCATGACGTCGGCGATGTTGCGCACAAATCCAGGAAGCGGGCGTCCCCGCCGAGAACGATTCGGGCGTCCCCGCATAGTCTACTACTACTACTTTTTTGCCTCTAAGCGATATAGCTCCTTACCGATGCAATTGGCTTTGAAACTTCAACCTCAACCATTGCAGCATAAATACTTCACAGAAATAACTGTAAAATAAAGTTAGGTTTTTCCTGTTTAAATCATAAATCACTTTAGACACTCATCACATGCAAACCTGGAATAGAAGAGGGTCGACTGATCTGTACGCAGAATAGAAATTCATTACTTTTATAGATATTTCTCACTACTCTAGAATGAGATTGGTTTCACAATTTGAAAACCACTTGTCATATAAAAAGATAAATAATGTACTGTTCTCTTCATGCAGAAGGAGGGATATTTTACCGGTGATTGGCTTTAAACCCAGATGGTATCTTTTCATTTATCCCTCTTATTTCAATATTATCTGATTGCTGGCAATTTCACACTGATTACATAGTTAACCTCTGTATTTTAATGTTTTTTTTGTTGTTAAAGAAGAAACACTCAGACTTTAAGAGTTTCTTTTATACAAATTTTAGAAAAATGCTTAAAATTAAGGTCATCATTGTCAGACAATAGAGTAATTATTGAGTAATGAGCTTTGAAATTAAACACACACAAGAGCTACTGCTCATTTTTAATTTAATAAAAGCTCACTTTTACACTAACTTTGACTACGCTTTAGATGTGCTATTTTAAACAACTTTTCAGCTGGTCATCAAAATTTACTCTGCATGTTTTTTTTTAATTATTAGCTGTTCTGTTCTTGCTCTTTCTAGAATGAAAAGACTGTCTTTTTGTCAGGGTCACTGGCCCCAGCAACCAAAAGACGGATTGACTGTGAGTTTTAAAATGTATTGCTAGTCTTATTTTTTGTTGTAAATGCTTTTTAGACCCTCTTTAATTTTATTCAATTGTGATTTCAAAAGCACTCCCTAGTTGCTAGGATAATTAAGCCAGATAAGTAAATGTTAATACTCACTTAGAAATAATTTTTCCCAAAAGAGAAGATCATCCAGGAAAGAGAACAGGGTGGTCTAACTGGAGCATGTGGTTCAACAGAGTAGCCATGACTTTTGTAAATACCTGGGGGCTGTGACGAAGCCACTGATAATGCTTCCATAGGACTGTTAACCGTAGATACTGCAGATAGTACTTGTGTAAAGGAATAGCTTGGTGCATATCCTTTAGGTCTGTTGAGGTAAAAAAAAAATCTGCCCTTTGCACGTTTGATATGAAGAACCTGAGGGATTCCATGCTGAATGTTTTAATACACAGGAAACTTAATAAAAGGATATTTTCTTTTTGGGGACGCGTAAAAGATTTGAGTAAAATCCATTCTCATTTTCTCTGGACAGTAGAGAACTAAAAGGTCATTTGGTTGTTAAAGGGTCTGGATTTTTTTGTCTTGTGGAAGGAAATGGCTTTTACTTCTATTGATTTTTTGTCCAGTTCAAGGCCAATAAGAGAGACTCCAGTGCTGGGACTGGCAGGTTCTTCTCAAACGTTAGGTTGGCATTTCAGGTTTTTATCCAGAGAGCTCCTCAGGATCCCAATTATAGGGCAGGGCATCACATAGGAAGTGAACCATCATGCATGGCAAAATGAAGCGAAAGAGGCTGCTAGAGCGTTTTTGAGCCATAGTTCTAAAATTCAGGAGTCGTGTATTATGACTACTATGGGATTAAATGCTGTGTTTGTGGGGGAAAATGTTTTTAGGATGCTTTTGACCATTCTGAACATCAAGATGTTCTGTACTACATGTTTTTGACTACAAGAATCATTTGGTGGACTGCACTTTCATGATTTTCATGATACTCTCAGTTGCATTTGACAACTACAAATTCCAGTGTTGATTAGCACGGAATCTCTTAAAACTGCAGTAGACTTTAAGCATCCATTGGATTTTTATGACAAAGAACTATTATGAGAGGGGGTAATGCAGGGAATGAGAGGAACTCACATGGAGAAACTTTTTTTATTGCCATCTTCCCTACTATAGATATGAAAAGGAAAGAACGCCTTCTTCCATGAGTCGTTTGAGAAAATAGTGGTAATTCCAAGCCTGAGCGCTGCAAAGTGTAAAGAACTGTAAAGAACTAAAAATGAATACTAATTGTGAAGCAAGATAAAGGAATTGATAAATATGAAGTAATTGTCATTTTTACTGAGTAATAATGCTAATCATTACTGCTTAGTAAAAATACCAATTGTTGGTAATACCAACAATTAAAATGTAAAGTGTCATTTTATATCGGCAATTACAATTCAATGCACTTCATGTAGTGTGTCAAATCCATACAAATACAGAGTTTAACAGTTTGTTCATCCTTCGCACTTGGAAAGTTGTTTACTAACTACACAAGATCGTCTTCAATGACTCAGAGATGAAGGTTAGATGACTGCAGGATAACATGAGCGGCCCAGTGTGAGCTGAATAGTCAGCACATCAGACCTTTCACAAGAAAAATGATTATTAAGGACCAGGGGAAAATTAGATTAATGGAGTAAGTGGAAATTATGTAGGGAGTGCTGATTTTTCTAAATTTAAGCAACCATCTACCAAGCAGAAAATTGCTCAGGAACATAAATTTATCTTCTGTAGTGTTGTCTGCTAGGGAGCAAAGTAGTTATCTAACCCTATTTTTGCGAACACATTTGTGATTTATGAGTGGTGTGTAAGATGTGCCATATTGTTAAGAGCCACAGGAGCCTTTGTTGTGGTATTAGTAGGGGTCCCCGAGAAACTATAATATTTTCATATAATTTCCAAGAAATAAAATACAATCCATTGTACTTTGCCTTCCAGCAACTCAAATCACATCACAACCCGAGCCACGCTGTAGAATAAGCCAAATTTTCCTTTCCTCTGGTTGCCTGTCAAATTAGTTATCTGATAAAATAGAAAACAGTGATGATAAAAATGTGATTTACTTCCTTTTCCTCCAGTCATAAACATTTATGTCTGAAGTGTAACAAGGAGTTTAAAATCCAACTATGTCTTCTTGATATATGATGCAACCTTCAAGGAATTTGGCTTGTTTGCTTCTTTTTTTAACCATTCTTCTGCTCTGGAGGCTGTAGGCTTTATGAAAGATGGTGACAAGTGCTCAAGATAATGAAAATCTATGTTATTCTAAAAAATCGTTTTCCGTTTCGATACAGCTATGTTGTAAGATGTTTAGGAAATATACCACCCGCATTTGAAAAATGTGTTCAAAATTAACTGACGGATTTTACTGAAGCTAAGATTTGTTCAAGGTCATGGACATACACATGATTTTTAGATGTTGCAAATGGATGTGCTTAAGTAAGTCAGAATCAACCATGCCCCCACATTCAGTTTTGCCCCTATATTCAGTTTTGCCTCCACATGGTACAAGGCATCAGTCAATGTACATCAGTGGTGTTGGGATGGCTGTGTGTTTCTGTGTTACATTTAAAAGGAAATTAAAAAGTCAGTTAGAGCAAAAAATTTAAATTACACCTGTATGTGTGTGTGTATATATATATATATATATATTTTTTTTTTTAGCCAATTCCAAATATTGCAGCACTCTGCTCACACCTCCTCCTGTCTCCTCATAAGCAGGCCGTCGTCACTAGAAATGATATGTTGTTTTAGGTCATTTACTGAGCTTATTCAGAGTGCTGTCTGGACATATAATTTGCAACTGATTATTAACCCTCAGTTCTTTCTCGCTTTCTTTCTTGAAGCCATATGTGGAAAATGATGATCCCCAACAGACCTTCGTTTACAAAGCAATCATTTGCTGGCACTTTATCAAAAGCTTTTGCAAAATGCATTAGGTCAACTGCAACATCATTGTCCTATTTTTTACTTTCTACATATGAAATAAGCAATATATAAAAAATATTCCTGTATGTAATGATAATATCTACAACAGTAATAGCTGTACCCTGGGGAAAACCCGTCAGTACACACAAATGATGTCAATTGGTAAATTGCAAATAAAAATAAATAAAATAAAAAAAATATATATATCCCAGCGCTCTTAACTGCAAGAGAGCAACAAAAGTAATACTGTGCAGTATTTGAAAAAGGATCCATGATGATCCGAAACATGTTGTGACAATAAAGGAATTTTGCAGCCAAGACTGCTGATTGTAACGCTCCTTCCTATCCTACAATTTTTGCAAAAGTAATATTGTGCAGTACTTATAGCATAATTGTACACACAATGTGTCTGAGGTTGGGGAAAATGTGCAAAGAGAAAAGTTCTGTATCCCAAGGGGTACAGATGGACAAACTCCAACAAATGGTTAAAATGGGTACTTATAAACCCCTCAACTTGATTAGCAGTGTATAAATTCCCTCTTTTATAGACAGAAGTGGGAGAGTGCCCAAATAGATTTTATTTATGATCAAATAGATATATATATTGCACCAGATTTCCATATTCACATAGGTACTCGCGTTCCATGGTCCGGGTTCTGTGAGGGTAAAGATGTTATCAAAGATGACATTCCCCACGAATTCCTTTCTTGGTACGTGTTTCAACAATCAGGCTTGATCAGATGTAGACGTCACACTCATTAGTGATGGGTGAATAAATTTCCGCGTTTCCCCGCCAGTGTATAAGTTTGTAAAACTGCGGCAGAAATTAGCTGGTGAAAAATCCGCCGCGACAAAAAAAATTGTCATGCCTCAGAATAGTCGCATGCATTAAAAACTGTTGTGCGTCGAAATTATTTGGACGCCCATTGACTTTAATGCATTTGGACAAAATAGTCACAAGTGTAAAAATTGTTGCTCGCGTTAAAATTATTATTGACTTAAATGCATTTCATGAATTCTTGGATTTTTCTGTAAAAATCACCCTTCACTATCTCTCATGCATTAATGTTGTGTGACTTGGGTTATGTGACTGAATAAGAAAAATTAAATATCTTCATGGTCCCCAGTATGGTGTTACAGTAATGCCTAGATTTTATTGTTGCTGGGTAACTTTCACACCAGTGCAGGATGGAGACATTGGCTTAAAGGAGAAGGAAATCACTAGGGCACCAAGTTTTAGGCACACCCTAATGATTCTAGTTGCTTATGTATAATTGGCCTTTAAAATTGTAAAAAGGTCCAGCTAAGGACTGATACACAGCATTACATTACTATTTTCCAGACAATTCTGTTCTGCCCACCATGTTATATTATGTAATATTAAACATATTTATATATAAAATAGCTGAAAATAAAAGTACAACATGCCACCAGCTAATAAACAAAGTATTTTCCACTTGAAGGGGAATTGAAAATCAGAATAATATCTAATTCTCAGAAAGAACTATAGAGATTTGGTTTATTAATTCAGAAAATCAAGCCTAGAGCCACAGAAAATCATGTTCAAAGGATTATTGGTAACTTATTCTACTATAGTAGAAACCACAGTAATTACAACCTTAAAGTATATCAATAAAGACAGTGGTGACCCTGCCATGAGGTAAGGGGGAAAGGATTACTACATATATTAATGCTTGTAATAAGAAGCTGACCTTCAGATTAGAATTTGAACTTTGGCTGCAGGAGAGCCTTAGTATTTTTTACAATGTGTGTGATACGTTACTGGCAAGTAGGGATGTCGCGGACTGTTCGCCCGCGAACTAGTTCGCGCGAACATTGACTGTTCGCGTCCGCCGAATGTTCGCGAACGTCGCGCGACGTTCGCCAATTTGGGTTCGCCTTAGATGGCGCTTATTTTTTACCTCTCACCCCAGACCAGCAGATACATGGCAGCCAATCAGGAAGCTCTCCCTCCTGGACCACCCTCACACCCCCTGGACCACTCCCCTTCCATATATAAACTGAAGCCCTGCAGCGTTTTTTCATTCTGCCTGTGTGTGCTTGCAAGAGCTAGTGTAGGGAGAAAGCTGTTTAGTGATTTGAGGGACAGTTGATAGTAACTTTGCTGGCTAGTATTCTACTTGATACTGCTCTGTATTGTAGGGACAGAACTCTGCAGGGATTTGAGGGACAGTGAGTTTAGGTTAGTTAGCTTTGCTGACTAGTAGTAATCTACCTTATACTGCAGTGCTCTGTATGTAGCTGCTGTGGGCACTGCTTCTGATCTCATCTGCTGACTGCTGTAATAACCCAATAGTCCTTGTAAGGACTGCTTTTATTTTCTTGTTTTTTTTACTTTGCTACTATAAGAGCCCAGTGCTATTAGTCTAGCTGTGTTGGGGAGTGGGACTGGTGTGCTGCTCCTAGTAGTTCAGCACCAACCAGAGTAATTTTATTTTTTTAATATATATATATATTTTTTTATTTTACTTATCTTACTGTTCTTTAACGTGTCCAGTGCTGTTTGCTGTTCTTCATAGTAGTGCACCAATAGTAGTGCACTTGCAGGCATTGTTTGCCCAGTGTGTTCTTCAAACAACTGCCACCTAGCTGTGTGAGCTTTTTCACATTCTGTCTAAATATCAATAATAATACCGTCTCCAGAAACACCACTTGAGTGACGTTTTTCAAGCAGCATTAATATATTCCGTATCCACTGCTGTAGTGTATACGTTGACCTTGCAGGCATTGTTGTTTGCCCAGTGTGTTCTTCAAACAACTGCCACCTAGCTGTGTGAGCTTTTTCACATTCTGTCTAAATATCAATAATAATGCCGTCTCCAGAAACACCACCTGAGTGACGTTTTTCAAGCAGCAATAATATATTCCGTATCCACTACTGTATACGTTACCCTTGCAGGCATTGTTTGCCCAGTCTTTAACCAAGTGCCACCTAGCTGTGTGAGCTTTTTCACATTCAGTGTCCAGAAACATCACCTGACTGTGATGTAGTGTGATTTCTGCCCTTTACAGCACAAAACGCAGCGCTGTGTCAACAATGTATTTTTTAGATACATTTTTGCCCTTGATCCCCCTCTGGCATGCCACTGTCCAGGTCGTTGCACCCTTTAAACAACTTTAAAATCATTTTTCTGGCCAGAAATGTCTTTTCTAGCTTTTAAAATTTGCCTTCCCATTGAAGTCTATGGGGTTTGCGACGTTCACGAACCGTTCGCATTTTTGACGCAAGTTCGCGAACATTTTTTCCGACGTTCGCTACATCCCTACTGGCAAGTCTTTTGCACCGGTTCTACAGACTAGGGATCAATACACAAGGCACAGCGTTGTGGAGCCTTGTACTTTAAACAAAATGAATTCCAGAGTTCCCTTGACACGTTGTACCAATAGTACTCACATCAATGCTGTTGCCAATATTTTTATATTTCAAATCATTTACCTTAATATATACAATGTATAGTTTTGCATGTGTTTTTAGGGTGAATGCAAATACGCTGAAAGGCTGGGCACATTTACAACTACCACTTTACAGTCATTAATTATAACAGCTAGTCTTCATTTATCGGGTTTCTCTTTCTGAGTTCAGTGAGGTGATCCTCTTACCAAAACACACTTCTTTGTTAAAGAAGTCTACTTTGCCTTAGACTCATTTCATGATCCATTCGTCTCTAGCACATGGACTCCAACGAGGCTTAAAATTCCCTCTTTTTCATGAAATCCCTTTCCAATAGGAAGTTACCAGCTTGTTCCATAATGTGTGTAACCAATGGAGGGGCACTTTCCTCGCCTACTCTGTTTGGAATAAACTATAACAGATCAAATCAAAATCCTAATTTCCTATAAATACTATCACAATAAAATAAAATATTAAGCTATAATTATTATACTGTATTATACAGACTTTACAAAATCAGCCTCTTCTTGCATGGGTTTTTAATTTTTAGTGATCACTATTTATGATTACCATATACTTATAAAACACCAACACATTATAAAGAAATGTGCAACAAATGGGTGTACACATATAGATTTCATAAAAATATAACTGGTAATTAAGACAAGAGGTAAAGAGCTTACAATCTAAAAAATACATTTTATAATCTAATAAAAGAAATTATGGCATAATAAGAGTATGAGACACAGGAAGGTCTATTTTTCCAATTTTTTCTTTTGATTTTTTTTCCCAATTCAAATAAACTCAAAATTCTACAAAACTTCTTACTTGGTTATTTATAAAACAAATCCAAATATAAAAAACTTGAGCGAATAAAACTTTGTATGCATAAAATGCATAGAATTCATATTCTACTCACATTCTTTTCAATGGGCCTATAAACTCAGAAATTTCAGATTGAAAAAAATGCTAAAATTTTGTCATTGACTTCTACATGAACCCCTCAAGCTTTTATATGCCAAAGTTATGCATCTTTTTTTAGGTTAATAAATATCAAACGTTCGAGTTTTTTAAACCATAATTTAAATTCATGAGGTTTAGTGGAAAAACATTCTAATTGTGTTAAAAAATTTAATTGAAAAGTTGATAAATCAGTCCTAAAGTATAGGAATGGGCAAAAGCAGTAGTCAGCATGTGCAAGTGAAATTTTGCTATGTAGCTCTCAATTGTGTCAGGCTGGAATCATGAAGAAAAATGCTGCATTGTGGGTAAAATACATGCTGATTGCATCCAAAACTTCACTTTGTACATTGCAGTGCGGTATGTAAATTACCCATGGTATGTGATATTGTTCTCTATAACAGCAGAACACATGTTTTTAAGAAGAAATATGGTGTCACAGCCCATCAAGATGCCTTTTTTCCCCTACAATTGTTTGACAGATCTGGATAATCATCCTCTGAGCATCTCTTACCATTCATGAAAATACCAAGGACTGTGACATTTCAGTATGCTCAGTTTATCACATTTGCCGGATAGTTATAGTTTATCAATTCAAATCCCTTATTTGTGACACAAATGCGATTGATAAATAGACATTAAGCTTTACAGTGGATAAAGAAACACATTACTTTAGCTCTCGAGCTTGATAAATAACCCAAAGGAAGTTTACATGATTTTATTATTTTGTTACAGAATCCTCCACATATTGATTGCTGCAGACATTCATGGTAGTAGAAAATACTGCTCCAGGTATGAGGGAAAATCCCACTGTAATATATTAGGTTCTGCATTTTTATGTACTTTACAAATATCATCTTTAGTAGTTAGTATTAAGCAAGACTATAAAGGGACAGTTCTGTGTAAAAATAAAAACTGGGTAAATATAGTAATATAGTTAGTTAGCAAAAGATTTAATGTATAAAGGCTGGAGTGACTGAATGTCTAACATAATAGCCAAAACACTACTTCCTGTGTTGCAGCGCTCTAACTCTGAGTTAGTCAGTGACTTGAATGGGGACATAACTGTTCAGTGAGTTTGCAATTGATCCTCAGCATTCAGCTCAGATTAAAAAGCAACAATTATGAGCCATGTGGCCCTCCCTCAAGTCACTGATTGGTTACTGCCTGGTAGCCAATCAGTGGAAACCAAGAGAGATTCAAAGCAGGAAGTAGTGTTCTGGCTATTATGTTACACATCTACTCACTCCAGCCCTTTTACATTACATTTTTGGCTAATTAACTACAATACATTGTAAACATTTTTTATTTTGCACAGCCTATCTATTTAGTTATTTTTTATTTTTACACTAAACAAAGCATGCTCAAATCATAATACCCATAAAAAATAAAGTAACCCAGGTAGAATTACTCCTGTTAAGTTGGAGCCATTGGCAGTTATTAAGAGAAATGCTGCTCTCGTTATATTGAATAAGGTCCATAGGGCTTTTAACTTCACAGATCTATACAAAAGCAATTTTCACCTGCATTAAACCAGGTAGAGAATGACTCCAAACAGAAACTGAAAATAATTGTGTGGGTGCAATAAACGAGAACAAAAAGCTGGAGGAAAAAGTTTGCTGTATTGGAGTTCAATTTTTTCTAATTGCAGACTTCCAGTTCTGTGAATCACAGGATTATCTGTCTCAAGGATAATTTTGTATTTGCTTATATTTACACTACACGGTCACTTTGGATGGCAGGTGCTCAGTTCTTGCCTTTGTAGCGCTATAGTAAACTGACTTGTGCTAGGACAGTTTAGCTAGGTTCCTTGGTGAGCTGAGACCACCGATGAGCTCTCTTTCTCAGGGGTAAGCCCTCGCAGCGGGGTGGAGGCAAGGGTGTAGTGTAACTGTAACCTGATGCAATAGCACAATGATGGGCGCCAGTAGTTCTTTAACAGTTGAACCAAGAACAGTATTTATTGAACAATAGCACAGAGATCATTTAGCACATTGATCCACAATGGTGTATAGAACATACACAGCAGCATAAAGGAAGCATATACTCATAGCACGTATAGGCTGAATCCCCACAGGCTAGGGAATATACAGCAGAGAGTAAGTTGACAGCATGTGATGGGTATTGCCCGGTTTTCAGGATATCTTCCAGTGGCAGACTAGGGGAACTCCTGACATCCCTATCTCAACACTTGGTTCCCTACTCTGGGTCAGTAATACCCTGGGATCTTAATCCCTCTAATCTCCTCGGCGGAGCCTTGAGCTACTCAACTAATTAACCTCTCTATCACTCCTAGAGCGATCTATAAAACGAGTATAGCTGTCTAATTACTAGGGCCAAGGCGCCTAGGGTCAGCATCACCCATTCCCTTCCAGCCTGCTTGGTTGGGCTAAAGCAATGGACCCAGAGTACATGGTTCCTAAACCTTTTATACTCTGGCACAGTGCCTCTAGAGTACACTGTGTGAACTGCAGGGGTTACATAAGCACAAGGTCCCCATAAGGACCCACTGAGGTGTCCATATTACTAGGGATGTGCCTGTCTGTAAAGTGTAAGGGTGTCTAAGATTTTCACATCCCTACACCTTTATACATCACCCCCAAGTTTATAATTTAAATTCAACTGCTTCTTTACAGCATTCCAGCTCCTGCATTTCTTCAGTTTCTCAACTGGATCAGGCTCTTGCTCCCCTAGAATGAGTGCAACCTCACCCTGACATTCAGTTTTTGTATGAAGTATGTATGTCATTCTAAACACACTGCAGTTGACCGAAAAGGACAGTTTAATCTAAGAGCAGTACTTACCTTTTGCTTCCGTTATAATTTTTTTTTTTCCCCTAGCTAAATCACAGTTATCAACTCCATGTTTACATCTCACCAGTGGAACCAGCACATTAGAAGTGCTCATAAAGTTGAGTCTTTCATCATTCAATCATTTTTAAAATAGATATTGCAAAGACCATTATTCATATAGACAGGAACGTCAAACATAATGTGTGGCCCTTGAGCTTCAGTTTCCAGCAGCCAGCTAAAGGGTTGCAGGTTGGAAAACAATGATTCAATGGCATACCTTTCACCATCTTACAATATCATACCTGCCATCTCATATGGTATCTCATCATGTAAGGATCACTTCTATAAGTACCCTTCGTATAAAGGAAGCACAGTACTACCCATTTAAGAAGTTCCTCTCAATGCATACCCTTTTGATCCAGAATGCTCGGGACCTGGGGTTTTCCAAATAATGGATCTTTCCATGATTTGGATCTTCAGGCAAGGCAATAACTTTTACTTTTTATTCTGCACATATGTGTCACTGCTCTACTACTAACAGTGCCCACAAAATGAGTTCCCAGATCTAAGAAAACAAGAATCAAATAATTTATATAGTGTAATTAAAGTTAATTTTTGCTTGAATAACAAGATAATTTAGCATTTGGAATAATTTTTTCGGGTGATGGGTCCCTTTTAAGTCTACTAGAACATCATGTAAACATTAAGGGGCCGAATCACGAAATTCAGGTGAAGGGTTCGAATAAAAAAAATTCGAATTTCGAAGTTTTTTTGGGCTACTTTGACCATCGAATGGGCTACTTCGACCTTCGACTACGACCTTCGACTTCGAATCGAACGATTCGAACTAAAAATCGTTCGACTATTCGACCATTCGATAGTCGAAGTACTGTCCCTTTAAGAAAAACTTTCGACCCCCTACTTCGGCAGCTAAAAGCTACCGAAGTCAATGTTAGCCTATGGTGAAGTTCCCCATAGGCTTGCCTGTGATTTTTTGATCGAAGGATTTTCCTTCGATCGTTGGATTAAAATCCTTCGAATCGTTCGATTCGAAGGTTTTAATCGTTCGATCGAAGGAATAATCCTTCGATCGTTCGATCTAATTCTCTGCGCTAAATCCTTCAACTTCGATATTCGAAGTCGAACGATTTTAGTTCCCAGTCGAATATCGAGGGTTAATTAACCCTCGATATTCGACCCTTCGTGAATCGGCCCCTAAATGAACCCAATAGGCTGGTTTTGCCTCCTATAAGGATTTATTATACCTTAGTTTGGATCAAGTACAAGGTACTGTTATTATTACAAAGAAAAAGGAAATACTTTTTTTAAAAAAATTGTATTATTTGAATAAAATGGAGTCTAACAGGGACGGCCTTTCCGTAATTTAGAGCTTTCTGGATAACAGATCCCATACCTGCACACAATTATGAAAAAAAGGGTTTTGTTTACTCTCGGGAATGGGTTTAAAGAATCGCTGTATCAAAAAATAGAACTAAAATCTGTACTGTTTTTATTTAGGAAGCATTGCACAAAGATATGGTGCAGTACTTGTTAGAAGCATGTCCCAGGTGCAGAATATCATTTTACAACAAAGCAGCATGGGCTGATGAGTGCAACTGCCACGGATGAGCCCTAAGGAGGCTGAGATACACAATCAGAGTACAGATGCATTTACAGTTAGGCAATTTATCTATTAACACTAAGGAAATAAACATGCAAATAAGGGCACTGAAGCATTTACATTACACAGAGATAATAAATACAACAATGAGTGAAGTAAATTATCGGCATTACAGTGTGATAATACTTAAGTAAGAAAGGCCCGTGAAGCATTTACAAGTAATACATTTAACATCCAATTATTGACAGTGGGCAGACAAGAAATAACACATATTGATGGGATTAAGTGATATAGAAGTTTGTTATTGGCAGATACAGAACATTTGCATGGTGTGGGAAAGAGAACTGTCCACTATCAGGGCCGGATTTACATAGCAGGCACCCCCAGGCCGTTCGTCGCCCCCGTCCTCTCCCTTTTATTCGTTCAAATTTTTATCATCGGAACGGGAGCAATAGGGATTGGCACACTGGAAATGTAAAAAACTATTGTATCTCTTGTGCATCCCTAGTGTTTCGGAATTAATGTTGGTGTGGTTGGATAGCATGCTGCCCCCTAAAATCCTGCTGCCCTATGCCCAGGCCTTGGTGGCCTTTCCACAAATCCGGCCTGCCCACTATCTTTTTGTAACCTGGAAAATCAGAAAAATATTTTATGGAAATACACAGTTAACTTTATTTTTCTATTACATGCCTAACAGTAATGCAGGTGATGCCCAATACTTGTGAGGAATCCATTTATCCAACGTTGTCCAGAATACTCAGGACCTGGATTTTTTTTGTAATTTGGATCTTCATACCTTTGTCTACCATAAAATCATGTAAACATTAAATAAACCCAATAGGCTGGTTTTGCTTGTATGTTTCTATGTATGTATGTATATTTTTATTTGTATAGCAGAACAATAAATTAATAGAACAAAACGGGGGTCTTTGCAAAGACAAACAAGTACAAAAATACAATACATATAAATATAAAGTACAGTTACAATACAGATTAAGTGCTTAGTGTCAAGGAGACAAATGAATGGAGGTCCCTGCACCATAGCGTGTACAGTATAAATGGGAGGGTAACTTTACAGACCCAAATCAGGGAAAAGGAAACCATTTTTAAAAATTATTTGAATAAAATGGAGTCTTTGGGAGATGGCATTTCGGAGGTTTCTGGATAACAGGTTTCCGGAAAATGGATCCCATAACTTGTGTGCCAGATGTATATAGCACACAATGGCATATTGCCTTCGAAATGGATTTTCACCTTGCCTCATGATCCACCTGATGGTAACAGCAGTATACACCTATAGAATGACTAGTATATTCTTAAAAGTAAAAGGACTTAAAATAAAAAGACCTGGGGGTAACCATAATATTAACATGCATTTGTGGTAAATTTGCAATGTATCAATTGCACAAACAATCCCTGTTTTGTTTACAGGGTAAGGTATTTATTTTTTTAGAAGGCACAAAATGTCTAATTGTCCTTAATATATTGATAATGATAATGAGTGCAGAGGATCTCTTATATTTGTCTGTATGAAATTCCTGTTCACAGCCTCATTGCACCACCTCCTCAATGGTTTGAAAATTAGTATTGAGCACAACTTTTCATTTTTTGCTATAGTCCATCACCACAGTTTGTTTTTATAAATGACTAACTACAGCAGAGCCAATTAGATACAGCAAATGCAAACACAAAACAATTATTTTGATGATAAATGCAAATGGCTCAAATTTTGGGAAAATGCCATTTATTTCTCACTTGAATCCTTTCCTATCCCCCCATGAAAAATTGGCATTAAAAATGTTTCCTCGAGAACATCCAGTTCATGCTTGCAGTTTTTGCACAGACATTAGCAAATAATCCATAATCTAGAAAATGGTTAAGTTTTTTCACTTTGCATCTTAAAATTTATTACAGCCACTAAAGACGAGGAGACCATATTATGCATTCATTGTTTCGATTTATTTTAAGTATAATTTGTATTGACAGAGTTCATTTAGAATTTCTAGCAAGTCTTGAACCATGCTGCACATCCTGAATAAAAATGAGCATATAACCCTTTAACCATCACTCTTGTTGTAGTTTTATTTATATTTCCTAAACCCAAGAAGGATATTATGTTACAGCATATTAGGTAAAAACCATCTTCAAAAGCCTGATGTAATTTATTTGATACTGAGTGTCAGTGGTTAAGGCACTCATTTACTAACACTGTGGATATCCCAGCTCAGCAACCAATCAGAGGTTTTCTTTTATTTTCTTACTCACAGAGACTGATCGAAGATAAAAGTTCATTGATTGCTGTTGGTTAATGTACAGGTACGGGATGAATTACAGTATCTAGAATGCTTGGGACTTGGGGTTTTATGGATAAGTGATCTTTCTGTAATTTGAATCTCCATATCTTATGTTTATTAAAAATGATTTATACATTAATTAAACCCACTTGGATTGTTCTATCGCCAATAAGGATCCATTATATCTTAGTTGGGATCAAGTACAAGGAACAGTTTAATTACTGCAGAGACAAAGGAAATCATTTTACATTTTTTTAATTTATTTGCTTAAAATGGGGTCTGTGGGAGATGTTTTTCCCATATTTCAGGGCTTTCTGGATAATGGGCTTGTGGATAATGGTTCCCACACCCAAAAATCAGTTTACAATTATTTCTGGAATTGTTCTATTTTCTATTGTTGAGGAAAAACTCACTGTATTTATGGGAATTGTGGAGATCCCCTCTAAACAGCACAGGAACCCCATAGTTTCTTCCCATCCCATAAATGTATACATTGTGCTTATAGCTATTTATTCAAGCATCTCTAACTTCCTTATTATTTCTGTAAATTTTAGCCATTTCCAAGGAAGGGTAGACATTAGCACTTTGAGAGACCACTACATTGCATCAGGCACTTGGAAGGCAATAATGTGCAGAAATAACTAATCACTGAACCTTAGATTTTATGAAAGAATGACAAAGCTTCAGCTAATAAGACATGTAATTGTTTGTCTCCCCTCACACATTTTTTGTAGTGATTGCTCTGTATGGATAGGGTTTGATGAGCTGTGAAAGAGGCACAGCTTTTTTACACAGTGTTTAGTGGAGAGAAAGCTTTGTGTGGATTCTTTCCAGGCAATGAATGAAGATTGGCATAGCATAAACATCCTCAAATTTGGCAAAGTGAGGGAGACCTCTCAGTCTGTTCTGTGTGTGAAGAACAGCTTTACTCTAAAATATTACCAAAGGGGGCAGTTTGCTTCCTCTTGCACATTATGTGGCAGTTAAACATAATGTCCTGTTGTTTGTAATAGAAAGAAAAATCCCTAGATCTCAAATTGCATTTCAAATAAACAGTGCAAAATTCTGTTTATTTTAAACTGCTAATATCTGTTTGAAGTCTAGTTTCTTTTCTTTTCAAACCTTCTTTACAAACTGTGGGAGAACATTGCTGTGATCAAGGTCTGAATGCCAGGGCCATTACTGCCAAAACACGGCTATTTTGAGATAAGGAAAATATTTCACTGTTCTACTTTTGAGGGTTTGTTAAAGTCAAAATAATTCACAAATATTCTGCAGTTACAGGTCTGAAATGTAAAAAACAATACTAGCTTCATCTGGCTCTTCATGGGCAGGGGCACTTCCATGTTTATCTCCAAGTCCCACAAGGCATTTATAAAGTTGCAAAACCAAGGTGCAGAAATTTTGTAATGGATGTAATTTATTAAGATTATAAAAAATACTTTGCTTGGGCAGGGCTTGCTTGTCACAGTAATTTACAGTGACCAAAGTAAGGGTGGGAGCTAGGAGCAGAGACTAAGAGGCTGATTTATCAACACTGAAATTGGATTTTTTTTACTATGAATCAAGTTTTTTTGGGTTAAAACTCACAAATTCAAATTTAGAGTTTCAAAAACTAAAATCTTAGAGATTTAAGCACCTAAATCTAAAAAATATGAAAAGCTGTCAAGTTCATGTAGGAGTAAATGGGAGGAATCCTCTGCAATTTTTTCAAATCAAGTTTTTAGAATTTTTCATTGAAAAGTATGATTAGAATATGAAGTTGGCGCATGTTTTATCAATAATTTTTTAGATACAAAAAATATTTTTTTTGGTAAAATTTTAGGTTCAAATTAAAATATCAATTACATTTTGAATAAAAAAAGAACGTCTGAAGTTCACAAATTCAAATTTTGATAAATAGATGTTGGAAGAGTTATTCTGTCTCTTCTCGTTTGTGTCACAAAACTAGTACCTAATATACCAATAAATGATAACATTTTCACCATGTACTTCTAGAAAAAACTATGTTCTTGTATTATAGCAGAGGACAAGCGTGGAGGTTCACAAAAATGAAATGCTTGTTTTTGGTGAGTCCAGACCGGATAATAATATTCTGTATAAAACAGTAGAATCAAAGGGTTTAGATCTGAAAAAATAGATTGAAAACAACAGCAAAAACCCTGAGGGTGCAAGGTCTACCTTTACTTAGGGGTAAGTCTGTCCTGGAGTTCACAGGATTATGCCCCAGTGCTTTGACACAGTATCTTTAAGATTTTCAGGAAGGGTTCTTAAATATAACTGGTTTAAAGTCAGAAGCACTGGATAGTAACGGAAATGGGAAATGAGGTACCACTGACTTCTGGTGCTGCATGATGGCAATCTTTGACCAACACTTAGGGACAGAATAATCAAGGGTCGAATTTCAAGTTCATGGGAGTTTGTAAAAACTTAGATAAACTCCCATGAACTCGAAATTTTTAAAATTTGGGTTAATGAGATAGACCCGCAAACTCGAATCTAATTTGAATTGAATTCTAATTGAATTCAATTTGAGTTTTTTCTCCAAAAAAACTTGATTTTCAATAAGGTTGCACACAACTCCAAATTGATCCCAGGACGTCCCCCATATGCTTAAACAGCAATTTGGCAGGTTTAAGGTGGTGAGTAGTCAAATTTGAATTCAAAGCCAGTACAATTGAATTCGATTTTTTTTAAAAACTCAAATCAAATTTTTACTATTCCCTAGTCAAATTCCACTAAACCCTTGATAAATCTGCCCCTTAGTGTGGGTGCTAAACTTCTGCTCTTTGTGGGCTTGTCCTCAGGTGGCCACCACTTCACTGGAAGATAAATAGCAGTGTTATCTTTCTTCATCTGATAAAACTGGCTCCAACTCAACAGGCACCTCTACAGTGAGTTGTAGTGGTGGCCCAGAAGAGTGTGGTAGAATTTCTTAAACTGGCACAAACTTTCATAGCTTAAAGAAAAGGCCAAGCATAGCACTGATAAAATATGTTCTAAAAAATAATATATAATCACTTTTCTGACTGACACATTTAAAATTATGTGTCACAGTAAGATGTTCTATCTCTGTCAGAAAGTGCCAAACACCTCAAGATATACAGATTTAGAAGTGGTAGAAGAGAGCAGAAGAGTGAAAGTGTGAACTAAGTATTCATAAATATTTCAAAAATGTAAAAACTGCTGAAGGAGCTGAAATACTCCAAACTCTATACACAAAATTTAAGCAGCATATTTTCCTAATACAAGTATATGATCTATTATCCAGAAAGTTTGGGACCTTTTTTTCGTGATATGGATCTTTCCATAATTTGGATCTCCATTGTTTAAAAAATAATTGGTAAAAATAATTTAGAGATTAAATAAACCCAACAGGATTGTTTTGCCACCAATATGAATTTATACATATCATTCTCTAAACTTAGTAGTTTTTTTGTTTTGTATTTTGTTTGTGTATTTTGTACCAGATTTCTCTTACTGCTTATTTTTAGTTTCTTCAAAGCCACATAGTTATCTTTCCGAGCCACTTGTCAGAGATAGCCACAGAACAGGAGGCTAGCAAAACTGAATGTGGCATAGCAAAGCAGCATATATTCTGTTTCATGACCCTGACCTGTTGATGATGTGTTATGTGACATGGGGGTCCCATAATGGGTCAGGATCAACCAATAATAAATAGGGACGATCTATGATGATAAGTACCATTACCAGTAGATACCAGTTAGCGATGTCAATTCTCTCTCTCTCTAAAATTTAGAACCTAATACAAATGCCTCAGTCACCTTGTCCATGAGCCACTCCTGCACCAACTCATTTACTTTCTGCAGTCTACTAAATTTGGACCTGACATGAGTGAGCATATACTGTTTATATATATATATATATATATATATATATATATATATATATATATATATATATATATTCATGACTGCCAATCTGTGATTATACTCTGGTTAGCACCCAGCTTTAACTTTGGAGTGGTGAGTGCCGTTGAATCACTGCCTATATATATATATATATATATATATATATATATATATATATATATCTCTACTATACTCTACTCTACTATATCTCTACTGTATATATCTATCTATATATATATATCTATCTAGATAGATAGATAGATAGATAGATAGATAGATAGATAGATAGATAGATATAGTACTTTCCATACCCAAAAAGTACATACAATAAGGATGTACATCTGGGAATGTGACTCTTTATTTAATACAGATGGGCCTCTTGCAAGATTTCATAGGTAAAAGCTGCATTTGATGCATAGATAACCTGACACTGGAGTTCTTCCTGAGTATCAGGAGCCACAGTTTTCATGCTGTTCTATTCCAGGATTTCCTTGGTTTGCTATTCAGTGTTGTCCATATAACTAGTCAGTAGTATCATTCAAATACTTCTATGATGTACACGCTATGTTAACTCCTTTACCCTGGACAGAGTTATTTAGGTCTGCAAGGTCTTAACAATAGGGATAATGCTTCTTTTTGGTTTGCTGTAATTTGATCTATCTATCTATCTATCTATCTATCAATCATCTATCTATCTATCTATCTATCTATCTATCTATCTATCTATCTATCTATCTATCATCTATTTATCATGTATATCTATCTGTAAAACACCAAAACATATGTAGCGCTATAGTACATCCCTATACATATTATATAAGTTAATGTGCAGAGGATGTGACTTTTCTCCAGGGTGTAGATTTATACAACCCCTTTGTTTGTCATTGACTAAAGAACAGATCTCTGATTTTCACAAAGTAAGTCTTGATTGTACAGTTTTCACAAAGTAAATCTCCAGTCTCTAGAACTGGCATTCTTTGCTATTTGCTCCTTGGCAATTCTTTTCTGCTACAATTACTCTCATAGAATTCACTTCCTTGCTACAGATCATTCAACCATATTATTTACACATTTTGCTCTTTATTAAAGTGATATTGATGCTTTTGTAAATAATTGAACTTCTGACTTTTCAATTCGTCAGTTAGAGTTTCTAAAGCTAACAGACTACTGCAGCACAAATATGGCAGCCCTCTCATCGAGGAACATGGGGGATCAGATAGATAATGAAAAAGCATGGGGCAAATACTTTTATGACAAAATTATAAATAGCAGGCAAAGAAAAAGTTATGATACATGTAAAAAAGGATTTAATATCTGTTGTCTTTAAGTAGAGATCACTGAATATCTAAGATCAAGTGGTAGCAAAGAAAATATCCACAAATAATTGGCAAGCCATGTTATAAATTTTCTCTCATGTACAGGTATGGGTTCCGTTATCCAGAAACCACTTTTCCAGAAAGTTTCCGAATAATGGAAAGGCCGTCTCTCATAGACTCCATTATAATCAAATAATCCAAATTTTTAAAAATTATTTCTGTTTTCTCTGTAAAACCTTACCTTGTACTTGATCCAAACTAAGATTTAATCAATCCTTATTGGAAACAAAACCAGCCAATTGGCCTTATTTAATGTTTACATGATTTTCTAGTAGTCTTAAGGTGTGAAGATCCAAATTACGGATAGACCCATTATCCGGAAAGCCCCAGGTCCCGGTCATCTTTTTTTAGGCATGCACCAAAATCACAGTTTTTGGACTTGTACAAATACATATTCCTCTAAAATTTACATCTGAGAAAAACTTTACAAAAATTAATCAATTGTAAAAAAACAAAATTGTTGCATCCAGTTGTCCAGAGATTTGGGGCCACCCTAGTTTTTTTTAAGTAAAGTTAACTGGAGAGTGCTTTGTGTATGATTTACCTATACTAAACAGGTAGGGAAATAATATTACACTGTTGATATTTCAGTTGTTGCTAAAGCTCTTAATAAATAATGTGAAGTGAGAAAAATATGGCCCAACTGATATATATGTCATTCTAGAACAAGGCGAAAAACTGACAAATTTCAACACATTTTACATATGAGCTTTATCCTACTTCCCCAATTTTTGCAAAGAGTTCTAAACAAACACCTTCTAACAAATCATTAACTCTACTCATTTGCTGTAAAGAAATCCTCATTCACACAGGGTTTATAATTTACTCACTCATTTGCAAGGTCGTCTGGCTTCTACTACTGTATGTGCCGATGTTTTCTGCAATAGATGCACATGAGCTCCCTCTACTGTTCATGGACTCTGTTCAAGGTTGCTGTTTGGCAATAGCATTGCTGGCAGCTCAGATCATTCCGCTTTTTTTTTTTTGCCTCAATGAGTTTTTCTTAATGATCCTTCCTTTCTCGGTAACAAATAGATTGAAACGTTGTATTTAAACAGTTCATTTCATCTAAACTGTAATTGAATCGAATCCAGTGAGTGAAAGCAAAGCAGGTGTTACATGCAAGCAAAACACAGGCAGTGCTCTGGATTATTAGTTCAATTTGCACTCATTTATCTCTTTAGCTCATAGGTCAGTGTTCCATGTGCATTGCAGACGGATATTATTATTAATAATAATAGCAATAATAATACTATTAGAACAAAGATACAAAAAAGAGCTGCACAAATGAAGTGCATGAGGGGAAGATGGGGAGCAGTGGATTTCAGCTCTATTGTTTTAAAGGAAGGTTAAAAAGACACAGGTCAAACTTTACCCTCTAAATGAATGGATCCAAGCTCTCAATTTTACCCAAGCAGTGTGCTAAGTATATTCCAATGTTTTAAGGAGACATGCTATTGCACAAAACCTAAAGGCCCCTTAAGTTACAAATATTATATTTAACATTCAGGCAGACAACTCACACATACGGCAGACTGAGAAATGCTGGGAATGAATCGATGGAAGTTGGCTTAACATCTGCAGTAGTTGGAAATGAAGGACCCAGTGCACTACTCATCTGGGAAATGGAAAATCCCCAAATGGTTTAGGCTTTTTGTATTGTTTTCCCCTCTGGTTTATGCTTTTGTAATTATCGCTCTCTAATTCCTTTCCCCTCAGGCAGAGTGATTTTGTCAATATCCTTATGATTAAACCCCTGGTGGATTTTGTGTTTTGAAGCTTGTTATAACACTTGTCAGGAAAATATCACTCTACTATCTTTACAGAACAATAAACACATGCTTAAGGCGCATGGAGTGTAGTAGATTGCTCTTTGTTTAAATGAATTAGAATGTTGTAATGTATGAAATCGTCCAGAATATAGTGTGCTTTATGATGTTCCTTCTACATACAGTATTTGCTTCTGCAGTGATGACATTAACATGGCGGCCATGGGGCAAGGTAAGAAATGAAAGAACTGAATTTCATTCGTTTTTTTTTTTTAACTGGAAATCTTTTATTTGGTGTTTATTGAAATTTCCAAAATAGAATATCATTAAGAAAGATGACATATACAAACTAAGATAACCCTTGAAATTCTAAATCAAGGGCACACTGCACAAAAAAAATCCACAATGGGTAATAGACTCAGATGCAATAACCCATAGCCATCAAAAAGTTTGCTTGATGACAAGGTGACGAGTAAATACTACCCGATGATTGGTTGCTATAGGAGGTTATAATTAGAGCAAACTTTGCTTCTTTAAGTACCCCATATACAAAATTAAATATAGAAAAAATCTGTTTGCTCTTTTGAAACTGATGCTCTTTGAAACATATTTTCACATGACAGAATCCCTTTAACAAGGAAGTCATCCCTTATATACCTCAGAATCAAAACCAAATTGGAATTTCTGAATAAAACCTTTCTGATTAATACAATTCAGATAAATAGAGCAGTTGTTACTTCTGTTCTTTCAATGTTGCTGTTTGTGCCCTGATCCAAATCCAGGAGAGCTGCATGCAGAGGATGAGGTGGTGGCATCAGGTCAGAATCAACTCTAAATTCTGGAATTGTGGGTTGGTAGGTAAAGATGGTAGCCCTCAATAAGACTTTTTCATGAGAAAATCAAGAGTTTTATAGTGTGACTACTGTGATTTGATAATGGACTATTTATAGCAAAGATGTGCTAACTTTCTTTGTAGGTGGCAAATCAACAACTGGATAAACCTTCTGATATACAGTATCACTTCCAATAGGTACACCCAATTCAGGAGGCCTCTGTTTATGATGATTGACCTCTCACTCTGGGGTTTCTCTACTAAACAGAAGATTCTTAATTTATTGCCCCCATATGGAATTGCCAAGGTACATCTGCAGCAAGCCTGAGTAGTACCACAGCACAAATGATAAAAATGTAGAATTATTTTCCTGAAGTTGTTGAAATGGCAGATAAAAAAGATTCAATCAAGAGTTAGATTAGCTTGAGCATTATAATATCTAGCCTAACTGATGCTTCTGTGGAATGTTAGATGTTTATAAGATCAAAACTACAAACAGGATTGCTGCATTGTGATGGTTGCAGTTGCTTGTGGACTCATCTTTCATTTCTCTACTTTAGCTATCTTTATTGAAACCACACCAAAGGATTAATACTCACAGATCAATGAGGTAGTATTACAGTACATGCAGTCAGCTACAGTCACTGATAGAGCAGGGTTCTGTGACAACACTGTGGAGGCACTTGGTAGATAGCTATTGTCCTGGATGCCCTGAATGGCCTGGATGGAGTCCAGGAGCAACTGTGAGAATAGCCATTTTATGCTACCAGCTAGTGGTCCAGATCTGCTTCAGTGGAAACTGTTCAGGAGCAATATACTAAGCCTACAACCCTTCAGCACTTTGCACCCTTCATTTTAGACCAGTAATGCCGAAGAGTTACTTCCACTTACAATACTATAGAGAAGCACATTGCTTCTTTTCTAGATTTGCCTTCTGTATTAACTTTTTAAATCTTCAGTTCCTAGAACTTAATCCTCACAAAAAAGGATAGTCCCTCTAGGGCATAACTCTTTAGTGAGCCTTGTTTATCGCAGGTACAGACACGTGGGTCTGGAAGTGGTCACTAACTCTACGGGCCAAAGTAGACATGCTGCAGCACTCTGAATCTTGTATCTTGAATCTTTTAATTGTTTTGGACTTCACTAAATACCACAGAGCATCATGGGAGCTGTACTTCATTGTTGGAGGTGGGGCTTCTTTACCACTTCCTCTTAATACATGTATTTATATAGTGAATAAAGTAACCCATATTGTAAAATATAGGGATATTATACGTCACAGAGGATTTCCATGACCATATAAAAGCATGAGGCCAAAGGCTGAGTGCTTTTATACAGGTCATGGAACTCCGAGGTTACTTCTAATATCCTCATGTTTTCTAAGAACGGGTACTTTATTTATTATAATACACAAGTTTAGTGAGTCATGTGACAAAAATTATATCACTACTCACAGTTTATAACTGATTGCATCACTAGTCACGTTTATAAGTATATAATTTACAAAATATGCATGGCTCTTTTGTATTATAGAGTTGTATTACACAGGTATGCAGGCTTGATAAAGGGCATTAGCATGAAACGTTGCCTGTTTTGTTGGCACAATAAACCACTGTCACAAGTTTCGTGTTTTCTTTGGAGTTATTTGTGGGTCCCTGGCAGTGGGACTAGAGCAGCTTGCACCCACCACTACAACAAATTGATTGGTATAGTTGAGCATTGGCCAAATTATCTTGCATTATACTGTAGCTCTATGGGCTACAAACATAGATATGTAAATAAGATAACTAAAATACAGAAGCTTCTGCCTAGCAACTAATGGAATAGCACTTGTAGGGGATTTCCATCTATAGGGGCTGTTAACACTTTGGGTCCCTATATCATTTTATAATTGAATCATTTTATTACCAGAGTCAAATCATTTGCTAACTCATAACATATACTTGTATAATAATTCATATTTATATTTTTTTGTTAACAGTAAATGGTGGCAAATTTAATAGGTTAAAAATCAATATTGTCCCATTTTATGCAACCTATTTTAAGAGCAGAAAATTTCTGTTTTTCTGTAATTCTAGTCTCTAGGTTTTATCATTCGTTCCCTGGATACAGAATAGAGGGCTCTCAGCAGGAAATGCTGATGAGAGTTGAAGAGGCCTTTCTGTGGCAAAGAAGTCTTGAGCAGAACATTTTTGAGTGCTGCGCTAGTATCTGATGACCTTAGAACATGTTCAGAGAAAGTATCCCAAAGGGGCATGTTTACTAACATTGGAGATAAATATTTGGAGAGATTTCTGGAGATGTTGCCCATAGCAACCAATCAGATCTTTGCTGGCTGTTTAAATCTAATTGCTGATTGGTTGCCATGGGCAACATCTCCAGAAATCTCTCCAGATATTTATCTCCAATGTTAGTAAACATGCCCCCAAGTCTCAACCATTCAACTTTTACAGAGTAAAAGATCATCTCTCTGTTTTTAGAATAACCTGAAACATTGGTGATAATGTTCCATTCTTTCCGTAACTTTTAACTTTTTCATTGCTTTGTCAGATGTTCTTCTAAGGTATAAGGAATAGCTACATACTATTTTTACTATAATTCTTTTAACCTTATTTCTTGGTCTGTCTCGTCATCTTGCAGTTACCCCAAAATGCCACATGTGAGGGGGTTTAGAGAAGGGGTTTATATATCTTGAGTGATAATTGTACCATGATTCCTCTTGCTTCCATTCCTTTTGACTCAGTCAAACTGTGATTAGGTAGATTGACAGTTGTTTTGGCCAATTAAAAACAGCATTTGTGTTTGCTCACATTAGCAGATTTGGATAGAAGTGAGAGGAAGCCGAGGCACTTCCCACTCACATTTGCCCATGATCCATCTATGCGTTAGGAGAAGACATAACAGATAAAGTTTTCAGTTTGTACAGACTGTCCACAATTCAAAGAATCCAAGGGGCGCTCTACTGAAACTACCTTCCCCACCAAATAGGTTTATGCATAGGCAGATTGAATTGTTTGGTAAGATTCTACAGCTAGCACATTACCTGTAAAATGAACACAGAGAGTCCTTGGTGTGTGCATGTACCTACAGAATTTTGTGAATTAATAACTGTCAGTGACTATAACTGTCAGTGACCCTAACTGTACATGCACTTTCTGTGCATTTCCTGAGTAAACCCATGGGTTATTGGCTCTTAGGGCAGAGACACACAGTCAGATTTGGGGAGATTAGTTGCCCGGAGACAAATCTCCTCTTCTTCGGGGCAACTAATCTCCCCATAATGTGGGCGGGATGGCACTCGGGGCGCTTTGATTTTCCGAAGTCGTCTGAAGTTTCCTCGTGAGGCAACTTCGAGCGACTTCGGAAAACGAATCGCTCCGAGTGCCATCCCGCTGGGTATTTACATTCTAGCAGATGGGAATGCAGTGGAAGGCAGTTCAGGGAGATTAGTCGCCCTGAAGAAGATTTGTCGGCGGGCGACTAATATCCCCAAATCTGACCTTGTGTCTCTGCCCTTATTGAGCCTTGGTATTAGAAGTCAAAAAATGTAAATACATCGAATGCATTAACTTCTTAATCAGTAGGTACTAGTTACCTGTTTGAAGGCAAATACTTGATGTTTTTTGTATGTTACTAGAACTAATGTAAACTTTGCCCTAACAGTACTTACAATTCCAACCTGAAAGTCATTTATAAATAAATACATTTTATACCAATAAACCAAAGACAGACCCCTGAAGTACTCCACTTACAGTATTGGTTCACCACTCTTTGTAATCTACCTTCAGCCTGTTCTGTTCAAGTACAGAAGTGTACAAACAGTATGTTCAAGACCAATTTCTTAATTTAATCAGTGACCTTCTGTACTTTTGACAATATTACTGTATTCACCGTATTCCCATTTTTGTTCATCTCTTCGAAGATGGTAATTATATATGTCTGGCAGGATCTATTATGCCTAAAAGCAAGCTGGCACATACTTGTAGAGACATATTTTTAAATCTATGTGTAAATATTTACACTGTAAAAAATGTAGTAAAAAGTGGTGTAAAACGCAGTGTAATTATCAAGCTTTGTATTAACATATATGTAGAATTTCCTGCTCATCGCCATTTCTGAAATTTTCCACCAGAATACATGCTAAAAAAAACCTAGAGGTTGATTAATCAAACGCCTAATTTTTGAGTTTTTTAAATTCGAAAATACAGGAAAACTTTTAATCTCATTTGTGTGCTTATTTGTTTAAAAACTCACATTTCAAAAACTCAACCACCTACAAACATGAAAAAACGACTCAATGCAGTGAAATCACATTCAACCCATCATTTTTAACAAGTCTGCCAAGTTTCTAATTAATCTCAAAAATAGGAATTGAAAAATAGCTTAAACTTTGCAGATACAACTCCCATTGATGTTTACATACAACAGCTTTTAGGTGCCAAATTTTTGTATTCAAGTTTTTTGGCACAAGTTTATGAAACTCAAATTCAAACTCACTATCTTTGTCAAAAACAGCTTAAACTATGGTAAAAAAAAAAGTCTATGGGCTTTATTTTAGGCCACCCAAAAGCTATAAATCACCTGGTAAACCCCATATAGGACAAGTTCAATTAAGAAGAAATTCTGGCAAAAAAAGGATGTGATATCCAGTGCCATTATATACAAATATTTTTCTAAGCTAAAATGCTGTTTTACACAAGAAAACAGTAAGTTCTTCTCTCATTTGCATTTACCCCTAATAGTCTTATTTTTCATAATTGTTTTTTTTTTTCAAGGAATTAAAAATAAAAAGGCAGCCACCTAAAACCTGGTCAGCTTTTTATTTTTGATGTTTTTGGAGAAAAACAGGATTGTCAAAAATAAATTGTGAAAAAGCTGCCAAGGCAAAACAAAAAATCAGGGGTGGGGATTACCCAATCACAACCCTTGATTAATAAGTTAATTATAATAAATTATTATTATATAGCCCTTAATAATGTACCTTCCAAAAACTTTTCTGCCAAACTAACAGTCTTATAGATGTCTAGTAGAAAACAGTCCAACAAGATAGAACAAGGGTCGAATTTCAAAGTTAAAAATACCTCGAAATTCGACCATCGAATTTAAATACTGCAAATTCTGTAAAATCGAACGATTAAATCCTTCGAATCGAACTATTGGAAGGATTTCAGCGATCGATCGAACGATTTTACATCGACTTCCAAAGACTTAGAGAAATGCTCTAGAAGGTCCCCATAGGCTAACATAGCACTTCTGCAGGTTAAATTTGGTACTGAAAGTTTTTTTAAAGAGACAGTACCCTTTGATTATCGAATGGTCAAATATTCCAACTATTTTACTTTGAATCGAATTCGAATTCAAAGTCGTAGTATCCTATTCGATGGTGGTATCCAAAAAATTACTTTGAATTTCGAATGTTTTTACTTTTAAAAATTCCCTCTAATTCACTTCGACCCTTGATAAATCTGCCCCTGTTTGCTCTATTTCTTGTTATAATTAAACTATTGCTTTAAGAAATAGGAACATACAAATATACATAAATAGAATATAATTCGACTTACTAATTTTATCATGTACCACTTCATGCTTCTTATTTTGTAAAAATAAAAACATATGAAAAAATATGAAAATCATATGGTCACTTACCATTAGACAAAAACACAGATTAATATGCTGTAAACCCCAAAACAGCATCAACATACTTTCATTGGAATTGACCTTTTAAAGCTTTTGTTTTTATTGGTAAATATGTGATGAATAACTTAGCAGGCTCAGTCCCATTCCCTTTGTTAAGTTGCAATCTTTTTCAATTCTTCCAACCGGAAATTGGTCCTTTGAATACTTACAAGAGTGAAGCTTTGATCAATGAACAAGATAAGATTGCAATCATTGCCTTAGTAAAAAAAATCAAGTCCATTTAGCTCAGAGATCCTAGAAGTGGGAAATTAATTTTAGCCCACAACAACTTAATAATGCTAACATTTTTAATTACGCTGCTGCATCTGGCTCAAATGAAAATAAGCACTTATCAGATAAGATGTTTTTAATTTATTTTTCTGATTTGTCTTTGTTTAATTGCAACATCCACCTTGGATTTGGGAGAGGAATATCTATGACAGACTTGTTTGGAACACAGGAATATAATAACAATCAAACAACAGTGATACTGTACCCAATGCACCATTTTTATTAATGCTTAAAGGGATATCATCGAAATTGACAATAAACTCTCTGAGACAGATTCTACTGTGTATGGCCATCTTTATCCTTGCTAAACCTTAGTGTCCCATTATTTGAATGCTGGGCTCAAAATTCTGCAATTATATAAACAGGTTTCAGGAAGGAGACAAAGATAACTAGAATTTTAGTCATGAACTGCTACTTTTTAAGGGGAAAAAGGGGACCCATTTGATTACATGTTCCTGTGGAAACACAAATATTACTAAAAGCTTTTTATAGCGTGGTACATGAATTAAATAACCAATCTTAAAAGAAAGACCCTTGACCTTTACTTTACCAGAACACATTTTGGTTTAGCGTGTTTATTTTGACAGTCTTTCAAAGTGCTGAATAAATAATGTAGTACATCCTTCCAGCTCTGGTGGTTCTTGTTACTTCTTAGAGCTCTCTATTGAAGGCACACCTTTTTCACTAAGTTAAGCATATTGCCATGTCTCACTATGGCCTGTATACAGCTTTATGCCGACAAGCTGATGAGGGCGCCCCCAACACAGCAGTGCATAACTTTTCACTTCCTAACTCAAAACACTAACCTTGAGGTTGCCACAGATACTCTGACCTCTGAGGTGAGCTAACCTTCCCCTAACTAGCCTAAAGGCAACATACTGTTCCACTAAGTCCTGGGCTGATAAATCTCCTGCTACAAAGGAACTGAACTGTTACTTAAGTCTTAAGCATTGCTTTGTCCCACTCCCTTTTAGAGGGTACTCAACCTTAAAGGAATAGTTCAGTGTAAAAATAAAAACTGGGTAAATAGATAGGCTGTGCAATATAAAAAATGTTTCTAATATAGTTAGTTAGCCAAAAATGTAATGTATAAAGGCTGGAGTGATTTCATGTATAACAAGTCAGTCAGAACACTACTTCCTGCTTTTCAGCTCTCTTGGTTTACACTGACTGGTTGCCCTGGCTACCAGACAGTAACCAATCAGAGACTTGAGGGGGGGCCACATGGGTCATTTCTGTTGCTTTTGAATCTAAGCTGAATGCTGAGGGTCAATTACAAACTCACTGAACAGAATTGTACCATGTGGCCCCCCTTCAAGTCGCTGACTAACTCAGAGTTATAGAGCTGAAAAGCAGGAAGTTGGATTCTGGCTGTTTTATTAGACATCTGTTCACTCCAGCCTTTATATATTACATTTTTGGCTAACTAACTATATTAGAAACATTTTTTATTTTGCACAGCTTATCTATTTACTCAGTTTTTATTTTCACACTGAACTATTCCTTTAAGGTGGCCATACATGGGCCGATAAAAGCTGCTGACAGACCGAGTCAGCATCTGTTCATTGATGCGGTCCCGCAATCCAACCACCCGTACTACTATTACTATGATCTGATTGTTGGGGAGATATCTGCTTGTTGGGTGAAATCGCCAAACAAGCAGATCTCTATGTGTATGGCCACCTTAACACCTATCTCACTTTCCTAGCTGCCATCTGCTGAAGCAACTATATATTGCATAACTTCATACAAAATGTTCACCATCTTACACATTACATTTGGACTCAAAACAAATTTCAAGAACTTTTTCTTTATGATAGTTTTCTTTCAAGGGAAAAATCCAGATTTTAATGTTTCTATGACAAGGCACTGTTTCATGGAGCCTCCAAGCAATGATTGCACTCATATATAGTGATCAATTATGATAAGATATGTGAGAAAAAATATGGTTAAAATATTTGTATACACTTTTTCCTTTTCAGCTGTGCAGACCCTGTCATTGGCAAAAAAAAAGAGTTAATTGTAAGTGGCTAGAATATGCCCTCCCCACCAATTACATATATTATTGTAACAAATAATTTCCCTGGTGGTCTAGTGGCTCACCATCTGGCATGCAAGGGCAGCCGCTGTGCCTTCGGCGGAGATGCCCGCCGCATGTGTCCAGTCCCCTTCAATGTATTGAAAGGGGCTTTGAAATAAAACATATTGCCCGTTGTTAGGTTCAATTAGTTTGTTCCTGGTTCTATTTCTATGTGAAACCTGCCTGATCTTCTGGTGATTGACCCTTGCTTTGCCTGACTATTCTCAACTCTGTATCCTGACCTTTGCCTGGCTATTATTCTGACCTTTCCTACCTGATCCTTGCCTGTCCGACTATTCTACGTTCTCCAATCCTGATTTCGGCCTGTCTGACTATTCTACGTTCTCCAATCCTGATTCCAGCCTGTCTGACTATTCTGCTTGTGCTGACCAGGCCTGTCTGCTTCCACGCTGTGTTGTCTTCCTTCCAGTATCCTTGGTGAAATGATTGTGCCCCTTTGTCGTCCAGAACCTTTACCTTTGCTCCTCTCTTAGTAAGACCTGGCAGCATCCAATTAGCCGAGGACTCCTCCCGGGGTGAAAGGCGGCTCTTAAAGAAGCAGAAGCAAGATCCGAGACCAGGGAGACTAGCATTGGTTCTGGTGCCGAACGTGACAATTATATTACACAGAGTTGTATTTATTTACCTACTACTTTAGCATTAACATACCACATATCCACAAAATAATTATTTAATTCCATTGATTTTCAACTTCTGTTTGAAGTGTGTGCATGTGTGTCCCCTTAACATATTATTTGCCAAATTAAGCTGGTTGATGTAAACAGCTAAGATGTAAATGCATTGGCTGCCCATCCTTGGGATATGTGTGTTCATTATGGTTAAAGGAACTACACTCACACATTGAGGGTATACATCGCATTACACACTTGTTGAAGTATATTTAAGCTACAATTTTGTTATATGTGCCAATAGATAGTTAAGAAAAATATAGCTGGCAAAAAAATGCTCAAAATGTTATGAGAAATGAAACACACAGTTTAAATTACATTACTAATTAATGCTTAAAATGTCTTACATTGTGTTATCACCAAAGTGCATATTACTCTTCATAGAAATATTATCCCTCCCCCTTTTTTAATTTGCTAAGAGATGCCAAAGTGTCTTGCAATTGATTTCTACTTACTAATACTCAGTGATCTTTGTCAATCATCATCTAATCATCTTATACATTTAAACTTTTGGAACACTTCCCAGTCTTGGTTTTTCTTTCACCTTTTTCTTTTACAATTTCTCTTTAATTGAGTTCTACAATCAAGCATCATTGATTCCATTTGCTTCTTCTGTGGGGATACCTTAAGGCTCTGTCATTTACTGACAAAGTAACAAAGTAAAATATACAGTAACATAGTAAGTTAGGTTGACAAAAGACAAACGTCCATTAAGTTCAACCTTTTAACTTTTTTTAACCTGCCGAGCTGCCAGTTGATCCAGAGAAACCCCAAAAAAAACCCATATGAAGCCTCTGCAATTTGCCTCAGAGGGGAAAAAAATCCTTCCTGACTCAATGGCAATTGGACTAGTCCCTGGATATGTAAAATGAGCTATCTTCCATAACCCTGTTTTCCCTTGCTTGCTAAAAAGCCATCCAACCACTTCTTAAAGCTATCCAATGTATCAGCCAGTACAACTGATTCAGGGAGAGAATGCCACATCTTCACAGATTTCACTGTAAAAAAACCCCTTCCGAATATTTAGGCAGAACCTCTTTTCTTCTAATCGGAATGAGTGACCTTGTGTCAGCTGGAAAGACCTATTGGTAAATAAAGCATTAGAGAGATAATTATATGATCCCCAAATATATTTATACATAGTTATCATATCACTAGAGACCAAAACTGAAATCCTGATCCTTTATCTATGTACAAAAAAACATGGTGGATGCTGCCCATTTTTTTGTATCCTAGCCCAAACATTTTATCTTGTGTTTCTTTTTGCTGTCTCCATGCTACCTTAAATTACATTTGCCCATGGAATTTGTCCAATGGAATTCTTTCCCACCATTTACAATAACTGATAACAGCAAATAAATAACCCCTTTCCCTGGCCTGGTATCTTGAATTTTGTATTTGATTCTCTCCTTCACATACAAATACTACATGATGCAATTTTAACTTAATATATATATTTCCAGAAAATAGCCATGGCCATTCATTGACAAAATTGGCTCCCAAAATAGGGTCTATGTATGTTAAGTCTAAAGTATTTAGTGTACATCTAGCAACTATTTATACGTTTTCTTGACATATCATTTTAATTTTATCTACTCGAGACAATCACAAGTACTAGTTTTACACTTTACCATCTCCTGTAAAACTGCTCAGTAATTTATTAATGGCCCTCTTATTATTTGTGAGCAAGGTCTAGAACCACAATTAATTGAGGATGAACATTATAATTTGTTGTCTGAATGTGATTATAGACCTCGCGTAGCATCATTAGTTATGAAAGATGAATGGGGAAGATAATGTATGCAATGTAGAATAATTATATAAGTATTTTGCTGTAGGATCATTTTATCCAGGCCCCCTGAAGGATAAAGAATTAAATTAATTTTCTTTGGTAATCTATAGACTCTCTGTTCAATTGGTTTAAAGGCAGACCCCATAAATGACCAGAGCAAGCTTTTAACATATACATATTTAGGTGTTGGTTGATCCCCGATCTAGAGTTATAAGCACTGCATGATATTTCTCCTGATGCCTTGGTTTGGTGGATTTAGTGGAAACAAAATGAAAAGGCTGGTGGGTAAACAAGTATAACTTGTACAATAAACCCTTAAAAAATCTGACATTAAAATGCCTTAGTAAACCCTTAAAAAATCTGACCCTAAAATGCAGAACAGCTACAGGGCACCATCTTCCTCCATTTTGTAATCTTTCGGGACTCAATGACGATTTGCTCATGTGCAGTTGAAGCCGAATCCTGACTTGCCCCAACTGCACATGCTCCCACAGGCTTCGTGTTGGTGTTGAGTTCCAAAAGAATACGAAAAGGCAGAAGATGGTGCCCTGGAGCTCCACTGCGCTGCTCTGCATTTTAGGGTCAGATTTTGCACAGTGAGGAGAGGTGGGCCAATGCCAGCCAGTTAAGGGGGCTTTTTTTGGTATAGGGGGTTTAGTTCTCCTTTAAACATTCCTGTAAGTTTAACATTCCGGTAAACTGTGCAAACTGGCATCGTAACTGAGTAGAAGAGAGAGAATGAAAGAATGAGCAAAAGGTGTTCCGTTGGTGGGTATTAATGTGACAGTATGAGGTGGCTACATTAGGGAAGGGTCGAATCATCAGTGAGGTGAGAGATTTCAAATCAAAAATTACTGTTGTGTTATAGTATTTGCCATCTTAAAAAATCAAATTTACAGTATCAATTCTGTGAAGTGTTGGTAACTAATAAGGGTAGGACTACATGGACGTTTTCGGCGCGATCCGCTGTTGCAAAAAATCGCCAGTGGCAAATCGCATAAGGTAAGTGGATGCATTGTCAGATGGTGTCGCAGCGTCGACATCGGCAAATCGCACGCGACGGAAATAAGGTAAGTGAATACATTGTCAGATGGTATCACAGCGTTGAGCTGCGTTACCATTCAGCAATGCATTCACTTACCTTATTTCCGTCGCATGCGATTTGCTGCTTGCGTTTTGTTGCAGTGCGTCGGTTCGCGCCGAAAACGTCCATGTAGTCATACCCTAAATGACAAAGTGCAGGAACTTTCCAGGATTGGACTACATCTTTTCTATGAGAAATAAAGAAAAATAATTATATTACTTCTACCATTCTGCACATACACACATATATAGATAGATAATATATACCGTAAGCATATATATGAATTTATTGTTATATATTCCATATTTGGCTTCAGCAAGTGCAATTTTTTTGCAATGAGAAAACTTGAACAAACTGTAAGATGGCTAAACTAATTTAGTATCTAGATTATGAAAGTTTAATAAACTTAGACAGCACCCCACATGGAGAAGCAGCTGACACCTGTCACAGAGCTTAAGTAGATCATCTTTCATTATACATGTCAGGATAAATAATTTATCATGACAAACAAAACAGCAATAATATGCCACTTCTCATTTTGACCAAACTTTTTCTGCAGTGTCCACTCAAGGTCAAGATGCTTTCTTCACTCCTAGGGGCACATTTACTAAGGGTCGAATGTCGAGGGATAATTAACCCTCGATATTCGACTATCGAAGTTAAATCGACTTCGAATATCGAAGGATTTACAGCTATTTGTTCGATCGAACGATTAAATCCTACGAATCGAACGATCGCTCAAACAAAATTCCTTAGAACAGAAATTAGCTAGAAAGCCTATGGGGACCTTCCCCATAGGCTAACATTGATGCTCGGTAGGTTTTAGGTGGCGAAGCAGGGGGTCTAAGTTTTTTTTAAAGAGACAGTACTTCGACTATCGAATGGTCGAATAGTCGAATGATTTTTAGTTCAAATCGTTCGATTCAAAGTCGTAGTCGAAGGTCGAAGTAGACAATTCGATGGTCGAAGTAGCCAAAAAAAACACTTCGAAATTAGGAGTTTTTTTTCATTCGAATCCTTCACTCGAGCTAAGTAAATGCGCTCCCTAATGTTCTTATGTCAGTGGCACTCTGGCATCCAGGCAATCTGTAGTTTGAACCGTTTTTAAATTGTTGATGCCTATGTAATGATGGGCACCTATATTTATATGAAGCTCTGAGTTTTTCTACAAATATTATTTAATAATATAGCAGTAAAAGTAGGCAGAAAGACAGTAGATTACAATGCCCCTACTAATTATTTTTAATTGAAGCTCCTCAAATCCAGAGTATTGTATTTTTACTCAAACTGGGCCAAGTGGTCCTAGACAGCTATTATTAGAAAGAATATTGATTCATGTAAACCAGATATGATGGTGCAGACAGTATGTTTTTCAGACAGCCTGTATAAAAATACAAAAGTTGAGCCTGCATACTGTATGCAAATTAGGGTTCGGTATTCGGCCGAATCTTTTGCAAAGGATTCGGGGGTTCGGCCGAATCCAAAATAGTGGACTCGGTGCATCCCTGGTCTGTAGGAAGTGTAATACCAGAATGTTATGTTTTTATAAATGTGCTCCTTTTGTCTGTTGCATGTCTTTCTAGTGTTATTGCATATGTGTGTCCAATCCTTAGTAGAGGTATCAGGAGGTAAAGTGAGCATGTTGTAAATTTTAGAGATAAGATCTTTCTGAGGCAGGCTATCAGCAGCCAGTCTCAAATGCCATATGAAGATTCAATATAGTGTGAGAGGCATATGGTTCTTAAAAGTGGTGAGTTTGAAAGGATTGAAACAATTTGATATTTGGCTGTGGCTGTCTGTCTTGTATTGCTTTATGAGGCAGACTTACATAGTTACATAGTTAAATCAGTTTGAAAAAAGACAAAGGCCATCAACTTCAACCCCTCCACATGAAACCCAGCATTCATACACACCCCCACATTGACCTCCTCCATAACTTCACAATAATTCTATTTACCCGTATCTATACTAACTATAGAATTTTGTATTACAATAGCCTTTGATTATGTCTGTCCAAAAAATCATCCAAGCCATTCTTAAAGGCATTAACCGAATCAGCCATCACAACATCACCCGGCAGTGCATTCCACAACCTCACTTTCCTGACTGTGAAGAACCCCCTACGTTGCTTCAAATGAAAGTTCTTTTCTTCTAGTCTAAAGGGGTGGCCTCTTGTATGATGATCCTCTTTATGGGTAAAAAGGTCCCCCGCTATTTGTCTATAATGTTCTCTGATATATTTGAAAAGTGTAATTATGTCCCCTCGCAAGTGCCTTTTTTTTTGTACTTGTATGTGACTGTGGATTGAGACGGTAAACAGCTTCAATTTGAGCCATCTGGATTAAATAAAAAGATTGGTAGTTGGTTGAAATTATGGATTATTTAGGTATATTGTTGTCAGATGCCATGCAGTAGCCAGGTTGCATTTAAACCTGGTCTTGATCAAAATTTAAAGAGCAAGTCAGGTTGCTGAAAGCATTGGTGGAGGTTGTATTGGGATATTTCTTCCGTTTTAGGTACTTGGCATTAGACCATTATATCAGCGCACAAACCTTTGCATTTCATTTGTTTAATCGTGGGTATGTGGATCCACGTGATTTACCGGTGCAGCTAAATCCTCAATCACCTATTGGCGCTGGCCTTCACCCCCTTCATATTGGTGGAGGTTGTTGGAGCATTTTGATGGAAATCTTTAGCCATGATATTTTCAGTGTGGCCCCAGATGGTGTATAAGGACCATTGGGACCAGGCCAGCAGTTGCCTCAATTGTGCAGCCTTGTGGTATTTTTGTTGGGGACTCCTAGGCCCCCCTGTTTAGTTGCAGCCATCATCACTGATTTAGAGACCTGATGCTGGCACTGACTCCAGATGAATTTGTGAAATAGTGCTTGTATTTCCTTTAGTATACTACGAGATATTGCGACTGGTTATTTAAGCAATATGTTAATTTTTAAGGCTGCAATTTTCCCAAAATGTGACTATATTTAGACCATTTCAAAAGAACTGCTTTCTTTGCTGTAATAAATGTGATGTGAAGCTGTAGAGCTAATGGTAATATGCATAGAATTGGTTGCCAGCTTGGTCAGGATCATACGTTAATTGGCTTGCTGAAAGTTTAATGGAAGCAATTCACGATTGGGTTTGTTAGCCTGTCAAACAGAGTTTTTATTCAGCGTCTACATGTACAGAAGAACAAGTATTTTTGTGATAAGCGATATTGGAATGCCTCAGAGCCACTTTTATAGAAAGTTGGAGCAGGGCCCTCTTCAGCACTTGGTTATTGGTTTCTTTGTTTGTATGTCTCTATGTTTTCTGTATACACCTATTTATTGTACAGCACTTTGGGATATGTTGGCAATTTAAATACATGTTATTAATAACAACAACTCTAATAATGATAAAGAGAAGAGAAGGTATTTAATGTTTATTTTTGTGGTGGAATGAATTGTTAATCCCAGCATATGATTTGCATTTGGAATAAATGAATCAAAGGTGTATTAGTGCTCAGCGCTGCTGCTGAACGGTGCTCAGAACTAACACCCATTAGGAAATTAATATGTTTAACTGCTCAAAGCATATGAATATACTAAGATGAATTAAAACAATAATCTTCGTTAATGAATTATTTGTTGAAACTTTTCTACTATCAGAAAAAAAGGTTGAATAGCTGGGAATACCTCTTTTATTTTATAAATATGCTTCATTTTATAAACTACTTATAACTAGTGTTGGTGTGTGTCAAATCAGTCTCTATAATTTTCTTTTAAATTTAAACTGCAGCAATCAAAATGTCCAGATTTCCAGGATCCCAATTATCTGGAATGTTGTGTCGGGAAGCAGGGCATGATTGGTTTAAAAGAGCAGCCTTTTCCCCCTACTAGTTCTGAAATGGGCTTGCTATTGGGTAGTTAGAACTACCTGGGTATTGGCTAGGGTTAGGCTTATGCAAAGGATGTAATCCTACCTTCAGTTGGATCTGGATGACAAGGAGAATGAGTATCTTGGTAGGCCTGGGGTCCTAATGGGAAGGAAGTCAGTATTAGTTTAAGGCTGGAAAGAAAGGAGGCAGAAACCGAGTGTTACATTTGGGCTCTTTGTCAGATCTCTTGAAGAATGATTGTTGGTTACTGTAAAATCTTTATTATACAAACTTTTTTTGTTACAAATTGTCAATATTATACATGTTTATTTTGGTTATTATGTTTATTAACATGTTTATGTTAAGGTGTGTAATAGTTAATAAAGAACTGCAGCCTTCTCTTTCCAAACAGGGTGTCTGGGAGTTTTTTCATTGGGTAAGTGGTTGTGGGGGGGTTAAGTAGGGAAGGCAGAAGGATTGCAGACTTGACATTGCACCATAAGGAAAGCTAAAGTTCTTCTGTAGTATTTCAACCTGAGTAGTCATTGTTTCAATCCAAATGGACTTTATAAATTATAAATATTTAAAATATATCTTCAGGCTTTGTTTGTAAATAAAAAATAGATATAAATACAAGCTCTGTTGAACTATATTAATAACACAATGCTGTTGCTAAAAGATTGCACCAAAGTACTTGCAGCGGGACTGGGCATACTTAGCAGATACCTTTAAAATGTATTGCTTGCAAGTGGACCATGCATGTTGCCTTGACTGTTGATAGACTATTGTCTTAAGTGCAAGACAGTCGATAAAGGGCCCAACCTAAAGACCAACTAAGGGAACAGCACATCTAGATATTATTGAAGCCCAGTCTTAAAGAGATGCTAACACCAGAAATTAAACCATTTTTTATATCTATCATAGTATTGGCTTTGTTTGGTACTTATAATTTTGCCATAAAGTATTTGCTCAAAGCTTTTACATTACCAATCTGACTCCCTGTGCTCGTCTATGAGGGGGCTGCCATATTTGTGCAGCATGACCTATAGGTAACTTTTAATGTACATTCATTTTTAAAAATTAGTTTTTTAGCGTCAGTATCATTTTAAGGTCAATTAGGGTGATATTTGGATTAAATGTTCAGGATGACTATACAATAATCTTTTCCTAAATATCTAACATTTTTATAAGGGGTGATGGTGGTCACAGGGGGCATTTTTTAGCTCTTAGACTGCAATAAAATTCAAGAGAAAACTGGTCAGTTAGTAGATACATCTAGAAGAACAAATATTATTCTAGAACATATTCTAGAACCGTCCATGAGTTTTTTTCAGTTTTCTGTTATTTGGTTTCCTGCCACACTTGCATTAAAGCTTTTTTATCTGCTGAGTAATGGTTTAAGAATATGCTGAAGAGTATTAATATGCCATCCAAGAATGTGTGCTAATAGTTTTCCTCTTGTTGCAGTAGATGGACAGTGAAAACACGCAAGGTTTATTTATGTAAAAGGGACTGCAAAGAATTACTACACGACATCTGAAAAACAAAATAATCATTGCTCCATTAGTCAACTGAAACCATTAGAATGGTTGCTAATTTGCATTTTAAAGCCGTATGTTTTTCTTATCTTGTAAATTTGTTATCTTTTGTGGAGCGACCATCTGCAAAGGCCAGAAGGAGCTCTTCTTCTTGTGTTGATAGATACATTGCTATAAACAGATCCATTCTGCTCTGAAGAGACATTTGTCATGTGAATAGATTATGTTGTTCATAGAATGCTGCAGTATTTCCTGACTTTTTGTGGTACCGCTCAATGACAAGACAAGGCCAATACTGTATGTTATGTTTATAGCACAACCCATGAACTTCAGCCACAAAGGTTGACCCATGTTTATTTGACACATGGAGACAAATAAAATCAATTGATAATGGTTGTTTTTTTGTTGTGTTTTTTAAGATATTTGTTATGTCTCTGAATCAATACTATGTCTAAAGTGGTCTTTGTGCATGACAAAGGTTACCGTCTGTTTTATACACCAACGTGACTTTAGCATAGGATTGATAAATCCATCTATATTAGTATTTTTATAAAAAGAACAGCATATAGATCTTTCTGTAAAAACAATATGTAGATGATACCAAGTAAACATATCACAGGGGGTGCAAAGAGGCAGAATCTGTACTTTATTCATATTTCTATGTTACACCCCTCTTTATTTCATACCAAGTCCCTTCCAAGCCATATTTGGTAAACATAGCTAATAGACCAGCCGAGAACATTGCTTAGTAGGTGAGAGCATGGACTATGTATTGCAATTTGGAGGCATCAGGACTGAGGTAAAAAAATTCATATTATCAGGTTTTTAGCCTGCTAATTTCTGTTTGAAACAACACTTCTACCTTCTGCTTATTTTGGCCAATTGGATACAGTTTATAGAAAATTACATTGATAAAAATAGGAAAGGAAAATCATAATTTTCATCTAACATGGCTCTGGTCAGCTCTAAGCATAGCAATATCAACCGGGGCGATCCTGGCCCTTCCGTCGCCTGAGGCAGCTTGCTGTTGCTGCTGTCCCTCTCCTCTGTGTGCTCACCTTTTTGCGCCGGAGGGGGTCCGAGGGGGTCCATGAGGGCAACGGAGAGAGCCAGCACTCTGGTGCAGAAAGCATAATTGTGCTCTCTGCGCTAGAAGAGCCGACGTTCGCCTCTGCATTTTTGCTGCCCCTGGCACCTAGTGGGGCTGCCACCTGAGGCAAGTTTCTCAACTCACCTCATTAGCACAGCACCCCTAAATATCAACATTCTTCCCAGCAATGCGCTTTTAACCTTCAAGCCCCACTGGATCTGTGCAACCTGGAGTTAAAATAACATAAAGGCCTGCAGTATGTCAGCCAATCTGTGTCTTGGCTTCACAAGGACTATTTGTTAGACATTCTAGGTAATCCTGCCAGTTGGTGGCTGTAACTGTTATGAAATTATGTCTTAAAATGGCACCAACATCTTGTGCTAATCACTGAATAAAATTACTAGAAAATCATATCCCTAACCTCTATGTTATCTTGCCTAATGAACACACCATGTTCCTTGACACCAAATTTATACGTTTGTTGTTTCCCCTCAATGACTTTGAATTTCCCTGATGATCAGAGTATACATACCCCAAGAACCACGAGCCAGATCATAGGCTTCAGCTGGAGTTGAATTTGAAAGCACAGTAGCCAAACAATGGCTGTTGCTGTCTCTTCATTGTTGTATTGTAAATTGTTATCCTGCTACAACTGGAGAGCCACAGCTTGAAGATTATTGATGTGCATTATGGAATTATCACCCAGTTTCTTAGCTAACATAATTGTACAGTAATCCATCCCAAACCACAATTTTTCAGTTTTATGTCAAAAACTCCAATGATATGGTTCATAAGAACTCAGCTGGATCCTCAGTCTCTTGGAACATGCTGAACCTTCTACTTCCTCATGGTATTATTCATACCCCAATTTATATCTAGGTAGTTCAAATAACCCATCATTAGTGCTTAATTCAGTTTCAAACCTTTTGTAATTTAAAAAATAGTTAAATTCATGGTGGTTTGTAACATACTGCCATCTGTTACTGTAACTCATATACATTCTACAGTAGTAGACTTTTGTCCACATGTGGATGGCTTTAAAAAACAATGACATATAAAACACCTTTTTACATCTGTCTTATCCTGTCCATACATGGTAGTCCTTGGATAACTGTATGAATAACAATTTCACAGCCAGAAACAGTTTACTGTTTGTCAAAGTCATGCCATCTGAAAAAAATGTTTTCAGACACATGCAGGAATGAAACACTGCCATCTAAAAGGCAAAAAGACCAGTGCTGTGTTGTGCACAGCTGGCTAAAATGTACTGCACCTTTAACTACAAGCAGAAGGACCACCACATGCCAAGTCACACACCAAAGACTAATTGACGTGACATATTGACTGGCACTATTCCGGGGACAGGAGAACAGGAGTATGCACACAATTTCAGCTTAGCAATATTTACTGATTAAAAACTAGTTAAAAGGCAATGAAGACTGAAATGCAGATTAACCAAACGACCCTAATCTACAGCAAAACCCTAGATAGATAGGAAGCCATTATGAAATCATCGCTTAAAGTGTCTACAAACATTAATAGCTGTTTGAAACTCTTGGAAGATTTATAGCACAGCTACTGTACCAGGTCCATAGATGCTGTGCTTTGCTCCTTCTGCATAAAAACCTGGCTTTATCTTTATTGGCTGTAAGTGCTGGCAAGGGAATTGAAAGCTCCCAGACACTGCCACTGGATCTATTTTTAACCTTAATAATTGAATCTTTTGTTTCATTTTCTCCTAAATAGGAAATGACAGTGTTTAGCAATATTATTAGTTGAAAGAATTCTATAGGACCAATGTGCTTTGCATGCTGTTTAATGTTAGATAAAAGTTCATTACAGCTATGGTCCTAATAACTGTTTTTGTTGCTGTATAATTTAGGAGGTTTTAATGTTTGTGTGCATATTATTTTGCTAATTTGTGGCTATTATCTCTGCAGTTAACTTTGGGGGAACCTTCCTAAATAGATTTCAAGCAAACAGCTAACCTGATTTCCCCCACCAATTTACAGACCAGCACTGAATGAATTATAAACAGCAAAACACACGCAAAGTGCATAATCATGTTTAATTTCAATGCTTGGGTACTGTAAACACAATCTTTTATACAATATTAATCACAGCCTGGCAGTATTTTGTTTCCTGTTTGTTTTAAGATTCTCACAAATGTGCTTATGATGGATTGTTATCAAAGTCTGGAAATCATTTGGCTACAAAGTATAAATTGTAAGAATTAACAATGGGCGAATCTGCCCTGTTATGCTTTGCTGGGAAAATTTGCAAAATGTCAAAAATGTTGTGAAATGCCTCAAATTCAATGGCTGTGACTTTGATACTTTATTTTACAATACATTGTAGTTCATGGGCGAGGCTGGGCAGGTACCCTAGGCAACCTAGCTGGTTGCGGCACTGGCTAGTCATAGCTCGCATGCGCGAATCGACGAGGGCATGCCTGGAATCGCAAATAGACGCACAAATATAACAGATAATCAGAGAGAGGAGACCGGACATTGGGTAGGCGATGGAGGAGGTACATGCTTGGTGCCCCCCCAACTTTTGTGCCCTAGGCCCATGCCTACTCTGTCTAGCCCTAGTTCTGGCCCTGTTCACAATTAGTAATAATCTTTAGCAGACACTGAAGACCACAGCACTTGAGAATGGTTCAAAAAGTACACTAAGTACTTTTTAATCTTCAAACTATTTTGAAATTTCTAGACTGAAATAATTGTCACAATCTGCTATATATACTTACTTATGGTATATATAACTTGTAACTGTATTATCATAGCGTTTAGAGCAGTGGTTGTGACAAGAGCTCTTGTCACAGTGGTCCCCAACCAGTAGCTCGTGGGCAACATTTTGCTCACCAACCCCTTGGATGTAGCTCCCAGTGGCCTCAAAGCAGTTGCTTATTTTTGAATTACTGGCTTGGAGTCAACTTTTGGTTGCATAAAAACCAGAAGTTACACCAAAACCAAACAACCAATCACAGCCCTTATTTAGGGAACATTTTTCATGCTTATGTTGCTCCCCAAATCTTTTTACAATTGAACATGGCTCACAGGCACAAAAGGTTGGGGACCTTGGTTCTAGAGCATTATTCTGTAAAGGTTCCCAGCATCCTTGCATAAATGTATAGGGGAATTCCACTTCAAATGAATATGGAGACCCAACAAAAGCACATTAAGAATTTCAACTAGATGTTTACTTTATAGAGAAATTCAGGGATAATTAGGATACTCCTCGTGTTTACCATAAGTTGTCTACTGATCATGTGGACTTGGAAAGTTGGTCAGCTCCTACCCAGAACTACTATAGTAATACAAATATACAAAAAAAAACTTTTTCTACAATACATTCCTATTACTCCAGGCCGTTATTTACATTTTAGACCTTGGAACATTTCGCCACTACTCTTATAATGAGTTTTTTGACATTCAGTTTCATCAGATCTGCTAGTCATTTCTTGTTATATGGATCAATATGAATTTGCTTGGCATTTTACTGGGAGGCCTATTTATAAAAATTCAAATTTGTTTAGTTTAAAAGTTTTTTTTCAAGCATGACTAAACACACATTTAGAAAAAGTATGAATGTCTACTTATTTATAAAAAGACCCAAATACAGTATAAAGACATGATTGTATCAAAAACTTAGAATTAATCCAAAAAAGAGTAGGTAAACCTCAAAATCCTTGTTTACTTTGCTCCCATTGACTTCATGACCTCAGCAGCTTTTAGATGGGTACTTTCACATTAAAGTTTTTGTGTTTTTTACACTTAATAAATAATTGTTTTAAGACCTCTCTTCACTTGCATGATTGAACACTGGAATTCTGGCAAATAACACTACATTGTGTATCGGGGATGACGACAGATACCTATGCAAATGTTCCCATGTATCCTAGGTTTGATGAGGATCAACAGAATACTCATTCCCTTGCAGTGCTATTATTGCTTATGATTATTGAAAGCAACTAAGTAACAAACAATGAAAGAGAAACTGGGACTGAATACAACTATAATTAGTCAACAAAGGCCCACATTAACAGTTGTAAGTGCAATTACTAAGAAAACAAGGTCAACCATAGCAGTGATTCAACTAATTTTATGTAATGGTTTTTGTTTATTTAAAACGGCTCAGAAATTGCATATTGCAGTTTTAGGAAAATGCTCGCTAAACAAAACTTTACCACTGAAATCATATTGAAACCTGTGGGTACATAAAGCTGGAAACAATAAAATATAGCATTATTCTGCAGAATGCAACTGGTTCTAATTAAAGGAAGTGTTTTGTTCAGAAGTCCCTTGGGGAGCCCAGGTTTTATATTAAAATCAAATGGGTCAGAATAGTACCTTTATGGGGAACCATGTGCATTAGCATTAGTTCTTATCAGCAACTGTCTAGCATAGAAATTGCTTGCATGGATTTCCATGAAACAAGAATTGATTCAATATCTAGAGTTTCCAAAATAATATCTGATAGGACAAGGCACATGGAAATCAAATGTCATTTGTACTGCAGTGTAGTGCAGCAGAAAAGGGTCTATTTATTGTGTAACATAGTTTGTCTTGGTAATGAGGCTAAGCTGCCTGTAAAGGGGCCACCCATGGCTGGCGAGCACCCATTACTGTAAGCATGGCCTTAACTGTAGGAAGCAGGTATATTCACAAGTTGTGATGAACAAGGGCAGACTTTATTGACAGCTTTTTGCAGGGAGGCAGGTTTACAGACTGGTTGCTGTTAGAGGATATCAGTTACACCGTGTACAACAGTTCTCCAGATTCCCTCTCCCACAAACACTCTCAGCGGCAGATTTATCAAGGGTCGAATTTCGATGTGAAAAAAACTTCGAAATTCGACCATCAAATAGGGTAGTCTGACATTCGAAGTCGAAGGATTTTTAAGATCGTACAATCGTACTGCGGTCGTACTTCGACCGTACTTCGAATCGTACAATCGTACGATTTAATCAAAAAAAATCCTTCCACTTCTCAAAACGTAGCCAAATATGGGCTATGGGTTCTAGGAGGTCCCCATAGGCTAACATAGCAATTCGGCACGGCAGGTTTAAGGTGGCGAAGTGTCGAAGTCGAAACAGTACTTTGATTTTCAAATGGTCGAATTTGTGAAGTATTTTCAATTCGAATCAAAGTCGAATTTGGCCTATTTGATGGTCGAAGTACTCAAAAAGTACTTTGAAATTCAATGTTTTTTCATTCGAAAATTCACTTCGACCCTTATTAAATGGGCCCCTCGGTGTTTCTCTCCTGAAGCCTTCAGAACCTCTGTTATGTAGGGATGCACAGGCTGAGTTAATTAAATGTTCAGCACTAATATTCACAAGCAAATGTCCAACCAAAATGTGATCTTCACAGACAAATGTCCAATATCCAATCAGTGAATTGCAGCTTCCTAAATAAACGGCTCAGTGCAGGGGTCCCAATCTGATATAGAAGTATTAGAACAAACACAATACACAGTATATACAGATGCAGCCACTTTGGTTTGTCTGTTTGACACAGAATAGCTAAACACAGATATCCCATTTATCTCATTTAACACAGAAAACTGCGTCACAACATCCCATCTAATTAAAGCATTCACCATTGTGAACAATGGAGCTTTGGTATGCTAATGAAAAGGTTAAATGCATTAAATGAGTTAAGATGACTTAAGATAACACAGTTTCTTCAATTACCCCTGAGTCATGACGCATTTAACTCACAAATCCAAGTGGCTTCATCTGTAAATACCAGTGTGGAGAAAGTTAATAAAGGTAATGTCTATATGAAAACAAGAGCTAAAGTGACCAATAAAATCCACTTAAAATGACTTGTGCACTTGTGTGATCTCTCCATTAACACACACCTAGTGATTAAGATATAGACCCTAAGGGAGCAGGGTGTTTAACCACGTGAAACGCACTGGACTGAATTAAACTCATCTATTTTTCTATGTTCTGTACCTATACTGGATATTTTGTAAGTAGCCATTTTTTGTTTTATTCATTGATTAAGACCTGCTATACTGTATATCACAATGTATGTTTTAAATCCAACGTGTGGTGCATTGGAACCTTTTTTTCACCGCTGGGGCATTTCAAGATCTGCTACAGGACCATATGCACATTTATTCCTTTTCATTCAGTTTAAAATTGGTCTATACCTGTTGAGTAGGCTGACTCATTGAATGCATGGTAAAGGAGAGACACAAGTGCACAAGTCGCTTTAAGTGGATTTTATTGGTCACTTTTCACACTTATTTTCACGTACACATAATCTGTATTAAATTACTACCATGGCTTTTATCTATTGTGTGTTTCCTTGTAGTTCTACTACACCCACAATAAGCTGCACTGACCTCACACACAGGGTCCAAGCTTTTCCCATAGGTTCTCCTCTAACATACACCTAAACGCTTCATTTCCCTACTTTGCACATAATCGTCTCAGGGGCTCTACCCCAATCTAATCACTCCTTGGGGTATATTTATCAAAGAGTGGAGTTAATAGTGAAGTTCTGCCACTCTCCATTCATTTCTATGGGATTTTTATAGGCGTATTTAGCAAAGGGTGAACTTTCACTTTCACCCATTGATAAATACGCCTTTTAAAATCCCATAGAAATGAATTGAGAGCTGCGGAATTTCACTCTAGTGGCGGAACTTCACTCTTTCATAAATTTACCCCATAGTCTTTCTCGCTAGCCTAATTAGCTTTCACTCCTGAAGTGACTTCACACATCTTCTATCACTAGCTAGTACTGAAGGAGTCAGTCTCCCAATAATGGCCTGGCTACATTTTGATTCTGCCACTGAATGTTCTTAGGCAAAAGAAGAAGTGTCTCAGCAAAGCACTGCCTTATATAGGCTTGTGCAGGGGGCGTCCCCACAGGCCTATCTTAGGGGTTGGCACCGCCTGCTAGCTGAACTGTTCACTTCTTTACATGCAGGTCTTTAATGAGCTTTGAAGTCCTTCATAACTTCATAACATAGAGGGGATGATATCTAGGAAACAAATAACATGTCGTGTATCATTTGGCAGCCAAAGCATATTGAATGGTTCTGAGAATTTTACACCTCAGGTTTTATTGTTTGAGGAATTCCTGAGTAGACATTTTTGGAAGATGCTGTAAGAGGTTGTGCAGGATTGTATGTTTAATTATTATGTCTTCTACTACTATAGTAATAGTAAATTCAACAGTAAGGCATTCCTTAATCCTTTTGTCACTGAGACTTGCAGCAGGATACTGGGAGTTAAAAATTCAGATAAATTGTATATATACTGTATATATATATATATATATATATAATATATATATATATATATATGTTAACAAATTGCCTAGAATTCTTAAAGTAAATATAATTCTTGTACAGTATTTGCATAGATAACTGATCATGTCTACGAATATTACTAGAAGGCTAATTCTTTTCAATGAAGGACTCAGCACAAGCTACCTGTGTGAATGCATTGTCCCTGGCTATTCGTAACTATTATCAGAACAATATGTAAGGAGAGGAGGGACTTATAATCTTATCCAATTGTTACTACTGGGGTCTGAACAGAGTCAGTGCGGACTGAGAAATTTTTATAAGGGCAGAGACACACTTGGAGATTCAAGGAGATAAGTCGCCCACTGACAAATTGGCTCTTCTTTGGGCGACTAATCTCTACAAACTGCCTTCCAGACAGCTAGACTTTAAATCACCAGCGGGATGGCACTCGGAGTGCTTAGTTTTCCGAAGTCGTCTGAAGTTGCCTCACGAGGAAACTTTGGGAGACTTCGGAAAACTAAGAGCTCCGCGTGCCATCCCGCTGGTGATTTCAATTCTAGCTGTCTGGAAGGCAGTTTGGGGAGATTAGTCGCCCGAAGAAGAGGCGATTTGTCGCCGGGTGACTAAATCTCCCCAAATCTCCACGTGTCTCTGCCATAAAAAAGAGAAAAAAGAACCCCCACTTGTAGCCAATTATCAACTATCTATGGTCATTAGTAGGTTAATTTCACCATTTATAAGCTGTTATTAACTGTGCAACATCTAAAAGGAGCTGGATGATAAATAAACTTAAAATAGTAGTGAAAGTGCATGTATCGATTCATTCACAATTCATTATTATTAATACATTTGAAGTGCAGTGCAATAAATAGTAATTGATTTTTTCAATTAATTGTAATTGATGAATAAATAGATAAATTCTGTAACCATTAATAAATTAGGATAAGTTATAAAACCACTATGCTCAAATTCATGTAGTAATAGAATGAAAAGGAAATGGGGGCTGGTGGAGTTGTCCCAAAAGCTACTGCCTAGTATTTTCTATCCCTGGGACACCACAAAGTGGGAGAAGACAAAGCAACCGAGACTGTGATCTTGTGATTTACCATGCTCTAATCTGTAGTAGAGCTAACTTAGCCTAAAAAATACATTACAGGTCTGGATTCGAAGGTCAGTTTGACCATTCATGGATTTTGCAAACCTGGCAACAGAACAGGTAAAATTGATTGCCATTTTTATACATACTTATTGGCAGTTATTACACAGTAATTGCATACACTGATAATTTGCTATTCCTTTTAGAAAATGTTTTAACATACATCATCTTTTTATTATTAACTGTCTTATGCATTCTTTTTTGTTATATCCTAGCTGGTTTAGGAAGGTATGCTTGCACTATATTCTATCCAGCCTAATTTTATACCATGTATTATTGGTGCCACTTTGTTGGAGCACAGACAATATATAGCAGCACATCTTACATTCATTTACAACGTTGTAAACAATAAAGAAATGGGGTCTGCTGTTCTAGTATTCTGAAATGATTTGGGTTTCAGATATTCTTCTATAGGGAGTAATAAATATCAGTTTAAACAAATATGGTTCATACAAACAATACATTAGTAGCATCCCTCATTCAATAAACTGAAATGAGATGTATCTTTGGTATATATTCGATTGTAATTAAAAATGATGGGTTTAGAAATAGTGAGTGCACAGTCTGAATCCCATCGCATTCATCTATAATTGCTGATAGCCTAATGTTCCGATGTTGCTATTAATATTGTCTTTCAGAGAATCAGTTTCAATTTCCTCACAGCTTCTGGAAATACTTCTGCTGACTTATTGATGAGATCCTAAAGACCAGGCTAAAGAGGATAAGAATGCTATTGTGTGTGAATCTTTATGCAATACTCTCTTACGTTTATTTTGCATCTACTCACACCTATTAACTGTCATATCATTACTAGTGATGGGCGAATAAATTTGGCAGGCGAGAATTTGCTGCGAATTTCCGCGTTTCGCTGCCGGCAAATACACTTGGGAAACTGTGTCAAACAAAATTGGGCGCACGTCAGAATAGTAGCAAGCATAAAAATTGTCACACGTCAAAATTATTCTGAGGCCCATTGACTGTATTTGGACAAAATAGGCAGGAGTATAAAAATTTTGTGGGTGACGGAATTGACGCGTGACAAAATAATTTTGACACCCATTGACTTCAATGGGTTACACGCATTTTTCGCCATTTCACGAATTTCGTAGGAAACTCACAAATGTTTTGTTGAAAAGGGAAAAATTCGCCCAGCACTAATCATTAAAAAACTTTTATTACTTTTTATTTTACTTATTAGCTTGTGTATGGGTCCTTCCTGACAGCCCCTGCAACTGATATATGACAAGATATCTATCATTCAGTTTAGAAAATCCCATCAGACAAAGACCATTATGATTCTCTGTAGGCTCTGATCTGATCTTTGGTCTGGGGCAAACAAATAGATCTTTCCAAGTTGGCCCAGCATGATGGTGGCCAAAACAACAATTCTTCCAGTGCATATCCAGATTAAGCTTGCCTCAACTACTAATCCTTATCTCTTTCATCCTCAATACCTTTGCCATGAGTATACTATACAGCGGGGGTCCCCAACCTTTTTTTACCCAAAAGCAACATTCAGATGTAAAAAGAGTTGGGGAGCAACACAAGCTGGAAACATTTTCCTGGGTGGTGCAAAATAAGTTCTGTGGTTGGCCATTTGGTAGCCCTTATGTGGACAAGCAGCCTACAGGAGGCTCTATTTAGCAGTGCACCTGGTTTTCATGCAACCAAGAGTTGCCTCCAACCCAAAAATAAGCACCTGGTTTGAGGCCAATGGGAGCAACATCCAAGGGTTTGGCAACATGTTGCTCATGAGCCACTGGTTGGGGTTTACTGCTATACAATGTAGTAAATGCCATGGCTATAATCAATATGTTATAAAATCCTTGCCTTAAAGCAAGACAGGACTTCCATTGTTTGCCAGGATGAAAATAAAAATGATTATTAATATGAAAAATATTCCCCATGTGAGGCAATATATTTTCTTGCAGTTTATATTGTTTTTAGGCAAAATTAAAATGTTTGTATTCTGACAGTAGGTGCTCTTCAGAGAGGCCAAGCATGTGTAGTCATATACTGCTTTTCTTGCTCTCAAATAATTCTAACATTTTCGGAAAGGCTATATCTGATTTTTAACCTACAGGATTCTAGTCATACCTCTTGGGGTGAAAGGCATGAATGATCCTTGTCATTTGAAATCATGTACATCTGTTTCATATTCTTTTTGAAGGAAGGCAACAAATTTTTTTTGGTAAAAATAGGACCAAGGGAGCAATTACTTTAAATACCTGTATAAATGTTTCCCCCCCCCAAAGTGTCTTTTGTACTTTGAAGGGTTGACAGCCTTGAAGATGAACCTATAATTTAATCATGACATGGTTAAATATAACAACTGTACCATAAAGAATGGAAAACAATAATTAGTAAATATTATATTTGTTTTAATCTAATTGTTTTGCTTTCTTGTGAACTGCTCAGATTCCCAATGTTTTATCTTTGCATTAAAAACATCACAGAATGTTTAAAGCTCAATTAGTACACTGGACACATAAACACAAAATAACACATTATCTATCATCTCCACTTTGAGATGTCTCAAAGCATTAGCTTGCTGAATTAAGCAGTTTAGATGTGTAAACCAAGGTTAAGGATGTACACAGGCAGAGAGGTAACTACCCCTATGGGGGCCATATTTGAAACTCATCATGCATACAACATATCTGATCTTTCATTCTAAGTCTTGTTTTGCTGCTTATATTTCAGCTTATTCTCAAATACAATATTATACAAGTGGATTTCACTTTTGCTTCAGAATGTGTTTGCCTTTAGATTATAAATTTGGTTTATCATCAAGTATGTTCTGTGTCAATGACTTTATCATTAAACATACAGATTAATAACAAACATCTAATATACAAACATACTACTAGAAGTCTTATTTTAATTGCTCCCCACTCTTTGTGCCATAACGACACACATGATGATACAACATACATGCCATGCATGATACATACGACAATACATGCAACATAATTTAGTTCATTTAGGAAAAGTAAGGCACTGTGAAAAGTTAAACTGACACATTCCTCTATTTATTTGCACTTTGCACACTGACTTTCCTGCTCCTTAAAATGTTTCAGGTCTCTGTCTTGAGCCACTTGTGCCTCTTGCGCTTCTTTTCCAGGTCTTATAAGGGTGGTTCACCTATTACTAGGGATGGGCGAATTTTTTCGCCTCGTTTCGCCGAAAAAATGACGCCCATAGACTTGTATGGAGACGTGCGTCAAAAAAAGACGCGCGACAAAATAATTTTTGGCGAAACGAAACGGGTCAAATTCGCCCATCCCTGCCTATTACTTAACTTGGTTAGTATGATGAAGACTCATATTCCTATTCAAAGGCAATATGCAACTGGAGTTCATGTTTTATTTTTTTGTGTTTAAAATAAAAATTATTTAGCGTTTTGTTTAGCAGCTCTCCATTGTGCAATCTGAGCAACTGTCTGGTTTCGAGGGTGCAGTTTACCCTAGCAACCAGGCAGGGGTTTAAATGAGAGACTGAACAATGTATAGCAGAAGTTCAATAGTGCAACCTTTTTTTGCCTGCTGGGGTCAGTGACCCCATCATCTGACAGCTTGCAAAAAGTAGAAGAAAAAGACAAGTAATTAAAAAACTATAAAAAAAATTGACCAGTAGACCAACTGAAAAGTTGCTAAGAATAAGTCACATATATGACACACAGGATATCAATGACAGAACATATACACAAATGAAAAGAGAAGAATTGCATATTTATATGCTAATCACAGTACTTATGTCTATAAGTGTTCCTTGTAACTGAAACCTATTGCTAATATACCTGTTTTATTAAAAGGTATAAATCAAAGGGATGTGCTGAATCCAGGATTCGGTTTGGTACTCGGCCAGGATTCGGCCTTTTTCAGTAGGATTCGGATTGGGCCTTCTGCCCGGCCGAACCGAATCCAAATCCTAATTTGCATATGCAAATTAGAGGCGGGGAGGGAAATCTCATTACTTTTTGTCACAAAAGAAGGAAGTAAAAATGTTTTCCGCTTCCCACCCCTAATTTGTATATGCAAATTAGGATTCGGATTTGGTTCGGTATTCAGCCTAATTTTTCGCGAAGGCTTCGGGGGTTTGTGGATTCAGTGCATCCCTAATAAATCATTTATAAAGTTGCAACATAAAATCTTCAAGAGTTCAAGATTTTCACGAATATGGGAAACATCTATGAATCTTATAGGGGTGGATGAAAATATTTTGATAGCATAATTCCCAAAAGCTAGGGGGCAACACCTTACATTATGGGCAAAGAAAAAAAAAGCTATAAACCCGTCCCTTGCTGCAACCCTTTCCATTAGTATAAATAAAAAAAATACAAGCTAGATATGAAGCACTGCATTGGGATAGTATTGTTCCAAGCTGTGGATCAGTATTGCTATCTCATGTCTGGTACGATATTAAAAGTCGCGTGGCAGCAGCACAACTCTGTACCTAAAAAACAAGGCAAGTCTGTCCAAATTGATTGTCAGTTGCTTCACGAAACAAGTCATCTCTCAGGAATATATATTGATCAGAAATGTTTGTAAGGGATCCTGTTTGCAGCATTGTGTCATTAAGGGCCTTTCTGTATGAAGAAGACAAAGACAGTAAGATCACACCTCACCGATACAGCAGCCGTACATGGTTAGTTTTTACTACAGGGACTTGCCCTACAATATGCCATTTAGAAGAAAGCTTTCTGGAAGTTATCATATGCATCAGCCCAAGGTGTCTTTGGCTGGAAGTATTTCCCTAGTGGAATGCTCCTGGAAATGAGTGGAACAGTTAAGTAGGTTGGTACTTTTAGACCTTGAGGTTTTATAGTAACATTTTAAAATTATTTCTAATCAGTGTTTCATAATGTAAAAATGTTATCAATGTTTTATTTCAAATAAAATATATTTCCGTGTTTCATAATGTAAAACATTTTATCGATGTTTTATTTCAAATAAAATATATTTTGCAGGGATCTGTCTAGTGTCTTTCATAAACGTTATGTTTATGTTAAACACTCTAAAAACATTAAGAACAACAGACACATTTTTAAAGGGTATATCCACCCCAAAATAGTAGTGAAAGTAAAAGTTCACCGTTTGATAAAAATGCCTTTAAAAATCCCATAGAAATGAATGGAGAGAGGCGGTATTTCACGCTAGTGGACTGTGGTGATCTCTAACTTTACTCTTTAATAAATATACCCCCTTGTGTTTTTCTGCAAATCTATGATTGCGATTATAATCAAGAATAGTCACAATTTATTAAAGGAGAAAACAATGTTGCATGAAGAAAACTTGAAAAGTAAAAGCTGTTTGGGTGGTGTTCCACTTTAAGAACAAATAACGCGTTATAGTCTTCTAAGTGTATTTCAATGTGACTATGATGAGTCCATTGTTTTTTTTCTTTCTGTTTCACATAATTAATCATATTATTATTTAGCTATTTAAATTTAAACAATGCTTCCATACAGCCTGTAATTAGCAGTGCTTAATTCTGTTTTATCCTTTGTGACCTAAGCATCTGTGCCTGTTGATTTCGTATTCTGCCTTTTTTTTTTGCATGTGTGTTTGTGTGTGGCAACTGACTCAGGTAACATTGTGAAAATATAAATAGCAGTTGCTGGGCATCTGTTATTTGTCTGACGTATTCCAGCCATCTGCAGTTTGAGATAACTGATATACTGTATTCCACTTTTAAAACTGAGCCTTTTCTCAAATGGACCTTACAAGGAGCCATTCTGATGTGTGTGTGTTTTGTTCACCCAAGTGAATCCCATATACACACCAGTAAAGGTTTAGCTTCAATATCTGCCCGCAGGACTGATACAATCTGTATCTATGATAAGCAGGCAGATCCGCTGATATGTGTCTGAAATATACGGTGGAGGTGTAAAAAGATTGGATGCAAGCTTTTTTTTTTAAGGCAAGGAGAATTGTTGTTTAGATATCATTATAATGATATGCTTTTTCACATTTCATTGTGTTTATGCTGCATTTTGTATAGATTCATCTATTTGGATTTCTGGTTCCTATTTGTGCAAATGAAGCAAATGAATGATATCCTATAGCAAATAAATTATATAGTCCCCACGCAGGACATCATCCACTTGAATAAAAGCATGTTGATGTCTTTTCATAGTTTATTATTAGCATCAGTGTTTAAGATTTCCTTTTTATCAATGAGAAACATTACTAATGCGTTATTCAGCAAACACCTCCCATGACTCACTTGGCAGCATACTATTATATGCCATTACACCTTTTATTTTAACTGCATTTGGTTATATTATTTATCTTATCCTGTTATTTATTTCACAATGCAAAGCATTGTGAGGTTCAAATGTTTTATATTTTTATATTGCCGCTTGAAAGGAGAAACAATGTTGTAACCCAATATAACATCTTTTCATTATCTAATATGGGGTTGTGCAACTGAAGGCCCATACAGTACATCATTACTTTGTTATTTTGGGTTTAAAACATTTTCAAAAATCTATGTAGTTCAATCCCTTCCAAATGATCCCTAGTCCATATACATGCACATACCTGTGTACAGACCTATATATATATATATATATATATATATATATATATATATATCTATATCTATATGTATATCTATATCTATATATATCTATATATATATATCTATCTATCTATATATATATACTGTATATATACAGTATATATATATATATATATACTGTATATATATATATATATATATATATATATATATATATACTCACATTATAAATTAAAATTATAAATACAGATATCTATACTAGCTGTAGATCTTAAGATCACAATAGCCTTGCATATTATGCTTGTCCAAAAAATCATCCAAGCCACTCTTAAAGGCATTAATAGAATCTGCCCTCACATCACCCGGCAGTGCATTCCACAATCTCACTGCCCTCACCGTGAAGAACCACCGAGGTCTTCACATCTTTTTTGGAATACTGTTTTGGACTTGCACCTTGGGACTGGGGTTAACTGTGAGTAAATCCTCTATAATTAATTTAAAATTTAGATTTTTGACATATCAATTACTTTTCGAGCAGTACCGCATATACATTCTTTTTATGTGGCATTAGCACAAACCTTGTCATTATATATACCTCAATACCTTAAGTCTACTAAAAAAATAATGTAAACATGAATTAAGCCATCCATTAGGATTAATTATATCTCAGTTGGGATTAAGTACAAGGTAGTGTTTTATTAAGTGATGGGCAAATTTATTCGCCAGGCATGGATTCTCAGGAATTTTCATGATTCACCGCCTGCGAATGTTTTTGTGAAACTGTGGCAAAAATTCACTGGCGAAAAATTCACAACGACAAATAAAAAAGAAAATCATTTGTATATTATTTAAATGGAGATTATTGTGAGCTTTCTAGATAACGTGTTTCTGGATATTGGATCCCATACCTGTACAAACCTATTCATATATGTAGTACTTCAACTCTTGGGAAGCTAAAGTTGGCAATACATGGGCCGATCAGAGTGAGATGGAAATTGCTGGCCAGTGTATAGGGCCCAGAGAATATCTGGCCAGGTTTAAAAAACCCCATCAGACAAGAAGTTCATTGGCATGTTGTTGTGGTCCTTATCAGATGGATTTCTGCAGGTCCCAATGGATGATCCGGTCAGCCCAATTTGAGCCAGCATGTGGACAGCCAAACTGTGGCTTGTCACTAGTGATCGGCGAATAAATTTGACAGGCATGGATTTCCGATGAATTTACAAATTTCTCGGCCACAAATAAATTATTCGGACGTCCATTGACTTTAATGCATTTGGACAAAATAGTCGCGTGTCAAAATTATTTTGATGCCCAACGAGTTTGCAAATTTTCGCTGTTTTGTGAATTTTTTCGAACAGATTCGCCCATCACTACTCCTCACCACTCATGTATGGCCATCTTGACCTTCCTAAACCTTCATCATTCTCCTCCTATGTATAGAATTTATCATGGTTGAGAGAAAACACTCATTGTAGCTTCTAAACTAAACATTGTGATCAATCATTCTGAATAATCAATGTTAATGTATGTACAGATATTATTTTGTGCAAATTTATGCTAGATTTCACCACACAAGATACAGAGGGGTTTTTGTGCGCTAGTAGTGCTGTATCTGCTCAAGTTCTTCACCCTTCTAATGCCAGCCACATTTCACATTTAATTTTCATTAAATGCCCGACAATTTTTTTCCAATTGATATTGGAAGTGATTTATTATTCCCTGATGATGCAAAAAACCTGAATCTGAAAATCTGCCATCTCATGCCTTTCAAGGTCATGTATAAGTCAATGGGAAATGCCCCTAACTCAACTGAAAGTTATCATGGTTTGCGCTGGGTTTACCCCGATAATCCAATATTTTTTTTTCTGGACAAAAAACAGAAAAATGAACAATTCGGGTTTCTGCTTGATTTTATCGTTTTTTTTTATTAATAAATAAGGCAAAATCAGTCATGGAAGTTTGGTCATGCTTTTTTAATTAAATTATAAGATACAATTTGGATTATAGTAAATAACCCCTAAATGTCATATTAAAAGGAACAGTTTAATTTTATAATTTTCTATTCTTGAGAAAGAAATCTGAAATAAAGGCAAACAGTTCTAATATTTTTTTTGTCCCTATGATTGTTCAGCTTTAGCCCAACACATTTCCATTGATACAATCAACTACAGTAATTTATGTTGTCAGCACAACACCATCATTGGACGTAGGATGGATACTGGATTATTGTAAAGTGACTCATGAAGATGAATCTTTTATTACACCCACAGAATCACTGATGACTCACACTACTTTAACCTTAACAATTTGTATTGTGGTGAGCAAGTGAAATCAGCATAAGTGAGTTGAAATATTTAGGGGCAGCTTTACTAAAAATTAAGTTATTAACACTTTCCTGACTGATAAGAACATGTGTGTGTGATATTCAGGAATTTAAAGAAGGAATTGACACATTTATCAAAACAGATCAGGTCAATTGACTGCGTTGGGCACTTGACAATAAACCTTTCTATGGATCAACTCAAACATCCTAACAATCTGAAAAGTAAAGGAAAAAGAAACATGATCCACTTTCCAATGCAGTAAAACTAACATTGTACAATGATTCCTCAGTAATTTGAAAAAAATGTGTATAAATATCAGTGGTAACTTTTTACAAGCCCTTTGTGTCAACAAGTACAGAGAAAATATAATTAAATGTATAAAAAATGTATGTGAAAGGAGTAGTTCACCTTACAAACACTTTTTTTCAGTTCAGTTGTTTTCAGATCAGCAGTAATGATTTACTTCCCAGGTTTAATTCCATACATTTTCCATAAGATTTAAGTTTGAGGAGCTGATTTATTAAAATTCGAATGTTAGAGGATTTTATTTTTTTTTTCTCTAATGAACTCGAATGAACGTGAAACTTGAATTGTATCTTATTTAAGAAATAACTCAAATGTCTAAAATCCGATTGAATGTTAACAACCCAAAAACTCGAATCAAATTCAAACGAATTTCGAACACAATTAGAATAGTGTTTTTCGCAAAAAAACCTTGAATGTCAGGAAGACTATTAACTTCTGCAAATAGGTCAGCAGACCTCTGCCATTGACTTCTACATAAATTCGGCAGGTTACTTCCACGGTAGGGGAATGATAAATCTCGGATTCTAACTCGAGTTCGTAGTTTTAAACTCAAAATTGTGAGTTATGTCCAAAAAACTAACTCAAAAATTTGATTTCAAATTTAGCTTTAGAACCCTAGTAAATTTGCCCCATAATGTTTAATTTTTCAGACTAGCAGCTCAGTAAGCCAAGTGTTGGCTCTCTAAAACAGAAGTTCCTAAGCTCTGTGACATATTCCCCGGAGGGCTTGGGATTTGCATGGGGTGGTACAAAATTTAGTTGGACACAAGGGACATCGGCAATTTTTATTTTGCTTCTTTGAACATTTTTAATAATAAGTGGCCACTTCAAGCATTATGTCTCAAAAAATGTTGTGTGATACTGTTGTATGGGAAATTTACTAAAGGGTGAATTCTCGCTTCGGAAGGCTCTGCCACACTTCATCAAATGTTAGTGTGAAGTTAGGTCTTGGCAGACGAAAATTCTTCAGTGCAGCATTTGTAAGCGAACTTTCACTAGCGTTATTTTCTTCCTAGCAAAACTTCATTAACACACTTACGCTTAGGTCAATTTAAATAGGATGAGCACATATAGGTCATATATACGTCTTTATTAGAGATGTTGGTGAAATAGCTTGAAGTGGCCACTTATTATAAAAAATGTCCAAGGAAGCAAAATAAAGACAAAAAAGATCCTCTATTGTCCTAGACATGAGCCCACCCTAAAACATATGTGGCATAACATTGGGGGAATGTAATAAAAGTCGCAAAGAGCAAAACAGTTTGCACAAATAAGAATAAAAATGTGCATTTTACAATGTAATATTTTTCCTTAAACTGTAATTGCATTGAGAATTTTTATTGTGCATTGTGAATTTTCATTGTGCATTGCCCACTTTTAAGAAGTGCTTGAAGGTGTCGTAATCTTTTGGAGCAAACACTACAACTTTTTCAGTAAGAAGTTTTATTACATTCACTGTGCACTGGCACAAACTATAAAATTTGCAAACCTTCTTCCATTGTCGGAAGTGGTCGCTAAACAGTTTCGGGGTTCACAAAAGCTATATTACATTCGCGCAAAACAAAATTTGTTCGAACAGAGGCACAACTTGTCGCATTGCGCATATTTTTACCGACTTATATTACATCCACCCAAATATATTTAACAGTTACAACTTTTAAACATAATCCCACTTTAAAGTATGAAAAAATGGCTTTTCGGCATACAGGATATGATGTCACTGACATGATGTTGAGGATGTAGCTTCATCTTATCAGTTCACCAGGTATAACCTGGCAAGCAGACTCTGTGAAAAGGGTAATGTAGTGGAAAAATTTCTCTTTGTTGAATTTGCGGTGTAAGTATCGTTCACCTGAGCAAACATTTGCCTGGTGAAAGGGCTTGAAACTTTGTTAGCGCTGAGCTCTTTCACTAGTTAATAAATTGGCAATGTCCCTGCAGATCGTCTTTTTGGCGAATTTTAGAGGTTTAGAGGTATTCTTATCGTTTAGCTTGTTATTTCCGTTCATTCTTTTTTTATTCGGACATGACATAGCCAGTCGTAGTTGTAGAGTTTGTGAGTTTAGTCATGGGTTCGAAAACCTCTAAAACCACTAAAATTCGACCTTTGATAAATAGCCCTCCACGAGTTATCAGAGGTGGATTTTTACCAGCCCTGGTAAATGGCCACATGCCACCACCTGAGTCAAGGTTTTTGCATTCCCTCACGGCAGGAGGGACCCTGTTTAAAGGACAGAAGAGGAAAGGGAAAAAAGAATAGAAAGAAATGGTGAGAATGGGACATAACAGAAACCAGGAGGGGTGTGCAAAACAGAATAGAAAGAAGTGAGAAAAGAAATCTATGACATTATATTGGCTGGCAACATTTATGCAGCCAACATAAAGCCATGACTTTGGAGGTTTGAGACAGTAATGCAACTTGTGCCTTAGGGACTATGGAGTAGAGTAAGCACATGGGTAGTACCCCCCCCAGTGTTGGACTGGGATGCCATGGGCCCAGCAGAAAACCTTAGACTGTGGGCCCACCTTAGACTATGGACTTCAATGGATTTCCAAACTATTATTCCTCATTCCCTCACTCAACCTCTTTATTATCCCAGTCTTTTATATCTACTTAATATATTCTTCCATTATTAAGCATTTGTTTCCCATAAAGAAATAGGGAATGACCATAAAATATGCTAAATGGTTAGAAGCAAGAGGCTCACTGACGCCTGAACACACCGGGAGTTTTCCTGGTATGCCGGTGGGCCAGTCCGACACTGTACCCCCCTTCCTCTATTCTTCTTAAAGCAGACCCGTCACCTACACATAAAAAGCTGCGTAATGAAAGACCTTTGCAAATTAAACATGGAACATGTTTTTCATTAAAACATCCATACTTGTTATAAAGGTGTTTAAATATCTGAGCTGTCAATCAAATATTATCTGCCCTGCCTCTATGCCTGAGGCATAGATGTGGGGCAGTCAACTGCATTCACTTTCCATTCAGCTATTCACTGCACTCCTCACATTTCCACATCCCTACTCAGGCTCTATAATTGTGTAGAGCAGTGTGCATGGGCATAAGGTTCCTCATTTTGGTGCATACACAAAATTTTGAGGTGATACACAACTTGCCTTAAAGGGATCCTGTCATCGGAAAACATGTTTTTTTCAAAACGCATCAGTTAATAGTGCTATACCAGAATTCTGCACTGAAATCCATTTCTCAAAAGAGCAAACAGATTTTTTTATATTCAATTTTGAAATCTGACATGGGGCTAGACATTTTGTCAATTTCCCAGCTGCCCCAAGTCATGTGACTTGTGCCTGCACTTCAGGAGAGAAATGCTTTCTGGCAGGCTGCTGTTTTTCCTTCTCAATATAACTGAATGTGTCTCAGTGAGACATGGGTTTTTACTATTGAGTGCTGTTCTGATATCACTCTAACTTGCAGTACAGCAGTAAAGAGTGATTGAAGTTTATCAGAGCACAAGTCACATGACAGCTGGCAGCTGGGAAATTGACAATATGTCTAGCCCCATGTCAGATTTCAAGATTGAATATAAAAAAATCTGTTTGCTCTTTTGAGAAATGGATTTCAGTGCAGAATTCTGCTGGAGCAGCACTATTAACTGATTCATTTTTAATTTTTTTTTCCCCCTAAGACAGTATCCCTTTAATAACAGTGTCCACAAAATGGCTGCAACCTGCTTGCTGTGATTGTATCCAAGACTGAAGGAAGCTAAATTTAAACAAGAAATATAGTGTACGTATTTTACTCAACTAACATGATAGTAAAGAATTTGGAATTATTTCTTAGGGTGACATGTCCCCTTTAACGACTGGCATGCACCACCTTGCAGCACTGTACCGATAAATGATGGCATCTGCATGCTTTATGTTTAGATAAATGGTATGCATTTATACGTGAGTGGCAGATCTTATTTATTTTATGTATTTTGTCCACTTTTAGTTAAATTTATAATAATTATTTATTTAATTCACTCTTCAATAGCTTGGGGATGGGCATTGTAAGTAATGTATCAGTGTTTGCAGATGACAGACAAATATGGAACCCAATTTATTCCATCCAGGATGTGGCATCCTTGCAGGGGGCTCTGAACAAACTGGCTAAGTGGCAAAGTGGATAAAGTGATGATCAATGTAGGGTTATACACCTGAGATGCAAAAATCTGCACACGTACAGTATAAGTCATGTATACCCTAAATTGGCCTGTATTAGGCAAATCTATAAGGAAGAAGGACTAGGGCAACTTGTGGATAATACACTTGGTAGAAGAAATTAATGTCAGTCAGCAGCTGCAAGAGCAAACAAGTTAATACACAATTTTATGTTCTAACATTTAAAGTTTTTTTGTTTTTTATGCCAGGTTTTTTTCATTAACCCCTCCTATTTAGCCACTTAACCACTCCTATTTTTACATATTACAATGGGTGCATTTCCTGGATTTTAAATTATGTTTTCCTACATTTTACTTCCTAAATTTGGCTTGTTTTCCTTAATAATACCTGCTTGGTTCTTTTGAATACTATATTTCATTAAACCCTTTTAAGTTTTCCTGTAATTTAAGTTATTTTGGTGTGGTCCACACCAATGCTGCCATCAAACCTTGATATGCCCCCCCTGCATTTTATGTAAGGCTTAAAATCCCAGGAGGTTAACAGGGTTATCAACCACAAACCCCAACATTGGTATCACTGACCTTGAAATGTAAAAATGTTTATTAACTATAGCTTCCCTTTAAGGTGTCTCTCGCAGCGATGCAATGACAGTGAATTATTTGTAAGGCAGGCTCAGCATTGTTCTTGTTCTATGGCTTCAGATGAAATCTGGGAAAATGGATTATGATTTCCAATGTTTTTATCTGATAAGGATAGATTTGTCAAAATGGCAATTTACTGTGAGACTCTACCCAAAGTCTCAAAAATGCAAATCTTTATACTCTTTTGCTAGCAGTCTGTCAGTTTGATTTAAGCCATCAACTTGCCTGATTTATATTGTCTTTCTGAAATAAAACACTGTTGGCACCACTAGTATAAAAAAAAGAGAAACATATTCCTGTACACTGCTTGTCTTGTTTGAAGACAGGGACAAATCTTGCAGGAGCTGGGTACGACTGTCTTCTGTTAAGTTAAAAAGGAGTGTAGCGACATCCAAAAAGTAATTTATTAGAGAAAATTACTTTGCATAATAAATACAGCACATGGAGGCATGACATAAGCATGGGAAAACACACATAAATTTCCATAAAACAATGATGCGCTCTCTTGACTACTGTTTCATATTAATGCACATGCACACATGTGCACACATCATATATGTTTAATACACACACACAGTACTGCAAAAAAAGTATACTAACACATATGCCTAATATCATTGCTTATGACCTTGCTGGACATTTAACGTGCTTTATCACTCAGACATTACAAAAGACTTTAACTCAGAATTAAAGACAGGTTCATTAACTTCTTGATTATTGCTCTCTTATTTTATATATAGAGTATATATGATGTATATTCTACATCATATAGTGTAAAACAAAAACAAAACAGATGTGCCGTTTGTGTTATAGATCAGTAACATGGGCAATTATGTTATCAGTAACATGGACAAAAATCAGTAACATGGCCAATTATGTTATTCAGAAGGCCATGAGGACGAAATGCAGGGATGCTTCTTTTCATTCATTGTAGCCCAACTTATATTTTTTCTCATTCAGTGAGTGACAATTCCTCATTCTTATAGCCTTAGTGGGCCGTATATATACAGTATTTGGGGGCCCATTTACTTAGTTTGAGTGAAAGAATAGAGGAAAAATAGTTTGAATTTCGAATGGTCGAATATGGCTACTTCGACCATCGAATGGGCTACTTCGACCTTTGACTACGACCTTCGACTTCGAATCGAACCATTCAAACTAAAAATCGTTCGACTATTCGACCATTCGATAGTCGAAGTACTGTCTCTTTAAAAAATGTTCCACCCCCTAGTTCGCCACCTAAAACCTACCGAGGCCAATGTTAGCCTATGAGGAAGGTCCCAATAGGCTTCCTAACAATGTCCTGATGGAAGGAATATCTTTCGATCGATGGATTAAAATCCTTTGAATCGTTCGATTCGAAGGATTTAACCGTTCAATCGAACGATTATTCCTTTGATCGTTCGATCGTAGGAATATTGCAAAATCCTTTGTTAGTATCTGGAAGAGTATTTCATAACCTTATTATTCTTATTCAGTGTCGGACTGGCCCGGCGGGACACTGGCAAAAAAACTCGGGGACCCCAACCCTTAATGGGTCCCAGACCAGACCCCTGTCCTGATCGGATTGTACAAAAAAAAGTTTTCTTTGCGCATCTGTGCATGTAGGCCCACTGAGCAGCACCTTCATGTATGGGCGCTTGGCGTGTCTCAGTAGGGGGGCAGGGGTTTTTGGAGGGGGGCCCTGGACAGTAATCCTGTTGGGCCCCACGCCCCCAGTCCGAACCTGCTGTTATTTGATCTAAATGGGTGTCCTCTTGTTCTTTGTACATTTCAGTAAAGTGAAGAGGTATAATGAGTTACTAAATTGCCTTACAATATCCCTATCTCAAGACAAAACACAATATGATTTCAATTAATGTTATTTCTATCATAATATTTGTAATCATCTGAAAGTTTTTCAAATGGGGGTCACTGACCTCATATAAAAAACAAATGCTCTGTAAAGTTACACATTTAGGGGCATATTTACTAAGGGTCGACGTGAACTTTCAAATTTCAAAAACTTTCGAATTTTCAAAAACTAATTTTGAAGTAATTTTTGGATTCTTCGAGCACCAAGTAGGCCAAATTAGACTTTGATTCGAAGTGAAAAACTTCGACTTCAAAAATCATAGTACTGTCTCTTTTAAAAAGTTCTACTTCGACACTTCGCCATCTTAAACCTGCTGAATTGCTGTTTAGCCTAGGCGGGACCTCCTATAACCTATCTTTAGTGTTTGGGCAAGTTTTGAGAAATCAAAGGATTTTTGGTAAAATCGTACAATTAAATCGTTCGAATCGTTTGAACCGAAGGATTTCATTGTACGATTTAAAAAATCCTTCGACTTCGAATGTCAAACTACCCTATCCGATGGTCGAATTTTGACGTTTTTGCATTTCGAAATTGACCCTTAGTAAATGTGCCCCTTATTGTTGATGCTGCTCATCTTTTTATTCAGGCCTCTCCTATTCATATTCTAGTCTCTTGTAATTTGGACCCTAGCAACTACATTGCTAAAACCGCAAACTGGAGAGCTGCTGAATAAACAGCTAAATAATTCAAAAACCACAAATAATGAAAAATGAAAACCAATCACAAATTATCTCAGACTCCACATCCTACTAAAAGTTAATGTAAAGGTACACAACCCCTTTGAGACACTTATATTGTACGTATACACTTAAAACTCATATTCTGTGCTGCTTGATAAGATGTAATGATAATACTGCATAGTTAGAGGACGGAGGCCATTATGGAATGGACAGTATTATTATTTTCCCCTACTTTTATACTGTTGGAAATGTTCTTTCTGATATCAATATCACAGTCTATCAGGGATTTCCTTTCTAAGTGCCCTGGGTATTCGCATTAAATAGAATTTGATAGCTCCAATATTATATCCTGTGTTCATGACCCATCCAGTGCTGTGGGGGAGTGTCTCACCTGACACAGTGGGGACATTCAAATCTGCCATAGAGGCAAGTTGATGCAATGTGTTGACAAAGAATCATGTTTCTATGATAAAAAGTTTTTATTTGAATAATAAGGTCAAGGAGTTAAATAGTTGTTATTCCACTCAGATGAAGCCGTTTGCATAGTGTCACTAATAATTAAAGGCGTTTATGACTAATCTAGCAGCTCAACCTAAATATAATCCATGCTGTTCATGAAACTCATCAAGGCAGTAAAGTGATCTTCGAGGTTATTAATCTCTTCTGCTCCACAGCTGGAGCACATTTATTTGCTTGAATTAGCATGTAATAAACTTATAATAATAAAGCTGCCACATTTCTGGTTTGAGAGAGATACCATTGGTGAATGGGCAGTCATAGTATTAGATCAAAAGTAATATTCACCATTTCCCTTGCTTGAGAGGCACAGTTAGAATTCAATGCCCTCCAAAATAAGTAGCTAAGTTTGCCAGAATCGAAGTAGAGCCGGATGAATTATAAAAACTAATAATAATAAGTATCTTTCCTAGGTAGAGCAGTCCAGATCTTAAGGGAATTTGTTTCTTGTTGGTTATTTTGACCCTGGGCTCTCCTTGCTGTAGTCATTAATTTTTCTATGAATTTCAATGAATTTCGAATTGTGCTGCCTGTTTTAACCCTTTTAGGAAGGTTCTCATGTATTTGGTTGTGTCTGCACACCAGCTGATTTATTATGAATTGAACTGTTCATGCAGTTCCACTGCTGATAGCTCAGCAATTCAGGTGATTGCCCTTTCAAGTGGTTGAGAGAAAGCTATATATAAATCATGCAGGCCCTTTTACAACAAAGTTGTAAAATAGCCAACAGGCCCAGATTTATGGAAAGGCCACCAAGGCCCTGGCCTATGACTAAGTGCCCACAGGGCATGAAATGCGTAAGGCTATCGCTTGAGGTGTTTATTTTTTGTTAAATAAAGCTACTTTTTAATTGCATCAAGTTTTTGGAGTGAAGTCTGGTTTGTGCCAGCCTGCAACATAACATACGTATGTGGACCAAGGGTGGCAGGAATTTAGGGGGTGGCATGCTGCCCAAGCACAGTCACATTGGTTCAGAAATACTGGGGATGAGCAGGAGATAAGATAGTTTTTAAAATTTCCTGTGCGCCAATCCCCATTGCATCTGGTCCGAATGATGAAAATTTGCATGAATAAAAGGGAGGGGCAGGGGGACAAACTGCAGTGGGCCTAGGAGCGCCTGCTATGTAAATTTGGCCCTGATAACCAAGGTTGTATTACCCATAGCAATTACCTGGTCCCTCGTGGGGCACTGCTGCCTGAGGCAAGTTTCTCCCACCCGCCTCATTGGCGCACCACCCTGACCTTTATGCAAGTCAGCATATTCATTTATAAACTGTTACTTTAACTGGTGACAAGTGACACCCCAGAAATGTATACGTTCTCACATTACAATGTATACTACATTATATTACAACACCATTATAGTATAGTATAACAGAATGTATAACAATACACAGCACAGATAGAACACAGCATGTTAGAGTCATATATATCAATATGTCATCCCGAGAGTTGTTTTCAGTGTCGGACTGGGCCGGCGGGAAACCGGGAAAAAACCCGGTGGGCCGCGGCCTTCATGGGCCCCCGCCGGCCCAGCCCCCCTCCCCTAATGTTCTGGCCCCCCTTCACCGATGTCTGGGCCCCCCAAAAAAAATTAATTGGTGCGCCGGTATTGCATGCGCGTCTGTGTTTGCGAATGCGCACCGGCGTTTGTGCAGACAACGGCGTGTGCCGCGACGTTCGCGCATGCGCGCGGGGGGCGGAGTATAGTTACCCGGTGGGCCCCCGCATGTCCAGTCCGACCCTGGTTGTTTTTCCTTGTTAAGTCACAAATAAATATGAAATATACCAGCTAATGTGATTGTATCCTGTTAAACTGCACTGGCATTTGTCTAACACATATCATATAGGGCTATAATAGTGATGTGCGGGCTGGCCCTACACCAGCAGGTTGGCTTCCACAAGAGATTTCCTGGTTGCAGGTGGGTTCAGGTTGATTTTTTCTTCTGCTTCCCCACCAACGACCTTACACTGCTGGCCTCTATTTATATGGGTGGGCACAATAACTTTTTGTACCTCAAACTTACAAACAGAGCAAACTTTATTGAAGTATTTGACTTTGATGGCTTTCCATACTCTATTTAAAAGATTATTATGACACATCATTCTTCTGAAATTGCTGCATTTGTTTGGCTGTGTCATGTTGAAAACACCATCTGTACTAGCAAAAGCTTGTAAATATAAGAAGTCATTTACTTGACTACAAGTACGAGTAAAGTGCAATTTAGAGTGTAATCGTCATGTTTTTTCCAACAATGCGGCATCTTTGCTTAGATAACAGCAATGTTGCACTCACCAGGTGTCATCTGAATCTGATGAAACTGCAACTGATGCATAGAAATGAATGCAACTGTGTGTGCACTCAACCAAATTGTATGCAATTGCACATAAAGTCTGGTTGGTGTCATTTCAGGCATTCAGAGTGACGTTTGCACCAATCTCTATTGAAGCCAAAACTTCTCCAGTATAATTTGCATATTGTAGAAATAATTTAAAACATGTGATACAGTTGGTCGTCTAGATCATTTTATCAAAGTTTTTCCAGTGTGGTAAGAAAATGACCTTTCAAGCTTCACCCTGAGACCTTTTTGGATCATATAAGTTTACAAAATTATTTATGAAAGATTCACTGGTATTATAGATATTGAAGTTAGTGCTGCATACAGCAGGGCCCATAGTTCTGGTGTAAATACTTGCATTGGTGCCACTGAAACACCAAAATGTTAAAAGATCATGGAAAGTTTAAGCATATTGATTCATATTGATTTAAGCCTGCCAAACCCTGGTGGGGCTATTCAATTAAAAGCTTCTTCTCTATTCCTGCCTGTAACATTTACCCACTTACTGCAGACATAAGTGTCCTTTACTCTGTTCCCTAAAGAAAGTATATATAAATTGACCCCTTCCTATGACTTTCTCCCCTCTAAGTTGCCAATGGTATTAAAGTCCTTCTTTGCACCAACTACAGAATGCTTCTATAGCCAGAGCTGTCTTGACGATAGATTGCACAAATTCTTCTATTTGCCTCATTCGTTTTAAATTTAGCAAGTCAAACCGGAAAATGTTAACAGATCAATTACAGATGGAGCAACTACACTTTCTTGGCACAGTGATCTTATTATTATTATATAATACAAGAATTAATGGACTAAAACACTTTTACCTCAGCAAACTAAACTACAGTATTACTGTATCTCTCTTGTTCCTGCAGACAGCTGTTAACTATTGCAGTGTTTGAACTACTTTTGTAAAGGTTCTGTTCTTCACTACATTCTAAATAGATAATAAAAGTTGTCATTCTTTTTTAAGTTCAAGTTATGTTCCGCCATTCACTTATGCATTTTATACAAATGACAAAAAAGCATCTCCCATATGTCTACTACTACAGGGAGGAACTCCTGACTGTCATATCTGGATCTTCTTCTTGTTATATGCATATATCATTACAAGTACCTTGTGCTTTTTAATTTACTAAATGCTATAGTTACAACCTCTTTAAATATAGAATTCTGCAGCTTTATTGTCTTTAAAGTAAAACCATTTTATAATCTCCAGGGATGCAGCATTGACAGCTTTTTGTACGAGACCTGATATATTTATTTAAATTTTCCCTCCTCCAGTTTAAAGTAAATAAACCTTTACCAACCACTCTTCTTAATTGAATTCCTCCATCATATCAATTGCATGGGGTCCCTCTCTGGTTCCAAACCAATACTGCATAATCAGGATGGAGCTATCTGTAAAACATTAAAGCACACAGGGTATTACAGCAGGTAGACAAAAATAAAGGTAGAAGTAAAGAAATCTCCCCAAGAATGGCCAATGGCCCAAAGAGCTGCTATATAATTCAACAAGAATAATAAATCAAGGGCAAGTATTTAGTACATGAATTTCCTTCTTTTCAAAAATATATATTTTTAATGTTTTTATAAAAGAAATGCCATTTTTTTTCCTCTAGACTTATTTACGTGTGTGTATTTTTTGTCTGCTTGCTGCTCTTTTCTTCTGAATGTGGCTACAATAGGCTGGGAGTTTGTGACAGCTGGAGGCTGCAAACGTAACACTGCTGTTCTACTTCAGCAAGAGTTTTCATGGCTTTGCCTTATGTTCTGTATTCCCATGATACCTCATCGATAAGCAATCTTTATTCAACTAAACATTCCTTGTACTGTGGAAGTTTTGTCAAATGTACTTTCTATGAAATGTGCTACATATTTTGGTATAATTAGGCCATAGCACAGCACATACATTTCTATAACTATCTGACAAGGTAAGCACATCATTAGTTTTCTTGGCCTACATGCATTTTCTATTATGCCTACCTCAACTCTAAAGGGATTCCATGTGCTAAAGTAATTTTTTAAAGCTTTAACTGGTTATAGTGCATGGGGTTTGCACTATCCACCCTTTTTTATTAGGTTATTATTTAACAATGAGATGATCATACACAGAAATAAAAATATGGCAGACAAAAAAGATATCCATTATAAGCAAATCACATGCAAAACCATATAAACTAATATAGATGCTAGGTTATATACTGCATAATTAATTTGGATTGAAAAGACAAATGTCCATAAGTTTAGCACCTCCAAATGACATTCAATGCTTCTATATTATACACATTACTCCTAGCACTCCACTATATAGCTTTAAGAGAAAACTAGAATCTAATGTTGCACACATTGATGATGCACCCCATCAAAGCAGCGTGCTTGCATCAGTCCTATACCAAAAAAAGTGAAGTTGTGCTCACCACTAAATTTTAAACCATTAGGTGGTGGTGCACCACAAAATTCATACGGACAAAGGCAAGAGGTCCTCTGCATTCAATGTATATTTATAATATTAAGATATTTTGGGCCCGATCCAATTCAGTGACAAAAAGTTATCTCCTGGTTTATCTCATGAAAAGTCATGGATGAGATTCAATTCAAGGTGAAAAAACTTTTTTCCCATAGACTTCAGTACAGTTTTCATGTGATAAACCGTGAGATTTTCTAAATTGAATTGCATCTAAAATTTAACCTCGTCCATGAGTTTTTAGGTGATAAACCTTTTTTTCACTACATTGAATGTCCCTTTGTGCATTAAGTTACTAAAAAAAATGCCCTCCCATTTAAACAAAAAGGGGATTGTTTGTCCATATTGTTTGACCATATATTGCAATATATTTAAAACCAACTACGTCAAAGTCATCCCTGGTCTGGCCATTCTTCATTATATATTTTTCAAAAGGACTAAGTTGTACCTACAAGTTGCTTTCAAGATTAAAAGTCCCAAATAATTATTGCCCACCAACAGAATCACCTGACTGTAGCTAGAAATGAATCAAATGAAAGTGAATGTAGGCTTTGACATAGGCTTTGACACTAACATTGTTGGCCAGCAATATATGGACAAATAATCCCTGTTTTGTTTAAAGTGTTTTAGTAGCTCAATGCACTAAATGTCTTAATGTGCCGTATATATAGATATAGATAATGGGTAAGTGCAGAGGTGCCTTGAGTCAGTCCTAACCTAATGAAAAAGATAGTATTTTATTGAAAGAGAGTACTTTCTTTGGAGAGGAGACATTTCTTGCTTTTCTATTTATTTTGCATGACCGCCAAAGCGACACTTCACCCTTTGAGCTTATAAACACCTTCTTAACTGCTGGGCTGGGAGAGCTGCACGGCTTTTTAGCCTAACACATGTCATGCTTACCCAGCACTTATGAAGCATGAGGTCAATATAGCTTTTAATGTATATGTAATAATAGTGATTTCTTTTTTACCTTATGTTCCAATGACTCATCCAGGCTACTCTTAAATGCATTAATAGAATCTGCTATCACAAAACCACCCTGCCTCAATTCCTTAATGTGAAAAGGTAATTTTTGCTTAAAATGAAATTTTCTCATGTCTCTCATGTGTGGCTCTTGTTCTTTTTTTTTTTTGGAGGGGGGGGAGATCACCTGCTATCTGTCTAAAATGTCCTCTGCTATAAAGGGCAATCATGTCCCCTTACAAGTGCCTTTCTCAGAGAAAACAACCTTGTCTTTTGCATAGTTTAATTCTTCCATTCCGTTTACTAGTTTAGTCGCAGTACTCTGCACTATCTCCAGCTCATTAATATCCTTCTTAAGGACTGGGGCCCAAAGCTGCACTGCATACTCAAAGTGAGGCCTTATCAGGGATCTATAGAGAGGCAGAATTATGTTTTCATCACTCAAGTTAAAGATGTCTTTAATGCAAGTATTTTAGTAGACACTGGCTGATAGCTACACATTTTGTTGTTCACAAAATGTGATTCACAAATTCACAATTCACAAATACTTCTTAATTTAGTAGGCCCTGAACACACTACAGTTTACCATATAACTACCATTAATGATATTTCTACTGCATAACGTTGCCTTTATCAACATTGAATCTCATTTGCCAATGAGCTGCCCAGTTCTCTAATTTAGTCAAATCTTTCTGCAGAGCAGCAACATCCTGCATGCGACAGTATGTTGTTCTTCAAAAATGCTTAAAGTCTCCCTTATTCTTCTCCTATCCTCAAATTTCTTGGCATGTTCTGATGTGAAGGCTTTATCTGTGCATGTGCATATACTGTAGAACAGCCATGGTTTTTCTGCTAACACACATGAAATACATTGGAGATCACTTTTTTAGCTAGTAAGAAGCATTGGCAGTAATGGACTGAAGCAAAGCCCATGGTTTCCAAGATGGTTTAAGGTTGATTAAGGACTTTATGCAGTCATAAAATGCTGTGCATGGTGATACACTCTGACCCAATCATTCAGTGAATTGGTGAGTATTCATGGTTGGACCATATTTGTCCAGTTCATAGCACCACACTGCTTTGAAATACATGGGATCAGTAGGTGCCGCTCTTTGTTTGGATCACAAGGATATGCCCACTGCTTATCCATACAGATCATTTTCCAAATTATCTCGAAGCAGAGCATTTAAGTAGCTTAAGCTTCTCCTCCATTTCTTTGCAATTTTCTTCCTCTTCCTAGGATGCAAAATGATCCTAAATAGCCTTTCGGCAATGTGAATAATACAATTTTTGTGAATTAAAGACCAGCAAGAAAAATACAATACCAAAACTCACTGGAAACAGCTCTATAGCACAGCACCCACCAGTGCTCAGGGACTGTTAATGATCTTACTTTCAGGGAGGTAAGCAGAAGATATCTTGCTCACTTATATTAACACAATGTATACTTTTTAGACCAGAAATATCATTCCTAATACAGTTACATAGTTAAATCATGTTGAAAAAAGACCAAAGTTCATCAAGTTCAACGCCTCCAAATGAAACCCAGCATCTATACATACCCCTCCATACCCTCACATAAATAATATATACCCATATATTTACTAATTAAAGATTTAAGTGTCACAATAGCCTTGGATATTATGCTTGTCCGAGAAATCATCCAAGCCAGAACCCAGTAACAGAATCAGCCATCACAACACTACCTGGCAGGGCATTTCACAACCTCACTGCCCCCACTGCGAAGAACCACCTATGCTGCTTCAAATGAAAGTCCTTTTCCTCTAGTTTGAAGGGGTGGCCAATGGTGCAGTGATCCTCTTTATGGGTAAAAAGGCCCCTTGTCATTTGTCTAGAATGTCCTCTAATGTACTTGTAGAGTGAAATCATGTCCCCTCACAAGCATCTTTTTTCCAGAAAAAAATACCGCAACTTTGACAGTCTGTCATCATAAATTAAGTCTTCCATCTCTCTAACTAGTTTGGTTGCACATCTCTGCACTCTCTCCAGCTCATTTATAACACTGGAGCCCAAAACTGCTTTGCATACTCCAGATGAGGCCTTACCCGGGACCTGGCAAAATTATGTTTTCATCCCTTGAGTTTATGCCCTTTTTTATGCAAGACAGTAGGTTATTTAAGTGGCCACAGAATGACACTGACTGGAATTAGATAGTTACATAGTTAGTTATGTAACTATCTAATTCCAGGCAGTGTCATTTTGTGGCCACTTAAATAAAGTACTGTCTTGCATAAAAAAGGGCATAAACTCAAACCCTGCAGTACTCCACTATCAACACTGGTTCAATTAGAAAATGTTCCATTTACCACCACTCTTTGTAATCTATATTTTAGCCAGTTCTCTATCCAGGTACAAATTTTATGTTCTAGGCCAACATTCCTTAATTTAACCAGTAACCTTCAATGTGGCACTGTATCAAATGCTTTTGCAATGTCTAAATAGATCACAGCCACTGCCATCCCAGAATCGAGGTCACCTTCCCATATAAAGAAATTAAATTAGTCTGGCAAGATCTATTACGAATAAAACCATTCTGGCACAAACTCATAGTATTATGATTTGCTATGAAGTCCAGTATCGTATCCTTTAATAACCCTTTGAAAAGCTTTCCTGCCACTGATGTCAGACTAACTGGCCTATAGTTTTGAGGCTGAGAATGGGATCTCTTTTTCAATAGTGGCACCACATTAGCAATTTGCCAGTCTCTCAGCACCATGCCAGACCTCAATAAATACTGAATAATTAAGTAAAGAAGTTTGGCAATCACAGAGGTAAGCTCGCTAAATACCCTGGGATGAATATAACCCGGTCCCGGCCCCTTGTTATCTTAACATGTTCTAGTTTCTTTTGAATTTCCGCATGTGTGAACCATGCATCTTTAGTTGTATAACTAGAATTGGGACTATTAAGAAGGAATCTTTCATTAACTGGTTCCTCATTGGTGTAAACAGATGAAAAATAACAGTTCAGACTCTCTGCTTTTTTTCTGTTCTCATCAACCAGCTGACCCCCCCCACTCTGATATTAAGGATCCCACCCTTTCCTGCTTTATTCTTAGCAAGCTTACCTCTGTGTTTACAGTATTTATTGAGGTCTGGCATGGTGCCGAGAGACTGGCAAATTGCTAATGTGGTGCCACTATTGAAAAAGGGTTCTAATTCTCAGCCTCAAAACTATAGGCCAGTTAAAAAATAATTTTGGATTCTTTTTACTGCTTGCTGCAATACTCTTTTCCATATATCAATTTTAGCTTGTCTAAAATGATGTATTGTCTCCTTGTACCTGCCTTAAAACCACATCTCTTCTTACCCACCTCAACAACAACACTTCTATTGAGCCACAAATGTTTTGTTTTGCAAGGAAATTCCTTGCATACGAAGGGAATATACTGACATGTATATTTATGAAGCAGAATTTTAAAAAGCCTTTCCCACTTAATATGTTGCAGAGATACCCTTTTACTGTCAAAGTTTGCACGTCTAAAATTTAGTGCGTTAGTTACTCCCTTATAGAATTGCCTCTGCAACAGAATCTCAAAGGAGACCATGCTATGATCACTAAATGCTCACCCATGCAAATGCTACAGATAATTTTGGTATTATTAATTATTACAAGATCCAAAAGAAAATCATTAGTAGGTTCTTGAACAAGCTTCTGCATATTTAGAAACCTACTAGTTTTTCTGTCTCCGCAACCCCATTAACCCAGTCAATGTCTGGATAATTGAAGTCATAATAATAACTTGACCTAGTAGCGAAGCCATCTATTTGTAAAAGTAGCTGGGCTTCAATCTTGTTACTGATACAAGGTAGTTTGTAGCATACCCCAATGATAATTTTCTTTGTAAATTTTTGCCCAGTCAAAATCTCTACCCAGAGGGATTCCAAACCCTTCCAGTGCCATCAATGGTTATTTCTTTAGTGCATGGCTTTAATTCAGGCTTTACATACAAACACACAGCAAAATATTAAACATATAATTAACACTTATATAAAGTTATTTCTAAAAACATGTCTTAACTACAAGTTGAAGGGGACCTGTCACCCAGACATAAAAATCAGTTTCATAGTGTAAATTAAGTTTATTTTGCTTGTTTAACATCATAAAATAGGATTTGTAATTATTTCTTAAGGTGACAGGTCCACTTTAAATCTTTGTCTTGAAGAAATCTTTCTTTTCCCACAAAAACTTATCAATATCGTATATACAGATCACACTGTGCACAGCTTTCAAATATAGCTTCAGGTTATGGAAATCTCTTGTTATGCCACTGTCAGATACCACTTATTTAAATGCTTAAACAATGTAATTTGTTTTAACCATTTCAAAGTATTTTTTAGGCATTTCATATAAGCTTCATACTTCTGGCCCCTATATATGGTATCTGGAGTTTATATACTCCAAATCATAGCTTTGACTGTCATCCCCTAAGTAAAACCTTTGCCTTTCCAGTTTCTGCTACATTATCTAGGCCACAAGAAACATAGATATTTTAAGATGAGAATGTCAGAAAGGGTCAGTTTCAACTTGGTTATCAAAACGAACCATCAAGATGAGAGGATGTACCAAGCCTGCTGGAGCACATCAATCACACTGACAACCCCTAATCAGACAAAAGGAATCTTTTCAGAAGTTGTGTGGAGATTAAAAAGGTGGCACAGGGAGTATTATTGTTCAAATCAAACAAATGATTTAGGATGTGAGTTTTAAGCCAACAAACAAGACCCTTAGCCTCCGACATCTCTCAGATGTGGTCCTTCATTCTTTCATATTCCTTGCCTTCTGCCTCAGGTCTGTCAGATCTTTCCTCTGTTTTAGTTTTTCATTTCCAGGTGACATTACTGCATTTCTTTTAAATTTCTGCTCCCATTTTCCAATCTTGATTCTGATCTTTTCTGACGTGATCAGTATACAGAAGACATTCTCAGTAGAGTGAGAAAGTAAACAAAAACACACTGTGTTTTCTAACTGCTTTTTGTGAAGATAGAAGAAAAATAACAATTGTCCCTATGAAGAATTCTACATTTTCTTCGACAATGACACGGAGAACAACATTATTTGAAGATCAAAATGATTGTAGATATCATGGCTGATTGTTAAAGAGGTGAGTAAAACAGGGTACTTGTTGAACTAACAAGCTTTTTAGTATCCAATTGTTTTTTAGCAGGAGTTTTCAATGCCTGTAATTTTGGGTTCATGTGGATGCAATAAAAACAAGTGATCCTCCTACAGCAATCCCAGTACAAATAGATCACCTGACCAGAAATACTACAACTCTAACTGTAACAGGAAGAAGTGTGGAAGCAAAAGACAAATCTCTGTTGGTTAATTGGCTTATGTGACCTAACATGTATGGTTTGTTTGTGTGCATTGTGAATCCTACGATCCCAAGGGGTGGTTCTTATTTTTTAAAATGGCAATTTTCAATTTATGATTACCCAGTGGCACATACTATTAAAACATATATTTTTATGAAATGGTTTATTTACATGAAGCAGGGTTTTACAAATGAGCTGTTTTATGCAATATATTTTTATAGTGACCTACATTGTTCAGGTATATTGTTCAGGTATAGCTTTCCTTTAAAAGCAAACATATTTTTGGTTGCTATGGGTTATTGCACCTAGGCAAAAGTTGTGATTTTTATTACTGATGGAAGTAATTCTTCCTTGAAATAAAGCATTGGATAGGTGAGCTGTAAACATTTGCTCCAGGTCTAGTAACATATAGCAACCATTTCTACTAATTCTGAAGCAAAATTCTGCATCTAATATTTGATGTAATTTGATGTAATTCTGGATTGACAGAGATGTAAGCATCTTTAGTTCTTTTAGAGTTCCCTATGAATGTTGATATAAGCTTTTATTGACATTTTATATACTTTTGGGTGGTGAATATGCTTCCTTTATGATGAACCAAAGTTGTTAAAATAACATTGGGTTTTATTGGGGAAAAGGAATGAGTAGTGGCTGCTACAAGGTCTCAAATGTTTGTGCTAAATTGCCTTTATATTTGTCTGTAGTCTGGTATCATCCCACATGTGAAGAGCTCTAGACATAACACAGCACTTCAGTTTCTATTTCATCCAAAGCACTGCTTGCTTCAGATGTTACATAGTACATAAGGTTAAAGAAAGACATATGTTCATCAAGTTCATCCTTCTATATTATGTCTGACAAACTGCTATTTGATCTAGAAGAAGGAAGTTAAACCATACTGAACCCTCAACAATTTGAGGGAAAGCATTTCTTTTGATTCCGAGTTGACAATTGGACCAGTCCCTGGATCAACTTGGTACAGTTATATTAAATAACTCTGTATTTACTCATTTGCTAAAAAGCCATAAACTCCTTCCTTAAACTATCCTATGTATCAGTCAAAACATGTGATTCAGGCAAGAATTCCACAACTTTACCACCCTCACGGTAAAAAGCTTTCTGAATATTAAGAGCTTCCTTTCTTCTAATTAGAATGGAGTGTGTCTACTAGAAGGACCTACTGGTAAATAAAAAAGTAGACTTAATCATATATGCCCCTTATATATTTATACACAGATAAATCTTCCCTTAAGCAACTGTTCTGCAATGGAAACACTCCCAAATTGGACAGCTGTTCTTTCTTCCACTCTCTTTACCAGCTTTTAACAGTTTTCATGAAATGCAGGAAAATGTAAAAATTGTGTGATGGGTGTAAAATGAAGGTTTGACTGTAACATTGGTAGGACCAAACCACCTCCCCTTATTTATTTATAGACAGTTATATCTCCCCTAAAGCGCCTCTTCTGCAATGTAAACATTCCAGCAGTGTTTCAGTATCCCGCTGCAAGGATGCCACATCCAGGAAGGAATTAAGTGGGATGGATGTAGTTGTGGCATCTGCGAATATTGATACTTTACTTACAATACCATACCGTCTTGAAAAAATTAACATCAACCCAATACAGAACTCTGTGGGACCCCACTAAGTACCTTACCACAATTAGAGAATGTACCATTAACAACCACCCTCTGTGCCCAATCCTGTTGCCAGTTTCCTATGTACAAACAACATTACGAAGGCCAACAGACCTTAGCTTTGAAAGCAATTGTTTATGGGGCACTGTATGAAATGCCGTGGCAAAATCCAAATAAATCCCATTCACTGCTCTGCTTCTTACTAACCTTATCATAAAAAGCAATCACATATTCTGACAGGACCTATCCTTCATAAAGCCATGCTGATTACTGCTCATAATGCCATTCTCCAGAGAGAACACCATTTTGTATGTGGTCCCTAAACAACCTTCAACTGAACCCTTTTGGACCCCACTAACAATCCTACTTTATGTAGAGAATGTACCATTATTATTATTATTATTATTATTATTATTAATAACATGTATTTATATAGCGCCAACATATTGCGTAGCACTGTAAAGTAAATGTGATTATACAACTACATCACACAAATTACATATATAGAATATATGGAGTAACAAACATCACAATCAATACAGGTACAAAAAGGTGAGGAAGGCCCTATGCATAGGCATACAGTCTAAAGGAAAGGGAGTAATACACAAGGTGTGGGAGTGGGCAAGATCGAAGTAAGTGGGTGAGAAATGTGGTACTGTATGTGGTGCCATTAACAGAAACCCTCTGTACACTATCCCTTTAGCTAGTTTACTATCCATGTACAAACAGCATTCAATTGTCATCAGCCAATTATGGGACACTGTATCAAATATTTTGGCAAAATCCAAATAGGTCATTTCTACTGCAACCCCAATGCCCATTGTCTTACTAACCTCATCATAAAAAACAATCACATCTGTCTGACAGAACCTCTGATTTATTAAGCAATGCTGATAAGCCACTACTCATAATGCCATTCTCCCGAACATAATTTTATATGTGATCCCTAAACAAACCTTCAAATAACTTTCCCACCACAGATGTCAAACAATTTCTATGATTCAATTATACTGTAAATTCAGCAATACCCTTTAGTCAAAAGACAAAGCCACCAACATCCTACCACCAGATTGTGCCAGATTTCATGTATTAGCTAGATACTGTATGTGTCCTACAACAGTCAACAGATGGCTTTAGTAACTGCTGTTAATGGAGCTGTTCGCACCCCATTAACTATATTTTGCTGGATAACATCAAACAAAAGGGATGTTGCGGAATTGGAGGATGAAATGTAGAAAGATGTTCTTAAACAAGTACCCAAGCTCACCATATCCATGAGAGACCGGGTTAACAACTTAAATTTCTCAGTAGAATGTGTTATTCCCCATATTGACTGGCTAAGTTGTACCCCACAGCTTCAGATGTCTGCCCCAAGTGCAAAATCTCAATAGGAACCTTCTTACATGTGTTTGGGAATGTCCTGAAATCCAAAAGTTTTGGCAGGAAGTGACACAGTATATGTCTGAAGACTCAACCTATCTGGCAAATACACTCCACTTCTCTGCCTACTTAGTATAGTGACTACTTGATGTAATCTGGGGCACATGGATGACAGTTCAAAGACAATGATGTGGTGCTATTAAGTTTATATGTGCTGAGATGTATCCTTCAACCCTAACTTCTATGGCCCTTGAGACACCTAGGAGCAGATTTATCAAGGGTTGAATTTCGAATTGAAAAAACGTTGAAATTCGAATTAAAAAAGACCAACCGAAATTAAGTCAAAGTTTTTTTTGGGTTCGTATTTGGCCGAATTCGAATTGTTCGAATTGAAGGAATAGCGCATTCGATCGAATTTGATTCAAAGTTTTTCCCAAAAAAAAACCATTTGATTCCACCAATTGATTCCAAGTGCATTCTAGGAGGTCCCCCATAGGCTAAAACAGTAATTCGGCAGGTTTTAGATGGCGATTGGTCGAAGTCAAATTTTAAAGAGACAGTACATAAAAATAGCTCAAATTTGTTTTTTTTTCCAATTCAAAAATTCACCTCGACCTTTGATAAATCTGCCCCCTACTCTTTTCCTCCTATCGCTATCGTACGTCTTCTCTTTATACTTATGCTGTAAAAAAATAATTTAATAGAAATAAAGGCTATATATATATATATATATATATATATATATATATAATACTCTAAGGCTGATGTATAACCCCTAAAATGTGTATCTGTCTACTCCCCTGATTTACTTTACATATTTGTATATTAACTGGGATAGAACTGCATGTATAGAGGCTGGCCGTTATTTTTATTGTAATTAAAAAATGTTGTTTTACAGTAAGCAAAATAATTTTTCCAGCTGTGCATATTTTCTCAAAAAGCATCTTCCTGTAAAGTTTTCAAGTTATTCACTCTTTGTAAAACAGGATAAAACAATAAAATATAAAAATCCTACTCTGCATAAAACAATGCCAGATATAAGCATGAAAGGTAATAGAAGTTCAGTGTGCATAGAATGCATGTCTTTATTTAAAGTTTCATCTGTACAATAAACTCATTGGGATGCCATATCTTGCTTCCCCATGTATCCTGAGGGATTCCAGGCCACCATAAAGTGACTTCAATAAATCAGTTGTTCTGCTCACATATATAAACCATGAGCTTCTAAAAGGAAGGAATGGGAATGTACCAATAAAAGATGTCTGTTGCAATACAGGTGGCATAACAGCTCATTAAAAATGAATAACTATCAGCCAAACACCATCAATAGAGAGATCTTTTAAGTTTACAAACAGGTAGAGAAAATCAATAATTCTGCAAATCATTTAATTTGTAAAACCACAGTGTTATTATGTACTGCTACTACTTGCTTGAGGCACATTCTTGTTTATTGAATGCTGATAATAGGTTATTTTCTGTAATTAAAGTGATGCTGACACATTCCTATGTTATAAAGGAATTGTGCCGGGTTCAATTAAAACAGCCTAGCACTGTTTTTTTTCCATTGCATGTTACTCCATCTCATCAAAGCATTGTACTTCTAGCCAGCTTTACACAAGGCATTACACAACCCTGGGACAGAGAGGGCTGAAGTCAGACGACAAGAAAGTATGTAGGAGAAGAAAGTATGTAGGAGAATAACAAAGAATAATGCCCAGGGAAAACACATTTTTATTTAAAGCCCTACTGACTCACACTGGGGCACCAACCCCACTGTCATGCCTCCATGAAACTTAAGCCGTTTATTTACACAATAATATTGAAATCACCTACATTGGATTCAATCTCTTGTGTAATCTATTCCTCTGACTCTCAGCTCCATTGGGGCCTCTAAATTCTGTTTCACTTCCTCCACAGTACATGGCACATGGCTCAGCCAGACAATACATCCAGGTAAAATATTTACGAGAATCACATTCTGATTATCTCCAGCAGACAAGATGTACTGCAAGGAAATAATACTGACTATGGAAGACAATTCTTAAAGGGAAGCTGAATAGAAAGGGGTTTTCTCTGAGTCACAAGCTTCACTTCTCCATGAACACCATAGGTCCAATACACAAGGCTGACTATTCTGTGTGGTCCCTCACAAAACAACAAGTAGAGCATGCATGAAAATCACCATGGCACTGATTGTTCTCCACAATAGTTTAACCAGACAAAAATTTCAGAACAACCCATTGACAAGGAAAGACTAAAACAGCACCCTCAGAACCTCATCCCAGGTTGTGCCATTTCAAACTGGGAGTATATGCAGTAATGTAAGCTTAGAAGAAACTATGGCCTGAGCTTGTGTCCTTGTGCCTAGGGCAGTGCAAGTGATACCTGTGTGTGGGAAAACAATGGCGGCACTGTGCTCTAGAGTAAAGACGTCTATTGGCTATTGACAAAAATGCATTTTCTCACTGGGGGTGTCTAACAAATAGGCACCTCAAATGTTTATGGTTTGGTAAATGGTAAAAACAAAAAAGTATCTTTAAGTGATAATATACTCTACCAGCATAAACCATTTAAAAAGGCCAAAAAGCTGAAGTTGATTTCTGCAAATATAATATACACTTGAGGACACTTTACTACTTACCATTGAAGAACAGATTAAATCTGACATCATTTTACACACCAAGGGGGACAGATGTGTTTACCTCATAGCTTCCTTTGAGAAATAATATCATATGCAAAAACTTGCTCTAACATTTTCCTTGTGATTTATACTACAAACTATTTATTTTCTTTGAAGTGTTTCCTAACTGAGTTTTCTTCATCTGGTTTGAATATAAAGAACAAACTACAGCTGGGCACCAATCCAACATTTAATAGACATAATTGTACCAGTATCACAAACAGTAATGCTTAAAACACAGTGGTCAAATAGCAAAGAAAAACTCTAACAAGAGTAGACATATGAATATTAGGTTTTCAATAATTGTGGGAATGAAGGATAGGCTCACTAAGCAGCAAACTGGCATAGGAATAGAGCGTTGAATAGTATGCCACCAGCATGTTTTACTTACAAAATTAAGTTCCCTCATGAGTCTCAAGCATGTTTTTCAGTTTTAATAAGCTTAAGATATACCAATTTTACTATTTACAGAGGTATAAGATTGTTTTTTTAAATCTACTTTATGTTAGAAAGCAGTAGCGTAACTAGAGGGGGGCCAGCATTTTCAGTGGTGCGCAGGCTGCTGGGGGGCCCTGAGGGGGTGCGGGGCCTGGCCGCTCGCACCCCCTGCTCCCCCGGTAGTTCTGCCACTGTTAGAAAGGCAAGATGTAGAATGTTGTAAAATAATTTACCCCCTTTCCCTGTTGTCATGTCTCCAGCATAAGCTTTCCCTGTATTGATATTATTTTATCACTGCTGGTGAACTTCCTCTGCTGGTTGTTTGCTGTATTTACGCAAAGCCATTTTCATTGTTACATTTCAACCCTTTGAACCACCATCCTCCTAACATGTGACCCAGCACAGCTGCCTTGTGGGAGGTAAGACACAATTTTGCAGCTCATGGTGTGGAAAAAGCACCCAGTTTTCCATTCTCTCCTTACTTTAAACCATCTGAATTGTTTCATATTTTGTTTATTCCAAATCATTCACATTCTCAATTCATATTTTGCTGTTTGTTTATAGTTTCACCTCTCTCTCTCTCCCCTGCATAAAATACAGTAAAATCTACAGACTCCCTCTCAGTCTCTTTATTTAAGTGTGGGGAGGATTAGCTGCATGTCGAACTACACACTGCCTCAGGGTAATACGTAGTGAGAACACTTGTACATACAGTTTGGCAGTTCTCTGTTTTATTTCTATTAAATTAGGAATAATTCTTGCATTTGATTGGCTAAAACATAATGCCCTTCTTATGTACATTATCTTATGGACATCTAATTGGGTCTCAAGAATGATGGAAATATGGAAATATTATTATTATTATTATTATTATAGGATTATTATAGGATTCATTAAAGGAACAAAAAAATGAAAGTGTTTTAAAGTAATAAAAATATCTTGTACTGTTGCTCTGCACTGGTTAAACGGATGTGTTTGCTTCCGAAACACTACTATAGTTCATATAAACAAGCTGCTGTGTAGCAATGGAGGAAATTGAAAAACGGCTATATTGCACAGGTTAAATAGTGAATAACAGATTATGTTCTATAGAGCTTATCTGCTATCTGCTGTGTAACCTGAGACTTTTCTCTTTTGAATGGCTGCCCCCATTGCTACACAGCAGCTTATTTATATAAACAATAGACATGTTTTCTGAAGCAAACACATCCGTTTTACCAGTGCAGGGCAACACTGCATTATATTTGTATTACTTTAAAAACTTATTTTTTTATGTTACTGTTCCTTTAATGATGGGACAGTTCCCCAATTTTACAATCCTTCATACATCAACTGTTTTTAATAACAAATTCATGTAATTGTCAGTATAGTCAGTCAGTGGCAGATAAACATTGCTGTTCTTTAATTGCCTCCAAATGGCTTCTGCCAGACACAATCATTAGATTACATTACATTTTGTACTATTTTAATACAAAATCACAAGACTACTTTCCTATCTATAGAAAATGCACAAAATACAATATATTACATTAGAATGCATTTAAATCACCAAATATCTTCCTTTTATTAGAACATGCACTAAATACAAAATGGATCAAAGTCAAAAAAATTATTTTCTTTCTTTAGAACATGCACTAAATACAACCTATATTAAAATGGATCAAAGTCACAAAAATCCTTCCTTTCTTTAGAACATGCACTAAGTACAACTTATTACATTAAAATAGATTCAAGTCACAAAATATCCTGCCTCTCTGTAGAACATGTACTTAGTACAAAGTATTACATTAAAATAGATCCAAGTCACAAATTATCCTTCTTCTCTATAGAACATGCTCTAAGACAGTGGATTACATTAAAAACGATCCAAGTCACAAAATATAATTTCTTTATTTTGAACATGCACTAAATGCAACGTATTATATTAAAAATGGATCCAACTGTAATAGCTACACCATTGAGACTGCATAAAAAAGATCAAACAGGCATGTTTAAAAAAATCTAATTTATCACTACCAACAAGGGTAAAAGACCCAATGGGACATAAAGTTTATGCCCTGTATGGAAAACAGTCCTATTAAATCCACAGTACATTAACATTTAACTCAAAGCAATTCTCTGATGGAAACAAAGTGATGAGCCATCAAGGTACTGAAAGGAAAGGACAATTGTGTGGAACGAGAAGGTTGTTTTTCAGTCACAAGCGAGACTAAATCTAAAAAAGTGAAACTGAGAGTGGTGTTCATTCTAACTGGGTAGTATCAGAATTAACACTTGTGGGCAAATTTGGGTAAGCTAGGTGGAGGCTAGGAGTGCAATTTTAATGCTCCTCTGCAGAAATTATGTTGTATGTTGTGCGTGTGACGTCACACACAACATCACTCCCGCAACAGGGGGCCCGATGAGGTCCGGTGCCTAGGACAGCACTGGTCCAAAATACATCACTGTCATGTACTGACACTGGACACAAGTGCACTTATTGGCAGGCACAACACAGCCCTGTCCTTATCACCTGTCATATTCATGGGGTGAACCCAGGTCTTTGTTTCCTCTTTTGTGGCAATTCTCTACGTGCAGTACACACCAACAAACATGGCAGATTTTTGGTGGATTGTAATGATATAAAGCGAATGATGACAACACAATTTCACGATCAAACTAACTGTGGACATGGACATGTAAATGAACATGTAATTAGAACTTGGAACAGAATCCCCCCACATTGTTCTCTGTTAGCACATTTGTGTATGCACCATATTACAGGAGCTCCTAATCAATGTGCAACTCTGCAGATTAAATTCACATATAATGCATAGGGAATAGAGTACATGGATTTTATGACTCAGGCCATCAAGGTTTTATTTCAACATCTAATTGACATTTCATATTTGTGAACTGTTCCTGCCTCTGATATATACCAATCGGGTCCTATTTATTCATTGTTTGTGTGTTCTTTTACTGAAGGGAATAATTATAGTTCTCAATAACAAGAGATACTATGTCCCTCAGATTGCTGCTTCATTCATTTTTAACAAATCATTTCAATGCGTGCAATTTACACCGTACTATACCCTCAGGTTTAATATGAGCAGGCATCCTGGCAGTTTATCAGGCTAGCATCATTGTTGGGAAAGGAACTGATGACATAGAATGGCATATAGGCTGTTTAAGTGATCAAAGTAAGGAAGACAATGCAAAACTGAAAAATACCTTGGGGTGTGCTGTGAATTTAATAAGCAAGGTTCTAAGTATTTATAGAAAAAAATAATTTTACACCTGAGATCCAGAATTAGGATGTAAACAAAACCATGTCTGAAGTGCACACTGCACAGACAATTTTTCATATGCTCCTAACATTTTAGCTATGCCATGCACAGACCAGTTGTATCCACAACACCTTTCAGAAACCTAGGATTAATAGCAATAAATGCTTATTATATCAACTGTTATCTATAGCTGTCTAGTATATATATGGACCAGTTGTCTCCTCCTAATCACAGGTTATAGAGAAGGTAAAGGCCTTGCCTAGTTATTATTCAAATGCATCAATAATGGTATTTCTCTGGAAAACAGTATATAATTGGCCTGCTGTGCCATAGAATCCATGCACACATAGATTTTGCTGCAAAAATCCAAGAACCCAGATGGAAAATTCTGCCCTGCAACCAGCCCTTACTGGTGCAGGCCATGGCTGGCAGACAAATGGTGGCCCATATATAGTTGTTTTTTAACTTAGAGGGAATTAGCTTCCTATTAATGTATGTAAGGTGACCGGGGGATGCTTTCTCCTTGTGGGTGACAATTTTGGCCAGCTGCCTAAGGGCAGTGATAGTGGTGGGTGGTTACCAGTAGCTTATGGCTTTGGCTCTGCTCTAATGAAGTGCCAAATGGAACAAAATGCCTTATAAAGGAGAAGTTTAGGGACCAAAGAGCATTAGCAGCTTCCTGTCACTGCACTAGCAACCAAAGCTTTGGCCTGAGTGTGGCTACACGGAGCGGACACTGTCCTGAAAAATGCAAACGCAGTCATTTTCAGGTTGATCTCATCTCCTCACTCAGGCATTAGCTGTGCCTGTAAGTGAAGCTAGAGGAAGCCGCTACTCTCTGCAGTCAGAAAGGAGTGTTTAATATGCTAGATGAGCCCTAGCCCTAAGTCTTTTGTGGATGTATGCACAACACATAAAGGGATCACTGGAGTTAACAAATCTGCAAATTCATTTGAGTGGTCCTTTGCCTCTATGCGACCTGTGCTTTGCACCTTATTAGAGAAAGCACACAATTCTTACTCAATCAGAGCTTTCTGTCTACCTGAGTATCTGATGCCCGGCAAAGATGGACTGCATTACCATACTATTAATGGAGTAGCTTACCACTTCTGATGCACTCTAACAGCAAGGATTTAAAGCTGCTTGTGCAGAGTCTGCAGAAAACTGCTGTAAATAATGTTAAAATGGTTGGGGGGGCTGAATACATTTATCAGCTAATAATATTGGTTGTTGGAATGGTGTTTATTTGTTATTTCAAAAATTAAAATTGGCTCATGCACAATTTAACGTTTCTGAAATTACTGTCATAACATTAAATTACACAGAGTAGAAAATACACCACATTTATACACAATTTTATTGGACTTGATTGATGCAATTTGAAAGGCTTTGCATATGAATGCCATAAAAGAAATTGGCATTAATGGAAGATGTCACGCTGTGCGTTACCCCTGAAATGCCTCTGCGCTCTACGTCTGTATCACAAAATGGTTTTCAATGACAAAATATTGTGACAAAGTTTAATATTTGGGTTATCTGGTAAATCACAATCTATGTTCTAAAATATGCCCAGGATATACTTCAGGATTAGCTAGGAGGCCAAAAGCTTGAACTTGATATGTACTTTTTCAACCTTAACTACTGTATAACTATGCACTATTATAGTCTAATGGCATGATGTTAAAATAATCAATCTACTGTATAAAATATAATACTGAACAACAATAATGTTTCAGGTTAATATAAAGCTATCATCACATTAAGGACTTGTTTAATTTAAAATAAGAAATGCATGATGGATGTTTCTTCTTATTGATATGACGATAATAACTAACATGGGATACAGGATCTTAAATACACCAAGCAAAATTAATTACTGAAGGTCTAACAGGAATGAATATCTCTGCTTGAGTACCTGTAGAATTAGTTTCTCACATCCAGCAAGCTGACACATAACATTTAAATTTCAATCTACAGGGAATGACAGAAGTGGAATTCTACCCCACAGAGAAAACTCCTTACCCAAGCATGTCTTTGCAGACTTGCAAAGTCATTGAAACCCATTTGCTTTCACTGACGTCTTTGTCTCTTTGCATGAAAATTAGGAGGAAATTGTTATTATCCACTGAAGCTAATGACTCTTTTTCACAGCCACCTTTTCTTATGCAAGTATTTAAAGAGCAGTTAGCCAGATGCTTCTTGACTTTCCAATGCAAGTGGTAAGGAGATAAATATGAATAATTATATACACTTCAGCTGCTTTTCAGAACTCTATACCTAGGGCAAGTGCTGCATTTTTAAGTGCATACCATAGTCAATCTTCTTAAATTCCCTATTAAATATTGATCAACCCCTGAGAATCCTAATATTTGCTTAGAACAGATATCTTAGACTTGAATGTAAACTGTTTTGCCTCACAGCTTATCCACATATTCAATCAGAAATGATGACAGATGAGTCACATTTAGTTAAAACTATCTCTGCTCAAGAGTGCTTAAGAAGTGTGTTATATTTACAACAAAAAGAAAACTTCAGGGTTTTTTTTCTTTGCATCCGATCTTTCTGATTTGATGCCTCTTATTATTTTCTTTTTATATCACCCGCATATTCTTCAGCAATTTGCAGAGATTATACATCATTAAAACCAGTCCCTGGCCCAGTGGAGACTACAGTTTAAGGTGGTTACTTACTAAACCTCATTTTTTTCCTGGCTTTTTGTGGCAAAAACTCCAGGTCTAAAATGAGTTGGGGAAAGGTATTGGTCCTGACAGAGCATTATATATGTTACTGGTTATTTAAGGAGATTGGTATGGAATTATATGGATCAATTTTTTTTCTAGCCATGCATAGTTTAAGGCAATTTTGTAACACGTAGGGACAGATTTATCAAGGGTCGAATTTCAAGTGGAAAATACTTCGAAATTCGACCATCAAATTGGATTACTTTGACTTCGAATGTCGAAGTCGAAGTTTTTTTAATCGTTTGATTGTACGATGAAATCCTTAGAATCAAATGATTTCTCTTCGACTTCTAAAGACTTAGCCAAATGTTGGCTATGGGTTCTAGGAGGTCCCCATAGGCTAACATAGCAATTTGGCAGGTTTAAGATGGTGAAGTGTTGAAGTCGAACTTTTTTTAAAGAGACAGTACTTCGATTTTCGAAGTTAAACTTTATTACTTCGAATTTACACCTATTCGATGGTCGAAGTTCCCAAAAAATTGTTAGAAATTCTAAGTTTTTAACTTCCAAAATTCACTTCGACCCTTAGTAAATCTACCCCGTAGTGAGGAGATCAGAATATTGTATCCCACTTTAGAGGAGATTGCTATATTTGTAACTTTTGGTATATCCCTATATTTATGGATTGCAGTAATTGAGATTGCTACATTATTGCTAGGTTATGTTATGTTTTGTTATAATTGTTGCAATGACAGTTCTGTGTAAAGTATAAAGCTTTCATAGTAACACATGAGATCGCTATTGTAACACTGTCAAGTAGCTTGCATCTATGTTTTTCATTTTTTGGGGTACAGCTTGATGATTTGCCTGACTCTGAACTCAATTTCAAGATTTTATGTATGTGATGAGTTTAATGAGTTTTTAAACTTTGATATGTTTGTATTATAGTCACTTTTTAGTGACGCTTTAGTAACGTTATTCACTTTTCTTTTCCAGCCAGTATGTGTTTTTTATGCATTTTTGTTGTCTGTAAGAGCACTTTGAGAAAGACTAGATTACTAGCCAAAACATTAGTCTCCCGGTAAAAAACCAAACTATTTATAAATGTTGCCCTTTAAGACTTGTGAATGCAGACCCTTTTTGGTATGTATAATACTGTTGCGGCCTTGCACCCAGGCAAGTGAACAAGGCTTTTCTGTAGACTATATATATATTTTTATATCATATATATATTGATATATATTGATATATATTGATAAATATTGATATATATATATACAGAAAATAACTAAAAACATTCCTCCATTGAAATACCTTTAAATAATCTATGACTATGCCTCTTCTGTACTATTCCATCCAACCCCCCCCAACCATACATGCCTGGCTCAGAGGGTGAGTTCAACCAACCACTTACCATGCTGGTCTCGTAGCTGCCCACCCATGCTATAGAAACTCAGCTCAGAGAGCCCTGCTCTTAGGGCAAGGCCAACCGGCCACTCTACTATGCTGCTTCTGTAAAAGCCCTTCATTGCTGTGAAGACCCAATTTTGACAGCCCTTTCTGCTGTGGAGATCAGCTCTAACAGCCCTGCTCTGAGGGTAAGGCCAACTGGCCACTCTACTATGCTGCTTCTGTAGCTCAGCACTACATGCCTGGTTCAGAGGGTAAATTCAACCAACCACTTTGCCATGCTGGTCCTGTAGCTGTCCTTTATAAAATGTATAATGACTCAATAGAATTTTTAATAAATCAGATGCAAGTTGAGTGTAGGAACTGGTCACACCAGGGATGACTTAGATGTAGTTGGCCAGCTTAAATATATTGCAATATATGGACAAACAATCCCTGTATTGTTTAGTAGCTTAAGGCACAAAATGTTTCAATGTCCTTAATATATTGATAATGGGTTGAGTGCAGAGGACCTCTTGTATTTGTCCCCAGAGCTTCCCAGCCATACTGTGGAGACCTGCCTCCAGACATACCTGCCTGGCTCAGAGGGTAAGGTCAACCAACCACTCTACCATGCTGTTTCTGTAGCAGCACATCCTCTGAAGAGACCTCTCTCCAACCACTTTTGCTTAAACTTTAATATTATGGTCACTGTAGTGACAACTAGCCACATAAAGAAATAATTGGGATGAGGACTATAAGTTTCTCGCTTGTTTGTACCCTTACGCCTTGATCACCCCCCCCTGAGGTGGCCATCAAATGTTATATTGACAACGGGGAACTGCTTTCTGCCCAGAAAATCAAAACCAGGCTCTGTGAAAAGGAAGGCTAGCCTTGTGCCCGGGAGTTAAGTGATCAGCTTAAATATATAAACCTACCTCTCCCACCGGCTCAGAAAGGGAAGCTACAATAAGTAGGCCCATATTATATATAGGGGGCTGTTAATTCTATATAATTGTGTACGTTATCCATCACACTCAAAACAAACACAATTTAGAAGATGAGTGGTTTCAAAAAAATATAGGTTTTACTTTATGCAGGAAATTGTTTTTTACATGAACAATGCCATAAAACACATGACATAATTTATACAGCATTAAAAAATAGTATACAATATCAACCACCCATTGATTATATATGGCAAGCAAGATATCAACAAGGAGCGGATACACCTACCAGAAAAATGAGAATGGCCCCAACTTTTCGGCACCAAGGCCTTTGTCAAGGGCATTCTGATGCTTACCGAGTTTGGTAGAGATATAAATACTCTATTCAATCACTGACTTGGCGCTTTGTTTGCGCGCTTCCTATACTTCCGGGTATGTGACGTCACTTCCGCCTACGTCACTTCCGCCGATGAATCATCTGACTTGGTGACGTGGCGCTATGTTCACACTGAGACTGCATGCATTTGAACAGGAAGCATGCGTATCTGTTTACATTATTGCTAAGCAACTACTGCTAAGGGTAACACTATTGTTTACACAATTCCAAACAGGAAACAGAATAAAAAAATGGCCCAAAATATTAACAGATCAGGACAAAAACATTCAATACTATTTATACATACATAATTCATATGGCTTAAAGTGCTATTGTGCAATATTAAAATAAGAGCAATGTGCAATTAGTATCATATAAAAATACAAAGCCAATCATGTGACCATATTAAAATGACTATGCGTTCAAACTGATGTGACATGTCCTGTCATTTCCTATCTCATAATTCATATGAGGGCCATGCCCATAAGTGTAGTTTTAAATGAAATTAATGTGCAATTAATTTCATGTTATAATTCATAGAAAAATCATGTGGCCATATTAAAATGACTCTATGCTCTAAATCATGTGACATATCCTGTCAATTCCTATCCCATAATTCATATGGTGGCCATATCCATAAATATAAAAATGCACCAATAATCGTAAATATCTGTGCCGAGACATATATACAAGTGTCATGTGTATTTAAAGTGACAGTGCCCATATTTCTCATATAGTGAAACATTCATGCCATATTTGTAAAAGTTTTGCATCTACACATGAAGAAATTAGCTTCAAGGGATCATTTTCATCAATATTGTCCCATAAGATCTGTAAAAATAGTGACATAAAGATAAGATTAAAAACATAACTAAAAACATCAGACAAAAACCAACATATACTCACTTCACCACAGGCTGAGGTCTTTTGACCCTAAAGGAGGAATCTTTGAGAGATATAACTCTCAAAAAGACCTCTATTTTTTCTTCTCATTTGCAAAGGTAATTATTGTGTCCAATTGATATCAGAAGAAAAGGGACAATTCCCTGTCCTCATTAAGACCATTGGGAGAAATGGGCCTGTAGATAATATATCCACTTCAATTCCCGCTGTTTATGTAATATCTCTCTATTGCCTCCCCGGGTTGGCGTTTTCCACTCTCTCTATACCCATGAACCTCAGTTGATTTACTTGGTGATGCGCTTCCATAAAGTGTCTTGCTAAAGGAGACTTGGTTTTCCCAAGTCTCACATTGCTTCTATGCTCACCAATTCTGATACTCAGGGATCTGGTAGTTTCACCTATATATATTTTGCCACACGGACACTTCACCATATACACAACATGGTCTGACTGGCAATTGATGTAATCAGTCACTTCAAACCCTCTGCCGGTCATCGGGTGATAAAATGTATCCGTTCGCATCACAAAGTTACAGTTGACACAACGCCCACACCTGAACATTCCTTTAGTGCCACTCAGCCAAGTACCTTGCTTCTTTTTGGGTTCACTTAATGCATGAACCAATTGGTCCCTCAAGTTAGTTGCTCTTTTATACGCCATCATTGGTGGTTCAGCTACCCATGGTTCCAATTTCCGATCCCTCTGCAATAGATGCCAATGCCGATTTATTACACTTTTCACATGCCCCGATTGTCTTGAGTATGTGGTTACAAAGGGCAGTCTTTCTGATTTTTTACAGACTTTCTTAGATAAGAGGGGTTTTATTGGTATCTCTTTCACTTTCTCCCTTCTCCTTCCAACACATTAGTTTCATAGCCTCTACTGGAAAAGTGAGCTAACATCTCCCCTGCTCTTTCATTAAAATTAGCTTCCTCACTAACAATGCGTTAATATTGATTCATCGGCGGAAGTGACGTAGGCGGAAGTGACGTCACATACCCAGAAGTATAGGAAGTGCGCGAACGAAGTGCCAAGTCAGTGATTGAATAGAGTATTTATATCTCTACCTAACTCGGTAAGCATCAGAATCCCCTTGACAAAGGCCTTGGTGCCGAAACGTTGGGGCCATTCTCATTTTGCTGGTAGGTGTATCCGCTCCTTGTTGATATCTTGCTTGCCATATATAATCAATGGGTGGTTGATATTGTATACTATTTTTTAATGCTGTATAAATTATGCCATGTGTTTTATGGAGTTGTTCATGTAAAAAACATTTTCCTGCATAAAGTAAAACTATGAAGATTTATCCAGTTCATGGTATATCTAGTATAGGTAAATCTAAAAACAACTGGACTTGCTGAGTAATCAATGAAGACACACCTGTCTGCTACATACAATGCTGTTCTAACATCTGTACCCCGGCGGTTTCAGAACACTTCACACATCCATTCATGCAACTCTCACAAGTAACATCTGTTTCTAGGAGTTGCATGACACAATGGATAATCCTATCACAGTAAATACACAGAATCAACACCTCTGTGAATTTCTTTAGATGTCACCTCTCTGAAGAGTTACAATGTGCCATTGTGATTGGATTAGTGGAAGAGTTTATATGCCGAGAACTTCCCACACCAGTCAGTTGAACTGAAGAAGCTGCTCGGATGAGTAGTGAAACATCTTATGTGATTACTCAGCAAGTCCAGTTGTTTTTAGATTTACCTATACTAGATATAAAGTAAAACCTATATTTTTTTGAAACCACTCTTATCTTCTAAATTGTGTTTGTTTTGTGTGTGCGAACATATGGATAAAGTATATTGTTATAGGTTACCTTAAGTAGGGGTAACCTTTGTTTCTGCACCTGTAGAATGTAAAATGACCCCTTTTTCCAGTGAGAATGCTTCCCAATAATCAAACACCATATGCCTTCCTGGGCTACCAGACATGCTGGCTGCCTAACCACTAGGGGTCAGGTGCAAATAGCAGCAAATAAACAGCAAGAGACTAACAAGCAATATGCCCAAATAGTTCTATCCCCAAAGCCAGCAGTAGTGAGTAGTGAGGAGTTTGTGTGTATATGCTGCAGCTAATAACATTATATCACAGAGCGAGCTCTGCCTCGCGTTTCAATCGCCTCAGAAGAGAAGGAAGTGAACAGCTTCTTCCCTCGACATCACATCACCCTCTTTCTCTGCCCCCAGCCCAGCTTTCCCCTGCTGTAACTTATCCCTTCTCACTAATGATGGGCGAATACATTGGTCAGGCATGGATTTGCAGTGAATTTCCACGTTTTGCCATTTGCGAATGTTTTCGCAAAACTGCACCAAAAAGTCAGTGGCGAGAAATTGTTGCAAATCAGAACATAAAATTTGTTGCATGTCAAAATTATTTGGACGCCTATTGACTTTAATGCATTTGGAGAAAATCGGCGCAAGTCAAAATTTTTACAAATTAGTTGCAAGTCAAAATTATTTTGACACCCATTGAATAAGCGGGACAGATTCGCCCATCACTACTTCTCACCCAATCACAGCTACATATAATTCTGCCAGTTTAAACATAAACCAGTGTAATTTGACTGCTGGTCATTCAGATCCATTGTCATGCAGCCCCTATTTTTATAGCTCCAAGGCCTTCCTAACACACACACACACACATACCAGTCCTTGGTCCAGTGGAGACTGAGCTAAGTTAAGTTACCGATCACATTCACACACACACATTATGGTAAGTTGTATCAGGAGCAAATTAAATTGCCTTTGTGATTCTGGAGCGTGGGAGGAAACTGGAGTACCCTAAGGATGCCCACACAAGCACAGATGGTTCCACTGCCTTGCAAGGCAGTAGTGCTATCCATTGTGCCATCATGCTGACCACTGCCACTGACCTATACTATATTTCTACAGGCTTCTTGTGCAGTGCTGTCCAAATTTATTCGTCTACTGTGCTGCTTATGAAATAAATATCACTCATTATAGCTAGTGCCACACACACACACACACACACACTCTTGTTTTAATCAAGAATTTGCACACTCAAACCACGGTGTACCCAAGTTCACTAACCAATTGGGGTGAAGCAGATTGGCCTATACACAGGGTCAGCTCCCTAGTTCCATAATTAATTTTGGTTAAACAAAAGAATAGTTAACCCCTTCCAAATACTGCCCAGGGCATGGAAATACTCTTACTATATTACTTACTATATTATTACGATATCACTTACTGTATTACTTACATATACACTGATATATACATATAAATATATAAATATATATTAAAAATGTATAAACTATAGATATTTAATTATCATAGCCTTGGGTATAATGTTTGTGTAAGAAGTTATCCAGGTCACTCCTGATTAATAGAATCTGCAATCACATCACCCAGCAGGGTATTCCACAACCTCACTGCCCTCCTCTTGAAGAACCGCTTATGGTACTTCAAATGAAAGTTCTGTTTCTCTAGTTTAAAAGGATGGCCTCTTGTACTTTGTTTTTTGCTATGTGAAAAAATACTATCTGCCGTCTATAAAGTCTTCTATTCTTTTCTTATGTCTTTCCTTGTTGTTTACATCTCGGTACTTGTCTCCAGCTCATTTACATTATTCTTGAGGACTGGAGCGCTAAACTGCACTGCATACTCAAGGTGAGGCCTTACCAGGGATCTATAAAGAGCCAAAAGTTATACATTTATCCTTTTCATGCAATAGAGTACTTTTTTAATAAACACCCAAAGACTTCTCATATAACAAAGCCCCAATACACTGCTATTTATTCTATAACTAGCATTTATGTAATTTCTACTGAAGTTCATAACTTTGCATTTATCATCACCAAGCCTCATTTGCCAGTCTGCTGCTCAGTCCTCGAGCTTTCTGCAAAGTGGCATCATCCTGCATGGAACTTATAGTTTTGTACAAATTAATAGCATCAGCAAAACTGAGGCAACTATGTACAATGCCAACATCAAGGTCAATAAAAAATGTAGGTACACATACTACTGGCGTGGGAAATCCACTGTTGGTCGATTTTTCCTTTATTTCCTAGTCACCAGCTCCTCCTTGCTTTATCAAAAAATATAATATTCTCTGAAGCCTTAGGCCCAGAAGACCACTAACAGCTTCTGCGATATTCCATAATGGCACTGTTAATTCACATGACTGATGTAACATAAAACAATCTGCTTAGTACGTCACGCAGCAAAATACTGACACTATGCATAAGCACTTCATTATAAAATGAGTATGTATTTTCAATAGTGTCTTGCCTAGACAATTTTTTTTTCGAATTCATAAATTAGTAATTAAAAGGAAATTAAATTAAGTATCTCAGTCCTTAAAATGAATTGCGACTTGCAGTGATAAATTCCAAAGAACAGCAAAAGCAAATTTGTTGTGTGTACTGTACTCATTGTTTTGAATAATAATGTCAGTGTAGCCAGTGATAGATTCATATTAAGGACTTTTAATTCTCAAAGTGAAAGTGTGGCTCATGTTTTTTTCTTCATTCTCAACTCTTTCCACAGTCAATTTTGAGGGATTTAATAATTCATTAGAAAAATTGATGGTTGCATCACCGGTGTTGCATTTCTACTGATAAAATCAATTTGGCTATTGACAACATCAGTATTAAAGCACAATTTAATTTTTCAACTCCCAAATTTGGTTGGCCAGCTCAATGTGGATTTGGTCCTTCAGCTCATTAATCAATGCAAAACATTGATTTTAAGGTTTAATTAATTTTATGGACTGGCTTAATTTTGCAATTCTAGCAGAGTTTCTAAGGGCTATATACTGTAAGAAAAACATGATAAATACTTGACTAATGGTGTACTAGGCCATTGGCCCAGTACCCCAAATCAACACAGTTTGGAATGACCCTGTGAGGGTACCTGTTCCAGTGGGGTGGCGGGTACACCCAAGGCGTACCCTGCAGGGATGCCCCCAGCCGCACCTGTCCTTTTGTTTTTGGAGTGTCGTGGGTGATATCATCATTGGTGTCAAATTCAAATATTTAACAGGCCCACGGCCAATTAATGATTGCCCAATATAGGTCTATTTTAGAGCACCTGTGTGCTATTTCAAGTTTGTCTAATCTGATTCTGATCTTGTCTGTCCTTGATCTGCTGCCTGTCCTGACCTTTGCTGTTTACTGACCATTCTCTCGGATCTTGGTCTGTATTGCGATACTGTTTGTTTTGACCTGGCTTGTGACATCGACTATGCTCTTGTCTCCCGAATTTGTACTGCACTGATCTTAGTCGACTCGGCCTGCCCCATGACCGTGCTCCTTGTTCCCCATTCTTCCTGTAAACATTTGGTTCTCTTGCCTGCCCAGAACTCTCTCCCTGGTCATTATTAGACCTGGCAGGATCCGAGCAATGGAGGGCTCCTCCCAAAGTGAAACGTGGTTCTTATAGACGTAAGTGTGAGCGGAGGCCGGGTCCTTGGGGATGGTTTTGGCTTTGGGATACCATTTGTAAAATTGATGGGAGGGTACCTGCTCCAGTGGGAGCATGCACCATGCAGGGACGCCCGCTGCCGCCACTTAATTTGCGGGCCACTTCTGGGTTTGATGAACAGACGTATGTACATCCTTTTGTTTTGGGTGCGCCGCAGTGACATCATCATTGGTGTGTAAAGGGCCCACGGCCACTTACTGACAGCCCAATGTAATGTTACGAATGGTATAATCTCTGCCACCCCACTGGAGCAGGTACCCTCACAGACAAAAATATGATATTGAGTTAATTGTTACTACATTTATTTCAGGACTATTGTTAATGACTCAACAGTTCACAGAGGGTCCAACTGTGACTGTAGTAAGAGTATGTAGCCCAACCATATGAGGCAAACAAATATACTCTGTATATTAGCTGCAGTTCATTATATCCCAAAACTAAGCACCGTCCATTAAAGGTCATCTCCTTAAAACAGAACTAAAATATAATATTATGAAGGACTAGACCCACCTGCAACTTTATCAACTCCTATATGTAATAAAAGGCACTACGTTTGTCCAGGAGCAGTAACCCATACCAACAAATAAGATTTTTATTTTAAACAGATGTTCTACATGCCAATTGGGTGCTATGGGTTACTGCTCCTGGGCAAACTCAGTGCCTTTTATTACATAACCCCCTTAGTGCCTCAAAATAACAGCTCTTATAGCCCCATGCACAAAGCACTTAGCCCTTCCCTTTCTTGCTGCCATCTGCTCTTAAAAACTTGTGAAAGATACTGCTTCCTTCCCTAAGAGGTACAAAAGTATACAGTACTTTCCAGCTTTCTGCATCCCCTGTGCAAGTGCTAAAGGTGCGCCAGAAGATGCAAATGTGCCACTTCTGTATGTAGCACTGTCAAACACAGGTATATATATATATATATATATATATATATATATATATATATATATATATATATACACACACACACAAAGAGAGGAGGAACTCTTTATGCTGCATTCCTGGAGTTGTCACTATAGGTGCCAAAAGCATATTGTACAAGGGCAAGGTGCAAAGTGCAGAAACAAATGGAGCCTCTATTTTGTAATATTCATTATTCATAATTGAGGCACTATTGTGTACCACTAGAGGGAGCTACTTGTCTAAATGTTCTTTCATAGTAAGAGATGAACAGCACAACAATTCTTATAAAAGTTAAAATGCCTTTATTGCTCAAGTGTCGGGCATTACCGCAACGTTTCAGGCCTCATTTGGCCCTTTTTCAAGCTGCCCAGCCACACATTTGTCCCCAGAGCTGCCCAGCCACACTGTGGAGACCTGCCTCCAGACATACCTGCCTGGCTCAGAGGGTAAGGTCAACCAACCACTCTACCATGCTGTTTCTGTAGCAGCACATCCTCTGAAGAGACCTCTGTCCAACCACTTTTGCTTAAACTTCAATATTATGGTCGATGTAGTGACAACTAGCCACATAAAGAAATAATTGGGATGAGGACTATAACTCTCTCGCTTGCTTGTACCCTTACGCCTTGATCATCTGTCCTCCTTACAAAAAGCAACCATACATGTAGAGTGAGCGCAGCAGAGCTCACAAGTGTCATCTTTTTCTCTTCAGTAATCTTCTTGTCTTCTTACTCCCCTTTGGCAATTTCTGTCTCTTTCATCGCATGCGCAGTTGTCGCACACCGGAAAATTGCTCCAACTGTGCATGCACCAATATGCCGCTCAGATAAAAGATGGCACCCTTGAGCTCCACTGCGCTCACTCTGCAGTTGCGGTCGCTTTTTCTAGAGTGGACAGAATTCAGGGGTAAAACTGTGCAAGGGGGAAGCAGGGAGGGGGGCCAGCGTAGACTTATCACCATGGGGGGTTTAGTTCTGCTTTATGGGGGAATGCAAATACATTCACAAGCGTTCTTTAAAGTGGTGTTTGTACATTTATAGTGCTGCTCAGAACAATGGCGTAACTATAGTTTTGGGGCCTCCTGCAGACAAACATGAGGGGCCCCTCCCCCTCAGAGAAAGCCTGTAATTTGGCAAATTGGCAAAGCCTGTAATTCTATTCAAAAGGCCTGCAGTAAAAGTGGTTCCCCGTTACAGATGAGCGAGCAGTAAAAGCTCAGGGCTCTCTCTGTCTCTGTAGAAGTTTGTTATGGTGTCTCTGCTTTTCTCTCTCTACTTTTTCACTTTTTGCTCCTCTTGTTTCTGTGCCGCTCACCTGTTTGTGAGGCAACCAGAGCCTTTTCCTTACACAGCCATTGCTGACACTGTGCCAGTCACAGACTGGGCGTACTGAGTCTCTAAGCGATTTGGTGGCGACATCCCTTAACTTCCAGTTCCCCAAGGAGAAGTAAGAAGCACACCTTGGGAGGAGTGTATGGCAACGTGCTACTAACGTGTGGCAGGTAAAGCAACAAAGCACCCTGTGCCCCACTGCACTCAAAAAAAAAAAATACTGAATATTGAACACACTGCGGACTGAGCAGCCAACTCTTTTCAACATGGTAAAGAAGTGGAGAAGCCCTGACGAACTGGAGAGTGCTTTCTCCACATGAAAGGGGAGAAATAGGGGGGGAAGAGGAGTGGCACCCTGGCAGCAGCGGTGGCAGCCTCGATGGCCCCTCAGGATCTGGCCCCCCTTCACGGTGTGGTCCTGCAGGGGTGTTATTTACGCCACTGGCTCGCAATGTAAAATTATTTGCTGGCAAATATTACATGGCTCATTATCACTAAGCAAAGATTAGCGTTAACACCTGCTCTGGAGTTTCATTAAATATTTTGTCGCAGACAACGTTTTGTGATTGCAAAATGTTATTACATACACTGTGCATGTTCTCGAAAGCCATTTGTTTGAAAACTGTCGCTGAGGTCTGAAGTCGGTCAAAAAGGACAGAAAATCCTGGTCGCTAATATTCTAATATGGTCTTTGTAAACGTTTTTTTGCGCTAACATATTACATTCCCCCTTTAATCTTATGACAGTCACCAGTAGTTGCTTAACTGTAAGGGTTCTTATGAGTATTTCACCCTGCATTCTCCTGGGAGCAGAGGACGAAATGCAGTTTATTCTTACAAAAGTGAATGTAATGCATCAAGTTGCATTTCACCTGCATTTGGCGTTTGGATGCACCAGTGTCAGTACGAGCCAATAGGGAAGAATAGGCAGCATTTTGTCCTCTGCTCCCCTGTGGTGGAATGCAGGGAAATCCAACACAGGAGAAAGCAGGGCGAAACTTTCATGTGTAAGAGCTTTAATTTGAATAGGTTGCCTAAAGCATAGATTTTTATTGGCAAAAGGAAATAGTTGAGATGTGTGAAAGTATCATATCCAAGAAGTACCCATCAACTAGCAAGTGTCCCTGACAGGATTGTGGTGGTCAAAATGCAGTTTGTGCACAATTATTGCCAATATTATTTAATTACACTTAGGGGATTATTTATTAAGGTTGAAGTTGTGTTTTTCACAAAAATTCAAGTTTTGAATTATTATACCCCAATTCTGGAAATAGCTTGATTCTGAAAATACACCATCTAAAATGTGTCAAGGTCATGTACGAGTCAATGGCAGAGGTCCCTTGAGTGATTTGAATATGTTAATAGCCTTCATGATGTTCGCGTTGTTTTGGTGGGTTTTGCCCAAAAACTTGAATAATTAGAGCGATTCGAAACTTGATTAATTCGATTTTTTGGGTTTCGCAACTCTAACTTGCAGAATCAAGTTTTTTCCATTCAATTTTTTTCTTAAATAGGTATAAAAACTCTAACATTCGACCTTTGATAAATAACCCCCTTAGTTGTACAAAATGTAATTCCCTTTACTTGAACTGTCTGCCAGCTATTCTCCTAAAAAACACTGGATTTTACAGTACAAATGTGGAAGACTAAGATGTCAGTAAGCCACATTTCCCTGCAAACGATGTGGTCAAGTATAGGCATAGTAACATGAACTGAAGAGCTCATGAATTTCCTTTTGACAGTTTGTCTCTCTGAATATACTTTGATGACGCTATGTACTTTACAGTCTGTTAGCAGAACAGCAGCTATGAAAAGTGAATACAAGCTAAAATAGAAACCTCAATGCTTTAAGCTGGCCATAGACGCAAAGATCCAATCGTATGAATCGAGGATTCGTATGATTTTCAGACCGTGTGTGGAGAGTCCCGACATTTTTCGTCCGGCGGAGATTGGTCGATAATGTCTCTGCATGTATTGCTGATTGGTCGATTTTCAGTGGGAGACTTTCACTAGCTTTGTCAGACATAACTTTCATACGATTGCTGTCAGGGGCAGAACATCGGCTGATTGGTTCTTTTACTACTTTACTTGAATTGTTAGTGGCAGGTCGGGAGATGGGGAAGTCTGATCGTTCGAGGTTTCGAACGATCGGATCTTTGCAGCTATGGCCAGCTTAAGGCCTTAAATGGGAAGAGTCAACTTTGGACACAAACAGATCTCTATTTTGCTGAGCATTAAACAGAATTGTTTCAAACAAAGCTATTCAAAAGCGACAATATCTTTAATAGCTTAGACTGATAAGAGTATAACAGGAAAACTTACTGTAATAGGACCACTAGGGACACCTGCTGGTTTTATTTTTTACTAAAGGTCTGTAAATACAGAAAACAATGAGGAGTGTAAGACGCACAAAGTAAATGTTTGTGTCAGAGCTGCAGTTAATAATGAATTTCTATTCAGAGCAGAGAGTAATGTGCAACCTGTAGGAGCAGCAATGTACTGCTGTGCATGTTCCACTGCCATCCACCCTTCTGCCCTTGATACAAAATGTACGGTACGTTTGTTCTGTCTGTCTTTGGTGACACAGACGAGGAGATAAAAATGCACGACTGCAGGTGACAAATCTACTGAAAAAGTTTTTCCATCTGCAATAACGGAATTCGCCAGTGGTAAAACCTACACATCACAAAGTCGCCCCAAGTTTCTTTCCGATGCAGCTTCTGGCAACTTGAGAACAAAGTGATAAGTTGGATTTACCATCTGCCATTTCAGTTATTGCGGAGATTTGTCATTCGTAGTCATGCTTTTTTATCACGGGCACCAAATCTCCCTGTCAGCCACTGCCCTAATAATGAGAAACAAATCACTTAAAGGGGTGGTTCACTTTTAAGTTAACGTTTAGCATGTTATAGAATGCCAACTTTTATTTCAGTTAGTCTTTATTATTTATTTTTTACAGATTTTTTTTTAATTATTTGCCTTCTTCTTCCTCTTTCCAGCTTTCAAATAGGGGGCTCTGACCTTATCTAAAAACAAATGTTCTTTAAGGCTACAAATGTATTGTTATTGCTACTTTTCTTTCTATTCAGTCCCTCTCTTATTCATATTCAAGTCTCTTATCCATACCAATGCATAGTTGCTAGGGTAATTTGGACCCTAGCAATCAGATTGCTGAAATTGCAAACTGGGGAGTTGTACTAAAAGCTAAATAACTCCAAATACACAAATAATAAAACATGAAAATCAATAGCAAATTGTCTCAGAATATCACTACATCATAATTAAAGTTCATTTAAAGGTGAACAGCCCTTTAAAATTAGGCATTACATACATTTGCATACATGCAGTAAAGGCATTGTATATCTTTTTACACCGGTTACTTGGGAACTATCTTTTAACCTGGACACTGACACAATGGTGATACAACCAACTTGATGGTTTTCAGTTTCACACTATAAACACCTAATTCCAATATCACATTTTCACTAACTACTAAAATAATTGTGATGTTCCAGTCTGATTGATGGAGTATATTTCCTGTGTTCTTATCTTTTAGCATTTTTATTTAGTTTAGGTGTGAGTTCCCCTAAGGTACCTATTGCAGATACAAGGCAGGGCTCCTGCACATTATCAGATTTAATCTAACAACCCACTTAATTCTAAAGACTTTAAATCTTGAAGGGACCCATAGGGTTAATGTGCCCCTATGGTTTTAAATTCCTACACTTTCTGATCTCCCTAGTTGCTGGGCAGATGTCCATGTAGCTAGTTGTAATTTACATATCACAGTTATTGGCCAAGAGGTGTTGTGACCACTTCCGGTCACACTTTGGTATAGTGAGTGATATTGGGTGGATCTTTCTCTTTGGCTTTTGGTTGCTGATCCAGCTGGATGTTTCTACTGAGCCTGGGTACAACAAGGCCTAGTAAAGCCAAGTGCCCTAAAGGGACCTGAACCTCTAAAGAGAGATAACTCGGGGAGCAGGGACCCTGTGACGAGGCTAGTTAGTGACAGGATTAGATCTGTTATAGACTCTCTAAGAGAGTGAACAGTGAGGGAAGAGAGAAAGAGCAGCTTTGTGTTCCAACAAAGAGGTGTAACAGGGAGTAGCTTCCCAGGCTGTACAATTTGCCTACAGTGAAGGGACACAGGGGATAGGGTTTCAGGCTTTAGGTTCTCCGCCCTGACCAATGCACTGGGTGATTCAGACCACATGTGAGGTATTTCTGCCTGAAGGTGCTGTACTGCCTTGACTACATCCTCAGGGAATGCACCTGCATATACCTCTAATATACTGTATGAGCTGTGACTATATATTTTGCAATTGCCTTTTTACTGATGTAAGTAACCTGTGGATCATTTGTCTCTGACAAATAAAGTTATTTTGTTCTGTTTGACTGCAAGAACCTCCTGGCACCCATTTTTTTATTGGTTAAAGCACAGTAGCCTGTGAGAGTTGTAGTTGCACTACACCACACTTTCAATACTTCCCTTTAGCAAAGGCCCTGCCTTCAGTGTTAGAGTCCAATGTAACCCATGCTCTAGTATACTAGCTGCATGTTAACTCCGTTAGCCTGGATAGTCCAAAAACGTGTTACAATCTTTACTTATGGTGGCCATAGACGTAGAGATCCGCTCATTTGGTGATGTCGCCAAACGAGCGGATCTCTCTCCAATATGCCCACATTGAAGTGAGCAATATCGGGGTGATCTAATCATGGGCCCTAGGGCCCAACAATCAGATCCTAATGGATAAGATACGCCGGTCAGATTGCGGGACTGCATACACACATAGATGCAGTCGCGATCCAATGGGATTTTTTAACTTGCCGATTTATATCTATATCGATAGGGGAAGACCGTCGAATGGCCACACACACACACGCCAATAAGTTGCCGCTGTCTGCAGCTTTTATCGGCCTGTGTATGGGGGCCTTAACATTTCATTTCAAATGCCATATAAAAGAATCTTTGTTTATCTATAAGGGTAAGGGCACATGCTAAGATTCAGGGATATTTACTCGCCTGGCAGCAAATTGGCTCTTCTTCAGGCTCCTAATCTCCATGAAAAGCCTTCCCGTCAGCTACAATTGAAATCGCCGAAGGGAATGGCACTCAGAGAACTTCTTTTTCCGAAGTCGCCCGAAGTTGCCTTACGAGTTAATAGAAAATGTACCCCATATAAACAACTGTTGTATAGTGATGGGCGAATTTGCGCCGTTTAGCTTTGCAGGAAAATTCATGAATATCGCGCGAAATTCGCGAAACGGCAAAAAAGTTCGTGAAACGGCACCGGCATCTAGTTTTTGACGCCGGCGCCTTGTTTTTAACGCCGGCGCCCATTTTTGACACCGGCGAAATTTTCAGGCAAATTTTCACGGGCATTTTGCGAATTTATTCGCTGCCAACGAATCGCGCAAATTCACTGCAAATTCGCGTGTGCCGAATAAATTCGCCCATCATTACTGTTGTACCCTGAAATATATTTTGTAAAAAAGCCCAGATTCAAAACATAAAAAGAATGTTCTTAAAAAATATATATTTTTCCAATAACATGTAGCGCTGGATGAAACACAGCCATTTTAAGAACTTTTGTCCATTCTTCTGGCTCATATGAGGCATTGTGTCTCCTGTTACTGGTAGAACCTGCATTATTCCCTGTCAGGTGATCAGAGAGGTAGCACACAGAATATCAGGAAATGGTGGATCAAGTTAAAAGATATAAAGGGGCAATATTTACTGAACTGCATATGGCAATATTATTCTAGAATAGCATTCTGGTATAAGTATATAATTGATCCAGTTTTGAGACACCATTGGGAGGACACAGCTTGTGTGAGAACGAGGATATATATTTTGTATCCAGAATGGATGAACAAGCAAAATACGTTGTCATTTTGCCTTTGTTTGACTCTCTTAGAATTCATTATATAATAGACAGAGGATAAACAATGATACACACTAATAATGTTATCTACTCCCTCTGAATTCCGAATTAGTTGCCTGGCAAAATAAGTGGTTTCAGTTTTATGTACATCTATTGATACAGATCTATTGTCCCTGCCTACCCTTAACAGATCAAAAACAAATAGCATTGATTTGTTTTCATTTGTGACATAACAAGATTATTCTAGTATTGTACTCTGCTGAGAAGGCTGAAACAAGATTAGTAATTACGTCATCCAGGAAAATAGATTGTAAAATTGCGATTCACAAAAAATGCATAGTAAAGTCATACATAATCAGGCAAGATCCTATGATACCACTACTGTACAGTCAGAGTATTAATCCTCAAAGAATGATTGGTGGGCTTTGGTCCTCCAGATATTCTTAAATTCTTAACACCCATAATAAAAAATAATAAAGACAAAAGCCAGGTTCCCACATGAGCTCCCTGTGGTGTACCATGATACCTCTGTTGGTTCACACTTGACTCTAGCAAAATGTCCTCAGTATAACCATACCTGGTGTATACTTGTTTGTTCATTTGACTTGCCTTATTCACTACACCTGACTTCAAACCTCATGAACACAAACAATGAAAACAGTCCCTGGGATAGCACTTCCAATTTTTCTAACCAGTTTGCTAATTTTTGCAATGGCACAGGGATACAACAAGCCCTCTCCTTGTCCCATATATATATATATATATATATATATATATATATATATATATATATATATATATATATATATATATATATATATATATATATATATATATAGATAGATATAGATATATATATATTATATAGATATATAGATATATATACTGTATATAGTGAAATATCCAAGCATCTTGGCCACATCCAAAATACAGTAGTAGTATTATGTCCAATATTTTTTCAGCTTTGAATGTTCACCCTGCTCTCTATATTCTGCCCCAAAGACACATGAAATGTGTAACTCTGCAGGGCCACCCTGCATTTTAATACAATAGCAGTTGACAGGGATACACTTATGAACCAGGTGCATTTTATGTGTTTGAAATGAAAGCAATAAATCTACAAATGGTGCAGTAATTCTAAATAGTTTTATGAATAGTACGATCCTAATCATTTAAAATCATTTAAAAGGTGTCAGGGTGCTGTTATCTTGTTACCTGCCCATTGTTTTTTTGATAGGCTGCTGGGGGGAGGGGTAAGAGAGATGGGTGAAATCACTCTGACTTGCAGCACAAAAGAAAATAGTAACTGAACTTTATCAGAGTCACATGACTGAGGGCACCTGGGGAACTAAAAACATATCTAGTTTCAAAATTAAATATAAAAAATATCTGATTTATAATATGGATTTTATAAAACAAACAAAACATGTTTTCCCATTACAGAATCCCTTAAAGTCTGCTTAAAATCCACTAAACATTAAACATTAAATAAACCCAATAGGATTGGTTTGCCACCAATGTGGATTGATGCAGCTTAGTTATCATCAAGTAAAATGTACTGTTTTATTATTATGAAGAGAAGGGATTTTCTTTTAGAATTAGAATTATATGTAAAAGGAATTCTAGGAGGTGGCCTTCCAGTAATTTGGAGCTTTCGAGAAAATTAGTTTCCTGCTAAGAGATCCCACACCTGTAATGATGGAGGTCTTGGAAGAAATGTCTCAAATCATAAAAGCTGAACAGTTTATTTATTGATATGCTCAACTGCCTATAATGGATTTCTAGCATTGCCTTCAATAACCGCAATTTTAATTTGTATTGTGGGTTTAAAATGCAAGTTTATGCTTTGGTGTTACTCGAGTTGAAATTAGCAAGTAATGTGCTTCTTCTGTAGATCAATTGGTGAGAGCATTTCTGTTTTGGTACAGTTATGGTTTCAATTTCAGCAATGCACAGGTCTCGCCTTTTCTTGCCCTGATGAAAATATTATGAAAATAACTTAAATAAACAGACTATAATATTACTTTGCTCAGGACGTTGCTCAGAAACTCTGGCTAACTTTTTTTGTTTGTTAATGGTCATTTTTGTTTTTTAATTCCCAAAAGCATCTACTCACAGAAGCCAGCAAGGTAAGCTTGTCCTGCATCCTACTGAGAAACAAGATAAGAGACACAAACAAGATTTACACTAAACAAGACAACCTGCTGCCAATCACACATTCTGCTGACACTGAGGTGTCTACCGCCATTAGTGAAGTAACAAATCCTATACTGCTAAACTCCCTGCAGAACAAAAATTATTATTTCTGTCTTTTATTAAGTAAAAAAAAAAAAAACAACTGGTTTGTCTGCCTTATTGTTTTTACTTCATAATATATTATTAAAAATATACTATCAGATAGAAGGAAAATGAATCCCAATGATCTATCCATGCACAATTATTTATGTGCTAAGGGGCAGCTTCACTAAAGGACGAATTGTCGACAGCGCACACATTGCACCACTTTGCCAGGAGCAAATTCGCAACCACTACGCTAATTCACTAATATGCAAAGTTTTGCCCTGGGCGCCGAATGCTGGTGACTTTTCGCTATCATTATTTCAGTAGTGCAAGGATTTCGCAGTGAAAATGCGCTAGTGTTCATTTTTTGTGCCTATCGAAAATTCGCTAGAAATCTTGCACTTAGGTCAATTTGCATACAGCGGGTAATTTAAAGTTGTATGGAGGTCTTTATTTTAAATGTTGGTGCAAATGTTTGAAGTTACCACTTTTTATTACAAATTTCCAGGGAACCTTTATAAAGACAAGATAATTTATCTAATACTCTAGCATGAGCCCACTGTAAAATGTCTGGAGAAAACCGGTTCCCCAAAAAAAGTTTGTTAGGACTTTTGCAGGCAATCCTGCTTCAAAAAAGGAAAAGACGCCAGCGTTTTTGTAACTTTGATGCAATTTGCGGGACACAGCAAATGATGTAAGTGGCACTTCGTCAAAGTCAAAGTAAACTTTATTGTCATCTCAGCAGTATACGAATACACAGTGAGACGAGACGACGTGGCTCCAACTAGTACATATCACAAAAAGGCACTTAAAAATACACAATAAATATGTAAACATGAAATGTGCAATATATTGGCAGAAATTGGATATATACATGTGTAAACCTTTAGAATTGTGCAAATAAATTAACAGTTCACAAAGTTAAGTTCACAGTTCAGGTGTGTCTGGAATGTAGTGGGAGGACAGGCAGTGAGTTGAGGAGTCTGATAGCTTGCGGAAAAAAGCTTTTGCGTAGCCTGGCTTTAATACTGCGAAAGCGTCTGCCGGATGGGAGCAGGGTGTGTGGAGTCCAGTGCAATGCAGGAGGCCTTTCTTAAACAGTGCTTGTGGAAGATGTCCTGCTGTGATGGAAGAGCTGCTCCAATGATGTTACCAGCAGACTTTTCCGGTCAGCAGAGCTGACACTACTGTACCAGATGGAGATCTGGTCTGAGATGGCGAAGTAAACTCTGGCGAAATAGGTAATGTTCAGTAAAACCCACACTTTACTGAATTTGCGAAGTAATGACCTTTCGCCAGAGCGAAAAGTCACATGGCGATAGAGGGCAATCGAGTGCTAGCAACGGTCTCGAACGAATGCTAGCGAATTGGCACCAACACCTGTTAGTGAATTGCCAATGTCCCTGAGGGTGGCAATGCTGGTGAATTTTCACTAGTGTTAGGCACTTAGGGGCCAATTCACTAAGGGTCGAATATCGAGGGTTAATTAACCCTCGATATTCGACTAGGAACTAAAATCCTTCGACTTCGAATATCGAAGTCGACGGATTTAGCGCAGATAGTTCGATCGAACGATCGAAGGATAATTCCTTCGATCGAACGATTAAATCCTTCGAATCGAACGATTCGAAGGATTTAAATCCAACGATCGAAGGAATATCCTTCGATCAAAAAAAGTTAGCCAAGTCTATGGGGACATCCCCATAGGCTAACATTGACTTCGGTAGCTTTTAGATGGCGAACTAGGAGGTCGAAGTTTTTTTTAAGGAGACAGTACTTCGACTATCGAATGTTCGAATAGTCGAACGATTTTTACTTCGAATCCTTCGATAGTCGTAGTCGAAGGTCGAAGTAGCCCATTCGATGGTCGAAGTAGCCCAAAAAAAACTTTGAAATTCTAAGTTTTTTAACTTTGAATCTTTCACTCGAAGTTAGTGAATCGGCCCGTAAGTGTTAGTGATTCTGCCCCTATTAATCTTATGCATGATCTAATGACAAGAACCACCAATGGCCAACCTTAGTGTTTGCACAGCCATCTGGTGAGTATACCAGCAATTGGGTCTAATGGGCAACTGTAATAAAAGTAATTAATGGAACAATATGCTCAATGGAGGAAAATTCCTTTGTGTAGATATTTTTAAATATAGATTTTGTGAACCTAAGTGTTTAGTGAACTCGTATGCAATCAAAACAAGGCTTATGGGAATAAAAAGTCTAAAATTAGCTACTTGTCTAGTAACACATAGCCACCAATCAACAGGTAGCATAAGAACTGTCAACTGAAACATGCTATTTACTTAATTATTTCTTATTTGTGTGGTTGTTTTCTTTTACAACATTTATTACCCTTTGTCCTACAATACAATTTGCACATTTTGCTGCAGCCTTTCTTTAGTGATACAGGGACCTTGCAGGGAACTTGTTACCCTTTTTCCTTTTAGTGCTGTAAGCATGCCATGTTTGATCATTTCCTCAGGAATTTATTATATTAACTGTAAGAGTTGTAGCGTTATAATTGTAGTAATCAAAATAGTGACATAAGCTGTTTTTGCTTTTACTTGTTTGAAAAGGTTTGCTATTACAAATAATAACAGGGTACCAAGCTGAATCCTAGGAGTCAAGTTAATGCACAGAATAGAAAATTACAAGGTTTCAGTAAATAGTAAACTGCTAAACATTTTGGGAAATTAAAATGCTACATGTTGGGGACCTCTCCTATTACGTAGTGGAAAACGGTGGTACCTTCTAGCCCTTCCTTAAAACTGTGTCTGTTATTAAGATATTTCTAGTTGCTTCCATATTTGGATCTATAAACTAGAAATGTCTAAATGAGAGACCCAGTTTTAAGGAAGGGCAAAAAGGATCTCGGACCCCATCATCAGCAGGGTTCCTTCAGTGTAGACCAGGGCTTTCCAACTTGAGGCCCAACAGAATCGGAATCCTGAAGAGCATGGCCGGAATTAGGGGTAGGCAGAGTAGCCACATGCCTAGGGCGCATAGCTGGGGGGCACCAGGCACTTACCTTCTCTACCTCCTACCCCTAGTATGGTCCCAGACCAGTATGTCGATTTGTGCATGCGTGCTTGTCTAATCACACATGCGCGCACCCAGTCGGCACTGTGACCGACCAGGTTGCCTAGGGCACCTGGCTGGCCTGACCCGGCTCTGCAGAAGAGTAGGCAGTAATGGGCAAAGGTAGGTTTCAGGCAGCTATACAATGGTTGTCAAGGACAGGCAGAGGGCAAGTAACAAAGAATCAGATTAGAAGTGCACCCAGGAACTATCTAGAATAGACTCACATTGGGCAACGGAAAATGGATGAGGCGCGATGACGTCAGATTGACGCACGTGTATGGATGTGCATGCAAAAATCAACAGGACACGTGTGTCACCGCTTAGGGAGGAGGCTGCAGGCGTCCTCGTGAGGAGAGCTGCGGCATCCCCGCTGCCCCTCTAGACAACCAGGTACCATTACAAATACCTTTGGGGGTCTATTTATCATGCTGTGTAAAAAGCGTAGTAAACCATTACAGAGGATCAGATCTTTGCTTTTGTTTTCTAACTGTTGAAATCTATTTGCTGATTGGTTGCTCTGGATAACATCACCGTTAATGTTTCACTCCCTTGATGTACAAGCATCTCACACCAGTCACTCAGTACCAGCTCTAGTTTAATTGTATTCTGTGTTAGCCCATGATATCCAAATGACTCTCAATAAACTGCTGTTTATTGAATATTTTCGAATGGCAATGATGGAGAAAAGAAACACAGATATTTCCCCATAATGAATTATCATATAGCTAGAGACCCGTGAGACCCTGAGGCAAAAATCCTAAAAATACTGGCATGTTAACCAAGGTGTTGCAGTGGTGAGAACAGCAGAATTACACACCGCCAGGATTTCTCCTTGTGTCATTTGTCATAGTTTGACACTGATAAAGAACTGCAGCACTTTATGTCGCTGTATACATATCTGTTTCAAAGATGTTTGCATCTGCCTTTCATAAACATACTGTTACCTATTTTGTTGGCCTAGTTTTCTGTCAGATCTTCTGCACCTACAGTACATTTATTCTCAGAGCATTGTGTTTCTCCCTTGTCATTTCTTGGTGCAGAACTGAACTGCCTATTACAGTAATAGATTTAATGCAGGGTTGACATTGCATAAAAAACATTGAAAAAACCACAGACTGGAGACATAATTAATCCAAGTATGGAAAACCCTTCAACATGTCTAGTTGGGGAAAAACACTAAGATGTATTTGACAGAATGATGGGAAACTACATGTGCTAGGTCAAAGTCACTGGTACCAGGAACAGAAGTAATAAATCTCATTAAAATATGGTACAGTACCCAACAAATTCTCATAATTAAGTTAACCGAGTACCTCTGAGTTTAAACATACTGTACCAAATTCATAATTATATTGTTTGTTCACCAGAATGGGGGAACCCATGCCCTGGCTACACAATTAAACGGTGAAGAGAACGGGGCAATGTGGGGAGAGCAGTGACATCTAGGAAGTGCTGAATGGAAAGTGAAAGCAATTGTCTGCCCCACCTCTATGCCTAAGGCATAGAGGAGGGCAGACAATATTTGATTGACAGCTAAGATTTTTAAGCTTTTTGAGCTTACAACAACTATGAATACTTTAATAAAAAAATAGAAATTGGATTTCATATTTAATTTGAAAAGGACTTTTATTATACAGTCTGGGTGACAGGTCCACTTTAAGACTTAAGATATTTCTGTGCTTTATTGATTCTGTTCCCCTGTAAATATACCGGGAGCAAGTATGCTTAATTTATGACATAGATTGAGAACATTGCCCAAAGGATGGCAGGGTCAGACTAGGCCGGAGGGACACCAGGAAAAAAACAGCTAGGCCCCCAGCCCTCATGGGCTCCACCAGCCCAGACCCGCCCCCCTGCGGCTGGCAGAGCCTTTGCTCCCTCCTGACTGGCAGAAGGGGGGACAGAGGGGAATTTGCGGTGGAGGGCCTATGGGGGTGGTGAAGGGTGACCTGTTGGGGGGTTGAGGGGCCCAGGGGGTGTATGGGCCACCGATGTGGCAGCACCAATGGTCTCAGACCTCCGAGTCCGACAATGTGGAGAGTTGTGGTAGATTGACCATTACAATCCATTAGATGCTTCCTGTAGCAGGCTTTGTTAACTACAATAAACAATGGGCAAATTTGCACCAAGGCAGTATTAGTACAATTAGTGATTAGTTATTTGTCAGCCAACTGCAGATTGAACATGTGAAAGCAGACATCTGATGTCCCCAAGTGTGTCCTAGAGTGGTGCTTTTCTTGTCTTTATTTGAAATTCAGTGGCAGTGTCTGGAATGCCACCCTAAGTGAACTACAGAAAACCTTTAAAAATATTTTTTGTATTTGTTGCAAAGTTGGCGAGGCTCTGTGGGAACACAGCTCAAATATTATTTGGTAGATCAGTATGCAACCATACAACTTTACAGATACAGTGTGACGTTAGGTATCCCAAAACCCCAAGGTCCTAATCATTGCCTACTGTTCTGCCTATAACAACCGCATTTCACTTCGGGAGGAGCCCTCTGCTACTCGGATGCCGCCAGGTCTTAATGTGAGAGGACCAGGAAGAGAGTTCTTGGCAAGCAAGGGAACCGTATGTGCAACAGGTGGACAAGAATTGTGGTGGGTGTCCCCACCTTGGGTGCAACCAGAAACAGTGCTGTATTATCATATCATAATTTATTTATATGCTCTTAATTCTGCCCTCAGCTCTTGCCAATTGTCTCTCCCATCGAACTGGAACAGTCTCATGCTAACATGGTTCTTCTCACAAAAAGCAACTCAATGATTATCATTTAAATGTATACATTTGCCTTCAAAATAATGCCCATCATGACCAGATGAATATGAGAGCTGCAAGTAACCTAAATATGGGGAGAGGCATGACATGATACCCACTTGTAGGAGTGTATGGTGGTCTGCTTCTCTATATAAATATGTTTTCAAGAAACACGTGGCTAAAGAAAAAAAAGGAAGAAATGTGAAAAGAAATGTATTAAAGGCAGGTCAATAATATGCAGTGCATGAGTCTGCAAATTGCTGAAGATGATGAAAGCAGGTTTACATTTACTAACCTGCGATCTGTAAGTATGTAAGTTTCAGGACATATAATAAAAGCACATTCAAATAGTCAAAAATGTTTAAAACACGTGTTCCTATGTCTAAACACACTTTTAGTAATGTCTCTGGTGTTAACAAAGATATCAGTGAGGCAGATAAAGAGGCAGCAATTGCAAACCTTATTATATATCATACTGACAATGTGAAAAGATCAGCTGTTTGACTGACACTCAAAGTATCAGTGGAAACAACTTGTTAAGATGGAATTAGACACATTCTGTAGTGTCAGTTATGGCACTTCCAGAATATGAAAAATGTGATATTCATCTGGAAAAAATAACTAAAAATAGTACAAGGTTAATGCTTCAGTGCAAATATAGTTACAGTGTCAAAATTCAACATGTGCTTTTTTGGACACATGGAAATGATTCCTAATTGAACTAATCTGAACTTTTTTCTGAGACAACAGAGTAAAAGTAATCTATTTGGGGGTAATAATTTACAGTATGATAAATGGGGCATTATTTGATTTATTTATTATGGTTTTCAACTTTGGCTAATTAACAGCGTGTCTAATTGCAAAAGGTGATGACCTATAATGAACAGAATATTCCTGATTACGTACACTGTAGTTATGCAGATCTTACGGACATATGGAATGAGTCCATTTATAAAAACAACTATCTGGGGAAAAGTACAAACAAATAAGCAATTAGCTCAAAGATTAAAAGCTTTATTAAAACCTGGGTGTTGCCTTAGAGAAACAGAAGTCAAACTCTACGCTGCTAAATATTTTTGTATTTATTACGCCTATATATATCCTACATGCAGCAGCTCTGTTCAACAGCAAGAGAACGCAGAACACTGCAATGTTTAAAAGACTTGAAAGCAAGGATTAAAGGTTTCAAGGGGTAAGAATTCATAAATAAAGAGAAAATAAGACAGTGTTCTGTTGCAAAAGCCACTGGGAGATTCCTGCTCAATGCAATTACAGTATGCTGCACTATTGTCTGCTGATTTTTATAGAGGAAGTACTGGAACATAGTGGAAAATATGATTAATATTCTCCTTTTGCCAACATCACATTATTTTTAGTTCTTTCTTTACCCATTAAATATGCATTGTGGAAAAAGTGGTATTGTTCTCATTTGTTCTCATTTTTATGGATTTGTTTTACACCATCTTCGTGGTCTACATAATGATTAAATTCCCACTGATTCAGTTCTATCCACTGAGCACTTGCACCCATGGGATTTGTGTAGGCTGTGCACCTTGCACTGAATCTTACAAACGGTGCAAAGCACAAGGCTGTGAAACACATCCTTGAACATAATGTAGGCAGAACTGTATTCATGGGAGATGCATGGGTCTTTGTGCTCCATTGCCTCATTTACTATGGGGCTGATATTTTAAGCCACAACTTTTTAGATCAGGCTTTTTGATGCCAAAAATCGGAAAAAGTAATGGAAAAAAAAGTGCAACTTTTTCTGGACTTATAATACGAAAAAACTGCAACAATTCAAAATCCAAAAATACTCCACCTAAAACAACTGGAAGATATCTCTTTGATTTGAAGTTTTCAAGCGTTTATGGAGCAGACTTTTGTGTGATAATACAGAAATGTCGTAGTCATCGTGCAACAACTCGAAAAAGAAGTGGATTTTGTGACTTTTCTGTGCTTTTTCAGTTCAAAATTTTTAATAACTTTCATGACATTCATGGTTTTAGAGAAAGTGAGTTTAGTAGTGGTTTCAAAAAACTCTAAAACCACTAAAACCAGACTGTGGGGCATGTTGTAAGTGTGGGGCATGGTGAAAGTGCAAAAAAGATGACCAATTTTCTTTGCACTTTGCACCCTGCCATACACTTGGCAAATTGGGCTTATTATGTTTGATCAGAGTTATCTCCAATTTTCAACTAAAGTCTTTTCTATTTACAAATTAAAATAATACTGACATATGCAGTGAGTCGATTTGTTAAAGGTACAGAATAAATAATTTGTAAATTACAGAGTAAAATTTAAGGTGATCTGTATCCCTCATTTTATAAATGCCAAAACTTAGTGATATTTTCACTAGGAAATGGTAGCAGGCGTCAAGAAGCAATATAGTAACCAAATTAACTGAGTTTACCTTTAAATGTATTTAGAAACCAATGTATATATTGCATTGCAAAGCAGATGTACTTCTATGTCTTATGCATGGTTACTTGACAAAATGTTGCATATAAATCCAAGCAAGCAGTTCATCTGATTTTATTGCTGCATTGTCTTTGATTCAGGCTTTCATTAGAGCAATAATAAATATCCCCAATCATCTGAATGAAAACAAACATTGTATATTTACGACATGGATATTCAAGTTATAAACAGGTGATTCCAGACCTCCCCAGCACCCACAGATTACGTTTAAATTCTATTGGGGTTATGTAATTAAAGGCACTAAGTATGCCCTGGGGCTGTAACCTATAGCAACCAATCAGCAGGTAGAATTTCCTGGTCACATGTTTAAAAGCAAACATCTTATTGGTTGCTACTGGTTACTGCTCCTGGGCAATGTTAGTGCCTTTTATTACACGTGGGGGTAAATGTTTACATTAGTGATAAGCAAAACCAATAGACATAGTCACAAAATCTTAGGCCAGTGGTTACTGGTTCCAGATTATATTAAATATTGTGCACCTCCCTGGCCTCACCTTCTGTGATATCATTGATAAATTTTTATCAGTCTAAAATCCCAAGTTAGGATTGGGCATAAGTTTTATTTTGTTTTCTTCATTGCTATTTTAAAAGCTTGAGATATCCTCAACTACACCCTTGATTTACATTGTAACTTGACCTATTCTACCAAGATATAATACATTTACTCATTATTAGGGCTTTAACGGGCCCCCAACACTCCTGGGCCCTTCTGCAACTGCAGGGTCTGCTTCCTATGTAGTTACACCCCTGTTGATGAGCCATGATCTTAATTTACTTTTAGAAATGTTTAAATCAATTGTTTACAAATGTCTGTTGTAAACTTTAGAGTAATAGAGGGAAAGAGGGCCACAAATGAGAGAAGCAAGGGCAAAAAAATCAATAAGCTTACCGTAAACATATTAATATAAATTTAACATAAGGCTAAACATTGCTGAGGTATTGTCGGCAGCCCAAAAAAATTGTGCCTGATTTTTTTCCCAAAATTGTTTCCCCAAATTGTTGAAACACAAAATTTTGATGACCTGACATAGATGAGTAGGTGAAAACAAATGGTTTGAAATATTCGAGCATTCTGACTGACAGCTTCTGACATTCATAGAGCTAACTGTCGACTCCAAGTCAAAAACGGTAGCATGCAACTATAGCTCTTTAAAGGAAAACTATACCCCCAAAATGAATACATAAGCAACAGATAGTGTCCATCATATTAAGTGGCATATTAAAGAATCTTACCAAACTGGTCAATATATTTAAGTACATTTTGCCCTTTTACATCTCTAGCCTTGAGCCACCATTTAGTGATGGTCTGTGTGCTGCCTCAGAGATCACCTGACCAGAAATACTACAGCTCTAACTGTAACAGGAAGAAGTAAAAAGACGCAAAAGACACAACTCTGTCTGATAATTGTCTCATGTGACCTAACAAGTATGGTTTGTTGGTATGTTTGTGTGCACAGTGAATTGTACCATCCCAGGGACAGCCCTTATTTTTTAAAATGGAAATTTTCTATTTATGATTACCCAATGGGAAATACTACTAGAAAAATGTATTATTATGAAAATGGTTTATACATGAAGCAGGGTTTTACATATGATCTGTTTTATGCAATATTTTTTTATAGAGACCTACATTGTTTGGGGGGTATACTGTAGTTTTCATTTAATTATCATTGAAATCAATCCTTTAAGACAAAGTGTGGGATTCCGACTTTGATTCAATTCATGTGTGCCCCAAAAGCTGAAAACAGGCTCTTTGCGGCCCCAGGTGCAAGCTGTACCTTCTGCCAGGGCAAAATTATATAGATCAATAAAAGCAGCAGCACTCCGGTATTACTGAAAAAAGTGAAAAACTTTACTTAAAGCTCCTTAAGGTATTATTGAAAAAAGTGAAAAACTTTTTGTCAAGCCTTTGACAAAGGGCCAGAGAACCCCGAAACGTTGCCATAAGGCACTTTGAGTAAAGTTTTTCACATTTTTCAATAACACCGGAGTGCTGCTGCTTTTATCGATTCCGACTTATACTATAAATTCAGCTATTTGATTTTGAATTCTATGTAAAATGTTTTTATTTTACTTAATTTGTTTTAAGTAGTTTTAGAGCACTTATCAATTGCTGTTTCATATTCCCATCAGATAAATAAAAAGGACAAGTAAGAGTAGAAGGTGGTGCAGGGAGGTAAGGGTGTGTGTGTGCCATCTTCTTTACTGTTTGGTGTTTCTCTAGCTTTATACATTACTCCCATTATTATATAGCCATGCACAGAACTGTCATGTTTAAATTTCTTAATTCTGATTCTTGGTTGAAAGTAACTTTTAGTAACTTTTTTTCCATCTCCTTCAGAGCACCAAGTCAGGTACACCTTATAGAGATACTGACACCAGAAATTACATTTTTTTTACATAATAATCATAATATTGCCTTTGAAAGCTACTTATAACTTTGTCATAAAGCATTTTATATTACATTACCTGTCTGATGTCCCATGTTCCTGTTTGAGGGGGCTGCCATATTTGTGCAACAGGAATCGGTTAGCATTAGAAACTTTACCTGACAGGCTGAGATGGGACAATCAGGTTGGCAAAACAGTCAGGTTTAGAAACTTAAACTAACAATTACTTACAAAAACAAACCTCTCAGCAAAAAACATGACCTATAGGAAACTTTTAGGGCCCATTTACTTAGTTCGAGTGAATAGAATAAAAAAAAAGATGAATTTTGAATATTTTTTTGGCTACTTCGACCATCGAATTGGCTACTTCGACTTTGAATTGAACGTTTCGAACTAAAAATCATTCGACTATTCGACCATTCCATAGTCGAAGTACTGTCACTTTAAAAAAAGCTTCGACCCTCTACTTCGCCACCTAAAACCTACCGAGGTGCCATGTTAGCCTATGGGGAAGGTCCCCATAGGCTTTCTAACAATTTTTAGGTCAAAGAAAAATCATTCAATCGATGGATTAAAATCCTTCGAATCGAACGATTCGAAGGATCTAATTGTTCGATCGAACGATTTTTCGTTTGATCGTTCGATCAAACTATTTGCAGTAAATCCTTCGATTTCGATATGCGAAGTCTAAGGATTTACATTCGGCAGTCGAATATCGAGGGTTAATTAACCCTCGATATTCGACCCTATGTAAATCTGCCCCTTAATGTACATTCATATTTGGCTGTAATTTATGAATAATGAGGTACTGCAGTTAGAACATTTTGCTATTGGTCTTTTTTTTAATTATCTGTGGGTTTTTTATACTTTAGCTTTTTGTTCAGCAGATATCTGATTGCTAGCATACATATTACCCTAGCAGCAAGGCAGTGGTTTCAATGAGATCCTGGAATATGAATAGAGAGGTACTGAATAATAGTGATGGGCAAATCTGACCCACTTCTCCGAAAATTCTTTAAAAGGTGAAAATGCTCCAAAATTGAAGTCTATTCACCCTCATTTTTGATGCAAAACTTGATGAAAAATTTCACTCATCACTACTGAATAACAAAAAAATTGTAGCTTCACAGAGCAATTGTTTTTTGGATGCCTTTTGAAAGCTGGAAAGGGTCAGCGGAAAAAGGCAAATAATTCAGAAACTATAAAATATAAAAAATGAAGATCACTTAAAAAGTTTATAAGAACTGCCCATTCTATAACATGCTACAAGTTAATTTAAAGGTGAACCACCCCTTTAAATTGCAAGCAAGAAAGCAGCATATTAGGGCAAATAATGCAACAGAAAAGTTAAGAATGAAAACCATATGAAAAGTTAAGAGAATAGCCAACATATAGGCATGTCCTTTAACTAAAAAGTGTCAACATATCTTGAGGAAGTTACTGCTTAGACATGGCTTTATAACATGTTAAAATGTGCAAAGACATAGGAACATATTACACACAAACACCAACGACTGCAATCATTTTCACATCATTTATTAATCTCTTCATAATGGGATTTAAGGTTTGTAACACATCCCTGGTAGAAACAGCCCCACCGGGACTCACGTATTATTACTTTCACAAAATAAGCTTCTGACTCAGTTTGACTGGTTACTCGCTAAATGAACCAAGAGGTTAATTATCTAGTGTGGCAATGTGGCCTGTAGGCTTATCAGTACAATGGTATATGCCAGCCAGGTGTTGTAATATAAGAAAGTCAGAGGAAGAATTGGTCTGTATTGATTAGTGTGCTAATCAGGTTACTTTTATGTTCTCCTGCTTTATTATATGACTCATTTCTTGCTGTATTTTGAACCATGATTACATCAGTACCTACCCACATGTCCCAACACTTATTATGTTTGTCTCCAGACATGTTCTGTACATTGATTAGCTTTAGCAAGCAGGAGTGAACAAATCAATAAAACACCTGTTCTGTTTACACTTCTGTAACTGTTGTCTTAAGTCTGACATGAAATTGCTATACAAAAAAAAAGAAACATACAGTAATTGCTAAAACAAATATTCATTTTTTACTAGACTCAAAAAATAGTATTTATACCATATAATATATACGGTATTCTTCCTATACCACCCCTTATATCCTTTATGAGCAGTCAAGGCTCCTCCAAACAGAAGGTAAATCTAATAACAAGCCTCTCATAAAATGCTGTCATTAACAGGTAGCCCTTGAAAAACCCTCATTCTGACACTCTTCTAAATTATGTGACTATTCACTCCATGGTGATGTGGGGGAAATTGACACCCTAGTATGCTATAGTTATGACAAGCCTAAGCTTTGCTTTTTTTTTTATAAGAGCCCAGAGAACCAGAAGACAGGAAATCTGCTGAACCTCTGGACTTTTAGGGAGGTATTTACTAAAACTTGAATTTATCTCATTTTTCAATTAAGCTAACTCAAGCTAACTCCCATCCGCAAATGTAACTCAATTATCAATAATTCTTCATGAAAAATTAGTTGCGAAAAAACACTTCAACAAATTAGTGCATCAATTTGAATCATGCAACTTTTTTGAATTGGCGCTCCGAAAACTGACTTTACCGAATTGTCGCCAGGACAACTCAAATTTATCGGGTTATCGGAAAAAACCAGCACAGATCACAATGTGAAGAAACATCTTTAAGGACATTTGCCATTGACTTCTATGTGACCACAACAGGTTTTAGCTGGAGTATTTTTGGATTCGGATTTTTAGCAGCTTTGGGGTATAATAAATCTATTTTTTGTCAAAAAATTTGACTTTTCTCCTTTAAAAACTGGACCATAAAAAAAATCAAGGTTTAATAAATATACCCCTTATATGGAAAGGGATGGGAGTCACATTAAAAAGAAAAGGTGGGTTTCTTTGCAGACACAAATATCTGCAAAAGAGTTGAGATTACATACTGAAATGATCTAGAAACTATATCAGATGCAGTACAGAAGTAACATCAAATATTAAACTGTATAAGAAGATATATTAATTATAGTAATAAGGAGGTTATATTGACACTGTATAGGTCATTTGTGAGACCATGCATTAAAAATTGCATTTCATTGTCAAGGCCCTTTCTGTAGTAAAGCATTTCTATAGTATAATATCAATAAAATATTAAGATAGCAGGATATAAGACTTGGTGGCAAGTACAGAAGATTATTCCTTAAACAGAAAGGGTTATTATAGGTACACAATCATGCCATGACCAGATTCCCTGTGTATCAATCAAGGTTTTGGTCACTGTAGTATAACTTATCACCTATACCTGTGACCAGGTAGATGAATGAATTTTGTATAGCCATTTTAAAAGTATTTCTTGATCACATCAGAGTAGAAAATCAGAAATGGTATTATCATGGTATAATGTACAGAAGATTTTTAATAGAATATGCTATACATATAAAAAAAATGATACACCTATTTCAAGTGGCATGGGTGAGCACTTCTTTAATGCAGTCATGACAATATATAACCCTCTTCTTGTTCTGAACAAAAACTTCCAATGTCCTTCCTCAGCTAACCATAGACTGGCACAGGATACTGTGAACTGTATTTCTCAGCGGCTGGAGAGCTGTAAATTACACGCCTCTACTTTAATCCCTTTAGCCAGGCGATTAACTGAATAAATTTGCTATAGTACTGAGACCTGAGAGTAAAAATATTAGATAAACATAATTCTCTTGGCAATAGACTTCGAGCGCTACATCAGCTCACCGAAGATCTATTTGTCTCAACAGTACACTCCAATGATTTGTGGACTAGGATTCTGTCCACCTAAATCATAGCAACATCATCTGCCAAAGACGAATATCGCGTGTGCTGGGCTGGGCAGGGTGAACTCCGAAGCAGCTGGAAGCCCTGAAGCTACTAATGAATTCTGTTCTCATCAGCAGGTGCCGTTGCACTAAATTGAAATCACTCCAAGAGGTTTCAGGGACACCAAGACAATTACAAGTGCCAACAGAAAACATACAAAAAAATTATAGAGAAAGAGAAATGTTAAATCCCAACCAGGAAACATGAAAGGTTGGGGACTCCTTCCTCTCATTAGGCTAAGTGAAAGTGACATATGGGTCCCAGGGATTCAATGCGCCATGCATAATTGTCTTGATAGTGAGTGATAGCTCTTTCCAGATTTCTTGCCATCAGGAGATACATGGAGGTCATTAAACTTAAATTTATAGCCACAAAAATCATTTTCAGGCATCGTTTTTGCCCAAGTCGACATTTGCCATTTCGGAATTCAGATATTCAGAATACTGTAGCACTAGAGATAAAAAATACTTTTAAAATCAGGGCTGTAATGAATAAGTGCCATTTAATAGCATTAAAATATGACCTTAATTCTATGATTTGTTTATTTGCTATTTCTTGTATTACTTAAAAGTGTAAAGATGGCATTATATATGCTCACATCCCAGAAATGAGACTCTGTCTTCTCATGTAAAAATATGACCAAATAATGTGCTTATTTGGTTTCTCCTGAATGAAAACTAATAACGATGCTAAAAGATATAATTTCTTTTTCCCAATGCATTACTGACAGTCAAATTTTGATAACTGCAGAAATGTACACTAATCTTTGAACATTATCAGTAAATGTAATATTAAGTAATGCATTTTCTATTCAAGTATGTTTTCTCACAATGGTGCTCTCTGTGCGGTCACACACTGATTGGTTGAAACATAGAATTTTTATTCACTCTTGGGGGAATTACATGCTTTTATTCATATTTTACTAACTAGAAATGATGCAAGATATCTGAGCAGCCTGTGGTTTGCTGTGAACGTTACAATAAGCCACATAACATTTGCATTGCATGTGTTTCAACAAAGGAACTGATTCAATGACATGATCATATATTTCCAGAACTTCCATTCAATGGTATATCCACATGTTTGACTCATATAAATGTGTTTCAGTAGTGCAGTCTAGGCTACAACTTTATGACATCTCAGGTTCTGGGTATTTAGCATTAATGTTTTGACACTGCTCAGGTCTGGATGTGTCACCAGAAGGGACAGGATCTACTGGTGACATCAATGAAGGGGGTTACAATTTGTGCCATAACATCATTAGGGGAAAAACTCCCTCTTTTCTGTTGTATTCATAAATGCCTCCCCTTTTCAGAAATGTTTATCTCTCCTTCAATAGAATATCAAAGCTGTCCTGCACCTGAAAATTATTACATAGGAAAAGACGAAAATTTAATTTTCAGCAGCTTTTCAATATACATACATTTTTGTCCTTTCAAAGTTATTTGTAAATGTAATTTAAATTGAAAGCAACATTTGTTTATCTTTTTCTATTCGTTGGTTCTGACCCATGAAACAATGTAGCTTGTATAATTTCTTCTCCTAAACTACACAATATTTTAGCTGCCTTCTGCTACTTTTGGCAGACAGAGTAGAGCATAGACTGTGAAAGACATGATATCAATGTTGACAAATTCTCTGTAAATCGCTAATTAAAAAAAGGATAATAATCAAATGACATTGATAAGACACCAATAAAGCCACAGTGCTCATCAGAGCCATAGTCACAATACTAAAGATTTATGAAAAATGTTTTTGGTATGGTTTCCTTGGATCACTTGGCTGTTAAAAGATTAGCAGGTCACACTTCCAGTTAATGCATAGTCCTCATTAGGTTCAGTTTGTGACAAATTATTTTGTAGATCCAAGGGTTTTGCTGACTTGGAGAAATTCTGGCCTCAGTAATTGGGAGAGAGGAAATCTCCATCAATACCACATGGTATTGATGGAGAAGACATTGTTTGAAAGAAATTGGCAACACTGAAGCATTTTTCTATGTACAGTTGTAGCATAGTAGCATTCTCAAACAATGGGCCAGATTCAATTAAGTGAGAAAAAAATTATCTCACGGTTTATCACATGAAAACTTTTCTCCAAATTCAGTTCCAGTTTTTTCCCGTAGACTTCAGTTATCCTATGATCAACAGTGAGATAAGTTTTTCTGTACTGAATTGAAACTCAAATTGAATCTTGCCCACGAGTTTTCATGTGATAGACCTTTTTCTCACTGAATTGAATCTGGTCCAGTGTTGGGAAATGTATAGTATATTCTACTGATGAGATAAAAGCACCTAAAAAAACAGCAATGTAATTTCTTCTTCCAATGCTACTGTGTAAAATGTAATGGTTTGGTGAAAGTTCTATCATTATTATTTAGACCTCATCTTTGTTCTTCATGCGTAAGTATTTGTGGTGCCTGTCTCATATAATCATAATAACTTTTTCTAAGTTGCTTTTGTTAAATAGGGTTTGAGTAGCGCACCCTGCCTAGAACTTACTAAACTTTTTTTCTTTTGGCACCTACTTCCCAATACAATTTGGTACTTAGGGCCTTAAATCTTATGCACCAAAGTATAGCAGCAGGTGTGACATGTCAGTTGATGAATGTGTCAATTATAGTGTGGTACAAATAGGAAAAGGTGTATTGAGTATGGAATATTAATTCTGAATGTACCTATGCAACTAGCAATAGTAAATGAGCCTTGATATCTGTAATTGAAAAAAAATCCATAGTTTTGGGGGGTAGAACTTTTGATGCCATTCTTTAAGTATGTATTGGGTAAGACATAAAACAGAACAGAAATAGTTGGAATATGACAATAAAGAAACACATCTGCTGCGTGAAAAAGTGATAAAATGTGTGCAAGAGAAAAAACTAAGAATTCATAAATGCTCAAAGTTTAAATAGGTGGGTTGTTAATTTGGGTTAAGTAAATAGAGTAAACTAAAAGTTTTTCCTCTGGAGAAACTGCTATACAGATACTGTATGTGATCTATTTAACAGTCCTAGGACCAACCAAGAATTAAGCAGATCAGATTAAGCAATGGATAGACTGCTCTAATAGAAAATGTGTTAGAAAACATGCAGAGATAGCATATAGAGCATGATGATGTTCTTTGAGTAACCTATACATATTAGGAAGATAAACCTATAGTCTTCTCTTCCAGGTGTACTTTTTCTTTAAATGCCATGCGCGGCAGCAGACCCAGTTCCACACTACCAAACCTACTTACCTTTCCATTGCTTGGGCTAGAACAATTGCCCTTTCTACACTAATAACTCTGTCAGCCTATTCAGCAGACCCTGCAACTGCCTGCCCCTCCCCTCAGGATAACCCAACAGCCACGGGGTCTACTGCATGGTAGTCACGTCCATGCTTACAAAAGTGTGCACAAGGTCTAACTAAGGCTGGGAGCCTACTGCAAATGTCCTCTATGCCCTCAACTAAACATAGTGTTGCATGACTTTTTAAAAAGCCTGTGTGCTGCACATGATGGATTAAGGTCTGTTTATTTGTTGATTTCAAGAAGATGTAATTAAATATGCATTCAGCTGTAGGTTTTATAGTTGCATACTCCTGGGGGGGGCATACCAGAAATCTAGCCATTCAGAAATGATCAATGACCATAATATTTAGAAAGAGTCTGCAAAAATAAATTGCAGGAAAAAAATTAATGAACCAACAAGTACATTTTCAAAGGGTGGTGAGGTCATATTTGTATTCTGCACAGTTTACTGAGGACAAATTGATATTATAGCAAAGGTTTGGTTGTTGGGAATTGTGTATAGAACATATACACATATAGAAAGGTCACCTATAATGCTTTAAGTTATGAAAATGACATGCAAATGGCTGATTATATACAATCTCTCCACTAGAAGACAGTAGGGATGTCAGATGGATGACACTATACATAGATATGTTATGTTACTAATCTATCTTTAACCTCTGCCATAGCTGAATAATTTACTAGAGTGGGCTACCATGAGATAATATAAGGAAGGAGATTGTGTGACTTCATCTTTGGCCAGAAGGATAACACCAGGATCATTGCAGTGAAGGAAGGGTAGTATAGGAATAATTGGAATAGGAGTTGTGTTTGTAGTAATTTACTGAAGAAGCGAGAGACAGAGAGGTCAGTGAGAAAAGACAATTTGGAACCCCAACAAGGAGTGAAAGGAGGTTACTTGTGAAAGCACAGGTGGTCTGGTTGTGCTCCAGGAATAGCAACCACTAAAGGGATGTCCAGTGTTCTCCTGAATAGCACCTGTTAATGACTGGTACCCAGGCGTTATGCCCAAGCAATAGGTGCTGATACTAGTCCTTTTTTGTGGAGAGATATGGAAGGCTATTGGTGAAATGTAGAATGGGATATCTATGTAAGTTGCTTCTCTAAAATGATGTGATAAGTGTGAAATGCTGTTATCACACCTTGCATTACAGCAACCTATATGATTTCGGAAAGTTGTGGCCTTAATTTGTCAATAATGCACCTGTCTTCGAAATACAAAGTGTACCATTTGTGCCTAAGTGGGCCATCAATGGGTATGGAGCCATATGTACATAATCTTAACCCGAGATTTGATTGTGATTTTAGTGGCATACTTCTGAGAGGCTGGAAAGGTATGTATGATAGCTACAGCTCACAAACTAGCAAGTCGTTTGTGTTGTATAGTTTTGCTCCATATGTAAAATAATGAAGCAAGTATTAGGAGCGGTGTAATATGTCTTCCTATGTTGACAGCCGGCAGCTGCAGTTGTCAGAGATAAAAACCTCTGAACCCACATAAAACTCTGACTGTGCTAAATTTGCTTCCTTGTTGACACAATTTGCAGCAACAAAAAAAGATGCTGGTATCAATCACAGGTGTAATAATGCAGCATCTATTTGCACTTTTCTATCTTCTCAATATGTTGTTGCAAGGGGTTCAAAGTTCATATCAAATGTCATTAATCATTCCCCTCAGCTCTATGTGCTTATTGGACAGTTCTATTAATCAGAGTCCTATCAGACCTACAGCCTGGTAAGGTCTCCATTGTCCTGTTCCCTACCTATCATAGAAAGATAAGATTATCAGTGACAGCCGAGACACCCATTGAGCAAAAGAAGAGTTAGGAGGAAAAAATAGACTTTTTTTCTTTATTTATCCTCCTGACTTGAAGATGGGTTGTTTCTTGTCTTGTCAAACTGCATCCTTTTCTTTAAAGAATCAGCTTTGAGAAACCAATTTGTCAAACTGGACAATCATTTGAGATTCCACAAAAGCCACAGCAGCTTTATAAAAAAAAAAAAAAAGATAAATCAGAAGGCATTAAACACAGACAGAAGGACTTCTGAAATCTAGTTGAGTGGTTGCTATCAATTAATCTTAAGGAAGCTGGGGATTGTGAGGATAAACTGGAGCTAGAATGTCAAAGACTTCAGGTGATAGAAAATATTGGTATTTGTGTTAAAATCTAATCTCTTTTGCCCATGTTGCAAATCTTTATGCATCCACATAAAGGGTTATGCCACCAAAGAGCAAACTGTATGTATTAGCATGCTCATTAAAAGGAAGTTTCATAGCTTAAAAATGCCCCTAGACTGCAATAATACAGCATTTATTATATTATAGATTTAATTATGCATATTTCAGAATATTATCTTATTTTGAGAACTAAATGGTAAAACTCAGTCATGTTGTTTCACAGCTGAGCATTCTGAATATCTGATTCATGCTGGAATCTCATTTTTAAACTGTGATTTATACCATGAATGAGTTGCTTATTGCAAGGCATAAATAGGACAAATACATTTATAATATGTGCTACAAAAAATAAAGAGATATATTGTTCAGAAAGCTATTACATATGGCAGCGGCTTTTCTGTTTAAAGAAACTATAGATTTTTAACTGATTTGCATTGTCTCTGTAATATTAAGACACTATTAGGGGAATGTAATAAAAATCGCTAACGGAAAAAGTATTCGCAATGCGAAAAGTTATGCCTTTGCGCGAACAAATTTTGCTTTGTGCGAATTTAATATAGCTTTTGTGAGCCCGGAAACTGTTTAGCGACCACTTCCGACAGTGAAAGACCGTTTGCGAATTTTATAGTTTGCACCAATGCGCAGTCAATGTAATACAACTTCTTACTGAAAAAGTCATAGAGAAGAAAGGAATAAACAGCTTCAGGCAGTACTTAATAAACTGCAAGTGTTCATTTATTAGCAGTGTGCAACACTACATGTTTCGGGTACAAACCCTTTTTCAAGTGTGACTGGCGGAGGGCATTCTGGGATTAAAAACCCTCCCCTGATCCAGGGACCTCCCCTCAAACCACCTCCCAGTGACTGTGATACAGTGGAAATTTACAACAAAACCAAGGAGGGGGTGGGGGAAGAGAGACAAAAAAGGAAAAAAGCAATTACAAAGGATGTCCAATTAGTTAATTGAAGTCCATAGAGCCAATGTGGTGATCCTCCTGGTGTGTGAAGTGTCCAAAATTGCTATTAGTACAGCAAACAAGTCCATATCGGGAAATTGTCATGCAGACCTATCCCTTAATCCAATATTTGGAAAAAGCAAAAAAAGAGAAAAAACCAAGTACTGCTTAAACAAAGCCTACTTAAAAGGTTGTATTAGAAGCATGTAGACAACTTTAGGGTTAATACACTGAAAACTTTAAGTCAAACATTTTTCTATCAAACAATTTTTCTACTCACCAGCTCGATATATGATTATAACTCCTGTAATAGTAAGTTAGCCTTTGTAAGTAATAACTCATGATACTTAGACGGCAGGAGTTCCGTGAATCAAATTGTAACTAGCTGGTTCTTAAATTACCTGAAAAAAGACAGGGAAAGATAGTCATTAATTGGTATTTAACAGGGTATACAGGTCATTTTAGAGGAAACATTTAAGGCTGTTAAAGTCATTCATACCTAACGGTTTGATGGAGTCCATTTTTTCTATCCACCATGCTTCTCTTTGAAGCAATAACTTATCCCAATTACCTCCTCTCTGTGGTCTTTTAACAACTTCTAGTACTTTCCATTTCAACTGACTCACATGGTGCTTAGCCTCAGAGAAATGTCTTGATACTGAAATGTCAGTGTACGTATCTGGTGCAAAATTTCTGATTGTGTTTTTATGTTCTTTGATCCGTGAGTTCACGGACCTAATGGTTTTACCAATGTACAACATACCGCAGGGGCATTTCAATGTGTAAACAACGTGGGTACTACTACAGGTAGCAAAAGTTTTTAAAGGAATTTCTGTACCTTTGGTGGGATGGTGAATGTTAGGGCCTTTTATAATTGATGTGCAACAGTTGCAGTTGTAGCAGGGGAAGGTCCCTAGTTTATTTTTCAACTCCAGGGCTTCTTGTCTGGGTTCAGTGGGGCTAAGTAAATCTTTTAATGTAGAGCCTCTTTTATAGGAAAAACGTGGAGGTTCTCTAAACAGATGGCCATAGTCCTTATCCATCTGTAACAAGGGCCAGAACTGTTTCATAATAGACTCTATTTTGTGGCTATGATTCCCAAATTTGCTCACAAAAGTTAGTTTCTGTGGACCTTGGTCTCTCTGTTTATGTGTCAATAAGCTCTCACGTGGAATCTCCCTTACATCATTTAACACTTTTTCAAGCTTTTTATTAGGGTAACCCCTGACTTTGAAACGCTCGGTAAGGTCATTTGCAGCTTGTTCAAAAAGTACAAAAAGTACATCATGACTTTAACAGCCTTAAATGTTTCCTCTAAAATGACCTGTATACCCTGTTAAATACCAATTAATGACTATCTTTCCCTGTCTTTTTTCAGGTAATTTAAGAACCAGCTAGTTACAATTTGATTCACGGAACTCCTGCCGTCTAAGTATCATGAGTTATTACTTACAAAGGCTAACTTACTATTACAGGAGTTATAATCATATATCGAGCTGGTGAGTAGAAAAATTGTTTGATAGAAAAATGTTTGACTTAAAGTTTTCAGTGTATTAACCCTAAAGTTGTCTACATGCTTCTAATACAACCTTTTAAGTAGGCTTTGTTTAAGCAGTACTTGGTTTTTTCTCTTTTTTTGCTTTTTCCAAATATTGGATTAAGGGATAGGTCTGCATGACAATTTCCCGATATGGACTTGTTTGCTGTACTAATAGCAATTTTGGACACTTCACACACCAGGAGGATCACCACATTGGCTCTATGGACTTCAATTAACTAATTGGACATCCTTTGTAATTGCTTTTTTCCTTTTTTGTCTCTCTTCCCCCACCCCCTCCTTGGTTTTGTTGTAAATTTCCACTGTATCACAGTCACTGGGAGGTGGTTTGAGGGGAGGTCCCTGGATCAGGGGAGGGTTTTTAATCCCAGAATGCCCTCCGCCAGTCACACTTGAAAAAGGGTTTGTACCCGAAACATGTAGTGTTGCACACTGCTAATAAATGAACACTTGCAGTTTATTAAGTACTGCCTGAAGCTGTTTATTCCTTTCTTCTCTATGATATATGTACTTCGGGAGTGTGACACAGACTCCAGGGAATCTACAGCAGTACCTTTTAATGACCAGGACACACTGGAGCCAGCAATCCTCCTTCCTTTACTGAAAAAGTCGTTATGTTTGCTCCAAAAGATTACGACACCTTCAAGCACTTCTTATGAGTGCGCAATTAAAATTTGCAATGCGCAATTAAAATTCGCAATGCAATAACAGTTTAAGGAACAATATTACATTGCGAGATGTGGATTTTTAGTCTTATTGGTGCGAATTGTTTTGCTCTTTGCGACTTTTATTACATTCCCCTGTATATTGCTCTTTTACCAATTGGGACCAGGTTAAAATGACAGGTGCAAAGTGCCATGTATTTTTGATCACAATCTACCTCATCCTGCCACTGTTGGGTACAATTCTTTGCATCTTCTGAACATAGTGATTTATGCACTGGGAAGGCAACTTGTGTCTTCCATGTAAGGTACATGTTGACTGGAATCTTACTGGAGTCCTCATACACATCCCAGACTACAAAGCATGTCCAGAGCCCTGTACTCAACACTCACTCAAGGCAGGCTTTGGGACAGAGCTCCCCCTACACCACTGAGTGCTGTGCTTCATGCAAAGGCTATGTGCAAGTGCTTAGTGCAGGTATCCTCAACCTTTTTTTACCCGTGAGCTATTTTCAGATAATAGTTGTGGAGCAACTGAACCATACAACATGTTCCTTAGTAGTGATCAGATGTAAGGTTTGGGGCTTTTATTACACATTGTGCCCTCATACACAATATGTTGTGCTAATGAGATGCAAATAGTGCCTACATGCAATTTACCTGCTGGGACAACATATTGTATCCAGGGAGTTTTATATGAACTATATAAATTTATAGGGTGATTTGAAGACAAGTTAAAGGGGAACTATAGTGAAAATTAACTTTTAATATGTTTTATCTCACTAAAATAAGAACAGTGTTAAACATAATCAATTAAAAATTCTAAACTGTTTCTCAAATAATCAAGTTACTCTTTACTCACCCCCTCCCCCAGCATTCTGCCTCTCTACATGCAGCTTTGTGTCGGAGTCAATTATTTTGAAAGACAATTAGCAATTATACATGTACAAGCAAAGGGAACACATACCAATGTATTTAATCCAAGTGTCTATGCAAGTTCTAAATCTCACATCTGATTGCTAGTATATTAAGAAAGTTTATTATTCCCATGACTTTAAGCTCAGATGAACTGTGACACATATACCGTATCTGTAATGGAAATTGCACACTGGGAGCTTTTATTCATCATACAGTGCTACCAGCCATTTACTTGTTAGAAGATGCACTACCTATGGCTTATTTTGATGCCACTAAATAAATATGTTGACTTATATGTACTCTTTAGGGTCACTCACTAGTGATGAGAGAAATTTAGATGTGAAAGTGAGAGGCAAAGTCACTAACCTCTGAAAATTCGCCAGCAACGGCTTCGATCACATCACCACACTTGTGGTGTAAATCCAAAGTTGCGTCCAGGGCGCCAAACGCAGGCGAAGTAGCGCTAGCGTTGCCTAATTTGCATACAGCGGGAAGTTAAAGTTCAATAGACGTATATGTAGCAGCAAATACAGTACACTACACAAGCCCGGGAAACCTTAATAAAAGAAAATAAAGTTGTTATATTGCCCTACACATGAGCCCAGTGTATAGTTTATGTGCCACATGTTAGGAAATGTAGAGGGGAAGCCGGGCACCCCAAAAAAAATTTACGATCTTTTGCACCCTATCACCCTGAAAAATGAAAACAGCGTTTTTTGGGACTATCTACTCTATTGCACTTCGCCTGGTCCGAAGTGGCGAAGGCAAGTCTGGCGCAGGAGGTAATGTTCAGTAAAATCTGCATCCTAGTGAATTGGCGTAGTTACGCCCATTCGCCAGGCATGAGGGAGCAAATTACCGCTAGAGTCTATCTCCTTCGCTAGCGAAGTTACGCCTGCGCCCGTTAGTAAATCGGCGAAGTAACGAAATGACGTCATGCTGGCGTATTTTTGCTAATGTTAGTCACTTCTCCCTTTAGTAAAACTGCCCCATTGACTCTAATGGATTAAAAAAAAATTGTCGCACGTCAAAAAAATTGTCTAGTGTCAAAAAAAATTTGTTGCCCCTAGACTTCAATGCATTTCAGTGAATTTTCACTGTTTTGCAAATTTTTTACGAAGCAAAAAGGGTCAGATTTGACCATCACTATTACTCACTTTATTAATATTATTAGTGTTATGGTATCAATAGACAAGACATTTCACTGAAGGGAAACAGCTACTGACAGGGAAGATTTGATCACAGCCCATTTGTAATTAGATACTAAAAGTAAGGGTACTCTGATGAATCTGCAGTTGGTTGAAGTGAAAATCAATAGTGTTACTAGTTATTAATCTAAGCACATTTAACCTCTCTCAGAATGAAAAAAATGCTAAAGATTTTATGTTCGAGTTTTTAATTTGATGCAAACATTTGAATTCTAACACAATTTCACTTGGTCTTTGAATTATTTATTTGGCTTCTCTATCTGGCTACTGGGGTAACAGAAAACCAGGACAAGGAAGCAGAATTATTCTGAGGCCAATACTTATATTTCTATTCAAGCCCTCTCATTGACATGCTTCAGTCTTTCAAACCACTGCCTGATTGCAAGGGTAAGAGCATTGCAACCAGATAAAGGTTTCAATTCCCAACTAGAGATTTGCAAAACAAAACATTGGGGCCTATTTATCATTGGAGAAAATCATCACCAGTGATGTTGCCCATACAACCAAGTAGCAATTTCAACACCAAGGGGCATGTTTACTAACATTGGAGATAAATATCTGGAGAGATTTCTGGAGATGTTGCCCATAGCAACCAATCAGATCTTTGCTTTTGTTTTCTAACTTGGCTGTGGCTGTTTAAATCTAATTGCTGATTGGTTGCCATGGGCAACATCTCCAGAAATCTCTCCAGATATTTATCTCCAATGTTAGTAAACATGCCCCCAAGTTAGGAAAGATCTAATTGGTTGCTATGGGCAACATGACCGGTGATGTTTTTCTCCACGGTTTTACACAGCATGATAAATTTAAAAAAAAAAAAAAACAATTGGCAAAAATGTTCATATCAACAAAATGTTTAGGGCCAAACTGACGTATTATGTAAGGTCAGGGTTTTACAAAAAATATGAGGATTATTTTTTTTTTAATTTAAGTAAATATTGCAATTATTATTTATATATGTTTTGCTAGCTAATAATTCTGGCTCCCCAACAGCCAAGTGCTGAAATGTTTCCAATACCATATATATATATATATATATATATATACATATATATATATATATATATATATATATATATATATATATATATATATATATATATATATATATATAAACCTTAGCACTTCTGTAAATTATTTTCACCTTATGCCACTTGTGACAAATTACCCTGAGATAAAGCTGTACAGCAGAAATGGCTTCCATTGTCTTTTATGATCCTTTGGTGAACTTACGATACCTCAAACTGAAATTGAAGTCGAAAAACGTAAGTGTTCTGTCCTCCAAAACACGATGTTTATGTTGGAAATATTTAAGCAGGATATCCTTGTGAAAGCTTGTTAACCCACTTAGTGAACTGCGAGCAGGGCTGACACCGTCGTATAAAGCAGCACAGATTTCTCTGCTGCTTTATGAAACCTGACAATCCTCCCATTCCTTATTATAAGCCTTTTTGTTATGCCGCAATTCTGAAAATAAAAAATGATAAATAGCTGAGGGTGAAACCTGTGGTCTGCCAGGCAGATTGAAAACCTGCAAGAAAAAGACAGTAAGGCTTAGAAAATAAAATCAAGACCTTGGTAAATGAGGTGTTTGGCTGAATATATACAATCACCTGGAATAGCTCTGGATTTCCTTGAATGTTTAATGAAAGCTGACAGGCAACATTGTTTGCCTTTCTATAACACTGGCATGCTTATGGAAACAGGGGAGTAAGGATTTTGGAGTGTGGGGCCTGAAATACAATAAGGCATTAGATAAATGGACAGGAAGGGCATGCAACAAAAGCCTGAGATTGACAAGTGACACAGGAGGTCTTCAGAAATGCCCTCTAGCCCTTTGTGTCTGCAATGTCTTCTGCTATCTCCCTGTCTGTACTCTCTAATTCAGTACAAGATGAAGTGTGACAGGCAAGCGAGATATTAGAATATGAAACCAAGGATGAGGCAGATAAATAATACTTTCCCCCATGAGCATGCAAATAAAATGGGATTCTGCTAGTTTGCTTATTTAAGATTAGAATACATGAATGAATAACTAACTGCAAGTCCAAAAATAACGAGAAGAAAGTTGATATTTTTCTGAGATATGGGAGATGCAGATATTTAGAGGAAAAAAATGCAGTGGCTGTTAAAGTTCAAGTTGCGGACAAAGGCTGATGGAAGATCAGAGTTCATTACTGGGTTCTTGTGATTCTCTTGGAACAAAGGAATTATTGTCCGTAAAACACTTAACTTTATTACGGCGGAATTGTAACAGCACTCATATATATTTTAGAATGAATCCAATTGTTCACTTTCCCTTCAAACCCCAGGAGCTACTTTTATGCTGATAGTGATTAAAGCAGAGAACATACAGTAAAAGCAGTGATATGTTCTTGTGATGTATCTGTGCTATTTTCTGCCTGCTTGTGTGAGACTTCTAATCTCCATGTCTCCTGTGACATGTATTCTGTAGCTTGTTCTAACAATGAAGGTCAGCTGTTCCAGACACAGACAGAGGAGAGCTTGAAGAACATCAAAGAACATAGCAAATATAGAACAAATGCAGTGAGTAGTTATTGTAATAAACAAAATGGACATATGAAATGTTTACACAATAACATAATATGGTATTACAATCCACCGCTTTAAAGGCAGCTTTCAGGCCGATGCTCAAACACTGGTTCAAATCTCTTTGTGCTTATTATGGAAAATGAAGATCGTTTTTGTGCACAACCCACAAGGGGGTATGGTACACTTACCCATCCAAGCAAATCCGATTGCTATTCAGAAACAAATTTGTTTAGTACATAGAATTACTTGCAGTCTGCCACATACTACAAACTTACTTACTAAACAGTCTTGAAGCATGTAAATTCATAGAGCACCACTTTTTAAAAGATTATATGACAGCCATAGCTAAATAACATTGTATGCCTTGAGTTGAATCTAAAGAAAAGCATAGCAGTAATCACAGCATTCATACAGTATATGACTGCAAATGGATTCTTGTAATGTTTTCCAGAGAGCTGCTATATCATATAGATCTATCTATTTTCCTTTTAGGTGTTTTAAAGATGTTAAAATCATTTAAATATTTGCATGCAGTCTAACAGTTTCAGCAATTGCATGAGTTAGCTAGTCGTGTTCTTTCAAACTGTTTACAACTGAGTATAAACATAGTGCCTGCCTTGCGTCACCAGATTTGCAGTGTTCGTAGAAATTCTGAATTACTACAATTGCAATTAGAATTTTACCATGCATAAAATGGTCATTTGATTCATGGGATACACATATAATTCTGCTTACGTATGTAGGAGGGTGAAGGTTTTGTAAACCTTTAGGTCCTTTGGTCCCCTAGGCTAGGCTTAACTTAGTCAGCTAGAATGGGTCCTCAGTTATAGAAGAGAAGATGTTCCCTTTGTGAAAGTATTATGCTGGCAATTCAGTGACTGGCTAGTAGCTATTCTATTTTATAAAAGGGGAAAATCCCAGTCTCTTTGAGTCTGCATAAGGTCTGGAACAAAGGAAGGTTCCAGAATAGGTGAAGAACATGCAAGGGCAGTTCTGTTTCAGTAAGTCTAAGGGGCATATTTATTATGTTTTGCAAAAAATGGCTAAATAATACACCACACACCAGGCCTCGCCATTTAAAAAAACAGTGTTAAAAAATGGTCTAGAAAATGCGTGTTTCCTTAAAATGACTTCCATTGGAAGCAATCTAAAATAATAGCTGCAATTCTGGCATTTGCATGGCGTAAAATTAAAATTACACACACTTTTACACAGCTTTTTACAATTCACAGTTTTTTGGTGAATTTAGTTTTACAGCATAATAAATATGCCCCTAGGAGTGAAATACAGGGCCAGGAGTTATTTACAGAGAAGCCAGAGGCTCAGATGAGGAGACTAAAATGGTTTGTACCCTGTGGTGACAAGGCTGCCAGGTTAGGGACTCAAGTGGTTAGGCTCAGGGATAGAGACATCATTGGAACATGGGACCCCTGTGAGATTTGCCTTCTGTGGGGAATGTGCATCAAAAGCAGGCAATACTTCCTCTGGGGTGCTGTGAACACTAGTGATGAGAGAAAAAAAAGTGAAACTGCTGAGAAATTTGGGAAACATCGTAAAATTTGTGAAATGCATAGAAGTCAATGGGCGTCAACATTTTTTCACGCACAACAATTTTTTGTGCTAATGCATGAAAGTCAATGGGCGTTTTTTCTTATGGCGACTTTTTTGTTTGCAGTTTCACAAAAAAATTGCAGATGGCCAAATGTGGAATTTCGCATGTTGGCGAAAAATGTCACCACTGAATCCTGAAGGTTACACTTACTGATCATTTGTGTGGCTACAAACAGCACCTATCAAAGAGAGACTGTAAAGAGATCCATATATCTGCATGTTATTTAAAGTTATAGTGTTCTGCAAATAAACCTTTCAACCTTATTCCTGTGTGATTGTGAATTAGAGAATTTTTCAGGGAGGGGTGTTACAGCCCAATCTGTCCTCACCCTGGGTGGAGGCACACCATTTTATAGTGTACCTGTTCTTTTAATGGAGGCACAGCACTCCTGTAGCACAAAAAAAAAAGAAAATCAGTGCTAGATTTCCTGCAGTAGCAGAGTAGGGCTACATGTAAAAACGATTAGTTAGACTACATCTTGAATGCTCACTTTTGGAACAAATACACAATTATATATAAATACAAATATTACAGAGAAATACTATAAAAGCTTCAGAAAAGAGCAGCCTAAATAATGAAAGGAATGAGCAACTTAAAAAGCATATAAAGCCATTACAAATAGACTCAGGCAAACTTTTTTTTACGTTAATCACATAAAATAGAGAGATTTGGGGTTTCTGCATGCAGGGCACTCTCCACAAGGTTCTTCGTACACTCAACTTGTTTTGTTTCGACAATACTCTAGTTCATTCATAAAGATATAGGGTTAAACCCCTGTCTATAGCTCATGGTGTTTGTATATTCCTTTCAATTCTGCATTACTTTATTCTGTGTTGTTCTTTTACAATTTTACGTTTACCACTTTTATGAATATTATAAGACAAACTTACTTCTAGGCATTTATTTAATCAAGTACTTCTACAAAGAGCATTCCTCAAATTTGAGCTGTTCTCTTAGGCACCGCGAGGCAAAAGAGAATTAGCTTCTGTTATATGAAGTTGAAAGAGCAATAAAACGAGTGTTTATGTATTGCTTATATTACTTAGACAGCCCTAGATACCTCCAAGAAGTTTCTCCTAAAACCTGTTAAATAGTTCTGATTTTTACATACATACAGTAAATATTATTTCTGCCTAATGTTTTTTCATTCATCATCATATTCCTAGACTGTTTTGCCTTGTCCAACCTGTAACTGGGTTCTCCCCACCATATGGAACATAAACTATACAGTGGGCTCATGTGCAGTGTCGGACTGGCCCACCGGGATACCAGGAAAAGTCCCGGTGGGCCCAGCTGTCAGTGGACCTTCATGCTGTATCAGGATTGCAACCAATAGGATGTTTTTGCCTGCCATGAATTTTCGACTTGAGTTGGGTCTTGGATTAAAATTTCTACTTTTTACTTTTTCACTTCATTCTACTTGTTTATTAGTAAAAAAAAAACAGAAAATCTATACGGTAAAGGTAAATTCATCAAAATAACATCAACAATTACAGGACCACTATACTTATGCAATAATGTACTACAGGGTACATACGACAGGGGTATACATATGCTGGCATAGATAGAAAACAAGTAAGCAATAGAGTTGTCGGTCACTGCAATAGAAAAAGCTGTTTATATCCCTATTCAGATGGCCATGTCCCTAATGACATTGTGGCAGCTCTTTGGACTGCGAGGCCATATCCATTTCTGCTGCTGGTTGGAGGTAAGATGAAAGCTTGTGACCTGCCAGAATAATTGCAAGCTAGAGGTAGTATCTTCATAGAAAGTAGGAAAAATATATATTTATCTTTTAATATTTCCATTAGACCAAGTCCATAGGAAAAAAATGATTGCACTCAACTTCATATATGCAGACTTTAACATTATAGCATTATTGTGAGGTTGAGAAGCTAGCATTATGTTGCATGAGAAGAAATTAACACTTTGTTAACAATCAATAACAATACCTTTATCTTATAAAACACTTAATAACAAGCTGTTCTGCAATGGTACAGAACAAGCTCCTTATAAATATACATATGGCCTGAGAAGCTACTCCTGTGATGTATTGCAAGTAGTATGCATTGTGACAGCTATCGCTATACCAATGCCACTAGTACAGATCATTTTTTATATTAGTAAGACAAGTGATATCTTGATATATTTGTCTAACCCAGTGAGAAGAGAAAAAAATCTGATACAACACAGCATGCAATCAAAATCGATGCCAAAATATATTTCAGATGGGGTTATATGAAAGTGATTACTTAGTTATTTTGTAATAGAAAGAAGTTAGTGCTAGGTAGTACTTCAGAAAGCTGCTGCGGGTTTTGTTCAATACTATTTATATTGCAGAGACCAAAACAGGTAAGCTGACAGGCTGATGCCTGTAACTAAATTCCACAGCCACAGTGTCATTGGTTGCCTATGCCTTGGATTTGCCATAGGATATTACTAAGGCACTAAAAATGCTCTTAAACGCTCCATAGGGTATTTAACAAATACAATACCTGTTTGTTTTGTTTATGTTTAATCTTCTTTCGTTTTCTTGTGACACAAAATAACAGCAAAAATACCTTTCGAAAAACATTGGAATTTTATATATATATATATATAGTAAATATACTGTATAACGTCAACAGGAGGTGAGCAGAAACCTAGATATCTGGGATGCCGTGTATCTACAGTGTAATGATCTACTTAGATCTACTTTGTCTAATGCATTTCACACAGAAGATTACTTTTTAAAATAAAGACTATTGGCCTTGAACATGGTATTTGTACATGGATAGAGAACTGTCTGAAGGATAGATTACAAAGAGTGGTGGTAAATGGAACATTTTTTTAATTAGATCAGTGTTATTAGTTGAGTACCGCAGGGGTCTGTTCTTGTTTCTATGCTTTTTAAGTTGTTCATAAGTGACATTGAGGTTGGAAGACTTATTTATGAATACAGCAAATGGAAAAATGCACTTTTCAGATTGCATCATTGCCACTGTGCAATTACACCCAATGCACCAATCCATAGGTAGCATCCATTTGGTATATCAAGTGCAAGTATGGATGCAATTTCCACATGGTTTGGTTAGAATTGTGGTACTTCTGCCATCTGAAGTTTGTAACCTTATAAGTATAAAAATCAGTGGGTACAAGTCAATCTGGCATATTAAAACATTTTTATAAAATCACCTTTAGTAATAGACTGATAGCATTTACAACCTAAACAGGGAAATGTATGTTGAAATCCCCTTTATTCTACAATATTGTACGCTGATATTGGATATAAGGGTCTGGCCACACGGGAAGCTTCTTGGAGATTAGTCGCCAGGCGACAAATCTCCTCTTCTTCGCGGAGACTAATCTTCCCAATCTGCCTTCTGCGGGCAAAATGTAAATCGCATGGGGGCAGGCACACAGAATGTTTGTTCTCCAAAGGCGCCCGAAGTTTCCTCGTGAGGCAATTACGGGCGACTTCGGAAAATGAAGCGTTATTTGTCTTCCATAATCTGTCCGTGTGGTCAGACCCTTAGAGGGTAGACAGTTTTTGTGTAAACAGTTTATCACATTGCTTATCTATTTACTAGATAATGCTTTATGTCATGCTCCACTGTTTGTAGCTATAGCATGATACAAAATGGATCCTATCCCTAGTTTGTGGGTAGCAAATCTTTCTTACACATTGTATTCAGCTTCTTGAATGGCACTATGTATCAGTCTAGGCTCATGTCTTTCTATCTAAAAACCTTGATAAAATCCTTGAAATGTATTTTACATACATAATTTGGCACCTCGAGATGCCTCAAAACACGTTAGGGTTGTGACAGCTTTGTGCATTAGTAAACAGTGAATTCTTTATGTCTGTGCTCCATGTAACCCCATAGTTATCTTGCCACCAGCAACAGAGATTGTTACAGCCAAAACATTTAATTCCTCCACAGACTACAGAATAAATGTCATAGTTGCATTACTTGAGTTTGCTTCATTAAGCATGCTTTGAAGTACTTTGAGTGACACTGTCCAAAACAAAAGTAAAATACCATCAGTAAGTCTACATAGCAGAGTACTTTATTAAAGAACAGCATTTCTTTGATGCAAGACATTTGCAAAGAAGGGTGCAACAGCCATACCCATTGTCATCCTATATGGCAAATTCACTAAGCAGCGAAAATGCGATAGGGACACATTCGCCACACTTCGCCAGGCGAAGTTTCGCCAGGGCGCCGCTAATTCACTAAAATTCTAAGTTGCACTCAGGGAGGCGAACGGAAGCGAATTTGCGCTAGCGTTAATTCATCAAGCAAATCGAAGTTATGCTAGCAATGCCTAATTTGCATACGGCGCCAAGTTACAGTTGAATGGACGTATATGTAGCAGCAAATACATTACACTACACAAGCCTGGGAAACCTTCATTAAAAAAAATAGAGTTGTTATTTTGCCCTACACATGTGCCCACTGTATACTTTAGGTGCCATATGTTAGGAAATGTAGAGGGAAAGGAGGGTACCCCCAAAAGAATTTACGATCTTTTTCAGCCTTAAAAAAGGAACTTTTTTGGGACTTAGAAAAAATGTAAACTATTTTTGAAGCAATCCCTATCTACTCTATTGCACTTCGCCTGGTCTGAGGTGGCGAAGGCAAGTCTGGCGCAAGAGGTAACGTTCAGTATAATGCGCAAGTTAGTGAATTAGCGTAGTTACATTGACCCTTCGCCAAAGCGCAACTTCGTCTGGCATAAGGGTGCGAAGTAGCGCTAGAGTAGGTCTACTTCGCTAGCGAATTTACGCCAGCGCCCGTTAGTAAATCGGCAAAGTAACAACATGACGTCACGCTGGCGAATTTGCGATAGCGTTAGCCACTTTGCGCTCTAGTGAATTTGCCCCACTGTGTGTCTGCCACACGAATTTACTGTTGCATTTAAAAGTAGATTTTAGCAATACCAAATCCAGGAAATCAAGGAGGACATATACCTTTTCATATGACCTGTTGGTCTCCAATAATGTCTGTTCTACACATTCCATACCTTCATTGTGTAGTATTGATGTTTGCAAACTTTGTACATCAATTCCATACAATACCATACCCTCTGGTATAGTTCCTAATCCTTCAAATGTAGACAATAAATCTGTGGTAGCTTTCACACAGTTTTTAATTTCTTGGACCCATGGCTGTTGGTAATAGTCAACATATTTAGACGATGCCTTCAGAAATGAACCGAGAAATTAACCAACTTGGGTAAAAATCCACCTTCTCAACTAACTCTCCCCATTGCCAGGGACCCACCACCCGGCTGTGACAACGGGCTGTCCCCATCACATCCTAATCTTCCAGCTCCAATACTCACCATTCCACGTCGACTTAACCTGTGCCCCACTAACCCAGACCACAATAGTGACAACTAGCACAAAGGGTTAAGCCAAGGGAGAGAGGGTGGAACTTTTTTTCTTTCAAAAATGGATGCCCTCCTTAGCTGTTACTTCTTCAAATCCACTAAACTCCACCCACCGCCCCCCCAACTACGTAACTAAACCCCACTACTAATCATCTGCCTGGTCTGTAATGTACCTCAGACAGCATGCACTGTCCTGGGCTTCACTTTATAGAAGTAAAATTAATGGGGTATAATGCCAAGCTGAGAACTGAGAACTTATTTCATACTGAAACTGTCCAGATACATGGTGCAACATGGCACTCATGTCTTCATGTTATGCACTGAAACTGAAGCAGAGCAGTGAAGCACAAATTGTTACTTCTAATTCATAAAATGCCCCCACAGCAGTAAATACATTTATTTGACAATTTCAGTTTCTTCAAAATTGTGAATGATTTATTGTTTTCATATTTTTTTCCACAGGATATTTTTAATAATAGGCATTCAATTAAATATATTTTTCAACTACAGATGGCAAACAGGTTAGATAGTCTTTTCTTTTTAAATGTTGTACGCGCTATCCTGCAGTCCGCTGGCATTATACCAGACAAAAGAGAGTCTGAGAGGATTAAAAACAAAAGCCAGGCTGAAGCTAAGTCAAGCTCTCTAAGGACTCACAGGTGTATTCAGCCTACTCAAGGAGATTTTTTTATATTGTTGTTTACATTGATTTTTGTCCAAATGTCTTGTGTCAGTCAAAAGATTTGTAAGCCTGTTGTATGCCTACAATGAAAATACCCACTTATATATATATATATATATATATATATATATATATATATATATATATATATAAGACAATAAAATTGTTAACCTGTTAACATCTAAACCAATTCAATTATTCCCACATTTTAACCAAACATTATGGGGGCCACATAGGTCTCAGATTAGAACTAATTCCCAGCCCAAATCAGTTAAATGCTATAGTACAGATTTACTTAGGTGCAATTTTTGCCTCGGAACGCTTCTCCACGTTAATTCGTATTGCATACGCCAATTCATCGAAATGTGGAGTTATGTGTTGCCTGACGGACGCTGCAAAGTTTCACCAGTGAAATTTCATCAGCGAGAGCATTTCAAAGCGAACTTTTGCTAGCGTTACTTTCTTTCTAGCGAAACTTCGTTAACACACTTATGCTTAGGTAAATTTGAAAAGGGTGGATACATATAAGTCATATATTTTTCTTCATTAGTGATGTTATTGAAATTTCTTGAAGTACCCACTTATTATTAAAAGGAAGCAAAATAAAGACAAAAGAGATCCTCTATTGTCCTAGACACGAGCCTACCATAAAACAAAAGTGACATGACCTTAAAATGGTAAAAAAAAGTATATTTAATAGTTACAACTTTTAAACATAATCCCAGCTTCTTCTTATCAGTTTGCCAGGTATAACCTGGTGAAGCAGACCTTGGCGAAAAGTGTAACACAGTGGAAAGTCGCATTTTGATAAGTTTGCGCCAGAGTGAAAATTTGTCTGCCAAAAGGTTACAAAACTTCATTAGGACTAAGCTCTTTTGCTAGTGAATGGTCCTCTACACCTATTAATACATTGGTAATGTACCTGTGATTTGTCTTTCTGGCGAATTTTCACTAGCGATGGCCACTTCGCCCTTAAGTAAATTTGCCCCTAAGGGCAGAATGTTCGAGTTTTTTTTTTTTACCTCCAATAAACTGAACACTCAAATGGTATGTTATTTAAGAAAAAACATTGAACGAATGTTACCAAGCAGAAAACTATTCGTAATTGAAACTAGTTTTTCGCCGTAAAAAAATTTGAATGTCAGGAAGGTTATGAACTTCTTCAAATAGGTCAGCGACTTTGACTTCTACATGAACTTGGCAGGTTTTAGGTGGTGACCTATTGTATTTGAGTTACTTCCAGGGTAGGGGGATGATACGTTTCAGATTCAAATTTGAATTCAAGTTATTCAAGAATCTTAGTAAATCTGCCCCTTATTTCTGAAAAGTTGTTTAGAAAATGAATATATCACATTAATCCTTGACCGAACCTATAAAACAAATGGAGGCTAGAAAGGAGGAGCCTTTTAACAAGATGTACACAGTTCACCTTTAAAGTATAAAGCTATATATGCCACATTCAGATTTCCAATGCCTGGAAGGATATAATTATTGTGCAAAACCTGCACTATACTATTTGTAGTATAACGCAGATCCTTGTAGTGTATATAACTGTAGTTACCAATGATCAGATCAGAATTGCCAAAAACATACCATGGTAGCTGTGTGTCCAACTTGCTATATATTAGATACAGATTAAGAGTTAAAAAAAGATATGATAGTTAGTCAGCAATAGGCAAGTTGTCTGTACCTCTCATTCTCTGGTTGACACTAAAGTGAATAGGTTCACTGTTAGTACTGCAAGAGAAAGTTCCTGGGTGGTGAAGTCCAGTGCTTGCAAGGGTTCTCCTGCTTCATGGAGGATAGAAGTCTACTGTCAGCTGTCTCATCAAGGTTCCTCATAGACAGTCTTTACACAGGTTCTATAGAATGATGAACCAGTTGAGATACAGTAATAGAGATGTATGCCTAGCTACCCATAGTTGGATCATACTATACCTGTACATGGTTGTGCTGATGCACTTGAATATCCATACTGAGGTGCAAAATGATCCACTCAGCATATAAAGTTAGTCTCATACATGATGGCAATGTTGAGAGAGGTTTGGGAGAAAAAAATATAATGAACAGATTCTTCTAACAATCTTGTTTATTATGGACTCTGAGGGGTTGAGTTTCCCTCTCATACACCTCCAGAGAAAATATGTTGATTTAAAATATTTGTAACAATAACAATGAATGATTTCCATTTGTTGAAACTGTGTCCCAAGCAATGTTTAACTTTGCAGGCCCAAGAAGAAGAACTATTATTCATTTCCTGAGTTCCCTCTATTTGAAAGGTGCAGCTTGTTCTGGTAATGTTTCTGAAAATGCAACCTGGGAGGACCTGACCAGTCCAAAAATCTACCACCTGTTATGATACATGCCAAACTTTAGCATCATTAGGACAACTGATTCTTCTATTGCTACAATGTGTCTAAACTTGATAGCAATTGAATCCCTATCTGCACAAGATTATTTGACTACTGATTACAAGAACAATATAGTTACTGCCTTAAATGCCTTTACCCAACTAAATGTATCAGACTACCTGCCTCTGTGACAAAAATGCTTCTTGCAATGACTGCTCCAAAATCACATATGTGTAACAAGATATATATATATGTTAAGCTGAAAACTCTCATATTGAATATACTTTATTTTTACTTCTGTCCTTTACTGCCATACCATTTTTTCTTCTTCAAATAAATGAGTTGTGTTATGTGTCTTTTGACCCTGATGAAAAAGTGTGCTCCATCTGTACTTGAAATTAAATGCAGTCTCTACTTCTGATAAATTGAATTAATCACACTAACCTTGCTTAGCAGAACAAGCAAGAAAATGTCAGTTATGCTCACTCAGTCAGGTAAGAAAAGCAAACGAATGCACTAGGCACCTGGTTAATTACACTTGCTTACCTCTCACTTAAATTGGTACGCTTCTTGCATTTTATCTGTATTTTAGTTGCAATGTAGGGAAACAAGATCTTATACTTAATCTGCAGACTTTGTGGCTATAATGAACATCTTAACTCGTTCCCAAATATATATGTAATATATATAAAGTATATATATATAAAAAAAAAAAATATATATATATATATATATATATATATATATATATATATATATATATATAAAGATAGATATATATAGTTAAGAAAGTACCCCCTATTGTAAAATATAAGGATATTATAAGTCACAGAGGAGTTCCATGACCATATACAAGCACGAGGCCAAAGGCAGAGTGCTTTTATAGAGGTCATGGAATTCCGAGGTTACTTCTAATATACTCATATTTTCCAACAAGGGGTACTTTATTATACTATACAAGTGACTCATGTGACAAAAATGACATCACTACTCACCTTTTATAACTGATGACATCACTAGTCTCCATTTATATAGTGAATAAAGTACCGCCTCTTGTAAATTATAAGGATATTATATGTTACCGAGGAGTTTCATGACCATATAAAAACACGAGGCCGGAAGCCGAGATATTGAGATACTTACTACTGCAATATATTTTGACATGCCACCCACATTTTTGCCTATTGAGAGCAATGAAAAAACAAAAAGGCTTCCTGTGTGTTCCGCTAGTTTCCAAATATCTGGTGGAGTTGTTTGCCATTTTTTATACTCCATCTCCATCCATTGAAACAAGTTTACTTCAATTTCTATGCAACAGAAGGATCCCCACTAAACTTTATTCACTGGAAGTAACATTGATTGAAAAAGACAGTTTCATTAATGGACTATCTACCAAAGGTGAACTGCTACGAATGCTTTTATTTAGTAATTTTTCCCGTTGTTGCTGAGGGAAATGCTATATACCGTACAATTTCAACCAGCAGCATGATTATGTTAATAATGTTTAAAGCGATGCAGCGCAGATGTAGAAAAGGTACCTTTCAAAAGTACAAAAATACAGTACCGAACATTCAAATAAAAAGTCAACTGGCATTCAGAATTGTATTTATTTGTAAAATAGCCATCAAATAGTTTTCCCATAAATAAAAAACAAGAGTTTGTTTTCTGTTGCTACTTATATAGACATAACATGCTAACTTGTGCCAAATGTTATATGAAGAGGTTTGATTTCTAAATTGTTAAATATAGCTACTAAGTCAATATGTATAATTAATTGCATACATTCAGGCAAAAAAAAATAGAAAACAATGGGGATGTGTAAATTTTGGTCAGCCAGTGCATTTTCATTTATGATGTTAAAATAAAATAATAATACATGTATGGGACCTGTTATCCAGACTGCTCAGGACCTGGCATTTTAGGGATAAAGGATCTTTCCATAATTTGGATCTCCATGCCTTAAATCTACTAGAAAACCATTTAACTATACTTAATTAAATATACCCAATTGGATTGTTTTGACTTACTTAAAGATTCATTAAATCTTAGTTGGCATTAAGTACAAGTTATTGTTTTATTATTACAGAGAAAAAGGAAAACATTTTTACAATTTTTAATTATTTCATTAAAATGGAGTATATGGGGCAGATTTACTAAAGGGCCATCGCTAGCGACAATTCGCCAGAAATCCCATCTGCAGTCACATTTACTAAAAGGCATAGAGGACAATTCGCTAGCAAAAGAGACTGTCGCTAGTGTAGTTTTTGCGGCCCTATCGCCAGACAAATTTTTGCTCAGGCAAATGATCTTTATTCTGCAAATTCACTAAAGTCTGAATTTTACAGAATGCTACCTACTACCTAGTTTCCTTCGCCAACTTAGATCTGGCAAACTGCTAAAATGAAGCTACACCCTACTCAATCTTATGTCAGTGTCATCATATCCTGTATGCAAAAAACTCATAAAAGTTTCAAAAACGCTGCCATTTTTTCATATTTTAAAGCAGGATTGCCTTCAAAAGCTCTAACTATTAAAAAATGTTGTGCTAACATTTTTTTTCAGTCGTTTGAGGGGAATGCCACATTTGTTTTAGGGTGGGCTCATGTCTAGGGCATTACAGGATCTCTTTTACTTCCTTGGACATTTGTGAAGTGGCAATTTCAAGCATTTGCACCAACATCTCTAATAAAGACATCTATATGACCTACCGTATATACTCGAGTATAAGCCGAGATTTTTCAGCATCCAAAATGTGCTGAAAAAGTCTACCTCGGCTTATACTCGAGTCAGTGGGCAGTAGCTGAGATTTCAGTCACTTTTAATCATTACTATACCAACAGTTCGCTTGGGGAGAGACTGCAATATCACACAGCGCCCTCTTTTATTTATATGAAAGAATAAACGTGTGCCCTCTGTTAGTTATATGAAAGAATAACAGTGACTGCAATATCACACAGCGCCATCTGTTGGATATATGAAAGAATAACAGTGACTGCAATATCACACAACACCCTCTGTTGTGAATATATGAAAAAATTACAGTGCGCCCTCTGTTGGTTATATGAAAGAATAACAGTGACTGCAATATCACACAGTGCCATCTGTTGGTTATATGAAAGAATAACAGTGCGCCCTCTGTTGTTTATATGAAAGATTAACAGTGACTGCAATATCACACAGCGCCCTCTGTTGGTTATATGAAAGAATAACAGTGACTACACTATCACACAGCGCCCCGCTGTTGGTTATATGAAAGAATAACAGTGACTGCAATATCATACAGTGCCCCTCTGTTGGTTATATGAAGGATTAACAGTGATGGCAATATCACACAGTGCCCTCTGTTGGTTATACGAAAGATTAACAGTGATGGCAATATCACACAGAACCCTCTGCACATGGTAGTGGGACAGTGGGACAATGCATACAGCAATCTATTTGGCAATTCTCTGTCACCATCAACTTTGCAAAGAAGTCCGGTTGATGGCTGGGGGGGTCGCTTTGGCGAAATGTGCGCTGCTGGGAGACAGGGCTGTAGTTGTGTCTAGGTTTATACTCGAGTCAATACGTTTTCCCAGTTTTCGTAGGTAAAATTAGGTACCTCGGCTTATACTCAAGTATATACGGTATATGTACCTATTCAAATTGATCTAAGCGTGAGTATTACTGAAGTTTCGCTAGGCAGAAATGAATGCTAGCGAAAGTTCGCTTTGAAAACTAATTAACTTTGCCTGTGTTTGACTACAGAGACGCAACTTCACCTTTTGGTGAATTAGCATAATGGTCATGAATTTATGTCTGGCAAAGTGGTGCGAAGTGTGGCGGAGCCTTTGCTGGCGAAAATTCGCCCTTTAATGAATGTGCCCCTATGGGAGATGGCCTTCGATAATTCAGAACTTTATGGATATTGAGTTTTCACAAAATGATTCCCATACCTGTACATTCAATGATGAATGTCTAAGCATACTATTGTAGTAAGATTACTGGTATTTCAGTGAGTTATTGTGTCATGATACTGCAATATACACATTCTAGAAAATGTTTTCTTCTATCAATGAAGTGATAAAGCGTAGCATGGCTGGACCTTTGACCTTTAGTCACATATTGCCACACACTTCCTATTTGAATGATGTGCTAGCTGCAGTCTGGAAACCAGATAATAAAACAAAATAATCCCAGAAACTCTTTTTTGACAAGAGGAATGATGTTTTTTTACAGGGTTTGGTATACAGCGGAGAAGTTTTACTAAGGTAAGTAATACTTACATTGCAAGAGGAATTACTTTTTATAACGGGTTTGGTATGCAGTGGAGAGGTTTTACTAAACACAAATGGGGTTATGTAATAAAAGGCACTAAGTTTGCCCTGGTGCAGTAACCCTTAGCAACCAATCAGCAGGTAGCATTTACTGGTCACCTGTTTAAAAGCAGACATCTTATTGGTGGCTATGGGTTATTGCTCCTGGGCAAACATTATGCCATTTATTACATTTGGGGGAAAGTCTTTAAAGACCCTTTTAAGTACAGAGTCCATTAGAGGAAATATCATTCTCTCTATTGAATCTCAAAGCAGATAGGGTATCCCAAAGCTGCAGCTCCTCTTCACTTTCATATATGCCATACCACCAAAGAATGAGAGGTGGCTGCAAGTTCATATAAAGAACTGTGAACTGTGCCATGCGTAGCTAATATTGTTTTTCCCCAAAGCTATGTTATTCAATTGCATTTTCATAATCAAATGCTTCTATTTCTGTTTTACATGTTGTAATACTGTATGAGCAGTTATTAAGCTTTCGGATGAAATTGACGTGACTTATAATTCTGCTCTGCCATACCATCATAGTGGCTCAGCACAATAATAAAGCTTAATTTAGAGTACAGCTCACATGATCCGTCACATCTGCTGGAAAAGGAGTTAAACTGGAAAACATATGGGTAGGATGAAACTTTTTCTTGTATTCAACATCATTCCCATTATTTAAGAAGATGGCCAAAGAAGATGCAATATGGGTGGAGTGTTAAATTAACCAGATAATAAGTATATATTTTATTTGCAGCTAGAAGTCCAAAAAAAATGTTCGTGTTAGGTAATAAAGAGGCATACTGTTTTCCATACTACTTTTGGGGCTCTAATTATTTGCCTGTCATAGAAGATGCAGTATGACACACTCCTAAACAAAGCTGGGTATTGCCTAGCAATCTCTAACACTTCAGTAGCTTCTAGTGGTGAATGAAAATTCCCCATTCACTCCCCTTCATATATTTTCGATACAGGGATATTTTTATCATTTATGAGTCCTGACATAATTGGTATCCAAGTCTGGAACAAATTGTTCTTCATTGTGTAACACTTCCCTTGTCCAAACAAAAGAAGCTATTTGTTCTGATAAAATATTCCAGGAAGATTATTATTTCATTATTACTTTCAATGAATGAATAGTCATAGGACTAATTATAATCTGTGAACTTTTATTTGGATGTACCCAATTTTTCTCTTTAATTTCAATAAATATATTTTCAGCTCTCTTGTTTCCTAGAATTTACCCTCTTTTTATTTTTAAGAATAAAAATCTATAAACAAAGCGAGCTTGATGCCCCTGCCCTGCAGGACTCTCTACTTGGCAATGCCTTAAAGAATCCATTAGAAAGAATTATTCCTGTGGCTTTGTAGTCACATTAGGCCCAAGTTACTATCAAACCAAGTATTGGTATTATTAAATATATTCTCGGGCAAGAGGGGAAGCTTTTGAAATGCCAGTCACCTCCTCACAAAGTTTGTGAAATGACTGATAATTAGCACAGCGTGAAGCTTAAAGAACTGTCTGCTGCGGCAGATGGCCCTCAAGAATAAACCATGTCTTGTCTATCTTGATTAGCGTTTACTTGATGGAATCTGAACATGCAGAATGGCACCTGCATTATTTTAGCTGTCCTAGACTGAGAAATTGGGAGTCTCTTATTTTGCTTGGAAAGATTCATACACAAATGCAATTTCTCATTAATATTTGCAAGCCATTTTTTTCCTATCTGCATTTTTATTTCATACATTTTGATTTCTTTTGAATATTAAAGGTACATTTTAGCACATCATTAGGATTTGATGTCTTAGGCGTAAATAGGGCAGTTAAAGAAAGTGTCTCTTGTAAAAAATGGGAGTCTCATTTAAAAATGTATTAAATTAAAAATGACCATACTGAATACATGCTGGGAGTTAAATTTAGGGATTAGGACAGCCAGATAAAGGTGGTGTGTGCTTTAGCCCATAGTGAGACTGGTGCTCTGAGAACCTTGTACACCCAAATTACCAAAATCGCAGCTCGTCAACACTATTCGGACCCCAATTAACACCAATTTTCAAGTATTGTAAATTTTTTGCCGTTTTGTGAATTTTTCAGGAAATTCGCAAATTTTTTGGCGAAGTGAAGACCAAATACAAAGTTGCTAAGGAATCTATAAAACACTAAAAATTAACTAAGCTTGAGCTTTATACATTATTATGCGATCCATTCAGTAAACCATTAACTATGTTGATGTAACCATACCACAGACATTAACTTGCCCTTCATAATGCTTAGAACATATGAGTCTCCTTTAGACTGATATTATTGAGGATATTGATACATGGTACATAGTACCTACTAATGATTTTAATAGAATGGAAGAAATGTTTTTTAATGGTGAGAATACACATATACAAAAACTATTACTTACTGCAGTGATCTTCAACTAGTGGCTTGTGAGCAACATATTGCTCTCCAACCCCTTGAATGTTGCTCACAGTGTATTTAAAGCAGGTGCTTATTTTTGCTTAGAAGCAAGTTTTAATTGCATAAAAAGTAGAGCTTCCTGTAAGCTGCCAGTCCACGTAGGGGCTACCAAATAACCAATTATAGCCCTTATTTGCCAAAGGATTTTTTCATGTTTATGTTGTTCCCCAACTCTTTTTCCATTTGAATGCATATATACATATATATATATATATATATATATATATATATATATATATATATATATATATATATATATATATTAAATACATTTTTATATCTCATATACAAAATTATTATAAAACAGTATCCTGTATATTGATATGTCATACTGTATTAGCATTCTTTCTTCTCATTTCATCAAAATCTTAAATTAGATTTGAGTTTTGAGATATGACCATACAGTGGGTGTATCAACTCAGCTGCTGGTGAACGTTCATCTTGCCCATCCAGCTGGTGCTACTGAGCGTTTCAGTACAGCAACTGCTGGAAAACTATAGATTTTAATATTCTTGAATGGTAAGCTTGATTATAATTCATTGTCATGATTTACATATGGACAATATTACAGAACCACACCTGACAGACAGAATTTTGTGTGCCACAGTCACTTAAGGGTGCACCTGCCAGTGATGTGAACTGATGACTTGTTTACTGTAAATTTACTGTCTTGGGCCATCACCTATTAATCAGCTTTGAAGAATTCTTAAAGTTTTATGAGATCACTCATGCAAGAACAAGTTCATTGGTACTTAACTCTAAGATTACTTGTAATTATCTGGTTAATTAGGTAAATAATCAGGGCTAATAATGGTTAGTCCGTTGTATTTTAGACATCACAATAACAAGTGATTTCACAAAGTAATAGCCTGCTTAAAGGTGCTGTATTACATAATGCAGAAAATGGTAGCAGGAATGAGCTGGAGACAGGTACAATCAGCAGCTGTTTAAGGTTAGTAGAGATGCAGGCAGAATGGATGTCAATACATTTGGAGGGATGTGATAAATAAACACTTTAAAGTTGAAAATGGTAGGGAATTTTAATACATATTGCAAAATAGTTTAAAATTGTTTAAGAATACACTGAGTGTTTTTTTTTTTACTTCAAAACCCCTTTAAGGTATGCATTCCATGGCATATCTTTTGAATTTACGTAGCAACCCATAAAAATAATGTTTGGATTATGTCCTGTAGGTTTATCTATAGGTAGCGTGGATATTTTAGGAGTGAGAAAAAAATATAAAGCAACAAGATGTGGGGTCGACTTTAATATAGGATTAAGACAGATATGCTCTGAAAAGAGAATACAAAGTGCTATCTATACATGCCGAGATGGAGGGAAATGGTAAAAAAGATAAATATTTCATAACCTACAGGTGTTCAAGACGAATCTGAAAAATGTATAAATGATGGTTAGATGATTCTGGCATATCCATCACCTAACTGCACAGGATATTACCCAGGAGAACATTTTAATAAAGCTATTTAATACATGAAGATCATGAGAAGTAACAAGGCAGGTCAATACTTATGGTATAACACTTTGTTATAGGAGACATAGGATCACCCCTGGTAAATGGACACAGCCAGGCCATTCTTCATTGCTGAAGACCTGTATGATGCACTGCTATGACCTCCTGCATGAATAGAGCACCGGCACTACATGAAGAAACGAATTAGGTTCCCACCATAAATCAAGACACAAATGTGGTCATTTAAATTATTCAGAGTTTCAAATTAGAATTTCCCTAATAGAGGGAGATACATGGAAGACCAGCTGAAGAAGTGACCCAAATACTAATCTAAACCTTGCCTTTGGCTAATGGAGTGAAAGAGCTTGTGGTATTAGAAATGGCTATTATTACCTTAGTCTAAGGGTCCCATTTGCAATTGCATGACATCTATTAATCTGCAATATTTCTCGTATAACTCATGATATGAATTATACATAATTTGATACAATTTGATCTTTCTCCCAATTTGTTGAGGCTGTTATTACTGAGTAAAATATACTGTATTGCATCACATATGGCAAGTCTCCAAACAAAATGGCACTTCCAGAGGTGAAAAATAAATATTGATATTGCTGAGCTTCATGTACTCACACTTTTGTTATTCCATATGTTCTCAGCAATCTCTTTGTGCCCAATTGAGGCTAAATATCTATTCTAAGCCCCCCCAATTATTCCATATCCATATGTTTCATTTTGTATATTTGATTTTTTTATAAATCCATATGAGGCTTATTTATTATGGAGGTAATGCACTACTTTATGATGTATACTGCTCTGGAAAAATAATGACCTGTTTATCAATTCTTTAGTTCTGCTTAGGATCATTGTCCTGAACAGTACAAATATATTCTAGCTATATCTGTTAGTTGTACAACTAATTTCAAGCCATATTTAAAGATTTCTTTGTAATATTAGCAGTAAATACATGTCATTCACGTCCCTAGCCTAGTCCCTAGTAAAGACAGTCAGCCATACTGTTAGCCTTAACTACTAGGGGGCAGGGGCCATACCCCTAATCATTATCAGTTGCAAAGTCCATATAAAAAGTCCATATAATCATAGTCTTGTGCTTTTGTTGTTTTCAAAAATGACAGGAGGGTTTGGATCTGGGTGACCAGTTGATATTCACAGATAATACATTCCCACTGGGCACACTATGCTCACTACCTCCTCATAGGTGTCACAGCTGCCCATGCTAGTTATCTAAATTCCTTTCACTATCTAGAGTGTACTGGTTTCCTCTAGCCCTCTCACTCACTAGGATCAGTAACCCCTCCAAGAGATGACTCTACTGCTACAGAGTCTGTTGCTCCTCTCATTTCCCTTGACACATCTCCAAATTTCCTTCTTGTAACTTTCCCTTTTATAACCTCCTTCTCTCCACCCACTGAGGACTTCCCCTAGCAACAGTTACCCTCTAGCTCCCCCTAGCGGCATTTCTGAAATTATCTGCATTAATCATTGATTACCATTTGCATTAAACACTTAAAGGAAAACTATACCCCCAAAATGAATACTTAAGCAACAGATAGTTTATATCAAATTGAATGACATATTAAAAAATCCTACCAAACTGGAATATATATTTACATAAATATTGCCCTTTTACATCTCTTGCCTTGAGCCACCATTTCATGACTCTATCTGTGCTGCCTCAGAGATCACCTGACCAGAAATACTACAACACTAACTGTAACAGGAAGAAGTGAGGAAGCAAAAGGCAGAACTTTGTCTGTTAATTGGCTCGTGTGACCTTACATGTGGTTTGTATGTGTGCACAGTGAATCTTACGATCTCAGGGGGCGGCCCTTATTTTTTAAAATGGCAATTTTCTATTTATGATTACCCAATGGCACATACTACTAAAAAAGTATATTATTATGATAATGGTTGATTTACATGAAGCAGGGTTTTACACATGAGCTGTTTTACTCAGTATCTTTTAATAGAAACCTACATTGTTTGGGGGGTATAGTTTTCCTTTAACATTTTACCCTACTACAGGCGTACCTGAGACCCTCATCCCCCCTCTGGCATAGCCCCAGTATTTCAGCCCCTGAAATAAACATTGTAGTAGAACACAGTAGTTTGTTTTTATCAATTTTATCCTTCAAATCGAATGGATCGAAGGATTTCAATGATCGATCAAACGATTTTAATTCGATGGGATAAAGACTTGGAAAAAGTTTGTAGAACGTCCCAATAGTCTAACATAGCAATTCAGCAGGTTTAATTTGGTGAAGTATTGAAGTCAAAGTTTTTTTTAAAGAGACAGAACTGATTATCAAATTACGAGAATCGAATTCCTAGTAAATTCAAAGTCATAGTATCCTATTCGATGGTCGAAGTATCCAAAAAATTACTTCGAATTTTTTTTAACTTCGAAAATTCCCTCGAATTCATTTCGACCCTTGATAAATCTGCTCCTAATTCTGAAATGTCCTTTGACAACAAGCCAGAGTAATCAATTTCTAAAAAAAAAATGAGTTCCAGGAAGTAATTTTGAAAACAATTGGTTGCCCAAACACAGATGGGTGAACATTTATAAATCTACCCCTATGAAATCAGAAAGGCTTGATAATTGCATGATAATTGTGCTGCTATGACATTGCAGTGACATAACATTGCTAATGGCATGTGATATAATATCACAAAGCCATCTGTTCCATTATGACATAACACCTCATGTTATCAGAAGAGTTCCCTGTTTCCCTTGATTATGTTCTCCCTGACTGGACAGGTGGCCAAAACTGATCAGCAAGTGCTACTAATGTCAATATCAATGAATTGTACCAGCAGTTAAAAACAGCTCAATAGAGTAGAAATAAAAAATTGTATTCATTGCTAATTGCAAAAGTGCTTAGAGGAGCACTCCCATTTTCACATTTATTTTTATTTTGAGGTTTACAAAGGAAGGCAGTGTGCAAAAAACTGACATCATAAAACAGCCTCCAGTCAGGGACCTCAGTGAAGAGGAACTGTAGGGTAGAAGCTGCTTTCCTGACAACTTCCAGGAGGGAAAGTTTGTACTGCATTTGCCTGTGTACTCTCTGTCTGAGCCTGCCTTAGATCTGTGTGAACTCTCAATATGCTGTTTTCCTCAACTCCTGCGTGAGTACTGAAACCTGTGGTCATTTGCCCTTTTTGGCATAGTAAATAAACCGTTCCTAAATGTTAAGAACCTCCTGGCGCCCAAGTTGTTTTTGTGTGCACAGTAGCCTGAGGGGATGTAGTTGTACTACACCATAGAGGGAACACTTCCACTTAGTGAAGGCCCTGCCCTGGGTGTAAGTCGCGTGTAACCCATGCTCTAGTGTTCTAGCTGGTGAATTACAATACCATGGTGTTACAATACCATGGAAAACGTTTTTGGTTTTTTCAAACACATCCATTAATAATGCACTGAAATCTCTTTTTTAACAAAGCAAACATATTTTTTATATTCAATTGTGAAATCTGACATGTTGTTAGTTTCCTAGGTGCCCTCAGTCATGTGACTTGTGCTCTGATAAACTTCAGTCACTCTTTACTGCTGCACTATAAGTTGAAGTGATGTCACCGTTAGCAGTCTATCAAGATAATAATGGTAAGGTAAAAGAACATAGCTCCCTGACACCTGCTTTGCTTGGTGTAGATATGAGAATAGCACTCAATAATAAAAATCCAAGTCCCAATTTGACTCCTCCAGTTCCATTGAGTCTTTGAAACAATGGCTTATCTGAAAACAGTTCTATTGTGAAGTGCTGTCTCTTTCTGAAAGCACAGGATCTGGAACAATGACCTGAGATGGCTGCCTACACACCAATATCACTGCTAAAAAGGAATACATTTATGGTTCAGGAATGGTGAGTAGTGATGGGTGAATAAATTTGCCTGGTGCAAATTCGCATCAAATTTCCAAGTCTCACCTCTGGCAAATAAATTTGTGGAAATTCACAGTCGAAAATTCGACAGCGTCAAAAAATTGCCAGCTTCAAGAGATTCTGGACGTGCATTGGAAAAGTCGCTCGCATCAAAACTGCCACACGTAAACAGTATTCAGACTCCCATTGACTTTAATACCGGCAGGCGTCAGTTTTAGAGTTTTGCTAATTTTTCGCTGTTTCGATGGAAATTCACAAATTTTTCGGTGAAGCGAAACGGGAGGAATTAGCCCATCATTAATGGTGAGTGTAATTTAAAAAGTGTAATTTACATATAAATGATACACCATAGAAATCATAACAAAATCCCTTTAAAGAAATAACAAGTGGGGTTCTATTCATAAATAAATATCCAATAAATGGAATAATTCGACTCGAAGTAAGACACTGATTGGTTGTTTCACTGTCAAGTAACAGATGCGACAAAAGGAAAAAAATACTGTTGCATTCGGCATTTTTGCATCTCATGGCAGCAATTTCAGACTCAAAGCTCTGCATGGGTTTATATAGGCTCCTGCAGTGCTTAAAGATTGGCAGTAAAAGCAAACAGCTTTTTTCTTTTCAACACAGCCTGTGGTTTGCTAATATCTTATAAATGAGTAGATGTAGTCTTTTATCCATCATAATGAAACATTAAACCCAAGCAAAATGTAAAACCTGTTTTCAAAGTATGGGGCATTTGCCTCTATTGTGAATTCCAACAATTTTGTATCTCTCTGTGTCCTAAGGTTTCAATTCAGTTCTGAAATTTTTGTCTCTTAAAAGAACATATAGCGTAAAGTGTGGGTTGCTCTTCAATAAAAAAATTGCTAAAACATTCAGGGATATAAGTTGAACTGCTTCCATAAACCGACAAACAAATAGTGCATAGTACATAAACATTATAGAAAAGATTAGGCTTTTTGTTGTCAACTCAAAACTCCAGCTTCTTGCTGTTAAGTAAATCCAGATAAAAACTAGAAGAGCAGGATACTGCAGCCTCATCCTTCAAACACATGAATTTAAATTAACACCATTATAATTTTTTTATTTGTCTCTGTGATATTTACACAGTCAAAGATGGAACCCATAACTACATTTATCAGACTGTAATTAAACCAAAGGGTGTTTTTAACTGAAAAATCATTTCTAAAAATAATGCTAAAATGTAGAGAAAAATAAGGGATCCACAGCCATCTTTCTTTCAGGGTGGCCTTTGTCCCTAACCATACAAGGGGGATATAAAAACATATAATACAAAACTGTAGTGTTTGCTATAGTTCACCTACAGTATAGCAAACATCAGCAAATAGAATTGGCTGGTTAAGGTTATAGGCTATTATATGTTACTGCAACAAGGTGGGGGGTACAGAAAGAAAAATGGTGTGGGGTATAAACCTTGTGTACATTCATATTCAAATCATCATTATTCCTCATTAAACATATACCATAGTGGGAGGTGGTTCTTAACAATAGTATAAGCTGCTAAATCTCTAGTTCCAAAAAACTTTGTTCCTTTCATTACATTTGTGGGTACAATCAGACCCTCACAGTGATGCCTGGTATCTATGAATCTGATATGGGCAATTGCCCTAGCTGCATATGAACTGTTAGTAGCTAGGTGAAACCCCTACATACTCAAGGTTTCCCATAACAGGTGTAGGACCTGTTATCCAGAATGGGACCTAGGGATTTCCGGATAAGAGATGTTTCTGTAATTTGAATCTCCATACCTTCAGTCTACTAAAAAATACTTAAAAAATTCATTAAACCCAATAGAATGGGTTTGCCTTCCATAAGGATTCATTATATCTTAATTGGGATCAAATACAAGATACTGTTTTGTTATTACAGAGAAAAATTTAAATGAAATTATAAAATGGAGTCTATGGGTGATGGCCTTCCAGTATTTCAGAGCTTTCTGGAAAATGGGTTTCCGGATCATGGATTCCATACCTGTGCTACCTTGCTCTACCTCTACTTTCACGTTAGCTACATATCTGGGGAAGTAAACCTATAGATAAATGGCATTTTACTAAACTCAGTTGTTTCTACTCCCTAACCTGCCTTACATGGAGGGCAAGGCAATAGGTAAATGTTTGCACCAAACAGGTACAAATTACCCCACTTGGGTTATTCAGTCATCATCCCATGCTGCAGACTGGTCAGACTATTTTTAAAAAAAAATTTTGTTAATTTTCTTAATTCAGGCAAGGTTCACTAACACTGTTTTCTGCTGTAGAGTCTGTCCATTTATACTTTCCCTTAAAATATGTGTTACTGGCAAAAGTCTAGTCTGGCACAAATAATATAATCTGTTGCATCTGAAGTCAATGTTATATAAATATCTGGATAGTCAATATTCTCCTAGGGTATCTCATTATTTGATTCTCCTTCTCCCACACAGGGGACTGTGCTTGGCATTCACAGTCTAATGCACAGTTTCAAGACTTGCGCGTGGTATCTAGGATTGCCAGGCAGCAGTGAATGCAGCTCAGAAAGGAAAGGCTTGCTTTGCTGTCACAAACATCCCTCTCTTTGCTGATGTGATCCTTTGTGCCTGTGCAGGCTGATGAGAGCAGGATTAACCAGACAGACAGGGCATGGCATGTGGCACCCACCTTCTTTTGGTGTGCTGGAGACGGTGAAGGATAAGATAAGGAACCATGACACAACTAGATAATTTCTCATTTTGCATCAAATGACTGACTGAGAGAAGACTAATATAATCTCTTCCCTTGAGTCCTAGACTATGCCCTTGAAGAAATTTAAAAAACAATGACTGCAGCAAAAAGCTGTATACAGTATATATATATATATATATATATATATATATATATATATATATATGTGTCAGAAAAAAAGGGAATTATAACATATTTTCGTAAAATTTCAGAATATATCATTCTGATACAAAGACCCTATACTATTATAAATATAGCAGGTGGAAAGTAATAAACAGCTTGGCACTATTATACCAGCATAATAATTTGCCAGCAAATGCTGACATAACTTTGCTATGGAAGATGGACTCTAGCGTTACTTCGCACTCTTATGCCAGGCGAAGTTTCACTCTGGCGAATTACTTTGCAAATACACTAAGATGCGGATTTTACTAAACATTACCTCTTGCGCCAGACTTGCCTTCGCCACCTCAGACCAGGCAAAGTGCAATAGAGTATATAGGACTTCCTCAAAAAATAGTTGAAAATTCTAAGTCCCAAAAGACGCTGGCGACTTTTCATATTTCAGGGTGATAGGCTGCAAAAGATCATACATTTTTTCTGGGGTACCCGGCTTCCCCCCTACATTTCCTAACATATGGCACATAAACTATACACTGGGCTCATGTGTAGGGCAATATAACAACTTTATTTTATTTAATTAAGGTTTCCTGGGCTTGTGTAGCGTAATGTATTGGCTGCAACATATACGTCCATTCAACTTTAACTTCCCGCCGTATGCAAATTAGCCACCGCTAGCGCAACTTCACTTTGCTTGCCGCAGTAACGCTAGTGCAACTTCGATTTGCTTGCCGCAGTAACGCTAGTGCAACTTTGGTAGCGTTCGGTGCCCTGGACGCAATTTCGGATTTTAGTGAATTAGCGTTGTCCTGGCAAATCTATGCCTGGCGAAGTGTTGCGATGTGAGTGAAGCCATCGCTGGTGAATTTTCGTAGGTTAGTGAATTTGCTCCCATGTGTTTAACTACTTCTAAAGCAAGTGTTAGGCCCATAGCAACATCTGCACACTACAAACCCTTGGTGTCTAGACTTATGCTTATGAATAAGCCGGTTACAGGTGCAGGCTCAAAGAGTACACCCAACAGTGCTTCACAATTTGGTTCTGCTTCAGCCAATGGGCAGCTTACCATGTGCATTGGAGAAAGGATATAAAGGCACTACAGTATAGAATGTTGTATAAAAATGTGCAAGCCAAGAAAAAAATCTATTGGGGCCATCTAAATATCATCTTCTAAATAGACAAGAATGATAAAAAGTAACTGCTTCCCCCCCCCCCCAGCAGCCAAACAAAAGAACATTGGGAAGGTAACCAGATAACAGCTCCCTAACACAAGATAACAGCTGCCTGGCAGATCTAAGAACAGCACTCAATAGTAAAAACCCATGTCCCACTGAGACACATTCAATTACATTGGGAAGGAAAAACAGCAGCCTGCCAGTAAGCATTTCTCTCCTAAAGTGCAGGCACAAGTCACATGACTGGGGGCAGCTGGCAAATTGACAAAATGTCTAGCCCCATGTCAGATTTTAAAATTGAATATAAAAAAATCTGTTTGCTCTTTTGAGAAATGGATTTCAGCACAGAATTCTGCTAGCGTAGCACTATTAACTGATTCATTTTGAAAACATTTTTTTCCCATGACAGTATCCCTTTAAAGGTATTCTGTCATGATTTTTATGGTATAGTTTTTATTTCTAAATTATACTGTGTGCATTGTACAAAATTAATTCTACCATTTAGGGCAGAGACATAGGCTGCAATTCGGGGAGACAAATCTCCTCTTTTTCGGGGCAAGAAAAGAAGAGGCGATTTGTTGCTGGGCAACTATTCTCACACAAAAACCATCGTTTGCCTCTACCCTTAAAGGAGAAGGAAAGCCCCAGGGCGCAAAACCCCTCCCCCCCTCCCCTCCGTTGCCCCCCCTCCCTCCTCCCCCCTGGCCTACCCCTCCCCCTGGGCAAATGCCCCTAACTTGTTACTCACCCCTCTGCGCAGGTCCTGTCCATGGAGTTCGCAGTCACCATCTTCTTCCACGCGCGTCTTCTTCCTGCTCTGACTGGCGTCTTCTGGCGCATGCGCAGTAGGAACAGTTACCGGTACGGCTCTACTGCGCATGCGCCGAATGTCACGAAGTGAAATCGGAAAACTTCGTGACATTCGGCGCATGCGCAGTAGAGCCTTAGCAAATGTTTTGGAAGCTGATATGTCTAATGGGCGAGGATTCATGTACTTGCCCAGACTCCACCCAGGTCATTGGAGCACCTGCATATATGTTGTATTCGCACTGTTCGTTATATTCGCTCTATAAAATGTCAACTGCGAACATGTCTACCAAATAGTCTTTTAGGCTGATCACATGCAGTGTATATTTGCCAGTGGAGAATATATGCTGTTTGGCATAGCTATTGTGGAATGCTAACAAAAATATTTTGACATTGTATCAAAACAGGAATTTCAAGTCCTCTGGTTCTTTGCTACATTCTTTGCTACAAGAACCAGCGGTTTGACATCCATATATAGATTGATAGCAATAAAATAGATAATGTTCATTAAATATATAATGTGGCTGCCCATTTGGCCACTTATTCCTGAACTGACTCAGCTAAAGATCTTTATTGTGAAGAAAATGTTATAGCCTGTTCATGCCTGATTGTACTTGCAGAACAGACAGATGGCACAGTGCAGCAATTCAGTGTTTAGCTATGGTTCCTTCATTGCCGGCTTCCCTTCAGTTCATTCTGAACAAAGCAGACCATCTACAAAATTTCAAATAAAAAATGTACAGCCCCGTGCTGCTGCTTCAGGCAATATAATGGTAGAAATTACTACGTTGAACTGTTGTCCTTTTGATAATTCAGGAAATAAAAAAATGGCTTGTGCAATACAGTGCAGTAGTGAGGACTACGAAAATCCATTTATGACAGATATGATACCTTTCGTGATAGAGAAAGCAAATGTAGCTAATAAAGAAGCATTAACTGTATGTAAATGCTAAAATGTTCTTATTACCTGGTAACAATCATATACCTGCAGTTAACTAGCAGCATAGTTCTGCCCACACAACAGTCTAGAACTAGCCTTGGCTTACAATAGAGCTTTAAACCTTTTCTGCCATTATCTCTAAATAATAGTGAATCACTAGCAAAGGAAAAATTATGGTCAATATTGTGTTTGCTTACAATATTCTAGCAGTATGAGATTCTACTAGGGTAATGTAATAAAAGGCACAAAGCTTGTCCAGGTATAGTCACCCGTGGCAACTGATTAGGTGTTGGTATTTAAAGAGCTGATCAGTAAATGCCACGTGCTGATTGGCTGCTGTGTGACCAGTAGCAAACGTTGCACCTTTTATTAAATTCCCTGCACAATGAATTTCTTTGTGATCATTCAATTGGTGAACGTATAGTAACAATATGAGCATTAGTAAAATGTGAAGAAAAGCACAGTAAAGGTAAAAGGAAAGAGGTATTATAGGGATGAGTAGGAAGTATAAAAAAAATACAAAATGAAAAGGAGTCATGTGCTTTGAACTAATAATATAGTCGTATCCTCTATAATATTAACATTAGTATTGCCCGTTTAATTTACCAGATTTTTATTCTGTGTAATTTTCATCTGCATTCAAGAATATGCAAATTAAAGTCGAGGACATATTTTCATTAATGATAACTGTCATTCCTTGATGCTTTTAATTCTGCTAACAGCAGGGAAGGGTCAGGTGACAGATCGCTCTCTCTGACAGTGTATGAGGGAATTTATTTAAAATTCTAGTGTCGGTTCACAATGAACTTTGACAAATAATCTCTCTCTCTCTTTAGTTAATTATCTGTCACATTAGAGTTGTACTAAGAGGCAGGGGGCAAATATTGATCATTATCAAATAACTATTATTTAGATTAGTTTTCTATATTATTATATAATTGGTATGGATGTATAATATATTTTTCCTTTATAGCAGAGTTAGTTTGGGCAAAAAAAGTTAATTTCCAGTTTTTCAGTTTGACAGATATTAAACTCCAGGCCTCAAACTCACAGATGGATTTCCATCAGTGGCATACCTAGACCACGCCTCCCCCCACACCCACTGTAAAAGGGACCTTAAGGCCATCCCCTGGTCATCGGCCCTCTCGTCTGCCCATCCTCCTTCACTCTTGTTGTCCAACCCCTCTCACTCGCCCATTCTCCCTTCCTTCTTTTTGGGCAACCAACCTCCCTCTCACCCACCCATCCTTACTCCCTCTAACCTGGTTGCCCTGTTCTCACTCTCCCATAAGCCTTCCTTTACTCTAGTTCACCCACCTCCCTCTCTTTTGCCCATCCTCCCTCTCTCCTTTCAATCCTGCCTTCCTCTTATGCCCCCAATTTTGTGCGGCTGGTAAGTGGGTATTTATAGAGGAAACAGGCCCAGCAGTCTAGTCTTCTCCCTCTCATGAGTGTCTGCTTCCTCTATAGTTATGCCACTGATTTTAATGTATTTTCTATTTAGTCAACCCAAGCTGAAAGTCTGAAAAAAAGGAAAACAAATGCGTATGGGCAAAATGCATATGTATGTTTTGAGAGGTACTTAAGCAGTGTCCTGGAGTGTCCTTTGCAAGCACAAACTAGTGGGTGCACTGAGCATACAACAAAGGGACCTTGGGCATTAAATGTTTAAGCTTGTATCAGAGATGCTCTTTTAATTAATAGAACTATTAACAGGAGCACCGGTAGCATATTAGGTAAGTGATTACAATTACTGGGGAACCCCATCTGGCACCCCCTCCAGTGATTTTGATGTTCCTTCTCCTTTAATGGCAATTAGATTGCAGTGTGCTAGAATTTTGTTCTGACAAGGCTGAATTGCACTTAACTGAAAAATCATACCTAGTTCCAAAGTAGTAAAAAAGGGGAAATTCTACTGTAATAATTCAGACTCAAAATTATATTCTGAAGGAGCTCTATGCAAATTACTAATAAATGGATTTGTAGTCAAGCAGTAATTGTGTCAGGGAGCTGTTATCTTTTTTTTCTGTTGATGGGCTGCTGGGGGGAGGAGGTGGGCGATGTCACTCTAATTTGCAGTGCAGAAGTAAAGAGTGATTGAAGTTCATCAGAGCACAAGTCACATGGCTGGGAGCACCTTGGAAACTAACAACATGTCTAGACCTATCTCAGATTTTAAAATTAAACATACTAAAAATCAACTTTTTTGAAAAACAGATTAAGTGCAGAATTCTGCTGGATGATCACTATTAACTGATGCTTTTTGAAAATAAAAACTGTATTCCTGTGACAGAATCCCATTAAAGGAAAACTATACCCCCAAAATGAATACTTAAGCAACAGATATTTTATATCATATTAAGTGGCATATTAAAGATCTTACCAAACTGGAATTTATATTTAAGTAAATATTGCCCTTTTACATCTCTTGCCTTGAACCCCCATTTCATGATGGTCTGTGTGCTGCCTCAGAGGTCACCTGACCAGAAATACTGCAACTCTAACTGTAAAAGGAAGAAGCTGAAGAGTTGAAGCAAAAGAAACAACTCTGTCTTTTAATTGGTTCATGTGACCTAAGAAATATAGTTTGTTTGGTTTTGGTTTGTTTGTGTGCACAGTGAATCCCAGGGGTGGCCCTTATTTTTTAAAATGCCAATTTTCTATTTATGATTACCCAATGGCACATACTACTAAAAAAGTATATTATTATGAAAATGGTTTATTTACATGAAGCAGGGTTTTACACATGAGCTGTTTTATGCAATATCTTTTTATAGAGACCTACATTGTTTGGGGGGTATAGGTTTCCTTTAAGTTTAGAAAAGGGGAAGAGTTCAATAAAAAATTGCTATTTTTAAATACATTAACTCCCTGGGCAAAGATGGCTTAGCCTGGGAAGTTAATGTTCCATTTGAGTAAAGCACACATAAAATGCTTTATATATATATATATATATATATATATATATATATATATATCTTATTATTTAAATTAAAATAATAGCCAAAATATTGTTGATATTTTTTTCTGAACAAAGATACTAAAAATATACCCATTTAGTGGTGTAAGTATAGGTATGGGACCTTTATCCAGAATGCAATATTGCAATGTAATGTGGATCTTCATATCTTAAATCTAATAAAAAAATCATTTAAAAATTAAATCCAGTAGGATTATTTTGCCTCCAATAAGGATTACTCATATGTAAAGGTTAAAAATGTGATTCATTTGGATAATATGGTGTCTGTAGGGGTTGGTCCTCCTATATAATATTCCTTATGCATTTGTCTGCAATATATAATACTGCTATAGTTCTGTATGAGAACTTATATTTCACCAATTTTTTCCCTCAACCTCCTACAAAGAAAATGTGCATGTTTCACTGTACTTACACAAAGTCTAAGCATACAAAGTATGCAATTTACCTATAGCCCACAAATGGAGACATTGTAAACATTTCTATAATTGGCCATTGTATAATTAAAATTGTAATAATATATAATTTATATAATTGTAATGTGCTACGCTGGACTATTTTTTTTAGTTCTTTCTTCTAAATGAAGAATGCTTAATAGTTTTTTTATGAAATTTAGATTTTTTTTAGTTCTTTCTTCTAAATGAAGAATGCTTAATAGGGGGGAACAGTGCTCTTCCACACTTACAGGATCTGCCGGATATCAGCAGCTGGGCCAGTCGGGGGGTTAAAACCTTGAACGATATTGTGGTCAATGGGGAATTGCAGCAGTTCCAAAGCCTACAGGGCACTTACCACTTGCCACATTCCATGTTTTTCCGATACCTTCAGCTCAGGCATGCCTTTACCACCCAATTCCCCACTAGACCCATTACACTGGTTGAGACTACTTTAGAGGTTTATCTGAGGAAGGTGGACCTTCGGAAACCTACCTCCCGGTTTTATGTCATACTAGAACAGGCTAGTCCAGATCCTCTCATGAAGATTAGGGATAAGTGGGCTGAGGATATTCCGGGCCTGGACGAGGAGATGTGGACTGATGCGCTGAAGCAGGTCCCAGATATCACCATATCAGTTAGAGACAGGTATATACAAACCAAGTTTCTAAACAGAGTATACCTTACACCGTATAGACTGGCGAAAATATATCCTATGGTTTCGGACCAATGCAACAAATGCAGCCAGGAGGTAGGCACTGTTATGCATGTTTTCTGGGATTGCCCGAGGATTCAGGGGTTCTGGGAAGAGGTTCTGCAGCACATCTCTCTAGTCTTGGATGTCCCGAGTTTTAGGACCCCTTTAGTCTGTCTCTTGGGCGTTATGGATGATCTGGGTTTGAAAGCTGTAGTCAAACTGTGCTACTTACAGCTTTTGTTTTATGCTAAAAAATCTATTCTTCTACATTGGAAATCAGTGGACCCCCCGACCGTTACCTTCTGGAGGAGACAGGTTAATATTATCCTCCCTTACCAGAAATTGGTCTATGTTGCTAGGGGTTGCCCCAAGAAGTTCGAGGGCATTTGGGGAGCTTGGTTGGAATACGAGGAGAAGCGCTAGGATTGTGTTGCTTTTGTGACGAGGTTCTGACTGCTGGTTCTACTTTCCCTATGTATGTCCTATTATTATTTTCGTGTGTGTATGTATGTTTGTTTTGAAAATGCAAAAATAAAAACTTTTATAAAAAAAAAAGAATGCTTAATAGTTTTTTATGAAATTTAGATTTATTTGAAATATTTAACCCCAGAGCTAAATTAGAGTAAAACCCTGCAATGTTATGGCTTTGAACATTAAATAATTGCATTTCTCAATTGACTGCTATGCAATACTGAAGAGGTGTTTTGAACGGATGTTACATCAGCTACTGCACCTATTCAGGTTACAATTTATCAGCATTTCCCTTGATGGACTGAGCAGTGGGAGATTCCAGTGTTCTCATTATCACTGCCAGAGTGCTCTGCAGGGATATCTTTCCTACTGAGTAACTCAGAGGCTCCAAGTCTAAGCTAGAATGCTCAGGGGAATATATTTCTGACTCATATTTTGTGGATCTCGCCTCAATCTGCAGAGAATTTAGTGTCCATTATGCCCTTCTGAAATACAGGCTGTCACCGCTGAAATAAACACCCCTGCATACATTATTTACTAATTTATTATTGCTAATCAGAATTCCAGTAAGTATAATAATATTCCTTACTTCATCTCAACATGATATTGTATTTGAGACATCATAGTGGTAAGTTAGTATTGTAGGTGCTTTATTCAAGATATTAATGTGCTTTTAGAAAAATGTTTAATGAAAACCTGTAGTCCAGGACCATGCAATCCTTAATATGGAATAGAGATGACTTTTCAATGAGTTCCCATTCAATTATCCACAATTTACATTATAGTTATATTTATGGGACATATGTAGTGCAAAATTATTATTATTATTATTATTATTATTATTATTAACTGGAATAAGTGATAACATATTTGGCAGTGCTGTAAATAGTTGGGTGTATACATTGAACATGTAGATTAAAATACAAATATTTACTGATAAAAGGGATAAATACAGTTTACAATCTAATAGGAGAAGGGGGTATGAGACACATGGTGTGGGGATGGTCATGGTTATTTTTAGCAAGTTGACCCTATTATTTCCTCTAAATGAAATTCTTGATGACAGTGTCCACTCCTAAACTGGATGCTTGCAGTGAACTTATTTAGAAATGTTTTGCCTTGCATCTCAATCCAATCAATGATAAAACATGCAGTTGCCGCTAATTATAGTAATCAAATGCTGCTCTCTTAAAGGAGTTGTTTACCTTTGAGTTAACTTTTAGCTTGATGTAGAGTTATATTCTTACTTATTCATATTGATTAATATTTTTATTTTTTGGGTTATTTACCTGCTCTCCAGTTTGCAATTTCAGCAATCTGGTTGCTAGGGTCCATATTACCCTAGCAACCATGCACTAATTTTAATTTGAGACTAATTAGGAGAGGGCCTGTATAGAAACATAAGTCATATTAAAAGTAGCAATAACAAAATATTTGTAGCCTTACAGAGAATTTGGTTTAAGATGCAGCCTGTGACCCCATTTGGAAGCTGGAAAGAGTCAGAAAAAAAGGGCAAATAATTGAAAAGAAATTAAAAAGAAATAATGTAGACTAATTGAAAAGTTGCTTAGAATGGGCCATTCTATAACACACTTAGTTAGTTAGTTAACCACCCCTTTAAAGCTTCTAAGGAAAAAGCACCCAAGCCCCTGGGTCTTAAACATCCTGAAATCTCAAAGTTTTCTTTTTAAACTATCCAAATACAGTAATTGTCTCTCTCTCACAGCTAAAATCTGAAGTAACAGGGTTGACCCTGAATTTTAATACATGGCTGTAATCATGGACAAATTTTATCGCTTTATTACCTCTTGCCAGCATTCCAGTCAAACCTTTGAGTCACTTCCACGAGAAGTTACATGTTAATATATTGTAGTTTCTTAATTTGATCAAGTGTTGTTTTCATTTTGACAGCTACCTTCCTTACAACTCCAGGAAAACACACATGTGCTCTCTTTCAGCTTGCACATCAGGATAACATCAGCTGTCCCACTATGCTGCCGATCACAGAATTTAAGACAACTTTCTTCATGGTTACATATCACACTGACTTGCCTGCTGCTAGATTATAGAATGTAAAGGAACAATGGGGTCAAACTCATGCCATCATTCAGACATTTTATGGTGCCATCTTGGGATTCTACCTGAAACATGTTGTATGATGTGGCACAACAAAATATCTATTTGCAAGGAATGATGACCTGTGTTTGAGCTTTTAGTCCATCTATAAATGCTTTATAAAGTTTACATTATGCTGATGGTTGGGGTTAAGGATCTCTGCATGTGGATTCATTACTTGCATGCATGAAGTTAAATAAAGTGTCGTGGGGACTTATTTCTTCTTATTAGTCTTTTTTTTAGAAAGCTAACAAAGAGGCATAGGATGGCATATACAGCCTCTAACCGGGGTGATTTGGCTTAAATAAGCATGTAAAGGAAGCCACCTCCTCAGGGAATTGGGATGGGATTTAAAGATTTCTCTGTTTTCTATTTTTATTGGTTGAATTGAATGCAGGTTGGACTCTTGATCAATTACAAGTAAGGAAGCCGAACCCTGCCTTGTTTTACAAGCTGCTATCTTTAAAAGGATGTTTGGTACTTGCTGTATGATCTCCTTTTTTCATACAAGAATCTAAGATAAAGCTGAGTGTTTTTTTATTGTTTGTGTTTTGTGTGTTCTGCTAGGGATGCTTCAAAGCTTTATTTGGATGAATTTTAATAGCTTGGCCGTTGTGTTACGTTCTGTGATTAATTAGCAGTCAAACAATAATTATGATATTTAGTTTAAAAAGAGATCTATGACATCTATGGCATTGTGTATTTTTTGCTCCTTATTTGTTAAAAGGGATTTATTACTGGGGACAGCTTTGTTCAAAGTTTCAATGTGCTGGAATTGTGGCTCAGGAATCACACTTATGGAGCAGTTGCAAATGAAGAGCTGTATCACAATGTATTTATGATGTCATGTTCTGTTTCCTTTGGCACTGATTCTAAAATAAGGTTCTCAGATCATCTGAAATTTGAGTGCACATATAGAAAAACTAGCAGATGGGGCATTAATGTTTGCAGTTCATCTACGCAGCCCTACTAAAGGTGGCCATACACGGGCTGATATAAGCTGCCAACAGATCAAGTCAGCAGCTTATTGGTCAGTGTACAGGGCCCTCCAACAAGCTTCCATGAACAATATCTGGCCGAAAATAGGGAAGATGTTGATTGGGCAGGTTTAAAAATCCTGTTGGATTGTGAACTGCATCGGTTCAGTGATGCAGTCCTTGCACAGACTGCCTGCATTCCTGCCATTGTGATAAGATCGTTGGGCCCTAAGATGACCTTGCCAAATGACGGATCTTTGTGTGTATGGTCACCTTGTGCATTTATTAGACATCTAGCTAACTTTTTAATTTATGTAGAAACCTTAATCTAAAATGCTGTACCTGACAACAAAGAATTCTGTGATATTGTTTGTTTCAGTTCTAGTTTTCGCCACAGCAAGAGCCACTGGAACAAACTGACTCAAAACACAAAATATACAAAAGACCACCACCAATGAATTTAAGGTGTCAAAGCAAGATCCCACACACACTGCAGCAAGGATATTGAGTGATTACTAATGTTCTCTGAAAATGACTGCAGAATAACTTGCTAGAATTACAAATACCATTTATAGCAGCAATGAATTATAAAATTCCATCTGTTCACTTGACTAAATGAAGCACCATGCCATTTTCCATACTTTTAGCATATAAAGAGAAGTAATTCTACAAGAATTCTTCATCAGAATCAGTTGGACCCCTAATGTGAATGCAAATTCAAATAGATCTTTTGGGTTTTTCTTGCTGACTAAGGCCATGCAATTGTTTAGTTAGAACCAGTTATGACCCCAGAGTTTGTTTAATGAATTCACAGTTTAAATTGTGAATGTACGCAACTGAATAACTCTCCTACATTGTAGTGTGTTGTGACTTTCCACCTGGAGATTTTATGGGTTTCACCTGCTCACTTTGTGACTTTGACCTGGCATCCCCCACAGTTGTGTCACTTGATCCTTTGGATGATCTTAGGCTGATCCTTACCCTCTAAACATCAAGTCCTTCACTCTAAAGCTGGCCACAGACGCAAAGATCTAATCGTAGTAATCAACATACGATCGGACTTCACCATCTCCCAACCTGCCACTAACCATTCCGATCAAATAAAGTACAAAAGAACAGATCAGCCGATGTTCTGCCCCTGACAGCAATTGTACGAAAGTTATGTCCGACCAAAGCTAGTGACAGTCTCCCTCTGAAAATTGTACAATACATGCAGAGATATTACCGGCAGCCGACAGAAATCTTTTAACCTGTCTGATCTACCAAACGACCGATCACCGCCGGACGAAAAATGTCGGGACTCTCCACACACAGTCTGAAAATCGTACGAATCCTCGATTCGTACAATCAGATCTTTGCATCTATGGCCAGCTTAAGCAGATCTTGGTGTAGCCCAAGATACTACATAATTAGTTATTTATGTTAGGTGATAGTTAACATAAGCTTTTATCAACACAGATAAATACACATGCGACTCAGTTAATGCCTTTAAGAATGGCTTGGATGATTTTTTGGACAGACATAATATCAAAGGCTATTCTGATACTAAGCTCTATAGTTAGTATAGGTCTGGGTAGATAGAATTTGATTAAAAGTAGGGAGGGGTGTATGTATGGATGCTGGGTTTTCATTTGGAGGGGTTGAACTTGATGGAATTTGTCTTTTTTCAGCCCAATTTAACTATGTAACTATGTAACTATTATCTCTGGGTATGGGTCCTCACTTAAGGTTGGGTATTACAGAACTATAACACTTAGGTTGAGCAAATAAATTGAGCACCAAAATAACTCTTTATTTATAGAATTGTTGTGCAACCTCCAGGAGAACAGTTTTTAATATAAATTTAATATAGTTACTCACATACATAGATTCCAGCACCTTCGTGAAATATGTTAGCGCTCTATAAATACATGTTAATAATATAGTGAATAAAGTACCCCCTCTTGTAAATTCTAAGGATATTATTATTTTGGGACCAATAGGATATCCTATCCATATAGAGTTAATCCCCTACCTTTCCTATGTAGTTCTCTTACCCTTTGTTATTGGGCAATGCCCTTGCAACAGTTTTAGTGTAACCACCTCACCTATTGGACAAAGAGTGTAATGACTCTCCCCTGCCACACTGATATATAGTGTTGTGCACAGAGTGGCCTCATCCTCTTTGGCTCCTGGTGCTGCTGCTAGGTGATCTCCATTGAGCCTGGGATCACCATAGGCCCCAGCAAGTCATTTACCCCAAAGGGACCTGACACCTTTGAAGTCGGGGAGCAGGTAACCCCGTGAATGAGGAACAGCTAGCATAGTAAGCTCCTGCAATAGACTCTCTAGGAGAGTAAAACAGAGAGCTGCAGCGGAAAGAGCAGGTGTCGCTCCAACAAGGATTTGTAAAAGTAAGTAGCTTTCCCAAAAGGCCTGTTTGCCTTTAGAGCAGGGAACTCAGTTGATAGGCATCTAGGTTAGCAAAGGACTACTTGTACCCTACCTGATCGATCCCGATCCCCTCACTGGCAACTTTGGTTGAATGGGAATTGATGTACACCTGTCTGCTGATACCTCAAGAAGTCATATCTGTCTAACTGTGATCATTTCTCTGTCCACTGTGATTTCATCTGCTGTATCCTGCAAGTGCTTGTGAGTAAACCTGATGTCATTTGCCTCTGGTATAATAAACCTGTTCACCTGTTTTACTATCCAAGAACCTCCTGGTGTCCAATTTATCTACTTTTGCACTAATTAGCCTGTGGGTTGTAGTTTTACAACATCTTAAAGGGGAAGCTTCCATTTGGCGACGGCTCTGCCCTGGGTGTAGATTCACATGTAACCCAAGCTCACTCCACTAGCTGGACACCCTTAACTCCTCATTGGCAGGATAGCCCAAGAAAGCATTATCGAGGAGTTTCATGACCATATAAAAACACGAGGCCAAAGGCCGAGTGTTTTTATACAGGTCATGGAACTCTGAGGTAACTTCTAATATCCTCATATTTTGCAACTAGGGGGTACTATTTATTATAATAATAATACACACGTTTCAGTGAGTCATGTGACAGAAATGACATCAGAACTCACCATTTATAACTGATGACATCAGAACTCACCGTATATAAGGATATCATTTACAGGATATTCATGGCTTTTATGTATTATAATAATAATAAAGATGTTAATAATCGGAAGTGTCCAGTCCCTTCAAGTGAAACCTAGGTGAGCTACAGTAGTCCCAGGTGGTACACCCAGGGCACTAATCCTTCTCAGTGAAGCTTGAGGCTGCTCACTAACCAAACTGATCCTATCTCACACTCCTGGAGTGAGCTATTACAGAACTATCCTCACACTAACTTACTGGGCCTGCCTCTGTCCAGGCCCTAACATGCACCCACCTTTCAGATAGGCACACATTTACCATGTAGGCACTCAAGGGTCTGTGGCTAGAGTGGCAGTTTAAAGGGACGGCCCTCTGAAGTCTATATGGTGAATAAAATGGACACACACAAAAACAAAACTATTCCCTTGCCGTCCTATACTTTCCCTTGAAATCCAGTGGCAGAGGTGGGGGGATAGTGGGTACACAGGGCTGAATTTGCAGAAGTGACGCCACGTTGTGATGTCACCTCCACTGATGTTACTGTGCTGACAGGAGTGAAGCGGTAGGGTGGCTAGGGCAGCACTGGACCAAAATACTGTGCTACAGGTACCGTAGGTGGAATTCAAAGAAAGAGGCAGAGCACACGCTGCCTTCCTCTTTTATAGAACAAAGCAATGACTACTGATCAACTACTGAACTGCTAGTAAAATACTCATGATAAGTAAACAGGTTCCCCTCCCACCTGTAAATTAGGACCCACTTAGTCGGTCCAAACCCTTAGCTGCCTGAATAAAGGGTAACTTAATTTTCAGTCCCTTACATTGTTTACGAACTTGAAACTTGACTTTAAACATTTTTTTATCTGTTCTTTAAATACTTTGTGACCTAAATAGTTTGGGGTTTGTTTACTTAATACATCCTCTGCCTCTACAATTATCCTTCTTTGCATTCATCATATTCCATTTTTCTTTCTAGAATGCAAGAGTATATGAATAGACTACAACAATGCTCCTCTCCCCCCATACCTTTTTAAAAGTGGACACATAAAACCACGTTGCCGTTAAATATGTTTAATCTTATAAGACCTTTTATATATGTGTGTGTATGTATACATGTGAGCCGAAACGTGTTGATACAACATGCACAAATAAAGACTTGCTGATACATGCTTGATGGCGGCTGCTGTGAGTGCTTTTGTAGACTGCTATCATTAACTTTGGTTAGCACCCGGCTAATTTTTATTCGATCGGTAAGTGCCAATTTTTATATATATATATATATATATATATATATATATATATATATATATATATATATATATATTGATAAGATGGGTGGCACTCCGCTTCCCGACTGCACCCAGTTGCACGGTTAAAGTTTTCATATATTTCCAGAATGAACCAGCAACACAGGTTTTTTTCAATAGAAAAGTGTATTTAGTAAATTGCTTTACTAATTTACTAAATACACTTTTCTATTGAAAAAAACCTGTGTTGCTGGTTCATTCTGGAAATATATATATATATATATATATATACATATAAAAAAAAAAGTCCAGACTTCCAAGTTAATTTCTGTTGGATCGGTAACTAGTTCTGTGTCATTTTTACGTATCGCATGTATGGCTGATCGACTACATTCATCCCTGGCCAAGAGTGCTAACAATTTGCCATTCTTGTCCCCTTTTTCATAAAGTGCAAATTTGTGGTAGAGCTGACTTTTATGAGCACACTTCCACTGAGCCTGAGCATATCGTCGTTGTGCAATTACATAATCAAGTTGGGTGAAGTCACAAGGATCCCGGATGTACCCCTCCTCCGCCTCTCTGAGCACGTCCTCTGCAGTAGTCATCGTATGGGCTGCCCCCCTGACATATGCTTTTAGCGCATCCCATACTGAAGGTAGGGGAGCAGTGTTAACGTTAACCTGTAGGAAATCAGTGATGGAGCGTTTCATTTTTTCTTGTAGAACTGGATGAGTAATCCAGAAGGGGTTTAATCTCCAGGTTTTATTGGCCGGGTGTGAGTGGAGTTTCCAAGAGATCAGTAGAGGGGCATGATCTGATACCCCCCTTGGCAAGAAGTCGGCTCTAACAATTTTGGTGGACATGTCCACTGAGGCGAAGGCAAGGTCAATCCGTGACATAGAACCCCTAGAGTAACAGGAAAACATGCGTTTAGAGGGATTACAACTTCTCCATACATCAACCAAGCCAGCGGTGTCTGCCCACGCTTTCAGCCCTTTTGTGCCTGGCCTCCCTGAAGTAGAGAGGGTTAGGCGATCCATACTCATATCCATAACATCGTTAAAATCCCCCAATATCAACGTTGGAATTAACGGCAGAGTTGCCAAGCGTGAAAGTATATCATAGAGTAGAGAGTCATTGAAAGGTGGGGGTATATACACATTTACGATTATATATGGATAGCCAGCTAAGGATGCATGGATCAGGGTAAACCTGCCTTCTGTGTCATTTTGGAGGTCAAGGAGTTGAAAGGGCAGCGACCTATGTATGAGGATCGAGGTGCCTCTAGCATAATTGGAGTACACTAAATGAAATGCCTTAGCTATCCATATCTTCTTAATCGGATTAGGGTTGGTTGACTTGCAAATATGAGTCTCTTGGAGACAGACAATTTGGGGGTTATATTTCCTCAGAAAATTAAAGACCAAAGATCTTTTGAGGGGAGCATTAAGACCCCTCACATTCCATGAAATGGCCGTTATCTCAGCTGCCATTGGATGACATTAAATCCATATATTGGCTCTCCCTATAGAGTAAAGGACAGAAAGAGAGGAAAAGAAGGGGAAAGAGGAGAAGGAAAGAAGAGGAAAAGAGGCAAATCCCATCATGTCCCACCCTACTCCAGACTTCCAAGTTGTGTGCAAGTAAAAAAAGTCCTGTAAATTGCTGCAACGTTTCGAAGCTCCCGCTTCTTTGTCAAGCATCACATAATATCATGACATCACTTCCTAGTTAAAAGTAACCAATTAACACACTTAATAGGTGAATCAATGTCTTACAAGGTTTAGCCCCCAATACACTTTATATAGTCAATAAGTACAATCAGTAGTACGTATTCAGTACCATGTATTTCATATTGCATTATATCTTATGGCATTAGCGTGTTAAACCAAACAGAACTAAATAGAACAATAGTATCTCCATGTGTGTTACAATACATAGTCCATATTACTACCCTATGTGCACAAGATTTATATTCACATAAAAGCATGTAAGTCATACTCCCTATTGAGTCCCTTAGGATGTAGTATCTGCAATGTGTGTATCCAGAATTTCTCCCTCCTTTGGAGTAACGAGTTATTCAACAAATAAAAATTTAACACTATTAGCCTATAAGCAATATACAAGGTCCTTATGCAGAGCAGAATTAAATAATATATTATCAGTTGGTTTAATTTGCTAACTACTTTCGCTAATGACATTTAAATATGTCATTCCATTATTTCAACACACTTTGGTCACATTTAATCTAATATATAATAATACAACTGAGCTGTACAATAAGAGAGATCACTGTAGTGTATGTTGTAAATGAATGCAATTCTTTTTCTCAAATCTTTTCCAAACATTGCATACATTTTGACATTTTGGGGCCCATTTATTAAACCTCAAATTTATCTGGTCAAGGTGTATAAGATGAAAACTCGAATTTTGTGTGAATTTAGAGATTTTTTATACTCCAAAGCTGCTAAAAATACTCCATCTCAAACCTGTCAAGGTCATGTAGTAGTCAATGGCAGATATCCCTGAAGCTGTTTCTTGTAATCGGGATCTGCGCTGGATAATTCGATAAAGTCTGGGTTTTCTTCAGACAATCCGAAAATTCTAGCAGTTGAGTTTTTGGAGAGTCAATCTTACAAATTGACAATCGATTTTGTTTGGGTTTTAGTAAATAACTCCCTAAGAACATACTGTACTTTACCATATTACAACTTCTCTTCCTAGATCCCTTGAAAATGTTTGTATATTTATAATTTCAGTATCCTATGGTAGAAAAGTAGGGCTCATTTATTAAGAGTAACCACAAGTGATGTTGCACAACGTTTGCCACACTTGTTCCATAAATTTGCACCATTCATTAAGGGGGTTATTTACTGAAAACACTGCATCACAGAGGTGTGAGGGTTTCCAAAAAGTGAAGAGTCAGATGTAAAAAGTAAAAAATTTTTTATCTAGGACATGGAGACCTAATGCGTTTCGTGCCTGTGTGGGCACTTACTCATAGCCTATGAGTAAGTGCCCACACAGGCACGAAACGCGTTAGGTCTCCATGTCCTGAATAAAATTTTTTTACTTTTTACATCTGACTCTTCACTTTTTGGAAACCCTCACACCTCTGTGATGCAGTGTTCTTGGTTTTTTGCACCTTGGGACTGAGGTGAACTGTGAGTGTTTTCATATTTATTTATATTTTTTCATTATCTTTTGAATTTAATAATTATTTTTGTGAGGTGGCATTATAGACTTTTCTACTGTGGCAGCAGCACAAACTAAAGTATTTGCGGTTATTTACTGAACTCCAAATTTATCTTATATTTTATTAAAAAAAAACTAAGACCAAATTCCCATATCTTATTTATCAATAAAAATCGCTGGATTTTTTGGGGATTTTGTCCAAAACCCCCAATTTTTTGGGTTTTTGGCCTGAATTCAGCACAAACCACAATAACTTCAAATTGAGATTGGTGCTACTCCCATTGACTTATACAAGACCTCGACTGGTGTGAGATGGCGGATTTTGAAATTTGAGTGGTGAATTTTGAAAAATTCTAGTTAATTTTTTTCGATGATAAATTAGAGCTTTTGCCCCAAAAAGCCTGACCAGATAGATTTTGAGGTTCAGTAAATAACCCTCTAAGGGCAGAGACACACGCTCACATTCGGAGAGATTAGTCGCCCGGTGATAAATTGCCCCTTCTTCGGGCCGACTAATCTCTCTGAACTGTCTCCCTCCGGCTAGAATCGCCGGCGGGCAGTGGTGTAACTACCGGGGGAGCAGGGGGTGCGATTGGGCCAGGGCCCGCACCCCCTCAGGGCCCCCCCGGCAGCTCACGCGTCACGATTCCCGGCGATTCCCCGTGTTCGGAGGGGGGCGGGGGGCCCGGCAGCGTGTCCCGCGCAAGGGTCCGCCCCCTCTAGTTACGTCACTGCCGGCGGGATGGCAGTCGGAGCACTTCATTTTCCGAAGTTGCCCGAAGTTTCCTTGTGAGGTAACTTCAGGCGACTTTGGAAAACGAAGAGCACCAATTGCCTTACATTCCAGCAGGCAGGAGGCAGTTCGGGGAGATTAGAGGAGTCTTGCTGGGCGACTAATCATACCCGAATGTGAGCATGTCTCTGCCCTAAATATACTTACGTCTAAAGTCATTCCTTGCCCTTGAGTGTTTTGGTGAGAAACGCCAATGCTCACTGTCAATCTACTTGAACTCAAGATTACAGGTTGACTTATTTGCCACACAAAAACAACAAGCTTTACATACATCTAGTAGAATGTGTGTGTACTCTTCACTCTTCATGGCCAAGCATCATCTAACTATAAACATTATAGCTGGCCAAGTGAGAGAGAGAGAGATTCTTGGAGGATAAATAATATAGAAATCACTATATATTAATAAGCCTATAAGGAATTACTGTTTTTTCAGGTAACATTGATATCAATGTTTTTAATTCTGATAATTTTGCAGCAAACAAATAGGTATAGCCTACAAATGTTAATGCACAGTAAATGAATATTGTGATTACCTCTTTGATATACCGTCTGCTATATGAACAAAATAACCAATTAGCCCATGATTTTCCACAGCCACGGATACTATTATTTGATTTCTATTTTGTACATCATCAGGACCATTTGATTACAGCTGACTGCGTCAATATTAAAATCAAATGACAGAATTCAGAAAATCATTACAGAGATGGATTAATCTCAAATGAGTTGCTGAGATCACAGCACAGTACAGTGAAGGGTATTTCTAAATAGAATGACCTATTAGTGAAGGGTATTTCCAAATAGAATAATCTTAGTAGCTTTGGTATAATGTTTTCTATCTGGAAATGAGAGTGCATACAGTGCAATGCACAGATTGTTTCACTAAGTCCTTGTTCTTTAAAGCTTATAATGTCATTTGATGCCTGAAGCAACAGCAGCATGAACTGGAATGAGCTGCTTGGGTTCCATTCTGTCATAGAGTTTATTATAGGATTCTATACTAAAGACGATCTGTCACCAAGACTGTACAATAAAGGTCCTTTTTAAGTTAAACACGAAACCCTATTTTTTTTTTTTTTATTAAAGCATCTATAGCTGTTATAAAGGTATATAAAAATCTCAGCTGTCAATCATATATTGTCTGCCCTACACCTCAAGCACAGCAATCACTGCTCATTCGACAGGCCTGTGATGCCCCCTCTCTACTCATTGTCTATAATTGTGGAGCTAGTGTATGGGCATCAAGTGCTCCATGCTGGTTAGGGGACTTATAGTATGTTGATCCAAATTAAAGAAAGATCCCTTATCCGGAAAACCACACTGAGCATTCTAGATAATAGGTCTAAACCAGTACCGGCTCAACTCTAGATGAAGATTTACCAGCTAGGCCAGTCAAATACTGGCCTAGGGGCAACCCTAATTCTGGCACATAAACAAGATTTTGGCATGATGCAAAGCTTGCCTTAATAACAGTGTTCACAAAATGGTGCCTGTCTGGTTTCTGTCATTTGGAATTCCAAGACTATATATATATAGAATATATAGAATATAAGAATTTGGAATTATATCTTAGGGTTACAGGCTGCCTTTAACTTAAAAACTCCTTAAAAATAATGTAAAAATGCTCTTAGTTCTCTACTGACCATAACGGTTTGTTCAAATTGTACCATGCAGAATGGTAACAAGCAAAATTACTCTTTGGAACTTTTGAGAGACTTCACATATTTTTTAAAACACAGCTATTTAGGTTATGTTACACCAGGGATTTTGTTGCAAGAAAAATTAGATTTATTAAAGAGGTGGTTCACCTTTAAGTTAACTTTTAGTATGTTAAAGTATGGCTAATGCTAAGCAACTTGGACCTCAGTTTTTATTTTTTATGGTCTGAATAATTTGCCTAATTCTTTCCATCCCTTAAATGGGGGTCACTGACCGCATCTGAAAACAAGGCTACAAATGTATTGTTATTGCTACTTTGTATTACTCATATTTCTATTCAGGCCCTCTCTTATTCATATTCCAGTCTCCTATTCAAATCAAAGCATGGTCGCTAGGGTAATATGGACCCTAGCAACTAGATTGACATAATTGGAAACTCAATAAAAAGCTCAAAACCATAAATAATAAAAAGCAAAAGCAAGTGCAAATTGCCTCAAAATATCACTCTCTGCCTCATACTAAAAGTTAATTTAAAGGTGCAAACCACCTTTAAGAGACTCAGGATTCTGATATCTGCAATTGTGAGCGTAATCGTTTAAGCAAATCTGTTCACTTCCACCTTCTAACGTCAATACTAAATGCACCATTTCTCATGGGATTTTTGCCATGAAAGCAAAGCTATAGAGCAAGAAGATAAAGACAATGAAAAGAATCCATGAAAAAAAATAATGAAGTACACATATCAAAAAACGTTTGTGCTTGGGAAGAGTAAAAATTTCTATAACCTCAAATGTCAAATATAGGTATATTATAGGTCATCAAAAAGTTCCATTAAAATATAAAGGCACAAGACTGAATGCTTTTGTACAAGTCATGGATATTACCACTCAGAAGAAGAAGAAGAAAGTGATTTTTGAGTTTTGGAAAACAAAGCATAGGCTGTTTCATTCAATATTTACTATTCACTTTTCATGACATTTGTGGCACAAGGCCCATGCTAAGGTCTTTTGTACATACAGTATGTAGAGCTCAGAGCTAGTTGGTACTTTATACCTTATAATAAATAAATAGTAGCTATGAGTAAAAGTAACATGTAAGATGTTGCATCTGTTGTAAGTTACATAACCTTCTGTTCTATAGCAACTGCCTTCATGCAGGTTAAATAATTACAACTGAATCATAAGACTTATGTTTAGCCAATAATTCGCTTAAAGGCTGGCTACAATTCCCAGAACCATCTGACCAACCTTAATAATTGCAAGTCTAAGATTATGGTACTTCTCTATCCTTGTACAATATTGGTGAATTTTTCACTTCTATATCGAACTAGAACTTTCAGTGCTTTAAAATGCTCAATTCTATTTCCAAAAAGCCACTGATACTCATGAAAATTTCACAAATATTAAAGCAAATAATAAGACTGTAATAATAAATGATGCATTTACATCTACCTTTTATTTATGGAGATTACGTAATGATAAAAAAAAGTATTAGCATGCGGATTGTAACCTTTGAAACACTTCAGTAACCAACGGCAGAGGATAGTGATTCTTGATTGTAAATTGTTCATTTTAAATGTGGATCCACACAGAGAGAAAAGGCCATCTTTTAGATGAGAAGAACATAGTTCAGGCGAGAATATTACCTTGGCAGAACTATATTTGGGTTGTGACACTGTAACCAAAGGAACTCCAAATTAACTGGATACAGATATAATAAAACACATCAAAACAAAAAGTCTCTTGGTGCTGCTTTGTAATATAGCTTTTATAGTGGCCTTGACAGTGTCAGCCCTTAGAGGGTCATTATATATATATATATATATATATATATATATATATATATATATATATATATATACATCTATAGCCTGGACAAAGGCCTGTAAATTGTAAAGCCATAAACTCTGTTGTTCAAGTTGTTTGGCCCAGATTTTATGATCACCAAAGAGATAATAAGTTCCACTTCGGTTTGTTCAGATGTAAAAGACTGGTGGTCAGAATAGTCACACTTTGATTAACTCATTGAGTTCTGGTAGTCCAGTAGTCAGGTGTAATTGAGTTCTAGTAGACTGGTCACATGCCGAGATGGTGTCCTGTTGCTGATTGAGCCCTGACAGAATAATGGCAGATTGCCAGCTGGTGTGGGAGCAAAAAGCAGAACAACTGCCGTGGCCCCTGACACTGCTGGAGATGGCTTTTACTGTGCAGAGCAGTGGTTAAATTTGCTCCTGTGGGAGTCAGCACACACTCCGTTTCAAGTGGGTGAACATTGGATAAGGATGAGGCTCCAGCCATGGACCCAGAGGAGTGGCAGAAGCTGCAGCAGAGATTTCTTTAAAGCGAGTTTGCATCTGCTTATATCCGATTAGAAGATCAAAGATCACCTGGGTCAGGGCTGAAATTTGTGGAACAAGCATCTCTATGGGAGAAGTCTTGGCCTTTTGCTCCATAGAGATGAGTGGACTCTCCTACACCTCCCACATGAGGAATAGCACATGGAATTGGGAACAAGGTTGGCACTGAGGAGGAGTGGAAGGAGCTTTTGCAGAGATACAGTATCCAGTAAACCAAGCAGAAAATCAGTAGGCAGTTATGTCATGTCTGGGGAAGGGTCAGGGGCAGACAGCAAAGAGTCTGAAGAAGAAAGGCAAAGGCCAGCATAGAACATGTAGCTTAGGGGGTTATTTATCAAATTTTAGAGTTTTTTTTATACCTTGAATGAACTCACAACTTAAATGGTTTCTTATTTAAAAAAACTCAAATAAGCGAGTTCGAGTTGCGAAACCCAAACACTTGAATTAATCGTGTTTTAGGTGAAAAACTGTAATCGCTCTAACTGATTGAGTTTTCAGGCAAACCATCCAAAAAAAACTTGAACATCATAAGGAATATTAACATCTTGTTGTTTCAAGGGACCTCTGCCATTGACTTCTATGTAACTTTGACAGGTTTTAGATGGTGTAATTTTAGATTTAAGCTATTTCCAGGGTTGAAGTATAATACAAATTTTTTTTAAAAGAATTCTAATTGTTTTAACCCAAAGAATCGATTTTTGACCCCAAAAAAACCCTTGAAAATTTGAATTTATTTTATTAAAGCTGCCCTGTAATGTCATCAGCAGAAATGGTTCAGACCTCTTAGCAAAAATACTGGGAGAGACTAGTATCCTAAGAAAAGGACTACGCAAGAGCACTAACCAGTAGCATGTACTCAAATATGTAGCCAGTGACTGATGCTGTACATTGTAAAGACATTTCTTTTTGATGGCTGCAAAGTGCAACCACTTACATAAGTAAAGAAGACTGAAATGGTAAAACTGTACGTGGACAAAAAAAGTTAATCACTATCAGTCATCAGGATTTAGAAGACACTTGAAGAACAGCCTCTCCTATACAAGGAACTATACCTCACACAGGGCTGGGATCTGAGGTGGAGTCATGTGCCAGAAATGAGATCCCTTAGCACGATTATAACTGAAGGCTTTTCTAAGCAGCGTTTGTAAGGATATAATTTACAGGATATTCATGGCTCTTGTGTATTAAAAGTACTTAAACTGTATTTATTATAGGCTGGCTGAATGTCAGGACTGTCACTTAAATTCATTTTAACATTAAGCGACTACATACAATTACATTGGCAGGAAAGAAAAAAATGTGTTTCCAAGCAATTATTACCCCTGTACTTGTACAAGTTTCCAAATCTTTTTTTTTATAGAAAAAGAGTCATCAGTTGAAAACCTTTTCCTCTATGCAAAGCCAATATACAGTTTTCTGCACACCTGAACAAACTAGACAACCTTTTTGTTTTCTTTTAATTGCTTAAAAGGTACTGGCATACTAGTGCATACAATCTTGTTAATCTTTAAATTCTTGTTTATCTCAGACACACAGAACAGTGTGTATAGATCTGCATGCATTAAGGCACTGGCAATTATCTAGGGAACTCAAGTTCTTTCCAAATGACTCAACAGAAACCATGTTTTTGTTTAGGTAGACATTTCTTAAAGGAGAACTAAACCCTAAAAATGAATATGGCTAAAAATGCCATATTTTGTATACTGAACTTATTGCACCAGTCTAAAGTTTCAGCTTCTCAATAGCAGCAATGACCCAAACTTGTCACAGGGGGTCACCATCTTGGAAAGTGTTTGCGACACTCACATTCTCAGTTCTGAGCTGATCTGAGCATCTGTTGAGAAGCTAAGCTTAGGGGTCGTCCAGGGGCACGCCGCCAATGAGGCGCGTTGAGTAACTCGCCTCAGGCAGCACGCCGGAGAGTTTTCTAGGGGTGGCAAAAAGCCGCTCCTGGCATCTTTAAGAGCCGAATTTCCGTTTTTAAACCGGAAATTCGGCTTTAATAATGCGAGAGAGCGCAATTGCGCTCTCCGCATTAGGGTTTCTGCCTCCCCTCCCGACAGGTAAGCCGGCGAGGGGGGCGGCATTGCAGGAGCCGCCTCAGACATTATCAAGCAAAAAATGAGGTTGGCCTGTAATATACAGTAAGCTGATACAGGGCTGAATATTAAATTCTGATGCTAGTTGCACTGGTTTTTGTGTTGCCATTTACCAATAATCTGTATTAATTACTAATCAGTCTTATATTGTGACAGTTATGTTCTATATGTAGAGTATAGTGTAAGTGGGTCCCTAAGCTCAGTAAGTGACAGTAGCACAGAGTATGTGCAGTGAATCAGTAGAAAAGAAGAGGGAGATCTAGGGCATCTTCAGAGGCACAGATATTTACTGCTAAAGGGTTGTAGTTGCCTTGGGCTGGTACAGAAGCCCAAAACATAATGTACAATATTTCTAGCCTACTTCGTTAGTTAGGCTTTACTTCTCTTTTAAAATGCACTTCTTTCTTGAAACATGGGGTAGCTGTGATACAGTTTGTAGTTGTCACTGTAGAAGTGTGCTAGCTAAAGCAAAAGAGTGAGCTATGAAAATAAAGGTAAAATATTTTCAGAGCCCTTTTAGTATTCCCTCATCATGTTCTTAGATCACAGACACTGAGTTGGACCTCAGGTATGCAAGAGTAAGCAGGTTTCCATGTACAAATTAACATGATCTTAGTGTTAAATAGACCATTAACAAAGCTTAATAGTACCATAACCATCTGAATAAATGTGAAGGCGACACATTAACATTAACGGGGGAATGTAATAAAAATCGCTAACGGAAAAACTATTCGCAATGCGAAAAGTTATGCCTTTGCGCGAACAAATTTTGCTTTGTGCGAATTTAATATAGCTTTAGCGAGCCCGGAAACTGTTTAGCGACCACTTCCGACAGTGAAAGACCGTTTACGAATTTTATAGTTTGCACCAATGCGCAGTCAATGTAATAAAACTTCTTATTTAAAAAGTCGTTATGTTTGCTCCAAAAGATTACGACACCTTCAAGCACTTCTTATGAGTGCGCAATTAAAATTCGCAATGCGCAATTAAAATTCGCAATGCAATAACAGTTTAAGTAACAATATTACATTGCGAGATGTGGATTTTTAGTCTTATTGGTGTGAATTGTTTTGCTCTTTGCGACTTTTATTACATTCCCCTATAAGACTTCTATATGCATGTAGCTGGGCATTCTTCCCCACTCTACATTAATACCCAACTTAAAACCAAAATGTCCCTAACTCAAATATGACTAATGTTTGACCTATGAAGCACCCAACTGGCAATGTTGCACTGTTGTGCTGCTGAAACAAAAATCAACTTTTTTGCATGAAGATTTGTGCATTTACTGTAATAAATAACAGGATTTTCAACATTTATTAAACAAAGAAAAAGCAAAACTCTACTTATAATACAAAAAGTTGGCATCTAAAAGCTGCAGAGGTTATGTAGAAGTCAATGGGATCTATTCTGTAAAATATTTATTATTCGAGTTTTTTGTGTTTTTTTAGAACTTTTGAACTCCTGATAAAAGCTGAATAAACATTGTGTTCAAGGTATTTAACAAGATAGAATAAAATTGTGAACATTTTTTATTCTATCTTGTTTTTTCACGTTCATTTTTTCAAAAAGGAAACATCCGTTCTTTTTTAAAATATGGTCGAATTTCGAGGGTAAATAAACCCTCGAATTCGACCCTCGAAGTAAAATCTTTTGAATTAGAATATCGAATTTGAATGATTTTAGAGCAAATACTTCAATCGATCGATCAAATAAAAATCGTTTGATCAAACGATAAAATCCTTTGAATCAAACGATTCGAAGGATTTTAATCGATCAAACCATTTTTATTCGATCAAAAAAACCTTAGAAAAGTGCTGGGGAAGGTCCCCATAGGCTAACATTGCACCTCGGTAGGTTTAAACTGCCAAAGTATGTAGTCAAAGTATTTTTTAAAGAGACAGTACTTTGACTATCGAATGGTCAAATAGTCGAATGATTTTTAGTTTGAAGAGTTTGAATCAAAGTCGAAGGTCATAGTAGCCTATTCGATGGTCGAAGTACCCCAAAAAAATACTTCGAAATTAAACATTTTTTTTCATTCGAAGAGTAAATCTGTCCCCTAGTGTGCGAGAGGTCACAAAGCACAAACTGCAAACGTATTTGGCACCTTTTCTATTAAAGGGGTGGTTAACCTTTACGTTTCATTTTAGTATGTTATAGAATGCATAATTCTAAGCAACTTTTCAACTGGCCTTAATTTTTTTTTTTATAGTTTTTGAATTATTTGCCTTCTTCTTCTGACTCTTTCCAGCTTTCAAATGGGAGTCACTGACCCCATCTAAAAGTCAAATACTCTGTAAGGTTATAAATATATTATTAATGCTACTTTTCATTAATCGTATCTTTCTACTTACCGTAGGCCTCTCCTATTCATATTCCAGTCTCTGGTTCAAATCAATGTATGGTTGCTTGGGTAATTTGGAGCCTAGCAACCAGATTGCTTAGCTGAATAAAAAGCTAAATAACTAAAAAAAAACCAAATAATAAAAAATGAAAACCACTTGCAAATTCTCTCAGAATATTAATCTCTACATTATACTAAAAGTTAATTTAAAGGTGAAAACCCACTTTTGGGGGGGGGGTGTAATAAAATAATTGTTTGCCCAGGTGCAGTGACCTATAGCAACCAGGTATAAGCTATTGGTCACCTGTTTAAAAGCAAATTTCATATTGGCTGCTATGGGGTACACCTGGAAAAAACTTTTCATGGGGGTTTTTCTCTAAATGTGGCACAGGAATACTTTTGGGATGCAAAGACCTGCATTTAGCTGTGCATGTAACGATGTATATAGAAGTGGCTATGCAGTGCATTAAAAGATACAAGTGTCAGGCTTAGGGAACATAACTTTCTGTCATAGGCATGCTATATATGAAGGCTTATATACCAACATTATGACAGAGGAACATTGACTGGAAGAGATATGTACTGAAGGCTTTGGTGACCTTTAAGAACTGTATTGCTGATATTTACAGACTCAACAGAAACCTGAACCATGTCAAGATTCTTTGTTGCTGGAAGGAACCTGCATTCTCCAGCAGTGAATAAATGGTAATTGCAAATAAGGAAAATATTTGGGAAATGTCAGTAAAGTAGCAGGAAATCTGGTCACTCTGGAGCGGTTTCAACATTTAGACGGCAGGTGCTATCCAAGATGTGGTTATGGCAACAAAATAAATGACGGATAATTGCTTTTGTGACAAGTTGCCAATTAAATTAGACTCGGCAGAATAACATAATGACAATTTATTATGCTCCGGTGGGCACTAACATACCAATCATAATTAAATGCTACGACTGGAATAGAACGCTCTCCTACATAGAAATATATAACCCCAATTCCCTCTCAGAGAACATTATAAGTTCAGACTGGATTTTAATTTCTGAGGGATAATACCATTAGCACACGTCAGAGTTTGTTTTTATGTACATGCCTTGGCTTACAAAATGCCTGCCACAAATGCTAATTCGATTTTAGTTATATACCGTATTCCTTCGATGTGAGCTTCCTCTCACCTTTAAAGTGCCACATTCGTTCATGTTCTGGATCCAGCTTATTGCTTGCTACAAAGGGATGAGTCACTCAGAGCCTCTTTCCTGCACTTGTCATTCATGGATCGTGAAATCCTAATTTGTAACTCATTAATATTCATTATGGCAATGTGACCAGGGAGGACTCTCATTATGTGATGCAATGGAACTGAAGATTCCGCTAAATCTTCACAAAATATAAAATGACAAGGAGGCAATAAGCTCTGACTAAATCAATTTTATTAGTGTCAGCTTTCACTTGAATGTTTTTCCCCTTGCCAAGACATTTGCCCTATAATAGTGGTTGTTGTGTTTGTTTTCCTTATAGTCTAAAAAAAGAATGGCGTGCAGGATTAATGATCAGCTCTTTCCTGTTTGCTGCTTCCTTTCTCATGGTGCCTGATTTCCTTTAACGTCACAACGAATCCCATAATAAATCAGCACACCAAAAGAATCTTTCATTTAAAAATATGTATTTTTTATTATTGCTATAATAATATTTTCATGTTCAATATAGACAATATTGTTTCACCCTTTGTGTACATAGATGTTGTTTCTGTTGAATAAGATATTATAATAAGCACACTAGAGAGATATTTGTTGCCCCATCCTTGCTTGAATCACGGTGTGAGGGAGTTAATTCTGTTTGATAAACACATGGACAATAACATGAAAAAGCAGTAAGCTCTGTTTTTGACCACTGCTCATTGGGAAATGTTCCTCTATTGTTTTACTTTATGTTTCACAACAGCCAATAAACAGATGTACCTATCCATCCCAATGCTGTTTACAATAGTTCAGTATGCAATATCTATATACTGATGTCTGCCTCTCACAAATGTCTTATAAAGTCTTCTTAGAGCACTACCATTGGGCATAGTCATTTGTAAATGACAAATGATCTTAGTCTCATGAAGCACTTAAAAAAATTGAAGAACATTGCGAATAAATAAATACAATAGCCAGTATGAGCCCTGTGTCAGCTGGGTGCATTGAAAACATACTGCAGGACACGTGGAGCATTCTGTAATAGATTATACAAAAACTCTTTTCCTTAAAGATCTGTTCTTTATCTATGCTGAGCATTTCACATAGCTCTGTTAAAGATATCTTTACAATATTACCCTGCTAAAAAAAAATTACCATTTTTAAATGTCCATATTGTTCTAACAGAAAAAGGAACAGATGTGGAAACCAACTGGGAAATAATATTCTTCAGTAATTTTGTCCCTAAGGTACCTTAGGGACCTGAGGGTGTGGCCCATACCACACTGGGGGCAGATTCACTAAGCACCAAATTTGCACTGGCATCCGCTTCACTCACATCGCAACACTTCGCCAGGCGTAGATTCACAAGGACAACGCTAATTCACTAAAATCCGAAGTTGCGTCCAGGGCGACGAACGCTGGCAAAGTTGCGCTAGTGTTGCCTAATTTGCATACAGCGGGAAGTTAAAGTTCAATGGAAGTATATGTTGCAGCAAATACATTATACTACACAAGCCCAGGAAATCTTAATAAAATAAAATAGAGTTGTTATATTGCCCTATACATGAGCCCAGTGTATGGTTTATGTGCCATATGTTAGGAAATGTAGGGGGGAAGCCGGGTACCCCAGAAAAAATGACGATTTTTGCAGCCTATCACCCTGAAAAAAAGAAAAGTTGCCAGCGTTTTTTGAGGAAGTCCTATCTACTCTATTGCACTTTCACCTGGTCTGAAGTGGCGAAGGCAAGTCTAACGCAAGAGGTAATGTTCAATAAAATCTGCATCTTAGTAAATTTGCATAGTTATGTCCCTTCGCCAGAGTGCAACTTTGCCAGGTGTAAGGGAGCGAATAACAGCTAGAGTCTATGTCCTTTGCTAGTGAAGTTACACCTGCGCCCATTAGTAAATCGGCAAAGTAATGATATGACGTCCTTTAGTAAATCTGCCCCTAGGCATTTGCTCTGTAAAGAAATGCCAAACCTAAGGCCCATAAAACACCAGGCATTTGATCTGTAAACAAATTGTGGTCACATGGACTGCTGTCACACACTTCTATGGCAAATGTCTGTCACCAGCAGTAAAAGAGAGTTCGACCCAGGAAAAAAAATCTCAAATTCATATATTTGGTATCATAACCACCTGTCACAGGTGGCAAGTGTTTCTCCATCTGGTGATGGGCCAAAGATGCAAATATTCAATGACTTTTTGATTAGCTTAATGAGTACATTTACTGTAAGGTCCATTGTTGTAGAATAACATTTTTGAAAGTCATGCCAAAATCAAAGGCTCTTGTCAAATCAATGAATCCACCATGCAGAAGGTTATTACAGTTATGGGGCCTCTTATCTAGAATGCATGGGACCTGGGGTTTTCTGGATAAGGAGTCTTTCTGTAATTAGGATCTCCATTCATAAGGACTGCTAAAAAATAATTTTAACATTAAATAAACATTGCCTTCAACAAAGATTGATGATATCTTATTTACTTAACGCAAAACATCTAATGAAAATATAATAGCATGATGGTGCATACAATGCTCCCATGGTCGACCATATATCGTGAGATAAAAATAAAAAGTGCTATGTTCAAAAGGAAACAATTAGGACATCCTAAAAATTACTAAAGTGATTGAAATAGAAACACTTTGCAAAAATGCGTTCATGGGGAAAGTCTTCCGATTACAAGACTGCCCATACAATGGAAGCTCCTGATGATAACTGGCATGAAGACAAAAAGGAGAATCAAAACTTTTTTTTATAAATGATATATAACAGCATATCAATATGTCCCCTATGAAAAAATCCATATTGGCCTTTTAACAAAATTAAACAGATACTAATACTCTGTGTTCTTTATACCAAAGTACATTGCTAAATTATTGATATTGCCAATAGGTATTTTTTATTTAATGTGATTATAATATTACCTGTTTTACTAAAGAAGTTTTTTTCTATAATTTCACTGTATGCACTAGATTTATCAGTATACATCTGCATATGTCTCTTGATACCACTACAATAATGTATATAGGCAAAAACTATGCTAGTGTCACTTTAAAAAAAAAGTGATGATCAGATCGTTCACCCAAATTTTTTTTTTCTTCTGTTAAAAATGAATTTCAAAAGATTAAAGCATAGACTGCTTTTTGATCCTTGGGTTATTTTGTGCAGTAAGTAATTTTACCAAGTCTAACGTGTTCTCTTTTATTTGACCTTTTGTATTACACAAACTTAGAGAGGCTATAACAGACGTGTCTTTTATTATAGGCAGGTGTTGGGTTTTGTTTGTGCATGCTGCCAAATATATTGCTTACGTGTCCAACACCATACTTGCATTTGAATTGTGGATATAGCTCAGACAGAGGATAAAGTACAGGTTGTGTTTTTGCACATTTATAGGAAGTGTGACATTAGTAAGTGACTTATATACACTTCTGATTCTCAAGCCTTTACTTGCAGAATTTATCGAAAAGAAAAAGAGTATGTTGATAAATTGCTATGTTATAGACCTGGATGGGTCTGCAGGAATTACGTACTACTCAATAAGTTATATTGTTTAGCTCAAGACTTCAGTGGCAGATTGAGTACAACATTTCTGCCTATGAATCATTTGACATACATAGTAAAGTAGAAACAGAAGGCCCTCATGGCCTAATGGGAGAGTAATCAAAGCCCATGACGTTATGAAATGCAAATAAAGATGCTGCCCTAATTTGTCATAGTGCTTATAAATCACATGCATTGGTCACAGATAGATGTAACGAGAGCTTTAATAAAATCCTGCACACTTTGGCTAGATTTATAGATTTGTTTCAGTAACTAACCTAGGTCTATCCACCTGTCTAGCAGTTGCTGTATATTATTTCTAGTACAGTCACACTGTAAAAATAGAAAAACATTTCATAATGGCTTTCTATTTTCCCATGAAATGAAGTATTCCTTCTAACATAACCATATTAGATGAAAGTACTAAAGCTAACTATTTTCAAAGCTCAGGCAATGCATAGAGTGAAAAAATTGGCCTAATTCAGAATGTTTTTCAGAATAGTTTTCTCAGAAGGTAGCCTTGAACCCACAGTAAAGATTTTTGTGACGTCACACGCACAACATCTGACTTCACTTTCGCTGACAAGCGCAAGCAGTGCGCTCCTACCCCCTCACCCCCCAGCTTAGCCACTGGATTTGTCCGCAAGGTGGCTGGAGAGATTTTTTATTTTTTTCAAAAAACTTTAAAAAAACGAGGCAGCCAAGGACCACCCTAAACACAGGCCCTCATCGGGTGCCTATTTATAAATACTGCCTTGAATATATGTTGTTTGTAAATCTGCAAAAATAATTCCATGTGGGCACAGAGTGCATTTGGACCTTTGTACTAGATACTGACTAATGGTAGGTGTAATGTAGAGGTTCCCCTGTTACAAGAGCACTAGAAACAGCACCTTAATGTGCAGAACTCTATCTGGCCCCCGGCATACAATTTAATTTGAACTCAACTATGTAAAGCCAGTCAGTATTAGAGTAACTTGTAGCAATATAGAGACAATGGCATCTGACATGGATGAATACTGCACAAAAGATAACTTTCACATTAAAAGCAGACATGGAAAAACCTTAGGTAAATTATACAATAAAGAAGATGCATGACATGGTTGTTTTATGGTTCACATGCCCAGACACCCTAACTGCACCCCCATTTACTTCTTTGTCCTGCCTCAGGGGCCAGCTCTACATAATATATTCTAATATAACACTACTACTTTTTATTGCGTAAAACTGACTCATTACATACCTCCCATTCTTCCAGAATGAAAATGTAAGTATTTTGGCAACGTCCAATTACACCAGCTGCACCCATGTTCAACCCTAAATCCCACACCCTTTCCAAACATCTTTTCCAACCTTGAATTGGGACTGTTGTGCAAGAAGCATAGAAATTAGTAGAAAAGTACCTTAAGATTCCGGAACTTAAATTCTGAAGCATCTATTGATGCTTAAAAATGTTTGCCTCAACAACATTTTAGTTCCGACTCATTCTAATATCTGCTGATCGCATCTTTAAAGACAAGCCTGTTGCATGTCTTTATTGTACATCAGCAAAAGCTTATATTTTATAGGTCTTTCAGTTGGCATCCTGTGGCTATTCCAAACCTGGCAATACCTAGGGCTACATCCAATAGTGGTTGTAAAAGTAGTAAACATTAATATGTTTTTTTTCTTCATACAAATGACATGATATAAACTGAGGATAAATCCTCTTTACTACTTCTGGTAAATCCTCACTACAGGATATCATATCACATTTTCAACAGTCAGTTTCCTCAGAGAATTCATACACTTTATGGAGTACAAAAGCAGTTTACAAAGATCATTTTAAAGGTTGAAAGTAAAGGTAATAAACTGGTTCAATCTGCAGCAGGAGACCTAGGTTTTGAAAAATTCGTTTTCTGTGGCAACCCTGTGGCAAGTATATTTCCATATAATTAAATCACACCTGGATAACCAAGAAGGCTCCATCCATTATAACTGTCTGCATATTAACTCTTCAGCTTTCTGGAATCTTTTTTGTTTTCCCATTAATCATGGTGGCAGGAATGTAACCCATGCTAAGCTTTGGAAATTCAGAATTAATTACAGGGCATATTCATTTCACATGCAACATATAACACCAGGGTTCTGTGCTTTTCAGAATTGTGCCATTTGGAATACATAACTGCCACTTGGAATACAAAACACCTCCTCTAAGAAAAAAAAATATCTTTTGAATGTCAAAGCAAATATGTGAAGGTGCATTGCAGCAATTTACATTTCTGAATTTCTGTGGATATTTGTTTCAGCCAATAGTGTAGCAGTTTGAAATCAGACACATTTTTTAAGACACTCAAATTGAGTTGACATTCCAGTAGATACCTCTCCCTTGGCAACTGTCAGGCTTATTAAATAGAAAAAATAATGGTCCCAAGATTTATGTTTCAGCTAATATTATAATTCCAGAAATATATGTATGATAAACTGAGGGGCAGATTTACATAGGGTCGAATATCGAGGGTTAATTAACCCTCGATATTCGACTGCCGAATGTAAATCCTTCGACTTCGATATTCGAAGTCGAAGGATTTAGCGCTATTCCTACGATTGAACGATCAAAGGAATAATCGTTGGATCGAATGATTAAATCCTTTGAATTGAACAATTCGAAGGTTTTAAATCCACCGATCGAAAAAAAAAATTGTTAGAAAGCCTATGGGGACCTTCCCTCGAGCTAAGTAAATGGGCCCCTGAATGTGTTAAAAACATTTAAAAGGGGACATGCTATACCCCAATCAATTTGAGGGTTTTAGTACTAGTTTGTAAAGATTTCCTAGCCAACATTATTATCTGTTGAGTGATAATGTTGGTTACAATTCAATAAAAATAAATAATGTTTTAATTAAAATAAAATCCCCATGCATTTAAATTTGCAAAGCTCATCTCTGTGCTCTAATGCATTGAGCTTTCCAAATAGTTTAATCTCTTTAACTTTGGTTGCATTATTTTAACTTGCCATTTCTTGTTTCTAATAATATAGTGGGTATGTAAGAACCCAGCAATGTCACTGAGCTCTAACACCTCATAGCAAAGAATGATGTTTGACAGCTCAATTCAGTTGTGTTTGATACATATGGACCTACAGAAAAAGCATATTTGTTTTGAGCTTTCCAAATCGTTAATTCCCTTTAACTTTTGTTGCATTATTTTAACTTGCCATTTCTTGAGATATGGAGGGTATGTAAGAACCCTGCACTGTCACTGAGTTTGAACACCCCATAAGCACAGAATGGAGTCTGACTGCTCAATGCAGTTGCATTATTGTTAATTGAAAAACATATTGACCTACAGATGGAGCATATTTGTTTTCATATCACACTGACCATATGGCATTCAAAAGCATGTCACAGCATTATTTACAAAAGAAACGTTGGTAGTAATGAGTAAATAATAATAAACTGAGTGACATGATGAACCATGCAAGTAAAATGACAAGATAAAATGTGTTCTGTGTGTACTGTACATACAGTTTATTGCAAGTACATTCTATCAAATAAGTAGATAACAGTTTTACTACTTTGGTTAATATGTTCCCTGATTTAAAAAAAATATACTTATTTATCGTTATTCATATATCCATATGTTTTTAAAAAAAATATAATATTAACTTGAAATTCTATAAGCCATATTCATTTAATACTAGTTCAAAATTGCTTGGTGCTAGCATATTCCTTAGGTTTTAAAATCAGCTAACATGACGTATGCCTGGAATAATCTTACTTGGGATTTTCCATATACCGCGTGTCAGTGTTTATTAATAATTCTGTTCAGTTTATTTGCATTCCTATTATAGTCCGTCCTGAATGGAAACTTAAAGGCACTTTTATTTTCTTGCCTTTTATTTCCTTTGCCAAATAATGATTTTCTATTCATGATATCTACCTCTGATCTAGCATTTTTTAAAGAGTTTCTATTGTCTCCTTCCTCTAAAAATCTCTCTAAAGGTCATGAGTCTGTTTCATATAGTTATACTGTTCAAAGCGTTTTGTTTTGTATAGTTATGCTGTTCAAAGGAGTTTGATAAGATGTGTTGGGTTCAATAGAATATTATTAAGGTAAATGATCAAGAGATCAGCCATTACCAAGAATGAGTCAAAATCTACAAAATGTCACATGGAGCAATGCATTACTATGCGTCCCTCTATATACTGGAAGTAAGGGTGATTCTACCATAAGGGAGCACTTTTCCTCAGGCAGCACCCCATGCAAGGGTGGCAAATAGCTATCTACAAGAGATCGCACATGGTCTACCTCACAGATTTCAGAGCCAAACTTTCTGTCTTAAAGGAGACATGTTGTGTAAAAAAGAAGAATGTCAGTGCATTATATTCTTTTAAAATAGAAGGATTGTGCTTAAAGGAAAACTATACCCCCAAAATGAATACTTAAGCAACAGATAGTTTATGTCAAATTAAGTGACATATTACAGAATCTTACCAAACTGGTATATACGGTTAAGTAAATATTGTCCTTTTACATCTCTTGCCTTGAACCAAAATTTCATGATGGTACTGCCTCAGAGATCACCTGACCAGAAATACTACAACTCTAACTATAAAAGGAAGAAATGTTGAAGCAAAAGACAGAACTCTGTCTTTTAATTGGCTCATGTGACCTAACAAGTATAGTTTGTTTGTTATGTTTGTGTGCACAGTGAATCGTATGATCCCAGGGGGTGGCCCTTATTTTTTTCTATTTATGATTACCCAATGGCACATACTATTAGAAAAGTATATTATTATGAAAATGGTTTATTTACATGAAGCAGGGTTTTACATATGAGCTGTTTTATGCAATATCTTTTTATAGAGACCTACATTGTTTGGGGGGGTATCGTTTTCCTTTAAAAAAGTTGTTGTTTCAGGCCGATTTATCTAAAATGTCTGCAATAACCTTGCTGCCTCCTTTCCCAGGCCATGCAGTAGAACAGGCGGCACTCAGCACACTGCACTGTAGGAACCAATCAACAGCTAGGCTGACCTGATAGGGAACTGAAGCCTGTCTTTGTTACTGTACGCTTGCCAGTGATCGTTAGGACACGTTCACCCCTCATTTGAAACATGGGCAGGGACAATTGCAGATCTATAGGGAGCTTCAATAAAAGGGCAATTTATAACATATTAAATTTTAGCCGATATATTATTCATTATTGCCTACAAGATAAGAAGGGGGTTTTAGTTATGCTATATGTAAAGATTGATATTTGGATAATTCTAACACTTTTGTGAATGAGGTCCCCGGGTGCCTATTGCTTAATCAGTTATTCATTCCTATATAGTCATAAATGACTTTCCAAAATACCTTATGTCTTCATAACTCCAGCAGTCCTGAGACTTTTACAGCATGCAGTTTATGTAACTCCCTACCCCTAAATATTTATCAAACTCCAATGCATTACCTGTAGAACTGCAAATATATAACATAAACATGAATAACACTTATAACACAATAACGCTTATATGCACTGATATTAATATATGGTGTTGATGTTATATACCAATAAACTGTAGGAATTTACTTTGGCTATTGGCTCATGAGCATGCTCAGTTCTTCTCAGCTCAGATTACTAAACACACCCTCCAGTCTAACAGCCAACAAAGGGATATATTTGCTGGTTCCCATAGAAACTCTAGCTGTCTGATCCTATTTTTTTTCTTTTAACCACTTCTTCTGAGCTCAGCTTAACCATTATAGTGCTCAACCCCAGCAGAATTGTTATCAAAGTATGTTGTTGCCTGTGTAAACCTGCATTCTGCAATGCATGAACTTTACAGCATACGTGTCCTGTTTACAGATGTCAATGTTACTGATTGATGCATCCGAGGTAAAATGGCCGCCAGGTAAAAGCTGCTATTTGTTTTATGAAAATGTTATGGCGCTGGCAAATGGAGAGGGTATATGCAGTACAAATGATGTGACTTGGGTGGGGAAGTTATTCCCAAGTTATATACATGGTAGGAAAATGTAGGCTTTACGTGTCCTTTAAGTAGTATGCTATAGTAAAGCAAGCACATATATTTGTCACGATAACTTTTTTGTCCTGTGCATATTGAATCTTTCTTTAAAGTCTCCTTCTTAAGAGATACTATTCTTAGGTATTTTAATGTTTTTAAATGACTTTATTCTGGATGCTATGCTTGTATTATCCATGTAGTTAATGTGTTGAAGGAGTTAAATGTACAGAGGTTGCGGTTAAAGCAAAGCTTCAAGAAGCATCGTTCATTTCCCAGAGCTAAAAGTTATGCTATCTCATAAATGGTTACACATAGTTTCTGGAGTCATGGGGTTCCATAGATACACGGAAGACGGAAAGTTATTATAAGTCACAGAATCTAATGAAAAGTAAATCTTTCGGTTCTCTGATCTGAAGATGAGTCAGTTATGGAAGGGATAAGGCCGGGGAAAAAACCTCTAGGAAGCCACTCTATCAGCAGCAAGTGTATAGCTGAATATTGCTGGCTGAATTGACTGGCAGTAACATAAAAGGCATGTGTTAATTTTAACTTAAGACCTACATAATTAGGTTTCTTTAAAAAAGGCTTTAAAACCTAGAGCCCTTAGGGAATAACCTTGAGGCTGAAACGAAAGGTCAAATGTTACATAGGCACTAGAAAATGTATCAGTATTGACAATACTATACCTTTGTGGCTCTGGTGACATAAATGGTTTAAGCATTTAGCTGAGCCTTTTTCTTTTATTTCCTATTTTATCTTGCCTGGCAGAGAGAGCAGCATAAGCATGCAAAAAGCAATAGGGGTTTTACAACATCCATTAAAATGACAAATAAATATTGTCAGATTGTTATTCTCCGTGTTTTGGCTTTCTGTCTTCTCTGCTGGGGTCAGAAAAAATATTATTCTTACATTCTCCCTGCATCTTTCTCTTCTGCACTTGTTCCTTCCAGAAACCTTTGTTAAAAATGTTTGAATATCAAGTAACAATATTTTCTTCTCTTTCTAACTGTGCATTAGAATAAAGCAGGGTTTGATACAGAATCTTAAAAGAAAATAGGCTTTAAATTTAGGTATTAAGGGGCAGATTTATCAAGGGTCAAATTTCAAAAATAGAATTCAAATCGAATTTCACTTAAAAAACTTGAAAATTCCAACTTCAAAATTCAAAATTCGAATTTTACTTTGATTCTTAATAAATCTGCCCCTAAATTTAAGTATTTAGTTTTAAATATTAAGTATTCAAAACTACATTAAGGGGCAGATTTATCAAGGGTCAAATAGAATCCTCAGACATTCGTAGTCGGAGGATTTTATTCATCGTGCGATTGTATTCCGATCGTAGTACGATTCAAACTGTTTTATCGTACAATTGTATGATTTTCCTTCAAATATAAAAAATTTTGAAAATTGCTCTGGAAGATCCCCATAGGCTAACATAGCACTTCGGCAGGTTTAAGTTGGCGAGGTATTGAAGTCGAAGTTTTTTTAAAGAGACAGTACTTTGATTATCGAATGGTCGAATGGTCGAATAGTCGAACGATTTTTACTTCGAATCGAAGTCAAGTGTAAATTTGAAGACCTATTCGATGGTCAAAGTATTCAAAAAATTATTTTGAATTTCGAATTTTTTAATTTCAAAAATTCCCTTGATTAATCTGCCCCTAAAAATATAGTTCAGGTATGGGATGCCTTATCCGATACCCTGTTCTTCAGAAAGCTCCAAATTATGGGAAGGCCAAATCCTTATCATTTTTTAAAATTTTTTTTTGTTTTCTCTGTTATAATAAAACAGTCCCTTGTACTTCGTCCAACCATATCTAATGAATAATGAATCCATATTGGGGTCAAAACAATGCTATTTAGTTCATTTAATGTTTCCATGATTTTTAGCAAAATACTTGTATTATGGACAGCACCACTCACTATTCTTTTTTTCTTTAGAATGCCGAATTGTTTGCGGTCAGAGCCCATGGCTGAATAAAGGCTTTCAAAAGAAAAAGAGAATCGTGAGTGGTGCTGTCCATAATACAAGTATTTGGCAAACAAGTTTTCAGTGGAAACTGTTGGACTTGCATCAGCGTGAATCAGCTTGAAAGGCACAGGTGCTGACTAGATCACCTTGTGAATCATGATTTTTAGCAGACAAGGTATGGCGATCTAAATTATGGAAATATCCCATATCCAGAAAACACCAGGCTTACAAGCATTCTGGATAATTGATGCTATACCAGTATGATACAGAGACTGCAGTCATAAATTCATGCTGACCCACCCTTCGAGGTAGCAAACATATCTACATTCCTTATACACTAGCACATACATATTCACATACAACTATAGGATCCTTTATCTGGAACCCCATTATCCAGAAAGCTCAGGATTACGGGAAACTTGTCTCCCATAGATTCAATTTTAATCAATAACATAAAAAACACATTTCTGTTTTCTCTGTAATAATACAACAATACTGTACATTGTACAGTACATTGTACTTGATCCCAGCTAAGATATAATGAATCCTTATTGGAAGCAAAACTATTGTGTTTTATTTAGGGGGTTATTTACTAAACCTCGATTTGTTTCTGGACTGGCTTTTTGGGGTAAAAACTCAAATTTTTCGACATTTACTACCCCGATGCTGCAAAAAGCCCAAATCCATAATCCAGCATCTCAAAGCTGTCGAGGTCATGTATAAATCAATGGCAGATGTCCCTTTCCCAATTTGAAGGCATTGTTGTCTGCCCTGGGTTTACCCTGACAATCCAAAAAAATTCAGGGGTTTAAGGTGATAACCTGAAAAAATCGAGTGATTCAGGAGGAAACTCCTAAAAATCCGTACGATTAGAGGGTTATTTAATTTACTCCGAATGCAAAAATCATGAAAAAATGTGTGATTTTTTTTTATAAAATCTGACTTTTGAAAAATCACAAATTTTTCGGAATTTATCAAACCCGAGGATGGAAAAGTCTGAATCCGAAAATCCGGCATCTCAGTCCTGTCGAGGTTGTATATAAGTCAATGGGAACTTTGATGTTCGTTGGGTTTCGTACAATACCCGAAAAATCCAAAAAATTTAGAAAATTGGATAAAATACCAGAAAAAAATAGTGAAAATCCAGAGCGAATTTGATCGGAGTTTGTAGCAGAAAATATTGAGATAAATTCGGACTTTGATACATAACCCCCTTTTCGATCAATTTTATCGAGTTTGTTCCCAACCCAACATTTTTTAATTATTTTATTGATAAATAAGGTCAAATTATGGATGGGAGTTTGGTTGAGCTTTGTTTAATAAAAAAAGAAGATAAATTTGGATTTTAGGAAATAACCTCCTTAATGTTTAAATGATTTTTAGAAGACTTAAGGTATGGAAATCCAAATTAAAGAAAGATCCCTTATCTGGAAAACCCCAGGTTCTGACCATTCTGTATAATAGGTCCCATAGCAGTACTAGCAAAAACAATAACAATCCTTTGCTGCATGTATCGGGGATTTCCAGGTTTCAGTGATGGACCTACTTCTGCAAAGGGATTGGAGTTGCATTATCCTATGTATTGCGGAGTTTTGTCCCTTTAGCCACTTTAACCCTTTAACTGCCAGCATTTTGTCAGGTTAATGGCTCTTTGTGGAAAGTATGTTTCTAGGAAATGCCTTTTTACTACTGTATTCTTAAAACTACAAACCTGCAGTATGTACTATGTCATTGGCAGGCTGTCCCTTTGCTTATTGACACTGTAGCACATACTGTACGTTGTTGGGAAGCAAATCGCAAAAAGTCACGAGACTTTACAATTAAGAGTATGGGAGATGTAGCTACAGTGCCTTGCAAACGTATCAATACCCTTGACAAATTCATTTATGTTGTACTAAATAATAAATCCTACTTTTATTTCAAATTAAATCAAGGTCAGTCAAAGTCACCTTGTGCCAATATGGCTCCCTAGCTTGCACATCTACCTTATGAATACAGAACTGCAAAATGTAGACAGCTTTTTGCGCTCCATTCCCTGTATACTCACTTCTAGCACATTTTCGTAGGGGGTGGAATTTCTGAATGCTGGCTACAATACCTTGTGTACAAAACAAAATATAGACAAGCAAATGCTGCATTAATAAAAGCAGAATAATAAGTGCATACATATGAACACATTACAGAAAGAGGTGTAAACTGAAATCTCGGGCTGCTATACAACAGAATGTTTGTTCGTTACCAGATGCACTCTGTGAATAAAGCCTGTGTAAAGGCAGACAATATCACCGCTTGATTCAGATAGTCATGCATCTTTAGCACTTTTGTTCAATTTAGATCTGTTTTTTATTTGTACATTAAACAATGCAACCAAGAGCTGTGGCAAAAACAGATTTACTCTGTGAAGCAGCCATTCTAGCAAGCCACGTCAACATATATACTGTGAGCAATATTAATATTAATATCACCTCCATTGCGTGTTTTAAGTGTGCAGAAAAATTACAGATAAACACAAAAAAAATGCCATTCTCTTGTCATAGTTTAGTTTAGTTTAGTTTTAGACTCATTATCCCAGCAATATCTTGGGGTGTCACATAGGACTAATAGGCTGGAGTGATATTTGTATTTGGACTTCACAGAGCAACACCTCCTTCCATGGAGCGCTATGCAGTTCTAGCAATGTGGCAGGACATGATTCTCATTTTTCATATGGTAATCAGTATAATTTAAACTTCAATGCAATATTGGTACTTAGATTTGTTATATATTATGGATGATATTGTAATTTCTTGCAACAATTAGTGACATTACCAGTAGCAGGTTCCTTAAAGGAAAACTTTACCCCCAAAATGAATATTTAAGCAACAGATTTTTAAAATGGCAATTTTCTATTTATGATTACCCAATGGCACATACTACTAAAAAAGTATATTATTATGAAAATGGTTTATTTACATGAAGCAGGGTTTTACATATGAGCTGTTTTATGCAATATATTTTTATAGAGACCTACAGTGTTCGGGGGGTATAGTTTTCCTTTAACCCCTTACATCTTGCCCCTCCTGAGTTTCTAATATGTCTCAGAAAAGTACTTGGGTAACAGCACATGGGATATTTCATCAATTCATAATTTCCCTGGCAACACTGTAGATATGTATATACTGGCAAAGCCAGTTACAGAGGAATAAAAAAAGTGTCTCTGATTAAAGGGGTTGCATTTGAATTAACTTTTAGGTAGATGTAGGGAGTCGTCTGAGACAATTTGCAATTGGTTTTCATTTTGTATCATTTATGGATTATTTAGCTTTTTTTTAGCAGCTCTCCCATTTGCAATTTCAGCAATCTGGTTGCTGGGGTCCAGATTACACTAGCAACCATGCATTGATTTGAATAGGAGACTGGAATATGATGAGCAGAGGGCCGAATAGAAAGATAAGTAATAAAAAAATTCAATAACAATACATTTGTAGCTTTACAGAGCATTTGTTTTTTAGATGGGGTCAGTGACCCTCATTTAAAAGTTGAAGAATAAGGTAAATACTTAAAAAACTATAAAAAATGAATAATGAAGACCAATTGAAAAGTTGCTTAGAATTTGCCATTCTATAACATACTAAAAGTTAAATTAAAGGAGAAGGAAACCCTGTAGAAAAAAAACTCGTACCCCTCCATCCCACATAGACCCCCCTCCCCCCAGGCTAACTGCCCACACGGGGAAATGCCCCATACTTTATACTTACCCCTCGGTGCAGATTCTGGCAGAGGATTTCACGGCATCCATCTTCCGGGTCCTCAGTAGGCTGACTGGGAGATCGGCAATCTCCATCAATTTTGGCACATGCGCCCGGCAAATTGCTCCAACTGCGTGTATGCAGTTGACATACCAGAGACATACCGATTTCCCAGTCAGCTTACCGAGGACCTGGGAGATGGATGCCGTGAAGTCCCCAGAATCTGCACCAAGGGGTAAGTATAAAGTATGGGGCATTTCCCCGTGGGGGCAGTTAGCCTGGAGGGAGGGGGTCTATGTGGGGTGGGGGGTATGTTGTTTTTTTTCGAAAGGGTTTCCTTCTCCTTTAAAGATGAACCACCCCTTTAAAATAGCATATACAGTATTGGTATATATTGTGAGTGTTTCCTTGTTGGAGTAAAAAGCTGAAATAAGGCAAACAAAAGGGGGCTGTCCTGCACTCATAAGAATCCACAAGGCAAAAGCATAATAAAGTAAAAACAATATTTATCTGTAGAGTTTTAAATTTACACATTTCTATGGGCCCTACACATTTCGTGCCCTACAGGCACTTAGTCATTGGAGTAAAAAGCTGCACATTCTGTCGCTGTAGAGTTCTACTATAAGGGGAGAATGTAATAAATGGTGCAGAGGTTGCCCCAGGTGTAGTAACTATTAGCAATTAATACACAATAACCTTGCATTTATTTATGCAATTTGCTAGTATATGCTGAGTTTGTTCTTGCATGATTTCACATTGGAATGTATTCTGTCCCAGCTGCCCCAGAGCTAATTAAACCAAAAGCCTATCCGGCCATTTACAAGCAAATTCCAGCTCTCAAACCTGAATTTTAAAAAGCGAATAAAAGTAGAAATTTATAGGTAGATATCATATTAAATCACTTTATAATTAGGTCACAAAACACTCTTCCTGGAATGTTGCTGAAGTTTGGAATATATATTAATACAGGTATGGGACCAGTTATCTAGAATGCTCTGGACCTGGGGCTTTCTGGATAAGGGATCTTTCTGTAATTTCAATCCTCATACCTTACGCCTAATATAAAATCATTTGACCATTAAATTAACCCAATAGGCTGATTTTGCCTCCAATAAGGATTAATTATAACTTAATTTGGATGAAGTACAAGGTACTGTTTTATTATTGCAGAAAAAAAGGAAATCACTTTTACAAATTTGGATAAAATGGAGTCTATGGGAGAAAATCTTCCTGTAATTCTGGATAACAGGTTTCTGGATAACCACTGGTCCATGGAACAAAATGAACCCATTATATGTGGATGCTTTCCATTTCTTTTAAAACAACAAACTCCCACAATGTCCTAGAGGTGTATGCCAGTACATTTATGCAAGACATACTGATACTGCCTGGTGCAATAATGTCCATACCTCCTATTTAGTTCGTCCACTGATATAGCTTTCTAATGTTTGTTTCTTTTAATTATAGTATGGTTTGTTTTAAACGTTCCTTGTATATTTTGCATTGTGCTGTGGAAAATGTTAGCGGTTTATAAATAAATTATACCAATAATCTAAGAATAGCGTGAGTCTTCAGTGAATATTGTTGTTTGGTGGTTTGTTTCAGATTATGAGATGAAAAAATACATATTGTAACATCAAAGCTTCTAAGTAGACGATGCTGCGCTGATATAATTGTCATGAAAGGGTTTCTGCGTGAACAGGATTTTATGTATTTATTTTTAAATAATCCCCTTAATCAGTACTAATCATGATAGAAGTCTTCAACTTAACCTACTTTTGCTCTATTAGTGACCCAAAAACTGCATACAGTGATCCTAGGTGAGATCATCTGAAATTAGAAATTAATTTTAGTGCCTTTGCATGATGTACTGATAAAGTGGAAAGGATCCTAGTTATGAATCTCAATTAAGGTTGGCAACAGCAGTTAATATTGGTCCAATGACTACATCAGTCATTTGTTAAGTTTGGTCCCTGCTTTGTTGCTGTTTTTGTCTCGAGTTGTCTAACGGAATCTCTCAGCACCATCTAGTGGTGGAAGGTATAATAGCTAAACAGAGCCGCAAAGGGCTACTCTACATACACACAATCCAAAATATGATGGAATAGATGTGTTTGCTAACAAATATTTGCAGAGTTATATACATATTATATGCTGCACTAATATGCCAAACGGAATCGTGCAAAACAGTAACCACAGATGAATAGTAAAATTGTTGTCACTATACTTACTCCTTTGCATGACAACCATCACACTCAAGAAATGAATATACTCAGAAATCTGCATTTGCAAGTACAGATATGGTATCTGTTATCCAGAAAGCTCTGAAAGGCCATCTACCATAGACTTATATCAAATTTCATCAAAATAATCCAACTTTTCCCCCATATATAGGTATTCAAAGTTCACTTGATTTGCATCCCAAAGATAAGTATATACCGTTATAATCTCATAGTCAGGACTTTCCAGTTTAAACACCAAACTTTTTTACTATCAGAGCTCCATTCAGAATTACAGGGTGGAAATTGCTTGTTCTCCTCCTCTCTCCTCCTTTAACTTTAAGCCAATATCAATTACTTTCAAGGCATCTTCTAGAGCTTTTGTTGGGTATCCGCTTTCATCATAAAATCTTCCTGTCAACTTGCCTTAAAAAGAAAATAAAAAATGGCTGACAATGTTGGCCAAATATTTCCTTCTTGTACATGCAGAGCTGTACACTTTTACAATACGATACTATTACAGTCAAGAGAAACAAACAGCCAAGTAAATAAAAAATAAATACACAGGTATGGCATTATTTTTCCGGAAACCCATTATTCAGAAATCTCTGAATTACAGAAAGGCCATTTCCCATAGACTCCATTTTATCAAGAAAATCCACATTTTTAAAAATGATTTTTCTCTGCAATAATTAAACAGTACCTTGTACTTCATCCAAACAAATATATATTGAATCCTTTTTGGAAGCAACCCCAGCCTATTGGGTTTATTTATTCCTGGTCCTTCACATGGCAGTGGGCACTAATGGGTTAACCCCCCCTCGTCATGAGCGGACAGGAAATTACATCAAATAAAAGACCTCCCTCACCCCTGACTCGTCCTCCTATTTTTTCCTGTCTCTCGTCAGGAAACTCACCCAATCCGGTGGATACTGGGCTCTGTCCACTGATGCTGGGGGACCTGCGTAATGCCTTGTGTGTCCCTGCAGGGCCTGCTCCGGGCCATGGCCTTTCGTTGCCTAACCAGCGCAGTAAGTCGCAATGCTCCGGTCGCTTGGGGAGCGCATGCGCAGTAAGTCGCGGTTCATCCTGAACCACATAGACGGACCGCGTGAGCGGAAGTGACGTCACTATCGCGGGAGATTTGAAATCGGCGCATAGGAAGCGGTTCTCTGTGGATTTTCCCCGCTACTCGTTCTGAGAAAGAACAGGAGAACAGCTAAAGCCTCCAGTTTGGGACTAAGTCACTGCAGTAAGTGCATCCCTAGGGTTTAATGCTGCTGACACCAGCAAAACAGGTATGGGAATCTAACTTGTTACTCTGTTCCCTAACAGCTATGAGCTCTGGGAGGCGATCTCATTCTACGTCAAGGGGGTGAGTGGACAGTGAAAACTGAGCCTTGGATGTGTTTTCCCTTTGATATCATCATACTAATGTTGATGTTATTGTTGCAGGAGCTCCCCTGGTAAAAGGAGAGAGGAAGAGGTCAGAAGTAAATCCTCTAGGAAGGAATGCCTTTCCTGCAACAATCCTGCTCTGATAAATAAAAAGTTATGTCAGGAATGCCTGGACCAATTAGCAGGACCTTCCACCTCACAAGAGATATTTATGGAATGGATGAAATCATCTTTTGATCAAACTGTGAATGATATGGTTGAAAAAGTAACTGAAAATGTTATGTCCAAAGTAGTTGCTCTTAAGTGTGACAGGAGACCTACTGCAGCCAGTCACAATGTATCTCTATCAGAATCTCCCATTTCTAGTAATTCAGATTTTTCTCAGGATGAGCAAACAGATGATAGAGAAGAAGTTTCTTTCAATGTGGATTTGGTGGAACCCCTCATTACAGCCATGAGGGAAACCTTAAAGATTGGTTCAGCGAAAACTTCGGAAGCAGAAGATTTGATGTTCAGAACCTCCGCCAGGAAAAACGAAGTTTTTCCTGTACATCAAGTGATCAAAGATATGATTAAGGAAGAATGGAGTTCACCAGATAAAAAATTTTTTCTAAATAGAAGAATAAAGAAGATGTACCCATTTAAAGATGAGGAAGTAAAAGATTGGGATTCTGCTCCGAAAGTGGATGCCTCCATTACTAGGATAGCTAGGAAGACCACGCTGCCAGTTGATGAAGGGGTGTCTCTTCGTGATGCGATGGAAAGAAGGCAGGATACTATTTTGAAGAAGGCCTACCTAGTGGCTGGGGCTTCTTGCAAACCCGCAATAGCCATTACATCTTTGGCTAGAGCTAACAAAATCTGGATCCAAGAACTAGAAGAAGCTCTGAAAGCAAAGACCAGCAGGGATGACATGCTAAAGATGTTAGAGAAAGTTAAGGCAGTAAATGATTTTGTGTCTGAAGCCTCCCTGGATGGAGTTATGTTCGCAGCTAAAGGAATGAGTTTAGCGGTTGCTTCCAGACGTTCTCTTTGGCTAAGGCACTGGATGGCTGATACACCTTCAAAACATAATCTCTGTTCTCTTCCTTTTGAAGGTAACCTTCTGTTTGGACAGAGGTTGGATAGTATAATTTCCAAAGCTTCTGCAGGCAAATCTTCCTTTTTACCACAGGACAGAAGAGAGAAGAAACAAACAGGAGGGTTTGGCAATAGAACTCCAAGAGGGTCCTTTAGAGAAGCAAAATCCTACAGACCAGGAAAAGGGTTTTCAAGACAGAATTACTGGAAAGGGAAGAGTCAGTATTTTCAAAGAAACCAAAAAGATGGAAAATCGGATAAGACAAAAAACTTATGAAGGTGCGCGAGTCCAGCAGCACAAGGTTGGGGGAAGGCTACTCGACATTCAAGCTGTTTGGGCTCAAACGATTGCAGACGATTGGGTTATTCAAATTGTGTCTCAAGGCTATTGCCTAGAACTCAAGAGCTTTCCTCCGCCAAATTTTGTAGCTTCAAGAAAACCAAAGAATCAGGAAGCAGAAGGAGCTCTACAATCAATTATCTTCCAATTGTTAGAAGGGAAAGTAATTGTTCCAGTTCCTCCAAGCGAGATAAGACAAGGGGTTTACTCCCCTTTATTCCTCAGGAAGAAATCCTCAGGCGAATTCAGAGCTATCCTGAATCTGAAAAAGTTAAACAGATATTTACAGATAAGAAAATTTTGCATGGAGACAATTCGTTCAATATCCCAGATGATAAGACCAAACGATTGGATGGTAAAAATAGACCTAAAAGACGCCTATTTACATGTACCAGTATACCCAGCTCATCAGAGATTCCTCCGATTTTACATCCTGGGAAGACATTACCAGTATGCAGCTCTACCTTTTGGTTTAGCCACTTCGCCAAGAACTTTTACGAAGGTTCTAGCTCCTATACTGGCTCTGATCAGGTCCCTGGGCATCGAAATCTTTGCCTATCTGGACGACATAATGATAAAAGCATCGTGTCTTCAAACCCTAATTCATCAATCATTGATAGTACAAAATGTTCTACAACAACACGGATGGATTTTGAACCTAGAGAAATCTTCTCTCATTCCTACCCAAAGGTTAAAGTATTTGGGTTTAATTCTGGATACAGTAAGCTTCAAAATTTTCCTTACTCCGGAGAAAGCGGTCGAAATCCAAAAATTAGTGACCAGTTTCTCCAAGTTTCCAGCCTCGACAGCACTGACATGCCAACAACTATTGGGAAAACTAGTGGCAGCAAAAGATGCAGTGGATTGGGCCTTACATCATATAAGACCCCTTCAGTCGGAATTTCTGAGTCGAAAGGAACAGAAAACACGAATTCCAAGTCATAGAGATCAGTCAAAAGGTAAGGCAAAACCTTTTGTGGTGGAAGAATCTTCAGAATATGCTAAAAGGAAAGTCTCTGAAGACCCCGGAATGGCTACATCTTACAACAGATGCGAGCAACATAGGATGGGGAGCCCATACAGGACAGAATTCAGTTTGGGGCAGATGGAAATCATATCAGAGGAAGTATTCATCGAATTGGAAAGAGCTTATGGCAGTCCGTCTAGCTCTCCTGAAATTCAAGAAAGTGATCAGAGGAAAAGCTGTCATGGTCAACTTAGACAATATGACTACAGTGAGATACCTGATGAAACAGGGTGGCACGAGAAGCAGATCCCTAATGAAGAGTGCGCAACTGATTTTTCAGGGGGCAGAAGTTCACCTTACAGATCTGGCAGCTCTTCATGTTCCTGGGAAAATGAATGTCTGGGCAGACTGGCTCAGTCGGAATCCTCACCCAGGAGAATGGGAATTGGATCAGAACACTTTCAATCTTATTGTAGCGGTTCTGGGTCAACCAGTGATCGATCTGATGGCGACTTCAACAAACAGGAAAGTAACGGTATTCTGTTCCCGATTCAAGAACAAAGGGGCCTTGGTTCAGGACTGCTTCAGAGTCCAGTGGAACTTCAATCTGGCCTATGCTTTTCCACCCATTCCTTTGATTCCCAAACTCCTCAGGAAGATCAGGGAAGACAAAGCAGAAGTGATTGCGGTTTTACCATGGTGGCCCAGGAGGAATTGGTTTCCTCAGTTATTCAACATGAAGCAAGCTCCTCCATTCAAAATCCCTACACATTCGAGGATGTTACGGCAGGGTCCTCTGTTTCACCCAGCACCAGAAAGTTGGAAGTTGACGGCCTGGCGACTGAAAGGCTGAATATGAGATGTCTAGGCCTTTCAGAAAAAGCGATAGATACATTGCTGGCAGCCAGGAAACCATCAACATCACAAAAATATTACAGAATCTGGGAGACCTATCTAAATTGGTGCGCTAAGACCAACAGGGCTTATGAAACCACTTCTCCAGAGAATATTGTTGAATTTCTCCAAGAAGGTTTGGAAAGAGAATTGAGTGTGTCTACACTCAAAGGGCAAGTGTCAGCTCTGTCTGCCCTTTATGGAGAGGCATGGACTTCTAAACCTTTGATTGTCCGATTTTTTCAGGCTCTGAGACGAATTAGACCAAAACAGAAAGAAAGAATTCCTACTTGGGATCTGTCTTTAGTCCTTCAGGCCCTAACGAAGGATCCTTTTGAGCCTCTGGAAACGGCCCCTCTAAAATTCGTTACATGGAAAATGGCTTTTTTATTAGCCATAACTTCCGCCAGGAGAGTCGGAGAAATTCAAGCACTTCTAGCCCTAGATAGTCACCTGATTTTCAAAGAAGATTGTGTAATTCTAAGAACTCCTCAAAGCTTTCTAACCAAGGTGGTATCCGAATTCCATATGAATCAGGACATAATACTACCAGCGTTTTTTCCATCTCCAAAAACAGAGGAAGAAGCGGTATGGCACAAATTAGATGTCATCAGGTGCCTAAAAGCCTACCTGGTTAGGGTGAAGGAAGTAAGAAAAGATAAGAATATCTTACTCATTCCATCAGGTATGAAGGCTGGTTGTAAAGCTTCAAAGTCTACTGTGGCAAGATGGATAAAAGCCTGTATCTCAGAGGCGTATAAGTCAAGTGCAGTGCAAGTCCCGCCTAACATTAAGGCTCACTCCACTAGAGCTGTCTCAGCGTCTTGGGCCTTCCAAGCCCAAGTTTCAGCAGAAGATCTATGCAAAGCTGCTGTATGGTCTAATTTAAACACGTTCATAAAATTCTACAAATTGGACGTTTGGTCTTCAAGCCAGACAAATTTTGGAAGATCAGTTCTTCAAGCTGTTACTTATAAATAAAATTCTTAGTTGCATTATCCCACCCTCTTAGTGTCTTTACTGCTTGGTAAGATCCCATTAGTGCCCACTGCCATGTGAAGGACCAGGAATGAGGAAAATCTCATCATACTTACCGTGATTTTCTTTTCCTGGACTGTAACATGGCAGCGGGCAAGACTTCCCAACCCTTGAGGGGAGTTTATCTGTACAGTCAAAAATAGGAGGACGAGTCAGGGGTGAGGGAGGTCTTTTATTTGATGTAATTTCCTGTCCGCTCATGACGAGGGGGGGTTAACCCATTAGTGCCCACTGCCATGTTACAGTCCAGGAAAAGAAAATCACGGTAAGTATGATAAGATTTTCCTCAATACTGATTATTACAGAAAGATCCATTATCTGGAAAAACCCAGTTCCAAGAATTCTGGATAACAGGTCCCATACCTGTACTGCAAATGTCATAAAAAACTCATAGGAAATGACAAGACAAAGCTGAAAAACTATATGGTGTTCACATTTGCTTGTTATACTATTAATGTGTGTGACTCAGGTATAGATAGCTCATTTGCATGATTTCATACACACTGCGCTGTAAATATTGCTTGCAGCAAATACACCTTATTGCCTATATCTGAGTATATATACATATTTACATGTGGAGAGAGAGAGACTAACTAATTTTTACTGTACGGTTCGAGAACAGAATGGAGGATTCCACTGATACCAATTACAGTTTTTCCTAAACCTACATTTTTTAACTGTTGGCTAAATAATACACATTTTATCTCCTTACATATTCTTTTTATTTTCTGTAAAATGTTGTTGTTCTGTCACTTTAACCTACTGTATGTGTTCATGTAGAAGTGGCCATATGTCTGTGTGGAAACTGAATGGGATCAGGGTTATAATGGGAGTAAAATTGTTAAAACATAAAAAAACAGTGCTATAAAGAATCAAACTACAGAGCAGGCCAGGCTCCCAGGTAGAGTCCTGCATTGAACCAATTTTTATAACCTGGACCCTACTTTGACCTGCAACTTTACCCACTTGGACCCCTTGTTTCTGTACAGCTATAGGGCCTCTTATCCAGAATGCTTAGGACCTGGGGTTTTCCTGGGTAAGGTATCTTTGCATAATTTGGATCTTCATACCCTAAGTCTACTAGAAAATCATGTAAACATTAAATAAACCCAATAAGCTGATTTCACTTCCATTATACAGTAGATTAATTATATCTTAGTTGGGATCAAGTACAAGCTACTGATGTATTATTACAGAGAAAAAGGAAATCATTTTAAAAAAAATTGTTTTATTTGGATAAAATACTATCTATGGGAGACAGCCTTTCCATAATTCGAAGCTTCCTGGATAACAGGTTTCCGGATAACGTAGCCCATGCCACTAAAATGCAGAGCATAATTATACTATCATGCATTGTCCCTTATTAAAGGGAAACTATGGCATAACTGAAGATTTTTAGCCCTATAAAATAAAAGTGCACATACAGTTGTGAGTTAATGCACTGACCACAATTCTGATAGGTAAATTACCATCTTGCTCCCACTATTGCTCTACAATGTGTGTAAAAAATATGCTGACTTCCTCACTAAATTACACCTTGCACAATGCACTAATGTTTCATTTACTATAATCCACATAATTCTGTTTTTAAATGAAATGGCATAGTGAGGTTATTGTAATTTTTGCTGCCCTAAAGATACACATGATCAGGGTTATGAGTATTTGGGTTTTTTTCTTGCATGCTTATTTCTGTTACTGACTAAATCATTGTATAAACTCTGTACCAGACATATTTATTAACAATCGGCTAGTAAAGTCCTGAATCTGTTTCTAGGGGCAAACTTTTGTCTTTTGTTCTCACCTTGCCTTATTGCTGGAAAATTCTGCATGTAAGCTTTTGCCAGCTTTTAGACCAGCTAAAGACCATGAAATTGTTCTCCATGGGAGGCTTAGTAAATTCCTGATCACTGTAATGCAGTGGAGTGCACATATATAAGAATTGAAATCAAATAGTATTTACCGCTCTTGAGTGGATATTTGCATAGAAGTAACTGGGGCATTTGTATTTTATTCCATATACATTTCAAAATATTTCCCTGCATGGACTGCACAGTCCTGAGCATGTGCTGGGAAGCAGCAAAAAACATACGATGTGGAGCTACTGGGGGGCATATACCAATGCACAGATCTCCTCTGCTGGAGAGCTGAGTTGGAACTGGGCTTGCACAGAATACAAAAACATAGGTTGTAACATTTGCAGCCTTAATGATGAACGTTAGTTCTCCTTGAAAGCTTAGATTCTATCCCCACTGTTTATATGACTGCTGAATCCTCTACAGAATTATATAGAAGACTGATTCAGATACAAAAGGCAAGCAGTAAAATATGCAGTTTTATGTAAACTGCCCAGCTCTAATAAAAAAAGTGCATAAAAATGAAATGAAATATTTAAAAAGTAAAATATTGGAAATGATACAGAAAACCAAATCACAGTAAAAGCAGAGGAAACATAAAAAACAAACGCAGTAAGCCTTTAAAATGATTGTAGAAACATTTATTCCTCGCTCTCCCCCAAGGAGTCTGTAAAAGCTGGAAGCCTCCTGCTTTCCATTGAATAAATCATGTGGCCACGAGGTAAAGGTGGAGCCCTCTTAACTCCAACATTTGAACCTTGTCAGCTTATATAACAGAGCACGTGTACAAGATAATTTCCCTTTAAACAGAATTACAGCAAATATATTGGCATTGAAATGTATGATAAAGTTCAGGGAAACTTCATTAACGCCTGCCTTTTGTTATTTTGTGGGGCATATTATTTCTCATTTTGCAGGTATGAAACATTATTAATCTCAGCATCTATTTCAATGAAATAGCACCATATTCCTGTGGCAGGTCTTTGCCCAGGTCTGGAGACTCTCAGCTGGAAGCAGCTTTGCTGGATGAGCAGTTTTAGATTAGAAATAATTTTTTCTATAATGAGCACAACAAATTGATTCCCCTTCTCACCCCCTATAGTGTATGCATCCTGTCTCATCAGCAGCGTGCCCTGTCCCCTGCCAGCTCATTTAACACTCGCTGATGGTACTGCTATATCACTTAATTACAGTACATTTTTAGACAGTACATAACCAAGTAGAGATGAGGCTACAAAAGTTTTCTGTGCAATTTTCGGCAGCTATTAATTTATCCTCTAAAGGACCTTCTTAAGATATGAATGTTCTCGTTATTTTCAAAAATATGCTTGTACTCAATGTGCTTGGTCTGTTCCCATCCGCGGAACAAATACACAACAATATACAGATTATAGCAATGTTATTAGTATATGTGGACTAGTCTGTCCTTAGTCAAAGCGTAGTCTGTATATTTGTAAATTTGCTTCATTTATGTATGATGATATGCATGATATTTTTTGGTCAAACAGTAGAAAGCTAAAAAACACAACAATATACAGAGTATAGCAATGCACTTGATATTTATAGACACCTGTAAACTAGTCTGTTCCTTATTCAAACCTTAGGGGCCGATTTATGACTGCTCAAGCATTCCGAGTAGGCTTTCTTAAAGCTGGCAAAGTCATTCTTATTTAACAAAGGCCTAGCTGGGAAAAATCCGTCAACCAACAAGGTTCCTGAAATCCAGCGTGAGTTTGTTAACTCACGTAGGGTTTCCTTTATGACTGCTAGAGACATGAGCAGTCATAAATTGGCCCCTAAGTCTATAATTCACAAATTGGCACTTTTTATATATGGCATATTTCTATGTCAAACAAATGCAGGTGCAATGTTTAAAAAAGGGTGTGTAACCCTAATGTAGGCAGCTAGTAAAGTATAGAAAATCAGTTACACACAAGGAAGGACCCTCACTATGTGAAAGGAATGAAGGGGAGGTGTAGTGGAATTACAACTCATAGGCTGTGTGCTAGAAATAAAATAAAGCAAGTCAGAATGTTCTTGCAGCAAGCAAACAGAATTGAATTTCACTGTCCAAGACAAGGGTAAATATTTACAGACAGATGAGACAGTAATAAAACAGAGACAGCATGATATGACACCATATGGAAACAGCTAAGGGTTGTTTAAAGGGATTGTTCACCTTTAACACTATTTTTATTTCAGCTGGTTTCAGACAGTTCACCAGAAATAAAGACTTTTTCCAATCGCTTTCTATGTGTGACCATTCTTTTAATATTGAAGTGTAACTCAAATTTTCATCTTATAAAGCAGCTCTGGGAGGGGAGTCGCGACCCTGTAAACTGTTCTAAATTGATACATTTAGTTGATACATTTCTTATCTTTTTCCCTGTTGAGCAGAATCTCTGGGTTTCATTACAGGCAGCTGAATTGATACAATAGTTACTAATACTCCAGAGATGCTGCTGCCGAGAAATGTATCAACTTAATGTTGCAAAACTGTAACAGTTTAGTCCACACCTGAATTACTGAGCTGCCAGACATTCAACTTTAAACTTACCATATATACTCGAGTATAAGCCGTCCCGAACGAGGTACCTAATTTTACCTCTAAAAACTGGGAAAGCTTATTGACTCGAGTATAAGCCGAGGGTGAGAAATGCAGCAGCTTCTGGTAAGTTTCAATCTCGTTTTTGGATGACTATTCTTAGGTGCCGGCTACTATTCTAAGGCGCCGGCGAATATTCTTAGGCGCCGGCTACTATTCTAAGGTGCCGGCGAATATTCTTAGGCGCCGGCTACTATTCTAAGGTGCCGGCGAATATTCTTAGGCGCCGGATACTATTCTAAGGTGCTGGCGAATATTCTTTTTTTTTTTGTGCTTGACCCGAGTATAAGCCGATGTAGAGTTTTTCAGCATATTTTGGGGGCTGAAAAACTCGGCTTATACTCGAGTATATACGGTAGATTGTGATAAAACTGTAAAAAATAAAAAATGGAAAGCAATTGAAAAAAGTCTTTATTTCTGGGAACAACTCAACTGAAAATGTGTTTAAAAGGTGAACAATCCCTTTAAGATATCAATTTACATTTGTTCTTTAATCCATCTCCTTTTTGCTTTGGTGACATTAGTGCACTTCTGTTGACTTATCATTTTCACTTGTCCTGGGCGATGACCATGCACAACCTGCTTGTGGACTTTAAGAAGATGCCACCTAATGAATGGCAGCCATGATATTGCTGGGATTCAGAATTTCAATGACACTGTACTGCTTTCCTGTTACATTTTAGTTAAAATTGTTATAGTCGTAAAATACACCATGCTGAGAAAAATCTTTTGGAAAATGTTTTTTGTGTGTGCATTTTTCATTCTCCTTTAAGGTGTCTCTCCATAACCTCCTTTAAAAAGTGAAATGTTCTTCTACAATAGACAATAGCAAAATTGGTGCTTAATTTGCTCTTACTACTAGAAGATTCTTTAACATTTCGTATTCTTTTTGTCCCAATATATATATAAAAAATGAAATCATTACCTATTTTTTTTTCATATAAATAAATTTTATGCTATTTTATGAAAATACAACTGATTTGGAAAACCTGTGTCTCCCAATTAGTTAATATTACTTTGCTCCTTATGTTTTGCAAACCTATTTCTGTGTAATTTGTAAAACATCAATAAAATATAAATTACAAAAAAAAAATGTGTTTGAGTGTATATTGATGCGGACACTTGTCAAATTGTGTATGTGTGTAAATAAGTGTGTGTTAAGGTCTGTAAGACTTACCTGGGGTCTGTAGGCTGGCAGGTGACACTGAAGGAATTGCATGGAGGGTGGTCATATACTCCAAATGGCAGGGGGAAGCGGTATTGGGGAGTTTAGGAAGTACAGACAGCAGAAGCATGTCTTCAGTGAATCTCCTTTAATACAAATCCAAATTCCGTGGATATCCTTTAGTGGTGCTCTATCTGGGAACTACGCTGCTCCTCAATTCCTTATACATCACAATAACAACAAGGCAATCACTCAGCAAACTGTGCTTACAATTTGTGCTTTATTCAGATCTCCACACAACGTTCCGGAGGCTCTACCCCCTTTCACTTGAAATGCACTTGAGAAATGGGGTAGAGCTTCCAAAATGTTGTGTGAAGATCTGAATAAAGCACAAATTGTAAGCAAACACTTTGCTGAGTGAGTGCCATCTGATTGCCTTGTTGTTATTGTGATGTCTTCATTGAATACATATCTATTATCAGATGAAAATCCCGACTTTATCAGATTATCCAGCATTGATAAAGATGTGAAGAAACAACTTCAGTAACATCTGCCATTGACGTCTACATACCTCGACAGGTTTGAAATAAAGTTTATTTGGATTTTTAGCAGATTTGGGGTATAATAAATCTCTAAAAATTTGAGTTTTTATTTTTCCATAAAAAATTCAAGTTTTCCCCTTAAAAAACGTGACCAGGTTTAATAAATGGGCCCCCTAAACTGACCCACTGGTGCATTAATGTACTATACAAAGATCAACTGACAAGTTTCTAATAAATAACTATTGTATGTGATGATGTACCAGCTATCCACTTTAAAAATCTTAATCCAGTTCCAATTTACTGCTTGCAAATTTTCCCAGACTTTTATTTGCTAAATACATAACATGAATATATTAAAATGATTAAATCTAAGGCCAAAAAGCCTTTTGCACTGATATCCAGTTGTGTCAAGATGTGCTATGCTGCCCCAGTTGAATAAAATACATTTAAATACTAAAAAAAAACCACAGGACTATTTTGCAATGAGCAAAGATTGCTGCTAACTCAGTGAACTCAGTGAATGTCAGGTACAAGCCAACACTGTGTTCCCTATACTCATATACATTATGGGGTAAATTTATCAAAGAGTGAAGTTCCGCCACTAGAGTGAAATTCCGCAGCTCTCAATTCATTTCTATGGGATTTTGAAAGGCGTATTTATCAATAGGGATGTAGCGAACGTCGGAAAAAAAGTTCGCAAACATATTCGCGAACTTGCGCAAAAATGCGAGCGGTTCGCGAACGGTTCGCGAACCCCATAGACTTCAATGGGAAGGCGAACTTTAACATCTAAAAAAGACATTTCTGGCCAGAAAAATGATTTTAAAGTTGTTTAAAGGGTGCAACGACCTGGACAGTGGCATGCCAGAGGGGGATCAAGGGCAAAAATGTATCTGAAAAATCTGCCTGTGTGTGCTTGGAAGAGATAGTGTAGGGGGAGAGCTGTTAGTGATTTCAGGGACAGATGATAGTAAGTTTGCTGGCTAGTAATCTGCTTGATACTGCTCTGTATTGGAGGGACAGAAGTCTGCAGGGATTTGAGGGACATTTTAGCTTAGGTAGCTTTGCTGGCTAGTAATCTACTGTTCTCTTTAAACAACTGCCATACGTTGACCTTGTAGGCATTGTTTGCCCAGTTTTTTTGGACGCAGCCACTGAAGCACAGTTGCCAGAAAAAATATGCCATATAAATGCTGAAAATAGTCATTTTTCGCCATACGTTGACCTTGTAGACATTGTTTGCCCAGTTTTTTTTGGACGCAGCCACTGAAGCACAGTTGCCAGAAAAAATATGCCATATAAATGCTGAAAATAGTAATTTTTCGCCATACGTTGACCTTGTAGACATTGTTTGCCCAGTTTTTTTGGACGCAGCCACTGAAGCACAGTTGCCAGAAAAAATATGCCATATAAATGCTGAAAATAGTCATTTTTCGCCATACGTTGACCTTGTAGACATTGTTTGCCCAGTTTTTTTTGGACGCAGCCACTGAAGCACAGTTGCCAGAAAAAATATGCCATATAAATGCTGAAAATAGTAATTTTTCGCCATACGTTGACCTTGTAGACATTGTTTGCCCAGTTTTTTTGGACGCAGCCACTGAAGCACAGTTGCCAGAAAAAATATGCCATATAAATGCTGAAAATAGTCATTTTTTGCCATACGTTGACCTTGTAGGCATTGTTTGCCCAGTTTTTTTGGTCGCAGCCACTGAAGCACAGTTGCCAGAAAAAATATGCCATATAAATGCTGAAAATAGTCATTTTTTGCCATATACTTTGAGTCAACGTATGGCAAAAAATGACTATTTTCAGCATTTATATGGCATATTTTTTCTGGCCTCTGTGCTTCAGTGGCTGCGGCCAAAAAAACTGGGCAAACAATGCCTACAAGGTCAACGACGTTGACCTTGTAGGCATTGTTTGCCCAGTTTTTTTGGCCGCAGCCACTGAAGCACAGAGGCCAGAAAAAATATGCCATATAAATGCTGAAAATACTCATTTTTTTGGTCGCAGCCACTGAAGCACAGTTGCCAGAAAAATTATGCCATATAAATGCTGAAAATATAATTTTTTTTGGTTGCAGCCACTGAAGCACAGAGGCCAGAAAAATTATGCCATATAAATGCAGAAAATATGCATTTTTTTGGTCGCAGCCACTGAAGCACAGTTGACAGAAAAATTATGCCATATAAATGCTGAAAATATAAATTTTTTTGGTTGCAGCCACTGAAGCACAGAGGCCAGAAAAATTATGCCATATAAATGCAGAAAATATGCATTTTTTTGGACGCAGCCACTGAAGCACAGTTGCCAGAAAAAATATGCCATATAAATGCTGAAAATAGTCATTTTTCGCCATACGTTGACCTTGTAGACATTGTTTGCCCAGTTTTTTTGGTTGCAGCCACTGAAGCACAGAGGCCAGAAAAAATTAAACCAGTAGGGTTTGCACCCTAGTTTGTAACGGTGGCGGAGGGAGGAGGACGCTAAAGGACAGCTGTGTGTGGAGTCATGAGGCTTGAAGAGAAGGACAGCTGCATAGAAGTCAGAACAAGTCTTCCGGCGTGCAGTAACCCTCCGAGATCCACCCCTCATTCATTTTAATAAAGGTCAGGTAATCGACACTTTTGTGACCTAGGCGAGTTCTCTTCTCAGTTACAATCCCTCCTGCTGCACTGAAGGTCCTTTCTGAGAGCACACTTGAGGCTGGGCAAGACAAGAGGTTCATGGCAAATTGTGACAGCTCTGGCCACAGATCAAGCCTGCGCACCCAGTAGTCCAGGGGTTCATCGCTCCTCAGAGTGTCGATATCTGCAGTTAATGCCAGGTAGTCCGCTACCTGCCGGTCGAGGCGTTCTTTGAGGGTGGATCCAGAAGGGTTGTGGCGCTGCCTTGGACAGAAAAACATTTGCATGTCTGACGTTACAGACCGGCCAAAGGGCTTTGTCCTTGCAGGTGTGCTCGTGGCAGGATTACTGGCACCTCTGCCCCTGGAATGTTGATGAGTTCCTGAAGTGACATCACCCTTAAAAGCATTGTACAACATGTTTTGCAGGCTGGTTTGTAAATGCCGCATCTTTTCGGACTTGTGGTATGTTGGTAACATTTCTGACACTTTATGCTTGTACCGAGGGTCTAGTAGCGTTGCGACCCAGTACAGGTCCTTCTCCTTAAGCCTCTTGATACGGGGGTCCTTCAACAGGCATGACAGCATGAAAGACCCCATTCTCACAAGGTTGGATGCAGAGCTATCCATCTCCGCTTCCTCATTATCAAGGACTGCATCATCCACGGTCTCCTCCCCCCAGCCACGTACAAGACCAGGGGTCCCCAAAAGGTCACCACTAGCCCCCTGGGAAGCCTGCTCCTGTTGGTCCTCCTCCTCCTCCTCCACAAAGCCACCTTCCTCCTCTGACTCCACTTCTGGCACCTCTCCCTGCGTTGCAGCAGGTGCCTGGGTTCGTTCTGGTGATTCCGACCATGCGCTTCCAGCTCCTCGTCACGCTGGTCTACAGCCTCATCTGTCACTCGTCGCACGGCACGCTCCAGGAAGAAAGCGAAGGGTATTAGGTCGCTGATGGTGCCTTCGGTGCGACTGACCATATTTGTCACCTCTTCAAAAGGTCGCATGAGCCTGCAGGCATCGCGCATAAGCACCCAGTAACGGGGGAAAAAAATCCCCAGCTCTGCAGATCCAGTCCTACCACCCAGTTCAAAAAGGTACTCGTTGACGGCCCTTTGTTGTTGCAGCAGACGTTCCAACATAAGGAGCGTTGAATTCCAGCGAGTCTGGCTGTCAGAAATCAAACGCCTGACTGGCATGTTGTAGCGCTGCTGAATGTCAGCAAGGCGTGCCATGGCTGTGTAGGAACGTCTGAAATGGGTCGACACCTTTCTGGACTGGGTGAGAACGTCCTGGAATCCTGGGTACTTGGAGACAAAACGTTGGACTATTAAATTTAACACATGTGCCATGCAGGGCACATGTGTTAAATTTCCCAGTCTCAACGCTGCCAACAGATTGCTTCCATTGTCACACACCACTTTTCCGATCTGCAGTTGGTGTGGGGTCAGCCACCGATCGGCCTGTGACTGCAGAGATGACAGGAGTACAGATCCGGTATGGTTTTTGCTTTCCAGGCACGTCATCCCCAAGACAGCGTGACAACGGCGTACCTGGCACGTCGAATAGCCTAGGGGGAGCTGGGGGTGCACAGGTGTGGAGGAGGAGAAGGAGGACCCAGCAGCAGAGTAAGAAGAAGAAGAGGAAGAAGACGAGGTAGAGAGCGATGGAGGAGTAGAGGTGGTGGCAGAACCGCGTGCAATCCGTGGCGGTGACACCAACTCCACTGTTGTTGTTGTTGTTGAGCTACCCATTCCCTGCTTCCCATTCCCAGCCATTACCAAGTTCACCCAGTGGGCAGTGTAGGTGACATACCTGCCCTGACCATGCTTGGAGGACCATGCGTCAGTAGTCATATGGACCTTTGGCCCAACACTAAGTGACAGAGATGCGGTAACTTGGCTCTGCACATGTTGGTACAGGTGTGGTATTCCCTTTTTAGAAAAAAAATTGCGGCTGGGTACCTTCCACTGCGGTGTCCCAATTGCTACAAATTTGCGGAAGGCCTCAGAGTCCACCAGCTGGTATGGTAAAAGCTGGCGGGCTAAGAGTGCAGACAAGCCAGCTGTCAGACGCCGGGCAAGGGGGTGACAGTCAGACATTGGCTTCTTACGCTCAAACATGGCCTTCACAGAAACTTGGCTGGTGGCAGATGACTGGGAATGGGAACAGGTGGTCAAGGTGGAAGGCGGAGTGGAGGGTGGTTCAGATGGGTCAAGGAGAGCAGAGGTAGAGCAGTAAGATGCTGGACCAGAAGGAGTGTGGCTTTTAGTTTGCCTGTTGCCTTTGAGGTGTTGCTCCCAAAGTGCTTTGTGCTTGCCGCTCATGTGCCTTCGCATAGAAGTTGTACCTATGTGGCTGTTGGGCTTACCAAGGCTCAGTTTCTGACTGCACTCATTGCAAATTACAATGCTTTTGTCAGAGGCACACACATTAAAAAAATCCCACACTGCTGACTTTTTGGAAGTGTGCGATCTGGCGGTAACAGTAGAAGTTGGCGGCATTGGCGGCAATGGCGGGTGCGTTGGCCGGCTGAACACAGGTGCCGATACATGTTGTTGCCCTACTGATCCCTGCGGGCTGTCCTCCCTGCTTCTTCTAAGTCTTATTCTCCTACTGCCTCTCTGACTCTCCGTCTCTCCATCTGAACTACCCTCCTCTTGCTCTCTTCTACTAGGCACCCACAAAACATCAATCTCCTCATCATCATTCTCCTCAGATGCATCAATTTCTTCTGACACATCACAGAAGGAAGCAGCAGCGGGGACCTCCTCCTCATCACTCATCATTATGTCCATCTCTGTCGTGTTCTCTGCCAGAATTAAATCTGGTGTAACGTCCTCATCTCCTTCATCTTCTTCTGCCAATAATGGTTGCGCATTACTCAGTTCAAGAAACTCATGGGAAAATAACTCCTCTGACTCCAGTGAAGAAGGGGCACCGGTGGTGGAGGAAGTGTTACGTGGGGTGGCCATAGCAGTGGAGGATGAGGAGGATGCTGTGGTAAAGTTAGAAACGGTAGAGGATGGGGTGTGCTGTGTAAGCCAGTCAACTACCTCTTCAGCATTTTGGGAGTTCAGGGTCATTGGCTTTTTAAAACTGGGCAATTTGCTAGGGCCACAGGATTGCATAGCAGCACGGCCCCTAGCACGGCCTCTGCGTGGCGGCCTGCCTTTGCCTGGCATTATTTTTAAAAAAACAACAACAACAAAAACTCAGTTGGTTTTTCTGGAAACGATAATACACACAGCTAGATGGCAGTTTGAAGAAAACAGTGTGCAAATAATGCCTACAAGGTCAACGTATACACAGCGGTGGATACGGATTACGTAAAATATAAGAATGCTGCTTGAAAAAAAGTAACTCAAGTGGTTTTTCTAGAGACAATAATATTATCAATATTTAGACAAAATGTGAACAAGCTCACACAGCTAGATGGCGGTTTGAAGAAAACACTGTGCAAATAATGCCTACAAGGTCAACGTATACACAGCGGTGGATACGGATTACGTAAAATATAAGAATGCTGCTTGAAAAAAAGTAACTCAAGTGGTTTTTCTAGAGACGATAATATTATCAATATTTAGACAAAATGTGAACAAGCTCACACAGCTAGATGGCGGTTTGAAGAAAACACTGTGCAAATAATGCCTACAAGGTCAACGTATACACAGCGGTGGATACGGATTACGTAAAATATAAGAATGCTGCTTGAAAAAAAGTAACTCAAGTGGTTTTTCTAGAGACGATAATATTATCAATATTTAGACAAAATGTGAACAAGCTCACACAGCTAGATGGCGGTTTGAAGAAAACACTGTGCAAATAATGCCCACAAGATCAACGTATACACTACTACAGCGGTGGATACGGATTACGTAAAATATATTATGGCTGCTTGAAAAAAGTCACTCCGGTGTTTTTTCTGGAGACGGTAATATTATGGATATTTAGACAGAATGTGAACAAGGTCACACAGCTAGATGGCAGTTGGTTGAATAACACACTGGGCAAAAAATGCCTACAGGGCAAATAATGCCTAAAAGGTCAACTTATACACTACTACAGCGATGGATACGGATTACGTAAAATTTATTATGGCTGCTTGAAAAAAGTCACTCCGGTGTTTTTTCTGGAGACGGTAATATTATGGATATTTAGACAGAATGTGAACAAGGTCACACAGCTAGATGGCAGTTGGTTGAATAACACACTGGGCAAAAAATGCCTACAGGGCAAATAATGCCTAAAAGGTCAACTTATACACTACTACAGCGATGGATACGGATTACGTAAAATATATTATGGCTGCTTGAAAAAAGTCACTCCGGTGTTTTTTCTGGAGACGGTAATATTATGGATATTTAGACAGAATGTGAACAAGGTCACACAGCTAGATGGCAGTTGGTTGAATAACACACTGGGCAAAAAATGCCTACAGGGCAAATAATGCCTAAAAGGTCAACTTATACACTACTACAGCGATGGATACGGATTACGTAAAATATATTATGGCTGCTTGAAAAAAGTCACTCCGGTGTTTTTTCTGGAGACGGTAATATTATGGATATTTAGACAGAATGTGAACAAGGTCACACAGCTAGATGGCAGTTGGTTGAATAACACACTGGGCAAAAAATGCCTACAGGGCAAATAATGCCTAAAAGGTCAACTTATACACTACTACAGCGATGGATACGGATTACGTAAAATTTATTATGGCTGCTTGAAAAAAGTCACTCCGGTGTTTTTTCTGGAGACGGTAATATTATGGATATTTAGACAGAATGTGAACAAGGTCACACAGCTAGATGGCAGTTGGTTGAATAACACACTGGGCAAAAAATGCCTACAGGGCAAATAATGCCTAAAAGGTCAACTTATACACTACTACAGCGGTAGTAAAATAAAAAAAAGTAAAATAAAAAAAAAATGAATATTAAAAAAAAAAAATTACAGTTGGTGCTGCTGAACTACTAGGAGCAGCAGATTAGCACACCAGTCCCACTCCCCAACACTGCTAGACTAATAGCACTGGGCTCTTATAGTAGTAGTAGTAGTAGTAGTAGTAGTAGTAAAACAACAAAAAAATAAATAAAAGCAGTCCTTACAAGGACTACTGTTATTGCAGCAGTCAGCAGATGAGATCAGAAGCAGGACAGCTGCCCACTGCAGCTACATACAGAGCACTGCAGTAGAAGGTAGATTACTAGCCAGCAAAGCTACCTAAGCTTAAATGTCCCTCAAACCCCTGCAGACTTCTGTCCCTCCAATAACAGAGCAGTATCAACACGATTACTAGCCAGCAAACTTTCAACTGTCCCTGAAATCACTAACAGGCAGCAGCTCTCTCCCTACACTATCTCTTCAGCACACACAGGCAGAGTGAAAAAACGCTGCAGGGCTTCGGTTTTTATAGGGAAGGGGAGTAGTCCAGGGGAGAGCTTCCTGATTGGCTGCCATGTACCTGCTGGTCTGGGGTGAGAGGGCAAAAAAAAGCGCCAACAATGGCGAACCCAAAATGGCGAACGTCGCGCGACGTTCGCGAACTTCCGGCGAGCGCGAACACCCGATGTTCGCCGGCGAACAGTTCGCGCCATCTCTATTTATCAATGGGCGAAAGTGAAAGTTCACCCTTTGATAAATATGCCTATAAAAATCCCATAGAAATGAATGGAGAGTGGCGGAATTTCACTCTAGTGGCGGAACTTCACTATTAACTTCACTCTTTGATAAATATACCCCATTATATATTGTACCATTTCTTATACAAATAATACACAAACATATACAGGTACATGTTATGATGGCATAATTCCCTATATTGAGAATGGCTACTGAATAGGGGTTGGTGAATCTGTGCCATTTCGCTTCACTGAAAAATTTACTGCAAAATTCACGAAACAGCGAAAAATTAACGAAATGCATTGAAGTCAATGGGCATCAAAATATGTCAATTTTGACACGAGCGACAATTTTTATACATGCAACTATTTGGTCCAAATGCACTGAAGTCAATGGGCGTCTGAATAATTTTGATGCACAACAATTTTTATGCATGAAACAATTTTGATTTTGCAACAAGTCAGTCTCATTAATTTGCTTGCAGCAAAATGCGGAAATTCACAGTGAATTCATGTCTGGCGAATTTATTTATCCATCACTACTACTGAATAAACACACTCTTATCATGGTAATAAAACCCACTGCACTTTATTCTTCAACTTATTTGAATTTAACTGAACTCAGCAACCATGATCTAACTTGCTATTATAACTGTCCTGCCTTGGGCTGCATGCGTGATGTCATAATGCTCTGAATCTCACAGCTGTTGGAAAAAACATTTGTCATTGTGATGTCATAATGGACAAAGTCAAGGTGTCCAGCTGCAGCCCTGAGATTTCTCATTCTTGATCAGGAGACTGAGGTGAGTAGATCTCCATTTATTTGGGAGAAAACCTTATTAAAAATAATCATTTTACACTTGTACAGTTTGCGCTTTCAGACAGCTAGTGGTATCCTGAATATGTTAGAATTTTAATTAATTGACTAAAATTGTGGGGGAGATAGCCTTCCTATAATATGGAGCTTTCTCGATAACAGGTTTTCGGGTAATGGATCCCGTAGCTGTATATGTATATATAAGCACACACTCACACACACACATTTATATATATATATATATGTATTTATAGTCCACAAGTTAGCCAGCACTCTCAAAAATAGTATAAATTACCTGGGTGCAGTATCAATAATTACAATTCATATTCGGCAAGTAAGATCCACACTCTCAGGTCTTAAGTAAAATTATAAAGAGTTTTATAGTTACATACGAGACTGACGTTTCGGCCTCCTCCGAGACACGCCAGTCTCTTATGTAACAATAAAACTCTTTATAATTTTACTTAAGACCTGAGAGTGCGGTTCTTATTTGACATATGTGTATATATATATATATATATATATATATATATATATATATATATATATATATATATATATATATATATACACATACATACATACATACAGGGATATTACCTACAGGGATACATAAACTGATATCACATATGACAAAGTATTTGGATTATTAATGGTTTTCTTTTTTTCTCTTCACAGAAAGAATTATTTTTGAGATTAAAAACAAACAAAAACAAAATGTGGAAAGCAATTTGCAAATGCTTTTGCTTTCACAAGGTAAGGACGTTGTTTTTCTACTATAACATGACATATTTGATTTAGTGAATAACTTCATGGGGGGAGATGATGAAATATATTGCTCACAGACTGACTGCTCCTCAATATATCTGTATTTTGCTATAGTCACTAGTGCTGTTTCCATTCATATATGTTATATGATTTGGCTTTAGTATAGGGCAGGGCTGTCCAACTTTGGGCCCCACTTGTGTGGCCCCTCACCTACCTGCTGTGTCTGCTTATCATGTGTAAGATTTAAATGGTATCACTACAGAGATTAACTGGCCCCTGCATTGTTTAAACCTTAAATTCAGATTTATATCCTGTATTGTTCACACCTGTGATACCCCTGCATTGTTCACACCCCTAAAGCCCTGTACTGTTCACACCTGAGATCCAGACTGAAACTGCCCACATTGTTCACCTGTTCACCCTTTATACAAAATAATAATGGAGCACCAGCACTGTATCACTGTATGTAGTACATATTATGTCCTGATGGATTTCCCTGTCTCCGGCTCTGTTCTGCCTTCCATATGCTCCCTGTGTGTGCCCTGCTCTGCCTGTGTGTGCCCTGCTCTGCCTGCGTGTACCCTGCTCTGCCTGTGTGTGTCATACTCTGTCTGTGTGTGCCCTTCTCTGCCTGTGTGTGACATACTCTGCCTGCATGTGCCCTGTTCTTCCTGTGTGTGCCCTGTGCTGTCTGCGTGTACCCTGCTCTCTCTGTGTGTGCAATGCTCTGCCTGTTTGTGCCATGCTCTGCCTGAATGTGCCCTGCTCTGCCTGTGTGTGCCATGTTGTGTCTGTGTGTGCCCTGCTCTGCCTGCGGGTGCCCTGCTCTGCTTGTATGTGTCCTGCTCTACCTGTAGAACACAAGCCTGGTATTTGTTCTGGAGGTTTGTTAGTATTTGAAAACTAAGGAGTTTAATCATGTGCTGGGGGGTGCTGTGTTATCCAAAGGGGAAGAGGGGGCATATGAATTTATTTTTTTTTTATTGATTTTTTTACAATCAAAAGTATACTGCTATCTACATATATGTGTTTTCTATTAACTAAGGGAAGTTGGATTTATATAATTTATATAATTAGAGTTTTCCTATTTGCTCATTTCTTTTTTGTGGTTAAACTTTTTTTGTCTTCATTAGAAAAAAATCATCAAAGACTATCAATCAACTAAAGAATCTGTTGTGGTAAGTGATGAAGAATTGAACAACATCAAAATAAGTGACACAATTTTCCTATTTGTGCTATCAAAACCAGATAATTCCTTGACTATATATGTATACCTTACTGGTCCAAAAGAAAAACACTAGGTAAACTGGATTTGGACAGTTTATTTATAAATGGCAACATTTTCCAATTATTTTGAATAATAATCAATTTCCATGACTTGATAAACATGGGAACCTTCCTTACTTTTAGGGGGTTATTTATCAAAGTCTGAATTTATCTCAATATTTTCTGCTATAAACTCCAATTAAACCCGCTCAGGTTTTTTCCGCTTATTTATTATTACATTTTCCCGAAAATGTGTTTTGCGGAAAAAAAAAAGATTTTCACAATATTTTCAGATATTTTATCAGATTTTCAAGATTTTTTCAGATTTTTCATCCGATTTTCACAAATGTTCAGATTTTACACAAGAAAACTTCAGGGTATTGCACGAAAGCCAGCACGCATCAAAAAATCATTGGGACTTCTCCCATTGACTTATATGCCAGAATTGAGATGCCAGATTTTCAGATTCAGATATTTCCATCCTCGGAGTTTAATAAATTCCGAAAAATTATGATTTTTTTATAGTCCAATTTTATAAAAAAAAAAATCACTAAATTCTCATGATTTTTGCATTTGGAGTTTAGTAAATAACCCCATAAGGGTCAAATTTCTCAAAATGTGAGTTCAAAGTAATACATACAAACTCATTCTATTCAGTCATATGGGATTTTTAGAAATGTATTCATCAATAGGTAAAAGTTAAACCTCACCATTTGATAAATACGGTTCTAAAAACCCCACAGGAATGAATAGAATGTGGGTGTGTTTTTATTTAAAGGGATACTGTCATGGGAAAAAAAAATTTTTCAACATGACCAGGGGCAGCTGGGAAATTGACAAACTGTCTAGCCCCATGTCAGATTTCAAAATTGAATATAAAAAAATCTGTTTGCTCTTTTGAGAAATGGATTTCAGTGCAGAATTCTGCTGGAGTAGCACTATTAACTGATGTGTTTTGAAAAAAACATTTTTTCCCATGACAGTATCCCTTTAATAAACTAACTCCCATTTTGATAAATCTGCCCCTTAATGTCATTTAATAGTGTCATTCAGCTACAGAATTATTCATTACCATTTCCATAGATGACACATTTCATAATGGCATTGACTTTATTGTTAAAATGGTTTTCTTTGTTGATAAAAACTCATTCTCTCCTATCAAAAGAAAAGTACCTTGATTTTGCAATATCAGAATAAATCACTATACTGACTATGCATTTAATTATTCATATTAGTTATATCAACTCAAAAGCATATTTTTCCAAAACAAGCCATACTCATTTAGTGATAACTAAGAATAATTGATAGTCCTTTAATGGCATGAAGTAACACCACCATTTTTTCATTCAATCAGGAGAAACCCATTGAGGAACGCCACGAGATTACCATCTGCCTGGTAAGCAATAAGGGAGTTGTTATCAAATAAACCTTATATGTTAACTTCCTTTAACTGTTGTGCTTACTTAATATTATTAGTATCATTACCAAAGTTAATGTTTAATTATTAGATTCCTGGGTCTGCCCACACCCTCCCCAGCCAAGTTCCAAAAAGCTCCAAAAGTTTGTAACCACATTTTGACATGAGAGCTGTTAGCTCAGTGCTCCCAATTGGAACATCACAATATTCATAGAGATGAGCACTGATCTAACAGTCTCTTATATCATTGCTATTAACCAGGATAACCTGGTGATACTCTGCAAGAAAGCAGAAAAGAAGTGGTATAAAGCCATGGGGCTGACCTCGGCATAGTTGATTGGGCAAAATGGTTACTATTAATGGAAACAGAAGAATTTACCATTTAATATGCTGTTTAAAGAACAGCTAACTATAACCAATGAACCCCAAATATGTGATATAAATAAGATTTGCACCCACATTTGGATCTATAATAGTTATCCCCTTGCTCCCCCCCCCCAATACATACCAGAGATGTGTGGCTCTAATCTATTTTCCTCTCAACCTGTTGGCAATGCCACTTGTCAAGTAGGTTGCACATAAACATAAAATTGATAGTGATATAAATGTTTTTATTTCCTTTTCTTAACCAGGAGACTCCAGAAACCCCTGATATTGACATCTGTCAGGTAAGAAGAAATTATATGGTCGTAATATAAAAAAATATTTTAAGGGAATATAAAACTCAGATTCATCCTGGAGAGCAAATTTGTTAGGCACCACCAACTTTGGCACTGGTGAGACTGTCCCACCTCCCATTCCGAATTGCCTGCAAGTGCAATTTGCTTATGGCCTCAAGCAGAGGAGTTTGGATGTTGCAGTTCTTCTTTAATCAAGTGGGTTCATTATACATTTTCTCTCTTCTAAAAGGAAACAGCGCAGGAATCTGGTGATAACACCTGCCAGCCTGAACACGCTGAAAATGAGCAAGTGAATGATCAAATCAACAATGAGAACCTCGAAGCCTTCAATGAGGTATGAACAGAAAGATCTAATTAAACCTTTATATTAATTTATTATTTCCTGAAATGCATATACATACTTGCAGTGGACTTGTGCCTTATGAATCAAGTGAAAGCAATATTTTCAAAACCGAGCTAGACTTGTGGGATAAAAATCCCACATTCAAAATAAAAACACAGGGAATGCATTACATACACAATGCATTGACATTATCTCACTTAGGGGCAAATGAACTAAATCGCGAAGTGGCTAACACTAGCGCAAATTCGCCATCGTGACGTCATTTCTTTACTTCGCCAATTTACTAACGGGCGCCGGCGTAAATTCGCTAGCGAAGTGGACTTACTCTAGCGCTACTTCGCACCCTTACGCCAGGCGAAGTTGCGCTATGGCGAATGGGACGTAACTACGCTAATTCACTAACTTGCGCATTTTACTGAACGTTACCAAACATAGCAATAATTCACCCTGCACCACAACTCCACTTTCTTCCCTTACTTATGAAAACAAACATAGAAGTTTGAGTGTTGCAGTTCTTCTTTAAAATCAAGGGTTCGGTTATTCTAAAAATACATTTTCTTTGTCCTAAATAGGAGATAGCAGAGGAATCAGGCACTAACACCTGCCAGCCTGAAATATCCAACATCTATGAGGAGCAAGTAAACGCCCACAACAGCCAGGTAGGCCTAAAAGCCTTTAAAAAGGTTTGAGCAGAATTATTTAATTAAAACTTTTTATTAGTTTCTGTATAATGCGCTGCTCTCATCTCAGAGACTGTGTTTTATTTCTTCAGGATACCACAGTGGAGGTCCCTGGTATAATGGATATTTCGGAGCCACTGGTGAGCATTTGTGTAAAAGCAAATGCATATGAACCACCAGCGATGCCAATGCAGGGCATAGAAGGACCATCTAACAGGTACCTGATTTGTATTATATTCTCTTGTTTTGGCTCAGTTGCTTATTTATAGAAAAATATTAGCATTGCCTAATTTACACCTTATGTAAAGGCTATTCTCCTCATTTCCCTTTTCATTAGAGGATATTATTCATAACTGGCCAATACCCTCTGCTAATTGTATGCCACAGAAAAGTCAGGACTATATGAACATGAACCTTTTCATTCTATTTTTAGCCCTGTTGAGCCCAGATGCCCTATCGCACTTGAACATTTCGACCTGGGACAAGTGTTGGGAGAAGGTGGATTTGGAACGGTAAGAGTCTTTAGATAATTAGGTTTAAGTTACTATTAATGTATCCAGAGTAAGTCAACTTGCTGTCTTCCTCCAGGTGGTCCTGGCCAAGCACAAGAACACCAAAGAACTATGTGCCATCAAGGCCTTGAAGAAAGATGACATTTTAGAAAAGGGAAATGTGGACAGGTCAGTGGAGATATTTTATTTTTACCCATCTCTGTTTTTTTTTGGCTTAATATGTAGGACAGTTTTCTTATTTTTTATTTTGTATGTTTTAGCTCACATTCTTTTGAATGATTTGCATTTTGTTATTTTCTATTGCATTGCCCTGTGTCTATACATAAGGATAAGTGTACTGATAGCTTGCAAATTAGAAAACAAATGAAGCTCACCAAAAATGCTTGTCGGCTTTTCCCACGGGTTATCCTGTGTCTGATATCCCAATTGAGTAATTCTGTAGAATTATACAGTTGTGGGACAAATCCAAAGCAGCAACTTGTGGCATAAAACTCTTTATTGGGGAGTAGAGACACACAACATGTTTCGGGCTGTGCCCTTTGTCAAGTGTGTGACTGTGTACTGATAGCTTGTATGGGTCTCACATGGTGATAATGTGACGATTTACCCCACAGTGTCTTCAAAGAGAAAAAAATCCTTCAGAGAATAAGTGAAGCTGAACACCCATTCCTGGTGTCATTACATGGAACCTTCCAAACGGATTCTCACTTATTTTTTGCGATGGAATATCTACCTGGAGGTGACATGTGTGATTTCATCACATGTGTAGAATTACAAGAATCTGATGTCATGTAAGTAGAATGGAAATGGGGGCAGGTTTCAAGAGTTTCACTGTAGCATTACCACAGCATATGTAATTAAAATGTAATGTATCACAACCAAAGATATGGCTATGATACAGGCATTCCTTCTCAATTTGTTCACCTAGTTTCTCACACATAGTTTCTATATCAAGAAAAAATTACATACTGATTTTTATTTTTTCTCTATTCAGGTTTTACACCGCATGTATAGTGCTTGGCCTGGAGGCATTACACAAGATGGGCATTTTCCATAGGTAAGTACTAATATCAATAAATCATCTTTATTCCAGAAAGTGCTGGTAACACTACTAAGAACACCACCACACTTGCAGTTAACTAAGACTAAGGATTGTATACAGTTTGTATTTCTACTAAACTATTTACTTTGTTTTAATTCAGAGATCTAAAACTTGAGAATTTGATGTTGGATCAAGGCGGATATCTTAAAATCATCGATTTCGGCCTCAGCAAAGACAGTAAGTGTTGTTCTGGACCATACATAGCATAAGTTCAGGTTTTATTGGTCTAAAATTTGCTTTCAACTGGCCTACTTACTTGGGGTGCCAAATAAGGGCTGTGATTCTTATGTGGACTGGCAGCATATAGAAGGCTACTGGTTGGGCATTACTGCCCAGGTATAGCATTTTTATGTGTCATTACTCTCAACTTGGAAATTTTCTGGGGATATGTTTCAGCCTGGGATATACAGGATATAACTCGTTACTAAGGGTAAAGGTGTGTGGGAGCCAGTCTATGGGTATGTACACTGACCAGGTTTAAGAGAAATAATTAGAGAAAGTATATTAAGTATATTGTGCTTATACAAAGTCGATTGATGATTATAACACAGTTCATAGTGTTTCAATGCAATAAATGAGTTGAATTTCATCATGTGTGTCTTATTGATATTATTCACCTTTAATATCAATAAGACACACATGATGAAATTCAACTCATTTATTGCAATTGAAACACTATGAACTGTGTGATAATCACCTTTGTATATGCACAATATACTTAATATACTTTCTCTAATTATTTCTTTATCACGGTATATGGATGGTGCAACGCACCATATTTTTCTTTTTGTAAAATTACATTACATTCTCATTCCATTACATTACGTTCGGGTCCCCAGATCTGCAGTTTCCTTACAGTGTTTCTTGTGTTTAAGGATTTGGATACACAGACCGCACAAACGCCATGTGCGGCACAAGAACTTACATGGCCCCGGAAATGTTTATGGATATTGGATATGGCATGGCAGCTGACTGGTGGGCCCTTGGAATCAGTATATACACTATGCTCATGTATGAGGTAAAGACAATTTCTTTATTTTCAGCCTATATTAGTAAATCCTTGACACTGTCATTTCATAGCGAGTCTAAACAAAGTGTAACAATTTGTCATATATAAGTGTAATATATATTGTAATCTCCACGTTTACAAGCATAACTTCCAATATTATTAGTAATAATATATAGTGTGAATACTATAGCATTTGGCTTCCCTTTGTCAGATATAAGAGATACCATGACAGATGTATAGCTCAGATACAGAGGCTGCTAAATGGATATTGTGACAGATCTTTCAGAAAGGTTGTTTTACTAAAGAAGTCATGATTTTTTTTTTCAGTTACCATTCAGCAATGAAGATCAGACTGAGCTAATGAACAGCATCCTTTATGATGAAATCGAGCTGCCAGAAGAACTATCAGAGGATGTCTCTAAATTAATATATGAAGTAAGTTGGCCCTAGCACATCAGTGTCATGTGACTTATCAACCTGTTATGCTAAGGGAATACACATAATAATATAGTTATCATTTTCACAATATCACTATGTCCTTTAGTGTGCTTTAGTGGTAGTTTCAGCTTTTAACTGAATATTGAATTGCGTATTACCCCAGTGATCTCAAAGTGAAGGCTGTGAACATCAGAAGCAGTGATTACCCACACATATAGGGGGGTGTTAATCATAATTGAGTGTCACTTAAATATGTAACTTAATCTCCGTTGTTTTCTTTTTGTAGCTCTTGGAAAAAGATCCGGATTATCGCCTCGGATCTGGTGAGGCTGGTGCTGAAGTGATCAAAGCGCACCTCTTCTTCAGAGTAGGTTTCTATTCTATTCATTTTAATTTACTGATAAAAAAAACATGCATTATTTAATACTGATAACACTTTAATGTTTTATTCAACATAATTTTTTCTGTAGGCTCCTTGTGCTTTATAATTTCTGGTTCCAGCTATTTTCGTTTTTTGGAACAGATACTCATTGTGAAATATCTCCTGTCTTTTAGGATATTGACTGGGAACAACTATTACATAGAAAAACAAAGCCTCCATATGTGTTCAACAACCAAGACCATCTGGAGAGCTTCAATAACCCTGAATGCCAAGCTCCAGCATTGACAACACCTGCTGTAAAGATCCCATTAGAGCTGCAAGAGGCATTTAGAGAATTTGATTACACACCTGACTGAACATCAAATAATGGTAGGTATGGACGGGGTAGGTGGAGGGTCAGTCCATGTCTATATGGACAGAAGTCCAAGTCATATAAAGTTATTGTCAGATGTCCCAACTCAACAAGTTCTAAAAGGGTAGGCTCATGTTGGAATTTATGTAAAAATATATAATATATATGGAATATATGTAAAAAGGGTTTAATTTCTGGTGTCATTAACTCTTTAAGGCACAATTAACTCAGCAAGATTTGTAATGTGTTTGTGGTACTAAATACGGGACAGCAAGTTTTACTAATAGATTTGATCAAGTATGAAATATAAAGCATATCATAAAATCACCTGCAAAGTGGAAAAATCCTTCATCCTTCTTATTAATTTATAATCAGCTCATAGGTTGCCTTTTAGATGCAATTTCTTCTGTGATTTTGTTTTTCAGACGGAGACGGAGCAGCGACAGTCAAAGGGAATCTTATTTAGAGATGAATATCATGGATCATATTTTATACATAACGTTCTTGTTATATTCACTTTGTGTACATAATAAAACAAATAAATAATATTGTTATTCAAAAAAACGATCTGTGTATTTATTAATGATTTTTTGGGGATTTATTATACCGAGGATGGAAAAAGTTTGAATCTGAAAATCCGACATCCCAGACCTGCCGAGGTTGTATATAAGTCAATGGGAAGTTTTCAGGAAAAATCTGAAAGAAATTTTCAGGTGGAAAATCAAAAAAAGTAGCACGATTCAAATTTTTGCACGATTTTCGTGACTTTTCCGAGTTTTTTCCCACAGTGGAATTTTTTGGTTAAATTTATTGATAAATAAGGGGCAATAACCCGTGCAGATTTGGTCAGAGTATATTTCAGAAAATAATGAGATAAATCTGGATTTTGATAAATAACCCTCTTAGACATAGGCTTAGGGCTTTTCCCAGCACAGCTTTGCTTTGAAGGCCGAAGAGAAAGGACCACCCCTTGTAAAACACTATATTACATTGTGGCAGGAAGTGGTCATAAGCCTAAATGCCAATGACATAGATACAGTATGTAGATACTTAGGCATCTGCCCAGCAACTAGGAAAATGAGGAAGTGTAGGGATTTATAACCCGATGGGTCACTACAGGTACAAATCACTATGGTGTATAATCACAATGTACTGTATTGTTTTTCCCAGAATTTCAGTGTAATAGTACAATGATATATGCAGGTATCACTTCATTCAGTGCAGAGAAAGAAATCTGTTGTGGTTGGATGATGGAGTAGCAATCAGAACTGGTATTTATTTCTAGTACATATACATGTACATAAAGGTATAGAGCATTACACAACACACATGTGCAGACCTATTTGGGATCCTAAACCTAGTCTCCTCCTTTGGAAGAATAGTTTGAAATACATAAATGCATTTAGATAAATGGATGCTAAATCACTAGATAGACTCATCTCATCACTTAGTAGAGTGTTTTTTTTTCCGTTTGTTTTTTTGGAGGGTCCAGCAAATTCAGTTGTTTGGAGTGTCTAGAAGAAGCTGAAAATGCAAGTCATGTGACTTTAACCCACTGGATAAAGTAATATGCGTGTTGAGGGGTTTTTGAAGGTTCAGATTAATTTCATTATTCAACCAAATCTTTGGAGGAGGATTCAGTGCATCACCAGATGATTGAAAAATGCATAAAAACATGAAGTCGCAGAGTTACATTGATTAATAATATACTTCATTTCAGCTGCAACGATTTCAGCCTAATCATGCTGCATTTTTATGTCTGCGTATGTTTCATTAATCTGGCAGTCCTCTTGACTTGAAGAAAGACTGAGACTGACCTAACATCCCTTCACAAAACACAGGCATAAGGGAAATAAAGGAATCTAATACAAGAGAGGGTTTTGTGCTAACAATGGAGCATATATTGTAATGGATCCTTTACTGCCTAAAAACATTGAAGCAAACTATCTGTAGCAGGCATGCATACGCATAATAGTTTACGGGCCGCTCATAATTATTTGCTGGGGGGGCGGGCAATGTCGTATCATTGTGCTTCTGGGCACGATATCATGGGGTATTTTTAAAATCAGTTTTCAGTACCCTCAAGTTGAATGTGAGGCTGCTGCACCCCAATTATTTGACAAATGGTGTTGTCCCCCTCTTTTATTGAATCATGGCAAGCATTAGTCTGTGTTCCTGCTATGAGAATGCACACAAGCTCTGACTGTATTGCATTGCTCTCAAAGCCTGGATAGGATGAGATGAGTCTATGAAGGTATGTTCTATGTTGCTACTCTTCAGTCTAGTAATGGGAGACGAGCAAGATGCCATCAAACGACATTGCTAATGTATTTAGCCATAACAATTGCTTCATGTGTCTCATTACAGTATATACTGATATAAATGTGTTTTGCCAAAGCTACCATTCACTTGAATTATTCAAATCTTATTTTGTCAGTTGTTTTCCAATATGAAAATAAAAGTACAATTCAAAACAGAAATCAAAGTGTTGCCCTCTGTCTGTTGCTCAGTGAGGAAAGACATAAGGACAAATTCACTATGACAAATTCACTAAAGGGCAAATTTTTGCCTGCAAAGGCTTCGCCACACTTCATCAGCCATTAATTTGCTACCACTATGCTAATTCACTAAAATGTGAAGTTGCGGCTCCGGCGCCGAACACCGATAAAGTTTTGCTAGCGCAAATTCGTCAGCGTGACCATTTCATAGTGAACTTTCTCTAACATTCCAGTAAGGACAGTGCAATACACTTGCTTATAGACCCACATAGAAAAGAGACATACCTGCACTACTTTTATTGGTGGCTGGGAACAGTATTAGAGATTATAGGGAGACAGAGACTACTGGCTGATTAAGAAAAATAGGAAGTGGGTTTTTGGAAACTTTTCTTCTAATCAGATTTTTAATCATTGATATAGTTCAAATAAACTGGTATCCATTCTTAATCCGATCCACCTCACATTTTTGTTGTGGACTGAAGAAACAAGGAACATCAGAGGCTGAACTGCTGGATATATCTACATACACTTTACAATAGTATTGTGGGACTCTATGTCATCAGAAATGAACCATTAACACTGAACAATTGGTCTTAAATAGATGTGGCTAGATACCATCTGAGCCAGAATCTATCTTCTTTAGTAACACAAATAATAATAATCTTCCAAACAAAGGGAGTTGTTAGTGAGTTAGATGTATAAATGCAAGTTAGTTTAATGCCAGTCACCTTATCTTCCATGCTGAATTTTGTCTTATTAAAAATTGCAGGCTATCCTTGAACAGTATATGAAAGTCACATGATAAATCAGGAAAAGGTAGAGATAACATTTTTCATTTCATTTGTTGCTGTGAGAAACTGTGAGCAGATCAAGAATAATTATTTATAAGGCACACATTTCTGGCTGATGAAAAACACAAAACATATTACAATATATGCTTTTTTTTTTTTTTTTTTTTTTTAATAACCAATGCATAATTAATACTTTTCACACTCCACAGGTGCAATGCATTTTTATATGTTCTGCCACAAGTTAATTGATTCCCTCCTACTCTGGTTTTCTTCGTAGGAATTGTCCCTAAAACTGATGTTGGTTGTGAGCAGTGGGGTTACAGACCCACAGAATGAAAGCGCTGTCTTAGAGCGTAACGCAGAAAACCACACCATAGAATTCCAGATTTACCACAGAGCAGAGGACTATCCAAAATGAATGTATATACATTTAATGTGAGCAATTAATTTTACAAAAACACTGCTTCTGAAACATATTTTAAAAAAAAAGTATGTTCTTTAGCGCTGCAGTTAAGCCCAATGCATCAACTTTATAATAGTTATGGGGTGGGATTGTTTTTGGTCTCTTGAGTTTTTTCTTCTTGTTGCTGCTGCATTTCCTCCAACATTTTTTTTAAGTTCATTTCCAGCAATGGCTCCTGGGTTTCAGACGCTTGAGGATGCTGAGGTCGCACCTAAATAGAAGATAAGGACTTTAATTAATCTATAGTTCTTTGTTTAAAAAAAAAATAAAATACACACTATTAAAATAAAAAGGGACAAGACAGTGATTTGGGAGATTAAGGGTTTACTGGTGTATTTATATAGACCTTTCTGGATAAAGCTTACTTACCGTAGTTTTAAACTTCCCTTCTCCTTCAATAGAGGGATGCACCAAATTCTGTATTTGATTCAGAATTTTACTGAATCCAGAGTCCCTTGAGGCATTGAATGTGAACCCTAAACATCCAGTGACAGACCACTGAAATTAAGTTTTTTTTTCATATGCTAAGATTTCAAACAGGTGACAAAATAAATTATTTTGATCCCCAAACAAGACTAACTGCCCAGCCAGTGTAAGAGCACACCAAGTAACAAAATCTAGAAAGCTCCACCTGGATGCCAATGAAGATGCAAAATATAGACAAATAGCAAACTGACAAGTCAGGCCTCTCTCATATCCTTCCTGGGCCGGAGGTACACCTGGACTCACCAAAGTTGGCCAAAGACACCATAAGGCTGGGCTTCAAGATGGGCTGAGTGTGCAGCACAAAGGTAATGGCTGTCCATTGGAAGGACAAGGAGCTTGGCTTAACCCCCACCTCAGTCTCTAATGAACACTAACAATAAAGGGCATGTGGAGGAAAGTTCTATACACTTAGCAAACTCGCCAAACAAGTGTATTTTTAAATGATAAATAATCTCCTGATCCCAGGGAAAAAGTTTGAAAGTAAAGATAAAAACAATGGAACATGTAAGTAAGTAAAAAAATCAAAACATGTATATGACTAATGTTGAACATGTTGCACAATGCACTTTGAATTAAACTATACACTTGCATTAAAATACCCTAAAATGAAATACTTTGAACAAACATAAGAGAAAAATTGTTTTCTTACCCCAGGTGTCCCTTTTCTCCGAAGGATTATTCCTTCAGCTAAAAGCGCTTTCCCAGTCTCTTCAAACAGCTTATTTTCATCCATTTCGCCGTTTTTCTGAAGTTCTGCATATTTTTCCACAAATCTGAAATAAACAACATTTTTCAATATAAGATAATAATGCAGATGGTTAGAGAAGCAATTGTTAAAGATCTGACCTCCTATGCTATTGAGAAAGTACAACTACAAACTTTGAAGAAAACACTTTTTATTATTGCGATATAGTTTTTGTTTAGAAAATCTAAAGTAGATTAAATGCTGTAGGTAAGTAATCAACATCTACATATTTATAAGGTTCCCATGATATACAGAGCCTAAGGGGTCCTCAACAAAAAAACTCTTTTTGTATAGTGAACAGAAATATAATTCTGAACAACATGTATATATATTTGTATAATAAGCGTTAATTACAAACTCTCAATGGTTTATTTGAAAATGGGGTTGCTATTTAAAGCAGTATTTGCCTGTCTGTTTACATGCTCTGAGTCAATATCAGTCTATCAGACCAACTTGTGTTGGACTCGTGGAGTCTAAACTCTTTAGAAACAGTTCTCTAATCTTTTCCAGCCTAAAGCAATCTTACCGTTGACATGTAGATTTAAAGTTTGTTCGAGACAATTCAAATGCTCTTGGTCCATTACCATATGCTTCAAAAAATGTTCTAAAAAGCCATAAAAAAAAAAAAAAAACAGCGTGATTCATTCTCTTAAAATAAATATCTTATTATTTAACAAAAGTTTTAAGATGTTGTACTGTGTTAACCATTGAAAAAATGCAGAAAATGTAAAGTTGGGTGATACCTTTTATTGGCTAACTGTAACAAATTATTTTTTATGCACATACTTTCATTGGGGTAAAATGTGCCATATATCTTTTGGTAGGAAAAAGGCTGACTAAAGTACTCTCCGCTGTGTCATAGCACTGAGAAATCATATGTTAATATTAAGTCAGCAACAAAACAAACATTAGATTTTTTTTATTCAAACACATTCTATTTCATGCTGACTTTGCTTCTTTCTGACCCATGTACGGGACCAAATGGTTTGGTCAGCCCTATTTGACCCAGAAGCTGAGCTAATTGCTAAATTGAGCAAAGATCCCCTCATCTGAAATATTAGTGTGTATCACATAGTCTTTTAAAATGTTATAACAATATTGTTGGCTAAAGCTAATTAATGTTACATAAATACACAGCCGTTAAGATTAAAAAAAAAAAGAAAAGACTTACGCCCTGATGATATCCTCTTTGTACAAAATGGAAGGCACATTGTCAGAAGTGATCCGTTTTCTCCTCAAAGGTTTTTCATATAGAGGATCCCGTTTAGGAGGGAAGGCTGCATATACATCATACCACACAGGTTTCTCATTTTGTTTTATGATTCCTGCACGCAACAAATCTCGTACTCTATGTATAAAGAAGTATGTACAATTATCATTCCTTTTTTTTTTTTTACAGGTCTTATGTATAGAGTTTTGAACGGGATGAGGAAGGGAGTGGGCTGAGGAGGGTACAGTTGTTTAAGTACAGGTCATTTTACATCAGTTATTAGAAGCCACCAAAGCCCACGTTATCCTGTATACTGTATATCCCATAATTATATTTCAGAAACAGTGGGCATGCCCATATCATAGAGAAACACGGGTAGTGAGAGATTTAAACGGAGCTCACCCTTCCTTGTAGCGTCTCGGCCGCAGCTCTCGCGATACTCCGGCAACTCCAAGCCGGCATTTACAGGACAAGTTCTGTGTATCGCTGTTCAGCGCTGGCCCGTCCACGTCAAGACTCGCTACACTTGTTCTTTGAAAAAGCGGCATTATTCAAATTGCATAGTGATAACAGTCAGTGGGTAAGTGGTGCGGACCACTTACCCACTGCCTGTTATCACTATGCAATTTGAATAAAGCCGCTTTTTCAAAGAACAAGTGCAGCGAGTCTTGACGTGGACGGGCCAGCGATACACAGAACTTGTCATGCCCATATCATAGCTTTGGATTCATGAGGCTAAGACTTAGAGGAGAGACATACAACTGCAATTATCATTCTTCTTTGTTTGAAAAAAAAAGTTGCCGTTATAATGCATATGTCACCGTTCTCTGTGTCAGTATTCCAACATCTTTATAAGTGATAAAAGACAAAAACCAACAATAAAATGTAGACGTGTTTCTGTGTTCAAGGATGCTACTATAAGAATTGGTAAAGTGGCAGATTTATCCTAGTGTGACATTAAAGCTTGCCACAGAAAAACTCACCCACTTTCTACTCTATCCAAAAGAATTTTTAGAATTGTATTTATCAAATGGTGAACTCTAACTTCCCCCATTGTTAAAATCACTTCTAAACATCCTAAAGGAAGGAATAGAAAGTGAGTTTTTCTGTGGTGCACCTTATCAAAGCTCAAACTTTGTTAAATCTGCCTCCAAGTGTCTTTGAACTCCTTCATTTAATAAGCACACCTAAACAATTTTCAAAAACACATTTAGCTAACAAAAACCCATCTTTCCAGACACCCATAAACTATGCCTACTGTAACACAGTCCAAACTGAGCTTGGTCCCTACTGCACAAGTTCTGTTCATCAACCAGTGTGATCAGAAGGAGGGTGAAGGGTAAGTGATGTTTTGCATAAATATTTTATGCATTTTAAATGTCAGGGGAAGTTCAATATGGCTTTCCTTTCCTTATAAAAGGACACATTCCTCAAATGTAAGCTTTTGCCCATATATATCCTCTTAATATAAAGTTTAGGGATGCATAACCTATGTGTTTATTACAGACCATATCCTCTGAATAGTTATTTTTCCCCCTAAAAAATTTCAAAAAATACTATTTTATTGAAGTTCAATACTCTTTTGGGTAGGGTCCTCTTTACCTGTTGTATCTGTTATCTGCTGTTTTTGTACGTTAAAGGACAAGTAAAAAAGAAATGAAACTGATTTAAAGTACCATATATACTTGAGTATAAGCCGAGTTTTTCAGCCCCCAAAATAGGCTGAAAAACTCTACCTCGGCTTATACTCGGGTCAAGCACAAAAACGGTCGCCGGCGCCTAAGAATATTCACCGGCGCCTTAGAATAGTAGCCGACGCCTAAGAATATTCGCCGGCACCTTAGAATATTCGCCGGCGCCTAAGAATAGTCATTCAAAAACGAGATTGAAACTTACCAGAAGCTGCTGCATTTCTCACACTCGGCTTATACTCGAGTCAATAAGCTTTCCCAGTTGTTGGAGGTAAAATTAGGTACCTCGGCTTATACTCGGGACGGCTTATACTCGAGTATATACGGTAATACATATATAATGCAGTGTTGCCCTGCACTAGTAATACTGTTGTGTTTGCTTCAGACACAACACTACTGTTTATATAAATAAGCTGCTGCGTAGCAATGGGGGGCAGCCATTCAAAGGAGAAAAGGCTCAAGTTACTCAGCAGATAGCAGAAAAGCTCTGTAGAACATAATGTTATCTGCTATCCATTATTTATCCTATGCCATATAGCCTTTTTTCAATTTCCGCCATTGCTACTCAGCAGCTTGTTAATATGAACTATAGTAGTGTTTCTGAAGCAAATAGATCAATTTTACCAGTGCAGGGCAACACTACATGTTATTTTCATTATTTAAAACACTTTCACTTTTTGGTGTTACTGTTCCTATGCACCAGGCCTGGACCTTGGTTTCTGGCAAATGCCACATAGGCTGCTATAAGGTGCCATAGAAAGTCAGTATGCAGTGGGCTGGTGGGGGCTGTTTGGGCCTCTGTGTGGGCTAATTGGGCCTCTGTGTACCTAAAATACCAGGGCCTATTTTAATTCTCAGTCCAGACCTGGTATGCACCCATTTATTGTACAGCAATACAATATAATATGTTGGCGCTTTATCAATATGTGTTAAAGGGCACCTGTTGGACAAAAATATTACCCCCAACCAATGATGCAGGCTAATAGAACCCACACTCTGGTTGGGGTAGCAGCAGTTTATTTTGGATGTGCAAGTCACAGCAGTCTCTCATTATGTGCATGCATGTCCCCAACATGGTCGCGCATACCATGAGTTCCCTCCTGGTGCTGATGGCCTAGTGTTGGCGGGGGGAAATTTAAAAAAATAAATAAAAATACTGTAACCCCCAACTAGGGTTGTCACCTTTTCTGGAAAAAAATACCGGCCTTCCTATATATTTATCATTTTTCCCTATTAATAACATTGGGATCAACCATCATTTTTTACCTGCCAGGCCAGTGAAATACCAGCAAGTTGGCAACCTTACCCCCAACCGGAGTGCGGGCTCTATTAGACGGCACCTTTGGTTGGATATAATATTTTAGCCAAACAGATGCCCTTTACTACAAATAATAATAACCTTAGAGGAGGCAAAAGAAATCCCATGCAGTGCTGCCTCCAATTTGCCTTAGAAGGTGAAAAAATGACTTGAATACAAAGGGCAACAACATGTATTCCAACCAAGCGAATCTTTCCTATGTCTACTGCACACTCTCTTCTATGTACGTTTGTAATGGTGCAATAACTCATGAAGTACCTGCTGAACACGGTCCCGAGTTTCTCCAGCCGGCTCCCTGCCATGCTGATGAAGAAGGTTCGGTTAGCACTGTCAGACGCTCTGTATTCTGCGGTCACATCACAGGTCAGACTACGACCTGAGCAGCCATTTTTCGTTCTGGCAAAAATGAATCCAGTAGGGCGGAAACTGACATGGTGTAGCGCATATGTAAAGTTGGTTATCTCTTTTGCCGTTTTAACTTTCACCTTTAAAGATGTTGAGTTACAGACAATAGCCGTTTATTTTACAGACGACAATAGCCGTTTAGGTACATATTACACGTATCACCAACATATGCCAGGATATAACATGGCGGCAAAAGTTATTGCACTACACATCCGGTAAGGTCTACAACAGGCATAATTAATCAATGGCCGATATTTCCTGGCAAAAAGCTGCAGGAGTGTATTAAAGTTTATCATTATCGTTTTCATCCTCCATTAATTTCATAGCATAACGTTTATGCAAAGGCCGTTCACAAAATCAGCATTAAATGAATCAGAACTTCCAGTTCCAATATGTGCGCCAGTAAAACGAAAGACAGCGTAATTTGCGCATGCCCCGTGGCTTTGTTCTGTAATATCGGTTACGTCACTAGCATTTACGCTCTCGTCCCGACCAATTGCGAGTCGAGAAGCCTGGCGCTGATAGTTTGAATCGTACTTGTGGCTCTTGCAATAGGGGTTGATGCTGGGAATAGTGTCATGGACCCTGGTAGAGGATATAAGAGCAGGCGACACGGGGAGCAGCAATCTTACAGCGAGGTACGGGGCCATGAGGGTTTTTTTTATTCAACTATTATTTTTATTCATATGTATTTGTACTACGTTCACGTCTAGCTATGGCTGCGTTACTATTGAGAACGTTATATGCTCTAAAGGGGTGATAAACAAACACAATTCCTTATTTTCATTTTGACATAGTTGCAGTTGCCTGTATAGTTGTGCTGGGTCGTTCGTTCGGGGTCCAAGTCTGGCCTTATTGTTTCTATTTTCAGAGAGCTTGGGGCAGGGCTTCTCTGGCTGACAGTAAACTCGCTTGTTTTACGCTCACAGACACACCACGTGATCCCTGTGTACAAGAAATCCCAAGTAACCAGTGTTTACATCTAACTGTGTCATCTGAGAGCTACTGTACTTCACATGTTAGCAGATGCAATAGTCCTGATGTCCATAATGCTAGATTAATAATAATAATGCTAGAAATCTGTAGCAGCCAATCAGATGTTTGCTTTAAAGGGTGTGTAAAGGCAAAATAATAAAATCCCATTTTTACTTTCTTTCAGACGGTCCCCGACTGCTTTGCAGGGAAAGGATCATACTTTAAAATGGCAGGGGGGGGGGACTCCCACATTACTTCCCAGAACCAGAGCAGCTTTGTTTGTTTCCCTGTAGAGCAGCTGCAGATGGCAACTGTGTAGAGATTTGTATCTGCAGTTCCAGTGCTGTCTGCATATTATGATTATTAATCAGTCTTGTTGATAATTTATAGAAAAAAATAGTTTTGGGGTATATGCTGTATTAACAGCAACAACTGTGCATGGGTCCATTGCCACGTGTTACAAATAAATGTAGAAACCTGCACAGTTTCTTACTTAAAACATTTATTTGTGCATTTAATCCACAGTGTAAATTCACAATAATACATCCAAACAAAGCTTTTAGCATAACACACCACAATGCAGTGTCTCCCCCCTAGTCTACCTACCTCATGTTGGCCACTCCCTCCTGGCGCATTTCATGATATTGGGCGCTTCATCAGAGGAGGTGATAATTGTTGATAATTTATGATGATCCTTAAGCTTATCCTTATTAGCCCAGACCACACTGAACATGTGCATAGTCTTGATCTTGCAAAGATGTTTGACAAAGTTACAAGATGACAGCCCCCTGCGGCAAACTTTGAAAACATAAATCATTTGTTTTATTAGTCTTCTGGTGCAGTAAGTTTATGTTTAGTATACAAAATACAGCATTTCTAGCATTATTCTATTTTAGGCTTTAGTTCCCCTTTAAAGGACACCTGTCACCTGAAATTGTTTACCCCACCTGTGGTGTGGAAAGAGAGCTCACACTCTGGATGGGGAAAACAATAGTTGTAAAAAAAATAAAAAAAACCTGCCAGTGCTAGGCTGCCTGCACCAAGTGGGAGATCACAGTGTGGATGGTCGCAACTCATTATGCGAGTGATGTAAGCTTGTAAAATGCATCTATGCGCCTACATGTCCATAGTGAGTAACTGGGGAAGATTAACTCATTATGCACATGCACACTATACAACATTGCCACCTTCATCAGGAGATCCCTCCTAGTGCGGGAGTCTATTGCTGGTGGAGAATATTTAGAAAATGGGGAAAAAAACTTTTGTTTCCTCAAATCAGCGTGGCTCTATTTAGCCTGCTCCTCTGGTGGGGGAAACAAATTCAGGTGACAGGTGCCCTTTAATTAAGTGAATGCTAATGCTGATTTGTATAGATCAGTGATCCCCAACCAAGTAGCTCAAGAGCGTAATATTGCTCTCCCACCCCTTGGATGTTGCTCCCAGTGGCCTCAAACAAGCTTATTTTTGGATTCCAGCCTTGGAGGCAAGTTTTAGTTGCATAAAAACCAGATGTACTGCCAAACAGAGGAAAAGGCAAGCACAGCCGGACGTCACTTCGTATGGGTAAAATTCAACTTTTATTTCAAATTCATTAAAACCAGAACATTCTGGTTTTAATGAATTTGAAATAAAAGTTGAATTTTACCCATACGAAGTGACGTCCGGCTGTGCTTGCCTTTTCCTCTATACTTGACAGTGCACACACCCCCTGCTACGGGTTCGGGGCGATGCACCCGGACCACTAAAGACTACGGGTGAGTGTTTTTCCATTTATACATCAGCGACTGTTCATTTGAATCATTCACTTAAGCGCTGGACCTGGGGTTTTCTACACCCAGGTCACGTCTGTTACCGGGTGAGCAAGATTTCATTTTCTCATCCGATTAGACAATTTACTTATATTTACTTTGATCCATTGCGGAACTGTGCAGCTTTTTAGTTCATTGTTAATTAATACTGCCAAACAGAGCCTCAATGTAGGTTGACAATCCACATAGGGGCTACCAAATGGCCAATCACAACACGTATTTGCCACCCCAAGAACATTTTTCATGCTTGTGTTGCTCCCCAACTCCTTTTTCTTCTGAATCTTGCTCACGGGTTCAAAAGGTTGGGGGTCCCTGGTATAGATCTGTAGCAAGCTTTGCGCTTCTTATTACATTACACTTTAGACTGCTAATACTAGACTTTCAGCTAAGATAGTGTTAACTGGCAATGTAGATGGCATCTCCAGGAGACACCACTCTGCATATTGCCCTCCATAGTTGCTCTGGATTTTAATGCTGTGAGCCCAACATTAAAAATAACTAATTCATAACCAGAATAGATTTAATACTGTAACACCCAAAACTGTGTTATGTTCCTTCATTCAGTACTTCTTACTGAGCATGGTCAGTAGATGGCAGCACTACACATCTGCAGCTGGAAAAACATTCCCTATCACGAAAATGAAAATGTAGTATAAGCTTCATCATTCTAAAATATGAAGCTTTCTTAAAACCATCAATTAAAAATGCTGTACCTTTTCTGAAATAATCAAGTCTTCACTATCAGCATCTGTTAGTCTTCATTCTCTCTTCATGCAGCAGTTGGGTGTCAGATATTCATTGACAGATCCAATATATCTTTTGGGGGGGGGCTCCCTTTCATAGCCGATGTATTAGAGCTAATTCAAATAACCAACTAAAGCACAAACAAGATCTAATTAAATAACTGACTTTTGTACATACCCTGATGTAGGGAAACAAGATTTCTGGTGATTTTAAAAGAGTGAGCTCGAAGAAGTCTTAGACAAAATTAGCCCCCACCATAGCCTGTATTAGACTTAACTGACAGTCAAAATCATACTCCAAACTCCTGCATAAGGACAGAATGAAGAGAAACATATGCTAAGAGGGGGGTATTGAAGAGTGTCTTGATTATTTCAGAAATTGGTCAGAATTATTCATTATATATAGAAAATGTCATATTTTAGTATGGTGAAGCTTATGTTAAATTTTTGTTTTCGCGATAGTTCCCCTTTAAACGTGACAGCATTGTTATTCAGATCTATGACTGTCTAATAATCCCATATATTTTTGACTGAGCGTTTGGTCCCCTATCTTTTGGAAGTCTTGGCTCAGAATAAATCCACTATTTTATCAGATTACATACTGCCAGAAACTTTGCAGAAAATTCCAGCTGGCTCTGGTTAAAAAAAGCAATTGGAAAGGTTTCTCATGTATTGCCTACTTAAGACACAAACAACAAAAGCTGAATTAATTATATTCATGTTTGAGTAGTGGCTGTTGTTTCCATCATCTATGTTACAACAGCATTGCATTGTGGAATGCACTGGGTAATTAATACTTGTATTTTTACAGGTCTGGGATGACTGTTTTGAGTCAGACCCAACCAAAGACTTCTTTGGTTGTTTGGACAAAAATGAGAAGATCTTTCAGGCTCGGATGAGAGAGATTCTTGAAAAGGTTTGTATGTTCTACTTGAGCCCAAGACCTGTTGTACACACAGCAGTTTGCAGCAGAGGCATCTCAGGGAGAACTATAGTTGCCAAAAATGTCCTTCCCTCACTGCAGCCCCTTTTCACTTATTTCAGAGGAAACTATCTGCCAGAGGAAAATGCTTACACTTGATAGTGAGCTGCGCCCCTCTGACAGTGTTGGCATCTGCCATACACAGCACATTTCCCAAATTAAATGAATTGTATGCAACTGTGGGCATGGAAACTTAATGCCACATTTCCCTCTGATGACTGTTATGTTAGACTAATACTACCAAAGAACTTAACTTAACACTACCAAAGAACTTAAATATGGCCTGGCCCACTCTGTGTTTACAAGAGTATTGTAGCATAGACAAGAATAGGCAACACTATTTATGAAACATAGCAATAACTGTGTTTTTAATTTTCTTCATACAGTACAACAAACCATTTGAAGATGACGTGCTTGTGGATATTGAAAGCCTTGCATACATCACTCCAAATAGTAAGAGAAGGGTTTTGTGGTTTTTTTGTGGGAGAGGGGGTACATGCAAGTTTGTTTATCCTCATAACTAATTTTTTGTATGTCACTATGTAAACACACCAAAAAATAAAAGTCCGAATCAGCAGCTTAAATCTGCCTGTGAAGTACACCATAAGAGCCCACAGAAATCTAAGGTAAAATTGCATGCATAAGCGATCTAGTGCAGATCTCAATCTGATTATGAGTATCTCAACTACAGAATTACACTCCTAATGTGTAATATATTAATAAATGTTTAATATTACTGTTCATTAATTATTTCCCTCCCTTTTTAAGAATCACTATTTCAGGATTCCAATCTGAAAGCAAGTTCCACACAAAGAAAACATCCAGGAAGAAAGGTTTGTTTTATCTTTTGATCTTTTTAATTTTCTGCTTAAAAATGAAGTGGCAATGTGAATTTTGTATTTTCTAGTGTAGGTCATGAGATTTTTCCATTGTGCAAAAGTCATTATTCCTGAAATTATTTCAGAAAATATTTTTAAGTAGTTGTATCATTGTATTCATTCTTACTTAATTTAACTTACTGGTCCTTTTTTTAGAAGGGTTGTTATTACAAATGGCACAATCTTTCCTTAGAGTCTGTAGTTTTTTTAATGATAAAACATGATCTGAAGCAGTTTTATACTTTTCTCTAATATTCACCATTTTTCAGTTCAGGTACAAACATATATGCTGTTGACTTCTTTTTAGTGATCTATTACTCTTGTAGCTCTATAGTGAGTACAGTGTTATCAAATTTGATAAATTATATTTATTTATTTTCAGGAGCAAAAGTGTGAAGCAGTAATAAGCGTATGCAGCGAGACATTCCTCTGTGGTAAGAATAGAGGCTTGGTGTATTATGCATGTTAAAGAGTCCTTCACCTTAAAAACGTTTTTGCATATTAAAAGAAAATGTAATATTAAGCAACTTTCCCGTTTACACTAATTGCACATTTTCGGGAGGAGCACTCTTCTACTTAGATGCCGCCAGGTCTTAAAGTGAGAGAACCAAGGCGAGAGTTCTGGGCAGACAAGGGAACCATTACGTGTGACAGGAGGGACAGGGTTAGAGCTAAGCTTAGAGCTAAAACAGGCCAGGGTCAAAGCCAATCAGTCAGCATAGTACAGAGTCATGATCTAGAAGAATAGTCTGTAACAAGCAAAGGTTGATTCAGGCAGCAACACAGCAGTGGTTAAGGACATGAAAGGGTCAACAAACAGAGAAACCAGACTAGAAGCATACCCAGGAACTATGTACAATAGTCCTACGTTGGGCACAAGAAAATGGACGAGGCTCCTTTAAATATTCTAATTTCACTCCAAGCATGATGACTTAAGTGTCGGCCCGCCAAGTATAAACAGATACGCATGAGCAATGCTTGCATCAAAACCAGGAAGTGTCGCCCAGAAGATGAGGTGGCAAGCGCCACGGCACCTCCCAGGTATTATTACAACTGCTTTAAAGGGGAAAGAAACCTAGTCGGCGCAAAAACGGGAGGGCGGGTGGGTTGGTTTGCGCTGACTAGGTTTCCTTCCCCTTTAACCTGGCGTCTATGATTTTCTATCTGCCCACTCCTCTGTGACGTTTGCATCTCCCAAATTGGCATGTGCACAAAGACACACCATCAAACCTTTCTTAGATGCTAGTGTAAGCTAGTAGAGATGCTAATTGAAGTGGAGAGTATCAAGATATATTCATTGCAGATGCTTTAAAAAGATTGGGCACAAACAGCACATGTTTACCGGCCAAAGTTCTTTGCAAAAGGAAGGGGGCAAAGGCACTTGCTGTGTTTGAAGGAATGAAAAACCGTTATGGCAATGTTGCAGGAGAAATCTATAAACTCCCAGAGCCACAGATATGTATAGCTAGAAAGCAGCCTAATACTACATAAAATTTTTATGCTAGGTTTTACATGTCCTTTAAAGCGGGAAAAAAAAACTTTTTTTTTCTTCCAAAATGCATCAGTTAATAGTGCTGCTCCAGCAGACGTCTGCACTGAAATCTGTTTCTCAAAAGAGCAAACACATTTCTTAATATTTAATTTTGAAATCTGAAATGGGGCTAGACATTTTGGCAGTTTCCTAGCTGCCCCCAGTCATGTGACTTGTGCTCTCATAAAATTCAGTCACTCTTTATTGCTCTACTGCAAGTTGGAATGATATCACCCCCCTCCCCCCCCCAGCAACCTAAAAGAACAATGGGAAGGTAACCAGATATCAGCTTCCGAACACAAGATAACAGTTGCCTGGTAGATCTAAGAAGAGCACTCAATAGTAAAATCCAGGTCCCACTGCAACACATACTGTTACATTGAGAAGGAGAAACAGCCTGACAGAAAGCAGTTCCATCCTAAAGTGCTGGCTCTTTTTGAAAGCACATGCCCAGGCAAAATTACCTGAAATGGCTGCCTTCACACCAATAGAAAAAATGCACTTGCTTGCTCAGGAATAGCATTTCATATTGTAGAATGAATTATTTGCAGTGTAAACAATGTAATTTAGTAATAAAAAGTACACCATAAAAATCATTACATTACATTATTTCTTGTATGAGCTCTGAATTAATTCCAAGATCATATAATTACCTCTTTTAATCAGATGAAGGTGATATATACCATGCTGATAGCACCAACAACTCTCAACTAGAAAAGGTAAACTTGCACTTGTTTATTCTCTTTAAATTATCAGTGAGCACTTAATAGCACCACTACAGTCGCCCAATGCAACCAATCAGATAGTCTGATTGATACTGGCTGCTATAGGCCACTGCAGTGGTGCTATTTAGCTCCTGTGTTTGTAAATGAGCTTTAGTGTGTTCCCATTGCTGCCTTTAACTTTTATAACATTGTGTTTACAGATTGTCTAAACTGCAGCAAAAAGCAGCTTTTTCTGAAACATATGTCTGTAGTTGTAGTATTGTTTTGCCTTAATGTAACTTTGATCATTGCCCGAACCGTAACACAGGGCACTCTAATAACTGCACCAATCACTGTACCTGAAAAAAGATTAACGTAGTACAGCAGGGTTGCCAGGCACCATTTTGCACCACTTCAGTTCCTTTTTATGTGCAGTCTTGCCATGTCAGTTTAAAACTGGCTTCAGCTGTTAGTTTATTGGCTGATATGATCAGTGATAACTATTTTAAATCCAGAAAGCAGAAGGGGGAAGGCAATTTATTCAAACACTATATAAAAATGAAAACCAACTGAAGAGTTGCTAGAAACCTTCTATAACATATTAAAGTTAATGAGCTACAACATTAACATTCACTGTTTCTTGTTACTTGCTAACATTTTACTTTTATTACTGTTTCCTGTTATGAAAATTTAATTTTTAAGGAATCAGAGGATGCAGTCTGCAATGAGACATTTATTATTTCTGGTAAGATTTTTTTTTTTTTTGCTACTGCTTATGGTAAATGTTTAGAAGATAATATATAGATTAGAACTTGACTTTTTATGCCTATTTCTGTGTTCAGTAGAACTCTGTGTAAGTCATTTTACATGTCAGACCTTAAAAAATAAGTAATGTAAAATGAATTAGAGTGCTATTCTAAGCACCTATTCAATGTATATTTGTTATTTTTATTTCAAGATATTAAGGGATACTGTACTGTTAAGGGAACCTTCAAATAATGTAGGTCTCTATAAAAAATACAGTATATTGCATAAAACAGCTCATATGTAAAACCCTGCTTCATGTAAATAAACCATTTTCATAATAATATACTTTTTTAGTAGTATGTGCCATTGGGTAATCATAAATAGAAAATTGCCATTTTAAAAAATAAGGGCCGCCTCCTGGGATCATATGATTTACGGTGCATACAAACATACCAAACAAACTATACTTGTTAGTTCACATAAACCAATTTAAGAAAGGTTTCTAAAATTTTTTCTTAACCAGAAGAAATTCTGAGCAGCCTCTTTCTTTCTTCTGACAAATTCCTTGACTACTTGGTGGTCAGATTGGTCAGAAAATGACCAGCAGGCAGTGCTTTAGTAAGACAATTAATTTAACAATACACATATCCTTTAATATCTTGGAATTAAAAATAAATAAATAATGAATGTACATCGCAACAGTGCTTAGAATAACACCCTGATCAATCTTACATTCACTTATTATTAAGGTTTACTTATCCTTTAATTGCATTTGTGTATATTAATGTGAGTTAGAGATGTCTTGCTATTTGCTCTTAAAAACAGAATGAAATTAAGTCTAATGGAATGGTCACTGATTTTCATGAAATTTTCTTTGATAAATATTATCATGCCCCTTTAACACCAATCTGACATTAACAGCTTTCTGTTGTGTGCACCATCGTTCCTTTTATACATTTACATAATTCATATTTGGCTTGTAGTTTCCTGACCTTTCATAATGTGCTATCTTAATAAGAATTTTGAATTTAAGGTCAATTATCAAAATGCCACATACATATCAATACATTGCTGCATGTTTACCTCTTTTACTGTGAATCATAGTTTTGTTTTGTTACTCACTGATCACCTGACATAACATAGGTTTAAATTATAACTGGAAGAGTTGTGGGAGTAAGACAGAGCTCTTTCCATTTCACTGGCTGATGTAGCCTAGCATATATTTGTGCTTTTGGCTAGTGTCTGAGCACAGAGCCTAATACATGCAGGAGGGATGGCCTTAATACAGTGAAAACTCAATTTTACTTTTCCTCTTTTAACACTTCAAATGACAGTGTTTCAGTAGTCAATGGCACATGCTATTAGAAATATATGTTTCATTGAAAGTCTTTATATAAAACAGTATATTAAATAAGCAGCCCTATTATCAAGGTATAACTGTTTGCAAATATAATATTATTATATATTTATGTGGCTTTTAGAAGAAAGCACTTGGTTTGTGCTGATATGCACATTAGGTATCCCCTCTTCTGCCATATTGGCTGTTCTTAATATGCAGTGAATGCACGGCGGGTTGGTAAACCAAGTCCTTGTCAGAAACCTGTGGCTCAGTCTTTTTTTTTTTTTTTTTTTTTGTGTAGTCTTCTGACCCAATTTATGTACTGTACTCGGAGAAATATAACATTTTTATATTTTATTTTATTTTTTTTTTAATGAAAATAGATGAAAACTCGAGTGAATGCCATTTGGAAGACCCAAGTGACTCACAGCTGGTTGAATATAAGGTACGTAAACTAAACCAAAAATACAATTTATATATTGAATTTTAAAAGAATGCTCTTACTAAAATATGATGCATGTTCTATCATTAAAAGATGTAAATGATTTCCACATGCTGCTGCAAGTAGAGATTATATGGTGTGCGTTTTCGGCTTTGCAAGCCAGATTTTATGGCATCTGCATTTGCTCCACATTTTATTTTCTTTCTCCTCAGAGCACTGGCTCAAACAGCCAAGATCTTGTACAGACAAGTCTTGTACTAATATGTTTACTTTGATGCCACAAATATAGCTGATATCTTCTCACTGTGTCTGCAAGCAGGCTGACATTGTGCCTGTCACAGTTGAACAGCTGAGCAGATGGGAGCGCATTGGTTTCTATCCGCCTGTGTTTTTTCCTCAGGTAGAGAGAGGCCAATGTGCTCCTGCAGACTCCTCATAATGAATGTATGTTGTAAATTTGCTCAGAATTTTCTTTTATTAGCCAACAAAGGTATTTTTTGGGTTGATGTTCCCTTTAAGCTAAGCTGATCACCAAGTAATAAATTAGTATTATTAACATGTATTTATATAGTGACAACATATTGCGTAGCGCTGTGCTGTAAATGTGATTATACAACTAAATCACATGAAATTATATACATAGAACATATGGAGTTACATACATCACAATCAATACCGTTACAAAAGGTGAGGAAGGCCATATGCAGAAAGAGCTTACACTCTAAAGGGAAGGGAGTAATACACAAGGTGTGGGAGTGGGCAAGTTCGAATTAAGTGGGTGAGAAATGTGGTACTGTATGTGATGTTGCGTTTGGTGGTTAAGCAGAGTGAGGGTAGGCTTCTCGAAAGAAGTGCGTTTTAAGAGATTTCTTGAAAGCAGAAAGGTTGGGAGAAAGTCAGAACGACAGTGGGAGAGCGTTCCAGAGGAGGGGTGCAGCCCTTGCAAAGTCTTGAATGCGATCATATGAGGAGGTAATGAGAGAAGAGTTGAGTAGCAGGTCAGTAGAGGAGCGTAGTAAGCGGTTGGGTGAGTATATAGAGATGTGTTCAGAGATGTAGGATGGGGCAGAGTTATGAAGTGCTTTGAATGTCAGGGTCATTCGTTTGAATTTAATTCTAAGAGGTAGCGGAAGCCAGTGCAGGGATTGACAGAATGGCATGGCAGAGGAGGAGCGGTTGCAAGTCTGATCATTGGGCAGCCCAGTATTCCAATTTGACAGAACAGAGACTGTGCAATTGTACTAGAAATTGTTTAGCCAGGTTAATTACTTTATGACACAACACCTTCCTACACAATCATGCGGCTTAGCTAGAAATCCATTCAAGTGCTTGAAAAATGTGTTTGTGTGAAGTGATTGGTATAATTTCCAGACCCTGCAGAGCATCATACAGCTTACAGTACATGCATTCCTTCTTAAATGTTTTTTTAAAATTTGATTTAAATAAAAAGAAGATAATTCACCTTCTAGTCACAGTATGTATGCTTTTCTGTATGTTTTCCTTCACAGGGTTCATCTCCTTTAAAGCATCTTTCAGAAATGAGGCACGGGAAGACATATGCTGCAAATGTGGATATAATTCTCCAGGCAAATGAAACTTCAATCCCTAGAGCGTTTACTGTAAGTGTATATTTGAAACAACTTTTATATTACAGTTTGGGGTAAAGTATGTTTCACGGTACGGTATGAAATTTTGATTATGATCTAGTCATGAACTTTTAGCAGGTGTCATGTAATGCATTGTCTTAATGTGCATTTTGTATGACCAGATATAAACACCCCTTAACTAACCACTAAAATTCAGTTTCTTTGGGACAAGGAGCGCCTTCCTCTTGTGTGTTATAATAAATTGTTGAATGTTGCTATTTTTCACTATTATAATTGTAGAAATTAACAGTGCTCTTTATACAAGTAACATTATGTAAATAGACATGTGTACATGCAAGAATTAACATTTGCTTACTACCAGCTTCATAACTTCCATGGTCCTGAGAAAATAATCTGTACTGCATGACACCATACATGCAGATTCAACCAAAATATCTGTGTAATATATCTGAATATAATGGGAGCATTCTTTACCATTATAAACTAATACAATTATTTTTTTGTTTTTACTTTTGGAAGGTTCAGTGCACAGAAGAAAATTCATTTTCTTTCAAAGTCTCTCCAATGAAATTTGGAAGAAAGACTTGTGACCATGGTAAAGTAACCAATAACCACATTGTTGATGATAACATTATTTTTACAAAAGAAAAGCGTAAAAAGTTTAAGAATGATGGTTTTAGACATGCTATGCACTTGTACAGTTATTTTGCACCCTTATAAGATTTACTTGTTTATGTCCTACCCTAGATCAGCACTCTCATTAAAATTAAAACACTGGCTCAGGGTATATCATATTTTTTTCTAAATCATAGGCTGATCAGATAGATAGATAGATAGATAGATAGATAGATAGATAGATAGATAGATAGATAGATAGATAGATAGATAGATATACAAACTTTTTCACCTTTTGATCAATACATTCTTTAGTCCACTTTATCATGTAGACTATTCTGTTCATAACACACACAGGTGAGGACAGGCATTGTGTAATCCTGGTGTTTGTCAGAACTCCTGTTCCTAGCTGACCACTAAAAATAACTTTTAAAAAAAAAATTGTATTGGCATGAAATACAAAAAGGGGCAGATTTATCAAGGATCGAATTTCGAGGGCTAAAAAACCCTCGAAATCGACCCTTCAAAGTAAAATCCTTCGAATATCGTATCAAACGATTTTAAGCGATCGATCAAATGATTTTTATTCGATAAAAAATAACTTAGAAAAGTACTCGGGAAGGTCCCAATAGGCTAACATTGCACTTCGGTAACTTTAATTTGGCGAAGTATGAAGTCAAAGTTTTTTTTAAAGAGACAGTACTTTGATTATACAGTACTTTGAATAGTCGAACAATTTTTTACCTAGAATCGTTCGAATCATTTGATTCGATCGAATTTGACCAATTCGATGGTCAAGTACCCACAAAAATACTTCGAAATTCGAATATTTTTGCATTCAAACTATCCACTCGAGTTTAGTAAATCTTCCCCATAATAACCAAAGCAAAGAACTGACAGTACCACTTACATTCCAGAAAAGGTTTTGGGATTCCACCCTGCCAACTGCCAACTGGGTTGGCCTGGTGGATCTATAAATACCAGAAAACTATTGAGACTTAATTTAAGAAGTATTGTAGGTAATTATTTCTTTGCTTTGATTTCTTCAGTATTTCATATAGATGATCCTGACTGATATCCTGCTATTATGGGTAGGTTCAGTGATCTAGCTGGTATAAAAATTTAATCTGCAGGTGCACCATGCCACCCGGTGCATGATGCTTACACAAAGGAGAATTTGAAGCAAGCTCCTCTTTACTTTCTGCTGTTATAATCTTTGGTACCAGTCAGTGGAAGGTAGCAGATGGTCCTAAAGTGTATGACCAACTTTGCGGTTTCAGTTTCCCAACTCCCCTAGCATGCCTAGTGAGGGCATCAAACATAAAATAGTCAGAGGTAGTGAGTGGGTGAACAGAGATGTAATCGGTCAGTGAAGTAAAGGTTGGAGGTGAGGTGACTTCATATCACAAGCAAAAGTCAAAGCTGGTGGCATGTAGGCAAGGTTTAAAAATGAGTCATTCAGATGAGGAATAGCTCCTAGAAAGTCTCACTAAAAACCATAGATGTGTATGTAGATTTTTATTAGCAGTTTTCCCTTTATTCATCGCTCATGATATCCAACTAATACTTCATGCATTTGATTGCCCCCTTGTTTTCTTTATTTTTCTTTAAAAACCTTCTAATCATTCTGCTCCTCATGAGATACAGTCCGTGTCGGACTGGGATGCTAGGGGCCCACCAGAAAACCTTAGACCGTTTTCCAAACGATTATTCCTCCTATCCTCACTTAACTTCTTTTATATCTACTTACTATATTCTTCCATTATTACACATTTTCCCCCATAAAGAAATAGGGAATGACCATGAAATAGGCCAAATGTTTAGAAGCAAAAGGGCCTACTGACACCTGGGCCCACCAGGAGTTTTCCTGGTATCCCGGTGGGCCAGTCCGACACTGTATTTTCATTGGAAATGCTGATGAAAAGCTGATGTTAGTAGCAATTAATGAAGAGAATGCTGGTGGCAGCTGGTGGCGCTTTACACACCCTACTGTTTTGCAGTCCAGCAAGGTTTAATACTTTAGTTGCTTACTAATGGCATCACAAGTGCTTTAACTGAACTAATTATGGTATAACACAGAAAATGTTTTTTGTTTTTTTCAGAATGACTGTAAATATAGCAGTATACCGAGAATGTTAATTTTAAAAAGTATAAAAGTTAAAAATAATGCTAGTTTGTTTTTTGTTTCTAGGCAATACAGCAGATATTTCTCGGCAATACCTCGGTACCAGAACTGCACACTGTAATGCTTCTCCTATAAAAGTATCGATTTCCTCTCATTTAAAAAGTTTTTTTGGAAGGCACCACAGAGATGTGTCCACAGTGGTTGACCACCATAGTTTGAAACAAAAAGAACCAGATGAGTATAACTTTGGAGATGATGAGGATTCGGATTCCTCAGACCCTTTAGATGTAAGTCTGGCTGATTACTACCCAAGTATGATTGTTTGCCTCAGTCGACTCATGGAAATCCCTTGCAAACAGCAAGCAGCTGCAAATATAATTAAACACTATAGACGTCGCATTTGGTGTGCTAATAAAAACAGACCTGATATGAAGAAAGCCAAGAAACAAATTTGTATATCCGATAATGCCAAACTGGTTCCCAGCTTAAAACCCAAGTCAAAGAAAACATCCATCACATTCTTAACTGAAACTAATAAACCCGTTCCTTGCCAACATAGGGATTTTGAGGAATCTGGCATTAGAGAAGAGAGAAGAGTACACAATGGACATTTTCATGCCATGTCAAGCCATAAAGCTACATTTCCAGTTTCAGAACAAATGACAAACACAGTTTTACTTTCTAAAGAAAAGTACCTCCCGGACAAGCCTCTAAAGCGAGAATTTGAAAATGCCTCTTTGTCACCTAAATATGTTCTCCCAAAATTTGTTCCTATGGACAACAATCTCATAAGGAAATCTACATCAAACCAATATTCTGTGGCTTTGCTGAATCAGAGACAACTGAAATATGATGGATTTGTGCCAAAGATCCAGGTTTCGCCACATAAATTTTTGACAAAAGTGCCTCAGAGAAGTGTTCCTGTGTTAGCAAGACGGCACTCTTTTTCAGCATTCCCTGACAAGAACCGATGCATGTACGATGGTGCCTTTGAAACACTATATAGGAAACTGCTTTCAGAGGGTTCCCATCAGAGGTCTTTACCCCCAAATACCCAATATCCATTATCAGATACAGTAAATGCTCTTATTAATTCACCAATATTAAATAAAGGTAAAAGGCCAGCAAGTGAAGATCTGCCTTTTTCAAAGTTCAAGAGACACCGGAGTGCAACTGAAACTTTTGTGCTTGACAATTCAAACCCAAAAATGTATGCCTTACCTTCTCAAATGAGAATGGTTGGATCAGATTTATGGCAAGGCAGTTCTCAAAGGTGGAATCCAGTAAGTATTTTGAAAAAGTGTTACTTAATAGATTTTATGACCTTTTTATATTTTTTCATATAAAATAAATGTACACATGCAATATATGCAAATTCTACCATTCTTCCTGAATAGAGGGTACTCCCCACGAGGGGAAGTTGACATTTTGGCCAGTGAGGGCTATAGGTTTGATAATGCATAGCTTCCTAAACCTAGGGATGAGATCTTTCTTGATATCCATGAACCATTCGTTATTTTTTAAATATGTAATTAGTAAGTAAATGAAGCAAGACAGAGTGGGACTCTTAGTATCAGAGAGGGGTCAATTGGTTGCTGATGGCAGGAAAAAGGGGAAATTCTGAACTGTTTTTCATTTGTATACACAACTGAGGAACCAGCTAATGAAGGATTCCTTCATAGACTTAGGAGGAAAGTCAAAAGAGACTAGAACATGCAAAGGCAAACCAAGTTCCAGAAACAGATAGTATTTATCGAAGGGTACCAAAAGAGCTTAGCTGATTGCCAAACCTCTATACTTAATCTTTCCAGATTCTTTGAGGTCTTGCATGGTGCTAGGAGATTGACAAATTGCTATATGGTGCCACTATTCAAAGGGGATTCTGTTCTCAGTCTGAAACTATGGTGCTATTGACATCAGCGATAGAAACGCTTTTGAAAGGGAAAATTAGGTATAAGATACTTGAATACATTACAAATTACAATATAAGAGTTTATGCCGGCATGGTTTTATGTGTCATAGATCTTATGTTCTATGTGGAGTAGAGCGGAAGCCTAGACTCTAGGATGGCAGTGGATGTGATCAACTAAGACTTTGCTAAAGCGTTTGATACAGAAGAGGATCTTTTTCCAATAGAAATAGATCAAAGAACCCGTGGCAACCCCTTTAGGAAATAGTATAGGTGGCGAAAATACCCTGGCCGATTCTATTAATGTCTTTAACAGTGACTTGGCTGATTGGAATGGGTGACCTTGTGTCAGCTGGAAGGACCTACTGGTCTTTAAATTAACTACAGTAACCTTTATTGAAGTAACACCATTTAATTGACTGCTCTTACATTAAATAGGGTTGTATACTGGCACTTTGAAAATATACTTATGTTTTCCACTGCTAGTTTGCTTTCATTAAAACAAGGCACCAGAACATGTATAAAATAGTTGCTACACAATCACAAAATCTAGCTAGACGGGCTGACCATTAATGTAAATGTAACCAGAACACAGGAGGTTAGAAGTGTTATTAGCAAGAAGGCAAGTGGTCACAGACATGGCTTCACAGTAAACTGAATTTGAAAATTCATTAAATTTGATTATATGTAGTGGAAATATGATTCTATTTCTATACAACGTTATGTCATTGGGTACTTATCCTTCAGTAGTAGCGACAATACTTTTTTAAGTTTTCTTAATTTATTTTTGTTTGTTTCCTAGAAAGAATACCATGGCCAGCCAATTCTCTCACTATCACGGAGTCCAGGTTCTTCAGGTCTCTCTTATTTTGTATAAAAGTATTATAAGTGTATAAACTGTAAATGAATCTATTAATGTATGTAATGTTGGAAGCGACATTGGGACTTAAAAAAGCAGTACTAATGCTTCCATTTGGGTTTAGCCTTGATCAGTATTGCATATTTTGCTAGTAATGTTATATAGGCATCCTCTGAAGCTATTGAAAGTATAGAATATTTGTAGAAGCACAAATAGCTGCTAAGTAACTAAATTAGCAGGGACTAGGACTGACTAAATCCATGTTTTACAGCCAATGTTAAATATTTTGATAACAGTGTCACTTGTATAACTAGTAATAACTAACATGTGTTTATCCCATAGGGAAAAGTCGGTTATATTTCATGCTACCTACTTAACTGCGATAGATGCACTTATATCTTCAGCAGTTTTATGTTTTTTTTATTGTTTGTTTTGTTAAAGGTTCATTATCTACCTGTCTGTATAGAAAAAGTCCAATATATCTAGAAACCTTCAGTCTGCCATCTTCACCTGTACAAAGAACAAGTTCCAGGTATTGTGCTCAGTGTGCTATTGTAGACTGTGTTCCATAAAGCTTTTTCAGCTTCTCACCTATTTTACTAGGTGTAATATTGATGTAACTTTCTTTTTATTGTTGGCTACAGTCTTAAAAGTTTACTGTAAAAAGTTTTTCCCCTAGTGGAAACTAAAATTATGACTTTATAACTTTTTTTCTACAGGAAGTTGAACTACAATTAAGATGCTGAATGAGCTGAGAACTGCATGCCTGCAGTGTCCCATGAACATTTCTTGGAGGGATATTTATTTTCTTGTACTCTCCAACTGTATTTTATTCTACCCAAATATAGCTTCTCTTCAATATACTGCTAATTGCAACTCTTTAATGGCTTATCTGTAAATTATAGTCTGTAATTTTAATGATCGCTTCTGCAGTATAAAATACTGGTTGTAACATGTTTCCTGAATTCTGTTTGTGGCTGCTGTACCCTAAAAACAGAGCACTTTGGAAAATAAAGTGCCATTGTCGGGATACTGGTTTCTACAGATGGCACTGCCACACTAATACAAATCTGTGTCAGTATATTTTTAAATAAAAAAAGAGTCCACATTTATAAAATAACAGTTTTGTATAAGCAGAGAAATGTGGTTGTAATATTTACCTAGCGAAAATTGAATTTCTGTCTAACACCTTTAACTGGTCTTATAACCAGAAAATTTATGATGAAAAGCAATACTATCGATAAAAAGCATCTTTGCAAGGCAGATTAACTGTTAATTATTTGTTATGGGTGCACATACCTCTTATTTAGCACTAAAGCAATACAAAGATCATTCTATTTGTGTTTTGTTTTAAACTGTTGAAGATTTAATAGTTTTAAAGGAGAACTAAACCCCTCCTAAAGTGAGTCCCCATCCACTAGTTGCCATTTACCCTCTTCCTCTCTGCAGAGTAGCGCATTGCGGCTCACAGACACCTTCGTTATCTTTGGATTCTCTTCTTCCCTTCGGCTATTTACAGAGCTTTTCTGGGGCATGTTCAGTAGGAGTGAATACCAAATTAGGGATGCACCGAATCTAGGATTCGGTTCAGGATTCGGCCAGGATGCAGCCTTTTTCAGCAGGATTCGATTTGGCCGAATCCTTCTGCCCAGCCGAACCGAATCCGAACCCTAATTTGCATATGCAAATTAGTGGTGGGGAGCAAAATCATGTGTCTTTGTCAGAAAACAAGGAAGTAAAAAATATTTTCCCCTTCCCACCCCTAATTTGCATATGCAAATTAGGGTTCGGATTCAGTTCGGTATTCGGCCAAATCTTTCATGAAGGATTCGGGGGTTCGTGCGAATCCAAAAAATTGGATTCAGTGCATCCCTATACCAAATACAACTCCAACTATGCATGTGCAAAAAAGCTTTGTGTCGGTGGATCCTTTAGAGAACATATCTAAAGATGGCGCCCAAGAGCTTTGCTTCGTTACTCTGCATGGAGAGGTATGTGCTATATTCAGTGACACTTTTTTAAATAGTGTAAACAATGCAGGGAGGGAGACGAACGGGGGCTAGTGGATGGGGACTTTCTCTTGGGGGTTTAGTTCTCCATTAAAAAAAACTGCTCTTTATTATATGGAACATACTAACTAAACACTTGTAAATAATATTACCAGTCATTTCAAACACATGAACTTTTTACATTTTAAAATGTTTGTATTTTTCCCCCTTTGCATTCTGTGTATATGTTCCCATGTTGTGTCATTAAACTTTGTCTGTTCCTATATAAATACACATGCTATTAATGTTATTGTTTTGCAAATTATCAATTCAGAACTATCAGAAATTGTCTCTTTGTATTTCCTGTAATTAAAGGAGAAATCAACCTGTATATATATATATATATATATATATATATATATATATATATATATATATCTCCCACCCCAGGTAACTCCCTCCTCCCCCCCAGGCTTACTATCCCCCCCCCCCCCTGGGGAGATGCTCCAATCTTACCCCTCAGCACAGTGAAGTTCCACGCGTCCATCTTCCGGCTCCTCAGTAAGCTGACTGAGAGATCGGTAATTTGCGCAGTTGTCGCAAACTGCTCCAACTGCGTATGCACAAAAATACAGATCTCTCATCTTACAGAGTACGCAGAAGATGGATGCATGGAACTTTGCTTTAAGAATCTCCGCTGAGGGGTAAGTATGGGGGGGGTAGTTACCCTGGAGGGAGGGCTACCTGGGGTGGGGGTAGGGTTTTTTTCCCCACAGGTTGATTTCTCCTTTAAGGAGCTGATTTAACTTCCCTCTGTAAATTGTACAAAGCAGTAATGATAGTACAGTTATGGGACCACTTAGCTGGAGAACCATAGGTCCTGTGCATTTAGGCTAAGTGGTCTTTTTGTAATTTGGAACACCATAGCTTAATTCTACTAAATAATCATTAAAACAAAATAAACCCAATAGGATTATTTTTCCTCCAAGGATTAATTTTATCTTCATTGGGATCAAGCGTGAGGTACTGTTTTATTATTACAGATTAAAAGGAAATTGCTTTTAAAAGTTTCAATTATTTGATTACAAATGTATCTATGGGAGATGGCCTTTCTGTAATTTCAGAGATTTCTGGATAAGGGTTTTTTGGATAATGGTAAAATATTACCAAGGGTTTTAGATTTGAACATCTAGTGTGGAAATCTGTTGTCCATATCCTTTCTCTACATGCCAAACTCACAAGATAATATTGATTCTGGTATTGGTGAACAGTGCTGCTGATGAGGTGCACTGTGCTCTAATGACCACAGAAAATGTATATGTTTGACTCAATGGGTTGCTAACTGTTTGGCACCTTCCAATGTTTTCCCCTTCCTTTCGCCTTTAAATCTGAGAAAAGCTTGAACTGACTGGAATGAGTGTAGCACTGCTTCTAAATAAGTGATACCGGGCACATTCTGCCTAATAAATAAATATCACATGTATACAGTTTGCAGATTTACATATTCTCTCTTCTCATGAAATGTTGATATTGGTGCTAAACTTAATTAGTTTTCTCTTAAATACACAAAAGTAAAACACAATCCAAGGGGAAATTTGTTTAAAAAACGATAAAATGTGGTCCAATAATTACACTAAATGATTCAATAATAATCATATAATTGCCAAGATTCCCCTTTCCATAAATATACTGTAATTTAACTTGTAAAAGCTCAATATACATAGTTGCTTTTGATAAATGTTTGCATATTTAAAGGTGCAAATAATATCGCTCTAAAGTTCTTTCAGTTATTCCAGATGTTCTCAGACCATTCAAGTTCCTTCAGAAGGTGTATTGTTTCTGGATTTCTGGATTATGTGGTAAAGTCTCTTTGGGTCATCATGAATTGCATCCTCAGCATTGCTTTCAGCTGTTAGTTGTTCACTGTTGAGGTATATGCTTGATTTAAATAAAACATTTCCATTCTCCATTGGTGTTTCGTCATCCACACAACCTTGAAGATCAGTCTGATTAATTTTCTTTTTTCGATTTTTCCTTGGCTTTTTAGGGCTTAGGTCCAATGATGCATAGCACATTTGCTCCTCTGCTTCTGATGGTATTATCTAACAAAAAAATGTATTTAATTTTTTCCCTGTTTGGATAGCAGTGGGTTAAGATCAGTCAAAAAAGCACAAGTCCTAGGAAATACACCCAAGGGATGTCGCTAGCATGCACCCCTGTACTATCTAGCCAATTAGCGGATGTGCTATGCTATTCATAGGAAATGAGCCCTGATTCTTGTTATAATAAATATATGAAAATAACTGCCAGTCCTACATTTACCATACCCAGGGTTTTTAAAAAGACTCACCGGAATTTCTTCTCTGTTACTTGAATGGGGAGTTGTCATCTGCTCATAGCAACTGTCATCTAATAGTTCTGTACAACACAGCAACGTATTAAATAATTGTATTTTTGTAAGAGGCTGCATTAATATTAGCAGTTGTAACTTTTAATAACATAAAATTATATTTAAATAGACTCAACCTTTCTAAGCCTTTTGTGTTTGTTCGGTGTAGATCATATAAGTCGCAGAAGTGAAGGTCCTAGAACTGTGCTACTACTTGTGAAAGCACAGGGTTACAGAGCCGTGAAAGCACAGGGTTACAGAGCCTTGTAAGCAAATTAGCAGTTATTTGGCGAGCAGGTTAATTATGTTTATTGGTAGATTTGAAAACCAGAATATCCAGTCCTTGAGGGATCTGCAACCAGACATAGCGATGATGCAAAGTTTGCCTAGATGACAACAAACAGTGCTTGCCTGCTTGCTATGATAATCACAAGGAAATAAAGGAGAAAGAATAAAGGGAAAAAATATGTCTGGTTTTATTTGAACCAACCTTTATGGCCAATCACTAACCCATGTATTCGTCCCAAACAAAGCAGTTACCAAGTATAGTGAGCATTGTTTAACTAATGAGCTGCAAGGCCTGTCAACAGCAGCTTCTGCATAAAAGGCATGCACATTTAGGAGTCATTAAAAACATGAGGGGGCAGATTTATCAAGGGTCGAAGTTCGTAGTTTTTTTCATCGAATTTTGGTATCCTGCTGTCAAAGTAAAATCGTTTGATCGAACTATTAAATCCTTCGATCCAAAGGATTTCGGGGATCGATCGAACGAATTTACTTCGACTTCCAAAAACGTAATGCTCTAGAAGGTTCCCATAGGCTAACATAGCACTTCGGCAGGTTTAATTTGGCGAAGTATTGAAGTCGAAGTTTTTTTAAAGAGACAGTACTTTGATTATCGAATGGTCGAATATTCGAACGATGTTACTTAGAGTCGAAGTCGTAGTATCCTATTTGATGGTCGAAGTATCCAAAAAATTACTTCAAAAATTCCCTCATTCAATTTGACCCTTGATAAATCTGCGCCAAGATGTCACATCTATCAGAAGTCATAATTCCTTTTGTGATGCATTTTTTTATTAAAAATTTATAATAATGAAGAACTTTTTATTTGAAAATTAGCAAAGCTCTGCAGGATTGTTTTGTGAGTAGGCTTTTTTTTCCTGTGGAAAGTGGTCTTCTTAGACCAATTCACATACAGCCACTTTCAATTTCTCACCACAGCAGTACATCATTGCCCTATTTGGCTACTAAACGGGCAATTAGAGTTTGGTTTAACAAGTTGTTTTGATAAACGACTGGATCATAACAGCCAGACCTATGCAAACTGGCCTGGAAAAGACCACACCAGTATCCTGATACTTACATGATGGGATTTTCAAACCTGCCATATCAATAGCTGGTTGATCCCCTGCCAGGTATCAGTTGGGCCAATAAGCTGTCAACTGGTCTTGGACTTAGAAGCTAATGTTAACCTCATATGGTTAAATGGCGAACCAAGTTGCAACAAGTTAAATTCTGTAAATTGCATTGGAAAGAAGTACTACTGCATTAGTTCTAAATGAAAACAAAAATAAATAAATACACCTTACTTACCAAGCATTGGTTGATTCAAGTTGCCATAGATTGGGTTGGATTCTATATGTTGTGGTTCATAGCTGCAACACACAAAACACTGTTTAAAAGGCACCAGAACTGACTGATATATGTGAGTGTTTTCTCACATTGAGAATGGCTATTGACTGAAACGTCTCCACTAATAAAATGAACTAATTGTTTCTACATAACACTTGTGAGTGCTGACCTTTCTGGCTTGTTAGGTCTGTTACTATCATACTGGACTGCACACAGACATCCTCATTCTCATATACATGAGTACCAGCTAATGTGACTTGTCTATCTCTATATATATATATATATATATATATATATATATATATATATATGAGGTAGTAGACAATGCGATTGCTGACAAGCAGTTTCAGTACATGTTGCATGATACCCACATTTTATGGGGGCCTACAATTATTTTGCTGTGGGGCCCAGTAATTTCTAATTTGGCAGTTAAGATGTTAATGTGAGTATAAGGATAAGCAGAACCAAACTTCTAGCAATTGGAAAAAGGCAATATTCACAGATATAACTGATCATTCACTGTCTCTTCGCTCATCTACAGTATGTATTACAAAACATACATATCTGGCAATATAGTAAAATCTCTTATGATGTCAATTATCTGGTGAATAAGGTGTTAATTCAGAAGATATAGTTTTACTTTAAAGGTAGTATCCAAATCTTGCAGTGATACATGAATGAATACATAGATTTTGCACTAATTTCTATACCCATTTAATGCAACAAAAATTGCAATACCTCCAGCAGTAAAAAAAAAAAAAAAAAAGGATAAATGAATAACATACTTTATGGTGCCTTCACTGTAGTAGAAATCCCTTTTAGCTGTGAAAAAAGCACAGAAAATATGATTTAGTTGTCATTTACCCTGATAAATAACAAATAGACAAATACAAACACGACTAATATTTTTGTTGAATGATGTTAAATGAGCAGCAGTGGGTGACTTTAGGTACTTTGGGGACTGTGCAATATTCTGTTTAGATTGATATCTACTGGATCGCTGTATGAGATCTGTTCTTCAGATTCAAGAAACTTTTATTGTCAACACAGCTATACACCCATTACAGCATATTGAAGTCGCGTTTCACCTAGGCCCTACATAGTACAACACAAACATTTAAATAATAAAAAAAACAAACATAAACATACACACTGTATAATAAATTCACAATGTGATATAGTGCACCCCAGTGCTCCAGAATTTAGTGCAATTTAAATTTTATAAAATCTATACATTTTTATAGTTTACAATCCCCTATTTATACTACAAACTATTTTGTTATTTCAAGGAAATGATAACAACTACCTCACAGTGACATGCAAATTTTAGACCAATCCAAAAACCTGTTATCCAGAAAGCTCCAAATGACATTAAGGCCTTTTCCCAAAAACTCAATTTTTAAAAAAATATTCAAATTCTTTTTCCACTTACAAGAGAAAAGAAATAAACAGAAAACAGTGATATTCTACAGGGAGAAAACAAGGGAAGTTTTTCAAAACAAATGTTTGTAAAATACAGGCCAAAACTGTGCCAACCCCATATTTTATACAGTTCCAAAAAGGAAAGACCATTAAGGGGGTTATTTACTAAAATCCAAAGTTAACTATTTTTTTTTATTAAACAAAGCTTGACCAAACTCCCAACAACGAATTTACCTTATTTATCATTAAAATAAGTATAAAAATTCAGGTCAGGAAAAAACTCGATACAATCAAGCAAAACTCTAATTGTAACAATTTTTTGGAGTTTACTCCCAAATCATTGGTTTTTTATCCAAGAAAAACTAAACTTTCTGCCCCAAAATGCCCAACCAGAAAAAAATAAGAGTTTTCGTGAATAACTCCCTAAATGTTATCTGTTAACATCTGTTAAGGTGAAACAGTGGTTGTATGAATTTTTAAAATTGATTTATTAATTTGATTAATTTATTTTTCAAATAAATATTTGGTATTAATTTTGGTAGCACAGGAACGCAGCAGCTCCCATATTTTGCAGGATTAAATTAAGTTTATCAGCCTGTTTATTATTCAGTGCAATATTTATGAAAAACAATTCAAGTCAGAACACCCTATTATCATTTATATAAAAAGCAGGGAAAAACCTGGGAAGGAAATACATTTGATTTTCATGGAATACCATATAGACCAGCTGGGTTATAACCACTGAGTTATAAAGCAAAGCCAGGGCAGATGCTGATCCATTGCCAACTACAGACTATTTTCACCCTTATTGACGCTCATCAGTGTAGTCTAGGGATAACTGATCAGCATAAGTAGAGCCAGGGAAGTGGATCCACAAAAAATAGTTTTTTTTCAATGGGCTTTAAAACACACCCAGGGCAGTTGCTGGTCAAATCTCCAAATATTTTTAGCTTTTTTTTTAACTCATTACATAATTGTAGAGTTTTCTTGTACATATGTAGAGCCACGTTACATTTTAATTCACATTAAAATCCTTTTACATAAGATCACACTGAGCTTGCATATAAGATTGAGAAGCTACCAATCAATTTAAAGGTTTGTCATTATAAATACAATCACTAGACAAACATAAATATGAGAAATTGTGTTAGTTTCAGGATCCTGAAATTGCATTATCTTTGAATCTTGTTTTTGGGTTATAATCACGCAGCCCTGTAGGAGAGCTTTATTTGCCTCTGATGGCTTTGAATAACCACCACAAAAAGGACTAGATGCTTGTTAAAGGGGAACTCCACGAAAAAATAACGAGCTTTTTGAAAAGTAAACATAATTTCAAGCAACTTTGCAATATACAGTACATCAATTAAAAATATGCAAACTTTTCATGATTTTTAATGGTTTGAAACAGTTACCTAAGCCTAGCCCCCTGCTCTTCTGCTGATATGTCTGACTACTTTGCTGATCTGTCTGATTACTTTGTTGAGCTGGCTGACTATTGTTACTTTGTATCAGCAGCCAGCTGTCCTCAGCCTGCATCCTCCAAACCCCACAATTCCCTGCACACGTCATTTCAATAAGGAATGGAACATCGCACTGCAATGCATTGTGGGTTATGTAGTTCCTGCATGCTGTCTGTAAGCTGTGGAGTAGTTGCTACAATTTGTAACATCAGTGTTTAGTCCCTCCTTCCCTGCCAGGATTTCAACAGCTGGATTTCAGCAGCTGGATTTCAGCATAGAAAATGGCATTTATTCATACTTGTTGAAGAAGCAGGTAACTGTGATGGGTATATTAGGGGTTTCTGTGTTATGTGGGTCTCTTTATCAAATTTTGGTTTGGAAACCAGAGTTCCTCTTTAAGTTGCAGTACCTTGAAGTGGATACCTAAATAGCTGTTTAACCTGTAGACACAAACTGTATATACCGAATGCATTAATCTTTCCTTAAAGGGCATGTAAAGGCAAAAATATAAAATCCCATTTTTACTTTCTTTAATGAAAAAGAAATCTATCTCCAATATACTTTAATTAAAAGATGTCTACAGTTTTTATCATAAACCTGACTGTATGCAGTGCAATTCCCCCTTCTTTTACTGCTGTGGATAGGAATTGTCAGATGGTCCCCAACTGCTGTGCAGGTAAATGATCATACTTTCAAGCAGCATTGTTGGATTCCCTGTAGAGATTTGTATCCAGAGACGCAGTGCAGTCTCTATATTATGATTATTAATCAGTCTTGCTGTATTGGCTTCTATGGCAGATATTATTTGACTTGTGCTGTTTTGATAACTTATGACGATCCCTAAGCTTAACCTCCCAACTGAAGCCCATACCACACTGAGCATGTGCGAGTCTTGATATTGCAGAAATATCTAACAAAGTTACAAGATGACAGCCCCCTGCGCCAACTTTGAAAGCATAAATAATTTGTCTTATTAGGCTGCTGGTGCAGTAAGTTCATGTTTATATTTAGTATACATAATACAGCATTTCTAACATTATTCTATTTTAGACTTTAGTTGCCCTTTAAATGCAGAGAATTCTCACTCATAGCACAATATGCTTATATGAACCAGAAAATTAGCTTCATAAACAATAATAAAGTATGAAATGGATAGTCACAGGATATAATGAAAGATGGATATGATATATAGATGTACAGTATAATCCTTAATGGGATACTATCACGGTAAAACATGGGTTTTTTCCAAAGTGCTTAAGTTAATGGTGCTGCTTCAGCAGACTTCTGCACCAAAAGAACAAACTGATTTTTTTATATTTAATTTTGAAATCTGACATGGGGCTAGACATATTGGCAGTTGCCCAGGTGCCCCCAGTCATGCAACTTGCTCTGCTAAACTTCAGTCACTCTTTACTGCTGCACTGCAAGTTGGAGTTGGAGTGATATCACCCAAAGAAGGTAACCAGATAACAGCTTCCTGGTACATATAAGCACTCAATAGTAAAAATCCATGTCCTACTGTGACCCGATTCAGTTACATTGAGTAGGAGAAACAATAAGTGCTGTTTTTTTCTGAAAGCACATGACCAGGCAAAATGACCCAAGATGGCTGCTTACACCCCAATATTAACTAAAATATACTTGTTGGATTAGGAATGAAATTGTATATGGTAGAGTGAATTATTTGCAGTGTAAACAGTGTATTTTAGGAATAAAAACACCATAAAAATCATGACAGAATCCCTTTAAAAAAACATTTTACTCTTCTAAAAGATGTGTACAAATTTGCCAAGAAGGAATATCAGAAACACATAAGGGTGTGCACAAGATGAACGATGAAACACACAATACAAGTTCTGTAGTGAATAGATGAATGAGAGCACATCATATTGCCACTTGTGGTGAATGCTTCAATTCTCTTTAAATAGATGTACCGAACATCCGAAGCAACCACATTAGATGAGAAGGAGGAGAGCACTCAAATGTAGATTACCTGCTTGTGATTAGTGTTTATTGCAGACTGTCAGACACAACATGTTTTGGGCTGTTAATGCCCTTTCCCAAGTGTTCTCAAATACTGGTTCCAGCTTCACGATCACAAATTGATAAGAAATGAAAACCAGTTATGCAGTTGTTGCAACCTCAAATCCACTTCACATGGAGCTGCTCCTCTCAGTGTAGATTGTGCAATTTTGCTGGCAGAAAAAAAATTGGATGAAAAACAGAGGGTGTCTCCTCATGAATCTGTATATATTTATTTTATTTTGGCGCCAAGGTTCCCCTTAAAGAGCCCATTTGCCATTTAGTCAGCGCCCAAGCTGTCTTCTGTTTTTAGATCCAGCCTAAGCGTTATTCTGTGTTTGAATTCATGGCTTTTGACTCCTGCCTGACTTTTTGAGTTAGATTCCTTCTTTATTACACACTGCTCTTTGTAGATTCCGCAGCAGAAACCCTAGGTCCCCAAAAGGGCGTCGGTGAACACCGGAATCCACAGGGGTGCCCTGTACATCCGAGTGTACCCACAACTTTTAAGGTTCCAACTGACTAGTACACTTTTTCAGCAACTCCAACTTCTCAGAGCACATGATGAGACTTTCTACATAACACTACATACATATTTATTATCATTTAGATTACATGTTCATAGTACATTACATCAGAAAACATGAGAAAGGTCCATACTTACTAATATTTTCTGGCATCACTTATATATTTTTTTTTTGTTCAATGGAGAATTTATCAATCGATAGTTGAATAATAATAATAAACTCCCAATGGTTTGAAACAGTTCATTGGCAGATTAGTGCATCTGTGATGGTCTATTCTAATTCTTTTTTTTTTTTTTTTTTTTTTTTTTTTATTTTTAAAAAGTTTTATTGGGTTTTACAAAAGCAAGCAAGATATAACATTGGTCCATTGAAGGACTATAACACAATCTTATACAGCTTAAGGAGTTAGGTGTCCTAGAAGAATTTGATGATGGAGAATACACCTAAGCTGATATTAGAGCTAAGTAAAAAACTATTCTAATTCTTATTCAGGTCACAGCATCATTTATTCCAAATCTTTTTTTGCGGCCTTTCTTTTGTGGCAATTATAAACCTCCTTCATGCAGGTCTGTAGAAATGTGTTATGCAAAATGTGCACTGTAATAACTGTCTAATGAAGGATTTTACATTATGAAAATTCTGCTCTTTTAATTCCATTTACAGCTTTTTTTAGATTCTACACAAGTTTGTTATAAGTTCATCTGGCCAAATCTCACAAAAACCTCTCTACATTTACGCTATTAAAAGGAGATGTGACATACTGTGTAATAATACTATTATATATTAGACCTCTAGTCAGTACAGGTTTATTCAGCTGGAAGCACTGGTCCAGATGTAGGTATCCAAGTATTTTGTTTATTCCTCCGAGCCCTGCAAAATCACCTCAATCTAAAGGGATCAAGCCCAACAATGTGTTGGTAAGATAACTGTCCCAATGCAAAGTAAATTATGAGGATCTTTGGTCTATGGAAAAAACTTTCATTGCTAGTCATTAATGAGAATTACTTGCATATTTTATAGTACAAATCACAAAATCCAAAGAAGCAGTTAAAGTATGAACCTTACCTTTCTTATTTTTGACCACGCAGTGTACGATGTTTATAGTCAGTGAAATAACAAAGGCCATACACAAGATTCCTAGTGGCACCTCTAATGGCATGCATGCTTCGACATGAAATAGCAAAAAAATAAAAACAATGCTAATGTAATTTATTTATACACATTTCCTTTAAATGTCAGTACTGTATACAAAAGAGCAGTCTGTTAATCTAAATATAAATATAATGTGTGACATTTGGGTGGTATTAAAAACAATGGCACATAACTCTGTTTTAATGTGCTTTTTGTACAGTCCATTATAATTCCCAAAGAAAAGCCTTTGGGTTTAAAAGAGAACAAAAGTAGGCAACTACCAAGTGGCAAAATTCAGTAGAAAAACTGTATACATTGTTAAACTGGGTAGAAAAAAGGTTCATCCTCTCCAAATGAACCCTTGTACACATATATAAACATACCTATACACACCTATTGAAACACTCACACCTTCTGGAATTTTAATACAACAGTTGTCAATAATAAACTATATATATATATATATATATATATATATATATATATATATATATATATATGGCCCACCTTCTGGAAAACAGAATTAATTTTACTCAGATCTCCTTTACCACAAAATTTTAACTACACGTTTAAAATTGTACTGCTCAATATCATAGTAAACTGGAATTTTCTGTGAATAACAGAGCAGTTTATATGTCAAATATAACCCAAAATGAATTCTAGTTATACTTAAACTTTAACATATTGTTTTAAATTTGCTTTGGGTGCAGATTTATTATGGGTCGAATTTATTATGGGGCAGATTTATCATGGGTCGAAGTGAAAATTCAAATTTTCTACATTTTTTTGTCAAAACTCTCAAATTCGAATTCTGAATTATCCAAACTCGATTTGAGTTTTAATTCTAATAAATATTATGCATTTTATCATACTCTGGCCCTTTAAGAACTCAAATTTGACTATTTGCCACCTAAAACCTGCCAAATAACTTGATTTGATTCGAGTTTTCGAGTAGATTCAATTAGTCTGAACTGAGAAAATCTGATTTTATCAACACATTTAGACTGATCGAATTTTGAATTTATGGGAGTTTTAAAAAACACATGAATTTGAAATCTGACCCTCTATGGGCCTTATTTATCAAAGTCCAAATTTATCTGACTATTTTAATGAAAAAAAGGTCAGCCCAAACTAGAATCCACGATTGGACCTTAATTATTATTAAAAAAAACCACGATTTTATCGGATCGGGGACAAACATGAAAAACTTAGATTTTTTTTTGAGACTATTCGGATTTTTGTCCGAAAAGCCCAAAATAGTCAGATATTCGGGCTAATTCTAGTGCAGACCAAAGAAAATTCTGAATAGGATAGGTACCTCTCCCATTGACTTATATACAACATCCTCTGGGTTTAATACATCTCTAAAAATTCAAGATTTTTTTCCACTAAAAATTTGGATTTTATAGTTTAAAAAAACTAAAATTTTTTGAGTTTTTGGCATTCGGACTTTAATAAATAACCCCCTATATGTGGACAAATATTTGATCATCTGCCCTTGTGGCAATGCCTAGAAATGCCCAGACTTGCTGTAGTGTTTCCAGTTAAGTTAAGTGCCATTATAAGAGAGGGTTTGTTAAATGAATATTGGGTGCCTATAGGTCCTGAATCTTAAAAGACTAGGCACTAGTTTATAGGGATTAGCATATATAGTATTTGGCCCAAATCTGACTGAGACCCCTTCTAATTCCAGGGAAGCTCTATGATTCAGTACTTTCTGATTGGGGGGGATGTTTTGTATAGTGTTTTTTTCTTAGGAATGCATTAAATCTGTCATTATTGAATTCAGGCAAATACAGAATATTCCACAAAAGTTTTCCCTGAATACCATAATTTGCATGTTCAGATATTAAATGCTTTCATTTGTGCAGCTCCTTAAAGTTGCTTTACATTATTTGTGTGTGATAAAGATGAGCACTGCAAAAAGTGCTGGATTTGGCGCATCCTTGTGTTTGCTGGATATTTCTGTTAAGTGCAGCTGAAAACAATTACTTTGAAATAATATATTTTATTATTATCAATTTACATAAATGAATTGATTATTCCGATCCTACCCTCTATGAAAGTTTTCTTGTATCAGAGACCTGCATATTCTAAACAAAAATAAAGTTGCCTGAATAGAATGAATAGATTTCTCTGCTAAATATTCCACTTAAATAAACTGAAGTTCTTATTTAATATGCATTTATGTGCAGATTTATATATGTATGTATATATATTAATATATATTAATTAGTAAATCAAAGGTGAAAACCATGTAAAAGGAATACAGGTTTGTAAGAGTAAATGCAAGAACGAGTCAACAAATTGGCGTGTGTATCATAAAATGTTAAAGAAACAGAGTGGACTCTAAACTTCTAAACATACTTACTAAATGCTAGTCATGTGATATTTATAGGTGGTAAGTGTGACCTTTATTTAGCTGTTTCCTTCATTGAGCCCTATGGTAATAACCGGACATAATGTGGAAAAATTGAAACAGTAAATGTGCAAACATGCATATGTCACACATTTAAAACTGTGCTACTTGACATTAATTATAATATATGCAATATATAATGCCTTTCAGTTTGTTATTGAAAAATCCACAATTTTATATTCTCGCTTAATGTCGTTGTCGTTATATGTTCATTTTTAAACCTATTACTATTATAAAGAAAAACATTTTGCTATGGCTTTTGCAATAATTAGTTATGCTGATATTACATTTCTTACTGTGCTTACTACTTATTAGTAGTAAGAGAATAATCAAAACTATCTTATAATAACACAAAACAATTGATTACACAGAGGGGCCCATTTACTTAGCTCGAGTGAAGGAATAGAAGAAAAAATACTTTGCATTTCGAATGGTCGAATTTGGCTACTTCAACCATCGAATAGGCTACTTCGACCATCGACTACGACTTTGAATCGAGCAATTCGAACTAAAAATCGTTTGACTATTCGACCATTCGATAGTACTGTCTCTTTAAAAAATACTTTGACCCCCTACTTCGCCACCTAAAACCTACTGAGGCCAATGTTAGCCTATGGGGAAGGTCCTCATAGGCTTCCTAACAATTTTCTGATCGAAGGAAAATCCTTAGATCGATGGATTAAAATCCTTAATCCTTCGAATAATTCGATTTGAAGGATTTAATCGCTCGATCGAACGATTATTCCTTCGATCGTAGGAAATTCGCTAAATCCTTCGACTTCGATATTCGAAGTCGAAGGATTTACATTCGTCAGTCGAATATTGAGGGTTAATTAACCCTCGATATTCGACCCTATGTAAATCTGCCCCAGAATTTTCTTTGTAGCAGTTAAATTTCTCAGCACATCTTTTGTTTTATATAAGACTGATGGAAATTGTGGTGCAAATATATATTAAATACAATTTAACAAAGAAAACACCTACCCCCTGGCATTAAACAAATCTTGTATTGCATCTATGTGCCTTGGTGTATAAATACACAGAATCTTAATTGTGTGACAAGGTTATCTAATCTAAAAATCCAGAGGAATCAGATCAACATTTCCAGTAGCTGCACAAAACAGACATTATTTCAAACATTGATCAGTTTACCTTGCATGAAAAAGTTTTGTATGCCCTTACCAGACATAATATCTTTTCAGATTCAGTTTTTCGTCACATAAAATGCGATGGGTTTTTCTTCTCTACTTCACAAAAGCTTTTCTTCATGCTCTCATGGTAGATTCTAGTTTTGAAGTTTACCTTGCATGATTCTCTTAAACAGGAAATGAGGTGTCACAGTAGACAGCAAATGAATAGATCCATATGAATTGCCTCCACTGACTTGCATCGTGAGCTAAGATGTTGTAGTATAATCAGACTGAATCAATTATTCCCCAGAATAACTTAAGCTAATGTTATCTTACACTGCCAAATTGCTTTTTATACAGGTACAAATCTACACTTGTCTTAAATCAGTTACTAATGAGGACATCTTATTCTAAAAAATACCTAATCTGCTTATATATTTACTTGTACTTGTAGGAGGCAATCTTAAAATCATGCGTTTGGGACAGAGCATCGGAAAACATTAGGAAACCAAAGCCTTACATAGTTACATAATTAAATCGGGTTGACAAATGTCAAATTCAATCAAGTTCAGCACATCCAAATGAAAACCCAGCATCCATACACACACCCCTCCATACCCCCACATAAATTATAGATACCCATATTTATACTAATTATAGAATTTAGTATCACAATAACCTTTAATAATATGTCTATCCAAGCCACTCTTAAAAGCATTAACAGTACCAGACATCACAACATCACCCGGCAGTACATTTCACAACCTCACTGTCCTCACTGTGAAGAACCACCTACGTTGCTTCAAATGAAAGTTCTTTTCTTCTAGTCTGAAGTGGTGAGATATGTTATTTAAAAAAATTAAGGTTCATTCACACAAGAAAAAGTAGTTGCTAGTGTGACATTTCTATAACAGACACTGGTGTTTTGTGTGGGCTGGTGTCTGAGATGACTAGTTATTTTTAGTAGAGTGATAACATGCACAAAGATCAGATAAAGCTTATGGGGTAAATTCACTAAGATTCGTAGTTGCGCAAGGCGTAACTTCGCTGCACTTCGCCACACTTCGCCAGGCGTAGTTTTGCCAGCGCTCCGCAAGTTCACTAAAATCCGAAGTTGCGCTCAGGGGTAGCATAAGGTTGCGAAGTTGCGCTAGCGTTGATTCGCTAAGCGAAGCGAAGTTACGCTAACGATGGTTAATTTGCATACGGCGCCAAATTCAAATTTCAATGGAGGAATACGTACAATCACTACAAATGCCTGGGAAACCTTCAAAACATCAAATAAAATTTTTTTTTTCCCTACACATGTTCCCACTGTATAGTTAAGTTGCCATGAGTTAGGAAATGTAGGGGGGAAGGAGGGGAGCCCCAACAAAAAATTTCAATCTTTTTCAGCCTATCAGCCATAATATAGAAAAAACGCCAGCGTTTTTTGGGACTTAGAAAAAATTTGAACTTTTTTTGAAGCAATCCCTAGCTACTCTATTGCGCTTCACCTGGTCTGAGGTGGCGAAGGAAGTCTAGCGTAAAAGGTAGCGTTCAGTACAATGCGCGCATTAGTGAATTTGCGTAGTTACGTCCGTTTCGAAAATTCGCCAGGCGTAAGGGTGCGAAGTAACACTAGCGAATTTACGCCATCGTTCGTTAGTGAATTTGCGAACTAACTTCATTAGTGAATTTGCGAACTAACAAAAATGACCAACACTAGCGAATTGACGCTAGCGTTAGGCGCTTAGAGAATTTGCCCCTATATGAGAAGGTAGCATGTATTTTCAAGATTAGTTGTTTGTGCAAACCAGATGCCTTTATAATGATACAGTGCAATACAGGAGGATAGTAATGTATTCACATGTAGCAATGTGACAGGAATGTAGATGTTTGCATGGTATCATTCATGAGTCTGCATTGTATGATTCATGTTAAATGAATGTCAAATGCTTGATCCAGGGAATGTTTCAGATCACCCTTAGGGTCAGGAAGGATTTTTTCCCCTCTTAAGGCATAATTGGCACTGGCTTTAGGCTGTTTTTTGCACACAGTGGATATATAATAATGTATTTTAAGTTTTATTTGTCACAGCAGTGGTAGGACCTTGCCAGAGTACTGCACAGGTAAATTTAAAGAGGGAGACAGGAGATTCTCTCCTGTGACTGCAGAGTGGGTTCATTGATACAGATGCTACTACTGCTTGTGCTAGGTGACAGCCTGCTTGGATTGCCTATCATCAACACTCTGCAGATTCCGGACCGACAGCAGGGCTGCTGAACTTCTGTCATGGTGGGAGTTGCAACTTCTGCTGGTAGCAGTAGTTTGGGGTCATGCTCTCTGTAGGTAGAGGCAGCCTAATAATCAGTGGTGGATATAATGACATAGTGCTGAGCATAGTAGAGATCTCTTATGGAATATTGGCTTGGAATATTGCCTTGGGGTGAGGCTGGCAAGGGCTTATTTATTTGATAAAACGTGAATAAATGCTGTGGCCATTTTACCCCATTTCTGGTTCCTGGTGTTTTAGTAAAGGAAAACTAACCCCCTCAATAAGAAAAGCCCCATCTACTAACCTAGATAGTCCCCCCTCCCTGCTTCCCCCTGCATATTTCATTACTCCTGAAATTGTCCCTAACAGCATGCTCACGTATCTGTTCAGAATAACACAGCTGAGCTTATGGGCGGCATCTTCCGCACTTCTGGTGCTTGAAAGGAGGGTTGTGGGTGCACTCCTAAGGCTAAATTATAATATGTTTAAGTACAATGGAAGAGCACCCTCATACCCACCCCTTTAAACTAACGGTGGTCCTATGTTTTTAAAAAATTGGGCGTTGGTTTGGGCAAACTATCTCTCTTAAAAGCCTCAAAAGCTAGTGGCGGGGGAGGATCTAGCCCTGACTGAAACCAACGTTCATGAGAAACGGATTATATTTGCTGTGCCTGCCACTAGGTAACACTTTTGCACTAACTTACACATATTACACTCTTCATTTAGCTTTCCCCAGTGACGGAACTACCGGGGTGCAGCTGCACCAGGGGTCCATGCCCCTGCACCCCTGATGGGGCCCGCAACCCAACAGAGGGATACAGTTGTGTCCAGATTGCCGGGTTCTCAAAGGCATGTGGCTCCGGCGGCGCACTGCGCGTGAGATCACCGGCGGCACCAATTTTCATCTTGGTTTTGGCAGGCCCTGCCCTTCCCTCCTCGGTTCTCTGACGCAACTACCGGGGGTGAAAAAGGTCCAACTGTAGCAGGTACCATGCCCCTGCACCCCTGATGGTACCCGCAACCCAACAGAGGGTTAAAGTTGTGTCCAGAGTGCCGGGTTCTCAAAGGCGAAGTCCTCTGGCCGCGCACTGCATGTGATGTCACTGGTGGCACGTGCTTGCAGCGCCAATTTTCATCTTGCTTTTGGCAGGCCCTGCCCTACTCCCCTCAGCTCTCTGGCAGCTCTGGTCTGGTTCTGGTTGCAAAGCTCTTGAACTTCCTATGTCCAGGCTGCATCAGGGAGAGCAAGGGGGGTGTTAGGAACAGAGCAGCAGTACTTCCCATGTGAGTCACAGGCAGGAAGTGACCTGCACCTGCCCCAGATGAGTGAGAGCGGGGCAGGAGGGGCAGGGGAAGGTGGGGAGAGCAGGTGGCTGCGGGGTCCTAGTACATTGAGACACAGTGGCTGCTGCCCAGGGTATTGAAATGGATTCCAGCTGCTCAGCGCTCAAGGGAAACTCATGGCCTGTCTGTGTTCTGGTTTAGGGCCTGGCCCATTAGCTGCGCTTCCATCCCCATCCAACTGCACCTGCATCACATGTGTTAGTTCTCTATTAGTTCTCATCATGAGGCATACCCTTTAGTTCTGACTCTGCAACAACTGTAGTTTATTACCCACCAGCACCACACACTTCTGCACACTGCTCCAGCACTCGTTTACTGTCACACACTCTTATAGTGTCCAGTTGCACTCACTCTTCTCTATCTACTCTCTCTTCTATTTCCTATACAGTGCCTCATCACACACTCACTCTCTCTTCTCTTCTCTATTCTCTTGTCTCTGCTCTTTCTTCTCTATCCTATACAGTGCCTCATCACACACTCACTCTCTGCTCTCTATTCTCTCTTCTCTGCTCTCTCTTCTCTATCCTATACAGTGCCCTGTCACACACTCACTCTCTCTTCTTTTCTCTGCTCTCTCTCCTCTTTGCTCTCTCTCATCTCACTTTCTCTCATATACAGTGGCCCATCACTCAGACTCACACATGTACTGGGGAAGTCTCAGAATAAGATGCAAATGTTAAACCATAAAGTTGACCCTTAGTAACCCACACAGAATGTTGTTTTATTTAGTCCTAGGCTGTGTGCAAGTGGGGGAATAGTATTAGGCAGTTACTGGCAAATCTTTAGGCAAACAGGCCAGTGTCTGCCAAAAAATCTGGGCCAGACCATACTATCCCCTGAAGATGCAGAGCCTGGCTTCCCCCAGTCACCCCTTCAGAGTCCAGTCACAGATCTCTGGCAAGCAAGGCAAGGAAGATATTCACCACAATATAAAACTGTAAGCCTGTTCTGATATTTCTATTACTGGACTTGTGTAATGTGCATGCAATGTAACTGGCAGAGAGGCCTTGCACATGCCCCCCCCCCATATTGTAACATTAAAGGGATGGTTCGCCTTCAGGTTAACTTTTAGTATGTCATCGAATGGTAAATTCTAACCAACTTTTCAATTGGTTCTCATTTTTTTATTTTAATATTTATGTATTTCTCTCCTTCTGAGTCTTTCCAGCTTCCAAATGGCGATCACTGACCCCATCTAAACAACAATGACCGTAAGGCTATACATTTATTGTTATTGGTACATGTTTTTTTTTTATTCAGGCTTTCTGCAATTCATATTCCAATATTTCATTCAAATCAATTCATAGTTGCTAGGGTAATTTGGTCACTAGCAACCAGATATATGGTGAAAAAGAAAAGCATAAAGGTCCAGAGAGGAAGTAGGAAGTGTTGGGGTTGGCCTTAGGGAAAAGAAGAAAAAGAGGAAAGTTCCATATTTTAAATCATGCTCACATAAATAAAATGTAAACATTTTATGTAAGCAAACACAGTACACCTGTAGGTAACCACAACAATTTGCACGTGCTCTTTCTAAAAATGAACCTCTTCTGCATCAAGCAAATCAAAAAACTGCAAGGAGCCAGAGAACCAAAGAATGTAGATCATGATTGGAAAATTCTGTAGATATTTGTAAGAAATATTAAAATGTATCCCTGCATGATGCATGGTTCTTAGCGTTCTTTATTGGGTTGTTCATAAATAATCATATATTTTAAACTTTAGGTATAGATAGAAACAATATCATTGTAGAGCTCTAGTAACAGAGCATATTGCTATTGTTTCCAGTTATAGTCGGGGGAAGTGGCTTTTTCTAGAACACTAGGTCAGATTTTGACATTTTGAGAAAGATAAAGGAATAAAGAGCTAAATGTAGATCAGGTGCAGTATTATGTCTGTGAGTTTGATTCTGATTCGTTTATTTTTCAGTTACAGTTACGATGTGTCCTAGGTAAAATTAATATTGCCTCTTAGTGACATTTCAGATTATAATAAAGCATAATAAATTGTACTATAAACATAGTAATTATTTTCAGCAGCCCTTTCAGAAACAGACTGAAAATGTGCTGTCTGCATTTTCCCATATTTAAAATTAAAACCAGTTTAAATTAATAATCTTATTTGTAAAGTATAAAACTTTTTAAAACTATTGCCATAGTTCTAATTTTCTTATAAAACTTCCCATTAGACAGAAATATTTCAAGTACAAGGTAAACTTTTTTTTTTTTATCTCACTTCATTCAAGTTATAAAGAACATTGACATCTTATTTAACCAAAATGTCAAAAACTGCACAGTTGCACAAAAAATCACACATAAGGGCAGATTTATTAAGGTTTGAGTTGTTTCTCTCACGAAAATTCGAGTTTTCAAGTTGTATTTTTTTATCAAGACTTACATTTTTTGGTTAAAAAAACTCAAATCAATTGAGTTTTCTTTAAAGAAATTCAAGATTTATTATACCTCGACCCTGGAAATAGTTTAATCTGAAATAACACCACCTAAAACCTGTCGAGATTCTATAGAAGTCAATGGCAGACCTTCCATGAACTATTTGAAGTGGTTTAAAGCCTTTTTGATATTGGAGTTTTTTTCAGAGGGTTTTACCTGAAAACTTGAATGATTCAAGCAATTCGAGGGTTTTTTTTGCTGAAAACTCGATCAATTCAAGTTTTCGGGTTGCAGGACTTGAACTCGCATATTTGTGTTTTTGCCATTCAAGGTTTTTCTTAAATAAGATACCATTTGAGTTTCAAGTGCATTCGAGTTCATTCAATTTTAAAAAAACTCTAACACTCAACCTTTGATAATTAACCCCCATAATCACAACTAGTCTTCATTGCATGTTTTCTACAAGTTTGTGCAAATTATTAAAAACATTATCAATTGGTTAATGAGAAAGGTAACAAAGTTTTACATTGAGCTCATATCTGCTGTTTAAAAAAATCAGGTTAAAAATATCAGTGATTAAAAATGTTTATTTTATAGACATCTATAGAAAATGTGTTGTCTAAAGTCTACAGTACAATATGGTATGAATTTTTAGTAGATGCCACTTCCCCCCAGTGGCAGGGCCCCCGCTACCCCAGTTGCCGGGCTCCCTCTGCCCCTCTGCCCCCCCACCCCTGCCGACTCATACCCTGATCGGGGGAGGGGAGGTCTGGAGCACCACCTATGTCTACCAGGTCTTGGCCGGAAGGGCCCAGTCTGACCCTGCCTCCCAACATTTTGGAATAAAAAGAGGGACAAAAAAAGTTGGCATGTGTAGCGCCGCAATTTTTTTGACCACACCCATTTTTGGGGCCACATCCCCTAATTACCATGTTGGCAGGTTATGAAGGTTTGAACATATTTCTGTGTTTTTTTCCGTTATTACAGTTTTGCTAATGAAGGTGAGTTGCCCTTTAAGCAGTGAGTCTAACTTCTCCCAAGAGACCTATTTATCAAAAGAATCATAGTTGCACCTGGTGGCTGTTCTGGGCTCTCTGCCAAAAGCCAATTAAGTTAGAAACTTCTTATCTTTTTTTGGCTGTTCGGTGCAGAGAAAGTCTGGACTTTTTAGTACAAATGCGGGACTGTGCAATGAGCTGTCAAAAGTGGGACTGTCCCACTGAAAATGCCACAGTTGGGAGGTATGCAGATACAATGAACAAGTTCTGGTTTTTAATATGTGGGTTAATGACCACAGCGGGAAGTTAGGCCTGATTTTTATTCTCTTTATACCACATTAGTGGGTCACATATGACTGGTGCACAATTTGAGAAAGTGTGGAATACACCACACACAGATGCTTTAGTACAACGTTGATTTTATATCTGAAATGTTTTAAAGAGGTGGTTCACCTTTACGTCAACCTTTAGTATTTTATAGAATGGCTAATTCTAAGCAACTTTTCAATTGGCCTTCATTTTTTCTTCTTTATAGTTTCTGAAATATTTGCCTTCTTCTTCTGACTCTTTCTAGCTTTCCAATGTGGGTCACTGACATTATCTACAAAACAAATTCTCTTCAAGGCTTTACATTTATTGTTATTGCGTCTTTGTATTACTCATCTTTTTATTCAGACCCTCTCCTATTCATATTTCAGTCTCTTATTCAAATCAGAGTATGACTGTTAGGGTAATTTGGAGCCTAGCAACCAGATTGCTGAAACTGCAAACCGGAGAGCTGCTGAATAAAAAGCTAAAGAACTCCAAAACCATAAATAATAAAAATTGCAAATTTTGACAGAATATCACTCTTTACATCATACTAAAATGTATCCCAAATGTGAACAAACCCTTTAAGTTGCTTCTGTGCAATAAGAAAAGTCTACACTACATGCGTTTTTCCTATTCATTTTACATTTATGCTGGCATTTGAATAAGTGGAGATTATTAAGAGCGTCATAGGGGTAATTTACAGTAACCATTATTTATGCCCTGTACAAAGTGAAACACTAGGTGCAATCAGCAATTTTTTTGCACTTTGCACGATATGTGAGGACCTCTTAAATCGAGTGCTGCCTTCATTAGGCATCTCTCAATCCAATAAGGGCAGGTGCCGAGAGGGATCCCCCAAACCGCTCCCAACATGCATGTGATTCAGTCAAGAGGCGCCGCCGGCATGGGCAGACTGTAAGTACAGGGCTTCTGTCCCCTCCTCGTGCTGTTATCTGGGATTTTTGATCTGGTGCTTGCTGCAGAGAGCAGCAAACTTTGTTTTTGACATTGTTCTTCCAAAACCAGCAACTTTCTCATGAATGACATGATGCCTACCTCTACTACAGAGCTTGGAACTGCAAAGACAGCTTTTTTTCTGCCTTCCTCTGATTTTGCATTACCATGGAGTATGACAAAAGCATTGGTTCAGACTTGCAGAAGGTGTTCTTAGAAGTCTCATTATTATTTTATATTATAAATTATTATGTAATAAGGGTTTTAGGACTATGGAGAATGGACTCTTAAAGAATACATTATTTTGCGTAATAAATTAGCCTTTATATATGCAGCACTGATATATCACACTTTACAGTTAGGGGGTTATATACTAAAATTCAAATGTATCTCATAATATTAGTAAAAAAAGCTCGATCAAAGTCCCATGCCCATTTTAGCTTATTTATTAATAAAAAAACTCGATATAATCTGATTGTGAAAAAACTCGATAAAATCCAGTGAAAACTCAAATCATATGAATTTTTCTGGATTTTTTCCTGAATCACTCGATTTTTTCACATTTTTGCCCAAAAACCACAAACTATAAAATTGGCAGCGCTAAGCAGTTTCCAGGTTGGAAAAACTATGTTAAATTTGCGCAAAAGCAAATATTGGAGGCATACATTTTTGAGTTAAAAATATATTTTTCCATTACCATCCTTACACAATACAATTTGTATTTGAAGTCAACCCAAACATACAGGATAACAAATGCGGTTACCTCTCAGAAATAGCTACTCATTTCTTTTGGATTCTGAATGAAAGTTTATGAATATAAGGTTCCCACAACTTTATCTGTAATACAGTCTATGCAAAAACATACCTAGGACTGTTCTCTCATTAGGGTTGACACTTTTTCCGGAAAAAAAAGATCGGCCTTCCTATATATTTATCTTTTTTCCCTATTAACAACATTGAGATCATTATTACCGGCCAGGTGGCAACCCTATCCCTCATAGATGTGCTAAAATTCAAAAACATTATAAAAGCTTACCAAACCCATGATTGGTGATGAATGACATCTCTTCTCAGGATAGTTCTTTTTTATCCTAACTCCCCCTCTCATTGGTGATTCTATACTGTCAATCACCTGAATTGAATTTTAATTAACATACAGTGTGTCTGGCCTCTATAAAAGATGTGGGTATGGGTAAACCAACTTGTACTGCCCGAATGGTAAACCTGTGTTTGGAGATGTAACTGTATGGTCTAACCCACATAGGCTAAACCAAATGGTTATGTTTTCATGTAGACTGCAAACTTTGAACCTCATGTGAAGTATTTCATCTTTGGGAAGCACTCGCAGTATGCAGGTTTTTAAAGTAATTACCCATTATTACAGAGTTACTGGCATAATTCAGCATGAGTCAGGCAGTAGAGTTTGAAGATGATAGATGCACTGTACACTTTCTGCCTGACAACAGACACAAGTGGTGCTGGTATGAGCCCTAAGAGGCTCAGTTGAGCCCCAATATCTCGATATACATTCATACCTGCAGGTGGACAAAGAGAGAAACAATGGTGACATGTGGTTACAAAATTTGGCCATTCATATACTATGATACAAAGCTGAAGTAGAAAACCTGCATTCTAGAAGAAATATCATATGTAACATAATACTATTACACCGACTCAACAAAACATTTTCACTAGTAGACATTACAAATGATGTTCTCCAAACTACTCCATAGATAACAGCTGTAAAGCCTTCAACTTTTGTTGATTAAACAATCCAACAGTACTTGAAATGCATCCAATGAAATATTTAAATTAACAAAATGTCCACATATATTCCTTTCATTCTCCTGCTAGCAGCCTCACTTCAATGTCTCCCACACTGCCAATCTAAAAAACATGCAAACAATTCATAATAGAAATTAATACAATAGGTTTCTTGCACCTAAATGCAATGCAACTAAGAAATAGTACTTCCAGACAGGAATTATTTCCTGGTAACATATATATTTCCATTCTAAAAAAATAAGTATCAGGTGTTTCAGTACATTAAAGGGCATATTAACTATTGTTAATTCACGTAAAAATCAATGTTTTTTGGCATTACAAGCATTTTTCTAATTTAGGGAAGAAGAAGAAAAAAAAAATCCAATATATTTCAATATGCAATTTTTTAATGCAATTAAGTAATTCATCTTATTGCACAGTTGATTCCCAGATGTGAATAGTAAATAGAACTTGCATTGTTCTTCTTAAATGGTTAACCAGGTTAAAATGTAATTAGACTCAAAACACATTTTACTACCAATGACTTTATATTTAGAATAAACCTCAAACATCCGGGAAGAGCAAAAACAGGAAATACGTGTAGAACTGGTAACAGTGGTGACATTTATTTATACCCTTTTATATATACTAGTCAGGGGTTCACACAGTACCTTGGACCTTACTCAAGTTTGGGGGCATTTTTATGAGACTATGTACTGGCTGTATTTAACTTTAATACTTTAATAAACAAGAGTGAAACCTACAGAGAAATGCGCACTCTTGATATGATTAAGATATATATATATATATAAAACAGCGCTTGGTCGGTGCACCCAGAACACAAAATGGATGCCTAGGTGCTGGAACTGCAAAATCAACTGCAAAATCAATAATGATAAAGTAGCAAAAGAGTCCGCACACACAGATCTTATGTGAGAGAAAAAATTGTCGTTTATTCAACGTTTCGGCTCAGCTACATGAGGAATGTTTCAGCAAGTTGATGTGAGTTTACACAGATGTATATTTAATGGGTGGCATGAATTCTGTTAACATGATATATATATATATATATATATATATATATATATATATATATATATATATATATATATATATAGTAACAAAAGAGTCCGCACACACAGGTCTTATGTGAGAGAAAAAATGGTTGTTTATTCAACGTTTCAGCTCAGCTACATGAGCCGTCCTCACAAGACAATTTTAGAGGTAAGCTGCCCAGCACACAATGCACTAGGCAGCTGCCTCTTCTGCATATCCCATATTCCGGCCCTGGTTACTGTTCCTGGACAAACCTAGTGCCTCTTATTACAAATGGGGGTTAGTCATTAGAGACCCAGACAACTGTCTAAGTTACTCTGCAGCAAGGCCTAATTCCAGCAAAACTTTAACATTTAGGCTACAGAGTCAGCTTATATAATATTGTTTGTTTAAATATATAGAGCTCTCTGTTGACTTACAGGGTGGCTAATATATTAACTTACTGGGTGCCTCTGCTGCTATGTTTGTTTTTTGACTGAAGACGGCAACCTTGATTATTGAATCCAAATATGGTTCAGCATTCCTAATTTTTTATGAGATATAATAAATACACATGTACCAGTGCTCCATGAAGAAAGTATATTCACACATATTTCTTCAACTGACAATGAGCTCGACTTTTTTTTATGGATGGAAAATGTTATTTTAGCAGCATTTCAAACCAGCTGAAACAGCTCATCAATAGTGGTGACCTAACCACATGCCATGTTTCACTTTGTCTTCTCTGCAATACCTTGTGATTTCCTTTGTAAGAACTAAAGAACCTAAAGTATCTCACAAATTTGCAGAATGTAAAAAAATAGCAGAACACATTGCAGAGAAGGGAAACAAAAACAAACTATTTTTTAGGCTTACATATGCAGTTTGATCCCTTATACTGATCTGGCTTACATTGGTAAATATTTAGTATTCAGCCATGTTATGTTTTAATTCAAAATGTTTCTATTACTTCAGATACAATGAAAATATTCAGAGATGTTTCAGAAGCCCTGACTGTTAGTAGTACTGTTTTCGTTTTCTGGATACTGACAAAAAAATTTCTGGGCGGGATCAAATTTGCAATGCACTAACCTGACTTCTTAAAGGAGAAGGAAAGGCTAAAATTAAGTAAGCTTTATCAGAAAGGTCTATATAAATACACCAGTAAACCCTCAAAGTAATGCTGCTCTGAGTCCTCTGTCAAAAGAAACACCACATTTCTTTGCTTTTATTGTGTATACATGGGCTTCTGTATCAGACTTCCTGTTTTCATCTTAAACCTCCAGGGCACGGCCTTGAGCATGCTCAGTTTGCTCCTCTCCCCCTCCCTCCTCCCATCCCTACTGTAATCTGAGCTCAGAGCTGTTAGTGAGCAGGGAGAGACTCAGGCAGGAAGTGATGTCGCACCAAGATTATATGGCAGCTTCTATCCTAAACAAACAGAGACAGTGTCTAGAGCTGTTTACTCAGGTATGGTAAAGCATTCTGCAGAATAAATATAGCGTTCTAGCTTGCACTATTGTGGCTATTCTATTGGCAATAGACTGTCTTGGAGCTTTCCTTCTCCTTTAAGTTTTATCTGCAAATTGTTCAGTATAACCTCTGACTCAGCTAGTGTTGTTTTAGGTCATATCGGCAGTATAACTGCAGGTATTTGCAAATGAGAATGCTGGTGGACTTCTAACTTGCAGACAGTTCTGGTTACATACTTTTACCCGCATATGAAAAAAATGCAAACACCTAAATGATTAGTTTATGCTTAAATGGTTTTTCAGTAACAGGAAAATACATGCTAGTTAAAGGGATAATGTCATGGGAAATTTTTTTTTCAAAATGAATCAGCTAATAGTACTGCTCCAGCAGAATTCCGCACTGAAATCCATTTCTCAAAAGAGCAAACAGATTTTTTTATATTTAATTTTGAAATCTGACATGGGGCTAGACATATTGTCAATTTCCCAGCTGCCCCAAGTCATGTGACTTGTGCTCTGATAAACTTCAATCACTCTTTACTGCTGTACTGCAAGTTGAAGTGATATCACCTCCCTCCCCCCCCCCAGCAGCCAAACAAAAGACAACCAGATAGCAGCTCCCTAACACAAGATAACAGCTGCCTGGTAGATCTAAGAACAACACTCAATAGTAAAAACCCATGTCCCACTGAGACACATTCAGTTACATTGAGAAGGAAAAACAGCAGCCTGCCAGAAAGCATTTATCTCCTAAATGCAGGCACAAGTCACATGACCAGGGGCAGCTGGGAAATTGACAAAATGTCTAGCCCCATGTCAGATTTGAAAATTGAATATAAAAAATCTGTTTGCTCTTTTGAGAAATGGATTTCAGTGCAGAATTCTGCTGGAGTAGCACTATTAACTGATGTGTTTTGAAAAAAACATTTTCCGATGACAGGATCCCTTTAAATATGTATGTTGGTAATTGTAAAGTTTGTATTTCATTATTTTCCATTAAAGCACAAATTATAAGAACGAGTCTTGAAGTATGTGGAGAAAATGTATTCTCTATGGATATACAGTATGTTAGGTATACATTGCAGCAGGAGGGGGTGCATGGTCCCAGGAACAAGGTCAATAGAATAGTTATAGGACCTATGAGGAGGAGGAATTTTAGCATTCCTCAAAGATATACAAGAAACCTTGTTACATTCAGGCAAGGAATCTGATTGATGAGAGACAAAATAGATTGAAGTAGGAAAAACTGGAGCAGGGAGGCAATTGGAACAGCAGAAAGAATCTCAAGATTCCCAAAGACCCAATCATTGATAGCATTGTGTTGCTTTTACCACAGGAGCCCTAGGATGATTGGAGGGGCAGGGTAATTGATGATTAGAAAGGCAATTTCTTTGGAATGAAGCCAACCCACATGTAACTCTCAGATGTAGGCAAGGACGCTTCTTTGCTGGCAGTACATACACAGACCAGCCTTTCTTCTATGAATTCTCTCCTCAGGCATTAACATTAGTGGAACTGAGTTGCTTAGGCTTTCCAGCTTGAGAAGGAAACACAGAAGAAGATTCGGTAACTGACATAGAGACTAGGAATAGGCTGGTTACTGTGTGGCTTTTGTGATTGTTTTTCTTTCATTCTTCTGTCAATACAGATAACTAAAGACACAATTTCTCGAATTGAAAAGGCAAACCACATGGGGTTAACACAACCTTAAAGTTATACTAACACTAAAAAACTACTCTTCAAAATATTAACCATAGGTCATGTTTTTTTGCTGATAGTTCTGCTTTTGTAAGTAATTGTCATTTGAAGTTCTGAAACCTGGCTGTATTGCCAACTTGACTGTCCCTTTTCAACCTGTGAGTTAGAGTTAATTGAAAGGAACAGGAGAAATCCCGGGCTTTCACTGTGCTATCCTTGTGCTATCCCTGTGCGAACAGGTTCGTCTTGGCACGGCAGAAACCATCTGATTACACCCTCCAGATACACTGCGCAGGGGTCTTGCAAAGAACGACACAGTAGGCACGTGTGTTGCAAAGCAAGTTCCGATTTATTAGGGTTACAGCAGTTGCTTATATAGCCAATATGACGTGTTACAAAGGTATGCCTTAGCCTAAGGGAAAATGAGTAGTGTGTGTCTGCAGAAAGAAACATTGTAGAAGTTGTAAGAGTGGGGTGTGCTGGTATGCGTGATAAGAAGAGATAAGAAACATATTCGCCCAAGGGCATTGGGGGCTGCTCAGGCCAGCTGGGGAGTACGTGCCATATAAGCATGTTTTGCACAAAGAAGTTTGAGCAAGGACAGAAGTTACAAGGATAGAAGTTAACCCTTTCAGTTCCCCCCTTTCATTAATGCTAAGAAGACTACTGCTGCACATATATGGCAGCCCCCTTATTGAGTAATGTAATGTAATGTAAAAGCTTTTGGAAAATACTTGCATGGCAAAATTATAAATAGCATGCAAAGACAATATTATAACAGATGTTAAAAATTTCATTTCTGGTGTCAGTATTTCTTTAAGGTAACTATTTATCCCTTCCCAGAGCACCACCATCAATTACCAAGTCATTGTCATGAATTGTCACAATGCATGATGTCATGATGCATTCAAATTCAGACTTGCGCACAATCAAGTTTGCGTGCCATGCAACAGGACCCAGCGGCCAATGCATAAAGAGGTAGGAGAGCACACAAGTCTCCAGGGGCACCTAACAAAATAAATGTTAAATCAAGAACAAAACAAACATAATTAAAATATATCCAAAGAGTTCTTCTGAACAATGAAAGTATGCAAAAAAAATAAATGTGAAAAATGATGCAAAACCTGGAATGAATTTATTCAAAACAAATAAAGATATAATAACTTTTTGTCCTTCATTTTTTTGACTATTCAGCACAAGCCATTGCTGTGGCCCTGAGCTTCTTGTGTGTGATTGCTCAGTCTGTCTCGAAGACTTCTTGTATCAAATGACACACAATGCTACTTGTTGTTCATAATTTGTTGCAGCTACAAAAGTGCCATAGAGAATACTGAGAAATGTCATTATTGTCATTGTCATTGCCCTAAGACTTCTGGTTTTAAAAGTTTGTGGGCCCCTTCTAACTTTCTCCTGCCATAACTGTCAGCAAAATTCTAAAACCCTGCAAAATTTTTATAAATAACATTTTTTATTTATTCTTATAAGTTTCAACTAACTAAACTGTGTTCAGCCAATCTTCCATTCAGGAATGAAAATGCTAAACACTATCAAAATGAGTATCTGAGATCCTTTTATTATAGCATTTGTGATGTTTGTAATGTTTGTGATATGTTGCATATATTATTACTATAAAGCTCCATCTTGTGGTCATATGAATCATAACAAATTCAAAACACTGATTTTCATTTTGCAATCTGATTAACATGTTTTTTGTACAATACCTTTTCTTATTACAGTCTTCTTTCAATTCAATTGTAGGGGACCATATCAATGAAAACAGTTTTCATATGGAGGAAGATGACAGAGAGATGCTGCCACTACCAACACAATATTTTGATAGTTTGGTATAGAAAGATGTATTTACCAGAATGTGTACTTTCTAAAAATATATGGGTTTCTGGGGGTCTCTGTACAGTTAGGGGAAAACTATGAAGTTAGGGTGCTCTGTTTGCAAAAGCTGAGTTGGCAGATGAGAAAATTCATATGCACCCTTTTCATTTAGGGTCCATACATAACCACATACTTTGTTAAATCGATGCATATTGGGCATCAGCATGTTCAGTAGACCTCTAGCGTTCATATTTAGGGTGATTTGCCTTTTTATATAAAAATTGTCTGAGATAAAGGTGGCAAATTGCAACATTTTGAGGTGAACACATTGGCCATCAAATTGTTCAGTTGACCCTGGCCTTCAAATTTAGGGTGATTTATCTTGGTACCTAATGGTATGTGGAACATAAGATGCCGCAAAGTGGAAGATTTTAGGTGATTTTTAGAAATTCATACAAAGCACCAAGGCCCCTTTGTCAGGCAAAATACAAATGAAAACTAGAAAGGCACAGCTTATATACTGTTAGATCAGTGAAAGGTATTCATGGGCAATTAAATTAGGATGTGACAGATAGATAAAGATCAAATGTAGAGATAATACAATGAATTAGGGTGGGTTGTAAATAGTCCAGGAGTCTGGATTCAGTCAGGTCACATAGTGTGACATGAAACCTGACCCTAAATTAAGGCCCTGTCTATATGTGTTAAATAACTCCATACATTTGAATTCATATATCTTCCTTTCCTGTTCAGTTTTAAAGTTCCCTTTTAGAATTAAGACCTGCATGTCCTGAAGACTGTGATTTTGACTGCAGAAATGTTGCCCCACTGGTGTATCACAAGATTTGGTGTTGATTTTACATCTGTGATGGTTCATCCTTGTGCGCAATTTTTGTCCTGTTTCACCAATGTATATGCCTCCTGTAAAGCACCTAGAACATGTAATCATATATACCACATTGGATGAAGCACACGAATAGTGGTCCAGAATGATGTAGACTTTTTGTATATTCGGAATTGCAACTTGATCTTTGCACAGGATGTATTTGCAGGTTTCACATCTGTTGCTGTTGCAGGGAAATGTACCTTCTTTAGTTTTTTTAGGAAGAGCACTTCTGACAAACATTTTCTTCAGATTAGGTGGTTGTCTATAAGACAAGAGAGGTAGTTCCGGGAATATTTGTTTTAGTCGGGTATCTGTATGGAGCATGGGTTGCAGGTCTCTGGCTATTTTTCTAATAATGTTCAGTTGTGGGTTGTAGGTAACTACAATAGGTACTCTGTTGTTTTCTGTCTTTGGAATGGAGATGTTTATTTCTGTCATCAAGGTTTGAGCAAATCCGGTTGTATCTCAGAGCCTGGCTAAACACAATTAGATATGGATCTCAGAGCCTGGCTAAACACTAAGATATGCAAGATGGCCTGTTGGTTTTTGGTATAGGGATGTTTGTATGGTTCCATTTTTGATGTAGATGGTTGTATCCAAGAAGTTGAGTAAGAGATGTTAAGGTTAAGGTTAAGGTTGATGGTGGGGTGGAATTGGTTAAATCTTTGGTGGAATGCCAATAGTTCTTTTTCTGATGCTGTGCATATAAGTATGTCATGTATATATCGTAAATAGGTTAAGGGCCTGGTGTTGCAGGAAGCCAGGTAATTTTCCTCTAACTGGGCCATAAACAGATTGCCATACTGAGGTTCCATTTTGCTTCCCATAGCACTTCCCATCAGTTGGAGTAACTTCCTAATTTATAGCCCATGAATACCTTTCACTGATCTAACAGAATATATGCTCTGCCTTTCTAGCTTTCATTTGTATTTTGCCTGACGATGGGGCCTTGGTGCTCCAAAAGCTTGCAATGTATTTTTTTTATTGTTAGCCAATATAGGTATCACTTCTGCAATCCTTTTTGTATTTGTTTGTTTTTTTATTTGTTACTTTGGAGTAGAAAGACATATTTACCCATTTTTGGATTCAGGGGAATGTATACATCCCAAAAATATATTACTTTCTGGGGTTAGTGTACTTTTTTGTAGCTTTACCCTTCATTAACTGCAGTATATATGTTGATTTTGCAGTAGCTGGAATGACAGAAATGATAGCTCAAATAGGTTGTCTTCATTTTGGGGGCCCTAGAGGCCATATACTTAGGTAAATCTATGCAAATTGGGCATCAAACTGTTCAGTTATTTACAAAAATGTATGGTTTGCTAGGGTAAATCTTCTTTTAGTGGAATTGTTGTCCTTGAAATCTGAAGTATGCAGGATTCTGGAGCAGCGTTTTGGAATTTTGGTAGTGTACTGCGGGGAGTTTTTGACCATTAAAAACTATACATAAGTGGTATTGGCACATTCAGGAGACATGGAACATTTCAAATCACTTGTATTTTCATCCATAAAACAAATTGTGTTTTTACTATATGTGTTTATATTTTGAAAAAAATAGTTTTTTTTAATTTTTTGACATTTAGGGGCAGATTTATCAAAGGTCGAGGTGAATTTTCGAATAAAAAATGTCAAGCTATTTTCAAGCTATTTTTTGTGTACTTCGACTAGGGAATAGTCCAAATTCGATTTGAATTTAAAAAAAGATTCAAAAATTAGAATATCTAAATTTATCATGTACTGTGTCTTTAAAAATTGGACTTCGACCATTCGCCATCTAAAACCTGCCGAGTTGCTGTTTTGAAAAATCAAAGTTTTTTTGGGAAAAACTTTGAATCGAATTTGATCGAATGCGCTATTCCTTCGATTTGAATGATTTGAATTCAGGCACAAGCAGAGTTTCGTAATAAAGTTATTTCTTAATAAAGACTTATTTTCACAAAGTTTCATTTGTCTTGGTGTTTGTTTTCAATGTATACTAACGAATTTTTAAAAAAAATTTTTTGATGTTACTGGTCCTTTAATGCATTTGGACCAAATAGTCATGCGTATAAAAATAATTTTGACGCCAATTGACTTCAATGTGTTTCGCAAATTTTTCACTGTTTCATGAATTTCATGGCAAATTTGGGAATTTTTCGGCGAAGTGGCACAGATTCGCCCATCACTACAGATATGCATCTTTAAATAGGTCATTTGCCTTGGCCTGAACAGAACAGTAGAGGGTGCTTCTATAACACATTAATGATAGTAGCTGTTAAATGTTAAAATTTGTAAAATGTAAAGAGCAAAGGTGTTAAGGATGCCAAGCTATTTTACATTTAGTTTTATGGGTGAATTTATGTCCCCTTTAATTTACTCCTGCCACAAAGATGAGAGTCTGTTTTCATGTTTTATACCGGAAGGATTTTTTTTTTATAACTGAAGTTATGTGTGAATTTAAACACTTGACTCATCTGTCACATCTAATATATGGGTTACCAAATACAAAACTGACCTTTCTATACAAGATGCATTATTAGAAGATAGAAAAAAATGAGAATATACTACTAAACTGACAGAAAATTTATATATAGTTAATAAAAATACAGAGCAATCAGAAAGCAAATGAAGTGAACCCAAATATACTATTTTTAGGATTTTACTGCAAATTACATCGATATACAGATCTTGGTGCTTTAAAAGCTTGCTAATATCTTATATTGACCAGTGAAGTTTTCTCCTTGAGGTTACTAGAGTGGCTGCTGGTTCCTAAGGCATTATATCGATATATTTTGTATCATATAAGATACTCAGTGGTTCAATGTGAGATGAAGATACATGGTATGGGATCCTTAATCCAAAAACCCGTTAACCTGAAAGCTCCAAGTTACAGAAAGGCCGTCTCCCATAAACTCAATTTCAACCAAATTTTTGGATTTCCCTTTTCTCTGCAATAATAAAACAGTACCCTGTACTTCATCCAAACTAAGATATAATTGGAGGCAAAACAATCCTTTTGGGTTTATTTAATATTTCAATGATTTTTAAATATCCATTATTTGGAAAACTCCCAGTCTCACCCATTCTGGATAACAGGTCCCATACCTGTACAAAGGAAATAAGGGCTTAGTCATTTAACCAAAAAATCAGCTACTCTAAAGCTTCTGTGATATAGTTGTATTACATGTATATATCAAAGACTAAATATGAATAGTGCAGCCTATGTGTGTTTTGTTACCTTAAAGGAGAACGTATGTCCCCATTGGCCCCCCTCTGCTGGTCTTGAAATACATCTGCTGTCCATAAAACATTACATGTTTTTGTAGCGACCACTCAGTGTTCAGCTGTGGTCAGTGCATTTCCTGTAATGTATTTTTCTTACCAGTCATAACAGATTACTCTGATGATATGAAGCTAGTTTGCGTTTTCTCTTAAGTATTTTTGTTAAACAAAATCCAAATGGATCTTGCATGCTACCATAGCAACCTAACCAAAAAAGAGGGTGAAAATCTTTTGGTCCTGGAAGGAAAAAATGGAAGTTATTTGCTGAGGGACAGTGAATCTGTTGCTGGAGCCTTTTGTCTGTGCATTTTGTAAGTTTATTTTGAAATTATTTCTATCTTTAGCTTTGTACATGGGTTTGGGGGGCACAGAGTCACATACACATGTATATACACTGATTTTATTTGCATTTATTTTATATAATTAATATCATAGCTAACCTCTGCTAACTGAAAAAGTACAGCATCCCAGTTTGCTTACTAACCTTCTATGGCAATATGTACCTAGAGTCAGGACTGTGTTTAAATATAAATGCTTAGTGGAGGCCCTTGGGTAGGAAGAGTGTGTGAAAGCTCTACAAAGCAAAAGCAAAATAGCAACCGAGACACCTTATATCAGTGCTGAGAAAGCAGTCATTTTTCTGGTGCTGTTGATCCTTTTGGAAGTTGTAGTTCACCGAAGGACCATATTTCAAATAAATCTTTCTATAAGATATCAGTTCTAGTCATAATTTTAAAGACAACCCTGCCAAGAGCAGCAGATAGTTCATTTAAATCCCCTTAGTATAAAATATAAAAAAAAATTTATTGAAGAGTGGTATATATATATATATATATATATATATATATATATATATATATATATATATATATATATATATATATATGTATATATATATATATATATATATGTATATATATATATATATATATATATAAATGTTGAAAAACTTGAAAAAAAGAGGGGCTTGGGGCAGGTGGTTTATCAGAGCTAAATGCTAATAAAGGCCAAGCAAACCACAGTACATTACTATAATAGCCTCCATTTCTATGTGTGAGTTGCATGTAAGTTGGATGTTTGTAACCTGTGGTTATTGAAAATTGTTATAAAATCCATTATAGAAAACCCCCATGCTATAGCAAAGCAAAGCTCTGCAGTTTCATAATTTGGAATGGAAAGACATATTTACACATTTTGGATTCTTTCAAATCTGTTCTTTTCAAAAATAGATGGTTTATTTGACCAAAGTGTTAGCTGAAATTTTGGCCTTAAAATCTAAAGTATGATGATTTCTGGTAGTGTACTGCTGGGAGTTTTTGACCTATAGTCAGAAATAAAATTATACATATTTGGAAGTGGCAAGTTTGAGAGACATGAAACTTTCCAAACTTTTTGTGCATGAAAATTAATATTGTTTCTCCATATTATGATTTTTTTCCCCATTTTGAGTTATTTAGAAATCTATATCCTGATACAGAAGTGAAATTACACAAATATTCAGCAGATTTTGAAAGCTTAGGTTTTCCTAAAAAAAATAATATATAATTTCAGGCCCGGATTTCAGCCTTGGGCACCCCTAGGCCACAGGGTCCTAGTACCCGACTCCCTGCCAGAGCAGTGGGGTATACGAGTTCCCAGTGCTCTTTAGATTGCGGCAGGGCAGCATGGTCTTGAAACAAATCCAGGCCTGTATAGTTTCCAAGTTAAACTAAAAGTTCCCTCTGGGAAATGCCCTTAAAGTGGAAAAGCACAAACTGCTTGAAAATTGTCTCTCAGTAAGTACTTATTAAATGCAAAATTCTTCTCACAGTGAAAGACACAAGGGGTGCGATAATGGAAACCAACAAACTTTTTTTAATAACAATTATTTTCAAATAACATTAATAGGGTTATTTATAAAGGTCCAAATTTATCTGAATATCGGCTGCTACAAACTCCTATCTATGCCGCTCAGGTTTTTAACACTTATTTATTATTACATTTTCCCCGAAAATTACCTTTGCGGGAAAAGCTCAGATTTTCACAATTTTTTTGTGAATTTTCCCCGAAAACTCAGAATTTTTCAGAGTTTTCACCCAAAAGCTCAGAAAACACAGTGAAATTGCCCGACACAACCAAAAATCAATGGGACTGTTCCCAATGACTTTTATGCAACCTCGACAGGTTTGAGATGCCGTGTTTTTATATTCAGGCTTTTTAGCCCTCGGGGTTTAATACATTCCAAACAATTCGTGATTTTTTTAAAAGCCTATTATAACACAAAAAATTATGAATTTTTCGGATTTCGGGGAATTTCGGGTATTCGGAGCTTATTAAATAACCCCCAAAAACTTTAAGAAAATGTGTAACTAGCATATATATATTTATATATATCCTTGAAAAAGGTCCCCAGGTGGGGCCGAAACGTCGAATAAGAATGTGTTTTGTTTAAAATAAACACTACTACTTCACTTCATAACAGTGTGTGCTGATCCTTCTCAGAAATATTATATATATATATATATATATATATATATATATATATATATATATATATATATATTGCAAATTTACTTAGATTTTCTTTTGCTGTGCCAAAAATTTGTTTTTTGGTGGAAGACCTTTTTAAAAACCCATCAGTGATCTGGGCCTGTAAAGTTTCCAAGTTAAACTAAAAGTAATGCCCTTAAAGTGAAAAAGCACAAACTGCTTAAAAATTGTCTTTGAAAAATGTGTAAATAGTATATATATATATATATATATATATATATATATATATATATATATATATATATATATATATATATATATATATATATATATATATACACACATGTATATATATATATATATATATATATATATATATATATCTCATAATTTATATATTTTATGTACAGGTACTAAGCATAAACCTGTACTGTGACATTTAACAATAACACCTCTTCTTGCCATCAATTTCCACTGCTACCTTCCACACATTTCTCTCATGCTGCTCCTTACCTGTGCAAATTCATCTCTGAATTCCACTGTAGAGTATCTTCTAGGGCTTCACAGAATCCAGGATTCGGTTCCTCTCTGTGTGTACAACTTACCCGCCAATTTAGAGTGAAAACTCTATGATAAAAAACTTTAGTTAATCTTAAATGTAATATTATATATTATGTATTTATTTATGTTCTATTGTATTATTCCCTTATATTAATGTATTTGTTACATGTACAGGGTACAAGTATTTCACTTCAAATAAAACACACTATTCTGTATTTAAGACATTTTTTTCTTTCAATAGATTTGGAAGACTAATTTATACCTATAGGATATTCCAGGATAAAAATGGGCTTTACAAGATTCAGGTAAGTTTGGGAAATCGCTTATCCCAGAGTGGCAAAATATGGGACATCGATGTGCTCCTGAAGCAGGTGTAAGTGTGAACAATACAGGCAAGATTGCTGGTATTAAGTTCCACTACAGGTTTTCACCTTTTATCAGAAGCCAGATAGTAGGCAGTGGCCTGGTAGGTAAGGGGACAGAACAGTGATAAGGTGGAGCCATGGCATAAAGGGGCAGCGTTTTGTCTTAATGGGGCAGAATTTGGTGAACAGGACAGGTTTAAATATGTGCCTGGGGGATAAAGTTGGAGATTAGAGACAGGCTGGGAGAAGAATTTACAATATATCAATGCTGCCTAGTGTTTTGTGTGTCTTTGCATAAGCCAAGTCATTAAAGTGATAAGTAAATGAATGTAAAAAATGTAATCTAAAATTGCTCAGGGTGCAAATGTGCTTTATCAATTATTTTCTTCAGTGTATACAACTGAGTATTCAGAGTTTCAAGACCCACCCAAAAGGTAACCTGATGGATCAGCTCATTCTAGTCAGTGGCTGACAGGAAATGACACATAAAGGTTCACTCGAAATAAATGAAAATAAGTTACCTGGGCCAGATAAAATACACCCTTAGGAAATAAGAGAGCTTAGTTCGGTTTAAGCCAGGTCTGTATTTCTGATTTTCTCTGGCTCACTTTCATCTGGTATGGTACCAATAGATTGGAGGAAAGCTCCAAGCTGAAAGTAAATCCTATATTTAAAAAGAGATTGCGATCACAGCCTGGCAATTATAGGCTAGTAAGTTTGACATCTGTTGTGGGCAAGTTTTTTGAAGGCTTGTTAAAGGGGACCTGTCACCCAAAAAAATGATTCCAAATCCTATTTTATCATGTTAGTCAAGCAAAATAAACATTAAATACAAAAATTATTTGAATCTTGTTTCCTTTGGTCTGGGAACTCATAATTATAGCAAACAGGCAGCAGCCATTTTGTGGACACTGTTATGAAGGCAAGCCTTGCATCAGAATGGGGGACCTGATGTCCATCCCCATGTACTGGTTGCAGAATTAAATAGTAAAGAGAGAGGGGGAATATGGAGAGTGCAGTGCTGAATGGAAAGTGAAAGTAATTGCTTTCCCTGCCTCTATGCCTAAGGTATAGAGGAGGGACAGGCAATATTTGACTGACAGCTGAGATTTTTAAATGAGTCTATGAGTGCTTTAATAAAAAAAGAATTTGGATTTTATATGTAATATAATTTACTCAGCTTTTTATGTCTGGGTGACAGCTTTGCTTTAAGGGATCACATTCAAAATTATGTTCATTATGAACAGTAATCAGCATGGCTTTAGGAAGACTAGTATACATTCTGATTTGAAGAAAGGAGGTTCCATTGAAATATTCCGAAAGGGTTTTTTTTAACAGTGAGAGCTGTGTAGTTGTCGACTTCTCTCCATAAATCCGTTGTACAGGCTGATACATTGGATAGCTTCAAGAAGGTGTTGGATGGCATTTAAGCTAGTGAGGATAAACAGGGTTATTGAAATTATCTCTAAGTACAAGTTGATCCAGGTACTGGTCTGATTGCTATCTTGGAGGCAAGAAGGAATTGTTTGCCCCCTGAGGCAAATTAGACAAAAATCTGGATCAACTAGTATTTAGGCAGATTTTGTACAGACACAGGGTTGAAACTTTATAGGCATCTTTTTTCAACCTAATTTACAATGTTACCTTCAGAAGGAAAACTGAGAAGCATTCTAATATTGTTCTGGAGATGGGAAAGGGCATCTGAGGCTTCTAATCTTTTTCCTGAGCAGAGCAACATCAGAACACTTCTCTGTATTCCTTCTGAATGTATATCTCTTTGACTGTCCATTGCATGAACTGTTGTTACAAAATTCATTATATTGGTAATTAACAAAAACTTAAATAGCTCTGAAACTGAAAAAATTGCAAATTGCAAAAGTGTTTAGAAAAGCACCCTGAGCAATTTTACAATACATTCTTTTAAGGTTTATTTAACCTTTAAATACCCCAGTATAAGGTATGTATAGTAGCTGATAAATACTTTAAACATCTTCATTTCCTCAGAAAATAAGTTACGTAGAACAAAACATCATTTTAAAGAAAATCAGCAAAGTGTGTAAAATGCAGGAAATGTCAAATTAAATTATGGCCCATAAATGCAGAGTTACACTGTTATATTTGCCTTTTTAATGCAATAAGGGCAGATAAAGAGAAATAACTTGGAGGGCCCTGTGATAATACTGTATTATATACCTATGATTGCAGACTGCAGATGGAGTAAAGCAAAAAAAGTTCCAAAAGCTCAAAGATCTTATAGCCAATTATGAGAAACACAGCCAAGGTCTGATACACCATCTTGTTTATCCTGTAAATAAAGAAACTTCCTTGCAGATTTCCTTAAACTCTATGAGTGGAATCAATTCTCCTCTATATAATGACACATATGCAGGTAAGGGGAACATCAAATATTGCTGAACAACTGACACTTGGAATGAGTTTAGTGACTCTTTTTGTTTGTGGAAAACTCACACCTGAGCTTCACAATATCATTCTGCAGAACCATTCCATAATGCAAAAATGGTTTAAGTTCCATGTCCAAGCTCAGTGCTTTGAGAGAACTGTTGTCCCTGAGATATTCTCCATTGCTGTTTACACTCTTGACAACTTTTGTAAATTATTACACATTGGCTCTCCTTGCATGGTATTAGTCAAGATGATAATGGCTTTATTTAATAAAAGGTGCAACAATTGCTACCAGTGATAGCTCAACCAACCACAATCGCATTCAAGATGACTTATGAGTTGTTTATTAACAGTTGTTGGTCTGTGCTATACACAGGTGTATAGAGAACTATTAAGTTCATATTTATTAAGGGTTTTTTTTGACAATCCTAGTTTGTTTTTACAGGCATACATGACATGTTATTAATGAAATAGTTGCCATTATTCATATCTATTTAGGCCCTCTATAACCAAGGCTACAGAAATCAATGAAAATGTGTATAATTATTTAATTTCACAGAAGGTTCAATTTATTTTTTTGTTAATTTTGCAGAGGTAGATGACCGGGACTATGTTGATGTCTTGCCTTCTTGAGCTACATTTCATAGCAAGTTCTACATTATTCAAAAGGTGAAATATTTATATCATATATTTTTCTTATATAGACAGCACTTTAAAAGAGAAAAAAATACATTTATATAAGCTAGTACCCCTGGAGATGCTTTCCTACCCCCTCCCATACTGCACCATAACAGCCTCTCAATACTACCCTGTTTGCCTCACCTGTTCAGATTAAGAAGAGTAGCAGAGTAATTTATATACATGCCTTTGGTCTCTTTTTAAGATTTTACAAACAATTGAAATTACAATATTTGTACAGGACTGGTGTCAGCTATGCGGTGGAGCACCAAGCATACCAGCAACATGTAACTGATTATCTAGTTAATAAGGTTGTTTGTCTAAAAAAATTAGTTGCTAGTGTATTGTAGACAGAATTAATCTGAGCATCTCAGTAGCCTCTGTAAACTGTTGTATACATTTATTTATACATTTATTTAGTTTATGCCATCTTTGATTCATTTCGGTCATTCAACCTAATTTTCTAATTTGAAATGCCAAAAACAAAAACATATCTAGTATAGGTCAATCTAAAAACAACTGGACTTGCTGAGTAATCAATGAAGACGTTTCACTACTCATCCGAGCAGCTTCTTCAGTTCAACTGACTGGTGTGGGAAGTTCTCGGCATATAAACTCTTCCACTGATCCATTAACAATGGCACATTGTAACTCTTCAAAGAGGTGACATCTGAAGAAACTCACAGAGGTGTTGATTCTGTGTAGTTGTGATAGGATTATCCAATGTGTCATGCAACTCCTAGATACAGGTGTTACTTGTGAGAGTTGCATGAATGGATGTGTGAAGTGTTCTGAAACCGCCGGGGTACAGATGTTAGAACAGCATTGTATGTAGCATATGTAGCATTGTAAATGGATTAGTGGAAGAGTTTATATGCCGAGAACTTCCCACACCAGTCAGTTTAACTGAAGAAGCTGCTCGGATGAGTAGTGAAACGTCTTCATTGATTACTCAGCAAGTCCAGTTGTTTTTAGATTGACCTATACTAGATATACTATGACCTGGATGAATGAAAATCTTCATAGTCATACAACAACAAAAACACTACTCAAAAAACACAAAATCTTAAAAAACTATTTCCAGTGTATAGTACTACAGGTCATTTTAAGGCTGAATTTGCTTTATCAGCATATACTTGGACAGGATCACAGCACATACATTACATAATCCAATATTTTTGGCATGACCAGATGCTAACACCACCTTTTTAACAGCTATCATAATATTGTCTTTGCATGCTATTTATAATTTTGCCATAAAAGTATTTGCCCAATATCTTTACATTAACTATCTGACCATATTTGTGCAGCAGTAGTCTGTTAGCATTAGAAACTCTGAAAGGTTAAGAAGGGACAGTCAGGATGGCAAAACAGTCGGGTTTAGGAACTTCAAGTTACAATTACTTAACAAAAGCAGAACTATCAGCTAAAAACATGATCTATAGGTAACTTTCCATGTAAATATTTTAAAAAGTCATTTTTTATTGTCAGTATCACTTTAAGTACAATTGCATGAATACAACTATTTTGTCTGTTTACTCCAGGTTCCAAAATAATAACTGGACAACATTGCAATTCTCATTTTTTTCAATATCCTGTATGCATGGAACTGAACTTGCTGAACAGAACTTTACAAAGGAATTCTTGTTCTTTGTATTTTTAAAATTCATATTGAATAAAATATTCTATTTTTCTTCAACATTCTACACTTCTCTCTCCATGGTCCTCTTCTGGTGCCTCCATTCTTCTCTTGTTTTCCTTATCTGAGGGTAGAATGAGACATTGATTGAGCACTGAAGCTGACTGTCCCCCTGGTGGACTTGAGCTTTACTTTTTGTAGACTGGCCACAATTGCCTCTAGTCTTTCATTTATGTTCATTAAGTAAGAAAAAAAACACACAAGTTATATAATATGACATCAAAATGACAACCTGATCTATTTAGTTAAAATATAATTCTTAAAGGGGAAGTATAGCAAAAATACAAATTTAATATAAGTTTCACCATACTGAAATAAGACATTTTCTCAATTTCATCAAAAGTCTGTACTGTTTCTAAAATAATCTAGTTATTATTCTTTATTCTCCCCTCTCAGTTTCTGTCTCTCTTCAGTCTCTCTTCATGCAGGTGCCTGGATTCAGAATTTACTTGACAGGTCTAATACAGTCCTTGAAGGGGTTATTTTGCCATGAAGATATATTAGAACTTTTACAAGATCACAAAATTTTTGCCAAAGTTAGTTTTTTTAAAAAAAAATTGTTTCTGCTGGGAGTTATTTGAGTGAGCTCTAATATACTTCCTAGGAAAGGGAGCCCCCCAAAGCTATATTAGATGTAACTGTCAATCTAAATCAGACACCTGACTTCTGCATGAAGAGAGAATTAAGAGAGACAGATGCAGAGAGGGGGAGAGTAAAGATTGGTTATTTCCTAAATGGTACTGAATTTCTTAAGTGATTGTATTTATAAAGTTTCTTATTTCAGTATGATGAAGCTTATATTATTTTTTCATTTTTGTGATTATTTTTAAATGTAAAATTATTAGTAACTTGTTTCTTTCCGGTACCTCATTTTAAATAAAAAAAAAATAAAAAAAAGTTTCACACTCTTCACCTGGTACATGTGGCTGTGGTAAGATGTTTATTAAGCAACACCCTAGTAGATTTAAAATGTCCTTTAACAAGTCTGTAAAGCTAATTCCCAGGTCTTTTGCAGTCCCCAGAGCTACAGTTAGATTTGTATCTGTAAGTTAAGTTATAAGCACGTCTGTGTATAGGTCTGTCTGGCTATGTGTATATACGTACTGGGGGATATTAAAAAATGGTTGAAACTGATGCAGAGCTTTTTTTTTTTTTTTACAATTCAATGAACTATGTAAAATATAAAACCAACTAAAATAATTGCTGCACATTAAGAATTAATAGAGGATTAAGATATAAATCACACACGCACATATCCTCAGTATAGTGCAAGCTATGCACTGCTCAGGATTACAGGCAAAAAGTAGGTGTTATATGCAGGGCTTTATATGTGCTTTGCACCTACAATCTTACATACTGTGTGCTCATCAGGCATGTATGTGGATGAGCAATTCTCTTTCCTGGGCAACCAGGCCCAGATTTCTGGCGAGGCCTTGTTTGCTCCATGTTTTTGCCATACTGTTCCTGCCTATGCTCCCTGTGTGTGCCATACTGGGCGTGCCCTATGCTCCCTGTGTGTGCCATACTTTGCCTGCCCTATACTCATTGTGTGCCATACTCTGCCTGCCCTATGCTCCGTGTGTGCCATACTCTGCCTGCCTTATGTTCCCTGTATGTGCCATACTCTGCCTGCCCTACCCTGCCTGTGTGTGCCATACTCTGCAATACTAGTTAGGGGTCCCCAAGGTGTTTAATCATGTGCTGGGGGTTGCTGTGTTATTCACAGGGGAGGAGGCATATGGATTTAAGGGTATGTCTTAATAAACGTGTTTCACATATAAGTGATGAGTGATATCTCTGCAGTGAGCACCAACCATTAGGTTTTTTGGTGTGCTACCACCATTAATGTAGACATGGTGTTAAAAGTTCATGTGGTAACATGGGTGTGGTTTAAAGTGGGTGTGGTTTAAAACAGGGAGTCACCAACACTGGCCTCCATTATCAGCCCTCCACCATGTAGGCCAGAAAAATGCTGTCCCTCTGTACCACAGAAGTTGGACAGCACTGTTCTAAACAATACAATATAACACAACATTACAGTCTTTTATAGGCAATTATGAAACCTGCGACATGTGCTGTAAAGGAACTCACCATTTTAGTTTAGTTTTAGTTTTTAAGTTGTTGGGTCATGGATTTGATCTTAGTGAAGAGATGTCAGGCAATATAAAGTATGCTCATAAAGATTGTGTGGTGGGCAAAGCGCTTCATTCTGCTTGTGCTGACTGCCTAGACAAACCCAACAAGCAAAGGAAGTAACAAATATATATCGCATGTTTGATGTGTCACTTGTCTTACTTGTTTGTGGTTATTACCTACTTTGTATGTGTTATTGTGTTGTCTTTCCATTCTTTCACAACAGAAAAGTCACTTAAAGGAACAACATCACCGCAACCTTTGCATGTTGAATTAAAGTCAACGAAGGAACAGTAACAGAAAAATGAAAGTGTTTTAAAGTAATTAAAATACAATGTACTGTTGCCCTGCATTGGTAAAAGCTATGAGTTTGCTTAAAAAAAACGACTATAGTTTATATAAATAGGCTGCTATGTAGCCATGGGGGCAGCCATTGAGGCTGAAAATGGAGAAAAAGCACAGGTTACTTAGCAGATAACAGATTAGCACTTAATAGAATACAATGGTATTCTGCAGAATAAATCTGTTCTCTGTGATCTGAGCCTTGAATTGCTGCCCCCATGGCTATATAACAGCTTGTTTATATAAACTTCAGTATAGTAGTTTTTTAAAGCAAACGCATTGATTTTTTCCAATGCAGGGCAATAATACATTATATTTAAATGTTTTACATTTTTGTTTATTTTTTTGTGTTACTGTTCTTTAGGTACTAATTTAAAGGTATTAAAGTACTTTTTTACAGGTCATGGAATCTCAGAGGTGACTTTTAATATTGTATACTAATATTTTACAACAGGGGTTACGTTATTTACTGAATAATAATACACATGATTCAGTGAGTCATGTGACAACTTACATAACTAAGCACCTTTTATAAGAATATAATCTACAGGATATTCATGTTTTTTACAGTATGAATATACTTTACAGTATATTTACTGGATATAAAAGGCCAAAGAGCAGAAGTCAAATTCAAAGTAAACTTTATTGTCATCTCAGCAGTATACGAATACACAGTGAGACGAGACGACGTGGCTCCAGCTAGAACATATCACAAAAGGCACTTAGAATACACAATAAATATTTAAACATTTGAAATGTGCTATATATTGGCAGAAATTGGATATATACATGTGGAAATCTTTACAATTATGCAAATAAATTAACAGTTCACAAAGTTAAGTTCACAGTTCAGGTGAGTCTGGAATGTGGGAGGGCAGGCAGTGAGTTAGGAGTCTGATACAGTAGTTTGTGGAAAAAAGCTTTAGCGCAGCCTGGTTGTTCGGGCTTTAATGCTGCAAAAGCGTCTGCTGGATGGGAGCAGCGTGAACAGTCTGTGTGAGGGGTGTGTGGGGTCCAGGGCAATGCAGGAGGCCTTTCTTGCACAATGCTTATGGAAGATGTCCTGCAGTGATTTAAGAGCCACTACAATGATGTTGCCAGCTGCTTTCACAGTCCGCTGTAGACTTTTCCTGTCAGCAGCGCTGGCACTACTGTACCAGATGGAGATGCAGCTCATCAGGACGCTCTCTATGGTGCCCCTGTAGAACACTGTGAGGGTGGGAGGCGGAAGGTTGGCCTGTTTCAGTCATCTTTGTAAGTGAAGACGCTGCTGAGCCTTTTTGGTGATGGAGGCAGTGTTGGTCGTCCAGATGAGGTCATCAGAGATGTGGACTCCCAGGAATTTGGTGTTCTTTACTGTCTCTACCTTGGAGCCGTTGATGTTGAGTGGTGTGTGAGCAGGGCGAGTTCTCCTGAAGTCGACTATCATCTCTTTAATTTTATCCACATTCAGTGACAGGTTGTTATCAAGAGCCCCACTAGTCGTGTCATCAGCGAACTGGATGATGTGGTTTGAGCTGTATCTAGCTATGCAGTCATATGTCAGCAATGTGTACAACAACGGGCTGAGAGCACATCCTTGAGGAGCTCCTGTGCTCAATCTGATGGTGCTGGAAACGTTGTCGCCGATACGAACAGTATGAGGCCTCTCTGACAGAAAGTCCAAGATCCAATTGCATAAAGAGCTGCTCAATGCCAGCTTGCTTAGTTTCCCGCTCAGCTTTTGAGGGATGATGGTATTGAATGCTGAGCTAAAGTCTATAAACAGCATTCTCACATAACTGTCTTTCTTGTCCAGATGAGTTAGTGAGAGGTGGAGAGCAGAAGATATGACATCCTTAGTTGACCTGTGTGGCCGATATGCAAATTGTAGTGGGTCCAGTGATGTTCTTGATGTGTGCCATCACAAGTCTCTCAAAGCATTTCATGGTGACCGGGGTTAGTGCAACAGGGCGGTAGCCATTCAGGCAGGTTACTGAAGATTTCTTTGGCACTGTAACAATGGTGGTGGACTTGAAACATGTGGGGATGATCATCTGGTTTAAAATCTGGTTGAAAATGTCAGTGAAGACGTCAGCCAGCTGATCAGCACAGTCTCTGAGCACACGACCAGGAATGTTGTATGGTCTGGCAGCCTTCTGTGGATTGACCTTGTTTAAGGTTTGCTTCACGTTGGCCGTGGGTAGACAGATGACTTGGTCAGTGAGAGGAGCTGTTTTTTCTCACAGGCCCTTTGTTTAGCGCGTCGAACCGTGCATATAATTTGTTCAGTTCCTCTGGGAGTGTGGCGTCTTTGTTGCTGCTGCTTAACGCAGGCTTGTACTGTTTGACAGCCTGAATGCCTTGCCATAAGTTGCGTGAGTCTTTTGTGTTGTCTAAATTATTTTGAATCGTCAGTGTGTACTCCTGCTTTGCTTGTTGGATGGTTTGAGAGAGGTTGGCCCTGGCTGTTTTAAGAGCAGCTCTGTCCCCTGACCGGAAAGCGGCATCTCTCTCTCATAGCCGTGCACGAACCTTTGCTGTAAGCCAGGGTTTTTTGTTGGCTCTCGTGGTGACAGTTTTGGAGACAGTAACATCCTCTATGCATTTGTTGATGTAGCAGGTCACAGAGTCTGTGTACTCCTCCAAGTTGATGGAGCCGTTGTGGGTAGCAGCCTCCCTGAACATGTTCCAATCTGTGCAGTCGAAACAGTTCTGAAGTGCTTCCACACCTCCACTCGGCCAGACTGTGATGGTTTTTCTGGCTGGTTTTATGCGTTTGAGCAGCGATGTGTATGCGGTTGATAACATCACTGTCCGGTGGTCGGAGGAACCTATGTGGGCGCGCGAAGGCTTTGTAGGTGCTGCCCATGTTCGTGTAGACTTTGTCCAAACAGTTATCTCCCCTTGTAGCACAGCTCACATGTTGAAAGAATTTGAGAAGCACTGACTTCAGGTTTGCGTGGTTGAAATCGCCGGCAACAATGATAAATCCATCCGGGTGCATTGTTTGAAGCTTGTTGATAGCCTCGTACAGTTTTCCTAGCGACAGGTTAACATTTGAGCTAGGCTAGTACTGCGGTAAGTTCCCTCGGCAGATAGAAAGGCCAACATTTAACAATTAAAAACTCCAATTGTGGTGAGCAGTGGCGAGTTACTTTAGCAGAGTTTGTGCACCAGAGTTTGTTGGTATAGACGAACAAACCTCCACCTTGGCTCTTGCCGGACAATGCAGCGTTTCTTTCGACTCGGTAGCAGGCTAGCTTGGCTAGCTGGATAGCAGAGTCAGCGATGTTTGTGTTTAGCCATGTTTCCGTGAAAATAAAGATGCAACAGTCCTCTATTTCTCACTGGCTTGAATGCTGGAGCAACTGTTCTGTTTTTCACAAGTTTTGACAGCTCAGCCCAGATAATAAGTGAAATGTCTGGACTTTCTCTTTGATCTCTTGCACTGAACAGCCAAAAAAAGATACTAAGTTTCTAAATTTTAATTAAATAAGGGGCTCTTTGCAGAGAGCCCAGAACACTCAGCACCTGCACTTTGATAATTTGTAACAATTTTAGATAAGTGAAGATACAATTGTAACTATTTAAGATAAGCAAATCTCTTCGGAGAACTGAGACTTACAGTTTAAGGCAGGGGTGTCCAACCTGCGGCCCGAGGGCTGCATGCGGCCCGGGATGGATATGAATGCGGCCCAGCTTGAAGAAGAGAGAAAAGGGAAAAAAGAAAGAAATTAAGAAATAAATGTATGGAAATACAGAGAAATTAGAACGCCGGGTTAAAAAGAAGCAGACATCCACAGTTGCGCCAGCATTCAATTATATATCAGTGCAAGGGGGAGGGGTGTCCACCACATTTAAAGCAATTATCCTATGTACAAAAGAGGACTTATCCCCCTATCCCGTTGCACTGTAGAAAATTAGACACAATGTATTACAGTAAAAAGCAATATTTATTAATAACCATGCTAGTGAAACAAATTAAAACATATTTAAAAACCAACAGCGCTGCTGGAAACAAAAACGGGGAATACCCTGATGTTAATTAGTGATCACTATTTTTTATACTAGTTGAAAAACCTTGCGTAGATAAAAAAATGTGGTTGGAGCAGTATAGATAGTTTGGTAAAACGTATTAGATGTGAACTCCCGGCAGAAGCCACATTAAGGGCATGTGTGCCAAAATGTCCCTTCTTCTCTGTATAAGAACTATATCCCAAGCAGGGTAGGGGCTGGCTCCCCTTGCAAGTCCCTCAGCGGAAGCCCCTTGAGCCGAGGTTAAATGCAGGGTAAGTAAGGAGTTAGCTGTAGCAAACGCTGGATCCAATGTAGTAGCCTAAAGGCTATATATGCAGAACCCCAGTTCAGTATGCCAGCAAAAGATTTCCTATACTTGCCCTTGTGTGGATATCGTCCGTGGTGTGGAACGCTCACAAATATCCGTCAGATCATCCCTGGGATAAAAACTGCATCCAATCCGCAAGGGAAAAACACCGCTTTGAGCCCAGCAGCGCCGAACTACTCGACAGCTGTTTCGCCACGAAAGTGGCTTTGTCAAGAGAAGCCACTTTCGTGGCGAAACAGCTGTCGAGTAGTTCGGCGCTGCTGGGCTCAAAGCGGTGTTTTTCCCTTGCGGATTGGATGCAGTTTTTATCCCAGGGATGATCTGACGGATATTTGTGAGCGTTCCACACCACGGACGATATCCACACAAGGGCAAGTATAGGAAATCTTTTGCTGGCATACTGAACTGGGGTTCTGCATATATAGCCTTTAGGCTACTACATTGGATCCAGCGTTTGCTACAGCTAACTCCTTACTTACCCTGCATTTAACCTCGGCTCAAGGGGCTTCCGCTGAGGGACTTGCAAGGGGAGCCAGCCCCTACCCTGCTTGGGATATAGTTCTTATACAGAGAAGAAGGGACATTTTGGCACACATGCCCTTAATGTGGCTTCTGCCGGGAGTTCACATCTAATACGTTTTACCAAACTATCTATACTGCTCCAACCACATTTTTTTATCTACGCAAGGTTTTTCAACTAGTATAAAAAATAGTGATCACTAATTAACATCAGGGTATTCCCCGTTTTTGTTTCCAGCAGCGCTGTTGGTTTTTAAATATGTTTTAATTTGTTTCACTAGCATGGTTATTAATAAATATTGCTTTTTACTGTAATACATTGTGTCTAATTTTCTACAGTGCAACGGGATAGGGGGATAAGTCCTCTTTTGTACATAGGATAATTGAAATACAGAGAAAACAAGAGTGAAATAACACTTAGTGCTCTCTCTGAGTCCAGACATATTAACCACCTCTGTCTGTTTGTTAGGAACAGGCTTACTATGCCAGGTTGTAACCTGTGGTGACCTGTGGAGTAGGGAGGAGGGGGGACTCTGCCCTTTGCCCAGTTAGTAATTATATAATTATAAGTCTATACAATATCCAGATGTCCCATTTAGCTCCATCTGGTTATCCAACTGGTATTGTAGTTCTTTGCTATGTATTTTCTTTACTTTTACAAATTAAAAGTGTTTGTGTGTATTTCATATGTGGTCCCAGACAATTTTTCAATGTGGCCCAGGGAAGCCAAAAGGTTGGACACCCGTGGCTTAAGAGTTAGTTCACACAAGGAGATACGGGGGGATTTTGTCGCCTGGCAACTAATCGCCTCTTCTTCTGGGTGACAATATCCCTGAAGTGCCTTTGCATGTCTTCCCATCTGCTATAATGAAAAGTCGCCTGCACTAAAGCACACGTGGCGATTTGTTTTCCTCGTGAGGCAACTTCGGAAAACGCAGCGCCGCGCGTGCTTTAGCCCAGATGACTTTTCATTATAGCAGATGGGAAGACACACGAAGGAAGTTTGGGGAGATTGTTGCCCCGAAGAAGAGGCGATTTGTCAGGGCACACAGGCAGATTTGGGGAGATTAGTCGCCAGCGACAAATCTCCTCTTCTTCGGGGCGACACAACAGGGGTGTGGCAACAACATGGGCATGATAAAAAAAAAACAATTTGCTGCTCTATGTGCCACAGATCTTTTTCTCCCTCTTTCCGTTTTTAAAACCCTATGGTTGTCCTATCCAGAATCCAGGATTGTAGTAGAAATGAGGCGTGATGAAAAGGAGCATCAGCCTCTATAAAAGACACTATTTTGCGTGGTCATACTTCAACTACTGCACATATTGAATTCTCTACGGGCAAAGTTTCATTCCGGCTGTTACTTTTATGTTATTTTGAGCAAACCAGGCCACCGTCGTCGTGACTCTGCTGCTGACGTCACATCCTCGCTTCAACCAAAATGAAAGTTTAGGGCGCGAAATCTGACTTGCCAGTGTGTCTATACAATCAGGATCGGTTCCGGGTTAGTTTTGGACCGGAGTGTGTGAGGGCCATGGATGCCACGTCCTGTATGAAGAGCCTTCTGCTGGCGGTAGCGCAGTACAAAACATGTAAGAGTGACAGTAACGGAGGAGTGCTGCATCGGCAGCTGGAGGTAAACAGAAATAGCTTTAGACTCGGTCTTGCCTGCGCCTTTTTCTACACAAATACCTTCCTATTCTCGATTCTAATTCCTCCCAATAAATATTTATATGCAGCTCATGTAACCAGGAAGCTCAGTGTAACCCATTCTTGTCATAGGTCATGCCTCAATCTGCTTTTTTCACTGAACAAACCATTAAATAAGCAACTTTCCAATTAACAGTTAAAAAAAATGAATAGTGCATAGTAGTATGTATCCTTACTGCTCTCTGGAGCTGCTGGATCAGTGGAACAGAAATCCTCCCTCCCCAGGCTTGTTAATCAATTGACTCTGCAGCATTGCTTCACGAGTCAGAACCAGAAGTGCAGAGCATATAAATAAGCAGATACTGCTATCAGTTGCATTACATTTTCACATAACTTTATATCCACTTTACATTAATTTTCTTTCCTAATACATAATAAAATAGCGTTTGGTGCAGATCTTCTATAAAAGCAGCTTAAGGGTAAGGTCAAACTGGGAGATTTAGTCGCCCAGAGACTAATTGCCTCTTCTTTGGGGCGACTAATCTCCCTGTACTGCTTCCCGTCTTCCGCCTGCTAGAATGAAAAAACGCCTGCGCCATGGCACTTGCGGCACTTCGTTTTCCAAAGTTGCCTCACAAGGAAACGTTTCTCAGGCGTTTATTCATTCTAGCAGTTCGGAGGTTAGGTTTACCTTTAAACTTTTAGTATGATGTAGAGAGTGATATTCTGAGCCAATTTGCAATTGGTTTTCATTTTTTATTATTTGTGGGTTTCGAGTCAGCTGTCCAGATTGCAATTTTAGCAGTCTGGTTGCTAGGGGCCAAATTACCATAGCAACCATGCATTGATTTGAATTCAGGGCCTGAATAGAAAGAGTAATAAAAATTAGCCATAACAATAAATGTGTAGCCTTACAGAGCATTTGTTTTGTAGATGGGGGTCAGTGACCCCTATTTGAAAGAGAGTCAGAAGGTAAAAAAAAATAACGAAGACCAATTGAAAAATTTCTTAGAACTGACCATTCTATAGCATACTAAGTTAACTGAAAGGTGAACCACCCTTGTAGTAGTTCACATTCAAGTTAAATGGTAGTATCTTATCGTATGTCACGTTTTTAGCAAATTTGCAGCCAGTCTTCATTTTTAAATTGGTATAGTTTTTAAATGTTTACCTTTTTTCTGCCTTCTTACAGATTATAAATGGGGAATATTAACCCTGGCAGGCGAAAAAACATATTGCGCTGTGATTCTGCAATTTTATTACTTTTTATTACTTCTATTTTTATTTGCACCAACACCACTTCCTGCTGATATCCCATACCCAGAGAGCTGCTGAACAAACAAAAGGCTAAATTCTGTAACAGATAAAAAAAATGAATAATAAATGCAAATATTATTTTTTCCCATAGACTGAAAGTTAATTTAAAAGTGAGCTACTACTACTGCTTTAAGGGTATTGAATTTGGCATCACCCATGGTAGAAATTGCAATGACAGTGGGATGAAGGTGCCTTTATTTGTTCATACATGATCACTTTTGGCTTTAGTAAACCTAGGCACATTAAATTCTTAACATTTTGGAAAAGCTTAGTTTTCAAAGAAGAAATCTATCTTGCTAAATATGGAGGCATGCTGGGGAGCTCTTTGTGTAGTATTCCTAAGCATTTACAAGGGTCCTTGGCTGCTTTCCTTATTAATCAAAGGCAGAAGCATTGATCAAAAAAGGCTAAGGCTCAAAATTGCATGCATGTTTAAAATAAATTCCATGTTGCTATTAAAAAACATTGCATTCAGCTGTTCAATTCTGTAAGGCTAATGCTACGTGTGGATGTTTTTGGCCTGTGGAAAAACATAGGCCAAGAATCTGCCCCTAAGCTGGAATTCGCTGCCTTCTTTGCCTGTGCTTCTGTGAATCCTGGTAGTGTGAAAGTACAGCAACTCACAATATAGTAACTGTTTGCCTCATATATTTAAAGGTAATTATTGGACTAAACCTGAACAGATTATTCGCATCCAATCAAATACTGCCGAGTGAATGTTTGAGCAGTCTAATCGAGCTTCTCGAAGACCCAAACACCAGTCCTGCTATTACACTGAAAACCATTAATTTGATTTCCAGTTTAGGTAAGTTGTGTATTTTGTGAACTCTGTGTGCTGTGATTAACTCAAAGGTAGAGTTCAGTTATGGCACATAGGGCACTGTGTCACATGCATACGATAAAGTGCCTGAAAAAAACTTTCTGTTGCAGTGAATGGGCATTGCCTGAATTGTGCAATGTGTTAAAGTACCTTCAGGGACATTTTTGTGTGATTACATGATTCAGATGCTTTACGTATGGCATTTCCCATTTAATGCTACAGAAAGTGTTTTTGTACACTTTGCTGTCTGTGGGAATCGTGATTTCATGCAGGTGACAAATTATCCAGACAAATTATCCAGTGTGCCGTACACTTGTGGCACATTTGGCAATTATTTTAAACAGCCAATATACACCTTTGTTGAGTTAGCGACTAGTTACTCGTAATTGTGCTGTACATACATTATGCTATTTTTAAAGGCTTTTTGCGTTAAATAGCACAGAGCAGCGTAACTGAAGAATGGTATCCCTTTATTCACCACTGCCTCCTCTTATTAAAGGAACAGTTCATTTTAAAAATAAAAACTGGTATATAGATAGGCCATGCAAAATAAAAAAAAAAAAATGTTGTGTTTATATAGCAAACTTGCAAAAACAACATCTGAACTAATTTTTTATATTTACAGAAGGTGGTATTTCCACACGTTTTATACATAACCCCAGCTTAATGAGTTTGTCAAGTAGTGGGGTGTATTTTCCTTTTAATAGTAAGCATCAAAGAAGAATGTATTTAGTCCAATTATATAATATGCCTAAAACACAGGGAGTACTGAAGTGAAGGAAATTCCCAGACACACTCTTGATAGAACGAAACAAACAAGAACGGACACATTGTTCTTGTGTTGTTCATCCTTCTTTGTCTTATAATCTTTCTATAATTATGATATAATTTGCAGTGTGTTTATATAGTATTTTTTCTGTTTGTTTTTGTGCAAAATTTGTTGAGGAAATGAAACATCATCACATATTTCTATAGTTACATTTTTTTATGGTGATACTAGTGTACACACACACACACACACACACACACACACACACACACACACACACACACACACACACACACACACACACACACACACACACACACACACACACACACACACACACACACACACACACACACACAAAAAAATAATTGTACAATAGCGCTGGTGTCGGCACTCCCAAATCATCAAAATCAAAGAAATAAAAGTGCTGGTTAGAGCAGGTTTATTTTATCCAACGTTTCGGTTCTATATTAGAACCTTCCTCAGGTTTCTGTTCCCTGAGGAAGGTTCTAATATATAACCGAAACGTTGAATAAAATAAACCTGCTCTAACCATATATATATATATATATATATATATATATATATATATATATATATATATATATATATATATATATATATATATATATATATATATATATATATATATATATATAGTGTAACGTCGCTTTATTGCCTTGTGCTAATCTAATTGTATATATATAATTTTTTTAAAGCTGCTGACGGTGAAACAAGTGAAACTCTCCATGCGACATACAACCTTACCAATGTCTTGGCTGGACTGGTTCATCGATACAGCTCCATTATTAATGATCCGGTTCTCTTACAGGTACTGTTTATTACTAATACAATTGCCAGTACGTTCCAGTTTTCTACTAAGCTATCGGCCTGATCTATGACCAGTCTGTTTTTAGATTTATTAAATTTGTCACTGAAAAGTTTTAACTAACCAGCGCTTTCCTTATAGCTCATAATGATGTCCGTTTGTCAGTATTCTACTGTTTTGAACCAACAGAACTTACTACTTATGCAACCTTTCATCCTTATTTCCTTTATTATTTCTTTAAATAATTGTTATGATTTTTATAAATCTGCTACTTTGTTTCATGGCAAACAGTGTATGTAGAATTATGCATTTGAAGCGAATATATGCAGTGTATAAGTTTTTTCTTTTTTTTTTTCCCGTCCCTAGAGCATTCAGTTGCTGCAACGACTGACTTACAACGTGAGGGTCTTACATGCAAGCATTAACATTGAAGAACTGATTGCTTTCTTGATGAACCGCATGTAAGTTTTGTAATACAGTAGACATTTATTACATTTCCTTATTTTACCATTTCATAGAGGCATTTCGGTTGCTTGTTATATATGACTAATTGACTGTGTTAGTGTACAATAAAATTGGAACACGTTCTCTAAAAAGATGAATCCTGTATTCCTAAATACTGTTGTGGCAATTATAAATTGCATTCAAAGATAATGTTATGATGGATATAAAAAAAAGTTATTTTCTGTTGTCCATATCTCTTTAAAGGAGAAACAAACCCGTAACTTAAAAATAGGGATGCACCAAATCCAGGATTTTGTTCGGGATTCGGCCTTTTTCAGCAGGATTCGGATTCGTCCGAATCCTTCTACCCGGCCGAACCAAATCCTAATTTGCATATGCAAATTAGGGGCGGGCAGGGAAATTGCGTGACTTTTTGTCAGAAAACAAGGAAGTAAAAAATGTTTTCCCCTTCCGTCCCTAATTTGCATATGCAAATTAGGGGTTCGGTATTCGGCCGAACCTTTCACGAAGGATTCGGGGGTTCAGCCGAATCCAAAAAAGTGGATTCGGTGCATCCCTACTTTAAAAAAGCCCTAACCTTTGTAGACCCCCCTCCCCATAACAACTGCGCATGTGATGAAAGTCACGGACATTTTTGTGACTTTCCGCTCATGCGCAGTTGTACAAGACCGGAAAATCACTGCAACTGTGCATGCGCCGAAAACAAAGGTCTGTTTCCGAAGTTTTATGAAGAAAAGATGATTTTATCTTAGGGGTTTGTTTCAACTTTAAGACAGAAATTACCGTACATGAAAAATCTTTGTCTTAAAAGGTAGGCAAAAATTGTATAAATGTATTAAGCAAACTAGATGTTTATAGGAGCCAAAGATTGTCTATGCCTTGTATTTATATAAAATTTAGCCAGTTTGTTTTTGTCCTGTTCTATCTTGCTAAAGCATACCATCCCAAACTTTCTGACCAGACTAGAGTAAGGTTAACAAGTATTACTTGTATCTCTTCCTTATCATGAAATTGTTTCCTGGAACTTCAGTCACTTGCAAATTCCTGCTCACACAATATGGTTCGCAGCCTCTGTGTGACTGATCAGTCCATCAGTTCACTCAGCAAGTTGGCAGTTGCAATGATTATGCAGGCCCAGTGGTTGATTTCTTACTTTATTTCAGTTAAAACAAAATGTGCTTGTTCCAAAACAAATAAATGTTGTAATTCTACTATACTAGGAAACAAACTAGACTCCTTTCACCTGAAGTATCATTTATTTGGGATCTGCCCAGACACTTGTATAGAGAGGTATAAAGTGATGCTGACACTAAAAAAGTCACCTATAGGTCATTCTGATAGTTTGTTTGCTAATAGCTCTGCTTTTGGAAGTAATTATAACTTGATGTTCCTAAACCTGATTGTTTTGCCAACCTGACATTCCCTTCTCAACCTTTCGTTAAAACGTAGACTTTTCTGGCCCTAGCCAAAGGCTCTGATACTTTAAAGCTGCACCAACCGTGAATAGAAGCTTGTGGGTAGCATGCATGGGGGCAACAGCAACTATTCTTCATACACTGCAAGTTTTACCAGTGCAGGGCAACAGTACATGATATTTTCATTACTTAAACACTTTCATTTTTTACTGTTCCTTTAATTCACCAGAAATTTAAAAAGTTTTTTGTCTATTTTTCTAATAATGGAAAAACTGAAAAAAATTTTAGTTTAAATTTTCACCTTATTGTGTCTCAAGCAGCTCTGTGTGTGGGGGTCACTGACTGTAATTTGATACATTAGTTGATACTTATTGTATTATTAAAGGGATTGTTCATCTTTAACTTTTAGTATGATGTAAAGCGTGATTCTGGGAATATTTGCAATTGGTCTTCAGTTTTTGTTTGCTGTTTTTTGATGTATTTAACTTTTGGTTCCGCTAATTTTCAGCTTTTGAATTTCAGTCGCTATCTGGTTGCTAGGGTCGAAATGACCCTAGCCACCGGGCAATGGTTTGAATGCAGAACTGTAATAAGAATAGAAAGCTTAGCAACAACAAATAATAACATTGTAGACTCACAGTGCAACAATTTACGGCAGAACTGCCCAAAAATGAGATGAGGGTTGATCAGTAGATCTCAAGACACTGTCAACAAACAGCTTGTCTAAATCACCCTCCTATTTTCATGCTTTTCATTCACATATTTATTATGTTAAGGTTTCATAATAAATAGTTTTTTGTTAAATATAGCACTATACATTTTCCCATAAATCAGTATTTAAGTAATATTTTCCATGGAACAGAATGCTAACAATGCTTTAATAGATGTAGCTCATAATGGGACAACATCACTAAAAGTAGACCTCGCATTAGTAATGTTACGGACTACCGGGTCCATGACACTGTTGTGAAAACTTTAAGAGTCAGAAGATGAAAGAAAATATTTTTATCAAAAATACAAAATGAAGACCAACTGAAAAGAAGCCATTCTATAACATAAGTTATCTAGAAAGTGAACCACCCCTTTCAGTGCAGCTGTTAGAATTGATACAATAGTTGCTAACATTCTGATGCTAAGAAATGTATGATTTAATGTAGAAAATTGTAACAATTCTGCACCTGGATTATAAAGATGCTAGATGATACACGAGTGGAACAAGAAAGTTTAAACTTCAAGTTTGGGAAAAAAAAACAGTTAACAATAAAAAGCAACTTAAGAAAGTAATTATTTTTACTGTACAATCTGAAATCCACTGAACTGAAAGCAGACAGGGGAATACTGTTAATTTGCTTCACACAGATGCATGCCCATCAGATCGAACAGCAAATGGACGTATATGGGTCACAAAGTGTACTGTAAAATCTTTTTGCTAGAAAAAGTACTATTTGCAGCCGCCACTAAAACTGGCAGCATATAAAGTGCCACGTGAAGGTGGCCAGTTTATCTTCATTACAGTTATTTTGAGGCACTATGGGACTACATGTTTCATTCTCACTTTTCTTATTGTTTGTTAGTTACCTTTACATAGTTATAAATTTTAACCTAACCCATGACTTATAAATATTTGGCAAAATATTCTGCTCTCTGCATAGAAAAACTTTACTAAACACTTTTGTATAATGGCATTTGTGCAAAGACTGCAGAAGAAAAACACCCTCTCTACATTTTTACAACTCTTTGACAGAGACATTTGTAATACCTTGGTGCAGATTTTCTCCATAGACTTCAAATGACAAGTGCTAGCATTTAGTTGCAAGGCATTTCACATAAGGGCCTACATGTATTTTATCCTATTGCTGAAATATTTTGATCATGTATTCTACCCCCAGTATCATATTCATTGTTGGATAGTTTGTTTTTTAGCAGCAACGGAAATAATGTTTTAAAGTACTATGCATATAAACATCAGGAAGTTTAACTCGAATATTGCTTGGTACAGCCTGCCACCAATGAAATGCAGTGTAAAACTTCATACATATATATTTTTGTTATTGTAAAGGGCACCTGTCAACTTAACAGTACATTTTAATGCAGCATTTTTAAATTTGAATGTTCTTTGTGTTTTCAGCCAGGCCCCAGAAGATAAGCTAACTATGCCTTGCCTTGGACTGATGGCAAACCTTTGTCGGCATAATCTTTCAGTCCAAGCACATGTAAAGTCTTTGGTATGGGATTTTGTGTATTATTCTTTGACTGTATTGTAAATAAAGAAGTTTTTGGCATATTTATGTGCTGTAGCATAATATGCCCATTTTTACATTCTTAACCATGCATTGATTTGAATAAGAGACTGGAATATGAATAGGAGAGGGCCTGAATAGAAAGATGAGCAATAAAAAATGGCAATAACTATAAATATGTAGCCGTACAGAGCATTTGTTTTTAGATGGGGTCAGTGAACCCTATATGAAAGCTAGAAAAAGTTGATTTTGACGAGAAATGCAATATCTTGTGTTTAGGAGCCGAAATCTGCTCTGTCTGCCTGCTCCTGAATGGAGGTATTGCTTCCGGGTGCAGGCACAGTGAGTAGAAGGGCAGCAGTGGAGGAGTGGATTCTCGGCCTGTGGAGAAACACAGACTTTTCTGGCCCTAGCCTAAGGCTCTGATACTTAGTTTCTAAGGGTTAAAAGCTGCACCAGCTATGCATAGAAGCATGTGGGTAGTATACATGGGGGCAAGAGCAACTTTTCTTCATACACTGCAAGGGCCATATTTGTAATGTGACAGGAGTCCATTGCATGTGAATTACCAATGTATAGTAGTATGTCTATAGTATGCCCTTCTTTACCATCAGTAAGTAGCAACAGCACAGGTATTTTAATATAATAGAGTTCTATCTAAGGCTTAATTTAAAAGTATGTGAGGAAGGAAAAACTGTATGCAGCTTATTACTTGCTAGTGAGTAAGGATGTTTGCCAAGGCAATAATGTTTTGTTTTTGTTTTTTTTTTCACAGAATAATGTGAAAGGTTTCTACCGTACCTTAATCAGCTTCTTGGCCCATACCTGTTTGACTGTGGTGGTATTTGCACTCTCTGTCTTGGCAAGTCTGACATTGAACGAGGAAGTTGGTGAGAAGGTGAGCTATGTATTTTTGCTAAATGCTGCAAATACTTTATAATGCGATAATTACTAGCAATGCACCGAATTTAGGGTTCTGTTCGGGAGTCAGCCATGATTCGGCCTTTTCAGCAGGATTCGGCTGAATCCTTCTGACTGGCTGAATCAAATCCTAATTTGCATATGCAAATTAGGGATGGGGAGGGAAATTGTGTGACTGTCACAAAACAAGGAAGTAAAAAATGTTTTCCCTTCACACCCCTAATTTGGTCTAATTCGGTCAACCTAAACTTCTTGCAGGTCATTTCCAGTCATGTGAGGGTTTCTATTTGCCTTTCTGGTGAGCATACAAGCAGTTGTCTCTGAAACTTTTCTTGTTCTTCCAGGTTGTGTCTTGGCTTGCCCTGCCATTTATACACATTACATACAGTGGAAATCGTGGGCCGGAAGTGTGTGGCATTCTTTTAAAGGGGTTGTTCATCTTTGGGTTAGCTTTTAGTATGATATAGACTGGGATAGTCCGAGACAATTTGCAATTGGTTTTCATTTTTTATGTTTTTTGAGTTTTCTAGCTTTTTATTCAGCAGCTCTCCAGTTTGCATTTTCAGCAATCTGTTTGCTAGTTTCCCATAGTTACCCTAGCAACCATACATTGATTTGAATGAGAGGCTGGAATATGAAATAGAGAGGGCCTAAATATAAAGAGTAATAAAAAGTAGCAATAATACAAATACATTTGTAGCCTTACAGAACATTTATTTTAAAAAAGGCAAATTATTCAAAAACTATAGAAAATAAATAATAAACAATTGAAATGCTGCTTAGAATTAGGCATTCTATAACATACTAAAAGTTAACTTTAAGGTAAACCACCCCCTTAATAGCCTTCCCCTTCTTTGTCAGCATCATTTGGTTCATTCTATGATCTTCCCTTAGTTGCTTAAAGAAGCATTTATTGAAAAGTCATCTAAATATGTATGTTGACAGGAGGCGCCCAAACTTTTACATTTAATTAACTGTAAAAGCAGAACTTCTTCAAAGTAGGGATGCACCAATTTTTCAGCAGGATTCGGCAGAATCCTTCTGCCAGGCCGAACCGAATCCTAATTTGCATATGTCAATTAGGGGCAGGGGAGGGAAATCGTGTGACTTTTTGTCACAAAACAAAGAAGTAAAAAAATTTCTTTTCCCACCCCTAAATTGCATATTCGGATTCAGTTCGGCATTCTGACGAATCTTTTGCAAAGGTTTTGGGGGTTTGGCCGAATCCAAATTAGTGGATTTGGTGCATCCCTACTTCAAAGAAAACATTTGTGTACATGATTGAAAAATGGTATGGCTAATCTGGTATGGCTATTCAGATTTATTTATTTATTTAAGTTTAATGACTATTTTCTAATATTATACGCAAGTTTAAAAAAAAATTCAAACATTTGCTTAAAGTATATAGCAATCCCTATTATTGCTATTGCTGCTATTCTTTAAAGTCTGTCAAGTACTGAATGAATGAATCTTTTGTGCTTAAACTTAGTTAAAATTCATTGTGTAAAATGAGTGGTGCTGATGCTGTAGACAGCTGTCAGAAGAAGGTCAAGCGGCTCTTCACATTTGCCTTGCACATGCTCTAGTAATCTAAATAATCTTAAGAGGTCTGTAGTTGATTATTTGCCCATTTTATGCCTTCATCACGCCACTTTTAATGCTGCATCTTATTGTGTCTCAGCATTTGGAATATTAGTAGGAAAAAGAAAAATGCCTGTTTCCTTTTATTCATTTTTTAAAAACTTTTTCATTAAATGGACACAATGCACAACACATCCTCTATTGAATGAATACCATTCATTGCTTGTAAAAGTAGAATTACTATTTTACAGAAACAGAAAAAAAATTTTTGTCTAATAAAAGAAAACCATTATACACAATATGACTATGAAGATTTTCATTCATCCAGGTCATAGTATATCTAGTATAGGTCAATCTAAAAACAACTGGACTTGCTGAGTAATCAATGAAGACGTTTCACTACTCATCCGAGCAGCTTCTTCAGTTCAACTGACTGGTGTGGGAAGTTCTCGGCATATAAACTCTTCCACTAATCCATTTACAATTGCACATTGTAACTCTTCAAAGAGGTGACAACTGAAGAAACTCACAGAGGTGTTGATTCTGTGTAGTTGTGATAGGATTATCCAATGTGTAATGCAACTCCTAGATACAGGTGTTACTTGTGAGAGTTGCATGAATGGATGTGTGAAGTGTTCTGAATCCGCCGGGGTACAGATGTTAGAACAGCATTGTATGTAGCAGACAGGTGGTGTCGAAGGCCCCCACCTCTGTTCAGAGATGGTCTCTCCACCTTGACATGAATCGCCTCTTTCACGCCTCGTTCAAACCAGCGGTCTTCTTTATCCAAGATTTGGACCTTGCTGTCTTCAAAGGAGTGTCCCTTGTCTTTTAAGTGTAGAAAGACAGCTGAGTTTTGCCCTGTAGAGTTCTCCCTCCTGTGCTGAGCCATTCGTTTGGAGAGCAGTTGTTTTGTCTCCCCGATATATAGATCTGTGCAATCCTCGCTACACTGGACTCCGTATACCACATTGCTTTGTTTTTCTTTTGGTGTTTGATCCTTTGGGTGTACCAGTTTTTGTCTCCGTGTGTTGCTAGGTTTGAAAAACACAGGGACATGGTGTTTGTTGAAAATCCTCCTGAGTTTCTCTGACACTCCAGCTACATATGAGATGACTATGTTTCGCCTACTATGTGTCTCCGGGCGGTTATTTCTATTGGTGTTCCTGTTGGGCTTGGTTGCTGCTGTTTTGACAAAGGCCCAGTCTGTTCTAACATCTTCAAAGAGAGTTTCACCTCTTTGAAGAGTTACAATGTGCAATTGTAAATGGATTAGTGGAAGAGTTTATATGCCGAGAACTTCCCACACCAGTCAGTTGAACTGAAGAAGCTGCTCGGATGAGTAGTGAAACGTCTTCATTGATTACTCAGCAAGTCCAGTTGTTTTTAGATTGACCTATACTAGAGATACATTATACACAACTTTCCCTTATGAGTTTAATAAAAATCGTTAGTGTTTTAAAAACTTGTCAATGTAATGGCTATTGAAAGCAGCATTTGCTTTACTCCTGGTTGTTAATTTTTAAACAATGTTGCAAAAACCAGTCTACTCCAGCAAGACAGGTCTCTTAATCCATTGGTTTGTGTTACATTGTTTCAAAAGCCAGAGCCATCTGGGCAGAGAATAGAAACTTTCAGTATACCGTAAATACAGTAACTTAAAAGCATAGAAAACTTGTAATGAATGTATATTGCTAAGTTGCTTTGAATTCTGTTTACTTTTATTAGGCAAAACGTGTTTTTGAGTATTGACATGTACATTCTTATTTCAACACAGTACTTTTCGACAGGTCATGGAACTCCGAGGTGACTTAACATTTTGCAACAGGTGGTACTTTATTATAATACACAAGTTTCAGAGAGCTTTGTGACAGTAATGATATCCCTAAGCTTCCATTGTAATTGATGATATCACTAAGCACCGTTTATTAGGATGTCAATATATATATAAATATATATATGTATATATATATATGTATATATATATATATGTATATATATATATATGTATATATATATATGTATATATATATATGTATATATATATATGTATATATATATATGTATATATATATATGTATATATATATATGTATATATATATATGTATATATATATATGAGAGACACTGCACTTATGTAATGTTTGTATTGCACTAAAAATTGCTTTATTAACAGTGTTTAAATGCACCTTTTTTTTTTAGCTTTTCCATTCCAGAAATATACATCAAACTTTCCAATTAATATTTAATATTCTTGTAAATGGGGATGGAACTTTAACAAGAAAGTATACTGTAGATCTTCTTATGGACCTTTTAAAAAACCCCAAAATTGCTGATTATCTCACGAGGTAAGAGGTTTCTCAAAAGTTCATTTTCTCTGCTAATATGAATGTAAAATAAAATATATTCCCCTGAAGTATGAATTATGCAATGTAGAATGATGTAAAGTGGCTACTTTTATGACATATATTGACTGATCAACTGTTTATGATATGGGCACTAGCTCTCTCTCTCTCTTCTGATTCAATTTTCTTAAAAACTAGCTGGATTGACCTCCCTGCTGTGTGTTGACTGCAGGAGAGCCAGACAGAAATTAATATAAATGGCACTGAACACTGATTTCACCTGATTTTCACAATTTTTATTAGATTCACTTTGGCCAATTGTTCCCAAGCTGTTAGGCTAGTCACACTCCTACCCACTGAAGATACCAGCAGTTAATTACCAAGCCTGATGACCAGATATGGTCTACTATTAGGGCAAATGCTTCAATATTCCTGAATGTGTAGGAGAGTGACAGTTGCTTGCATAGATGCAGCCTAGTTAAGGAAGCCCATCTAGGCCAAAAAAAGGGGCTTGAACCCAAAATGTAGAATCATATTTTAGGTGATAAATATTGACCCCATTTCTGTTCCACCTGATCACCAAATTAGTAAAACCACTTTTTCCGGTTTATAATAACCTAAGTTACATTTTTCATTGTAAAAAATTACTATATTTCCATGTTGTCCTTATCATGTAGAAAACCACTAGATCATTTATCTCAAAGGACTCCAAACAACTTTTTTTTTGCAGATATGAACATTTCAATTCTTGTCTGCATCAAGTGTTAGGCCTTCTCCATGGTAAAGATGCTGATTCTGCTTCCAAGGTATTTTCTTTGATAGTTTCATTTATTTACTGTGCATCAAGAACATTTATAGAATATTGTTAGTGACAGCTGCAAAGAGTTACTGGTACACAAAGGGTTACATTTTGAACTTGGCCAGTTAACTACTGTGTACCTGTAAAGTTGCTGGACACGCATCTTCGGGCTCTTCCCTGGACTTGTAGAGTTTGAGAAGGGAGATGATGCTCCTTCTCTTGTTTTGCAAGTGAGAGTTCTGTAGAGGCCTGAATAAAGAGCTGGAAGACAAAATGTCTGTGTCTTTTGAGAGACACTGTTTGTTGTCAGAGAGCTGGTGTCCAGCAACCTGTGTAAAAGGTAGAGTTCAGAAGTGCATGCGTTTTATTTTTTTCTGTGATTGTTCCAATCCTGGCAAAATTATGTGTTTGTGACTTGGAACTGTGATGGTTGTGCTGTATGAAGAACAAAATGCAGGCACAAATGTGGTGTGTGCTAAAAATAGGGAGTTTGTATGTTTCCTCTGGGTACTCTTGTTTCCTATTTCTAATAAAATAACCAATAGTGTGTGAATGTGATAGGAATCTTACAGTGGAAACTCCTAGTGCCTGCATATTCACATAATCCTAGGACCAAAAGCTCTGCTCTTTCTCTCAGAGGAAGCTATTGAGTGGAAAAGTCCCTGTTTAGATGTAGAAAATGTACAAATAGCTTTTAAACGTGTCAAAATAGAAAATGATGAAAATTACGAAAGTGCTGAATAGAGCACTTTGAATTTCCAATTTGACTTTATATCACCATTAGGGACAGTCCTAACTTGGTTACAAAGTTGGCTCAGCCGTTCATGAGATAACAGGCTAATGCAAGATGTGGGAAGTCACTCAAATAGTAGTCCCAACAATAACTTGACCATGTAGAAAGTTCCTGGCAACGTTAACAGAAATCCGTATGTTTATTTCACAATGGAAGTTTCCAAAGAGTAATAACTTGTAACAGAATTAAGAAACAAGTTGCGCTTATTAACCAGAACAGCCTTTTCAACTGGCCCAATGACCGCAGATGTCTTGCTCTTTTCAGCAACGCTTAGGCAGTTCGTCCATAGTTCAGTCTCCCAGAGACTTGTCTCAGGAGTGTATGCTTCCTTTTCACCGACCTCCCTTAGTTACCTCACGCTAAATCACTTCCTGCTTTAGGCAGAGAGCTTCCATCTTCTCATCACTTCCACACCAGCAGTGCTAATTGACTGCAGATTGTTCACAGCATCTGTATTTCTCTCTACATTGTGTCTCAGAGCCTTCTGGGAGATATGTACCTTCCCTCTAGAGTTCTCCAAGATACTGTTACCTTTGACAGTTCTATACGCGTTTACTTAGTCTGCACTTTAATTCTGCTTTGATTCTACGACTTACATTTGTTTTTAAAAATGTTTTTTTATTTTGTAGGATTTTCTCATGCATGAATATGTATGTAAAATATATATATCTCCAGTTAACAAAAGATGCTGAACATTGGCATTATTTTCTAAATATCTCTAGAAAAGGGTTTGCTTTACCTTTGGTTAACTTGTTTAATTAGATCCTGGCCACATCTTCCAAAGGCATTATTATATTGGAAGCTGGGGAATGGTGTTATGTGTGGATGTTATGCGCTTTTGGGTTTGCACCAACAGGCGGATCCATACAGCAGACTTGTATTAACTCTTGGGCAGTGATGTGTGGTCGTCACAAGTTACATTTTATTTCTATTCATTGTGTCTTTTTCATGTTTTAGGTACTGGAACTCTTGCTTGCGTTTTGCTCCGTGACTAGTTTGCGTTGCATTCTACGACAAGCCGTATTTGACCAAGCTGGTAAACCTGGTGCAGGCAGTGGAAGACTTGGTCCTGGCACTAAATCTTCAGAACCAGCCGTGTCCCTTGTTCATTGGTCAAGCCAGTCCCTCGAAGCACCTCAGAATTGTGCAGTGTTGGCACTAGAGCTATTTAAAGAAGTGTTTGAGGTACGTCTCTTGGTGTATTTGCGCATTTCATAGTATTTTTTTTTTTTTCAGAATTAATTTTAAAGTACTTTAATACAGCAGATTTCAACTTTAGTTCTGAAACTTGTTTTGATTCAGGATGCCATTGATGCTGGTAGCTGCCAGTCAGCTGAGCGCTTTGTAGATCTACTTCTGCCTGTCATTCTTGAGCAGCTTCAGATTCCTGATCATGAACTGGATGAAGCACTGGCAAAGAAGAGGTGTGAAAGGGTAGCAAAAGCTTTGGATGTCTTGATAAATATCCTTCTCGGGGTTCTAAATTGGGGGTTTGTTATGAAGCTAAAGATGTGAAATTATATTTAATAGACATGTCTTTCAACCCCAACTGATGTATGTAGTGAAATCGTTTTTAATATTTAAAAGTATTAATTTATGAATTTCATATCTATTTGGGAATTGTACAAATGTTCTCCAACCCAGCCTAATATATTGTAATTATAAATAACAAATGGCCAGATATAACCGTTACCTGTAGTAGTTGCCCATTGCATCCATCACATTGCTTTCTAATACAGGTATGGGATCCTTTATTCAGAAACCTGTTATCCGGAAACCCATTATCCATAAAGCATAGAATAACGGAAAGGCTGTCTCCCATAGACTCAATTTTATCCAAATAATCCATTTTTTTTTTTAAAAAAATGATTGCATTTTTCTCTGTAGTACTAAAACAGTACCTTGTACTTGATCCAAACTAAGATATAATGAATACTTACTGGAAGCAAAACCAGCCTATTGAGTTTAATGTTTACGTGGTTTTCTAGTAGACTTCAGGTATAAAGATCCAAATTACAGAAATATCACTGTGCTGGTCCGGTGCAAATAGTACATTTTATAGCGCTAGAATTAATTGGGATTTTTTTTCTAGAATGCCGTAACATTTCTTATGTAAATGATTTATAAATGTAGGGTTTCTAGTAGCATCCATATATTCTGCTGTTATTCTTAACTGAAAGTCACTTCTTTGCGGAGAGGATGTATTAAAGTTCCGCGTTACACGAATACTTGCTGTGAACCGTTTTGTCTCCATGGTGGATTATCAGTTTTCATGCAGTGGTGTGGATACTGGCACAAAAATGGTAGATTCAGAACTTTTGTAAGTATGCTCCCTTTACTTTTTAAAAAAATTTTAGGCATTCCCTCAAATTAAATCAAATTAAGCACATACATGTTAAATGCATAATGTACCAATTCTTTTTCAATTTAATTTGTAAATTCATTGGTTTGTGTACAATTTTGGACAGAAGTTAAGAAAAAAGTTGGTGATGTCTATTTGATTTTTGTTTTAAGCAAAAATTCCACAGATGTCATTTTGAAATCATTGGATCTCATGAGCAGAGTAAAGCAGCTGGTGACAAATATGGAAGCTGCATTCTACAAAATCTTGCAGGTAAATTTTTTGTGGCACTTGTAAGAGAGTCTGCAGATATTTTCACTTCATTGTTGTAACATGACTAAATATACAGTAGCTAAAACTTTCAATTAACTAATGCTTCAATATGAATTCAATAGTGTCATTGATTCCTTGAATTTTTTCTTAAATATTTACTAATAACTATTGAATAAACCAAAAGATAATTTAAAAAATGTGATCATTGCTCATAGCCTTTTGACTGGATTCAACATGTTAGAACAATAATTCTTTTGGCTGGCTTGTTATAAGAAATGCTAAATGTTGATACTGAATAATATTTATCAACTTAGCCTATTAAATCAAAGGGCCAATTGGACAAAGTCTTAAATTCTGTCAAAGTTTGATGCCCAGAAAACCTACATGATTTATCAATCTTTACTACAGGTATGGGATCCATTATTCGGAAACACGTTAGCCAGAAAGCTCCAAATTATGGAATGGCTGTTTCCCATAGACTCCATTTTATCCAAATAATACGTTTTTAAAATGATCTTCTTTTTCTCTGTAATAATAAAACATTAGCTTGATCCCATCTAAGATATAAGTAATCCTTATTGGAAGCAAAATCAACCTATTGGATTTATTTAATGTTTATTTATTTACATGATTTTCTAGTAGACTGAAGGTATGAAGATCCAAATTACAGAAAGATCCATTATCCGGAAAGCCCCAGGTCTTGAGCATTCTGGATAATGGGTCCGATACCTGTATTATTATTTATTATATTTAGAAAAGCAAGTAACTACTCCTGGTCTCGGACATTTAGGGGCCTATTGATTAAACTCGTATTAATCAAAAAAAATTCTTAGAACAAAGTCAACCAAACTCTCTTCCACTAATTTAATTCTTTGATCAAGAATTTTTCTCGAAAAAGGTCAGACTGAAAAAATGCTATGAAAAAAATCCAAGTCAATATGTATTGTGCGATTGACACCCCGAAAACTCAAAATTTTTTTTTGGATTATCTGACGAAAACCCCCCCCGACTTTATATACTTATGCAGCGCACAGTGTTAAGAAACAATATCAGGGGCATCTGGCATTGACTTCTACATGACCTTGACAGGTTTGAAATGGAGAATTTTTTTTTTGGATTTTTTAGCAGCTTTGGGGTATATAATAAATATCAAAATTTCAGTTTTTATTTTTCCATGAAAAATTTGTTTTCCCCCTAAAAACTCTACCAGAAAAAAAGGGTTAATAAATAGGCCCCTTAAGGTTAAAATACTAGTGCACAGAATGATTTCTTCTACCCATAACCACACACTGATTGCAAGAATGTAAGTGTTAAAATTATACCTTTTTTATCAGTAGCATTTACTTTCATGCAAGTGTAATCTTAAATGTAATCTCATCAACCCAGCATTTACTATTTTAATTTTCTATAAATTGTTTGTTTTTGCAGGATCATCGCTTGATCACCCCATTATCATTTGCATTAACATCCAAAAACAGAGAGAGAGTGCATGCAGGACTTAGAATATTGTTTGAAGCTGCACCTTTGCCCGGCTTTCCTTCCCTAGTGTAAGGAAACTCGTTCTTTTAAAATTATATCGATTGTTGATATATATATGATGGTTGATTATATATGATGAGTTGAAATGCAGTACAGGTATTGGTTCTTTTATATGGAATGCATGGAAACTTGCCTTCTCTGTATAGCTAGGTTTCTGTAGCTTGGTACACCCTTTCATAGGACCACACAATTGGATTGTTTTAGCAAGAGCATTGAATTTTGTATGTTATTAGGACATAAAATCAGAAAAAGTTAAGAATCCTTTTCTTAAAGGAAAACTATACCTCAGAACAAAGTAGGTCTTTATGACATTATATCAAACAGCTCATGTGTAAAACCTGCTTCATCTCCATAAAAAATTGTCCTAAAAATACATTTTTTTCATAGTATGTGCCATTAGATAATCCTAAATAAAAAAATACCATTTTAAGAACTAAGGGCCGTCCCCTGGGATCATATTGTTCAGAGTGCACACAAACAATCCAGGGGCACAAATAAGTTTTAGGGTGCATGAGCCAACTGATAGACAAAGTTCTGTCTTTTGCTCAAATACTTCTTCCTGTCACAGAGCTGCAGTATTTCTGGTCAGGTGATCTCTGAGGGAGCACACAGACCATCACAAATTGTCAGCTCAAGGGAACAGTTGGAAAAGGGCAATATTTACTGATATTACAGTTTGGTAAGTTTCTTTAATAGCTTACTTAATATGATATAAACTGCTGGTTAAGTATTCATTCTGGGGATATAGTTTTTCTTTAAACAGGACTCCATGAAAAATGGCATTTCCATATTTTGCAGCTTTTAAATAACGTCCCTTTAAATACTTTTTTTGTAATTTCTCAAAATTAGATATTTTTAGTGTATATAAAATTTATTTCTCTTGCCTAATTGGGGGACACAGGCACCATGGGGGATGAAGATCCTGCAGCTTGGAAAAGGACACTAACTTGTTAACTTTTGACTCCTCCTCCTGCTCTGGGCTTCATCCCCTGCCTCCTCCTCCTATATCCAGTTTCTTTTAGTGTCCTCAGAGGAGAAGACACAGAAAAACTTGTGGCTGGAGCAATTGATCTAGGACCACGGTTATGATCATGCCACAGATGGGGGCCATTGATCATTTTCACGCGCCCCCCCCAGCTGTTTTAGGTTCCAACCTAAAAAGAAAAGATCCTGTGCCCAACAGCCTTTCCGCTCTACGGAGGTCTGCAGGCTAGCTCCCCTCATTCCCTGTGACTGCGTTTCCGCTCTACGGAGGTCTTGCTATTCACATAATTAATTTTTTAATTTTTTATTGTTTCCTTGTGTTTAGCAAGATATATATATTTTTTATATCTACAGGGATTTTCAAGTTCCATGGGCACTCAAAGGCTGGATGGACTGGGTGAGTATATCTATGTCACCTGTGTCCGCCTCTCCCCCCTCCTAAGGGCCCAACTCACAGGCGCGCTCCCTAAGTCACACAGCGCTCGTCACTCAGCGCCATTCTCAGGCGCGCACTTCCGGTTCTCTCTGTATCCTGGGCGCCATGCGGCGGTGATACGCAACTGGTCACTGGCGCCAAAACGAGCGGAACAACGCACTTCCGGTTGTTCGCTTCGCAGCCGGCATCCTCCTGCGCACTTCAGCTCTCCCGCGACTGCTCTCCTGTCGCCCACACCAGAGAGACACCGGACCCCTCACTTGAGACACAACCTTTCAGGCGAGTACTCGATACACTGCTCCTATGCGCATTAGGCTGCCTGTATTTTATGCTGACATGTGTGACTTAGGGAGATGGGAATAATCAATATTTCCCTTCTCTATTGCAGGCTCTATTCCAAAGGCCCTGCGCCAGGTTATCCCCTGCCCCTCCTTTTATCTTTATATAAGGAGTTTTCAGGCTGTATTGCCACCACGATATGGCAGACAAAACAGAGGAGCCCAGGACCTCAAAGTCCTCAGCACCTTCTCGCAAGGCTGCACAAGTGTCTTACCTTGCATGTGCAGTGTGCAACACCAAATTTCAGAGTGTTTCGTCTGAATCTGTGTGCGCAGCGTGTAGACACCCTCCCTCTCCACCTGTCGCAAACACAGCCAGCACTGCCAGCACTTCAGACACCGATTTGGTCCGTGCTCTCTCTATCTCACTTGCTGGACTACAAAATTTATCCCGCATTCCTGAGACTTTAGACAAGGTTCTAGAAAGACTGTCTAATCCTACTAGGTCACAGGACAATAGACCTACTGCCTCTAAACGATCCGTTATCTCGCCCCCAGATTCCCCTGGGGAACAGTTTAGCCCCTCTGATGAGGAGGGACAAATTCCTTCGGGCGACGATTCAGAGGATCAGTCTGACCCAGATCAGGACACTCCCAGAACCCCTAGGGAGGTAGAGGGACTTATACAGGCAGTACTTACAACGCTCAATATCGAAGACACAAATTCGACTGTAGAGCCAGCCAAGAACATCTTTAAGAGGCAAAAGAAAGCCACTTACATCTTCCCAGCATATGAGCAATTAGAGGAAATTGTCAAATCTCAATGGAAAACCCCTGATCACAGAGTGCAAATCTCCAGGCGTTTTTCCCAAACCTATCCTTTCCCACAAGATTGCATTGATCTCTGGTCATCCCCTCCGGCGGTTGACCCACCAGTTTCCAGACTTTCCAAGGCCACCACTATTCCTGTGGCAGACGCAGCGTCATTCAAGGATCCAATTGACAAGCGTCTAGAAGGATTCTGCAAGGCAACCTTTACAGCTTCCGGTATGGCTCTGGGCGGCCGTCTAATGTCCTTTCGAGAGGTGTGGAAAGACCAAATACGGGACCTCTGGGTCACTCAAGTTGTGTCTCAGGGTCTCCTCATAGACTTTGTTCATCGTCCTCCCCGCAGATTTTTCATATCCCGACTGCCCCTGGATGTTCCCAGAAGGCAAAAGTTCCTCTCAGTAATCCAAAACCTCTGTTCGGCAGGAACTATTCAACCAGTGCCTCCAGGGGAAAGAGGATGGGGATACTATTCCAACCTTTTTATGGTCCCCAAAAAGGACGGTTCCCTGAGACCGGTTTTGGACTTAAAGGACCTCAACCCCTTTGTGAGAAAGCTCCATTTCAAAATGGAATCCATACAGTCGGTTTTGGCATCCATGGAGGAAAACGAATTCATGTCAGTCATAGACGTCAAGGACGCCTACCTCCATATCCCGATTCACCCGAATCATCACAGATTCCTCAGGTTTCACGTCAACGGCTCTCATTGGCAGTTCGTGGCGCTGCCATTCGGTCTATCGTCCGCTCCCAGGACCTTCACCAAGGTGATGGCAGCAGCACTAGAACAGCTCAGGATCAGGGGCATCACAGTTATTCCCTACCTGGACGACCTCCTGGTCAAGGGCCCGTCTGCGGCGATTGCCCAGTCACACACTTCACAGACACTCAAGGCTCTGGAGACCCTGGGTTGGGTCATCAACTACAAGAAGTCACATCTCTGCCCGACTCAGACCATAGAATACCTGGGGCTGATTCTAGACTCCCAACGAGCGACGGTCTTCCTTCCACAGGAGAAGGCCAAAGTCTTACGGACGCGCATACAGACTCTCAGATCAGTCTCCCCGGTCCCTCTTCGCACGGCCATGCGAACGCTGGGTACAATGGTCGCCTCATTCCCGGCCATCCCATATGCCCAATTCCACACCAGGCCTCTCCAACACCTGATTCTCCGGCATCAACGGAGGGATCGACGGCACTTGGACCGCCTGATCGTGATCCCGGTGCAGGTTCAGAAGTCCCTTCTCTGGTGGACCCACCCTCTCCGTTTCACGCAGGGAAGGCCCTTTCCCAACCACACTTGGACGGTGGTCACGACAGACGCGAGCCTAACAGGGTGGGGCGGAGTTCTAGGCCAAAGAACAGCCCAGGGCTGTTGGAGCCAAGAGGAGAGACTTCTCCAGATCAACTTATTGGAACTAAGAGCCATCCTGTACTCACTGCTACAATTCTCGCCATTCCTTCGGGGCAAGGCAGTGAGGATTCAGTCGGACAACGTGACCGCTGTGGCTTACGTGAACCACCAAGGGGGCACTCGCAGTCCCGCGTCCTTACTGGAGGCAGCCAAGATTCTGACTTGGGCAGAAGCCAACATTCCAGAGCTCTCCGCGGTACACATACCAGGGGTCGACAACTGGCTCGCAGACTACCTGAGCAGAGAAACTCTGGATCAGGGCGAGTGGAGTCTCAACCAGGAGGTTTTCCAACTGATCGTGGACAGGTGGGGTCTTCCAGAGGTGGATCTCATGGCATCCAGATGCAACCGGAAGGTTCAGAACTTCGTTGCCAGAAGCATAGACCCGTTGGCTCTCGCGGTAGACGCTCTGGTGATTCCATGGAACTTCGCCATGGCCTACGCATTCCCTCCACTAGCTCTGCTTCCGAGACTCATCAAGAAGATAAAGAGAGAGGGAACTCGGACCATCCTTGTGGCACCCTACTGGCCAAGACGGGCTTGGTTCGCCGACGTGGTGGACCTGTCCATCGACGTCCCATTTCATCTCCCGGCAAGGGAGGACCTGCTAACACAAGGGCCCGTCAAACACCCGAATTCTCCTCGCTGGGCTTTAACGGCGTGGCTCTTGAAACCTTAGTCCTTCGAAGATCGGGGGTCCCCACGGCAGCCATTCCAACCTTGCTTCGGGCACGTAAGCCAGTATCCGCGAAGGTCTATCATAGAGTGTGGAGAACCTTCATCGGCTGGTGCGAACAAGGAGACGTAGATCCACAGAGGGCCTCCGAGAGTGACATTCTTTCCTTCCTCCAAGATGGGCTCAACAAGGGCTTGGCGCTGAGCTCTCTGAAGGTGCAGGTGTCGGCCCTTTCCATTCTCTTCCAGAAAAGATTTGCCTTACGGAGCCATATCAAGACTTTTTTACAAGGAGCGACTAGAATCGTGCCTCCCTATCGATGTCCGGTTCCCCCATGGGATCTCAATTTGGTTCTCTCCGTCCTTCAGGAGGACCCTTATGAACCTATTGCGGTCATTCCGCTAGCCACACTTACCGAGAAGGTTGTTTTCCTACTGGCAATCACGTCTGCACGTAGAGTTTCGGAACTGGCTGCGCTCTCTTGCAGGTCCCCGTTCACCATCATCCACAGGGACAAGGTCGTTCTTCGTCCCACGCCTGACTTCCTCCCCAAGGTTGTCTCAGAGTTTCACCTCAACCAGGACTTGATAGTTCCTTCGCTGTGTCCGGAGCCCCGGAACCCCTTGGAGACCAAGCTAAACAAGTTGGATGTGGTTCGAGCAATCACGGCATACTTAGATGCAACACAAGGGATGAGGAGGTCTGACTCTCTTTTTGTTCTCCCGAGTGGCCCCAAGAAGGGCACGAAAGCTTCCAAGGCAACGATAGCTAAGTGGATCAGATCCACCATCATCAGAGCATACTCCGTGAAGGGCAAGGAGCCTCCACTTCAAGTTAGAGCTCACTCAACACGAGCCTTGAGCACATCTTGGGCAATTCGTCATCAAGCGTCTGTTGAGCAAGTCTGCAGAGCAGCTACATGGGCATCTCCGCATACCTTCACGCGCTTCTATAGGCTGCACACACAGGCCTCAGCCGAAGCCAGCTTCGGGAGGAAGGTGTTACAGGCTGTCATTACCTGATCATCTTTGGGGTTACAGTGTCCCGCCCTCAGGGGTTGCTTTGGGACATCCCCATGGTGCCTGTGTCCCCCAATTAGGCAAGAGAAAGAGAGATTTTTGTACTTACCGTTAAATCTTTTTCTCTTGTCCTATATTGGGGGACACAGGCCTTCCCGCCCTGTTGTTTACTACTGTGCAATGTATTGCGTTTGTGTATAGTTACTCCGTTTTGGGAGTCCTTGTTTTGAGGGTTCTGAGGGGGTTGAGGACTCCTTCTCTGTTTTGGGTTGCTTATCTTATACTCCTCTTCGGTTGAAACTGAATATAGGAGGAGGAGGCAGGGGATGAAGCCCAGAGCAGGAGGAGGAGTCAAAAGTTAACAAGTTAGTGTCCTTTTCCAAGCTGCAGGATCTTCATCCCCCATGGTGCCTGTGTCCCCCAATATAGGACAAGAGAAAAAAATTTAACGGTAAGTACAAAAATCTCTTTTTTTGGATTCCTGGACCTTCTTTCGACTTTTTTTTTTAACCGATTGGCTAATTATTTCTGTAATTTAATTCCTTATATTATACAGGCTTGGAGAGAGCATTGCTGCTAATAATGCATACATACAGCAAGAGACAGATTGTCCACCAAAAAGATTTGCTGTGCAAGTTACTTCCAATAACTGTAAAACACCACAATCTTCAAACATTCAGAGTATTGATAATTCATCCACAAAAATGCAAGATCTCATATTAAAGCTTCAGACTGGAATGGAGGTAAGTTAAGCATATTTATCATTCTTGGAGACCTCTGTATCCATATCAGACAAAAATAAAATTCTTTGTCTTCTGATCCTTTTTTAAGCTAAAAGATCAAGCGAATGATGTGAGAATTTCAGATATCATGGATGTATATGAACAAAAGCTGTCTGCCCTAGCGGTGAGTATGTAATTGTGGTGAATTAACTCCATATGTGTGCCAGAATATTGTTTTATATTTATGCCTATATTCTGTTCTTTTTACAGTCTAAAGAAAGTAGACTGCAAGATTTGTTGGAAGCAAAAGCACTGGCGCTTTCCCAAGCTGATAGGCTGATTGCTCAGTACCGATGCCAAAGAGCTCAAGCTGAAGCAGAGGTAACAATGATGCAGTCCAGATGAATATATCAACACTTCTAAAGTCATTCTGCACATAAACTTAAAACGTTTTTATTGCTTTCTGTACAGAAAACCAAACCTTTAGACCAATCATGGGTTGTATTGTTGCCTGTGTTTAAGTGTGAGCGGGGAAAATGTTACAAAAGTTCTCCCATTGTGAGGTTGAAGGGTTTAAATATTAAATTACTGTTGTCATTTGTATATGCACCTGAGGAAGGCTGAAAAATGTAGTGCATGATTATCCCTGCAATAAAAACACTGACGATACAACACTTGTGCTCTCCAGGTGCTTTGTTCATAGTTTCCATTGCCAACCATTGAAAATGTTGTTCATGCTTAAGGTGAATCACCAAGAACAAAACCCCCAAGTACAAAAAATTAAAATGTGTCCCAAATTGTAAAATTTTTATCAATACAAAGCTTTTATAAATTGTGTACTTCCCTTATGCTAGAATTGCATGTTTTGCTGCTTCCATCTTTGCCTGTTGAAAGATAGGACTGAAAAAAAAACCTGCTGTCATCTAATAGTTTGCAGTGGAGCGGCACCTTTAAACTGTCACTACATTTATACTCTCTCACATTCTGTTGGATGATACCTGGCAGCCATTTTCTTTGAACAGGAATTACCGGAGTTTTGCAAAATATGCATTTCTGAATTAAAATCGGTGCTAAATTTAACAGATTTTTTTTAAAAAAAAGATAGAAAACACTCCTGCTCCTTAAAAAGTCATTTAAAAGAATTAGTTTACTACATTTATAATCACAGCATCTGGGAATGCATATTCTGTTTTTTGTTGTTTTGTGTTGAAAGCAGCTGCTAAACCAGTCCTAGTACCACAAATAGCATGGACTGTTTCTATGCAATACCACATTACTTAGTGTGTCTGTTGTGAGATTACAATTTCCCATCCTGTGTCCATGTTAAAGTTATTCTATAGCCATTTATGTATTTTTACATTGCAGGCTAGAAAGCTTGCCGCACTGTTAAAAGACACAGAAAGGAGGAATGAAGAGCTGAGTTTACTCTTGAAGTCACAGCAGATAGAATCCGAGAGAGCAAAGAGTGATATTGAGCAGCTGTTCCAGCATAGCAAAAAACTGCAAGCTGTTGCTGATGAACATGAAAAATTAAAGATCTCCTATGCTGACCATCTTATCAAGTAAGAACTTTACATAAAATAAATATCTGTAAGTAAGAACTTTACATAAAATAAATATATGTAAGTAAGAAACATTCAGAAAGAGTTGCTGAAATCTTTCTATTTTCTTATAATGGTAAGATCAGGTGTTTTCTCTGAGCAACAAGCTTGTAAATACTTTCTATATACTGTATAAATATAAATCTGTTATTACTATTATTTTGCTTTTCCACTTGGCTTGTACTGATTATACCAAGTGTTATACTTTACAACCACTGCATCAAAAATGGACACTGCTTAGCTAATTGCAGGCTCTGAATGGATTCAGCAGTGGTTGTCAGACTTTTTAGTTCAAGTAAGACCTAACATTTTGCCAATGACCCCTTACAGAGCTAGAAGAACTCTGTTACAGCAATTCAGGTACAGGACATAAAATCAGGACAATTCCGTTTCCCTTGTAGGTATGAGTTGTGTGAGAAACAATACAAAGAATTACAAGCGTCATACAATCTGCTAACTAAACAAGCTGAAACAATGAAAAAGCTGAATGATTCTCTAAAAGTGCAGAATGAACAGTAAGTCATTTTTATTTTTTGTTTAATTTGTGGGTTCCTCAGCCTAACCTATTTTTCCTGTCAAAAACAACTGTCATGTGGGTCATAGACCAATTTCCATGATCTAAGAAACTGAGCATGGCTATTTGAAAGGTGCAATTGCCAAACCATGAGAATTTTGTGCAGCAGAGGGAGCACACTAATAGAATATTTACACCTAACAAAAAATAAAGCTCTAGATGAGATACATAATTATTAAAGATCCCCTGCAGTGTGGATATTTCCTCTTGTTAAATGTCTGTGTTCTTATTAGAAATGTTCTCTGCAGTAAAATTCGCTAATAAATGTAGCTAACCAAGCAGAAACTTAATATTTCAGGACTATTGCACAACTTAATGAAGTGGAGAACCAACATAAAGATTTAACTAAGCAACTGCAAGACAGAGATGGTAAAATAACAAGTAAGTGATTTTCTATCCATTAAAATGTTGAATTCTGTAAACGTTGCTGTAACCATTTAGTATGCAAAATATTTTTTTTGCATTTTGGATAATAGAGGGGATGCAATATGTACAATAAACTATCTATAAAAGGCTATTTTACTAACACACCCAGTTCCAGGCCAGGGAAGTCTAAACCTATACCTCTCTTAAGACTTTGAGAGGCTATGCCTAACTATTTATATGCTGCTGCCATATTTCTTCAATGCCATTTAGTCTGTTTTTTGCATTCTGTCGAGGTTTGTATAATTAAATCTGTTTCCTTATAGATTTGCAGCAAAAACTAAAGGTATTGGAGGAAAAGATAAAAACAAAACAAAAAGAGAAAGAAGATATGGAAGAAACTATAGATATTCTTCGCAAAGAACTAAGTAAAACTGAACAGGCACGGAAAGAATTGAGCATTAAGGTAGGACTTTGAACAATTAAAATGAATGTTTCTCAATATTATGAAATGTAGTATAATGAATGACCTGATTGTTGGTTAAAAAATTGACTTTTAATATAAGCTTAGGGTCACTTTCTCATGATCATGTACACACCCCCGGGAGTAGAACACTGGATCTCCTGTACCACTATTCATGTGTTCTGCACAGGTGAATATAAGTAATTAGTACAGAAGGTATCTGAAAGGAGAACAAATATTTAAGCTACAGTGTTCTTATTTTGTTGTGCTTTCAGTGGCACAAAGTTTCCATTTGCTTGTGTTACGGACTGTTTAAAGTATTCTATTTCTAAATTTTTCAGTGCTATTGTAGCATCTGCACGTAGTTGCATGTATACTATAGAAGGTCAGTCATTTACAGTAAATCTTTCCCCCAAAAAATGTGTTCCATAGGCTTCTTCTTTAGAAGTTCAGAAGACTCAGCTGGAAGCACGTTTAGAGGAGAAGGAAGCAGTCGTGAAATTACAGCAAGAAGAACTAAACAAGCATTCACATATGATTGCGATGATACACAGTCTGAGTGGTGGAAAACTCAACACAGAGAACGTGAACCTCAGTCTCTAGAAATACATGGTTTAATTTATATAGCAGCCCTGGCCATATCTAGCAAGTGTTGTTCCATACACTTCGTTATGGACAATCTAGACAACAAGAAACCTGACAGTGCCCTTTAAGATTATTCATTTTTCTTTTTTTTATTACAATACTAGTGTACAGAACAGATTTTATCTATTTTATTAAAGGTGTCCGTATTTAGTATGCTTATTTAGGTATGGTGTCACGTCATCCTAAGTATACATTATTTCCAAAGAACAATGACTTTTTTGCTGATTTTAAATAACACGTTTATCCAATGAATTGTATGCCTCCAATTGATCTGCTTTCAGTATAGGAACAGTAACATCAAAAAATTTAAAGCGTTTTAAGTTATACAAATATAATGCAGTGTTGCCCTGCACTTGGAAAACTGCTGTTTGCTTCAGAAACACGACTATTGTTTATATAAATAAGATGCTGTGTAGCCATGCGGGCAGCTATTCAAAAGAGAATAGGCTCAGGTTACACAGAAGATAAGCTATGCAGAACATAATGGTGTAATCTGGTATCCATTTTTTAACCTGCGCCATATAGCCTTTTTTCCCAATTGCCACCATTGTTACTCAGCAGTCTGGTTATATAAACAATAGTAGTGTTTCTGAAGCAAACAGATCAGTTTTACCAGTGCAGGGCAACAGTACATGATATTTTCATTACTTTAAAACACTTTAATTTTTTGGTTTACTGTTACTTTAAGCTTTGTATATGTATCTTCTGGCCATCTGTATTGAATGTTTCCCTCTTAACCATATTTTCAGATGCACTTTTTGTAAAAATACTGTAGTTTTAGTATTTTAGCTCATTCACAATCTGAACCTGATAAATAAGGTCCATAGTATTTTTTAAACAATTCCATTCTTATGCGCCTCATCATGGGTTTACGTAGCAAGAAGCTTGAATGTAGAAATAATGAGCATTATCTTGGCTCTGTATTTTGTCTTTAAATTTAGCCTCAATTTAAAAAAAAAAAAAAAAAATAGTCCCTCTTTGTTTGTGTATATATATTTATATATTAAACACGTAAATAAGTATTTGCTGCTTTTTTCATTTTTTTTTTCATAGTTTTCCACCATTGTGAAATGTTTTAACATTGCTTCTGTGCTTTCAGAATCATTTAGGTACAGGACTTAAACTGATTTAATTGGCAAATATTTATGATCTGGGCAGTAAAGGTTCAGACTACAGATCATAATCCATAATTCTAGTGGCCATTGGAGAACAAATTGCTCCAGGGACCCCTTGTCTCTGCATTTGGACCCCTAGTTTACCCCCCCCGGTGGCCTATCTGCTTCCATCCATGTAAGCAAGGCACACTTTTGACACTAATGAGCAACGCAATTTTAAACATGTGCAAAACTAAAGACTGATTGCAGTTATGCTGAGTGAATCCATTTAAGGAGTTGTCTAGTCCCATTATGTGCACTGTAGTTAAAAGGGATATAATTATATCCAGTAAATTATACCTGGATGATCCTAAACCAATTTGATACCTGGAAGCTAAAACTGCAGCTAAAGGTCATATAGAAAAATGAGCCCTACAGGGGACGCTCCCTGCAAAATATTGCTTTTGCTCTTTGATAGCGGACTTCTGCATTGGGATTGAGTTTTTGGCAATATGGATATATCCACCTTATGAGTATTTCCCCATTCAAAGAGAAACATGTTTGAACCTGAGTTGTCACTCTTTCTCTATCAAATTTTTTTTTTTTTTTCTAAATAAAAGTGCTTTGTTTATTTAAAAGGGTACAGCAGAAAATCTCTGGACAAAACAGTTGCTGACCTACTGATTTACAAACCGGAAAAATAAAATCATAAAATTCTCTTTAAACGTAGGGCATACCTGAAAGTTTTAGAACGTATGTCTTTAAACCAGATGACAAAGTCCTCCACTTTTTTTTTTATTATTTTTTTTAAAAAGATGCCCAAGTCGTTTTTTGCAGTTAATTATAGGGAGTCCATTTTTTATCCCAATTAACTGCAACAAGTCTTAATAGCTGCAAGAATTGAATAGTCCGTGTAAACCAGTGCTTCAGCCATGATGCTGTATAAAACCACCAAACCTACTGCACCTTCTCATCCATCTCATCGTCTAGTTCCTTTAAACAAGTATAGAAATGACTGCTTCATCTTGGATGATAAGTTGAAGCAACTCATCATTGACCTAACCTATATATATATATATATATATATGTAAAACCAAACAATTCTGACAACTATGACATTTAGGGGCATATTTATTAACTTTGGAGACCAACATCACCAGTAAAGCTCCCCATAGACGCGACGATTCTTCTTGCCGAACGACCAATTTTAGGGAAGCCCGACCAATCCTTCGAAATTATCATGCGGTTAGTGGTATTCGAACGATCGTGCATCTTACGGTTTTTCGGGTGACATCTGTCAGGAAACTGGTCAGCCAGGTCAAAAAATCTTTGTCGGTCCCAGTGCAATCTATCTATGTTTGCAGGGCCAAGCAGGCAGCTCCCCTTTGTTTTCCTGGCAAATTGGTCTTTTTAGTTGATGGTAAATTCGTACGATCGTTCTGAGAAGATCATGGTCTCACGATCAGGATCTGATCTTTTAAAAATCTCAACATCTATGGCCAGCTTAATGTTGCTCATAGCAACCAATCAGATATTTGCTTTTGTTTTCTGACTATTGAAATCTAATGTGCAACATTGTTGGCAGAGGTGGTCTCTATGATGATCGCACAGGGAACACTCGGTACAGCAACTTGTCAGAAGATTTACTTGTGAATCACTCAGGGATAACAGAGCACATTTAACAGCATGGAAAACCAACAACAATATGGTAGAAGGAAGAGGAAACCGAAAACAGAGTGCATTAATATGCCATTGAAAACACACATTAACAAAATTCACATTGCCACCTTGTGACTGTTTTAGTAAAGCACACATAGTTTAAAGGAGAAGGAAAGGTTAAAATGAAGTAAGCTTTATCAGAAAGCGCTATATAAATACACCAGTAAATCCTCAAAGTAATGCTGCTCAGTCATCTGTCAAAAGAAACACCACATTTCTTTCCTTCTTTTATGTACACATGGGCTTCTGTATCAGACTTCCTGTTTTCAGATTAAACCTCCAGGGCTTGGGCTTGAGCATGCTCAGTTTGCTCCTCTCCCCCCTCCCTTCTGTAATCTCAGCTCAGAGCAAGCAACGAGAGACTAAGGCAGGAAGTGATGTCACAGCAAGCTAAGATCATAGCTCCTATCCTACACAGACCATGTCTAGAGCTGTTTACTCAGGTTTGGAAGAGCATTCTAAAAAATAAAAATGCCATTCTAGCTTGCACTGTTGTGGCTAATCTATTGGTAATAAACTGTCTTGGTAGCTTTCCTTCTCCTGTAAGCATACATGCTGTTGCATATATTCCAAAAAACACCACCAGTGATGTTTTTCTGCAATGTTCATTAATACTCTCCTTAGAGTCCATTTAAGCTACTGAATACTTGTCAGTACCTCTACCACATGACTGCATTCTAGCATTGACTATTCATGTCACTGCAAACTTAAAGGGATACTGTCATGGGGAAAAAAAAATAAATAAAAAATGAATCAGTTAATAGTGCTACTCCAGCAGATTTCTGCGCTGAAATCCATTTCTCAAAAGAGCAAACTGATTTTTTTTTATATTCAATTTTGATATCTGACATGGGGCTAGACATTTTGTCAATTTCCCAGCTGCCCCTGGTCATGTGACTTGTGCCTGCACTTTAGGAGAGAAATGCTTTCTGGCAGGCTGCTGTTTTTCATTCTCAATGTAACTGAATGTGTCTCAGTGGGACATGGGTTTTTACTATTGAGTGCTGTTCTTAGATCTACCAAGCAGCTGTTATCTTGTGTTAGGGAGCTATCTGGTTACCTTGCAGTACAGCAGTAAAGAGTGATTGAAGTTTATCAGAGCACAAGTCACATGACTTGGGGCAGCTGGGAAATTGACAATATGTCTAGTCCCATGTCAGATTTCAAAATTGAATATAAAAAAATCAGAGAAATGGATTTCAGTGCAGAATTCTGCTGGAGCAGCACTATTAACTGATTAATTTTGAATTTTTTTTTTCCCATGACAGTATCCATTTAACTTCACTAAGGTGTCCTTACAAGTTCAAAGGGCAATACAAAAAACAAAATGGTGGTATAAAGGTGATACCTTTATTGGCAAACTAAGATAATCCTAGAAAGCTTTCAGAAGATTTTATTTTATTTTTTCAAGCTGAATATAATGAAGCTGTGGTGTTCTCTATTTATACAAATGGACGAAATGGATTCCTACTGGTCTGTCCATTTTTTTTTGTTATTGGTTATGGTGAAGGGGGGGGTGTATTTCTCTCTCTCAGACTTTGACCAGTTTCTCCTATATACAGTCCTCCTCCTGTGTCCAGAATCTTTATTTTGTCCGAGATCAGGATGTTTGGGTAGGTTTTGCATTGTTTTTTGACACAGGATTATGTTCCATTTTTGGTGGGTTGTGATAAGGCACTTCTTGTTACAGGTATAGGATCCCTTATCTGGAAACCCGATATCAGGAAGCTCCGAATTATGGAATGGCTGTCTCCCATAGACTCCATTTTATCCAAATAATCCACATTTTTACAATTGATTTCCTTTCTCTGCAATAATAAAACAGTAGCTTGTATTTGATCCCAACTAAGATATAATTAATCCTTATTGGAAGCAAAACCAGCCTATTGGGTTTATTTAATGTTTAAATGAATTTCTAGTAGGCTTATGGCATGAAGACCCAAATTACAAAAAGATCCATTTTCCGGAAAACCCCAGGTCCCGAGCATTCTGGATAACAGGTCCCATACCTGTATTAGGTTTTTTTTATAGGGTTTCTCTAAATGTTAGAAGTGGTGGGTCTGGGAATATGCTTTTGAGCATCTCATCCTTATGAAGTCTACCTTGTAGATCCCTGGCTATTTTTCTAAGGGCTCTTACACATGACCTTTCCGACCTGCGCTCCCCTGCGTTCCGTTTTTTGGCGTTCAGCCGCAGGGGAGCGCAGGAATAGATGCAAGTAATTATTTATTATTTATATTGGGGCTGTACTCACTCAGGCGCGTGTAGGCGCCGAACGCAGGAAAAATGCAGCATGTTGCGTCTGAACCTGCGTTCGGCGCCTACACGCGCCTGAGTGAGTACAGCCCCATTTCAAATAATTACTTGCTTCTATTCCTGCGCTCCCCTGCGGCTGAACGCCAACAAATGGAACGCAGGGGAGCGCAGGTCGGAACGGTCATGTGTAAGAGCCCTAAGGGTCTTTAGTTGAGGATTGTTGTTTTAGTTGTGGATTTAGTCGAGGCATCTGGTTAGTTTCAGAGTTTTCTAAAGCAGACTTCATTGATTGGTTACAATCCAAGGATTGAGGATCAATACATTCATAGAGTCGCCAGTATTCTCAGGAGTCAACTTCTACCATCTAAAGAAACACCTGAAATAAATTGGGTGTCTAACTTTAACTGTAATTACAAGTTCAAAGAGATTACAAAGTTATTCAAACCAGTTATTGCTGATATTGACTGTCCTCCGCATTGTCTTTTTAATGTGTATGACAGACCAGATGAAAACCATCTAGTTCTAAACTTAAATATAGTACAGGTATGGGACTTGGTATGCAGACTGCCAGGGACCTGATATCTCTAATGCTCGGGACCTGGGGTTTTCCTGATAACGGATCTTGCTGTAATTTGGATCTTCATACCTTGAATCTACTATAAAATCATGTAAACCTTAAACCCTATAAACTGGTCTTACTTCCAATTAGGAATAATTATTAGGGATGCACCGAATCCAGGATTCGGCCAGGATGCGGCCTTTTTCAGCAGGATTCGGATTCGGCCGAATCCTTCTGCCCGGCCAAACCGAATCCTAATTTGCCTGTGCAAATTAGGGTCAGGGAGGGAAATTGCTTGACTTTTTGTCAGAAAACAAGGAAGTAAAAAATGTTTTCCTCTTCCCACCCCTAATTTGCATATGCAAATTAGGGTTCAGTTTGGAATTCGGCCGAATCCTTTGAAGGATTCGGGGGTTCGGCCGAATCCAAAAAAGTGGATTCGGTGCATCCCTAATAATTATATCTTAGTTGGCATCAAGTACAAGCTACTGTCTTATTACAGAGAAAAAGGAAATCATTTCTAAAAATATGGATTACCGTATATACTCTCGTATAAGTCGAGTTTTTCAGCACAAAAAATGTGCTGAAAAATTCTACCTCGGCTTATACTCGAGTCAGTGGCGTGCACATTCCGCCAAAGCTCTAAACAAGCTTTCTCCTCCTCTGTGGGAAGGTTCGCAGCAGCACATTTGATCTCGCACCCCCAAACAAACAGCGCAAAGGTGGGAGCAGCAGCGCGATCAGTGGGGAATCTACGGTACATCAAAACCCACATGATCTGTAACGTTAGCGTGCGTGCCACCTTCACTTCAGCCGGTATCGATATGGCACCGCACTCCTTGCGCAAAGTTGTGCACTGCTGCTCCTCCTGCGCCGCGGGTAAGCATCATTGTTTCTGGCAGGGAGGGGGGTGTTCTCTGTTGGCTCCTCAGGATCAGGGGGCCCCATGGATGGGTTGCGGGCCCCAACCGAGGTGCAGGGGCATGGGACTCAGTAGCGCACACTCTGATTCAGTAGCATACGCTGACTCAGTAGCAGACGCTGACGTCACTGATCATGCTGCTGCTCCCACCGTTGCACTGTTTGTTCTCACCACGTTATATTTGCCATTTAAATATTCTGAGTGTTGTTGAATTAAATGATGCATCCTGATTGACAGCTATCTTGAGACTGCACTGATGGAGTTGTCAAAGCATTATGCTAACAGGCTACTCCGTGACTGCAACATGTACCATACAGCGTGGCTCACACAGCTTCCTAACAGCTATCTGCTCATTTACCTTGTTCATATGCTAGTAATTCCGATAGAAGGACATCTACAACCTTTCACGTTCATGTTTTTTTCTCTCTCCCTCTCTACTATTTTCCTAACTGCCTGTCCATAGAACCTGTCCATTTAGTTTCCTGTGACAGTTTCTGATGGACTTAGTTGTGTCTAGGCTTATACGTGAGTCAATAAGTTTTTCTGGTTTTCATAGGTAAAATTAGGTACCTCGGCTTATACGCGGGTCGGCTTATACACGAGTATATACAGTATTTAGATAAAATTGAGTCTTTGGGAGCCTTTCCGTAATTTAGAGCTTTCTGGATAACAGGTTTCCGGATATCTGATCCCATATCTGTACCTATATTTTTAAATTATACCATTTGATGATTTATAGTTTTAGTTTATCCTCAGAAACCAGGTAAAGGAAGATAAGGAGAAGGTAGTAAAAGAATGGTAAAGACTGATAAACCTACCCTTGCATTTAATTATTTTTTCACTTGTCCGCGTAACTGACCATAACAATGTAAAAACATTTCATAATAAAGAGTGACTGAGAAGAGTGAGTGGATGAAATGACACACGCCAAGAAGTATATGAACTGGTGCAATTTAGGATAATGATCAGTTATAACATGAGGGTGACTGAGTAATTGAACTTGGATTATCCTGAATATTATATGCTATGGGTAGAGGTGAACTAGCAAAATGAGGAGTGGAGATAAAGTAAAGAAATGTGAATTAGTAGGAAGAGAGGAGGGATGTCAATTGAGAAACTAAGCAGGAATAAAAAGGGCAAGAATTATATATTTGGGTGAATACATTCATTGAGAGCATAAAGTGTGATGGGGATGTAAAAGAAAATAAAGCTATCAAGTGAATTTACGCAAAAAAAACAAAATGAAATGTACAGATGTAAATTGTCTCAGAATAGCTCAAATTATTGTAAAGGTCAACTCAATGGGGTTCCTCTGCACGGTCCTGTTGCTGGGATCTCTGTTAGCGTTTCTCCCTACTTACTCAGGGATCTGAAAGTCTTAAAGGAGAAGGAAAGTCTTCTTCCACTTGAGGGTGCCAAACATTAACTAAAAAGTTGAATATTTCGTTCTACTGCGCATGTATCTGCCCCGGGAAATTTGAAAAAAGAAGATCCCGGAAGAGGATCGCTCCATGGTGCTCAGTGGAATAAATCCGGGCCGGTGCAGTTTTCTGCTGATAGGAGCACTAGCCTGGGGTTTCAGGCAAGTCAATAGAATCACTTGGCACCACCAAGTGGAAGAAGACTTTCCTTTAAAGCTTTGTCCTTTACCAACAGCTGCAAAAGAGATGGGGGGGGTAATCTCACAGGAGACGCAGAGGTTCAAAATTGTTTGACAGTTATGGCACATGAAAATCTCAAAACCCCTTAGGAAAAAAATAAGCACAAACATATGCGTTAGAAAAAATAGCCAAACAGAACAAAAGGATGAACTTCCCCTACTGAATCTGTAATAACATTGTGCAGCTGGGGTGTAATATTGTCAGCACGTAAGCATTAAAGGAATTGTTTAGTGTAAAAATAAAAACTGGGTAAATAGGCTGTGCAAAATAAAAACTGTTTCTAATATAGTTAGCCAAAAATGTAATGTATAAAGGCTGGTGTGATTTGATGTATAACATGTCAGTCAGAACACTACTTCCTGCTTTTCAGCTCTTTACACTGACTAGTTACCCTGGCTACCAGACAGTAACCAATCAGAGACTTGAGGGGGCCACATGGGTCATATCTGTTGCTTTTGAATCTGAGCTGAATGCTGAGGATCAATTACAAACTCGCTGAACAGAAATGTACCATGTGGCCCCCCTTCAAGTCACTGACTAACTCAGAATTATAGAGCTGAAAAGCAGGAAGTTGGATTCTGGCTGTTTTATTAGCCATCTGTTCACTCCAGCCTTTATATATTACATTTCTGGCTAACTATATTAGATACATTTTTTATTTTGCACAGCCTATCTATTTACACAGTTTTTATTTTCACACTGAACTGTTCCTTTAATATAGTTGCTGTGCGAGTTAGTTTGGACAAGCTCAGGATTACATGCCAGCTAGACACAAGTTTGGCAATTACAGTGCCCATTATCTGAGCTGCTCAGTCTGATATAATTCTTGTCTCCACATTCTTTTCTTGCATGCATTATTATGGAAATAGTCACTAGGAAATGTAATCAAATAGTACTTAACAGTCCATCCAGCCATCACATTACTGTCAGCTTTAATAATGACACTGCCAATATAAATAAAAAAACACTTGCAGAAGCCGCAATGCACAACATTTTTTTGTTGTGCTCTTTCAACTGTTTACCATATACCCATAAAGAGAATGTGAAATGTCCTGAACTTAATTTCTTGCTGTAGGGGGATTAAACTGGCACCTAAATTATATACAGTTTAAAGTAAAGATATACACATGGTTGGTTGATGCTTTTGTAAACAGGTTTTAACTGCATATATTTCTGGATTATGTTTCATAAGAAGAACATCCCTCATCTATAGTACAGTACATAGTTAAAATTCATGCACCTCATACTGGCCCTTTGTACCTGTCCACAACATTAGAACATAACCTTCTAATGTTGAAAAATACATGTATGTATGTATAAATTTATTTATAAAGCACTACAAGAAGACGCAGAGGTTTACATTTTTAAAATGTAAAAAAGTACACACAGGGAGGACAAGTATTCTAATAAATACAATTAATAAGTAGAAATATTCACAGATTAAGTGCCATTTGGAAAGAGACACGGTAGGAAAGATGTCCTTGCTCTGTATAGTTTACATTGTAAGTAGGTGAATAACATACAGGCACATACTGGAGCAAAAAGGTTCACAAGGTTTGGCCATTGGCCCTTTAATGACTAGACTAAATCATGTTCTAGTGCTCCAAAATGTTGTTTTTTTCTTGAAACCATTGAGAGAGTGTTACGGAGGAATTCAGGGATGGAGACAGAAGGTAGAAAGGTTTAAAATGAGAGATAGCAGTGGGAGTGGATGGTGTAGAAGATTGTGGTTCTAAGAATCAGAGGAGACGGCCAGGAAAGAACAGGGAGAAAAGTGAAGAAATGTAGTGCAGAGCAGAAGAGGCTTTGAACATTAGCAGAAGGTTTTTATATACTATCCTTTGCTTTACAATTTTTTAGCTGTGGAAGAATGGGATATCTTTTAGCAATATTGCATGGGAATAAGTGGCAGGTTTTGGCAGTGGTATTAATATGATTAGAGAAGGAAAAGGGCTGGTCAGATAAACCCCAGTCAGTGTGCCCAGTTAACAGGGTTACCCATCAATAGTAATGGTGAAAGGAGGAGAAGGGCCAGGTTCAGCCAGGAAGACCAGGGGCTCTGGTTTAGCTAGGTTGAGTTTGAGGTACCATTGATTAATCTGGGAGGAGTTAGAAGACACTTGCAATCTGGGTCTGAACAGCAAGGGTTAGTGAAGTGGTTTCTAAATATATCTGGATGTCATCTGCATATAAGTGATATTTGAGGCAAATAAAAGATTGGCCTTAAATATAATGGAGTCCATTAGATAGTGTCCATATTCCAAATGGGACAATATTTTCCCTAATGATTTTGTATGTACTATGGACACTATCTAATGGATTCCTTAATATGATGGTTGCTTTCCAAGCCTCAGTATGGAATGGTACACATCTGTTAACCAAACCTCACTTTGGTTTAGGGGTGGACCTATGGTACTGTTTTAAGCACTATTACTTCACTGTTGTATTATCCTGTCGTAGGATGCCCCAGAAACGTTGATCTGAATGGTTACACTGGCATAATAAATATTATAAACTCTCTGGCAAGTATCCAGGGATTTCCTCATACATCTAGGTGACCATTCACTACAGTATAATTGAAGGGTATGTGCAACTGTGAATCAGTTTGGTTGTATCTGTCAATAGTAGAGGACAGAATTGAGTTATAGGCATTTACAAATGAATCAGGATCAGAGGAAGCACTGAAGGAGGAAAGGCTAGAACTGAGAGAAATAGCAGTTATATCATCAGTTCCAGTTATAAATTTGCCATTCCTCCAATAATGCTGCTAGTGGCAGGTGCTCACTTTGCTTCATGACCCATAGCCAATTAGCTGTAAACATTGTAAAAGATCTGTTGTCCCTATGCTTAGTTTGTCAGAAGAACAAGCTAAAGATGAATCCCAGAAAGACCTAATGATGCATATAGAATGCTGCCTTCAACATGAGGCGCAGGACAACATAATTCTGTCCAAAAGTGAGGAAGGAGTTGTCTAAATAGTATCTGAACATTTACAGTATCTTATATCACAGGATATGCATACCATATGGAGTCATTTAGGTGTCCAATCCACACTTCATTGGAAAGTCTTTTTACTAGCCCAACATGATTGATATGGTAACTAAAGTCACACAAGAATGCCTAATATGTGTACAGAAACATCCAAGACCAAAAGGACAAAAGTCTATCTTACATCGGTTTGACTTGGCTAGGGACCATGGTATGCTATACAGATTGATTTTATTGGTCATATGGCATCAGCTCCATCAGGTTTGAGATATGCTTTGGTTGTGGTAGACATTTTTTCAAAATGGGTGAAATTTATAACCCTTTGTTCTAACACATCTTTGGCTACAGCCAAGGCCCTATGGGCACATGTGTTCTCTAGGTGGAAATTTACAAGAATTTTTGAAAGTGATGAAGGCCTGCACTTTACAGGTGAAAACATGTGTAACTTATGCAATAAGTTAAATATACAGTACAACAAATATTGCACATTCCCAGTCAGCAGGTATAATCGAACGGATGAATCACACAATTCTCGTATTACAAAAATGTTACAAGATGCAGGAGACATATGGGTACAACACCTGCCTGCAATCCTCATGGCCATTAGAGCTTTACACTCTGCTACAACCAATATATCACCATATGAATTAATGATTGGTCATGCTTTGAATCTCTCTCACCCTAATATGCCTTCACTCTAAGCTCCGTTTAGCGAAGCAATTTCAAAGGAGCAGTTCCTTAATAAGCTACAGGTATGGGAACAATTATCCAGAATGCTCGGGACCTGGGTTTTTCCTGGATAATGGATAATTTAGCTTTTCATAACTTAAGTCTAAAACATCTTTTAAACATTAAATAAGCCTGATAGACTGGTTTTGCCTCCAGTCATGATTCTATCTCAGTTTGGATCAAGTACAGGTATAGGATCCCTTATCTGGCAACCTGATATCCAGAAAGATCCGAATTACGGAATGGCTGTCTCCCATAGACTCCATTTTATCCAAATAATCCACATTTTTAAAAATTATTTCCTTTTTCTCTGTAATAATAAACCAGTAGCTTGTACTTGATCCCAACTAAGATATAATTAATCCTTATTGGAAGCAAAACCAGCCTATTGGGTTTATTTAATGTTTAAATTAATTTCTAGTAGACTTAACGCTTGAAGACCCAAAATTACGGAAAGATCCGTTATCTGGAAAACCCCAGGTCCCGAGCATTCTGGATAACAGGTCCCATACCTGTACAAGGTACTGTTTTATTATTACAGAGAAAATTTTAAAAAAAAATATTTGGATAAAATGGAGTCTATGGGAGATGGCCTTTCTATTATTATTATTTTATTATTAACATGTATTAATAGAGAGCCAACATATTGCACAGCGCTGTATTTCTGAGCTTCCTGATAACAGGTTTCCAGATAACGGATCCCATACCTGTACATGAAAAGGTAAAGAAAAGCATACTGTTTGCTGCACATAACATGGCAAAACCATATAAAGAAAGAGGTGAAATCCCTGACAAATTTCAACCTAGCTGCATTGTAATGATAAAACATATTAGGCCAACTGCACCATGGAGTGCTTATTGGGAAGGGCCCTACAGGATCAAAAATAAGTTATGGTCTACAGTCATACAGGTAGAAAGCCAACAGAAAACAAAAAAAAGAAGAAATCAAGGAATAAGGAACAGATGATCTATATAACGATACATCTTTAAGGATAGCACTATATGCACTCACACCAAGAAATTAGGTTAGATTAGTTAGAATATACCTATAATAAGCCTTATATGTTGTATGCTTCTCTCATTATGAGATTTAATTTAAACTGTGATAACTGGCTGTAAGTGTATTTGGTAATTTATGAACATAAAAGTTTATTCTTACCACAATTAACTAAGTCCTTTATATGCTATCACAGGTATAGAAATATATGCTGGTTCAAAGCCTGACAGATTATAGTCGGAAGCCCAGCATTTAGGGGGCTTTTTACACATTGCATGGTCCTCTATTAACTAAAACGCTTTCAGTCAAGTAGAGATCAGCAGGTAATCTATGCATAACTAGGCATATAGTCAGTAAAGGTAAGTCCACAAAGGGCATTTTGGGGAGATTTGGTCGCCTGGCGACTAATCGCCTTGTTTTTGTGGTGACCAATCTCCCCAAACGCTTTTCCTATTCCTGCATCGGTTAGAATTAAAAAAACGCTGGCGCTAATCACACACGGTGGTTTGTTTTCCGAAGTTTCCTCATGAATCGCCACATGTGATTAGCGCCGGCGTTTTTTCAATGAGGCAATTAGTCGCCAGGCAACCAACCTCCCCAAAATGCCCTGTGTGGCCTGACCCTAAGGGGTGACAGTGAGATAGTTTAATTTATTTTAGAGCATCCCATAAAGTTAATGATGCTGTAAGCATCGGTTTTCCCAACCATGTCATTCAATATGCGTATATGTTGTCACATTATACCAGATCTGCTTCTTTTATCAATGGCTGAAAAAATTAATTGCCAGGGTCTCTGGCTGCATGTGACCATCTTACATGTGTACTATAACGAATGGGAAGGAAATGGTTTTGTATCAGGGCCATCATTGGGGGACAAACAGGAGCACTGAAAGTGTCCTGGTCTGTGAGGGGGGCCAGGCAGAAACATACTTTTCAATGGTTCTGGCATCTTTGGGGCAATGCTGAATTGTCAATGTCAGAGGCATGGGATGCGTCAGAAATTGGGCAGACCAGTCTTGCATTTAGGTGAAAAGGGGCATGACCAGTCAGATCAGGAGTGCGGTCTATTTATACGACCTTTTTTGACTTGACCCGGGTTATTAGAGCACTGGCCCCTTGATCGGGTCTCGCATGGCAATCCCATCATAGTGTGATAATGTAAATATATCAGTGGCATGGTTGAGTTATAGTTATAAGCAGCTATTTCTTTGTAAAGTATATACATATATACTATGTACAGTGTGTGTGTGTGAATATACTGTGTATATATATATATATATATATATATAGATAGATGGATGAATAGATAGATGATAAAAAGACAACAGAGATAGATTTATATATTGCATAACATTATTTTTGCAAATATTTTTGTATACAATACTCATATTTTATGCGCATGGTATAAAAATGTTGGTATTCCATTCTATATACACTATGTATACAACATGTAATTATATTTTGCAGCAAAACATAATATATGAAAGCATCCCCCCTCCCCGCATGCCAGTCATGTGAAACCATTCTTTGCCAGTTAGACAGCACTGAATTAAAGATAAACACGGTCACCATTGTATTGAAGTGGTTTGTGATAAGGGAAAGTCTGACATCTCCTTCAGTGCATATTTAGCTCTGTGTTTTTGTTGCATGTGATTTGGAAAACAATTTCTTAATTCCATTAGGTCATATACCAACAATGAAGCCAAGCAGCAAACAAATGAGTGATAAAACACAGCCCTTTAAAATTATAGGCATATTATCTTTATCTTGCCTTCCCTGCCCACCCTTTATAAACCTGGGAGTGTGATACTCAGGCTCAGTGACCTTCAAGACCTGCTACAAGAGTCTGGACTTTGAACTCGAAAGAGAACCATTTACTTCATACGGTAAATATCAAGTTATGGCTTGGTTTTGCATACATTTTCTTTTTGCATAAAGATTCTTCTCATTTCGGGAAATCATACATTAATTCATTTACATTATTACCTGCTGTGCCACAAATACCTCCCATGATCCTGTGAAAACATGAAAATGTATTTTACGTTTTATCTACTTTTCACTTGGGTTAAAACCTTTATGAAGGGACTATGATACAAAAAAAGATACTGCAATACAAAAAACAATACTAAAAGCTTCCAATGAGTGCAAGCATATCTTCTTATTTAATTGATGTATGGACAAAAATACAATTAGAGATCACTAATCTGTACAAACTACATTTTCTAAGTGGTGACTGTGGCACCTACAGAACATGGCCTAGCTCTTGGATAAATGGTACCCGAAATCAAACAGCGATTGGAAACGGGGACTAGCCCCTGTGGTTTATTTTGTCAAAATATTGCTCCAAGTGAGCTCCTAGCACTATAAACTAATAAAATACATTTCAAATGATGAGTTAGTTTATTAAATGCATAAATTATTCAAAGGAAATAAACCAGACAATTTCTCATTTTTCATTTTACCATCAGATTTATTCTCTTTGCAGTGACTGGGACGGTGCTCAGAATTAATCTGCCAAAATGATGGACATGTCTGACTTCGGGGAGGCAGCTTCCTTCCTTAGAAAAAGTGACAAAGAGTTAATGATTCAGCAAACGGTGGCCTTTGATGGTATGTTGGTTAATTAGCTTCTGTTATCAACAATTATTATTGTTGTACTAAACTAGTTCAGCAGTGTGCTACTTTCTTATTTCCTTACTTGCCTCTCCCTCTTCAGACTTCCCATGTGCAGTAGAGTTAATTTTTTGGGGGATTTCCTCTCTAGTGTACATGTGCAAGTCTTAGCCCACTAGAGTGAAATTACGCCACTCTCCATTCATCGCTGTGTATTTATCAATTTATTTCGCTGTGTATTTATCAATGGGTATTTATCAATAGGTGAAAGTGAAATTTCACTCTTTGATAAATATGCCTTTAAAAATCCCATAGAAATAAATGGAGAGTGCCAGCATTTAACTCTAGTGGACTGTGGTGATCTCTAACTTCACTCTTTGATAAATATGCCCTTAGTCTGCGCTAAGGATGCCTGGGAAAGATAAATCTTATGGCAGTGTGGCGCTGCATTCATTTTTTTCCTTTGGGTCAGTGCCTTTTTTTTCTGAAAAAAAAAAAAAAAGCTTATAAAATAAAACTGAGTTAACTGGGTTAAATTGTCATTAATGATCATATATACAGGGTAACTCTCATTCTTAGTACATTGTGATAAAAAAAATATTGTTTTATAACAGGAAAGAAAAAATGTTGGATACCGGATGATAAGGAAGCTTATCTTGAGGCTGAAATAAAAGAGAATGTAGGAGGAAAAGTAACTGTTGAAGTTGCAGATGGAAAGGTAAAAAAAGTACTTATATTGCTCCTTTATTTTACCATATTTCCATTGACATTATATTCACGTCCATGGGAAGTGATCTCAAGCACTTACTACCTTGTTTGCCATAGACCTTAAGGATCCTTCCAGCGTTGTCAGTCTAAGACAGTGGTCCCCAACCAGTGGCTCTTGAGCAACATGTTGTTCACCAATCCACCGGATGTTGCTCCCTTTGGCCTCAAAGCAGATGTTATTTTTGAATTCTTGGCTTGTAGGCAAATTTTAGTTGCATAAAAACCATGTGCACTGCCAAACAGAGCATCCTGCAGGCTGCCAGTCCACATAGGGGGCTACCAAATAGCAAATCACAGCCCTTATTTTGCACCTCCAGGAATGTTTTCATGCTTGTGATGCTCCCCAACTCTTTTTACATTTGAGTGTGGCCCATGGGTAAAAGCGGTTTGGTCGAAGACAATCCTCCTTTCAACTCATACAAAATAAAACATTGAAATGTTAATCTAAGAAATCAATAGTAAGGCATAATCAAGGGATCAGAGGACCTGGTTTAGTTTTTTTTTTTTCAAAAGTATTTTATAAATCTCCATGTCACTTCCTTAAGTCAATTATTCTAGTTATCACTTTTTGACTGAATGAGGATTATAAAATGCACAATGAAATGAATTGGTAATGGGCATCTAGACATCTTTCCACCATAGCATTCTAATCTGAAACAAATATTCGTATCACTGTAGCATTAGGAAGTCGGGTTGTGGAAATAAGAGGAGGGCTTAAGTTGAACCTTAAGGTTCTATTTTACTGAGTTGGATTTCCTGGTGATCAAAGAAATGTTTGAATGCAACTTCTTGCGTCATTACTGTGCAGTCACTTATTGTAGAAGAAAACATTGCATTTGATATTGCATCTCTTCACATAGACAGTTGTTGTGAAGGAGGGTGATATCCAACAGATGAACCCTCCAAAGTTTGATATGATAGAAGATATGGCTATGCTGACACACTTGAATGAGGCATCTGTGTTAAGTAATCTACGCAAGCGATATGCCAACTGGATGATCTATGTAAGTTACCATCAATGTTTTTGCTTTCAGTACTTTGTTTCTTTGAAATAGTTTTTTGGAATAGTTTACATTTGTCTGTTTTTAGACTTATTCTGGCCTTTTCTGTGTGACTGTGAATCCATACAAAGCGCTTCCTGTCTACAAAACTGAGGTGGTCACGGCTTACAAGGGCAAGAGACGTTCTGAAGCCCCACCTCATATTTTCTCCATTGCTGACAACGCTTACCATGACATGTTACGCAGTAAGTGCCCATGTTCATAGCCGTCTTTGTTACATTTCTTGGGTACATTGTTTCTGAATATCATATTTTGGCTTATGATTCTCTATGTACTGTACATACAAGCATTAAGAATTGTGTGTCCTATAAATAAATGTTTGAGAAACCCTCCTTACTTGTATTTGTGGGTAAGAGCACAAGCTGTCTTATTGCTGTCATTCTTTATGGACTTTATAAAAATTACACCATCTGGCAGTTAAAATCTGTTTGCACTGTTTAAATTGATTTCTAAACAGAATGTTTCTTCCAAGTTAAGCAATACATTATTGTATAGAGTTTAAGCTCACAACACTCCTGGTTCTTTTCTTCTACCATCTAAAAGCAGTGCTTCAGTTACAAAACTTCATGTCTCTTTGATAACATTTGTGCAATACTTTATCATCATTCCTCTTAATACATTGTTTGTAAAACATCACTTATGTAACCCACCTCAAATAGTTTCTATGTTTACATAAATATGTTTATTTTAGTTACATGGGTGTTATTTTGTGTCCTGCAGGTGACACATGGGGGGTATACACATACAATAGAGATATTGGCTAGTCTGTATTATGGCCCTGCATGAGATGGGGGCAGGATGCTGTTTGCCACAATTTATATGGTTCAAGACCCATGTTCAACCTCCACTATATGCTTGCAAAAATGTGTTGGGTGATTGACACAGTCTATGATGGCAGTGTAGTTGAGTCTTAAGCAATAGCCATCATGGAAAGTAAATTGTCAGGCTTATTAAACTCCAGCTGTTCACAGAGTAACACTATCATTTCTTTGCTAGATCGAGAAAACCAGTCCATGTTGATCACGTAAGTACAGTCTTCATGATGTGGAAACACTGTACAATTAATGTCTTTTTGTGGTATATACAGCTATGAGGCAGAGTTAAATCGAACTACAGTATTAGCAGGCTGCAATTACTAGTCACATCATTTAAGTAAACATTTGATTAGTTGCTGTGTATTATTAGACCTGGTGCAACCTATGTGATTATTATTACAGTATAACATTATCTCTGGTGTCATATATATGTTAGATTATAGCTTTGCATAATCCATGGACAAAGATGACCAATCCTAAAACTATTTTAGTATATATAAAATTACAGGATACTGGACCATTTCTCATTGCAGATGTCATAGCCCATTATTTATTACAGGTATGGGACATGTTATCCAGAATGCTCTGGACATGGGGTTTTCCGGAAAATGGATCTTTCCATAATCCGGATTGCCATACCTTAATTTTCAAAACATTTTATGGTCAAAACTGTCAAATTTGACTAGGGAATTATCCAAACTCAATTCGAGTTTTTTTTAAAAAAAATGTATTTAATTTTCAAGATTTATCACACTCTGTCCCTTTAAGAATTCAAATTTGGCTATTCACCATCTAAAACCTGCCAAATTCATGTATAAGTCAATAGGAAAGGTCCAGAGATCAATTTGGAGATGTTTGTAGCCTTCCTGACATTCAAGTTTTTTTCAGGAAAAAAACTTGAAAAGCGTTTTTATCATTCAAATCAAATTCGAATCGAGTCTTCAAATCGGTAAAATTAGTCAGAGTTTAAAAAATTTGATTTTATTAATACTTTTCGCCTAGTCAAATTTCGAATTCAATTGAATTTAAGGGAGTTTAAAAAAACATGAATTCAAAATTCTTTGATAAATGTGCCTCTAAATCTACTAGAAAATCATGTAAACATTAAATACACCCAATAGGCTTGTTTTGCTGCCAATAAGGTTTAATTATATGTTAGCTTGGATCAAGTATAAGGTACTGTTTTATTATTTATAGTTTTGATTATTTGGATAAAATGGAGTCTATGGGATATAGCCTTTCCATAATTAGGAGCTTTCTGGATAACAGGTTTCCGGATAAAGGAGCCCATACCTGTAAAAGCATGCATAAGTATTTAATAAGTCATGTTTTTGTATATGATTTTATATATGCTTTGGAGTATATATAAAATATAGTATATATAAAAGCTATTTCTGCTGCTGCAATGGCTGGCATTTCTCGCATTGGATGGGCCACCAAATAATAATAAACAATTTCAGGGTACATTGTTTAGTTTTTTTTCTCCTTAAATCACACTGTAATTAATATTTGAAGCATCTTTTCACCACTGAAAAATGTATTCGATGCAAAAAAAAAAAAAAAAATCCTGATCTTTCATAATATCTCTTTGAATCAGTGGAGAATCTGGTGCTGGCAAGACTGTGAACACGAAACGTGTTATTCAGTACTTTGCCACAGTCGCTGCTATTGGTGATCCCATGGGGAAGAAGAATGTAAGTTAATCTACTAATCATTTTATATCCATACAAAGTCATTTACTCCTTTTGCTTGTGTCTATCTTGTTATCTCATGGACATTCTCTCTATTTGCCTCAAATCTTATTTATGAACACTGGGCTAATTGTTGCACGTGGGCAGTAACCCATGGTAACCAATCAAATTTTTGCTTCCCTTGTTCAACCTGTAGCTGGTTGCAAAAAAGCCAATCTTTTACTGTTTACTATTGGTATTACCCATGTGCAAAATGTGCCTAATGTTTATAAATGAGCCCCTTTAACTATATGTATTATTTAGTGTGTATAATACTTTAAGCATATTTAAAGGTATTGATTTTTTTTATTGTCTCCTTTCACATCCATATTAATACTGTATCCTTTGTTCTTTGGTTGCAGCAACCAGCTACCAAGACTGGGGTAAGGGAGTATTTCCACATTATTATTCTTGGGGTTTTTAGATTTATTCTGTATAGATATTCACCACCTAGGGTTCCTACTCATGCTGATAATCATTGCGCTGACAAATGCAGTACTCAGGGGTGTGCTGAAATCTGGGTAGCCCTGCATTATTATATTTCATAGTACACATATGGGATCTGTTACCCGGAATCCCATTATCCATAAAGCTCCGAATTATGGAAAGGCCATCTCCCACAGACTCCGTTTTATCCAAATAATCCAGATTATTAAACATGATATCCCTTTTCTCTGTAATAATAAAACAGTACCTTGTACTTAATTCCAACTTAAATATAATTAATCCTTATTGGAGGCAAAACCAGCCTATTGGGTTTATTTAATGTTGAAATGATTTTCTAGTAGACTTAACGTATCGGAACCTGGGGTTTTCCGTTATCCGGAAAACCCCAGGTCCCGAGCCTTCTGGATAACAGGTCCCATACCTGTAGTAATTATAAGGTGACGTCCCCACAATTTATATACTTTTAATTTTTTTCTGGAAACAGCCTAGATTATCTAAAATGAATAATAAATTTGAATTAGTATAATAAACGTAGTTGTGGGACCCTCATCAATAGCTCAGTACAATCTACTGTATTTATCTATTTATGCTTTTCTGCTTCTTTCTTTTAAAAAGGGGCACTATCACTGTTATACTATAATACTGTATAATAACTATACAAATTTCTACAACACTAATTTACATAAGGAAAGACTAAACTTTTTTTATGTTAACATTCTGGAGTGATCGCAGCCTTGCAGTAACAGCATCACCAAAAAAAACACATTTTCATGCTTTATTTTCTTATATATATTGTACCCAGGCATGTGAACTGAGGAATATATATATATATATATATATATATATATATATATATATATATATTAATGTAAGGGTGATTAACTGTAGTGTATACACAGAATATACATTGTGTATTAATTTACATTTAAACATTGCAGTGGGAGTTATATGCTGAGGTCTATTGTGAATTTCCCAGTTCTATTCAACCTACCTGCAATTAAAGCATGTGAATCAAAGCAAATATAAAGAGAATGGATGTTATGCAGGCACATAAATACACTGTGAGGCTTTACTGTCAAAACAAAAACAACAGTTTTATTGTGTTTTAGGGAACATTGGAAGATCAAATCATCCAAGCCAACCCAGCTTTGGAAGCTTTTGGAAATGCTAAGACACTGAGAAATGATAACTCATCCCGTTTTGTAAGTTAGTTTTTGCTCCATTGCTTTTTTTTTTAACCGAAATAAAAGTTTTTTTCCAATAGCTTTTAGTGTAATTAATAATTTTATGAGTGCCAGGCATTATTCACATGATTGTTGTATTGCAAGTTTAACATATTTACTTTCTACTTCTGCTAAATTGTTGGATTATAGAAATGGATTCATTTTGGCACTTCTGCATGTGAAGGTGCAATAAACTGACCCAGCAGGTACATACAGAATAACTAAGTATATAAAGGGTCATTTAGGAAAGCAGTCGCAAGTACAGCCACACTAAAATAGACGCAAATGTTGCCTATGTTGATGCCATTCATCAATGGGCCTCTGTCCTGCCTCTATGGCTGCATATTGAACAAGTATGAACTATTGATACTCGGGAACCCAGAAACTACCGCAATTTTGAATGTAGCAGTACTTTCCAGGGTTCCCAAACTTGGTTGTGTCAATATGCAGAGCAGCACTTAAAACATTGAAGAAAAGGATGGAACACACAATCCGCAGACTCTGCTGCAAACAACTTTATTTGGTTGCAACATGTTTTGGATCACATGGTTCCTTTTTACACTCGAAAAAGGATTCATGTGATCCGAAACATGTTTTGACCAAATAAAGTAGTTTCCAGCAGAGTCTGTGGATTGTGTGCTCCATCCTATTCTTCAATGTTTTAAGTATTACTATAGACAATTTGGTGAATCAGCGCACAGTCTCTTACCACATGTAGTAAATGCATCTATCCTTTATTAATGGATGTACCGCCATCCAAAATATCAGCATATAGATGAGAGAAAGGAGGGCACTTCAATGCAGATTAACTGCTTGTGATTTTCATTTATTGCAAACTGCTATACACAACATGTTTCGGGCCTTCAATGCCCTTTCTCAAGTGTGGGTGACACTTGAGAAAGGGCATTGAATGCCCGAAACATGTTGTGTATAGCAGTTTGCAATAAATGAAAATTACAAGCAGTTAATCTGCATTGGAGTGCCCTCCTTTCTCTCATCTATATGCTGATATTTTAAGTATTACTGTTGGTCCACTGGTGTGACCTAAATGGAAAGAAAGCGCATACACAGGTGAAAGGTGTTTGAGCAAATTTGTTTTATCCAATATGCAGAGCAGACTCATGTCAAAAGAATTATACACCAATGTATTTTTAATGGTACACACCAGAAATGACATAATCCCCACTCTGAAAATGTTAGGCGCAACTTGCAAAAAACATTTGAAAATATGAAATTTTTCCAGAAAAGCATTCAAAAATTAGACTTATAGATGCAACTTACTGTTGTACAAGCTAGCCTGTCAGAGCCACTGTCACCACATAACTGACTCCTTTATATAATTTAATTTTTTATTTTTTTTTTAAAGTCGAGTTGCAAATTTACTCCAGAGGGTAATAAACACGGGTATCGCTTTGTAAGATAAAGCATTTATATCTGCACATCTTTGGGGTGAAAAGTGCCAGGACTATTTGCAAATTATACTCTACAGAGTACAGTCAGTCTTTAAATAAAAAGTCATTGCAAACTTTTTGCACCTTAAAGCCAAGGTAATACTCACATTTAAAAATGCATTTGCTGCAATATATTAAAAATCATACTATTTAAGGTCAGAAAAGCTGGAGGCAACATGAAATCATAAGTTAAGTACAGCATATTTAAGGAACAGTAACGTCATAAAATAGATGCTTTTGTTTTTTACATTACGGGGCACATTTACCTAGGGTCGAATATCGAGGGTTAATTAACCCTCGATATTCGACCGTCGAAGTAAAATCCTTCGACTTCGAATATCGAAGTCAAAGGATTTACCGATATTCCTACGATCAAACGATCCGAAGGATTTTAATCCATCGATCGAAGGATACTCCTTCGATCAGAAAATTGTTAGGAAGCCTATGGGGATCTTCCCCATAGGCTAACATTGGCCTCGGTAGGTATAAGGTGGCGAACTAGGGGGTCGAAGTATTTTTTAAAGAGACAGTACTTCGACTATTGAATGGTCGAATAGTCAAATGATTTTTACTTCGAATCGTTCGATTCGAAGTCGAAGGTCGTAGTCAAAGGTTGAAGTAGCCCATTCCATGGTCAAAGTATTCAACCATTCGAAATTCAAACTATTTTTCCTCTATTCCTTCACTCGAGCTAAGTAAATGGGCCCCTTAAAATTTGTTTCCAGCATCTACATATAAACCCTTTCTTTTCAACAAATGTTCTTTTTATATATAACAATAGTTTTTATTCTATGGTTCTGTAGAGAGTCACAAATGGCATTTCACTTCCGTTTCTTTTCCTGGGTAACAACTAAAAATCTTGTATCCTACACAGCTTATCTGTGCCCTATGACCCCTTTCTGCTGTAACTGATCTCCCATGGCAACACAGCAGCTCATTTGTGTCATAAACTTTAGTGGAACTTTTCGAACCAGGGCAAATATGAATTTTGTTAACCAGTGTAGATAACACATTATATTATACAAAACAATCAAAAACGTATTGTTAATAGTCGTTTAATGACCTGCAATAATTCTTAGTATTTTTTTTAGTTCTGTTTGTTACACATTTAGCATTTTCACAGTTAAATAACCCTTAATGTTTATTTTTCTTCTGCAAAGGGTAAATTCATCCGGATCCATTTTGGAACCACGGGCAAATTGTCATCTGCTGATATTGAAATTTGTAAGTATTTCGCTGCTGAGCTCTGCTACTTGAATACCTGTTGAGTTTGGGGGTATATTGTTAATTTTTATGTATAATCAGTAAGGACTTGGGAGTATTACAGATATCAATAATAATAACAACAACACACAATATAGTTCTACAACAGCAAGGAAAGCCATATAAATGAAAAGTGGTAACATGGAAGGAGAATGTCATTTAGCAAGCCTGCACAAATATCCAGATTGTGTATAAATAACAAAGGGGAATAGTACATTTGTTATGAATAAAGTCTAAATATTTGTGGTTACACTGTTATAAAGTACTTTAACTGACTGCCAATGTCTTTAAAGATGATTTACAGACGAGACTAACTAACTAAGATTACAGGAAAAGAGGTTTCACCGGCAAATATTGTGTCTTACAGGGAAATTGCAGCTTCCCCTTGAGGGCTTAGCTAATCAATGTCTGGTGAATGCTCTTAATAATACTATTGGTTAATACAGTCCAGAATTCTCAGGACCTGGAGTTTTCCAGATAAGGGATCTTTCCGTAATTTACATCTCCATACTTTGTCTACTAAAAACAATTTAAACTTTAAATAAACCCATTAGGATTGTTGCCTTCAATAAGGATGAATTATATTATAGCTGGAATCAAGTATTATTATATTTTTATTATTACAGAGAAAAAGGAAATACAGTATTTTTTAAGATTTATCATTCTTTTATTAAAATGGAGTCTATGGGAGATGGCCTTTGCATAATTTGGAACTTTCAGGATAACAGGTTTCCGGATAACAGATCATATACACTGTTTATAACTGAAAGATATTTTTAGTACTTACAGCAGCAATGTTCAGCCTGGGGCCCTTGTTCAGTTGCTGTATATTGCATTATTTGAAAGTAGAAGGCTATAAGTTGTTTCTAATGGAAATGCTGAAGGGGCACAATAGCTATTCCTGATCAAGTAGTTTTTTTCCCCTCAAGTTGAAATTCCCATCTTGCAGAGTCCTGACTGATGAAGCAGGTCAGCCTAATGTGGTGTTATAAAACTGTAATAAGTTTTATAGTGTGGTATTAGAAGTTTTTGCATTTCTCTAACTCTAAACCTTAAATTAAACATTGGTTTTCTAAAATCAAGGGGTTAATGAAAATCAAACAACTACATGTGTCCTTTTACTCATACTTTTTCCCTACCAGTGTAGCTGATGTACATATTTTTGTTCATAATCTTCCTCCAGATTTGCTGGAAAAATCCAGGGTAATTTTTCAGCAGCCAGGTGAAAGAAGTTACCACATTTTCTACCAGATTACAAGTGGGAAAATGAGTGAGTTGCAAGGTAAGTGTAAATGAGTACATGGTATAAGACATGTAGGACTGGTAGTGGGAGGATTATTTGTCAATCTGCATATTCAAGGGCTGGATAATATTGTTTGTATGATATTATAGAAAAAAGTTTGTGGAGCCTTGAGCAAAATGGGCATCCCATGATGGAACACATTCGACCTAGAAGCCTTTAGTTGGACAACCTTGATGTAGCCAATCAAGAGGTTCATAAATTGTCTTTAAACAATTGTAAATGTAGAATACTCTGCAGGTATAAATTGTCCTTGTTTGTTTTTATATAACTACCATCAGCTATGGAAATACAGTTGGCCTATGCATTTATTGTACTGCAGTTATTTGCACGACATGAGACAAACTTATAGGAAGCAACATGAGTATCGTACGAGAGAGCTTAAAGTTTGGCTTCCCTGGAAAACATTTACATCGACAATGGGAAGTTGCTAAAAAAGCTGTCCAACATCCTCAATAAGAAGCAGTAGTCTGAAAGCAGTAGTCTAAATAGACAAAGTTCCTGCACACAACCAAGTATTACTCTGGCATTAGTTGCATATACATGCATGTGCAGCTGAAAACAGAAATTCTTAAAATAATATGAGAATATTAGTTTACAAAGAGTTTCTCTGCTTATCTGATTAATGCACATCCATAAATCACTGGAGCAAGCTACACCAGACAGGGTGATGAGGGCCAGTTAATCATTATCCATATGACATTATTTTAGTTATGATTCAAGACTTTATAAATTTGTTGCTGAAATCGGTTTTCAAGCATAAAGAATAATATTATAACTGTAAATCGAATGTCCTTGGAGATTAGACCAGGTTTAAATGAGGCACTCTGAATGGGATAATGTAAAGTATCTGAGAACACTGGATACAAAGCTTATTATGTTGTGATCGCAAGGAAAAGAATAGAAAGTGATTTTTATTTCATTACATAAGAATAATTTATTGCAAATTATGACTTCCATTTCACAGATACTCTGAAAGCAGAAGTGCATAGCCTTCTAACTATAAATGAACTACATTTAACTCAAAAATAAATCATGCTGATTTTCAGAAGGATCCTTCCCAGGGTGGCAAGCTATATAGTCAATCACTCTGTCCTGGGTGGTCCATATGTACTAATGGACACATGCAACAATAGGAGGCAGTCATGGGAAGTGGGTAGTGAGTGTTGGGGGGAAATGTGTTGGAATATATGCAACAGCTGATAAATGTGCTGTGTGTTATTCCTGAGTGATTCACAAGTAAATCTTCTCACAAGTTGCTGTGCTCAGTGTTCTCTATGTGATCATCATAAAGACCACCTCTGGTAACAAAATGAATTAAACCTTTTCTTTCTTTCAGACATGCTACTTGTTAGTACAAATCCCTACGACTTTCACTTCAGCTCTCAAGGTGTAGTAACAGTGGACAACCTTGATGATTGTGAAGAATTAATGGCAACAGATGTAAGTCTTGACTTTAATTAGTATATATCAAAAATCTTCTGACCAGCACTCCCTTTAAAAGCTTAATAATTTTATTGTCATTCTGTAATATCCGTTTCGGTCCACATTTGGACCTTTTTCAAGGATGATACAAAACTTTAAAAATCCACAATAAATAACAAAAGTGCTCTAACATAGACCAATCAGTGTCCTCATCCAATTAACAACTTAATGTGTATCATGTGTTACAACCAAGTGTCTCTCAAATATCATGTGTTACAATCAAATGTCTCTCACATATAGCGAATGTGCATGTATATTTTTTAAATAGGCAATTATGTGTCCATCATATATATTGAAAGTGCATATACAACTACGTATTTCCATAAGAAATATAAATATGTGAATAAATATTAAATATTTTCTTAAAATTTCAACTGTGTATGTGTTATAATTTTAAAAGTTCAAATTGTAATACTTAAAAACATCCACAAGATGTCACCAGTGTGTTTCAAAAAGGTTCTCGTTACAGTGTCCATAAAATCCAAGTGTTACAAATCCTAAAAGGAAACAAAAAAAGAAACAATAACCATTAAAAAACCTTGATTAATACACTGTAACAGCTACTGAGGTATATCGAGACAAATTGTTTATTTAACCTTAATCCATTATACCTTCACCTATTCTCAGGAGACATTCAATCTAAAAAAACAACTTAAATTGACTTGTCCATTCATACCATAAGGTATCATGCAATTCAGCTCATAAATCCAAAACGCCTCCCTCTTCAATAGCATTTTTTCTGTATCACCTCCCCTCGGATGAGCTCTCAAATGCTCGATGGACATACACCTGAAAGAGGAGGCATCGTGCTTGGCCTCGACCCAATGCTTGGCGAACCGGTGGCCAAGCATTGGGTCGAGGCCAAGCACGATGCCTCCTCTTTCAGGTGTATGCCCATTGAGCATTTGAGAGCTCATCCGAGGGGAGGTGATGTCTCTACTAGTCCTGCCCTTCCAGTTCCTTCTGCCGGCTTTTCCAGGCTTTGCAGGGAGCTGGAGGCACTCAGCACACTGCACTGTAGGATAGAAATCAATCAGCAGATAGGCTGACCTGATAGGGATGTGAAACCTGTATTTGCTTGTGTGACTACAGGGCTATGATTGGCTGTACCCCTCCTACTGTGCTTTTAGCTATTCTGACATCTATTTAGTTCTATTTTCTTCTCCCTTCTTTCCCCTTAATAACATTTTATGCAGGTCAGAAGTCATCTCGTAGCATTGACTGAGCATAGCGGTTAGAGACAGACAGACGTTAGCGCTCATTCACACTCTATCGCCAGGCGAATTTTCGCTCTGATGAATGAACGTTACTCCACAAATTCACTAAGATGCGGATTTTACTGAACATTACCTCTTTCGCCAGACTTGCCTTCGCCAGCTCAGACCAGCGAAGTGCACTGGAGTCGATCTTCCTCATTCTTCTGTTAGTTACATCATATTTTTAGTGGAAAAAGTTTCTAAGTCCCAAAAAACTCTGGCGTCTTTTCCTTTTTTCAGAGTGATAGGCTTCAAAGTCCTTAAATTTTTTGCTGCAACATATTCAACGTTATAATTTCCCGCCGTATGCAAATTAGCCTGAGCGAAGACCTCTAACGAAGTTGTGCTAGGCATAATTGAGCACTAGTGCATCTTCGCTTTAATCGCCGAAGTAACGCTAGCGAAGATTAGCCAGCACTCGGCGCCCTGGATGCAACTTCGTATTTTAGTAAATTAGCATTCTCTGAGCGAATTTTCGGCTGGTGAAGAGTTGCAAAGGCTGCAAAGCCATCGCTGGCGAATTTTCACCGCTTAGTAAATTTCAAAGAAAAATGGTTATCCCATGGTTTATCATAGTGAAAACTCACGGACTAGATTCAAATCGAGGAGAAAAAACTTTACTCCTAATTCATTTCCAGTTTTTTCTCATAGAATTCAATAGAGTGTTCATGTGATAAACAGTTAGGTAAGTTTTTCTGAATAGAATCTCAAACCGAATCTCCACTATGAGTTTTCACATGACAAACCTTTTTATCACTAAATTCTAAATATGGTCTAACAATTGAGCTACTTATGCCCATTTATGGGTATATATAGAGCTAATTTCGAGTTTTTTTTTGTGAAACCATCAAATTAATTTTGAAAAGATTTTGCTATGAGTAGACTAAGCAGTTCACAAAGTAAGTTCAAAAACGGGGAGCATATCACCTCTCCAACACTATCTTACGTTCTGCACATACCTTCTGTCCCCCATCGGAGAATATTCATACACCACAGAGCAAATCACGGAGCACCAGGAGTAGTGTGAAAAAAATGTGTAAACTTTAATAGTCCATAGTCCAAAAAGCTTTAAAAGTCCACTGAAAACACTAGTGATTTTTTTTTTTCACAGCAAGCTTTCGATATATTGGGATTTATTTCAGATGAAAAGTATGGTGCTTATAAACTGACTGGTGCAATAATGCATTTTGGAAATATGAAATTTAAACAAAAGCAACGAGAAGAACAAGCAGAGACTGATGGCACAGAAAGTAAGTCAGTAACATATCTTTTATATACATTTGCCTTAAGTATTGGAATGATATACAGTAATATTTTACTGGTGGGGCTTTTTTCCTTTTTTCTTTGTTTATAAATGAAATTCAAGAGACAGAAAAACTACTGCTAATGGAAGTATGTCTGTCAGCATGATTCAAATACATTTTTCCTGATTCCCTGAGTTTCTACTAAAGGAATACTGTAATATTTTGCTACACTACTGGTTAATCCATCTATAGTTGGCCAAGGCACAACAAGCATAACTGTGTTTTATTTAGCAACGTTAATAATGAAACCACTTGAATCACTTTAGTTAAGCTTACTTTAGCCATATCAATGTTATAACCCTAATCCAGCTAGATGTAAATCAGTGTTTCAGGTTGTTTTCATAGTCTTCTTGTAACTGGCACCTGTATCTAGGCAATATGGAGCTTTTAGAAGTGCCCTCTGGTTATAATTAGAGGACCCCTTGTAGCCATCCATTCAAGACCCAAGTAAGGTCACACACCACAACTCTAAAACTGTGCCTGTTTTTTTTCTATTTCTGTAAACAGATACAGATAAGGCTGCTTATCTGATGGGCATCAGTTCCTCTGACCTTGTAAAAGGCTTATTGCACCCACGAGTAAAGGTTGGCAATGAATATGTGACCAAAGGTCAGACTGTAGCCCAGGTAGGTTCTTTTGGCTCCAGAAGTGCTTACTGTATGTGAGCTTATGATAATTAACAACAATTTTGCAGCATGCAACAACCTGCCAAAAAATATGATCATTGCCCACTATGGAGCCATACTGTTTTGGTATTGTATAATAATAATTTTTCATTATGAGGGTATTATGCCTCACCTTTGTTCATTTACTCAAATCCTAAAAACAAAATAATATTAGAAATCATTTGAACTGAATTAAAAATACATATATCTAACAAAGTATATATTATATAGTATAAATAAAGAAAGTTTAATGCTAAAAATGTGATTGTGTCACCAATATATCTTCAGACTAAGTCTCGGCTATGTCCAAAGAATAAAAATAATTATCCTTTTTTAGGCTCCATCACTACATGCGCATTTTGTTTTGTTTTGAAGTATCTGCCATATTTTAAGTAAAATATTTTTCCAACATTTGTATTTTTAGGTTGTCTATGCGGTTGGTGCATTGGCCAAAGGCATTTATGACCGTATGTTTAAATGGCTGGTGGTTCGCATTAACAAGACACTGGATACAAAACTATCAAGGCAGTTCTTTATCGGTGTCCTCGATATTGCAGGTTTTGAAATTTTTGATGTAAGTTTTCTGGGTATATAAATTGCATTACATTGCACGACTAGTAAGATATTTAGTAACACCTAGGGGCACATTTACTAAGGGTCAAATATCGAGGGTTAATTAATCCTCGATATTCGACCATCGAAGTAAAATCCTTCTACTTCGAATATCGAACGATTTTCCTTCGATCAGAAATAACTTGGGGAAGGTCTCCATAGGCTAACATTGGTGCTCGGTAGGTTTAAAGTGGCGAAGTATGTAGTCGAAGTTTTTTTAAAGAGAGAGTACTTCGACTATCGAACGGTCGAAAAGTCAAACGATTTTTAGTTTGAATCGAAGTCGTGGTCGAAGTAGCCTATTCAATGGTCGAAGTACCCCAAAAAAACTTCAAAATTAAAGTTTTTTATATTCGAATCCTTCACTCGAGCTTAGTAAATGTGCCCCATAGACCCCTAGACTTCTTGGGTTTTAACGCTGCCCTTGTGGCTCAGCATATTGTTGGAACACACTTGGTTGATAATCAAGATCATGAAGTGAAAACATGGCTTTAACAACAACCCTGACAAGGATCTCCAACACAGCATTTGCCATAAATCACACCCTAATTGTCCTGCCATTGCGTTAAAATCTTTGGCTAAATCCATATGTGCAAAATAAAACTCTGAGTAGAAGTCCAAACCAGAAATTTATAGAGCAGGCACTCAAAAGGCAATCTTCCATCAGGCAATTGAATTGAGTAAAAATTATATTTATTATGTTAGATCATTATAACCTTACACAGTTTGTATTCCACACACTTAGGGGTTATTTACTAAACTCTGAATGCAAAAATCACCAAAAGTTTTGATATTTGGTTTTATAAAATCTGTCTTTTAAAAATCCACGAATTTTTCATATTTATTAAACCTTGAGCATGGAAAAGTCAGAATCTGAAAATCCTGCATCTCAGACCTGTCGAGGTAACATATAAGTCAATGGGAGAAGTCCCAATGATTTTGATGTGCGCTGGGTTTTTGTGCAATACTGAAAGTTTTTGTCGTTTTCGGGGGAAAATCCAGAAAAAAATCATAAAATTCGGATCAAAAAATATAATAATAAATAAGCGTAAAAAACCTGAGCGGATTTGTTCGGAGTTTGTAGCAGAAAATATTGAGATTTTTGGACTTTGATAAATAACCCCCTTAGACTAAGTGACTTCCATTACTTGGTGAGTCACTACTTGATGTTGCACTGCCATTCTTTGTCTCTCTAAGAAGAGGCGCTGACTTCATCAATGTAGAATGATGTGTGGTTTGACAAAGATTAATTTTTTAAACATTAGCATGAACAAAAGCTTTTTTGCATTTTACTCCTATGACAATGCACTATTTTATAAAACATTTTAGAATATACAGTGCAGCTAGTACAGGACTGGCAGAGCTCCAGGTTGCAAAATTCTGCACAAACTTTGCCTGACATATCAGACAAACACACAAATGAATCACATTTTTAAATTTCGTTCAAACAAAATTACAGTATTCCTGTCTTTGATTAGTAATTAGATATTATTATTTATCTATCTATGTATTTATATCATGTCTGTTGTTTTTAGTTAAACAGCTTTGAACAACTCTGCATCAATTTTACAAATGAAAAACTGCAACAGTTTTTTAATCACCACATGTTTGTATTGGAACAAGAGGAATACAAGAAGGAAGGCATTGACTGGGAATTTATTGATTTCGGATTGGACTTGCAGGCCTGTATTGATTTAATTGAAAAGGTAAAAATAAATATAATCTTAGGTAGCTGTTTATGTTACTGATTACATAAGCAGTGGTGACTGTGATGGTTGGATGGAATTTAGGATTAGGACTCCACGAGGGTTTTTGTCGCGATCCGATGCGCTGAGACAAAACGCATGCGAATCGTCGCATGCAACAAAATTAAGGTAAGAGATAGAATTGTTGCATGGTGTTGCAGCATTGATCTGACGCGACAATTCGAATGCGTTTTGTCGCAGCGTGTCGGATCGCAACAAAATCGCTCGTGGTGTCCTTCCCTTACTGTAAACTGTATGCAATTCTTGCAAAAAAAATTCAGATAACACCACATCATTGAGCGTCTTATAAAACACAGATATGCTTTCCTACTTGTCAAGATCGGTTTTAGCTCCTCCATATTATTTTACACTTTGTTTGCATACTGATTGTGGTTGATACAGGGAACAATAAACCACCTCCTTTTAAATCTACACAAGACATCACCAGTGAGCTCAATGGCCATATAAAGGCACATTTAATATAACATTATGATTAAATATGCAGGTTCTTGTATGCAGTTGAGCTTCCAGGTTAACTATTTATGAAGAAAAAAATTGTGACTGCATTTAGCTTAATAAAGCCATTTTGTTCTAGCCTCTTGGTATTATGTCAATCCTAGAAGAGGAGTGCATGTTTCCCAAGGCAACTGATATGACATTTAAATCTAAGCTTTATGACAACCATCTTGGAAAGTCACCTAACCTCCAAAAACCTCGGCTTGACAAGAAAAGGAAGTATGAAGCACATTTTGAACTTGTGCATTATGCTGGTGTGGTAAGTAGTCTTATACCAATTTATTAATGCTGTTGCTTGTATTATTATTATTTTTATTAATCATTAAAGGGATACTGTCATGGGAAAAAAAATGTTTTCAAAATGAATCAGTTAATAGTGTTGCTCCAGCAGAATTCTGCACTGAAATCTATTTCTCAAATAGCAAACAGATTTTTTATATTCAATTTTGAAATCTGACATGGGGCTAGACATATTGTCAATTTCCCAGCTGCCCCAAGTCATGTGACTTGTGCTCTGATAAACTTCAATCACTCTTTACTGCTGTACTGCAAGTTGGAGTGATATCACCCCCTCCCTCCCCCCCCAGCAGCCAAACAACAGAACAATGGGAAGGTAACCAGATAGCAGCTCCCTAACACAAGATAACAGCTGCCTGGTAGATCTAAGAACAACACTCAATAGTAAAAACCCATGTCTCACTGAGACACATTCAGTTACATTGAAAAGGAAAAACAGCAGCCTGCCAGAAAGCATTTCTGTCCTATAGGGCAGGCACAAGTAACATGACCAGGGGCAGCTGGGAAATTGACAAAATGTCTAGCCCCATGTCAGATTTCAAAATTGAATATAAAAAAAATCTGTTTGCTCTTTTGAGAAATGGATTTCAGTGCAGAATTCTGCTGGCGTAGCACTATTAACTGATATGTTTTGGAAAAAACATGTTTTCCGATGACAGGATCCCTTTAAGCACTGCACAACAGATGCAGGTGTTTACATGTAGGTGCTGAGGAAAAGATTGCTAGAAGATTGTGATATGCGGTTTTGTGAGATGAAGGGAAAGCAGAGTTGTCAAATGCTGTGAATGGCAGGCTCAGTTAGAATTTTATTCTGTATCAGAAACCAGTACAGAGACTGGCAGAGTGGCATGCTAAAGGAGTGGTTGATAAGGTGTATGAGTAATCGAGTTGCACTCGCACACCCTGGCCTTCAATTAGGATAATCCCTGGTGCACAGCAATGGAGGAATCGGCATCCCACCTTGTAACAACGGATCAGAAGAAATTCACTGGCACACAGGTACTGCTAGCAGGGTAAACCCTTGCTGATTTATTAAATGGTTTGCAGCATGCAACATTTCGGGGTAACCCCCTTTATCAAGCATCATGCTTCATGCTTGATAAAGGGGGTTACCCCGTAACGTTGCATGCTGCAAACCATTTAATAAATCAGCAAGGGTTTACCCTGCTAGCAGTACCTGTGTGCCAGTGAATTTCTTCTGATCCGTTGATAAGGTGTATGAGCCGGGAGGCAGCATTTGTTATGAACTGGAGAGGTGACAGTCTAACAGAGAGTTGCAGTATTGTAGTCAATATGTGGCACAATGAGAAAGTGAATCAGCATATTGGTAGCATTCTATGTGGTAAATTATCATATCAGGCCTGGGGAGAGTAGGTAATAAACACTTTTGTAATGTTATGGGTGTTGGATGGTGGGTGTGAGAACCATTTCTGTCTTACAGAGGTTTCATTTCAGCCTCCCTCCTTCTCTCGCCACACATGAAGTATATAAAATTCTCTGTTTTGCTGTTTCAAGTAACTCATTTTCGTTGTACAAACTTTGAATTTGTAAATCCTGCTCTCACCTAGCTTATCTCTCCTTTCCATTGCTAGTAGCTGGGGACATTTACTCCAACCCTGGCCTTTGCCCCATCCCAGTTATATCACAGCCACGGTCTCCTTCCCTTCAGTGTAAATTCCAATGTTGCATAAATATTATCTCTATACCCAGTTAATCTTTCCTGTGCTCTCTGGAATGCCCCATCCATTTGCAACAAACTCACTGCTATACATGACCAGTTCATCATCAATTCCTTTCCTACTCACACTTACTGAAACCTGGCTTTCTCCTACTAACACTGCTTCACCTGCTGGATGTCACAACACTAATGACTAACGCCATTCTTCTCTGAAAATAACTTGCTGGACCCCCTACAATCTGGATTTAGGCAACAACACCCCACTGAGACTGCCTAACCCGACTAACTAATGACTTTTTAACAGCAAAAGCCACAACCACATCTGACTACTAATACTTCTTGATCTCTCAGCTACATTTGACACTGTGGATCATCCTCTCCTCCTCCAGTTCCTCCATTCGATTGGCCTTCGTGACATTGCCCTGTCCTGGTTACCTTTCCAGAAGTATCTATTGTAGTTAACAGTTCCATTATCACCCCGCCTCCCCAGGCTTGGTGCCTTGGTTATTCTAGATCCTGCCCTGTCCTTCACTCCTCATAGCCGGTCACTTATTAAACCATGTCAATTTCACCTAAAGAACATATCCAAAATATGATCATTTATCACCCAAGATGCCGCCAAAACTCTTATTCACTCTCTCATCATATAACGTCTAGGCTGCTGTAACTCTTTAATAATTGGCCTTCCCTGCCAGAGACTGTCACCTCTCCAGTCCATAATGAACACTGCCGTCAGGCTTATACACCTCAGCAACTGCTCCTCCTCTGCCATGCTACTGCCAATCCTTGCACTGGCTTCCGCTACCTTTCAGAATAAAATTCAAACTAATGACCCTGACATTTAAACCACTTCATAACTCTGCCCCACCCTACATCTCTGAACTCATCTCTAGATACTCACCCAACCACTTACTATGCTCCTCTGCTGACTTGCTCCTCAACTCTTCTCTCATTACCTCCTCATATGCTCGCATTCAAAAGTTTGTAAGGGCTGCAGCCCTTCTCTAATATTCTCTCCCTTGGTCTTTTCCGACTTTCTCCCAACCTTTCTGCTTTCAAAAGATCTCTTAAAATGCACTTATTTAGAGAAGCCTACCCTCACTCTGTTTAGCTACCAAGTGATACCATATGCTACATCCCTCACCTTGCTTATTTCTGATCTTGCCCACTCCCACACCTTGTTTCTTATTCCCTTCCCCTTTAGATTGTAAGCTCTTATGCACAGGGCCTTTCTCACCTTTTGTACTGGTACTGGTTGTTATATATGTTATATGTATGTAATGCATGGGATTTATTTGTAAAAGCACATTCATTTTACAGCACTGCACAATATGTTTGCGCTCTAAAAATACATGTTAATAATAATAATAATAATAAAGGCAGTGTTAAGACATTCAACAGCTTTCGAACAGCTTAAGGCACAACAGCCAATAAATACTGCTAAAACATCACATCTGTTACCTACAGTATATCAGTATAGTAGTTCACAGTGCACAATTTGTTACACTAACCAGTTCTTAATTTTGGCATTTGTCAAAAGATCTTGTCAACGACAGCACTCCAGGTTTCTTTTCTTTTAAAATGCCTTTAATGGTCACATGTCAGGGTAGCAAATGCAAAGATGCAATGTTTAGAGTGGCACCCCACTCGAAAAAGCTGACCTAAGTATTCAGTCATGTTGGATGACTGTACTATATACCATACCAATATAATCTTTAAAAGGTGGGTTTAAACTTGACCCCAACATTTTCTTCAAACCATTTTTAGCATTGTTGAATCAAAGGGGAAGCTCACCTTAACCTTTAATTCATAATAATAATAATGTTAATAAAGATATTGTCTGTTCCCGTATCTGACAGGTACCATACAACATCATAGGCTGGCTGGAAAAGAACAAGGATCCACTAAATGAAACAGTTGTTGGTCTCTTCCAAAAATCTTCCAACAAACTCCTTGGGTGTTTGTTTGAAAACTATGTCAGTGCAGACAGTGGTGAGTGACTTACTGGAGTAGAAATGTTTAAAACAGAGCTCTGTACACATCTTTTATTACCCCGAGAGACAACTGGATCTTTTTCTACTGTTTAGTTTTTAACTGTTAGCACAAGTTTCCCCTGTCCTAAGTGCATCACCCCAACTACACCCAAATTTAGTGTTTGCCTGGACCTGTTTCAGAAATTCAGAGCTATGCAGTAATGTTGGGAGGTGCCATGCTTGGCTCAGTCACTTCTATTCCTAGGTTGTATAGCAGTAATTGGTAAGCAGGACCACTGGGCCAGGATGAAGGGTTGACTTCCATTCTGTATCTTCCTGGACAAAAAATCACTGCCATGCAACCTGGGTAATAAGTTAAAAATTGAGGGAAGTTTTAGATCCCTTTAAAAGCTAATCAAATACATGATAGCAAATGTATATACAAGAGGTCAGACAATATGAATGCACAATTAATGTACCATATACATGAGCAGGAATAGAGAAGGTGTTGCTCATTTTGGTTGTTTTGGGCTCATGTTTTTCACTCTTTTGGTTTGCAGCTGACCATGGTGGAGAAAAGAAACGCAAGAAAGGTGCATCGTTCCAAACTGTGTCCTCTTTGCACAAAGTAATGTACTATTTTATTGTAAAACAATTTCTTTAAAGGAGCCTTAAAACCAATAGGGATGTTACACTCCATATGTTAATGAAACACTTTACATAGCTCATCTGAATGCAATGCTTCCTCTAATCGAAAGTGCAGGACAGGGTGCAAAGTGCAAACAGGTACATGTTTTAGAAGAGTAGGTTTTTGCTCTCCTGTGACAAGTTGTACATTTTGTGCCATGCACCTTGCATCAGTGCTTTAAGGGACACAATGTTGTTCTCAAGAGTGCTCTAGCACTTGTGCTATATATATATATATATATATATATATATATATATAATTCTTATAGATGGACGCGCACTCCAAATTCATGTGAAAAAAAAAGGTTTTTATTTGTTCATCAATACATCACTCGTGCATCCAACGTTTTGACCCACTGTGGGGCCTTTATCAAGGATAAAGTGCTAGTGATACAAAGGTAGTTTAAATACACATTTCCTGTTTCAAAAAGAGGCGCCAGAATGACATCATCATCCTAATCATATTTCAATTGGTGCTTACATTTTACATTGAATTAGGTTAAGTGAACATATAGTGTCGCCACTAGGTGTCACAATCATACCAATAAAAATGTGTCCATGTGTTAAATCCATTGTTGTGTTAAGTCCATTAAAAAGAGTAAAAAGGAAGAAAAAATCACTTAGTTACTTGAAATGACAGATACACATTATCACCATCTAAGGGAAAAAAATATGTATTTACAATGTTGCAGAAAGTATCTCTTTGCAATGTTATATTATATGTTTCCCTTTCTCATAAACTAAAGATTAGCAATAGATACATAATCACTACTATATTATTCTGCCTATTTAAAAGGGGAAAAAATCACTTCAAGTCAAAAAACAAGTTAGTACCTGTTGCCCATTAAGGCCCTTCGGTGCTGCACAGTCCAGCTCATATATCCAGAAAGCCTCTCTTTTTAACAGGATATTCTCATAGTCTCCCCCTCTCACTCTCTTGGGGACCTTTTCTATTGGCATACACCTGGATGATGCAGGGCTATGTTTGGCCTCTGGCCAGTGTTTAGCCACAGGCTGCTGTGCAATATCCTGTTTTTTACTTTTAGTTTTTTCTATTCTTTCTGGATCAAGTGCCGCTTGTATGCTAGATCAATGCATTGCCATTCTCTCTTTAAGCTGCCTGGTGGTTTTACCACTGTAAATAAGCCCACAAGAACATTTGATAATGTATATGACCATGGTAGTATCACATGACATCCTCTGTCTAATCGGGTATTTCTTTCCCATGTAAGGATGTGTAAAGTGAGTGCCTTGTATTAGGCCACTAAATAAAATGGTATGATTGTGACACCTAGTGGTGACACTATATATATGTTCACTTAACCTAATTCAATGTAAAATGTATCACCAATTGAAATATGATTAGGATGATGACGTCATTCTGGCGCCTCTTTTTGAAACAGGAAATGTGTATTTAAACTACCTTTGTATCACTAGCACTTTATCCTTGGTAAAGGCCCCACGGTGGGTCGAGACATTGGATGCACGAGTGATGTATTGATGAACAAATAAAAACCTTTTTTTCACATGAATTTGGAGTGCGGGTCCATCTATAAGAATTATACATTTGAATTTGACCCAGCACCCGCAAACAGAAGTTGGAGTTCGAGTGCAGGCACCATCTGAACAAATATATGAACCTGCCTTTACATATATCACCAGCTTCTACTATACAGTTGTCTTTATTTCAGACATAGCATCTGAGCCTATATGGTTTAGAAGAGTGAATGCCAACACACATCTGTCTCTGACCTTTATCCACCATTTTTGTTTCTCAATTCATGTTCTCTCCCTTTAATTACACTCATTATTATCTTTACTTTCAGGAGAATCTGAATAAACTGATGACAAATCTTAGATCAACAGCACCACATTTTGTACGATGCATTATTCCTAATGAAACAAAAACTCCAGGTACATTTCTAAAACTTAGTCCAGGGTTAAATGGAAATTATTCTCTCAGAAAGAGGGTCACATCCCTGTGTCACATCTGACTTCCCATCCTCTGAATAGGAAAGGAGTGATTCTGATTGAATGATTTTTGGTTAATCTGATTCATTACTAAACATATTTTGATTGTAACATAGGATTATACTATTTTGAACTAGGTGCCATGGATCCTTTTCTGGTACTACACCAACTTCGCTGTAATGGTGTACTAGAGGGCATTCGTATTTGCCGCAAAGGGTTTCCAAACAGGGTTTTATATGCTGACTTCAAGCAGAGGTAACCATAGATCAAAACTCATTTTAACATTCACTTGCACTATGTATTACTGGTGTGAAGCAGACTGCACTGGGTTCTACGTATCTATGCAGTATATATCAATTGAAACTCAGACAAAGGGTTAAATTTACTTACCTTTGAAGTTGCGCCAGCGTTGGGTTTGCTGCACTTTGTCACACTTCGCCAGGGCGCTGCTAATTCACTAAAATATGAGGTTGCGCTCAGGGAGGCGAAAGGTAGCGAAGTTGTGCTAGCGTTAATTTTTCAACAAAGCGAAGTTACGCTATTGATGCCTAATTTGCATACGGCGCCAACTTAGAGTACGATGGACGTATATGTAGCAGCAAATACATTCTACAAAGCCTGGGAAAGCTTCATAAAATAAAATAGAGTTATTATTTTGCCCTATATATGTGCCCACTGTATAGTTTAGGTGCAATATGTAGGGGGGAAGTAGGGTACCCCCAAAAAAAATTACGATCTTTTTCAGCCTATCACCTTTAAAAAAGTAAAAGACGCCAGCGTTTTTTGGGACTTAGAAAAAATTTCAACTTTTTTTGAAGCAAGTCTTATCTACTCTATTGCACTTTGCCTGGTCTGAGGTGGTCAAAGGCAAGTCTGGCGCAAGAGGTAACATTCATGAAAATCTGCAACTGAATTAGCGTAGTTACGTCCCTTCGTCAAAGTGCAAATTTGCCTGGCGTAAAGGTGCAAAGTAGTGCTAGAGGAGGTTCACTTCGCAAATGACAAAGTGGACCTAAGTTCATATACAGAATTATTTATTCTAGAACAGTATAAAAAGTGGCAAAATGACGTGACACTGACGAATTTTCACTTTGCCCTTTAGTAAATTTGCCCCAAATTGTCCCTTTGATTACAGATGTTTATGAAATGTAACTAATACAGAACTGCTTTGATTTCTACACAAGCCAAAAATCCTAGAAATTCCATTGTGTTGATCATTAAAGGGATGAGCTTCCCTTGTGTATATATCAGCACAACTCTTCAAATTGCATTTTAAGGGAGAATGTAATAAAAATGTGCAATGTTAATAGAAATTCGCAAAAATATAAGAGAAAGATAAGAGAAATAAGATCAAAAATATGCATTTCGCAATATAATATTCTTTGTTAGTCTTTTATTTCATTGCGCACCTTTAGTTCTTGAAGGTGGCATAAACTTTTGAAGAAAACATGACTTTGTCAGTATGAAGTTTAATTGCATACACTGCACACTGTCACAAACTATAAAATTATTCCACTGTCGCAAAAGAATTTCCAGGTTCACAAAAGCTATGTTAAATTCACACAAAGGAAAGAAGCATACATTTTTGCCACTTTTTTTGCCATTACCGAATTTTATTACATTTCCCATTAAAGAATAAATAAATGGATTTAAGATTCTAGATTAAATTGTTTATGAAATATTTCCCACCAATGATTCTTGTATGATAAAATGCAAACATAGAGAGGATAATTAGGTAATCAGCAAATAGAATGCATGCTGCAGGCTATATTAGAATGCACTGCAATTGATCATTCATACAGCATATGTATTCTATTAGGGACTGGTACTAAAGGGTAGAGGTACAATTATACAAAAGTAGCATATAGTTCCCCTGACAGTCTCTTTAATATAGAGAATTGCATCATGTTGGGAAAGACTTAAAAATCAATGGCAATGGGATGCAAAATTTTCCCATTATTCGCTGGGGAGGGGGGTGTAAATATATTAGACTCCTCTCTTTGAATCAAATTCAAGCCACATTCCCCTTCAGAAATAATGCATTGTGGGAATGTTAAAATATATGCAGCCCTACATTAGGTAAATTCTATCAGTTTTTCTTTTTCATTTATGTTTTAACCTTAATGATATAAACATTACTGTGTTACTGTGTTACTGTTTACTTACAAATACTTTGGAGTAGTTGGGTGAGCTATTGCTCTTCCTGTTCTACCTCCAGTAATGATGCATCTAAATGGAGGCCTAGTAAATCTCCAGTTTGAAGGGATCATTTTTTTTATTCTGTTCAGGAGCAAAAGTAGTACAGTGATCAGACTTGTTAATGGGCATTGAAAGTGAGATGGTGTTTATAGAAGGCTGGCATACAATTTATATAAATATTAGGCCTCAAGTGCTCCTGAGAAAGGGGGTAGATCCCCCTAAAACAATACATGAAACAATACATTTATGTACCAACCTTGATTTCTGGCAGGTACCGAATTCTGAATCCAAGTGCCATTCCAGAGGATAAGTTTGTAGATAGCCGAAAAGCATCTGAGAAGCTTTTGGGCACATTGGAAATTGATCATACCCAGTATCGGTTTGGGCACACAAAGGTAACTATCAATGTGTTTATAGTTGGTATTCTCCTTGTAATACATGCAGGTTGTGTGTAACCAGCTTTAAAGTTGCTTGGGTTAGATTCAACCTGAAGTCATCTTTTAAATCAGAGCTGTGCAATATGTTGGCGCTTTAAAAATACATGTTTTCAATAAGAAGAAGAAGAATAATAAAAAGAAGTAGCCAAGTTTACAAATACAGCTATGGAATATATGTGTCCTCTGCCTAAAGTGGGCTGCAAAGTGAAAGAAAATGTTTAAACTTATTTAAAATATATTTGCTATTAAAAGCAGTAGATTCATGTATACTGGAAAGTTGTTAAAATAATTTTTTTCCATTATGCAAAAAAAAAAAAAAAATCAGTTTTGGAGTGGAAGATCCCTTTAAATGTACATCTTTATGAAATATTGTTGATACATCCAGAGTCCCTCTGTCTCTATATTTTAGAACATGGAAACTAAAAGGCAACTGGTGGCATCAAATATAACAATGATTGTATATGTTCTAGGTGTTTTTCAAAGCCGGTCTCCTAGGAAATCTTGAAGAAATGAGAGATGGAAGACTATCTAAGATTCTTACATTGATTCAAGCAAGAGCCAGAGGCAAACTTATGCGAATTGAATTCCAGAAAATTTTGGAAAGAAGGTAGTAAATTCAGGATTTTGTACAAAAAAAAAAATTACGACTGATTTTATTTTTATTGATCTTTAAACCTATTTACATTTCTTTGGTGTTTAAGAATCTCTGTACTTAGGTTTATTTCTTATTGTAGATCATATCCAAATTTTTTTAGAAAAGCTATTTGTTTTTTTTTATTGTCAGGGATGCATTGCTGGTTATCCAGTGGAACATTCGTGCATTTATGACAGTCAAGAACTGGCCATGGATGAAGCTGTTCTTCAAGATCAAACCATTACTGAAGTCTGCAGAAACTGAAAAAGAAATGGCAAACATGAAAGACGAGTTCCAAAAGCTGAAAGAAGCTTTGGAAAAATCTGAAGCTAGAAGAAAAGAACTTGAAGAAAAACAAGTGACCTTGGTGCAGGAAAAAAATGATCTAACTCTTCAACTGCAGGCTGTGAGTAAAATGAAGACTATTACAATTCTATAAACTATTCATTTGCAGTCTCTCAAGTCAGTGTCACAATGGATCTGTAAGAGAACCAGACATTGTAGACCCCCTCTCAAACCTATTAGATATACAGGAAGTGTTAAATGATATATGTGTCATAAAGGCCTAGGCTGGGAAACCTAAAGGCCTGGACCGACTAAATAGATGTAAGTTATATTCCAAAATGGTAAAGTCTAAGTTCTAAATTAGCTGAATAATATGCATGGGCATTTAGAACAATTTCATTCCAGTTTCCAAATTATCACTCAATGTACCTATTGGAAGCAACTGGTCTATCAACTAGTTGGTTGGTCTGTCCAGATAAATGATCTTATCATGCCTCCAAACAAACTGTAAGTGAGAGGCACCTCATCGACTTCCTTCTTCCTTTGATGTCTCATGGTCGAAACAGAGGAGCAGAGTATTTTTTCCAATATAAGACCATGTCAAAGACTTATATTGGTAAATATATTCTGCACAACATGTAATATAACATTGTTATATCTGTTGTTAAAAGTAAAATTTAACTTACAAGGAGAAAATAGTATTCAAAGTGATTTATTTCAGGAGCAAGATATGTTTGCTGATGCAGAAGAACGGTGTGACCTACTAATTAAAACTAAGATTCAGATGGAATCTAAAGTTAAGGATCTCACTGAACGCATAGAAGATGAGGAAGAAATGAACTCAGAGCTAACTGCTAAGAAAAGAAAATTGGAAGATGAGTGCTCAGAACTCAAGAAAGATATTGACGACCTTGAAATAACTTTGGCTAAAGCAGAAAAAGAAAAACATGCAACTGAAAATAAGGTATGGATTTGTATAAATACACACACGTTTTATGTTTTTATTTTCAGTTTGTCTAGGGGTTGGGGTTGATGAGTAGCTATTCTACTAACATTATTTTTTTTTTGATAGGTGAAAAACTTAACTGAGGAAATGGCATCTTTGGATGACACTATCAATAAGTTGACAAAGGAGAAGAAAGCATTGCAGGAAGCACACCAGCAGACTCTGGATGACCTTCAGGCTGAAGAAGACAAAGTTAACTCACTAACTAAAATGAAAACTAAACTGGAACAGCAAGTAGATGATGTAAGAAACATTTTCAATGTTTCCATTTATACAGATTGTATGTGTGCACATTTAACTTCCAACACACAGATCTTTGCTTGGGAGCATAGCCTACTCAGTGAAATAAAAGCAATACATCCTGTAGTAGTTATCAGATAAAAGGAGAAGTGAAGATATCAGCAAAAAAATAAGATACATCAGAGCAAGCAACAGTTTCTTAGTTTGTACCATTTAAGATACAATTAGTAATGTATAACATTACATTGGTCGTTTACACACAAGTGCAAAGTGCAATTTTGGGGACACAAAACCTGTGTTTTTGCCATAATTCCAGCATAATTGCAGGATGCAGGTGCTTGCATTTTAACAGAATTCTATGCAAATTGCATCTGGCGTTTTAAGAGTGGTTGTGTGCGACTTCAGATGCATGCATTTAAAATAGTTGTTGTATCAAAATCACTGGGTGCAAGTGTGGTGAGAAAACCAACTACCCGCTGTGGGGACCCTGGAGTTGCTGCCAGGTCCAGGGTGGCAGAGGAGGTTGGATGGACTCATTGGCACAAAGTGGGCTTGTGACTACTTGTTATTCACCCACAGATAATTAGGCAATGAACTCATAACATTCATTACATGTTACAACAGATAAAATTTAATTTACAACTTTTTTGGTAATACTAAATAAAAATGTTTTATCTATTTTTTTGTGTTTTTTTAATTAGCTTGAAGGATCTTTGGAACAAGAAAAGAAGGTCAGGATGGATCTGGAAAGGGCCAAGAGAAAGTTAGAAGGAGACCTAAAGCTGACACAGGAAAGCTTAATGGATGCTGAAAATGATAAACAGCAGCTGGAAGAGAAATTAAAGAAGTAAGATCATCTCAGCAAGTCTATGCTGGCTTCATCTTAATACAAACTTTTATATTAAAATTACACCAGTTGGCCATGAGCTGCCTGGTTGGAATGGTTATAATCATAAAGATCATTTATATAGCAAGCAAGTTAAGTAACACTTAGGGGCAGATTTATTAAGGGTCAAATTGAAAATTTTAATTTGAGTATCCGAATATTTTTCGGATAAAATAAATTTAATAAATTTAAATTGTGAATTATTGAAATGCAATTCTAATTTTAAATCGAATTAGAATTTTAATCATACTCTGTCCCTTTAAGAACTCAAATTTGACAATTCGCCACCTAAAACCTGCCAAGTTCATGTATAAGTCAGTGGGAGATGTCCAGGGACCATTTTGGACATCTTAGTAACCTTTCGGACATTTGATGGTTATTTTCGTGAAAAAACTTGAATCAAGTTTAGTCTAAAACGATTCGAATTTGATTTGATTTTTCAAATGGGTAAAATTTGAAATAAGTTTTAGATATTCGATTTTTTTATAAATAACCCCCCAGTCAAATTTTGCGTATATTTGAATTTAATCGCGTTTAAAAAAACTCCCATGAATTCGAAATTCGACTTTTAATACATGTACCTCTATATAAAAATCTTATGACAAATAGGGTATAATAGAATATAATAAAAGGAATAAAGACCATGCTCACAAGAGCTAATAATTAAAATGGGATAAGGAACAAATGAGAGAATGCTGTTGGAAAGACTTGCTAATTATTCAGGGTGCGTTAAAAAGGCTTCTTTAAATAGTGAGCAAACTTCTGGAGACTTTAGAAAACGAAGTGCTCCTGGTGCCATCCAGCTGTGATTTACATTCTAGCTGACCGGAAGGCTTTTCTGGGAGCTTAGTCACCCGAAGAAGAGGAGATTTGTCGCGACTAACCTCCCCAGAATCTTAGCGTGTGTCACCACCCTAATAGCATGGTGAGTGGTAGTTCTGTGATATCCAGGAACAGCTAACAAAAAGGCAGCAGTACAGAAGATAGGGGCATTACAGAAGAAGAAAGATCTGAGTAGATAATTTGCTAAATGATGGTACTGGAATATACAGTAGATCACTAAATCAGTTATCCTAGAGACAGGACCCTTCTTAATAGTTTGGCCCACTCCAGCGCTCTTCCTTCCCCCTACTGAACTGCATTACTGAAGATCCTCTAAATGCCCTGCCATCTCGTGCACCTTCAGGTCCTCTTCTCTGTGATTGTTGACCCTGAGTATGCACAGTTAAAGTCAGTTCCAAATTGGCTTCAATTGCACATGTTCCTGCCAGGAGATCACAAAGAAGAGGACCTGAATTCTTGCAATATGGTGTCTACCATCCCCTGTGCTACTTTGATTTTAAGAACCAGGTACAGCGGACAAGGAGTTTGGGAGTCCCAAGTGGTGTAGTACAGGTAAAGGAAGGGCTCTGGAGGAGGCCACGGTGACCAGGGTTTTGTTCTCCTTAAGAGACTGGACACTAGTTTGAATCTGAAGATAGTAATAAAACTGTAGATTTACAATAACTTATCTGACTAACTAGGGTTCTTGCTGAATAACCAGAAAAATTACATAACGTAAAGCCTACCATTATTGTTTTGTAATTCAACTTTGTAACTATTTCTCTATTTTTTATTTTAATTAGTTAATTAATTACAGTGGTCCTGCCATAATGTTTATGTTGCTGTCTTTCTACGTTTAACTTCATTTGACAACTTTTATGATTCAATAGAAAAGAATTTGAAATCAGTCAGATGTCTTCAAAAATTGAAGATGAGCAAGCAATTGTGATACAGCTCCAGAAGAAAATCAAAGAGTTACAGGTAATCCAAATTTTTCCAAAATCTTTTTGGCAGATTTAGCAAAATACTGACAGTTTTACATCTCCCAAGCTGTCATCCAAATTGAAGCTTTTGAGAATCAATAATCCTCAACCCCTTCTTAAAGTGAACCATGTTAATTTTCAATCAATGCTTATTTATTTTCCTGGTTTATAGATTTCATGGTGCAGTAGAGCACAACACTGCCACTGAACATTATATAACACTTTAGAACACCACAGAATGCTATTTGACTGTTCAAAGTAAATTGACAAATTAAAACATTTCTACATATCCCCTATTGTCATTTTGGTGTCTGTTATGTGTAGGCTCGAATAGAAGAATTAGAAGAAGAGTTGGAAGCTGAAAGAGCTGCCCGAGCAAAGGTGGAGAAACAAAGATCTGATCTAGCTAGAGAATTAGAAGAACTAAGTGAAAGATTAGAAGAAGCGGGAGGAGCTTCTTCTGCTCAGATCGAAATGAACAAGAAGCGTGAGTCTGAATACCTTAAGCTCAGAAGAGATCTAGAAGAAGCGACTCTACACCATGAGGCCACAGCCGCCTCTCTCAGAAAGAAACATGCAGACACAGTGGCTGAACTTGGGGAGCAAATTGACAATTTGCAGAGAGTTAAACAGAAACTCGAAAAGGAAAAAAGTGAACTAAAACTGGAAGCAGATGATCTCTCATCCAGCATGGAACAGCTGGTCAAAGCAAAGGTAAGCATATATCAAAACATGAGAGATATGGCAATAAACCACTATTGCCATTCCACAAGATGGCTAAGTAGCATCTGTGTTTCAGGGAATATCAGATAAACTCTGCCGCACATATGAGGATCAGCTGAATGAAACAAAAACAAAACTAGATGAGATGATACGTCAAGTAAATGATCTCACAACCCAGAAAGGGAGACTTCAGACTGAAAATGGTAAGCCGTCCTTCATGTTGTAATTAAAAGACACAATTACTATAGTGCTGTGCATAAATTAATAGTCACTTGCTGTGGATATTATAAGGAACAGTAAAACTTTTTTTTTAATTTCATTTTAAAAATTATTTTCCTTTATAACCTGTTTCTAGCATGGAATGTAAATTTTTCCAAGGGTCAATGAGCTTGGCAACCAGAATGTATATTAAAGGGTGGATTTTTCTCTGCACATTTTACACGGAATCTCAAAACTGTTTTATAGCTTTATTTATTAGATGGTATTTAATATTTGTGACTTGAATTTTCTCAATTTATGTTGGTTTGTATCATTCTCAAAAGCTTAGATTTCAATTCATGTAGAAAAAAACAGTTTTTCAAATGAAATCTAACTATGGATTGAATGTTTTTTTTGTCTCAGACATTAATAATTTGGTTCCTAAAGGCAAGATTTGATATGATATTGACTGGTAGTATTTTATTTCAATGTTTAGGGGAATTTGGAAGACTTCTTGAAGAAAAGGAGTCTTTAATCAGTCAGCTCTCTCGGGGGAAATCTTCCTTCACTCAACAAATTGAAGACCTTAGAAAGCAACTTGATGAGGAAACAAAAGTAATATATACATGTGTATAGCTGCCTAAAATGTGGCCATTTCCAATACTTGTACTGTCCTCTAGGATATTCAGAGCAAGGAAAGGAAGTACTGAAACGAATAGCTTACATTATAATCACAGGTTTTCTGCTTGTCAAAATGGCTAACAATGGCCTGAGACACATTTTGCAGTGATAACAGTTTTTAGTCTTTTGGGGTATTCTTGTATTAGCTTTGCACATTGTTCAGGGGTTATTTTGTCCCATACCTCCACATAGATTTATTACGGGTTGTTCAGGTTAGTCAAATAATGCTTGTGCTGCTGAAAGTATGCACAGATTCTCAACTGGATTTAGATCAGGGGGCTGATTTAGAAAGTGCTTTAGAAATAGCACCCCATTAGCAACAATTTGGAAAATGAAAGGAAAGGCCTGATTGGTGGCTACTGACAAGTGCACTTGTTCAATTTAGCACCTATGAATTTTGACTGTGCCATTGTTGGACCTGCTTTGGTCTTGAAACACTCCAGAGTTACTTTGACCTTGTGTTTGTAATTATTGCCTGCTGAAAGTAACTTTCACCCAACCCCCTTTTTTTTACAGACAAAAAGGGTTCTCTTAGTATTTTCCTGTATTTTCCACTTTTCGTTCACCCAATATAAAAAGATACCCCACCCTTGCTGATGGAAAACAGCCACTCAGTACGATACTACCGCCGATGTAACTACAAACATGATGTTTGGCGTTTTTGGAAGTGTTTTAGATTTGTGCCCAAAACACTTATTAAATACTCTTCTCTAAAGCACTCACATGACCTTAAAAGTTGTCCAGTTTTGCAGCACGATCACTCTCATGCCATTTGGTTAACTCCATGTGTTTTCACGTAGTGGTAAGATCCTGCTGTGTTTCTGCTTTACATAAGCAAGGATTGAGCATATAAGGCGAATATAAATCACAGATCAAGACTAGTTAGTCTGTGGACAGATTTATGACAGTCTGCCACTGGCAACCTTGCAAGAGCAGTTAATCACAGTCCAATTTGTGCATTGTTTTTTTAAAGCATGCATTACAACCTCCATCTGCTGTGGATTTACCCGCCACAATTTTTCCTGTCTGTCTAGTAATGTTGGGCTGTTAATTATCTTTTCCCTGCTTTGTGCTGTTCACAATACTATCTACTATTTTTATTTTTTATATTATCTTATTTATATTATTTTATTTCCTTGCTTCATCCTAGATTCAGCCAATGATATTTGTTACATGCATTCTTCTAGTTGTCCAATAGAAGAAAAGATTTAACCATTTTGTATGTTTTCCTAGGCTAAAAATGCACTAGCTCATGCATTGCAATCTGCCAGGCATGACTGTGATCTCCTTAGGGAACAGTTCGATGAAGAACAAGAAGCTAAAGCAGAGCTACAGCGAAGTCTTTCCAAGGGCAATGCTGAAGTGGCAATGTGGAGGAATAAATATGAGACAGATGCTATTCAGAGGACAGAAGAATTAGAAGAAGCAAAGTAAGTTGTCACGTATGCTGCAATTATTTCAGCTATTTACATTTGGGGGCAGATTTACTTATGGTCGAAGTTAAAACCTTCGGCTTCGAATATCGAAGTTGAAGGATTTATCGCTATTCGTTTGATCGATCGGACGAAAAATCGTTCGATCGTTCAATTAAATCCTTCGAATCGTTAGATTGAAGGATTTTAATCCATCGATCGAACGTTTTTTTCTTCAACCAAAAAATACTTAGGAAGCCTATGGGGACCTTCCCCATAGGCTAACATTGACTTTGGTGGCTTTTAGGTGGCGAACTAGGGGGTCGAAGTTTTTTCTTAAAGAGACAGTACTTCAACTATCGTATGGTCGAATAGTCGAACGATTTTTAGTTCGATTCGAAGTCAAAGTAGCCCATTCGATGGTCGAAGTAGCCAAAAAAAACCATATGAAATTCAACGTTTTTTTTCCTCTATTCCTTCACTCGGGCTAAGTAAATGGGCCCCCAAATGTGATTTTACTTTCATTTTTTCAAATGTTCTTGCAAATCTTACACCACTATATACCCGGTGTAACCCATTGAGTCAATCATACAAATTTAGGTAGCAAAGACATTCTGGTGAAAAGTGCTCAACACCACTCAACACTGGTTTTTACAAAGCTTTTTTCAAGCTATCCCCTCATTTATGCCACAGTTCCACACACAGTGTTGGCAAAATCGTGGCTTCCAGTAATATCTAGCCTCCAGACCTTTTTCTTAGGTTTGTGCAATTATGGGCAGTCTGTCAACCAAGAATAAAATATTGTTAGCATAAAAATAGCATAAGAAAAACAAAACTCAGTATAACTGTCCTTTAAAAATCGATAGCATATCTGTAAGGCATTATATTTATCCCCCCACAATCTTATGATAAAACATAACATATTCAAAAATATACAACACCAGGTATATATATTGGCATAAAATAGACAACTCAATTCACATGATTTTATATGTACTGTGCCATTAAAATGATGATGTTTAGTGTATTTGAACACTGTTTTATAAATGCGCCCTTTGTGTTAGAAGAGAGTTCACAGATGACGCATAATTGCTCATCCCTTTAAAGAATAGCAATCTGAAATAGAACAACAATAATGTCTGTACCACTGTTTTTATACCAATTTTGTGTTTTTTTATTTTCTAGGAAAAAGCTTGCTGCACGCCTTCAGGAAGCAGAAGAAGCTGTTGAGGCTGCTAATGCAAAATGTGCTTCTTTAGAAAAGACGAAGCATCGATTGCAGAGCGAGCTGGAGGACATGATGATAGATCTGGAACGCTCCAATGCTGCAGCTGCTGCAATGGACAAAAAGCAGCGCAACTTTGACAAAATTATTGCTGATTGGAAGCAAAAGTATGAAGAGGCACAGGCAGAGCTTGAATCCTCACAGAAGGAAGCCCGTAGCCTCAGTACTGAACTGTTCAAGCTAAAAAATGCCTATGAGGAAGTCTTGGATATCTTGGAGACAGTCAAGAGAGAAAACAAAAATCTGCAAGGTAATTTTTTCATTTCAGCAGTGTGCCGAAGACTGGTACAAATGATAAGCACTGGGCCAAAAAAATTTGAATGGGTCCCCATCCCCCAAATGTTTTCACAAATCTTTTGGAATTTGTTAAGTGGTCAAGACCCCCTGCAAAAAATTACCTCCTTAACTCAATACGTGTTTTTTAATTTCAACTAATTGAAAAGCTAATGATACATTGCTTCTATAGAAATCCTATAACAACTGGGCTGATATTTATGAAAGAATTTTGACATGACTACATATTACTGCCCAGTCTACACCTCCAAACTCAACTGCAGATACTTACCAAACCTCTTGTTACGCTCCTCTAATGACCTGCTCCTCAACTCCTCTCTCATTACTTCCACACATACTTTCATTCAAGACTCAAGTGTTGCCCTATCTCTGAAATTCACTCTCACTGTCTGTCCATCTTTCTCCCAAACCAGGGCACAATTTACCTCTTGTATTAGTTATTGGTTGTTTTGTATGTTTTCTTGTATATTTAATGTTTGCACCCATTGATTGTGCAGCGATGCAGAATATTTTGGAGCTTTATATATACATGTTAATAATAACAATAATAATATTCAGCAAGGCTTAATTAACTAACTTGCTATAGATTTCCATTCCAGCTTCCAGTGTTTAAAGAAGAAGGAGATAAAAAATTATTTTAAACATTGCTTTTCAGAGGAGATTTCAGACTTGACTGACCAGATAAGTGAAGGAAATAAAAGCCTCCATGAAATTGAAAAAGTAAAGAAGCAGGTGGAGCAAGAGAAATCTGAGGTTCAGGTAGCACTGGAGGAAGCAGAGGTGAGCCTTAACAACTTGAAATACAGTTATGGAGTATATCCATAAATCAGAAAACATCAAAGTATTGCAATGTCATTTTCTATAGAGTCCTATTTAAACAAATAATTCCTTATGATTGGATTTTTGACTGATTTGATTTTTTCTATTTAAAAACAGTACTGTGTATGTGATGTTAACAGAGGTCAACAGAAATCTATGTTGTCATAGTATTCAGAATGCTTAAATGTTTATACTTAGCCTTAAAGGATAAGTAAAACTTTAAAAAAAAATATGTAAAACCACCCACTGTGCCTTTTTAAGCACTTTTGCAAGTTACATCTTATTTTTTCTTTAGTTTCAGAGCTATTTAAGTTTTTTATGAACTGCTAATATAATGAATTTAACATGACCACCTTCTGTTCACTTCCTGTAATTGTACAGTTAAAGAGATATACAGAAGGAAAACATAGATGTGTTCTGATGTTGCTCTGTTCAGGAAGGAATAGAAAAGAGCATCTGAGGCTTCTGATCTTTTTCCTGAGCAGAGCAACATCAGAACCCTTCGCTGTTTTCCTTCCGAAGGAATATCTGTTTGATTGTACAGTTACAGGAATTGACCAGCATGTGGTGTTGTTAAATTCATTATAATAGCAGTTAATAAAAACTTAAAAAGAAAACCACCCAGAGCAATTTACATTCAATTTTTTAAAGGTTTACCTATGATTTAAGGCCTGGAATAATAGATATTACACTTGTGATTTATATATATATATATATATATATATATATATATAGATATAGATATATATATATAGATAGATAGATAAAAACATGTATTTGGACGTATAGCCTTGGCTGTTTCATCAGTACTAAACTAACCTGCCTTTATAACTATATTGTCACATTCGGCCAATATGCTGATCAGGTCAGTGACTACTGAAGTACTTATGAACTTGTTATTTTTGCTTGATGTTCTAAGTTGTACTTACAGGTATTAGATTTATTTTAACAGAATCTCTGTTCCCCAAATTCTGTTAAAGAAACCTTATATAGTCTCACTAGTGCTCAGCAATATATTGTGTAGATATGTAGATATGAATTGCACACTAATAATATACTTCCTCAGAAATAATGAAGGACCTAACTTGAGTGTAAAGAGCCTGGGATGTAAGCCACATTCCTAAATGAGCAATACATGGAGCATATGGGTGATTTAAAGAAATTAAAAGATGAGTAGTGAATATAGTGTTGTTACGTTTATGATTTCTGTTCATTTAAGGGTGCTTTGGAGCATGAAGAAAGTAAAACACTTCGCTTCCAGCTAGAACTAGCTCAGATTAAGGCAGAATTTGATAGGAAGCTTGCAGAAAAAGATGAAGAAACAGAAAATGTCAGGTATGGATAATTGTGCTTCAAGGCTGATGGCAGCGATTATATTTCAGCTGTCGAAAAACTGCCCAAAGTCATGTGTGTTATATCTCAGAAATGCTGGCAGCCTGTTAAGTAGAAAAAAGGAGTCTGTACCTGTTTAATTGCAAAAATGAGGTGTTCCCAGTATTTATTCTCTGTGCAGTTACATTCACATTGTTTCGGAACTAGTTCAGCCCTTCCTCAAGGATGAGAAACTATATGTAAATTCAAGGAGAGCAATTTGACACAAGTACCTTTCATGAATGGGGTTTTACACTCAACTGACTTGGGGAAATTTGCATGAACACAGCTGCAGTATCAGGCATACATGATCACTTTTGACCAATTATGATAGAAATATAGGATTTAAGTAATTACGTTAAGTATTTTTTTTATATTTTAGTGTGCCTGGTCCTTAACGCTAGGCCTACAAAATAAACACATGTGACACCATTTGTTTCAGAGAGGCAAGTACAAAAAAAACAAGTGCAAACCACTTTGTTTTTTGCACTTTGCACCCCATACCAGAAATGCTGAGTAACAGCCCTTGTGGTACGAATATTCTCCACATTTACAGAAGTCTCTAGCTGCAAGGGTTTTCGGATATGCTCTAACCCTGCAGCCAATAATTTTAATACAATGCGTAACACACAAAAAAATCTTCCTTAAAATCGCTCACCCTTAAACTGGGTGGGTCCAGGTGCAAATGCCCCGGAGCAGTCGCTTAAATTGTTACTCTCATATGCATTTAAGTCAGGTTACTCATTCGTCGACTTAGGTTAAGTCACACATATATTTAGTAATCCAATCCTCTATATTCCGTCAATGAGCAGATGACCTTGAGTCAATATAGCTCTCTCTCTCCTGGCTCTATTTTTAACCCTTTGTTTTCTGGGCATATTTTTAACTACCAATTATTAAAAGTTAAATTTTAAATCTCGCTCACATGGTGGGTTTCTCTAACATAGATTGTGGGGTGGTGCAATTTTATGGGTCATTCTCTCTCTTTTTTTGTGTTTTACTAACAGTATTGTGTTTCTTCCAAACTTAGGAGAAACCTGCAACGCATTATTGAATCTCTTCAGTCAAATCTGGAATCTGAGGCTAAAAGCAGAAATGAGGCTGTTCGCCTCAAGAAAAAGATGGAAGGGGACCTGAATGAAATGGAAATCCAATTAAGTCATTCTACCCGGCAGGCTACAGAAGCTACTAAAGCCTTGAGAAATCTCCAGGCGCAATATAAGGTATTTGTTTTGCCATTTATTGTGATCTAAATGGTTAATTACAGTAGACTCCCTCAACATAATTATTTTTTTTAAATGGCAAGAATTTTTTTTATTTTGTTTGAAAAAGATTAATAAAAAAATGTAGTTTAGTTTAGTGGGCTTTTATTATTTTAACAGTTACCGCCTAAGGAAATAGGGATTGGATTATCGGAATGGTCTTTCCAACAAGTCAGACAGCACTGAAATGAAAACACATGAAAAAAGATGCTTTCAGATACACTGAAAGTGTATGACTTCTGCTTTAGAAAGTAGCATATATATATATATATATATATATATATATATATATATATATATATATATATATATATATATATATATATATATATATATATATATATATATATATATATAAGATCATGTGAAAAATTAAAGAGGTTTTTCACCTTTAAATAAACTTTAAGTATGTAGAGGATGAAATATTGAGCCAATTTGTAGTTGGTTTTCATTTTTTCTTATTTGTGCTTTTTGAGTTATTTTGCTTTTTATTCAGCAGCTCTCTAGTTTGCAATTTCAGCATTCTGGTTGCTATGGCCCAAATTACTTTAGCAAGCATGCATTGATTTGAATAAGAGACTGGAATATTAATAGTAAAGGGTCTCTATAGAAATATGAGTAATAAAAAGTAGCAATAACAATACATGTGTAACCTTACGGAGATGGGGTCAGTGACCCCCATTTGAATGCTGGAAAGAGTCAGAAGAAAAAGGCAAATCATTTAAAAACTATATAAAAGAAAAAATGAAGGCCAACTGAAAAGTTGGATAGAATAATCCATTCTATAACATTTCGTTTCAAGTTCATTTTAAGATGAACCACCCTTTTAAGTGAAAAGCAGAATATATAGTGAATAAAGTACCCCCTTTTGTAAAATATAAGGATATTATAAGTTACCGAGGAGTTCCATGAACCTATAAAAGCATGAGGTCGAGGTGACTTCTAATATCCTCATTTTTTGCAACAGGGGGTACTTTATTTATTATAATACACAAGTTTTAGTGAGTCATATGACAGAAATGACATCTCTAAGGTCCGATTATAAACGATGACATCACTAAGCACTGATTATAAAGATATCACTTACAGGATGGCTCTTGTGTATTTTAAGCATATACAGTCTTCTATTTTATCAGCTATGTAGACACACAAAAATTAACCCAGTTCAATACATCTCAACAATAACTGGATATTTGTATATGTGGATGTTTGTATCAATTAAAATTTAAACCACAGTTCAAACTCACTTTTGAAAAACAATAAAGGGAAGCTTTTTTTGTTAATAGGATCTACAAGTGCAGTACGATGATACTTTACACTTGTCAGAGGATCTGAAGGAACAGGCCGCTGTCATTGAGAGAAGAAATAATCTCCTTCAGTCAGAGCTTGATGAACTGAGAGCAGCACTAGACCAGACAGAACGGGCCCGGAAACTGTCAGAGCAGGAACTTTTGGAATCTACAGAAAGAGTCAATCTGCTCCATTCTCAGGTATTGTTTTCTATGATTTATTACTACATGTAGTGTGCCAATTGTACTATTATAGATATAGTAATTACAACCATGTACAGCTACTAGGGGGTTATTTATTAAAATTATATTTTTTCTGGTCAGCCCATTAAATGAGAAAAACATAATTTTTTCATAGAAAAAAAATTGAATTTTTTGAGATTTATTAAACCCTGATGGTGTAAGTCCCAATAAAAAAGTACTCCAACTCAGGCCTTCCGAGTTAATGTAGAAGTCAAAGGCAGATGTCTTATTGACATTTTGAAGATACTGTATCTTGATCTGTGCTAGGTTTCGTTCAATAATCTGAAGAATTTATGGTTTTAGGCGTCAAATCAAAAAAGTCGAAGGTTTGTTTCCAGTGTCAAATCTGAAAAAGTTGCAGTTTTTGGGGAAAATTTGGTCGGAGTGGTTTTCAGAAAATAGTGAGAAAATATTGTATTTTGATAAATAACCCCCCCCCCCAGTGTTAGAGGGGGAGAGATGGGAATTACACACCAATGTGTTATTTGCAACCGTAGTAAATCAAATTATTATTATACACACAAACCTATTACTACAGATTTCACTATTATCCAATTACTCTTTTCTTGTGGCAAGCTCATCCACCTGCTCCCATCCCTTCCTATATTCATATGGGAAAGGGGGAACTAAATCCCTGTATTAAGTGACTCTTCATACCCACCAGTCATGATTCACTGCTACTGCAGCTTTGACATTTCCAAAAGTATAAATTATGTTTGGGAAAAACATGATGGCAGCATTAGTAAATAATACTTAGGTTGTTTTTACAAATAGCTAAATAATAATTTTGAATATTCAATTACATTAAAAGGATTATTAGCTGAAATGTATAAAGAATTTCTAATTTTTAGTAACCCTTGGGCTATTTTTCAAGCGTAAAAGTGAAATCGAAAAAGCAGTACAAATTCATTATTTTTTCCACTAGCAAGTATGTAGAAGTGTAAACATATTCCGGACCATTGTAGAATTACAATAAAAATTGCATTCAACGGTTAATATATTTGAAGTGAACATTAAAAGTACACAATATTCTCTTTGTACAGAACACAAGCCTGATCAACCAGAAAAAGAAGCTAGAGAACGATATCAACCACATGCAGAATGAAGTGGAAGAGTCCGTTCAGGAATGCAGGAATGCAGAAGACAAAGCTAAGAAAGCAATCACTGATGTAACTATATAGTGTTGAGAGACTTGCATTTTGTTTAACCTCTGTCCTGCTTGTATACCTCCACACCTTCATAATGTAAGGTGTTAAAATTTAAGCAGAATTGTGATTATCTATACATGTGTAAATATTCCTGTTGAACCTACTTTGGGGGCCCTGTACTTAACATCTGCCTTGCCCTGACATTAAGTACTTTGTGTAGGTCTTGTAAATTAATGCCTATGCCCAGTCCACAAACCCTCCTTTGCCTCCCCTCAGCCAATTGCTTTGGCTCCTGACTCTGGTGCAATATTTTTATTGGTTTGCAGTGGGGGCAACTACACTAATATTCTGGCAAATAATGTTGCATCGAGGGAAAATATATTTTCCACTTAAATCCAAATTTGTGGTTTTATACTGCCATAGGCAACTGATGGCAAGAACACACTAAAAAATTTGCAATCAGCATGTATAATATAAGACACTGACAGATAATCTTGAAAGGTGAATGCAAATATTTTATTCCAACACACCGGTTTTAAGACTTTTGAAATTTTATGATGTTGCTGAGAAACATCAGAACACATCTCTGTTTTTCATCTGAAGGTATATCGCTTTGTCTGTAAACTTCCAGGAACTGACCAGCAGGTGCTACATTTGCTACAAAGTTCATAATATAATTTGTTAATAAGAACTTAAACAGCTGAAACTGAAAAAGAACAATTTTGCAAATTGCAAAAGCGCTTAGAAAAGCACCCTACACTATTTTACATGGATTATTTAAGTGTTAATTACATGAATATTGTGCCATTAAAAGTAATTGTAGATGGATACATTGTGACATTATTTTAGGCTGCTATGATGGCAGAGGAGCTAAAGAAAGAGCAGGATACCAGCGCCCACCTGGAGAGAATGAAAAAGAATATGGAGCAGACAATAAAGGACCTTCAAAAAAGACTGGATGAAGCTGAGCAGATTGCCATGAAAGGAGGCAAAAAACAGATACAAAAGCTAGAAAGCAGGGTATGATCAATCTGTTTCATTAAGTATTTATGTAAGTTCATTAGGCTATATATATATGAAGGTTGTGAACTCCACACAAATTAAATCAAAAAAGTTCCATTAAAGGAAAAGGTGGATTATTTATATATCGCTTTTCTCCCATGGGATTCTAAGCATTTTACAGAGTTTTTTTTTAACAGCACTTTTTACACTTTTTACTGTGATCAAGACATAATAGACTCTCTGGGAATGCTGGAACACCATGAGATTACATTAATTGTCTGAATAACAAGGAATATAAATTAGATATTAATTCTGAATGTAGTACAACTATTATTTTGCAATAGGTACGTGAACTGGAAAATGAACTAGAAGGAGAGCAGCGTCGGAATGCCGAGTCGCTGAAAGGCTTTCGCAAGTTTGAAAGACGAATCAAAGAACTCACTTACCAGGTGCTTATCATTATTATTATTTTGGCTCTGAAATTATTTTCTGAATGATAATTTTTAGAAAAATAAATATTTGTATAGTAAAAGCATATACAGTCAAAACACCAAATACATCATTAAAAAAAATATGCATATAGAATACGGAAAGCCAATATTATCAGCTTCATTATCATTTATTTATATAGTATTGCTTTGCAATAATGTATGAGAATACATTGTGGAATTCTCAAAAGTTGTATAATGTATTGTGGACTATTTGTAACAGGGGGAGGAAGATAAGAAGAATCTTATCCGGATGCAAGATCTGATTGATAAGTTGCAGCTAAAAGTAAAGAGCTACAAGCATCAAGCTGAAGAAGCAGTGAGTGCCACATCAAACGTTGTTTTTCTGTTATTGTCTTCGCACTATTTTTGCAGCTATCACCATGTGCTTTAAAGGCTTTAAGCTCCCTTAACAACTCCTGCTTTTATGTGTATTCCCCTCTACCCCAGGACTAGTTCTAGAGATTTGGTTAACCAAAAATATAATACTTTTCATACTGGTGCTCTCTATGCCCAAAAGTCTCTACTTCTCCAAGCAGAGGTCTATAAGGGTAGAACTACATGGGCAATTTAGGTCTGATGCGACAACACGCTGGCGTCAAGTCGGATGTGATGAAGATAACGTTAGTTGTAGGAATGTCAGATGTAGTCTCAGCACGCATCCAATACGACACGACTGTCAGATACAGATGCTGCTGTGCTGAGACTACATCTGACATTTCTACCCAGCATTCCTATGCAGCATCTGCATCCGTGTCGTATCAGATGCATGCTGCGACTACATCTGACATTCCTACAACTAACTTTATCTTCATCGCATCCGACTTGACGCCAGCGTGTCGTCGCGTTGTGTCAATTCGGACCTAAATCGCACATGTAGTTTTACCCGTATAGCACATAAAAAGAAGGAGGAATGCAACCCATACAGATTGCTTTTGTTGGTTCCAGGGCCCTACATGTTTTATTAGTTTACTACAATGACAACTACATTCTCTCAATGCTTGTGTGGTTTTCCTTGCACCCAACAAATAAAACATGTAGGGCCTTATTTGGCCTACCAAAGGGAATCTGTGTTCCAGTGTCCACTAGCAACCATGCATTGATTTGAATAAGAGACTGGAATATGAATAGGAGAGGCATTAATAGAAAGATGAGCAATAAAACTTAGCAATAACAGTACATTTGTAGCCTTACAGGGCATTTGTTTTTTTATGTGGTCAGTGACCCCCATTTGAAGCTGCAAAGAGTCAGAAGATGAAGGCAAATAATTCAAAAAACATACAAAAGAAAAAATGAAGGCCAGTTGAAAAGTTTCTTAGAATAAGCCATTCTATAACATACTAAATTTGTAACTAAGCTGAATTCTTAGCATCCAAAAGTACAGGCCCAACTGCCTAAAGAAGGCTTAGGCAGTCAGGTACTTGTGTGCTCCCATATAGAATAAACAAAAATCTGACTCCCTATGCCTTGGATAGTAGTGTCTGTATTTTAGGACTGCTGATGTAGCACAGAAAATACAGCCTTTAAAAAACTATGCCACATAACTAGGATATTAGCTTCTGGGGTGAGCACTACTGAATTATATTGATATCCAATTTTCTGTCAGTGTCACTATAAGCACACAATACATGATGTTTTATATTTAACCAAAACAATATAATAGATTTTCTATAGGGATCAGTAGCTCTATTACATAGCTGGATTAAGGGGTGTTGGTTTGATTGTTGACAAATGTTATTTCTTATTTTTTAGCTGACGAATATGTGAAATAAAAATGAAATATAAATATTTATGTCTTTCCATTGACAGTCGGAACAAGCGAATCAGTATTTGTCAAAGTACAAAAAACTGCAGCATGAGCTGGATGATGCTCAGGAGCGAGCAGATATTGCTGAATCTCAAGTGAACAAGCTAAGGAGCAAAACAAGGGATGTTGCTGGAAAGGTAAATTGCTACATGATATACAGGGTGGCATAATAATATCTGTTTTACAAAAAGTAATATAATATAGTTTTATGTCATAAAAAGACTGTAGTGCCTAGGCTGTAGAATCCATGTTTCCAGATGGAACTTTGATCTATATTTTGTGTTTGTTGCAATACCACTGTCACAGAAAGGTTAAACCCACCAAATTAAGATTTAAAACAGCATAATAATATACTATTGCATAATACTTAGCATATTCATTTTAAAGACAAAGACAAAAGATCCTATGCACTCGCCCATATCAATATATTAATTGTATGCATAAAGCTGGTTTCATTGTGAGCACAATTTTCCCTTCCACATGTAAATTACCCATCTTAGCATCCTCTGAGACTGCAAAAGGAGCTTGAAGGATTCTACAATGGGTAAATAAAATATCTTTAGCCACTATCTCAGGATGGGTGGACAAAAACGTCTGTTTCCCATGTAGGAGTATACAAACAGAGAAGCACAATTCTAAATTTACCAATAAACCTTTTTTTCTTCTAATAGCTTTTTATCTCTCTGTACAGGTCCGTGAAGAAGAATAAACAGTCTAAAGAGGCATCTGAAAGCTTCTAAACGCTGCACTGGTTCATGTTACATGGAAATAAAAATAATTAAATATTAATAAAAATCATCTGATTTTGTATTGCATTTTTTATGACATTAATTGTTCAGCTTTTATTTTACTTCTGTGGCACAAAATACTGATTGACCTCCTAGTTCTTGATTAGAAAAAAAGCTTATTTTAATTGTTGGTTATGTAGCACCTACTTTGTTGTATTTAGACAAATACCCACTAGTATGATAGAGAATTGGCTACATGTGACTTACACAACAGGGTCAGGGCCTTCGCCAAGTGGAAGCTATCCTTTTAAGATGTAGTAGAACTACAAAACACAGGCTACTGCATATAAAAGATAGGAATTGTATGCCAGGAGGTTCTTGATGCAAACAAAGTGGATGGTTTATTAGCATAAGCAATGACCACAGGTTTACTCACAGTTGGTTTGCAGGTATAGCATATCACAGAGGAGGGAGGATAGCAGAAGATGATACAGCACAATGAAGACTGTCACTCCCATAAGGCATAGTAGTCAAGTGTACATCAATTCCCAGAAGACAGATATACTGTACCTCTGTGGGGATCGGGATCACCAGTGGAGTAGTTAGGGAGATAAAGTCTAAAGCCTAACACCCTATCCACTGAGTCCCTGCACTAAAGGCAAACAAAGAAGCTTTTGGGAAGCTACTCCCTGCTACTATCCTTGATGGAGCACACAGCTGCTCATGCTATATAAAGCTGACTATCTCACTCTCCTAGAGAGTCTAATGGGAAACACCTAGCAGCACAGAAACCAGGAGCCAAAGAGGAAGAGGCCACTCCCTACACACACTATATAGCAGTGTGGCAGGAAGTGGTATTACACCCTTTGACCAATAACTAATAGTGTATTAAATAGGATGTTACAGGGGCTTAATCCAATAACAAAGGAGTAAAGAAAGGGTAGGGATTTAATTATATAGGATCCTAACAGATCCTATAGGTCCCTACAGTTATATTATTGAAAGATAGTGGTCAGCATGTTTTAATAGTAATGTAGATTTGTACATATCTACAAAGAGATTAGATATGAGCAGAAAAATATTCTTGAATATTAATGTTGCAAATGTGAAACTTGGCGGGGCTCATTCATCAATACTGGGCAGTAAGCCATAGCAAACAATCAGTAATGAGTTTTTTTCAGACAGCTGCAGGTAGAGCATTGATGTATATATCATTGGTTGCTATGGGTTACTGCCCAGGTACAAATTTGCCCAATGTTGATAAATTAGTCTCTGTGGTGAGTCGAGTTTAATCAATGTGCAGAAATAAGGAAATGATTGAAACATATACAGGCCCAGACTGGGCTGGCGGGACACCAGGAAAAAAAAACCGATGGGCACCCCGCCTATCCTTCTAGAGCATATGAGTCTCCTCTGTCTTTTTTTACACTCTGGTGGGGGGAATCTGATCCTACCTGTCATATGGGACAGTAAGACATTTGTGTTGAGGATATGCCATAAACATTAGTAGAGAGTGTATGAAAGTGTATGGTATAGTTTTTCTCTGCTGCTACATCCAAGAAACATCACCAATGCCTAATTGGACGCAATTATAGTGGGACATCCAGCTGCTGAGAAGATAGAGTTAGTAATCCTGTGTACCACGATTTAATCCTGGGTGCTGTTCTGGACATCCAAAGAGAACCATATATTTGTTGCAAAACGGCTTTATTTCAACACACTCAGTGGTGCAGGTATGTGCAGTTGGTGCTTTCGGACGTACTTGTTTCTTGCCTAAAAATTTGGCACTTCCTTAGTGTTGAAATAAAGCTGTTTTACAACAAATATATGTTTCTCTTTGGATGTCCAGAACAGCTCCCAGTTGTGCGGGATTAAATTGTGATACTAAAGTATACCAGCTCGAAGTGGCCTATATCTTGCAAGGGCAGCGTCTGGTTGAGAGGACAACTGAACAGATGAGCACCGATGCGGACCGCATCTCATTCTTTCTTCTAAATAATCCTGTGGGCCCCCACCAAAGCAGAGCCCCACTTGTGTTGGAAAGTGATGTCTAATATGCCCTTCAGAGATGAAGCATTTAGGGGGTTATTTCCTAAAACTCGATTTTTTTTTATGGCTGGGCTTTTTGGGGGCAAAAACTTGAATTTTTTATTATACTCTGATGCTGCAAAAAGCCCATTCTGAAAACCCGGCATCTTAAACCTGTCAAGGTCATGTATAAGGCAATGGCAGATGTCCCTATTCCAATCTGATTATATTGTGGTCTGTGCTGAGTTTAGCCCGATAATCTGAAAATTTCTGGCTTTTCGGGTGACAACCAGAAAAAAAAACGAGCAATTGAGGAAATTGAATGATTTGAAATTTTGCTCATATTGAGTATTTTCCTAACCGACTTTTTCAAGTTATTTAATTGATACATTGCAGATAGGAGTTTGGTTGATCTTGGTTTAATAAAAATAAGAGCTAATTCAAGTTTTAGTAAACAACCCCCTCCCCTGTGCCCGTATTTCTGCCTTTCAGCTGTATTGCAGCTGTTCTGACTGCTACCAGATTATTGATAAATTGTTAGTTTGTTGAAACACACAAGCCCTGCAAAATTTGTATTATTAGTGATCCTACAGACCTATGCAGGAGACTATTCTTTGTGTAACAGGTGTGTGTGTGTGACTCATACACAAACACATATGTTGCTGAAGGGATTTTATAGTACCCTTCATGTCTTGTACCTAGTATGGGGCTGGATGCTTAGAATGGTGGCCTTCAAAGACTTTGTAACAGGCGATAGATACAAAGTCACATGATGCAGTTCTGGCTTCTGTTGTTAATAGCTGGGGTGCACTATAGACTGAAAGCAGACACTGATTGGGAGAGTTGTATTTCTTATTAGCCTTATTTCTAATCACAACATCAGCTGTTGTCAGGGAAATGGGTGGTGGTGGTCCTTCCAGGTGTTTAGGTATGACACCAATAGTGGGTGTTCTTGGATGTTGAAAGAGATCAAGCCAGGGAGAATTAATTTATAAACTGCCCAACTGCAAGACAGAATTTCCTTCTCTACAGCAGAAAATATTCAGACTTCTGTCTTCATAAGGACACCTGCAAATAGTGTTTTGCACCACTAATTGTATTGGGACTGCCACCTTTGGCTTCAGCAATAGATGGACAAGTTGACATTTAGGGGGCAGGCTGATGACATTGGTGATGAAACAGTGTTGGTGTAGCAAATTGGTGATGTATGGGGGTCTTGCCGTGTGGGGGCATGTTCAAAGTATATGGTGGTAGGGCTGTGACATCAGAGACAAGTATTGGCTACAATTTTGCTTGGATTTTTCACATTGTTTAAACCTGGACAGTTTAAGCCAAGCACCCCTGAAAAAAATGTTCTGTTCAAACTGGACAGGTGGCAACTATAAAGTGTATGAACGTGATCATTGCCCCCGGAAACCCAGACTGCCACTTTAGCCCCCACTGTGGCAGTGCGCAACTAAGGACGCGTGTGCGCAACCGCACTCGTGCACAAAGCACTTGATTTCAGAGAGCGCACCCATTTCTCTGAGATAGCGCTTGCCGGACTAGGGGTAGGCTGGATATGAGGTACGTGCCTGGAGCCTCCCGAGATTTGCGCCCTAGACACGTGCATCTTCTGCCTACCCCTAGTTCCGCCCCTGAACGTGATGTACCCCTATCCCTAAAGGACTAGGATGTGTCACTTACAAGGGTCCTACATACAACTGCTCTCCATGTTTCAAGAATACGCACCACTGTGCCATTATTCTGTAAGAGCCCTTAGCTGTGCCTGGGGTGATGATATGGGGATCTATGATGCCCATCTGTATATTATACACTAGGAAAGCCATACCTCCCAACTGTCCCTTTTTCGGAGGGACAGTCCCTCTTTTGACAGCTCAACCCGCAGTCCCTCATTTGTACTGGAAAGTCCCTCTTTTCTCTGCACTGAACAGCCAGAAAAAGAAACAAAGTTTCTCACTTAATTGGCTTTTAGCAGAGAGCCCAGAACAGGTGCAAATAAGATACTTTGTAACAATTTTGAGACACAAAAACACAGTTTAGAGAAATATTTTCAAACTTTCATAACCTGCCAAATTTTGTAAAACAAACATGGTAATTAGGGGGTGTGGCCACAGAAAGGGGTGTGGTCAAAAATTGCTGCGATACATGGAAGCTGCTCCCAGAATCCAATTACTCCCGCACTACCAGCTTGTCTATAACATTTGCTTGTCTCCGTCTACTGGCAGGAAGTGATGTCACAGAAGTGCCTAGTGCTAGCGTAGAACGAATGGTTGGCACAGTAGGCATGGCAACAAGAGGCATGTGCCTGGGCCGCAGATCTTGGGGGGCGCCAGGCACTTTCCTCATATGCACTTTCCTACCCCTAGTCCGGCAAGTGTTACCACATTGAAAAGTGGACGCACTCAGTAAAGTCGAAGTTCTTTGCGCACGACCACGCACGCGCGCCCTCGCCTACGCGCCATTGCGCACGGTTACGCTCAAATACGCACGTGCGTCCGCGGTTGCGCACGGTTACGCACAAATATGCACAAGCGCGTCCTCGGTTACGCACGCGCGTCCTCGGTTGCGCACGGTTACGCACAAATACGCACGTGCGTCCTCGGTTACGCACGTGCGTCCTCGGTTACGCACGCGCGTCCTCGGTTGCGCACGGTTACGCACAAATACGCACGTGCGTCCTCGGTTGCGCACGGTTGCGCGCCATTCTCATATTAAACGCACAGTTAAGTGAACATTTTCTAAAGTCCTGATCTGTTATTCATGTGATGTGTTAAATAAAACTACTTTCATAATATTGGCAAAAAATGTGATATGAAGGACAATGTATGTACATGGCAGTCACAAGTCAGACTGAGGAGCAACAATGTGAAATATGAATACAGAATAAAGGCAATGTTGTTTTGACCTAAACCACAAGATTATCTGTGTTACTTAAATCAGAAAGGCTGGGGTCTAAGCCACTTGCACAATAAACAAGAATTTAGGAAAAAGTTTAAAGAAAATTGTATTGCAGAATTGTCCCATTGATTTTAAGAGAGAATAATGGAGTGAATTTCACAGAGACCACAAGGTGGTTCGCTAAGTCTGATATGACAGTAATAAAATATACTGTAGATTTTTTGCACATAATAAAAACAAAACATTATAAATACACAAACTGGTGCTGTAACTGTTAGTAACTGAAATATAAAAAAAAAATTTATTCCAGAATGGGTAATCTGGAGCTTTATAAATGCCTCCTTTGTCCCAGTCACATTATTTGCCTGCTCTGAGATTTAAAAACTATCTATATTGAGAAAATGAGAGCAGAAACAAAAAAAAAAAAACTGTTTTCAGCAGTAGCATGCATGATCAAGTAACATGATTTCAACACACAGGGCTAGGGATCCACTCTTATTCACTCCCTTTCACTCCTTTGTGTATCTGTACTGATATTCATTTTTGGGAATGAATTTTTTGAATGGCCCAGTTTTGGAAAAATATAGAAAAAATATGTCTAGAACAGCAAAGGTGTATATTGTCAAGAAACCAGGCCAGTCACTTTGGCCACAGCAGTGTGCAACCGAGGACGCACGTGCGCAACCGATAACGCACATGCGCAATTAAGAACATACATGCGCAACCTTGCGCAACGCTCTTGATTTCAGACAGCGCGCACACTTCACTGAGGTACCGCTTGCTGGACTAAGGGTTGGCTGGATATGAGGTACGTGCCTGGAGACTCCCAAGCTTTGCGCCCTAGGCACGTGCCTCTGCCTACCCCTAGTCTGGCCCTGAACGTGATGCACCCCTATCCCTAAAGGACTAGGATGTGTCACTTATGCCAACGGATAGGAAGTAATTTTTCTGCCAGAACTGCTAATTTTCCATTCACAAAGGCCACAGGATTATCAATCTAAACTGGCCACTCATGGTTATCTTGATAGTCCCAGATGAAGAGAAATGATTATTATTATTAAAGGGGTTGTTCACCTTCCAACATTTTTTTCTGTTCAGTTGGTTTGAGAAAGTTCACCAAAAATAAAAACTTTTTCCAATTACTTTCTATTGTCTATCAGTGAATGCTCCAATATTGAAGTGTAAATCAAAATGTTCACCTTTCTAAAGCAGCTCTTGGGGGTCGCCGACCCTGTCACCTGATTTAAATTGATACATTTAGTTGATATATTTGTTATCTTTCTGCTGAACCGAATCCCTGAGTTTCATTACAGGCAGCCGTTAGAATTGATACAAAAGTTACTAATACTCCAGTGATGCTGCTGAGAAATGTATCAACTAAATTTTGCAAAATTGTAACAGGTCAGAATCTGTACCTGAATTATTGAGCTGCCAGACTGACAACACCGAGACAGGGACATTAAACTTTAAACTTAGATTTTCTAAAAAGCAGTGATTGAAAAATGTCTTCATTTCTGGAGAACAATTTGAAAACAATGGAACTAAAAAAGTGTTTGGAAGCAGAACAACCCCTTTAATGAAACTAAGGGAATCTGATTAGCAGGGCCAAATATAAGATATGTATCAATTTAAAACAGTTACAGAGGCAGTGTCCCCCCCCCTCCCAGAGCTGCTTTAGAAAGACGTTGAAAGTGAAAAGTGAAAAATAAATATTAGAAAAACGGTCAAAAACAGAAAATCGAAAATTAATTGCAGAAGTTACTGAAATTTATTAGGAATAATCCTAAAGAACTAGGAAAAACATGAATCACTGCTTTTTTATGACAAAGGTTTAATGTGGAAAATATTTAAAAAAAATGTACACCTATTTATTTTTTGGATATAACTTTACTGCTGTATTAAGGGCTCTTAAGTCAGAACAGTGGAGGACGATGATCTAGGTCCTGGTGCTGCATATCAGGCATTTCTAATGATGGAGGAACTATTCGACAAGTAAAAGTTACTCTGTTATGAAGAGGAGGTTCTAAGAAAGCAAAACATGTCCACAAGTCGTGGACATGTTTTTATCTCTGTGTGCATGATCTATAAGGTGTATAAACCATAGGTCTCATATTTATTTCTATCCATGAAGACCAAACCATTATCCAGGGCCCTATGTCCAGCCCCTACGTTATCTCATAAAATGACTACAGACATAGGGAAACATGCATGCATCAGTCATTTCAAAATTTCTACAATATGTAGGTCAGCAAACATAATTGATTTTCAAGCTCGATCTGTCATCGTCTCACTATTGATGCTGCTTATTTCTGCTCAGCTGCAGGGAGACTTTATATACTTCATTTCAAGCTGAAGAAGCAGTGAGTACCACACCGAACATTGTTTTTCTGTTATTGTCTTTGCACTATTTTGCTACTGATCTTTCTGAGTGATTGCAGCTATCACCATATGTCTTAAAGGCTTTAAGCCCCCTTAACTACTCCTGCTTTTATGTGTATTCCCCTTCTACCCCAGGAATAGTTCTAGAGATTTGGTTAACGAAAATATAATACTTTTCTTACTGATGTTCTCTATGCCCAAAAGTTCTCCAAGCAGAAGTCTATTAAAGCACATGAAAGGAAGGAAGCATGCAACCCGAGGCACACAGATTGCTTTTGTTGGTTCCAGGGCCCTACATGTTTTATTAGTTTACTGCAATGACAACCACATAGGGGCCTTCTCTCAAAGCTTGTGTGGTTTTCCTTGCACCCAACAAATAAAACAAGTAGGGCCTTATTTGGCCTACCAAAGGGAATCTGTGTTTCAGTGTGCTGATTTGGTTAACTGAAAATCATATGTAAAATTCATGTTCAGTCATGGTTTTTGAGTTAATTAGCTTTTGATTCAGCAACTCTCCAGTTAGCAATATCAGTAATCTGGCTGCTAGGGTACAAATTACCATGCTTTGATTTGAATAAGAGACTGGAATATGAATGGGAGAGGGCTTGAATAGAAAGATGAGCAATAACAAGTAGTAATAACAATATATTTGTAGTCTTACAGAGCATTTGTTTTTAGATGTGGTCAGTGACCCCCATTTGAAAGCTGCAAAGAGTCAGAAGATGAAGGCAAATAATTCAAAAAACATACAAAAGAAAAATTGAAGGCCAGTTGAAAACTTTCTAAGGCTTAGGCAGTCAGGTACTTGTGTGCTCCCATTTTTGAAAAAACAAAAATCCGACTCCCTATGCCTTGGACAGTAGTGTCTATATTTTAGGACTCAATCATAGGATATGGAAATCAAAGGGAAACAACAGAATACCTGCACAATAAAGCACTGATTAGCAGGTATTCTGTTGTTTGCTTTTGATTTCCATATCTTATGATTGAATCAATTCCAGTGGTGGTTTGACAGAAAACCAGAGGGAATCAAGGCTTTCCAATAACGCTTGGCTTTCTGTGAGTTATATTTTAGGACTGCTGATGTAGCACAGAAAAACAACCCTTCAGAAAACTATGCCACGTAACTAGGATATAAGGTTCTGGGGTGAGCACTACTGAATTATATAGATATCCAATTTTCTGTCAGTGTCACTGTAAGCACACAATACATGATGTTTTATAGTTAACCAAAAGAATATAATAGATTTTCTATAGGGATCAGTGATTAAATTAAACCACTGATGGATAAAGGGTGTTGGTTTGATTGTTGACAAATGTTATTTCTTATTTTTAGCTGAGGAATATGTGAAATAAAAATGAAATATAAACATTTATGTCTTTCCTTCGACAGTCGGAACAAGCGAATCAGTATTTGTCAAAGTACAAAAAACTGCAGCATGAGCTGGATGATGCTCAGGAGCGAGCAGATATTGCTGAATCTCAAGTGAACAAGCTAAGGAGCAAAACAAGGGATGTGGCTGGAAAGGTAAAATACTACATGATATACAGGGTGGCATAATAATAGCTTTGCTGAGGGCACAATTTCCCATCTTAGCATCCTCTGAGACTGCAAAAGGAGCTTGAAGGATTCTACAATGGGTAAATAAAATATCTCTAGCCACTATCTCAGGATGGGTGGACAAAAACGTCTATTTCCCATGTAGGAGTATACAAACAGAGCAGCACAATTCTAAATTTACCAATAAACCTTTTTTTCTGCTAATAGCTTTTTATCTCTCTGTACATTTCCGTGAGGAAGAATAAACAGTCTAAAGATGCATCTGGAAGCTTCTAAACTGGTTCATGTTACATGGAAATAAAAATCATTATCATAATCATCTGATTTTGCATTGCATTTTTTTGATGACATTAAGGGGCACATTTACTAAGCTCTAGTGAAGGATTAGAAGTAAAAAACCTTTGAATTTCGAAAATTCTTCGACCATTGCATAGGCTACTACGACCTACGACTATGACTTTGAATCGAACAATTTGAACTAAAAATCGTTCGACTATTCGATAGTCGAAGTACTGTCTCTTTATAAAAAAACTTAGACTACATACTTCTGTAGTTTAAACCTACCGAGGTACGATGTTAGCCTATGGGGACCTTCCCCATTACTTTGCTAAGGTTTTTTTGATCGAAGGAAAATCCTTTGATCGATCGATTAAAATCCTTCGAATCGTTCGATTCAAAGGATTTCATCGTTCGATCGAATGATTTTTCCTTTGATCGTTCGTAGGATTTGCGGTACATCCTACAAATTTGATATTCGAATTCGTAGGATTTTACCTCGAGAGTCGAATTCGAGGGTTTATTAACCCTCGATATTCGACCCTTAGTAAATGTGCCCCTAATTGTTCAGCTTTTATTTTACTTCTGTGGCATTAAATACTGATAGACATCCTAGTTTTAATTATATTATTGAAAGATAGTGGTCAGAAATGTTTTAATAGTAATGTAGATTTGTACAAAGAGATTAGATATGAGCAGAGAAATATTCTTGAATATTAATGCTGCAAATGTGAAACTTGGCGGTGCTCATTCAATACTGGGCAGTAAGCCATAGCAACCAATCAGTAATTAGCTTTTTTTTCAGACAGCTGCAGGTAGAGCATTGATGTATATATGATTGGTTGTTATGGGTTACTGCCCAGGTACAAATTTGCCCAATGTTGATAAATTAGTCTCTGCAGTATGATGGGTACAACCTAAAAGCTTTTAAGAGTTTAATTAATGTGCAGAAATAAGGAAATGATTGAAGCATATACAGGGCCGGACTTGGGAGTAAAGTACAAATCATTTGCACGATTCGAATTTTTGCTTAATTTTATTGAGTTTTTTCCTAACCCAACTTTTTCTAGTTATTTAATTGATAAATGAGATTAAATTGCAGATAGGAGTTTGGTTAATCTTGGTTTAATAAAAATAAGAGATAAATTCAAGTTTTAGTAAACAACCCCCCCGTCCCCGTATTTCTGCCTTTCAGCTGTACTGTGGCTGTTCTGACTGCTACCAGATTGTTCATAAATTGTTAGTTTGTTTATGAAACACACAAGCCATACCTCCCAACTGTCCCTTTTTCGGAGGGACAGTCCCTCTTTTGACAGCTCAACCCGCAGTCCCTCATTTGTACTGGAAAGTCCCTCTTTTCTCTGCACTGAACAGCCAGAAAAAGAAACAAAGTTTCTCACTTAATTGGCTTTTAGCAGAGCCCAGAACAGCTAACAGGTGCAAATAAGATACTTTGTAACAATTTTGAGACACAAAAACACAGTTTAGATAAGGAGAAATATTTTCAAACTTTCATAACCTGCCAAATTTTGTAAAACAAACATGGTAATTAGGGGGTGTGGCCACAGAAAGGGGTGTGGTCAAAAAATTGCTGCACTATGTGCGGAAAAAATTTTTTTGTCCCCCTTTTTACTTCCAAAATGTTGGGAGGTATGCACAAGCCCTGTAAATCTTGAGTTATTAGTGTCCTATTGTGATCCTACAGACCTATGCAGCAGACTATTCTTTGTGTGTGTGACTCATACACAAGCACATATGTAGCTGAAGGGATTTTATAGCCTTCATGTCTTGTACCTTGTATGGGGCTGGATGCTTAGAATAGTGGCCTTCAAAGACTTTGTAACAGGCGATACAAAGTCACATGATGCAGTTCTGGATTCTGTTGTTAATAGCTGGGGTGCACTATAGACTGAAAACAGACACTGATTGGGAGAGTTGTATTTCTTATTAGCCTTATTTCTAATCACCACATCAGCTGTTGTCAGGGAAATGGGTGGTGGTGGTCCTTTCAGGTGTTTAGGTATGACACTAATAGTGGGTGTTCTTGGATGTTGAAAGAGATCAAGCCAGGGAGAATTAATTTATAAACTGCCCAAATGCAAGACATAATTTCCTTCTCTACAGCAGAAAATATTCTTCTGTCTTCATAAGGACAACTGCAAATAGTGTTTGCGCACCACTAATTGTATTGGCACTGCCACCTTTGGCTTTAGCAATAGATGGACAAGAGATGGCAAGTTGACATTTAGGGGGCAGGCTGATGACATTGGTGATGAAACAGTGTTGGTGGGGCAAACTGGTGATGTATGGGGGCACTACTAGCTTGTCTATAATATTTGCTTGTCTCCGTCTACTGGCAGGAAGTGATGTCACAGAAGTGCCTAGTGCTAGCGTAGAACGAATGGTTGGCACAGTAGGCATGGCAACAAGAGGCATGTGCCTGGGCCGCAGATCTTGGGGGGCGCCAGGCACTTTCCTCATATGCAGCCTGCCTCTAGTCCGGCAAGTGTTACCACATTGAAAAGTGGACGCACTCAGTAAAGTCGAAGTTCTTTGCGCACGACCACGCACGCGCGCCCTCGCCTACGCGCCGTTGCGCACGGTTACGCACAAATACGCACGTGCGTCCTCGGTTGCGCACGGTTACGCACAAATACGCACGTGCGTCCTCGGTTACGCACGCGAGTCGTCGGTTGCACGCCTGTGTGCACTGCATACACCTATAGCCATTCTCATATTAAACGCACAGTTAAGTGAACATTTTCTAAAGTCCTGATCTGTTATTCATGTGATGTGTTAAATAAAACTACTTTCATAATATTGGCAAAAAATGTGATATGAAAGACAATGTATATTTCCATAGCAGTCACAAGTCAGACTGAGGAGCAACAATGTGAAATATGAATACAGAATAAAGGCAATGTTGTTTTGACCTAAACCACAAGATGATCTGTGTTACTTAGATCAGAAAGGCTGGGGCCTAAGCCTCTTGCACAATAAACAAGAATTTAAGAAACATTTTAAAGAAAATTGTATTGCAGAACTGTCCCATTGATTTTAAGAGAGAACAATGGAGTGAATTTCACAGAGACCACAAGGTGGTTCGCTAAGTCTGATATGACAGTAATAAAATATACTGTAGATATATTTTTTGCACATAATAATAAAAACAAAACATTATAAATACACAAACTGGTGCTGTAACTGTTAATAACTGAAATATAAAAAAAAATGTTTTCTTCCAGTAATTTGGAGCTTTATCTATAAATGCCTCCTTAGTCCCATTCACATTATTTGCTTGCTCTGAGATTTAAAAACTATCTTTAGCCAAAAAAAATAAATTCTCTATATGAAAATGAGAGCAGAAACAAAAAAAACAAACTGTTTTCCGCAGTAGTGAAAGTAACATGATTTTGAAAATGGATTTCACTGAAGATTTTAGATTTTTAAAAAGTTACTAGCAATCCATTAAAACAATATATTGGGTAGAATGAAAGTTGCTGACACTTTAAAACTGACACACAGGGCTAGTAGAGATCCACTCTTATTCACTCCCTTTCACTCCTTTGTGTATCTGTACTGTTATTCATTTTTGGGAATGAATTTTTTGAATGGCACAGTTGTGGAAAAATATAGAAAAAATATGTCTAGAACAGTAAAGGTGTATATTGCCATTTTCATGGATATTTTTAAAATTTATGACAATGCTTTTTTCAAGATTATTTCAATGTTTTCTATATAAATAAATTTCAATTTAGAACAATAGTAATCTTGGGGTGTGTTGCTCACTATACATTTTACCTTCTAAAAATGCAACATCAAAGCATCCAAGTTAAAAATGTGCATCCAAGTCAAAAAACTGACAAATTGACTTAAAATTACCCATGTGCCATTACCCTTAAACAGTTACAGGTATACTAGAGGACAGATTTATGTGAGTTTGTGAGAAAATGTGAGTTTAGAGCATAATAAATAAAAACTCAACCAGTGTTTATTCATTCCTATGGGATTTCTAGAATTGTATGTATCAAGTATTAACTCACTATTTAATAACTACCGTTCTAAAACTCCCATAGGAATAAATAGAACGTGGCCAAGTTTTTATTTAAAAGGCTCTAAACTCACACTTTGATAAATCTGCCCCTAAGAGTATTTAAAAAAATCCTAGCCTTATCATCGATCTCCACAACCTAATGTCTTGGTGTATGGAGGTGGATATAGTGGATTATTGGCAGTATAGTCAACTACAAGAGGTCCTCTGCACTCAACCCATTATCAATATATTTAAGACAGCGACATTTTGTGCATATTGCTGCTTGTAGTTGACTATATGTATTTTGTGGTCACACCCTCATTGCCTAATGGTTTTAAAAAATAGTGGTGAGCACAACTTTCCCTTGTTTGTTATAGTTATACAGGAGCAGTGACCAGCTCCATGTTGTAGCTCCCACCCTTCCCAGCTATAGTCAGGTGATCCCACTGGTGTCTAATAAAAGGGCAGCCAAGTATGGAGGTTTACTTTGAAAGCAGCTAGTAAGTTGCAGGTAAAACTTAGTCCCTTTGTAAAATGTATAATTAAGCAATTGAATTCTTAATGAATCAGATGAAAATTAAGCGTAGGACTGGCCAGATATGGGATGACTTTGACGTAGTTGGCCAGCTTAAATATATTGCAATATATGGACAAACAATCACTGTGTTGTTTAAAGGGGTAAGGCATTTTTTAGTAGCAGTATGCACAAAATTTCGCTGTCTTAAATATATTGATAATGGGTTGAGTGCAGAGGACCTCTTGTAGTTGACTATATGTATTTTGTGGTCACACCCTCATTGCACCCCCGCCTAATGGTTTTAAAAAATAGTGGTGAGCACAACTTTCCCTTGTTTGTTATTGGCAGTATAGCCACTCAGGGGGTTATTAATCAATGGTCGAGTTGTGTTTTTCCTGAAAAATTGTAGTTTTCAATGGTAGCTTCAGTAAAAACTACCCTCAAAAAAAATATTTATTATGCCCTGAAGCAATACTCCAGCTAAAACCTGTTGAACTTATGTAGAAGTCAATAGCAGAGGTCCCTTGAATCCTTTGAAGATGTTTTTAGCCTTTATGGTTTTCAGTTTCTTTTAGTTGGTTTGCGCTCGAAAACTCAATCAATTCTAGGTATTCAAGGTTTTTCCACCAATAACTTAATCAATTTGGGTATTACAGTTTTTCCCCCAATTGCATTCGAGTTCTTCATAAATAAGCAAACATTCAAGTTTATTTGTGGTGGAAAAAAACCTCACAAACCTCACTCGACCTTTGATAAATAACCCCATTAATCTTCCAGTACTTAATTGCTTGTAAGTGTGGTGGCCACGTTACCAATATAAAAGAGTGCTACATCCTGCCTTTCTAAACCTCCTGTGTGTCTTGGGCCTAGAAGTTTGACCAGTTGTATGGCTAAATATTGGAAGTTCTGATACACATTGCATTGTCATCCCCAGCATATAGGGTCCTTGGGATGACATGGATTAATGTTTTTAAATACTGCCAGCAGAGCTTGTAATAAATTATTATTCCATTAAAGGACCAGTAACATCAAAAATGTTACCTGTGATTTGTATTTGGTGGAGAGAAGCAGGACACTCCTATTTGCTACTTTGAGGAGCTAAATGCACCCAGGCTGATGTCATGCCTGTAAGTAGAGCTGCACAAAGGAATGGATAGGAGCAGATCTGTTTCTCTCTGCTTGCATATAAAATGCAGGCGGAGAGAAGAAGCAGGCATATGTCCAGTGTGCCCTTAGCCTAAGGCTCTGTTTGTGGTTTTTTTTTGCAGGCTGAGAGAAGCAGATCCACTCTGGGCCCCAGCTCCATTGACTTGCACTGCTTCCACTAGCATGCAGGCTCACGCAGCAGAGTGGAACCTGCCTGTATATAACTGGCTTACCAGGTAAAATACCAGCCAAGGCCAGGGCCGGTATTACAAATTTACCAGCAATGTAGTAGCCGGTAAATTTGTGTTACATTTAAAGGAGAAACAAACACTTCACCAAAAAAAAACCCTACCCCCCCCACATAGACCCCCTCCCTCCTCCCCCCCCCAGCCTAGCTTCCCCCCGGGAAATGCCCGATTAATTGAGCGGTGATTGATTTCTCCTCCCTGGCTATCTGCTGCTGGATCCTTTAGCTGCCACTGTCCATGCTACTGTAGGTTTAAGAGAGAGAGAGAGGCTGTGTAAGTTTTGGATTGGGAGGCCAGCCTAATGTTTTCTTCACTGTGTCAACTCTGTGCTTTCCTGTCCTGGGCAGCAGCAGGCTTGGCGCCGGCCTGTGTGAACTAAAAGGAGAAAGAGTCGGGCCGTTGCGGAACGTGAGTGTAAAGTGCAGCGGCGCTTCCAGCATGGACTCTCTATGAATCGTGGCAACCGGCCGATCGTGAATAGCATGCCAGAGAGGCATGTCAGGCAAGGCAGTGTTCATAACATTTGGCCTCCAAACCAGCAGATGCCTCCTTCCCTCACGTCTCACGGGTATTACTCCATGCACTGCCTGCACTCCCAGCACGACACTTCGTACAGCAGCACCTCGTCCTTCTCCATAGCCCTGGGCTGCCCATATGTGAACTTGGTAAGCAGCCATTCCTCTAGCCCCTACATTAGTACCGCGCAGTCCCATCCCAACAGCTCCAGCTTCAGCCAGACCCGCTTAGAGGAGCCAGGTACAGTACTGTGTGTCTCTCTCTCTCTCTATATATGGAACAAACCTGGTGCCATTCACTAAGTCCTCTGCCTGCCCTGCTCCATGGGAAGCATAGTAAGCAGCTGTTACTCAGCCCCAGGGATGCAGCCAGCAGCACTAGCAAGCTTGCCCTAATCCGCAGAGAGTCTATGCTGGAAGCGCCGCTTCACTTTACACCACTATTCCACAGAGGCCCGACTCCTTCTCCTCTTACTTCATACAGGCCAACGCCAAGCCTGCTGCTGCCCAGGATGGATGGTCGCTCTGTTGCCTTTTTAGAAGAGGAGTGGAAGCTGAGTTTTGGTAAGTTATTTCTTTAAAAATACTTTGCAATTGTAAAGTATAATTTGTCTTGCTGTTTTTTTTCGTTGTGTACTAACAATTTTTTTTTGACGTTACTGGTCCTTTAAAACGCACTTATTTAGAGAAGCCTACCCTCATTCTGTTTAGCTACCAAATGCAATACCATATGCTACATCTTTTACCTGCTTATTTCTGATCTTGCCCACCCCACACCTTGTGTCTCAAGTACTGGGGTGGGAACTTTGGACATTTAAAAAATTGTGGGTTTACTAATGCACTAGATATGCTGAGGGGTGATCAGGGAGAATTTCCTTCTCGGCCGCCCCTAGGCCACGTCCCTATTCCGTGCGGTCCTAGCACAGTCCCTAAAAGAAGCCGTATTCAATTAGATTTTTTTTTTATCATACCTGCCCCCTTTCTATTCATAAACATTCCTACCAACATTTTGACCATACCCCCAGTGGACACACCCAGTTATTCCAAGAGCCCCTTTCCAGAAAATCCTGCTTTGCAACTGGGGCTGTCCCCATAAATTAGGAACACTGGGGGCATGCATAAATAGAAATAGGTGGAAATGGAATATTTAGAATGTGCAGTCAGCTTCATCATGTATTACTTTATATAAAAATTAAAAACAAGCTTATTGAGCCAATGTCTGAGACAGGGGTGCTACAAGGGTTAGGCAGAAGAGGCACGTACCTAGGGCACAAAGCTTGGGGGCGCCAGGCAAGTACCTCACATGCAGCCTACAACTAGTCCGGCAAGTGTTTCCTCAGTGAAAAGTAGGTGTGCTCTCTGAAGTGGAAGTGCTTTGCGCACGACCACATTCGGCAGCCCCCGGTTGCGCACGCGCGTCCTCGGCTGCATGCGGTTACGCACGCGCGTACTTGGTTGCGCACTGCTGCATTTGCCTACAGCACCTGGCTGGCCTGGCCCGCCACTGTCGGGAAGACACCAGTTGGCATCACTCAGGTATTCAGATGGCACATTAAGCAGATTAAAGGAGAAGGAAAGCTACAGAGGCATTTTATTGCCAATAGATTAGCTGCAATAGTGCAAGCTAGAATGCTATATTTATTCTGTAGAATGTTTTACCATACCTGAGTAAAAAGCTCTAGAAACTCTCTGTTTGTTTAGGATAGGAGCTGCAGTATTAACATGGTGTGACATCACTTCCTGCCTGAGTCTCTCCCTGCTCTGGGCTCAGATTACAGCAGAGAAGGAGGGGGGGGAGCAAACTGAGCATGCTCTTGCCCACGGCAATGAGGTTTAAGCTGAAGGCAGGAAGTCTGATACAGAAGCCCATGTGTACACAATAGATGGAAAGAAATGCAGTGTTTCTTTTGACAGGGGACTCAGAGCAACACTACTTTGGGGTTTTACTGGTGTATTTTGATGGACCTTTCTGATAAGGCTTACTTAGTTTTAACCTTTCCTTCTCCTTTAATATTGTATTTCGCCGATAGTAGTAAAATGCACTGTCGCAAAGCCGAGGCCATTTCAAGCGATCATGAATATAAAGTGCATAAGAAATGTGTTCAATACATCCTAATGCGTGGTTGTGGGGCCATCTCATTTTCCTGTGGTTGTGGAATTATTTCCGGTCTATCGATAAGGGACGCGTCTCCATGGCAACCAGGGTGGTGTATCACAGGGTGCTTGTCTCTGTGTAGATGGATTTAATGCACTGCTGCGGGTAACTAGGATTTTATATCACCCACAGGTAATGAAAGCTGCACGGACACTGGCTGTTTACTCGTTAGATTTAGGAGACCGTGACATTGTTTGGTCACAATCCAAATACCATTCTGTCACGATTTGTAGTCACACATGTGCCTTATAATGTGGAATCGCCTTACACTGGTCCATTCACAGTTCAAATTGGGCCTCTTATCAGGGCTGCCATAAGAGATCACAGGGCCTCATACTGGCGCCCCAGTTTTGTAACCCATTGACCACCTGTGCCCTGTCAGCTGCTTAATGCCATTTTTGTAGTGTTCTGTTCAAGCAAAAAAAACTCCCTTTCAAACAGCAGGAAGCAAAAAGCAGCCAATGTGATCAGTGTTCCAGGAAACCGGGAAGGTCACTTCGGCCACCGCCGCAGCAGTGCGCAACCGAGGGCGGACATTCGCAACCGCCCGCAATCAAGGACACAAGTGCACAACCGATAACGCACATGCACAATTAAGAACGCACGTGCGCCACAGCGTGCAACCTTGCGCAACACACTTGATTTCAGACAGCGCGCACACTTCACTGAGGTAACGCTTGCCGGACTAGGGGTAGGCTGGATATGAGGTACGTGCCTGGAGCCTCCCAAGCTTTGCCCTGAACGTGATGTACACCTATCCCTAAAGGACTAGGATTTGTCACTTATGCCAACGGATAGGAAGTCATTTTTTTGCCAGAACTGCTAATTCTCCATTCACAAAGGCCACGGGATTATCAATCTAAACTGGCCACTTCACCTTCCAACACTTTTTTCAGTTCAGTTGGTTTGAGAAAGCTCACCAAAAATAAAAACTTTTTCCCAATTACTTTCTATTCTCTATCTGTGATTGCTCCAATATTGAGGTGTAAATCAAAATGTTCACCTTTCTAATGCAGCTCTGGGGGGTCACCGACCCTGTAAACTGATTTAAATTGATACATTTAGTTGATTTAGTTTTCTTATCTTTCTCTCTGCTGAACCGAATCCCTGAGTTTCATTACAGGCAGCTGTTAGAAATGATACAATAGTTAGTAATACTCCAAAGATGCTGCTGAGAAATGTATCAACTAAATGTTGCAAATTTGTAACAGTTCAGAATCTGCACCTGAATTACTGAGCTGTCAGACTGACATAACCGAGACAGGAACATTTAACTTTAAACTTAGATTTTGTAAAAAGCAGTATTTGAAAAATGTCTTAATTTCTGGAGAACAATTTGAAAACAATGGAACTAAAAAAGTGTTTGGAAGCTGAACAACCCCTTTAATGACCGCCCCCCCCCCCCGCTTTAGAAAGACATAAGAAAGTGAAAAATGAAACTTAACACTTCAATATTAGAAAAACGGTCAAAAATAGAAAATCAAAAGTAATTGACAAAGTCACTTAAATTTAGGAATAGTCCTAAAGAACTGGGAAAACTATGAATTTTTTATGACAAAGCTTTTTTATGACAAAATTTTAATGTGGAAATTAATTAATTTTTTTTACACTTATTTATTTTTTAGATATCACTTCACTGCTGTATTAAAGGAAAACTATACCCCCAAAATGAATACTTAAGCAACAGATAGTTTACATCAAATTTAATGACATATTAAAGAATCTTACCAAACTGGAATATATATTTACATAAATATTGCCTTTTTACATCTCTTGCCTTGAACCACCATTTCGTGACTCTATCTGTGCTGCCTCAGAGATCACCTGACCAGAAATACTACAACACTAACTGTAACAGGAAGAAGTGTGGAAGCAAAAGGCAGAACTCTGTCTGTTAATTGGCTCATGTGACCTTACATGTGGTTTGTATGTGTGCACAGTGAATCTTATGATCTCAGGGGGCGGCCCTTATTTTTTAAAATGGCAATTTTCTATTTATGATTACCCAATGGCACATACTACTAAAAAAGTATATTATTATGATAATGGTTCATTTACATGAAGCAGGGTTTTACACATAAGCTGTTTTACTCCGTATCTTTTAATAGAGACCTACATTGTTTGGGGGGGTTTAGTTTTCCTTTAAGGGCTCTTAAGTGCACTTTAATTTGAAGTTGAACTCTCTACTGACACATCTATAACAATGTCAGAGGACAGCAAAATAGTGGAGGACGATGATTGCGGTCCTGGTGCTGCATATCAGGCATTTCTAATGATGGAGGATCTATTGGACAAGTAAAAGTTACTCTGTTATGAAGAGGAGGTTCTCAGAAAGCAAAACATGAAACCACTTTCCAGGTAAGACAGAAACATTGAAAGTCGTGGGCTTGTTTATATATCTGTGTGCATGACTTGTAAGGTCTATAAACCATAGGACTCATGTTTATTTCTATCCATGAAGGCCAAACCATTGTCCAGGGCCCTATATCCAGCCTTTGGTCAGGCCCTACTTTATCTCATGAAATGACTACAGGCACATAGTAAAATGTGCATGCATCAGTCATTCCCAAATTTCCAGAATATGTAGGCCAGCAAATATAAGTGATCTTCAAGCTGGAAAGTCTCTACTTCTCCAAGCAGAAGTCTATTAAAGCACATAAAAGGAAGGAAGCATGCAACCCAAAGCACACAGATTGCTTTTGTTGGTTCCAGGGCCCTACATGTTTTATTAGTTTACTGCAATGACAACCACATAGGGCCCTTCTCTCAATGCTTGTGTGGTTTTCCTTGCACCCAACAAATAAAACATGTAGGGCCTTATTTGGCCTACCAAAGGGAATTGGTGTTTCAGTGTCCTATGTGCTGATTTGGTTAACCAAACATCATGTGTAAAATTCATGTTCAATCATGGTTTTTGAGTTATTTAGCTTTTGATTCAGCAACTCTCCAGTTAGCTATTTCAGTCATCTGGCTGCTAAGGTCCACATTACCCTAGCAACCATGCTTTGATTTGAATAAGAGGCTGGAATATGAATATGAGTGGTCTGAATAGAAAGATGAGCAATGACAAGTAGCAATAACAATATATTTGTGGCCTTACAGAGCAGGGCCAGGTAGGGCAGGGCCAGGCAGTCATGGTAATCCCATATAGAATAAACAAAAATCTGATTCCCTATGCCTTGGACAGTAGTGTCTTTTCAATTGTAACATTTCGATAGGTTTAATGGAGATTCTTCATTGAGAACTATTAGCTGCATAGTAGCAATAGATGAAAATGACATGAAATAAAATTAATATAAGTAAAAGTTTTGGTGTTGATTTCTTTATTTGTAAAAATAAAGAAATCACCTCCAAAAAGTTATTGATGTTACAATTGAAAAGACAACTGGCCAGTGTCGGACTGGGACACCAGGGCCCCACCAAAAACCCTTAGACCAGGGGCCCATCCAAACACCTTTAGACGAGGGGCCCACTCTAAGTATTTTTTCTTCCTTTCCTTACTCAACCTCTATTCTCCTTTTCTTTACATACTATAACCTATTATTCCATCTATTTAGCCTCTTTATTCTCATAGAAATAGGAATGGCCAAGAAATAAGCCAAATGTATAGAAGCAGGAGGGCCCACTGACACCTGGGCCCACCGGGAGTTTTCCTGGTATCCCAGTGGGCCAGTCCGACACTGCAACTGGCAACAGGAACACAATGCAACATTGTGTCCAGTGATTTCATGTTAGAAACACATGTGCTCTGTAGATTTTGTATTATTGTAATTTGTATTATTTGTAACTTGAGTACTACATGCAGTGTCCTATGTGATCCTACAGACCTATGCAGGAGACCATTCTTTGTGTAACAGGTGTGTGTGACTCATACAAAAGCACATATATGTAACTGAAGAGATTTTATAGTCCTTTTCATGTCTTGTACATAGTATGGGGCTGAATGCTTAGAAAGACTTTGTAATAGGGATGCACCGAATCCAGGATTCGGTTCGAGATTCTGCCAGGATTCGGCCTTTTTCAACAGGATTCGGATTCGGCCGAATCCTTGTGCCTGGCCGAACCGAATCCTAATCCTAATTTGCATATGCAAATTAGGGGTGGAGAGGGAAATCGCGTGACTTTTTGTCACAAAACAAGGAAGTAAAAAAAAAATTACCCTTCCCACCCCTAATTTGCATATGCAAATTAGGCTTTGGATTCGGTATTCGGCCGAATCCTTTGCTTAGGATTCGGGGGTTCGGCCGAATCCAAAATAGTGGATTCGGTGCATCCCTACTTTGTAACAGGTGATACAAAGTCACAGGCAGTTCTGGCTTCTGTTGTTAATAGCTGGGGGGCACTGGAGACTGAAAGCAGACACTGATTGGGAGAGTTGTATTTCTTGTTAGTCTTATTTCTAATCACCACATCAGCTGTTGTCAGGGAAATGGGTGGTGGTGGTCCTTCCAGGTGTTTAGGCATGACACCAATAGTGGGTGTTCTTGGATGTTGAAAGAGATCAAGCCAGGGAGAATTAATTTATAAACTGCCCAACTGCAAGACAGAATTTCCTTCTCTACAACAGAAAATATTCAGACTTTTGTCTTCATAAGGACACCTGAAAATAGTGTTTTGCACCACTAATTGCATTGGGACTGCCACCTTTGGCTTCAGAAATAGATGGACAAGAAATGGCAAGTTGACATTTAGGGGGCAGGCTGATGACATTGGTGATGAAACAGTGTTGGTGGGGCAAACTGGTGATGTATGGGGGTCTTGCCATGTGGGGGCATGTTTGAAGCTTATGGGAGTAGGACTGTGACATCAGAAGTAAGTATTGACTAAAATTTTGTTTGGATTTCACATTGCATAAAATTGAACAAACTGGACAGGTGGCAACTATGAAATGTATGAACTTGATTGGTGCCCCAGAAAACCCGGACTGCCACTTCAGCCCCCGTCGACGCTTCTGCGCAATCGAGCACAATCAAGGACACACATGCGCAAGCGCGCGCAATCAAGGACGCACATGCGCAAGCGCGCACAATCAAGGACGCACATGCGCAACCTTGCTCAAAGCACTTGATTTCAGACAACGCACCCACTTCACTGAGGTAGAGCTTGCAGGACTAGGGGTAGGCTGGATATGAGGTACGTGCCTGGAGTCTCCCAAGCTTTGCTCCCTGGGCACGTGCCTCTTCTGCCTACCCCCAGTCCGGCCCTGAGTGTGATGTACCCCTATCCCTAAAGGACTAGGATGTGTCACTTATGCAAACGGATCGGAAGTCATTTTTCTGCCTGAACTGCTAATTTTGATACATTTTGACACATTTAGTTGATACATTTCTTCTTTGTCTCTGCTGAGCAGAATCTCTGGGTTTCATTACAGGCAGCTGTTGGAATTGATACAATAGTTGCTAATACTCCCGAAATGCTGCTGAGAAATGTATCAACTAAATGTTGCAAAATTGTAACAGTTTAGAGTTTTATTAGTTTACTGCAGTGTCAACCACATAGGGCCCTTCTCTCAATGCTTGTGTGGTTTTCCTTGCACCCAACAAATAAAACATGTCTATTTCCCATGTAGGAGTATACAAGTAGAGCTGCACAATTCTAAATTTACCAATAAACCTTTTTTTCTGCTAATAGCTTTTTTTTTTTTTTTTTTTTTCACAAATGTTTTTATTAGTTTTTCCAGATAACAAGTAAAATGAATTAAAACAAAATCATAACCAAGAAAGTAAATAAGATAACAATATTATTGTCAAGGGTAGAACAAAGTAGTAGAAGGCATGAATGATAATTAGCAGTCTATACCGTTGCCAAGTGACCAGGAGAGAATGGACCAGGTAGATACACCGCTACCTATATATATTGAAAAACGACCCAGCATGTCACTAACTATGAACAGTAGGAAGAAACATAAAAAAAAAAAAAAAAAAAAAAAGGATTCGTACTCACAGAGTGTTTGTTAATATTTGATTAAGGGAGTGGCTCCTGGGGGGTCCCGTTGAAATTGGTTGTTGTAGGTTTCCCCTATTCATCAGCTGTTGTTCCGCCTCACAGACAAGATCGGTTCCCTGCAACAGTTCCCTTTCATACCATGTAGTATATTGAAACGTTTGAATGGTTAGTAGTTTAGTATGCAGTGGGAGGGTGTTAATGTGCGTCAGCCAGGTGTCGAAAAAGGTTTCCGTGTGGCTTTCCTTACTCGTTAAGGTTTCTATCCAATCTAAGTGGAATATGTATTGCAGTTTTTGGTGCACCAAGGACAGTGGTGGGGGAAGGTGGGACAACCAGGTATGTAAAATGGCTTTCCTGGCCGCCGCTGCCAACCGTTCAGCTAGAGCCCGTTCTGGTTTGGAGATATATGAGGTAGGCTGCAGTTTGCTAAAAATGGCCCATGTAGCGTGAGTGTTCAGAGTTTTCCCCGACAGGGTTTCCCAGTAGCTGGCGACTTCCTTCCAAAACTGTTGCATGAGTGGGCATGACCATAGGCAGTGTATTATATCAGCTCTCGAATCCCCGCATTTCAAACAACTATCTGAGATCGCCGTACCAATATGGGATCTCTTCAAAGGAGTCAAATAGGTATGATGCAATATTTGTAGGGACATTTCTTGGTATGTGCTAGCCGGTAGTATTTTCATCATTCGGGTGTGATAACGGAGAATATCTACGTTTTCCGAGTGCGGGATAACTGTTTTCCATCTCGTAAAGCTCATGGTGGTGTTATCTACATCGATGGTTGTCCTGATTAGGTTGTAAATATGTGCAGTTGATCTAATTGTGTCATGTTTTGGCCATAGTGAGTCAATTGGGTTGGTCTTGTCTACATCTGTTAATTTAGCCAATTGTGTCGCGATGAAGTGTGTAAGTTGTAATAATGAGAATTGGTGAAGTTGCAAAAATGGGTATTTTTGGAGCAGGGTCGCAATTGGTTGAATTGTGTTGGTAGTCGTGAGCACATCCTTCATGTTTCGTAGACCTTTCGTTTGCCATGATTTAAAAAGTATACTGTTTAGGCCTGGAGGGAACGCTTTGTTATTGAGCCAGGTAAGATTTATCGAGTTAAAGGGAGAAAGGTTAGCTTTTTTGCGGATAGAGTGCCAGGTTCTGTATGTATGAGTGAATAAAGGATTATCCTGTATATCTTTGGGGATTTCTGGAAGTGGCGTATGTAAGAGTGAGTTAAGTGAATTTCCCTCTGTTAAGGTTTCATCTAAAAGGGTCGTGGTGTATATGTTTCTATGGTGGAGCCAATCTCCCGCATATCTAAGGAGAGCTGCATCGTTATATTCCAATATGTTTGGAAGATTGAGTCCACCATCCTGCTTCTGTAGGTGGAGGGTTGCGACTCTGATTCGGGGACGTTTTTTGTTCCAGATAAAGGTTCTTAAAATGTGTTGCAGTCGTTTGTTGTCTGCGGAGGATATGCGATATGGCAACATTTGTAATTTGTAAAGTAATTTGGGGAAAATTATCATTTTAATAAAATGAATTCTACCTGAGAATGTAAGATTTGTATTTATCCATTTGCGGGTGTCTTGTTCAATTTGATCTATGGTGGATCTGATGTTGGACTTATACATGTCTTTGTGATGTTGTGTTAATCGGATTCCGAGAAATTTTACATGTGTTTTGGCTTTTCGAAAGGGAAACGGGTTTGCCCAATCCGACGGGATGGTATGTTGTAGACGTAGGGCTTCAGACTTCCCCAGATTGATTCTAAATCCCGCAATAGTTCCGAAAGTTTCTATTTTGTGTAGGATTGTGGGAAGTTCTGTTTGAGGCTTGTTTAGAAAAAGGAGGATGTCATCAGCATATGCTACTAGCTTTACTTGCTGTGAGCCCACTTGGATACCTTCAAAGGAGTCATCGTTAAGTAAGTGACGTAGCAAAGGATCTAAAGCGAGATTGAAAAGTAGCGGTGAGAGAGGACATCCTTGTCTCGTGCCTCTCTGTATCAAGAATCTAGGAGAGTTCAGTCCGTTAGCCGTAACATGGGTATAGGAATGCGAGTAGAGGGTTCTAAATAGGTTGAGCATCTGTATACCAAAGTGTTGAAATTTAAGTAGTCTTTTAATGTGTGTATGTGTTATTCTGTCAAAGGCTTTATCAGCGTCCAAGTTAATTAGTATGCCGTGTTTTCTTTTCTCCAGATTACATTGATACAAGGTAGCTATTGCCGTCTGGAGAGCCTGGACCGGGTATCTTCCCCTGAGAAACCCCACCTGGTGAGTGGTAAGTATGTGTGGGAGAACAAGTTGTAACCTGCTAATAGCTTTTTATCTCTCTGTACAGGTCCATGAGGAAGAATAAACAGTCCAAAGATGCATCTGAAAGCTTCTAATCGCTGCACTGGTTCATGTTACATGGAAATAAAAAGAATTAAATATTAATGAAAATCATCTGATTTTGCATTGCATTTTTTATGACATTAATTGTTCAGCTTTTATTTTACTTCTGTGGAACAAAATACTGATTGACCTCCTAGTTCTTGATTAGAAAAAAGCTCATTTTAATTGTTGGTTATATTATTGAAAGATAGTGATCATAAATGTTTTAATAGTAATGTAGATTTGTACAAAGAGATTAGATATGACCAGAGAAATATTCTTGAATATTAATGTTGCAAATGTGAAACTTGGCGGGGCTCATTCATCAATACTGGGCAATGAGCCATAGCAACCAAACAGTAATTCAATTTTTTTTCAGCCAGCTACAGGTAGAGCATTGATGTATATATGATTGGTCGCTATGGGTTACTGCCCAGGTACAAATTTGCCCAATGTCACCAGTATGATGGGTGCAACCTAAAAGCTCTTAAGAGTTGTGCAGAAATAAGGAAATTATTGAAACATCTAAAGGGCTGGACTGGGCTGGCCGGACACCAGGAGAAAAACTGGGTGGGTGGGTGGGCCTCGGCCCTCATGGGCCCCTGCCTATCCTACTAGAGCATATGACCAAAAATAAACAAAATGGTCTCCTCTTTCTTTTTTTTACACTCTAGTGAGGGGGGAGGGGATCTGATCCTACCTGTCATATGGAACAGTAAGAATTTTTTGTTGAGGATATGCCATAAACATTAGTAGAAAGTGTATGGTATAGTTTTTCTCTGGTGCTACATCCAAGAAAAAGCATTTAGGGGGTTATTTCCTAAAACTCGATTTTTTATGGTCTGGCTTTTTGGAGCAAAAACTAAAATTTTTCATGGAAAAAAACTTGAATTGTTTTTGAGATTTAATATCTGATGCTGCAAAAAGCCCATTCTGAAAACCCGGCATCTCAAACCTGTTGAGGTCATGTATAAGGCAATGGCAGATGTCACTATCCCAATTTGAAGATATGCAGTACCTAATAATCTGAAAAAAACAGGCTTTTCAGGGGATTGCCCGAAAAAATCTAACGATTCAGGAGTAAAGTCCAAAAAATTTGGACCATTCAAATTTTTGCACGATTTTATAAAGTTTTTTCCCTACCCGACTTTTTCGAGTTATTTAATTAATAAATACAGTAAGATTAAAATATAGATGGGAGTTTGGTTGATGTTGGTTTATTAAAAATAAGAGATGAATTCAAGTTTTAGTAAACAACCCCCCCGTGCCCATATTTCTGCCTTTAAGCTGTATTGTGGCTGTTCTGACTGCTACCAGATTGTTCATCAATTGTTAGTTTGTTTATGAAACACACAAGCCCTGTAAAATTTGTGTTATTAGTGATCCTACAGACCTATGCAGGAGACTATTCTTTGTGTAACAGGTGTGTGTGTGTGACTCATACATAAGCACATATGTTGCTGAAGGGAATCACCACATCAGCTGTTGTCAGGGAAATGGGTGGTGGTGGTCCTTCCAGGTGTTTAGGCATGACACCAATAATGGTTCTTGGATGTTGAAAGAGATCAAGCCAGGGAGAATTAATTTATAAACTGCCCAACTGCAAGACAGAATTTCCTTCTCTACAGCAGAAAATATTCAGACTTCTGTCTTCATAAGGACACCTGCCCTTAGTGTTTGCTCACCACTAATTGTATTGGCACTGCCACCTTTGGCTTCAGCAATAGATGGACAAGAGATGGCAAGTTGACATTTAGGGGGCAGGCTGATGACATTGGTGATGAAACAGTGTTGGTGGAGCAAATTGGTGATGTATGGGGGTCTTGCCGTGTGGGGGCATGTTCAAAGTATATGGGGGTAGGGCTGTGACATCAGAGGCAAGTATTGGCTACAATTTTTCACATTGTTTAAACCTGGACAGTTTAAGCCAAGCACCCCTGAAAAAAATGTTCTGTTCAAACTGGACAGGTGGCAACTATAAAATGTATGAACGTGATCGTGGCCCCGGAACCCCAGACCGCCACTTTAGCTCCCACTGCGGCAGTGTGCAACCAAGGACGTGCGTGCGTAAAGCACTTGATTTCAGAGAGCGCACTCACTTCTCTGAGGTACCGCTTGCCTGGAGCCTCCCGAGCTTTGCGCCCTAGACACATGCCTCTTCTGCCTACCCCTAGTTCCGCCCCTGAACGTGATGTACCCCTATCCCTAAAGGACTAGGATGTGTCACTTATGTGGGTCCTACATATAACTGCTCTCCATGTTTCAAGAATACGCACCACTGTGCCATTATTCTGTAAGAGCCCTTAGCTGTGCCTGGGGTGATGATATGGGGATCTATGATGCCCATCTGTATATTATACACTAGGAAAGCTGCTCCTAGAATCCAATTACTCCCGCACTACCAGCTTGTCTATAATATTTGCTTGTCTCCGTCTACTGGCAGGAAGTGATGTCACAGAAGTGCCTAGTGCTAGCGTAGAACGAATGGTTGGCACAGTAGGCATGGCAACAAGAGGCATGTGCCTGGGCAGCAGATCTTGGGGGGCGCCAGACACTTTCCTCATATGCACTTTCCTACCCCTAGTCCGGCAAGTGTTACCACATTGAAAAGTGGAAGCACTCAGTAAAGTCGAAGTTCTTTGCGCACGACCACGTACGCGCGCCCTCGGGTACGCGCTGTTGTTGCGCACGGTGACGCTCAAATACGCACGTGCGTCCTCGGTTGCGCACAGTTACGCACAAATACGCACGTGCGTCCTCGGTTGCGCACGGTTACGCACAAATACGCACGTGCGTCCTCGGTTGCGCACGGTTACGCACGCTAGTCGTCGGTTGCGCGCCCGCGCGCACAGCTGCAGCGGGGACCGAAGTTGCCAGCTTGTTTGCCTGGGGCAACTGACAGATCTGGCCCGGCACTGCATACACCTATAGCCATTCTCATATTAAACGCACAGTTAAGTGAACATTTTAAAGTCCTGATCTGTTTTTCATGTGATGTGTTAAATAAAACTACTTTCATAATATTGGCAAAAAATGTGATATGAAAGACAATGTATATTTCCATAGCAGTCACAAGTCAGACTGAGGAGCAACAATGTGAAATATGAATACAGAATAAAGGCAATGTTCTTTTGACCTAAACCACAAGATTATCTGTGTTACTTAGATCAGAAAGGCTGGGGCCCTAAGCCGCTTGCACAATAAACAAGAATTTAGGAAAAAGTTTAAAAAAAAAAATTGTATTGCAGAACTGTCCCATTGATTTTAAGAGAATAATGGAGTGAATTTCACAGAGACCAGAAGGTGGTTCGCTAAGTCTGATATGACAGTAATAAAATATACTGTAAATTTTTTTGCACATAATAAAAACAAAACATTATAAATACACAAACTGGTGCTGAAATATAAAAAAAAATGTTTTCTTCCAGTAATTTGGAGCTTTATAAATGCCTCCTTAGTCCCATTCACATTATTTGCCTGCTCTGAGATTTAAAAACTATCTTTAGCCAAAAAAAAAAAATCTCTATATGAAAATGAGTGCAGAAACAAAAAAAACAACCCGTTTTCAGCAGCAGTGAAAGTTACATGATTTTCACTGAAGATTTTAGATTTTTAAAAAGTTACTAGCAATCCATTAAAACAATATATTGGGTAGAATGAAAGTTGCCGACACTTTAAAACTGACACACAGGGCTAGTAGAGATCCACTCTTATTCACTCCCTTTCACTCCTTTGTGTATCTGTACTGTTATTCATTTTTGGGAATGAATTTTTTGAATGGCACAGTTGTGGAAAAATTTAGAAAAAATATGTCTTGAACAGCAAAGGTGTATATTGCCACTTTCATGGATATTTTTAAAATTTATGACAATGTTTTTTTCAAGATTATTTCAATGTTTTCTATATATTCTAAATTTCAATTTAGAACAATAGTAATCTTGGGGTGTGTTGCTCACTATACGTTTTACCTTCTAAAAATGCAACATCAAAGCATCCAAGTTAAAAATGTGCATCCAAGTAAAAAAACTGATAAATGGACTTAAAATGACCCATGTGCCATTACCCTTAAACAGTTACAGGTATACTAGAGTACAGATTTATCAAAATGTGAGTTTAGAGCATAATAAATAAAAACTCAACCAAGGTCTATTCATTCCTATGGGATTTTTAGAATTGTATGTATCAAGTAAGAACTCACCATTTAATAACTACAGTTCCAAAAACCCCATAGGAATAAATAGAACGTGGGCAAGTTTTTATTTAATATGCTCTAAACTCCCACTTTGATAAATCTGCCCCTAAGAGTATTTAAAAAAATCCTAGCCTTATCATCGATCTCCACAACCTAATGTCTTGGTGTATGGAGGTGGATGTAATGGATTATTGTCAGTATAGCCACTTAGGGGGTTATTAATCAAAGGTCGAGTTGTGTTTTTCCTGAAAAATTCTAGTTTTCAAGGGTAGCATCAGTAAAAACTACCCTCAAAAAATTTGAGTATTCCAGTTTTCCCCCCAATTGCATTAATTCAAGTTTTATACATTCAAGTTTTTCATAAATAAGCAAACATTCAAGTTGTGAGTTTCTTCGTTGTGGAAAAAACCTCACTTGACTTTGATAAAGAACCCCCTTAATCTTCCAGTACTCAATTGCTTGTAAGTGTGGTGGCCACGTTACCAATATAAAAGAGTGCTACATCCTGCCTTTCTAAACCTCCTGTGTGTCTTGGGCCTAGATGTTTGACCAGTTGTATGGCTAAATATTGGAAGTTCTGATACACATTGCATTGTCATGCCCAGTATATAGGGTCCTAGGGATGACATGGATTAATGTTTTTAAATACTGCCAGCAGAGCTTGTAATAAATTATTATTCCATTAAAGGACCAGTAACATCAAAAATGTAACCTGTGATTTGTATTTGGTGGAGAGAAGCAGGACACTCCTATTTGCTACTTTGAGGAGCTAAATGCACCCAGGCTGATGTCATGCCTGTAAGTAGAGCTGCACAAAGGAATGGATAGGAGCAGATCTGTTTCTCTCTGCTTGCATACAAAATGCAGGCGGAGAGAAAAAGCAGGTATATGTCCAGTGTGCCCTTAGCCTAAGGCTCTGTTTGTTTTTTTTTTGCAGGCTGAGAGAAGCAGATCCACTCTGGGCCCCAGCTCCATTGACTTGCACTGCTTCCACTTGTATGCAGGCTCACGCAGCGGAGTGGAACTAGGGTTGCCACCCTGCCTGTGTTTTACTGGCCTACCAGGTAAAACACCAGCCAAGGCAAGGGCCGGTATTACAAATTTACCAGCCTAGCTTCCCCCCAGGAAATGCCCGATTGATTGACCGGCGATTGATTTCTCCTCCCTGGCTATCTGATGCTGGATCCTTTAGCTGCCACTGTCCATGCTACTGTAGGTTTAAGAGAGAGAGAGAGGCCGTGTACGTTTTGGATTGGAAGAGCAGCCTAATGTTTTCTTCACTGTCGTAACACTGTGCTTTCCTGTCCTGGGCAGCAGCAGGCTTGGCGCCGGCCTGTGTGAACTAAAAGGAGAAAGAGTCGGGCCGCTGCGGAACAGGGGTGTAAAGTGCAGCGGCGCTTCCAGCATGGACTCTCTGCGGATCGTGGCAGCCGGCCGATAATGAATAGCATGCCAGAGGGGCATGTCAGGAAGGCGGTGTTCATGAAATTTGGACCTCCAAACCAGCAGATGCCTCTTTCCCCCAAGTCTCACGGGCATTACTCCATGCACTGCCTGCACTCCCAGCACGACACTTTGTACAGCTGCGCCTCGTCCTTCTCCAGAGCCCTGGGCTGCCCATATGTGAACTTGGCTGCCCATATGTGAACTTGGTAAGCAGCCATTCCTCTAGCCTCTACATTAGTACCGCGCAGTCCTACCCCAACAGCCCCAGCCTCCAGCCAGACCCGCTTAGAGGAGCCAGGTACATTACCGTGTGTGTCTCTCTCTATATATGGAACAAACCTGCTGCCAGTCACTTAGTCCTCTGCCTTCCCTGCTCCACGGAAAGCCTAGTAAGCAGCTGTATGGCAATGCTTCCCTGTTACTCAGCCCGAGAGATGCAGCCAGCAGCACTAGCAAGCTTGCCCCAATCCACAGAGAGTCTATGCTGGAAGTGCCGCTGCACTTTACACCCTTATTCCGCAGGCCAGCGCCAAGCCTGCTGCTGCCCAGGATGGATGGTCGCTCTGTCACCTTTTCAGAAGAGGAGCGGAAGCTGAGTTTTGGTAAATTATGTCTTTATAAAGACTTTGCGATTGTAAAGTATAATTTGTCTTGCTGTTTTTTTTCGTTCTGTACTAACAAATTTTTAAAAAAATGTTTTTTGATGTTACTGGTCCTTTAAAACGCACTTATTGAGAGAAGCCTACCCTCATTCTGTTTAGCTACCAAATGCAATACCATATGCTACATCTTTTACCTGCTTATTTTTGATCTTGCCCACTCCCACACCTTGTGTCTCATTCATTCCCCCTTTAGATTGTAAGCTCTTTTGCACAGGACCTTCCTCACTCTTTGTATATAACCATTTATTTGACAGTGTACAATGTGCACAATATGTTAAAAAGTACTTCAGTAAGCTTACCTGATGCAAGTTGAGGTTTGTGCAAAGAGCTGTGCTAATTTGGGGGAAAGGACAAAAAGGCTAGCAAAAGGGATAGAGAACAGATGGAAGCTGGGCTGGTTTTCTTAAAGAACAAGGCATTGATCTGGGCAAGGCTCAGATTCTTCCCTGAAATGATTTGCCTTCTTCATCCTCTTTCCAGAAGACTGAATCTGACTTTCTTTTTCCTTTAAATAAAAGTAGTGATCTAGTACTGGGGTGGGAAGTATGGACATTTAAAATATTGTGGGTTTACTAATGCACTAGATATACTGAGTGGTGATCAGGGAGAATTCCCTTCTTGGCCGCCCCTAGGCCCCGTCCCTATTCCGTGCGGTCCTAGCACAGTCCCTAAAAGAAGCCTTATTCAATTAGATATTTTTTTTATCATACCTGCCCCCTTTCTATTCATCAACATTCCTACCAACATTTCAACCATACCCCCAGTGGACACACACAGTTATTCCAAGATCCATCTCAATCCCCAGCCCCTTTCCAGAAAATCCTGCTTTGCAACTGGGGCTGTCCCCATAAATTAGGAACACTGGAGGCATGCATAAATAGAAATAGGTGGAAATGGAATATTTAGAATGTGCAGTCAGCTTCATCATGTTTTACTTTACATAAAAATTAAAACTATGTCAACTTATTGAGCCACTGTTTGACACAGGGCTGGAACTAGATTTAGGCAGAAGAGGCACTTACCTAGGGCGCAAAGCTTGAGGGCGCCAGGCAAGTACCTCACATGCAGCCTACCCCTAGTCCAGCAAGTGTTTCCTCAGTGAAAAGTGGGTGCACTCTCTGAAGTGGAAGTGCTTTGCGCACGTCCGCATTCGGCAGCCCCCGGTTGAGCACATGTGTCCTCGGCTGCTCGCGGTTACGCACGTGCGTACTTGGTTGCGCACTGCGGCATTTGCCTACAGCACCCGGCTGGCCTGGCCCGCCACTGTCGGGAAGACACCGGTTGCACCCAGGTATTCAGATGGCACATTAAGCAGATTAATATTGTATTTCGCCGATAGTAGCATAAAATGCACTGTCGCAATACATCCTAATGCGTGGTTAGGAATGGGGAAGGTCCCCATAGGCTTCCTAACAATTTTTAGGTCGATCGATGGATTAAAATCCTTCGAAACGAACGATTCAAAGGATTTAATTGTTCGATTAAACAATTTTTGCTCGATCAAACTATTTGCGGTAAATCCTTCGACTTCGATATTCGAAGTCGAAGGATTTACATTCGGCAGTCGCATATCGGGGGTTAATTAACCCTCAATATTAGACCAAAAGTAAATTAATGTGGAAAATGTTTAATTTTTTTTTACACTTATTTATTTTTTAAGTGAGGTGGGGGGCGATGATCGTGGTCCTGGTGCTGCATATCAGGTGTTTCTAATGATGGAGGATCTATTGGACAAGTAAAAGTTACTCTGTTATGAAGAGGAGGTTCTAAGCAAAACATGAAACCACTTTCCAGGTAAGACAGAAACATTGAAAGTCGTGGGCTTGTTTATATATCTGTGTGCATGACTTATAAGGTCTATAAACCATAGGACTGATGTTTATTTCTATCCATGAAGGCCAAACCATTGTCCAGGGCCCTATATCCAGCCTTTGGTCAGGCCCTACTTTATCTCATGAAATGAATACAGACACATAGCAAAATGTGCATGCATCAGTCATTCCAAAATTTCCAGAATATGTAGGCCAGCAAATATAAGTGATCTTCAAGCTAGATCTGACATCGTCTTTCTCACTATTTTCATACTGGTGCTCTCTATGACCAAAATTCTCTACTTTTCCAAGCAGAAGTCTTTTAAAGCACTTAAAAAGAAGAAAGCATGCAACCCAAAGCACACAGATTGCTTTTGTTGGTTCCAGGGCCCTACATGTTTTATTAGTTTACTGCAATGACAACCACATAGGGCCCTTCTCTCAATGCTTGTGTGGTTTTCCTTGCACCCAACAAATAAAAAATGTAGGGCCTTATTTGCCCTACCAAAGGGAATCTGTGTTTCAGTGTCCTATGTGCTGACTTGGTTAACCAAAAATCATGTGTAAAATTCATGTTCAATCATGGTTTTTGAGTTAATTAGCTTTTGATTCAGCAACTCTCCAGTTAGCTATTTCAGTCATCTGGCTGCTAAGGTCCAACTTACCCTAGCAACCATGCTTTGATTTGAATAAGAGGCTGGAATATGAATAGGAGAGGCCTGAATAGAAAGATGAGCAATGACAAGTAGCAATAACAATATATTTGTAGCCTTACAGAGCAGGGCCGGAACAAGGGGTAGGCAGAAGAGACACGTGCCTAGGCCACAAAGGCACAGCGGCGCCATGCACGTACCTCTTCTGATGCCTTCCCCTAGCTGGGACCACTATGCTCAGAGCTGTGGCAGCAAGTAGGTAGTTTGCCGCTCTTCTGCGCATGCGCACTCACGCTTCCTTGCTGCTTCCGCAATTCTGCGCATGGTTCCCTAGGGCACCCGGCTGACTAGGCCCGGCACTGTTACAGAGCATTTGTTTTTAGATGTGGTCAGTGACCCCCATTTGAAAGCTGCAAAGAGTCAGAAGATGAAGGCAAATAATTCAAAAAACATACAAAAGAAAAAATTAAGGCCATTAGAAATTTCTTTTCAATTGTAACATTTCGATAGGTTTAATGGAGATTCTTCGTTGAGAACTATTAGCTGCGTAGTAGCAATAGATGAAAATGTCATAAAATAAAATGAATATACAGTAAGTAAAAGTTTTGGTGGTGATTTCTTTATTTGTAAAAATAAAGAAATCACCTCCAAAACGTTATTGATGTTACAATTGAAAAGACAACTGGCAACAGGAACACAATGCAACATTGTGTCCAGTGATTTAATGTGAGAAATGTGTGATTGAAGGTTGCCCATGAAGTATGCGCATGGTAGAGATCAGAAGGTAGGAGGACGCATGCGCATTTCAAGTAGTAGAAGCCGTACTGGCAAATGGAAACACGCCAGCATACTTAGAAGAGAATTGGCAAGACAGAAGTGACGCGCAACAGCAATGTGCAATATGAAGGCAGTAGAAGACTATTTAAAGGTGGATGAGATGCACGCCGGCACTTTTGCCCCTGATGAAGCCAAGGAATCGGAAAAAAGCATAGGGCCTTTCAGATGTACTGCTGCTGTCAGCTTGTTTGTTTATGAAACACATGTGCTCTGTAGATTTTGTATTATTTGTAACTTGAGTACTACATGCTGTGTCCTATGTGATCCTATAGACCTATGCAGGAGACCATTCTTTGTGCAACAGGTGTGTGTGTGACTCATACAAGAGATTTTATAGTTCCCTTCATGTCTTTACATAGTATGGGGCTGGATGCTTAGAAAGACTTTGTAACAGGTGATACAAAGTCACATGCAGTTCTGTCTTCTATTGATACTAGCTGGGGGGGACTGGAGACTGAAAGCAGACACTGATTGGGAGAGTTGTATTTCTTATTAGCCATATTTCTTTTTTTCAATTTGCAGGTTTATTGTGCAATAAAGGCATATATAACATTGATACGTTGCTTTTAAGGAGCTTACAAAAAAACCTACATATCAACATGGTAAGTTATACAGATTGAGGTAACTCAGGGAAAATAAAAGATAAGAGTAGCAAAACCAAAGTAAAAAAAACAAAAGAAAGAGAGAAAAAAAAAAAAAATAATACACGGCAGTACATGGCAAATACTCAACTATGCATGAAATCACAATAGAACAGGGCTTTTTGCAGATCATGGGAAGTCTTAGAAGCAGAGTCATTCAAATACAATGGTTCAATCAGCTGTGATGGGGTGCCACGGATCCCATATCTGAGCACATTTAAGCCTATCTTCTACGGAACCTGCTGCCAAGCGTTCCATAACTTCCCTTGAGTCCAGTTGTTGCAGTAAACAGGATATGGTAGGGGGTCACATTAAGCTTCCAAGTCTTCGCAATTAGAGTGACCGCAGTATTGAACACTTGAAATAGTAACTTTGGGTTATCATAAGAACAGTTATCAGGGTAAATCTGCAATAATCCTATTTGGGGCTGGAAGGGAAGGTCGCATTTCAGTCTATCCTTAACCAATGCAAACACTGCAGCCCAAAACGGTTGAACTGTAGGACACAACCACCACATGTGCAAAAGGGAGCCAATCTCACCGCAGTTCCTCCAGCAGAGCGAAGAATGGTGGGGTGCTATTTTAGCTATTCGTTGTGGAGTGAGGTACCAACGGTGTGTTACTTTCGTATGTGTTTCCACATTATTAGTACAACATGAGTTATTAGCCATATTTCTAATCACCACATCAGCTGTTGTTGGGTAAATGGGTGGTGGTGTGATTTCGGACAGCGCACCCACTTCACTGAGGTAGAGCTTGCAGGACTAGGGGTAGGCTGGATACGAGGTACGTGCCTGAAGCCTCCCAAGCTTTGCGCCCTAGGCACGTGGCTCTTCTGCCTACCCCTATTCCGGCGCTGAACGTGATGTACCCCTATCCCTAATGGACTAGGATGTGTCACTTATGCCAACTGATAAGAAGTCATTTTTCTTGCCAGAACTGCTAATTCTCCATTCACAAAGGCCACAGGATTATCAATCTAAACTGACCACTCATAGTTACCTTGATATTCCCAAATGAAGAGAAATGATTATTATTATTATTATTAAAGGGGTTGTTCACCTTCCAACACTTTTTTCAGTTCAGTTCTTTTCAGATAATTCACCAAAAATAAAACCTTTTTCCAATTACTTTCTATTGTCTATCTGTGACTGCTCTAATATTGAAGTGTAAATCAAAATTTTCACCTTTCTTGCCGACTCTGTAAACTGATTTAAATTGATACATTTAGTTGATACATTTCTTATCTTTGGCTCTGCTGAGCAGAATCTCTGGGTTTCATTACAGACAGCTGTTAGAATGTCAGAGAACAGCAGAAGAGTGGAGGACTATGATCGCGGTCCTGGTGCTGCATATCAGGCGTTTCTAATGATGGAGGATCTATTGGACAAGTAAAAGGTACTCTGTTATGAAGTTGTTGTTTATATCTCTGTGTGCATGATCTATAAGGTCTATAAACCATAGGACCATTATTCTGCTTTTGATTCAGCAACTCTTCAGTTAGCAATTTCAGTTATCTGGTTGCTAAGGTCCAACTTACCCTAGCAACCATGCATTGATTTGAATAAGAGACTGCCATATGAATAGGAATAGGAGAGGCCATAGAAAGATGAGCAATAACGATATATTTGTAGCCTTACAGAGCATTTGTTTTTAGATGTGGTCAGTGACCCCCATTTGAAAGCTGCAAAGTGTCAGAAGATGAAGGCAAATAATTCAAAAAGCATACAATAGAAAAAATGAAGGCAAGTTGAAAAGTTTCTTAGAATTAGCCATTCGATACTAAACTAAAAGTGTACAAAAGCTGAATTCTTTAGCATCCAGCTAAAGAAGACTTAGGCAGTCATGGTAATCCCATATAGAATAAACAAAAATCTGATTCCCTATGCCTTGGGCGGCAGTGACTATAATTTAAAACTGCTGATGTAGCACAGAAAATACAGCCCTTCAAAAAACTACTACAAGGTTCCGAGGTGAGCACTACTGAATTATTTAGATATCCAATTTTCTGTCAGTGTCACTATAAGCACACAATACATAATGTTTTATAGTTACAATACAACTGAAGATGCACTGGATTTGTTGCAGACAGATCGTGCAGCACCAATGATCTCCTAGCTAACCAGGGCAGATTGGTTCGCAAAGTGAATATATTTGACCTGTGCATGGTTATATTTATAAAGCTGAATATAAGGGTGCAAACAGAATTGCAAATTTTTTTTCACAATGCGAATGTCTATAGGGGCTTTTTAAATATGTCACAATTCACAAACAAATATTTATGCACACACTCTGCGACTCAATTATGCCACAACTTTGGTGGCGAATAAAATATTCGCAAAACAGTTTCACAAACTGCGAATTTAAGTTACTGGCAATGATATTTTCGCGCACAACAACCTCTCACATTGGTTGCGCTCATGCAAACTCCCATCTCATTTGTGCACCATTTGTGAAAATTTATTCTCAATGCGAATTCGCAAAAACCGAAAAGATGGGCCGAGCAGTGCAATATATTTGCGTTCAGGAAAAAACATGAGCAATACAACCGTTTGCAAAAAATATTCGCTGTGCGAACTTAATAAATAACCCCCAAGTGTTTAGTTACTTAAAACTTAACTTTTAATAGTAATTGTTAAAAAGTGTATAAATATACACGCTGCTAACCAACACTGACAAACAACTCACTGTTACTTATACTAAGAAGCAGTGTGGGACCGTGTCCCTAAAATACATATAATTAAAAAATGCCTCAGGCATATAGTGGACTGGTGGAGTATAGCAGAAACGGCTCAATCTTCCATATTGCACATGGAACCTTTAATATAGCTGTAAGGAAAGTTCCACCACCCCCTCCCTTCCAAGATGTTCCCTGCCACAATTCTGCATATGTACATGGGGAGTGAGTAGGAGCTTGTCCCCCACTGTCCACCTATGCCGCCTGCACTACGTGTTTCGCAAATTCCTTGGCTTCATCAGGGTCATAAGTGCCGGCACAGTGTCCTACATCTTTAAATAGTCGTCTACTGCTTTCATATTGTGCATTGCTGTTGCGCATCACTTCCGTTTTGCCGATTCTCTTCTAAGTATGCTGCCGTGTTTCCATTTGCCAGTACAGCTTCTACTACTTGAAATGCGCATGCAGAAAAATTACAAATAACAGTTGTCAACAATCAAACCAACACCCCTTATTCCATCCATTTTTATGTGAAATAAAAATTAAATATAACTATTTATGTCTTTCCTTCGACAGTCGGAACAAGCGAATCAGTATTTGTCAAAGTACAGAAAACTGTCTGCCGATCCTGTAGAATCCATATTTCTAGATAGATCTATGATATATAGATAGATTGTATTTGTGGCAGTACCACCAAATCAATATATACAAACAGCAACAAAAATAATATACTAAGGGAAATATGCCAATATATTGCATATACATTTTTAAAGACAAAGATAAATTGATAAAATTAATATCAATTTATTAATTTTATTCATAACACTGGTTTCACTGTGGGCACAATTTTCCCATCTTAGCATCCTCTGAGGCTACAAAAGGAGCTTGAAGGATTCTACAATGGGTAAATAAAATATCTCTAGCCACTATCTCAGGATGGGTGGATAAAAACGTCTATTTCCCATGTAGGAGTATACAAACAGAGCTGCACAATTCTAAATTTACCAATAAACCTTTTTTCTGCTAATAGCTTTTTATCTTTCTGTACAGGTCCGTGAGGAAGAATGAACAGTCCAAAGATGCATCTGAAAGCTTCTAAATGCTGCACTGGTTTATGTTACATGGAAATAAAAAGAATTCAATATTAATGAAAATCATCTGATTTTGCATTGCATTTTTTATGACTTTAATTGTTCAACTTTCATTTTACTTCTGTGGCACAAAATACTGATTGACCTCCTCGTTCATGATTAGAAAAAAAGTTTATTTTTTATTGTTGGTTATATTATTGAAAGATAGTGGTCAGAAATGTTTTAACAGTAATATAGATGTGTACATACAGTATCTACAAAGAGATTAGATATGAGCAGAGAAATATTCTTGACTATTAATGTTACAAATGTGAAACTTGGAGGGGCTCCTTCATCAATACTGGGAAGTAAGCCATAGCAACCAATCAGTAATTAGCTTGTATTCAGCCATACATTGATGTATACATGGGCGGATTTTCATTAAGGCTTGGGGAGGCTGAGCCTCCCCAAACCTGCCTGACACCTCAAGGAAAAGAGAAAATTAAATCTCCCTTACTGAATGCCACTGGTTAAACACGGCGAAAACTCCTGCCCTGCATGCCTGCAAACTCTGATGCTGTAGAAAATAAGCTATACTCCAATTGGAGCTTTCCCCTTTAAAATTCTCCACTCAGAGCATACCTCTCAGAACAGACAAAATAGACCAATCAGCACAAAGAAGAGGCAGGCCTGTGGACCCATTAGGAACTGAAGGAACGGCAGAAGAGAAGGCTGATGCAGTAATATTGACTACTCAACCTGATGATGTTTAGCAAGTAAGGAAATGTTTTGGTATGGTAGTCTGAGTTTAAGGCATTTACAGTCCAGGGGTATCTATAAACATTTTCCCTGACTGTGATACCCATGCTTTGGTTTGATGCAAAGAAAGTAGATGAGCAGCCCTAAAATGTCATTATAAATCCACTTGTGTCGCTACTGATGAATCTTTCTTAACCAGAACTGGCTTTCATGGTGTTTAATGGAGGGAATATGTAATAAAAGTAATTTTAAGCCATGACTTCTGTTGAAACATCTACCCAGCGTCCCTTGCAACCCTTATTTTACTTATTGCCAGGAGTTCTAGTTTGAGAGGCTATGTTCCCACATCTCTGATAAAATGTTTCTCCTCTGATGTAATACCCAAAGATAAAGGCACTGATTACTATATAAAAGTGAAGGAAGAGATATACAGAGGCCTATATGTTAATTTTTGCTGTTCGTTGCATAGCTCTTTCTATAGTTCTTCCAACTTAGAAATCTGTAATTGAAAAGCACTGTAACAATGCATTTATCATATGAAACAGTGTCGGACTGGCCCGCCGGGATACCAGGTAAACTCCAGGTGGGCCCAGGTGTCAGTGGGCCCTCTTGTTTCTAAACATTTGGCCTATTTCATGGTCATTCCCTATTTCTTTATGGGGGAAAATGCTTAATAATCAGAGAAAGTTGGAAGTATATATAAAAAACTAGGGGAATAAAAGGTTGAGTGAGTAAAGGAGGAATAATAATTAGGAAAGGTCTAAAGTTTTCTGGTGGGCCCAAGGTCTAAGGTTTTCTTGCGGGCCCCTGGCATCCCATTCCAACTCTGATAAGAAATGTAGAATTGGACATGTAGAGTGCTATCCTTATGGAATTAATTCAAGCTAAGAATTAGTTAGCACCTTTAGTCAGTGTGAAAGTGTGTATTGCTATTTGATATTAGTTGGAAGGTTCTTGTATAAGAGCATTGTGAGTAGGGTTACCACCTGGCTGGTATTTTACCAGCCTGGCCTGTAAAAATGATGGTTGATCCCAATGTTATTAATAGGGAAAAAAGATAAATATATAGGAAGGTCGTTATTTTTTTCTGGAAAAGGTGGCAACCCTAATTGTGAGTCTGTATTAAGATAGTGCTTATACTCTATCCCATTGTGTAATACAGTGCTACGACTCAATGACAGGCTTCCTGTGTTTCATTAGCTGTTTTTGTCTTTATCCACATTTGCAATTGTTGAATATATGACTGCTGTCCTGATCCTATGTCTGCTCTGGACTGTCTGAGGGCAGAGACACACGCTCAGATTTGGTGAGATTAGTTGCCCAGCAACAAATCTCCTCTTCTACGGGGCAACTCATTTTTCCAAACTGCCTTCCCCTGCCTTCGTTTTCCGAAGTTGCCTCACCAGGAAACTTTGGGCGACTTCGGAAAATGAAGCACTCCGAGGGCCATCCCACCGGCGATGTACATTATAGCCGGCGGGAAGGCAGGGGAGGCAGTTCGGGAAGATTAGTTGCCAGAAGAAGAGGAGATTTGTCACCGGGCAACTAATCTCCCCGAATCTGAGCGTGTTAGAAACATGATAGATAAGAAAGATTTTTAAACTTTTTGCAGTTTCCTCACCAGCATCTTCCATCCCCTCTCAATGACAGGTACTGTATAGGTTTACGGACTGAGGTCAACTGAAATCAAACTGCTTCATTAGCTGCCATACTCTAAATGAACCCTTTCACTGATTTTTGCTTGAGGGGCTGTTTGCACATGTAGTTTTTCTTTATTTTCTTTGTTCTTTTCATTTTGTGTTTGTTCAGGGGAAGCATTTATGACCCTATGGCTGAGAAACATATATAGCTAAAAGGGTTAACATGGGGCTGAAGGGGAAAATCAGTGCACAAACAAGTGGAGTGAGAAGAAAAGGCATGCTATAAGGCAGTGATCCCCAACCAGTAGCTCTTGAGCAACATGTTGCTCTCCAACCCCCTTGGATGTTGCTCCCAGTGGCCTCAAAGCAGGTGCTTATTTTTGAATTCCAGGCTTGTAGGCAAGTTTTGATTTCATAAAAACCAGATGAACTGCCAAACAGAGCCTTAATGTAGGTTGACAATCCATAGGGGCTAGCCAATCACAGCACCCCAAGAACATTTTCCATGCTATTGTTGCTCCCCAACACCTTTTACTACTGAATGTTGCTCACTGGTTCAAAAGGTTAGGGATCCCTGCTATAAGGGAACAACATGAAGAAAAATGTATGAAAGAAGTGAATGAGATGAGAGTCGAGAATGACAGAAATGGAGGAATACCAGAATTCTAAATCAAAGAGGAAAGAGAAGTGAAGGGAGTAGGGTCAAAATACAACAAAAAAGGAAAGAGGAATATATGTGAACATTGTTGTTGGAAAAAATACCTAAGTTGTACATTAGTGACCATTTATGTGCATTGGAACTTGTACATGAAACTGGTGTGTGAAGCGACTGTATGTAAAATTAGCATTTAATTTATTCTGCTATATTATGTGTTTTACTTTTACCCTGTCTTTTTTGGGGCCATTATAGACATAAATATTATGTCTTTTCATGTTGAACAATGCACGGTTTTGAATGTTTTAACACCCTTAATATTTTGATGTGCAACAGCTATTGTATCTGTACTTCTACATTGTAAAATCAGAAAGAGCCACAGGAGGTGGGGGTGTTAATTTTTTTTTAGCTACATCTGATATTAACTTTAAAGGGGTTGGTTCACCTTAAAGTTAACTTTTAGTATGTTATAGAATGTCGCTATCATAGCAACTTTGCATTTGGTCTTCATTATAAATTTATAAATAGATTTTTCAATGATTTACCTTCCTCTTCCTGCTCTTTACAGTTTTTGAATGGGGGTCACTGACCCCAGCATCTAAATATTATTGTTCTGTGAGGTTCAGATTCAGGGTCAAAATGGGCTGGCAGGACACCTGGAAAAAAACCCTGTAAGCTCCAACTCTTTTGGGCCCTGTTGACCGAGACCCGCTCCCTGCACTGCCGCTTATCTCCATGACCTGGGTAACAATATGTAGAAAAAGGTATGCGCGCATGGAGGTAAGTGGCAGTGCAGGGAGCGGGTGTGGGTCGACGGGGCCCAAAAGAGCTAGGGCTTACCCCGGTTTGCAGCTGGGATGGGGGCGCAGAAGGTGTTTTGTGGCTGGGAGGGGCCATGGGGATGGCCCTAGTGTGATTGTTACTTTTTATTACATATCTTTCTATTTAGACCCTCTTCTACTCATATTCCCATCTCTTGTTTATCAAGTGATATAATCAGTATGCGCTTCCTATATTAAATAATATTCCACCAACCAAAGGCTTTCCTCACAGCAGTTTGGCTTTTAACTTAAGGAGTCCCATAGGAGCCTCTAAGTACAGGCAGATGAGAGACAGATATGTAGTCAATCGCTCCCCTCTTTGGCACACCGGATCCCCTCAGTACTCCACCTCAAATAAAATACAAAGGGAGACAGAGGCCAATGTGCGCTTCTATGTACTGCAGACGCCGGGTCCCTGCTAGATTTTTACTTACAGGATCGCTGATGTATACTTGCGTGTAGTTAAAAACCGGCTCTGATGTTAATGGCGGTCCCGTCTCTCAGCACTTGTAGCAAAGCTTGTTTTGGACTCGTCGGCATCCTCGTGTTCCACTGCTTTGGCACCTTTGCTCTGTTGCTCACACGCTCCTGTTCTCACTCTCTCAAACTACAGCTGTATCTAATTGCATGGAGGCTGGTGCTGCAGGCTGGGAAATCAGTTGGACAGCAGAGCGAAAGCTCAAATGATAGGAATTTTATTTAATACAATTCAGTAATACACACTCACATTAAAATACATAAAGGGGCAAATTTACCTAGGGTCGAATATCGAGGGTAAATTAACCCTCGCTATTCGACTGCCGAATCGAAATCCTTCGACTTCGAATATCGAAGTCGAAGGATTTAGCGCAATTCGTTCGATCGAACGATCAAAGGAATAATTGTTCGATCAAATGATTAAATCCTTCTAATCTAACGATTCAAAGGATTTTAATCCATCGATCGAAAGACTATCCTTTGATCAGAAAATTGTTAGGAAGCCTATGTGGACTTTCCCCATAGGCTAACATTGGCCTCGGTAGGTTTTAGGTGGCGAGCTAGGGGTCGAAGTATTTTTTAAAGAGACAGTACTTCGACTATCGAATGTTCAAATAGTCAAATGATTTTTAGTTCGAATCATTCGAATTGAAGTCGAAGTAGCCCATTCGATGGTCGAAGTAGCCAAAAAAAACATTTGAAATTCAAAGTTTTTTTCCTCTGTTCCTTCACTCGAGCTAAGTAAATTGGCCCCTTAGTCCATGGCCTAACGCGTTTCGTGATCAGGATCACTTCATCAGAGGCAATAAATGTCATATCCGGGTTGGTTTCATTTATAATTAACTTAATTGGTTCAATTGGTGAAACGTGTTCAGTTGTGAGTGTTTCCTTTCCAACACTTAGGTCGATCAGCTGGATAAAATAAACATATGTCAGTTACTTCGTACTGTTATACTTGACTGAAAGATGTACATAAATATTGGTTAGTTCCAATTTAATTTTCAAAACATTCATATTCATTTTGTTAGCAGACAAATATCAATAGCAAATATTTGATTTGATTTTCATATTAAACAAATGAAATCAGGATGACAGCAAATGTTATGCACATAAAGAAAATATGTTGCATGATTTCTTATAAGTATATATATTTTTGGAAAGAACACATTACCCTGAATCCAAATTGGGTATGACTTTCTACACCAAAGTACCAATCTGCAAACCATTCCTGAATTTGGTGATTTTGGTGACATTTCCAAAAATCACCTCAAAATGTCCACCCTGCAGCTTCGTATTTCCCACATACTTTTAGGTATCACGATAAATAACCCCAAATATGAAAGCCTAGGGTCCTCTGAACAGTTTGATGACCAATATGTATAGGTGTACCCAAGCACGTGGCATATAGGGACCCAAAAAGAAGACCCCCATATGGTTTGTCATTATAGGTACTGCAAAATCAACACATTTACATCGTTTTGGGGGGGGGGCAAAAGTAGAAGAAAGTAAGTTCACCCCAGAAACCATATATTTTCAGAAAGCACACATTCCCACAAAGCTAAATTGGGTATGCATGTCTTTCTACTCCAAAGTACCAAGCCGCAAACCATTCCTGAATTTGGTGATTTTGGTGACATTTCCAAAAATCACCTCAAAATTTCCAACCTGCAGCATCGTATTTCCCACATACTTTTAGGTATCAAGATAAATCACCCCAAATATGAAAGCCTAGGGTCCTCTGAACAGTTTGATGCCCAATATGAATAGGTGTACCAAAGTACGTGGCATATAGGGGTGCCAAAAATAAGACCCCCATATGGTCTGTCATTTCAGGTACTGCAAAATGAACACATTTACATTGTTTTGGGGGGCAAAAGTAGAAAAAAGTACGTTCACCCCAGAAAACCATATATTTTTGGAAAGTACATATTCTCATGAATCCAAATTGGGTATGCGTGTCTTTGTACTCCAAAGTACCAAGCCGCAAACCATTCCTAAATTTGGTGATTTTGGTGACATTTCCAAAAATGACTTAAAAATTTCTACCCTGCAGCATCGTATTACCCACATACTTTTAGGTATCAAGACAAATCACCCCAAATATGAAAGCCTAGGGTCCTCTGTACAGTTTGATGTCCAATATGTATAGGTGTACCCAAGCATGTGACATATAGGGGCCCTAAAATGAAGACCCCCCTTGTATGGTCTGTCATGTCAGATACTGCAAAATCAACACATTTACATCGTTTTGAGGGGGGCAAATGTAGAAAAAAAGTAAGTTCACCGCAGAAAACCATATAGTTTCGGAAAGTACACATTCTCATGAATCTAAATTGGGTATGTATGTCTTTGTACTACAAAGTACCAAGGTGCAAACCATTCCAAAATTTGGGGATTTTAGTGATATTTCCAAAAATCACTTCAAAATTTCTAGCCTGCAGCATTGTATTACCCACATACTTTTAGGTATCAAGACAAATCACCCAAAATATGAAAGACTGGGGTCCTCTGAACAGTTTGATGCCCAATATGTATAGGTGTACCCAAGCACGTGGCATATAGGAGCCCCAAAAAGAAGACCCTCACATGGTCTGTCATTTCAGGTACTGCAAAATCAACACATTTACATTGTTTTGGGGAGGGGGGGCAAAAGTAGAAAAAAGTATGTTCACCCCAGAAAATCATATATTTTCGGAAAGTACACATTCCCACGAATCTAAATTGGGTATGCATGTCTTTGTACTTCAAAGTACCAAGCCACAAACCATTCCTAAATTTGGTGATTTTGGTGACATTTCCAAAAATGACTTAAAAATTTCTACCCTGCAGCATCGTATTACCCACATACTTTTAGGTATCCAGAGAAATCACCCCAAATATGAAAGCCTATGGTCCTCTGAACAGTTTGATACCCAATATGTATAGGTGTACCCAAGCATGTGGCATATAGGGGCCCCAAAAAGAAGACCCCCATATGGTCTGTCACTTCAGGTACTGCAAAATCAACACATTTACATCGTTTTGAGGTGGGCAAAGGTAGAAAAAAGTAATTTCACCCCAGAAAACCATATATTTTCGGAAAGTACACATTCTCATGAATCCAAATTGGGTATGCATGTCTTTCTACTCCAAAGTACCAAGCCACAAAGCCTTTCCTAAATTTAGCGATAAAAGCAACAGTTTTTGCATTTCTGAAAATTGCCTAAAAATATTGCAATTGGCCACATTGATCTCACCCAATTTCTTACAAACAATTGTAAAACACCATAAATACTGATGCCAAGGGTCTACTGAACCGTTTGATGCCCAATATGCATTGATATACCAAGGCAGCTGGCATGTGCTGACCCCAAATGAAAATAGTGCATATGATTTTTCTCCGATGCCGATTCGCCTTCTGTGAACATAGACCCTTGACTTCATATTATGTGTCTCAAGACCCTCCTAACAGCAAAGACCCCCCCAAAACCATATATTTTTGGAAAGTACATATTCTGACAAATCCAACAAAGATAAAGACGTCTTTCTACACTAAACTACCAAACTGCAAAGCTTTTCTAAACGTAGAGGTTTTTACAACATGTCTGAAAATCGCCTAAAATTGTTGCAGTTTGCCGCATTTATCGCACACAATATTTTACGTATAAATAAAAATCACCCTAAACATGGATGTCAGAGGTCTACTGAATAGTTTGATGCCCAATATGCATAGATTTACCAAAGTATGTACACCCCAAATGAAAAACATGCATATGAATTTTCACACTATCTAACTAAGCTGCAGAAAAGAGAGCCCCAACTGTGCATTATGTGCCATAAGACCCCAAAACTGTAAAAAGACCCCCAGAAAACTATATATTTTTGGAAAGCATATATTCTGGTGAATCAAACTAAGTAAAATAAATCTTTCTATACCAAAGCACCAAACAGCAAAACTATACTAAAGATACATAAGGAACAATAATGTAGGGATAAAATTGCAATAAAACCACAAAAATAGCGTAAATCAATGAAATAACAAAATAATTGATCCTACAGCGTAATTAGTGGCCGAAATCGATTATCCAATAGTCACGCTGTCAAAATAACATGTTTTTAGGCAAAACAAACGCTACAATGATTAAGTTAAAAAAACAACAAAAAAAAAACACCTGTTTGTGAGTTTTTGTGTATACATATTTGTGCACTTCTAAAAGTTGTCTGAGTGTGCAAATACATTTAAATAAGTGTAAATAACTGTACAAAAGGGACCAAGTGTGCTAAAATAAAAAAATAAAAAATACCAATCTTTATTAAAATGTGTGTGTTAGTTTATAAATGTACTGTAGGTATGTGTAAGTGCAGGTAAGTGTGTAAAAAAATGTGCACTTACCATTTTTGTAGCAGGAGGATCGCAGGAACCGAAGGAGGACTCCAAGGCAGCGTGTCAGCAGAGTTACTGCGAAGTAGAAAGTGAGTGGGCAGGTGTGCGAAGTGGAGCAGGTAAGGAAAGCAGCAGCAGTGCTTCCATTGCGCTTCTGCTACTTTGAAGTCGGATCTGGGACAATCGCATTGCAGATCCAACTTGACAGCCCCCAAGCCACGTTACCCAGGTGGCTGTCTACCCTCCTGACTCTCTGCAGAGGCGGCAAAAGCCGCAAAAGCAGAGAGAAGGGCTCAGCTGCTGGAGAACATACAGTGTACGTTCTTGGCAGCCTGAGCCCTGAACCGCCAGCACGTACGCCTTACGTGCTTGGTGGTTAAAGGGTTAAAAAAGGTTTACAGTTAAAAGCCAAACTGCTGTGAGGAAAGCTTTCGGTTGGTGGGATATTATTTAATGTAGGAAGCGCATACTGATTATATCACTTGATTTATTTTCTGGGGCAGAATCCTCTTTTTGTTTGCGAATCTGCTGGTTATATTTGCGCAAAGTTGAAACCTATTTTTATCCATCTCTTGTTTAAGCCACTGCCTGGTTGCTGCAAATAAGACTTTAGCAACCCGATTGCTGCTGAAATACCAAATTGGGGAGCTGTTGAGCAAAACTTTAAATAACTTAAAAAAACACACAAAATAAAAAATGAAGACTAATTGCAAATGATCTTAGAATATTAATGTCTGCATACTAAATGTTAATTTAAAGGTGAACAACTATTTGAAGGCATCCCAGGTATGGCCAACTTTAGCCTTCCCAAAAAGAAAAATCACCCTTCGCCTATGGATATATTTACGATTGGTTGCTATGGGTTACTGCCCAGGTACAAATTTGCCCAATGTCACCAGTATGATGGGTACAACCTAAAAGCTCTTAAGAGTTTAATCAATGTGCATAAATAAGGATATGATTGAAACATATACAGGGCAAGACTGGACTGGCGGGACACCAGGAAAAAAAACCCGGTGGGCCCCGGCCCTCATGAGCCCCCGCCTATCCTACTTGAGCATATGACCAAAAATAAAAAACTGGTCTCCTCTGTCTTTTTTTACACTCTGATGAGGGGGGAGGGCATCTGATCCTACCTGTCATATGGGACAGTAAGACATTTGTTTTGAGGATATGCCATAAACATTAGTAGAGAGTGTATGAAAGTGTATGGTATAGTTTTTCTCTGGTGCTACATCCAAGAAACACTATTGCCTAATTGGACGCCATAATTGTGGGACATCCAGCTGCTGAGAAGATATAGAGTTAGTAATCCTGTGGTAAACCTACCAAAGCCAAGCCCCACTTGTGCTGGAAAGTAATGTCTAATATGCCCTTCAGAGATGAAGCATTTAGGTTTTTTTTGCTAAAACTCGATTTTTTTTTTATGGTTGGGCTTTTTGGGGCAAAAACTCAAATTTTGCATGGAAAAAAAACCTAGAATTTTTTTTGATATTTATTATATTCTGATGCTGCAAAAATCCCATTCTGAAAACCCGCATCTCAAAACCTGTCAAGGTCATGTATAAGTCAATGTCAGTAAACAACCCCCCCCAGTGCCCATATTTCTGCCTTTCAGCTGTACTGCGGCTGTTCTGACTGCTACCAGATTATTCATAAACTGTTCGTTTGTTTATGAAACACACAAGCCCTGTAAATCTTGTATTATTAGTGTCCTATTGTGATCCTACATACCTATGCAGGAGACCATCCTTTGTGTGTGACTCATACACAAACACATATGTAGCTGAGGGAATTTTATAGTCCCCTACATGTCTTGTACCTAGTATGGGGCTGGATGCTTAGAATAGTGGCCTTCAAAGACTTTGTAACAGGCAATAGATACAAAGTCACATGCAGTTCTGGCTTCTGTTGTTAATAGCTGGGGGGACACTGGAGACTGAAAGCAGACACTGATTGGGAAAGGTTTATTTCTTATTAGCCTTATTTCTATTCACCACATCAGCTGTTGTCAGGGAAATGGGTGGTAGTGGTCCTTCCAGGTGTTTAGGCATGACACCAATAGTGGTTGTACTTGAATGTTGAAAAATATCAAGCCAGGGAGAATCAATTTATAAATTGTGCAACTGCAAGACAGAATTTCCTTCTCCGCCTGCAAATAGTGTTTGCGCACCACTAAATGTATTGGGACTGCCACCTTTGGCTTCAGCAATAGATGGATGAGAGATGGCAAGTTGATATTTAGGGGGCAGGCTGATGACATTGGTGATGAAACAGAGTTGGTGGGGCAAATTGGTGATGTATGGGGTCTCTGTGGGTCATGTTTAAAGCTTATGGGGGTATAGCTATGACACCACTAAAATAAACCATTCTGTTCAAACTGGACAGGTGGCAACTATAAAATGTATGAACATGAAAGGTGCCCCAGGAAACCCGCACTGCCACTTCAGCCCCCGTCAACACTTGTGCGCAACCACGCGCAATAAAGGGCTCATGTGTGCAATCAAGGACGCAGCTGCGCAACCGCGCACAATCAAAGACACGCATCAGATAGCGCACCCACTTCACTGAGGCAACACTTGCAGGACTAGGGGTAGGCTGGATAACAGAAAATCTATACATACTTACTGTGATTTTCTTTTCCTGGACTGGAACATTGCAGTGGGCAATAAAGGGTTAAATTCCCCTGACATAGGAAGGCACGGGAAATAGAGAATAAAACGACTGGAGATAATACCCCCAAGTAGGGAGGGAACCCCTGCCCACTGCCATGTTCCAGTCCAGGAAAAAAAATCATGGTAAGTATGTATAGATTTTCTGTTTTCCTGTACTTACACATAGCAGTGGGCAATAAAGGGATGTACAAAAGCAAAAGACATAGTGAGGCATTACTGAGAAACTTTTATTGCAGCTGTTGACAGGACACTGCGCCCAAATTCAGCTATATTATTGGAGTAAATGTCAAAGCAGTAGTGTTTAGAGAAAGTGTGAATGTTTTTCCAGGTAGCTGCTCTGCATATGTCATCTGCAGATACTTGGGCATGGAGGGCCCAAGAAGCCGAGAAGCCGCTATCCCTCTGGTGGATTGTGCTCTTAAAGGAACAGTAACATCAAAAAATAAAATTGTTTTAAAGTAATAAAAATATAATGCAGTGTTGCCCTGCAATGGTTAAACTGCTGTATTTGCTTCAGAAACACTACTATTGTTTATACAAATAAGCTGTGGTGTAGCAATGGGGGCAGCCATTCAAAGGAGAAAAGGCTCAAGTTACACAGCAGATAGCAGAGAAGCCTTGTCTGTCCAATGGTGTTATCTGTTATCCATTAGTTAACCTGTGCCATATAGTCGTTTTTCAATTTCCGCCATTGCTCCACAGCAGCTTGTTAATGTGAACTATAATAGTGTTTCTGAAGCAAACAGATCAGTTTTACCAGTACAGGACAACACTACATGATATTTTCATTACTTTAAAGCACTTTCATTTTTTGGTTTTACTGTTCCTTTAAGGAAGACTGCCCACGTTCTGTCTGAGGATTCATAGGGAGATTACTTTTTTGGAGGCTTCGTGGCCTCTTCTGGGGCCTCCGTGGAGTAGAAGAATGTTGTCTGATTTTCTGAAGCTTGCTACTTTTTGAAGGTAGACAAGCTACGGAGGCTTGCTTAGTTATTCCATTTATTAAGTAGTATTTCTTTAGTCATGTCTTGTCTCCTATCAATAGCATCCTTCAGTGATACCCCTTCATCCACTGGTAGGGTGGTGCGTCTTGCTACTCTGGTTATAGCTGCATTTTCTTTTACATAGTTAGTTACATAGTTAAATTGGGTTGAAAAAAGACAAAGTCCATCAAGTTCAACCCCTCCAAATGAAAACCCAGCATCCATACATACACCCCTCTACTTTTAATTAAATTCTATATACCCATACTAACTATAGAGCTTAGTATCACAATAGCCTTTGATATTATGTCTGTCCAAAAAATCATCCAAGCCATTCTTAAAGGCATTAACTGAATCAGCCATCACAACATCACCCGGCAGTGCATTCCACAACCTCACTGTCCTGACTGTGAAGAACCCCCTACGTTGCTTCAAATGAAAGTTCTTTTCTTCTAGTCTAAACGGGTGGCCTCTGGTACGGTGATCCACTTTATGGGTAAAAAGGTCCCCTGCCATTTGTCTATAATGTCCTCTAATGTACTTGTAAAGTGTAATCATGTCCCCTCGCAAGCGCCTTTTTTCCAGAGAAAACAACCCCAACCTTGACAGTCTACCCTCATAATTTAAGTCTTCCGTCCCTCTAACCAATTTAGTTGCACGTCTCTGCACTCTCTCCAGCTCATTTATATCCCTCTTAAGGACTGGATTCCAAAACTGCACTGCATACTCCAGATGAGGCCTTACCAGGGACCTATAAAGAGGCATAATTATGTTTTCATCCCTTGAGTTAATGCCCTTTTTTATGCAAGACAGAACTTTATTTGCTTTAGTAGCCACAGAATGACACTGCCCAGAATTAGACAACGTGTTATCTACAAAGACCCCTAGATCCTTCTCATTTAAGGAAACTCCCAATACACTGCCATTTAGTGTATAACTTGCATTTATATTATTTTTGCCAAAGTGCATAACCTTGCATTTATCAACATTGAACCTCATTTTCCAGTTTTCTGCCCAGTTTTCCAGTTTAGACAAATCACTCTGCAAAGTGGCAGCATCCTGCATGGAACCTATAGTTCTGCACAATTTAGTATCATCTGCAAAAATAGAAACAGTACTTTCAATGCCCACCTCCAGGTCATTAATAAACAAGTTGAAAAGCAAGGGACCTAGTACAGAGCCCTGCGGTACTCCACTAACAACATTGGTCCAATTAGAAAATGTTCCATTTACCACCACTCTTTGTAGTCTATCTTTTAGCCAGTTCTCTATCCAGGTACAAATACTATGTTCCAGGCCAACATTCCTTAATTTAACCAGTAACCTTTTGTGTGGCACTGTATCAAATGCTTTAGCAAAATCTAAGTAAATCACATCCACTGCCATCCCAGAATCGAGGTGTCTACTTACATTCTCATAAAAAGAAATTAAGTTAGTCTGGCAAGATCTATTACGCATAAAACCATGCTGGCACAAACTCATAGTATTATGATTTGCTATGAAGTCCAGTATCTTATCCTTTATTAACCCTTCGAAAAGCTTTCCTACCACTGACGTCAGACTAACTGGCCTATAGTTTTGAGGCTGAGAACGGGATCCTTTTTTGAATAGAGGCACCACATTAGCAATTCGCCAGTCTCTCGGCACTATGCCAGATCTCAATGAATCCTGAAAAATTAAGTAAAGAGGTTTGGCAATCACAGAGCTAAGCTCGCTAATTACCCTGGGATGAATACCATCTGGCCCTGGACCTTTGTTAATCTTAACATGTTCTAGTCTCTTTTGAATTTCATCATGTGTGAACCATGCATCATTAGTTGTATTACTAGAATTGGGACTGTTAACTGGGGCAGTCTGCCAGAATTTAAAGTCATCCTCCTCGAAAGGATACATTTTTTTGATTCTTCTGGAAATGCCTACTTTTTTGTTCTGCATTTTCCATTCTTTCATGATGGTGTCCTTGATTACTCTGTATACAGGAAATTTTGCACTTTATTTACTACCGACTTGAACTTTCTGTCGTGCTTCCGGGTGTCTTTGGTAGTGTCATGTTCTAGAGATAATCTCATAGCTTTGATCAGGGAATCTAGGTAATCTAGGTTGAAAGAACCAATGTCTTCTTGTTCTTCGTCTTCTGATTGGGATAGTTCCCTTTCAGAGACGCTAGAGTAGCTTGGGAGCTTCCTTTGTCTGTGGGGTCTGCTGCTGTTGCCCGCCGTAGAGGAGGGTGGTTTGTATTTGTCACCAATGTTGTTCAAGACTTTTTCCATGACTTCATTGACCATGTCATTCATAGATTCTTTGGTGGTGTTCTGCATCCAATCTTTGAACTTGTGTAAGTTGGGGGGAACTGCCTGCTGCTTCATGTAGGCATCTTTCACATAGCTTTTTCTCGTGTAGAGCTGCATCTTGGCAGGCAATACAATCATTCCTGGGTGTCTTTCTCCTTTGAGATTCCTCTCTCTGAAGGGGACTTCTGGAAAAAGATAGTAAAAGGAATTACTCACCCTCTTTTCTTATCCCTTTGAGAAGCTCTCCTTAGTGCATTTACCCCCTGGAGCCTGAGCATCTGTTCATGATAGACAGTCTGTAAGATAAATGTAATAATCTTGTAAGTGATATATATACAAGTAAAAGGCTCCTGAGTTTCAGTTTGCCAGCTTGACTTACACTTGGGCTGGACAGAGTGTTCAGGGGCACAGCAGAGGTTTCGATAAGTCTGAAGAATATGTCCTAGTCTGGTAGTGTTTCCGCAAGAAGAAATGCTAGTCTGTGTTTACCTGTGAATCGGCGCGCGCCTTTTTAAATTGTGCGCCAATGCGCATGCGTGTTTATGCCGCGTTCTGGAGGCGCCATATTAAAGATGGGCTCTCTGCATCTTATCGCATATGCCAGTTTTCGCCGCATTCCATAGGCGCCGTATTAGAGATGGGCGCTCGGCGTCTTATCATGCATGTGCTACCTCCCAATGGCAGAATTGCGACTTATTGTGCCGCAGGCAACAAAAGGCATGAAGCCCACTGGCTTCCCCTGGGGCACTCACAAGGTGAGAACCTCGTCAACTACTGCACAAGCTCAAACTCAGGTCATTTGGGGAAAGAAACCAGGCAATTTGATGCATTTGCCATGGAACAGACGTGTGGGAAGGCTGGTTTTTGCTGACTGTAAAGTAGCAGTCACAGTGGACCGTAGTCAATTGTTTAACAATGCAGGCTTCTGTAGATAGCTTGAAAAAAAACATTTGAGAAGCTGATTAGCAAAGGCAGATTTAGGCGCTTTACTGAATCGTAAATATCAGTTACTCAGCAGCCTGAAAAAAAAAGGTAACTACCGCACAGGCTCAAACCAAGGCCATTTGGGGAAAAAAACAGACAATTCGCTGCATGCACCATAGAACAGACATGTAAGGAGTCTGTTTTTTTCTGACTCTAAAGTAGCAGTCACTCTTGAATGCAGGCTGAAGAAAATGACAACACTCAAACATCCGAGAAAGTATCCACAACGGTATTTATACTGGGGACTCCTCAGGGAAATAGCGAATGAGCCATCTGGATGGTTCCAGTGCAGGGCACTTCCAGATGACCATAACAACCCAAAGTCCTCTTGGGCCGCTTCATTGACTGGAAGGACCAGCAGTCCCCCTTCCACCTAACAAAGTCAAAATGAAAACGGGGAACCTCATGAAAAGGGGGCTCCTGAATGTTCAAGTGCTTGCCCGTAAGAACCCCCCCTGATGCCCTTTTTGGATTGTGCCTTGCATCAGCTCGCAGTGGAACTTGGTCAGTTGTTTAACAGATATGCTTCTGTAGATAGCTTCAAAAAAACCATTTGAGAAGATGATTAGCAAAAGTAGCTTTCGGCGGTTTACCAAATATCAGTTACTCATTAATGCAGCCCGAAAAAAAAAAAAAAGGCAACTACCGCACAGCCTCGAAACTACTCCATTTGGGGAAGAAACAAGGCAGTTTGCTGCATGCACCTTAGAATAGATGTGTAAGTTGACCATTTTTTGCTGACTTTAAACTAGCGGTCACTCTTGAATGCAGCCTGAAGAAAATGAAAACCCTCAAAGGTCTCCTCCTTGGAGAAACAGCAAGGAATTTAGCCGCTGAGCCACAGGGATGGTTCCTGTGGGGATCAGTTCCAGACGACCATAACAAACTAATGTAATAAAGTATCAGTCACACTTGAATGCAGCCTGAAGAAAATGACAACCCTCAGAGTCTGGGAAAGGTTGCACATGGGGATTTGAACTTGGGCCTCCTCAGGAAAACAACAAGTGATTTTGGCTTTAAGCCACCGGGATGGTTCCTGTGTGGAACAGTTCCAGATGACCATAACAACCCAATGTCCTAAAGTACCAGTGATTCTTGAATGCAGCCTGAAGAAAATTACAAACATCAAAGGTCTGGGAAAGTATCCACACCAGGACTTGAACTCGGGTCTCCTCGACGAAACAACAAGCGATTTAGCGGCTGAGCCACCAGTTTGGTTCCGGTGCAGTGTAATTCTCCTACCACACACCTGTAGTTCACCCATCCTGCAAGCTGGTGGTGCGTTCCTTCCATTGACCCGGCCGGGTCCCTTAGCAACCAATGTGTAAAAGAAACGGATCCGCACACACACCGATTAATGCAGTCGGGGAATATCCCCTTTTATTCAGCCACCAAACATCAACGTTTCGGGGGGGAAACACCCACCCTTCATCAGGAGGTGTTTCCCCCCCGAAATGTTGATGTTTGGTGGCTGAATAAAAAGGGATATTCCCCGACTGCATTAATCGGTGTGTGTGTGCGGATCCGTTTCTTTTACACATTGGTTCCTGTGCAGGACAGTTCCAGATGACCATAACAACCAATGTCCTAAAGAAGCAGGCATTCTTTAATGCTGCCTGAAGAAAAGTGACAACCTTCAAGGATCTGGAAAGTATTCACACTGGGATTTAAACTTGGGTCTACATGGAGAAAGAACAGGCAATTTAGCCGCTGAGGAACTGGATGGCTCCTCTGAGGATCTGTTCTCGATGACCATAACAACCCAATGTCCTAAAGTAGCAGTCACTCTTGAATGCAGCCTGAAGAAAATGACAACTCTCACAGTTGCGGGAAAGTATTCACACCGGGATTTGAAACCTGGACTCATTGGGGAAAGAACCAGCGCTTTACCAACTGAGCCACAGGGATGGCACTTGTGGAGAATGGTTTCAGATGACCATAACAATCCAATGTCCTCTTGGGCCTCTTCATTGACTGGAAGTACCGGCAGTCCATCTTCCGCCTAACAGAGTCAATACGAACCCCGGGTACCTTACAAAAGGGGGACTCCTCATTGTGTCCCTACGATACCGAAGGTTGTGAGATCGATTCAAGCCTGAGTCAGAAACTTTGTGCCAGGACTGGATGGACTGGATGGAAAGCTGCCTATCATGAGGTGGAGACAAATCACAATGCCTGCCTGTGCCAAAAGCTCAGCTGGTGGACAGTGGGAGTGATGGAAGGGCAAGCTGTATGCTCTTAGGTTGATTGCAATGAGGGGGCTGACGCCAACCTGCCTGTGCCATAAAGCAGCATCCTTGCTAAAAAAACATGGCTGTTAACAGTACCCATTGTTTTTTGAAAGAGTATTACCCCTTTTCCATATCGGGGTTGCCTTTAAGATGCCCCCCTTGCCCTTTTTTGGATATGCCTTGCATCAGATCACAGTGGGCCTTAGTTAATTGTTTAACAAAGACAGGCTTCTGCAGATAGCTTGAAAAAAAATACTTGAGAAGATGATTAGCAAAAGTAGCTTTAGGCAGTTTACCGAATCGTAAATATCAGTTACTCATTAATGCAGCCCCCCCAAAAATATGGCAACTATTGCACAGCCTCTAAACTAGTCCATTTGGAGAGGAAACAAGGCAGTTTGCTGCATGCACCATAGAATAGACGTATAAGGAGACCGGTTTTTGCTGACTCTAAATGATCAGTCACTGTTCAATGCAGCCTCAAGATAATGAAAACCTGCAAAATTTTGGGAAAGTATCCAAACCAGAAATTAAACTACAGCCTCCTCGGGGAAACAGCAATCGTTTTGGCCACTAAGCCACAGGGATGGTTCCTGTGGGGAGCTGTTCCAGATGACCTTAACAAACTAATGTAAAGGTCTGGGAAAGTATTGCCCCAAATAATGGCAACTATTGCACAGCCTCGAAACTAGTCCATTTGGGGAGGAAACAAGGCAGTTTGCTGCATGCACCATAGAATAGACGTGTAAGGAGACCGGTTTTTGCTGACTCTAAATTAGCAGTCACTCTTGAATGCAGTCTGAAGAAAATGAAAACCCTCAAAGTTTTGGAAAAGTATCCAAACTGGGAATTGAACTATGGCCTCCGCAGGGAAACAGCAAGCATTTTAGCCACTGAGCCACAGGGATGGTTCTCTAACAGTCACTCTTCAATGCAGCCTGAAGTTAATGAAAACCAGCAAAGTTTTGGGAAAGTATCCAAACCGGAAATTGAACTATGGCCTCCTCGGGGAAACAGCAAGCATTTGGCCACTGAGCCACAGGGATGGTTCCTTTGGGGAATTGTTCCAGATGACCTTAACAAACTAATGTAAAGGTCTGGGATAGTATTCACACCGGTATTTGAACTCGGGTCTCCTCGAGGAAAAAACAAGTGATTAAGCGGGTGAGCCACCAGTTTGGTTCCTATGCAGGACTCTTCCAGATGACCATAACAACCCAATGTCCTAAAGAAGAAGTCACTCACTCACAGTTCCGGGAAAGTATTCACACTGGGATATGAACTTGGGTCTGCTCTGGGAAACAACGATTGATTTAACTGCAGAGCCACGAGATGGTTCCTATGAGTAACAGTTCCAGAATAACATAACAACTCAATGTCCTAAAGTAGCAGTCACTCTTGTATGCAGCCTGAAGAAAATGACAACCCTCACAGTTGCGGAACAGTATCCACACCGGGATTTGAACCCTGGACTCATCGGGGAAAGAACCAGTGCTTTACCAACTGAGCCACAGAGATGGTACTTGTGGAAAGCAGTTCCAGATGACCATAACAACCCAATGTCCTCTGGGGTCTCCTCATTGACTGGAAGTACCTGCAATCCATCTTCTGCCAAACAGAGTCAATACGAACCCCAGGTATCTTACCAAAGGGAACTCCTCAATAGCCAAATGGTTAAGGCGCGTGCCTACGATACCAAAGGTCGTGAGATCGATTCCAGCCTGTGCCGGAAACTTCGTGGATGGACTGGATGGAGACAAATCACAACGTCTGTCTGTGCCGAAAGCTCAGATGGTGGACAGTGGGAGTGATGGAAGGGCAAGCTGTCTGCTCCTAGATTGATTGCAAAGTGGGGGCTGGCACTAACCTGCCTGTGTTTTAAAGCAGCGTTCTTGCAAAAAAAGAGCTGTTGGCAGTACCCATTGTTTTTTGAAAGGAAACTACCCCTTTTCCTTACAGGGGTTGCCTGTAAGATACCCCCTTGCCCTTTTTTGGACATGCCTTGCATCAGCTCGCAGTGGACCTTAGTCAATTGTTTAACAAAGACAGGCTTCTGTAGATAGCTTGAAAAAAACAATTTGAGAAGATTATTTGCAAAAGTAGCTTTCGGCGGTTTACCGTATCCTAAATATCAGTTACTCATTAATGCAGCCCCCCAAAAAAAGGCAACTACCACTCAGCCTCGAAACTAGTCCATTTGGGGAAGAAACAAGGCAGTTTGCTGCATGCACCATAGAATAGACTTGTAAGGAGACCGGTTTTTGCTGACTCTAAATTAGCAGTCACTCTTGATGGCAGCCTGAAGAAAATGAAAACCCTCAAAGTTTTGGGTAAGTATCCAAAACGGGAATTGAACTGTGTCCTCCTCGGTGAAACAGCAAGCGTTTTAGCCACTGAGCCACAGGGATGGCTCCTGTGAGGAGCTGTTCCAGATGACCTTAACAAACTAATGAAATACTGTAGCAGTCACACTTGAATGCAGCCTGAAGAAAATGACAACCCTCAAGGGTCTGGGAAAGTTTGCAAATGAGGATTTGAACTTGGGCCTCCTCTTGGAAACAACGAGTGATTTAGATTTTAAGCCACTGGGATGGTTCTGGTGTGGAACAGTTCCAAATGACCATAACAACCCAATGTCGTAAAGTAGCAGTGATTCTTAAATACAGCCTGAAGAAAATTACAAACATCAAAGGTCTGGGAAAGTATCCACACCGGGATTTGAACTCGGGTCTCCTCGAGGAAAAAACAAGCGATTTAGCGGCTGAGCCACCAGTTTGGTCACTGTGCAGGACAGTTCCAGATGACCATAACAACCCAATGTCCTAAAGAAGAAGTCACTCTTGAATGCAGCCTGAAGAAAATGACAACACTCAGAGTTGCGGCAAGGTATTCACACTGGGATATGAACTCGGGTCTCCTCTCGGAAACAACGGTCGATTTACCCGCTGAGCCACGGGATGGTTCCTATGAGGATCAGTTCTAGAAGACCATAAAAACTCAATGTCCTAAAGTAGCAGTCACTCTTGTATGCAGCCTGAAGAAAATGACAACCCTCACAGTTGCGGAAAGGTATCCACAATGGGATTTGAACCCTGGACTCATCGGGGAAAGAACCAGTGCTTTACCAACTGAGCCACAGGGATGGTACTTGTGGAAAGCAGTTCCAGATGACCATAACAACCCAATGTCCTCTTGGGCCTCCTCATTGACTGGAAGTACCTGCAATCCATCTTCTGCCAAACAGAATCAATACGAACCCCGGGTACCTTACCAAAGGGGAACTCCTCAATAGCCAAATGGTTAAGGCGCGTGCCTACGATACCAAAGGTCGTGAGATCGATTCCAGCCTGTGCCGGAAACTTCGTGGATGGACTGGATGGACTGGATGGACTGGATGGAGACAAATCACAACGTCTGACTGTGCCGAAAGCTCAGATGGTGGACAGTGGGAGTGATGGAAGGGCAAGCTGTCTGCTCCTAGATTGATTGCAAAGTGGGGGCTGGCACTAACCTGGCTGTGTTTTAAAGCAGCATTCTTGCAAAAAAACAGAGCTGTTGGCAGTACCCATTGTTTTTTGAAAGGAAACTACCCCTTTTCCTTACAGGGGTTGCCTGTAAGATGCCCCCTTGCCCTTTTTTGGACATGCCTTGCATCAGCTCGCAGTGGACCTTAGTCAATTGTTTAACAAAGACAGGTTTCTGTAGATAGCTTGAAAAAAACAATTTGAGAAGATGATTTGCAAAAGTAGCTTTCGGCGGTTTACCGTATCCTAAATATCAGTTACTCATTAATGCAGCCCCCCAAAAAAAGGCAACTACCACACAGCCTCGAAACTAGTCCATTTGGGGAAGAAACAAGGCAGTTTGCTGCATGCACCATAGAATAGACTTGTAAGGAGACCGGTTTTTGCTGACGCTAAATTAGCAGTCACTCTTGATGGCAGCCTGAAGAAAATTAAAACCCTCAAAGTTTTGGGTAAGTATCCAAACCGGGAATTGAACTGTGTCCTCCTCGGTGAAACAGCAAGCGTTTTAGCCACTGAGCCACAGGGATGGCTCCTGTGAGGAGCTGTTCCAGATGACCTTAACAAACTAATGTAATACTGTAGCAGTCACACTTGAATGCAGCCTGAAGAAAATGACAACCCTCAAGGGTCTGGGAAAGTTTCCAAATGGGGATTTGATCTTGGGCCTCCTCTTGGAAACAACGAGTGATTTAGATTTTAAGCCACTGGGATGGTTCTGGTGTGGAACAGTTCCAAAGGACCATAACAACCCAATGTCGTAAAGTAGTAGTGATTCTTGAATATATCCTGAAGAAAATTACAAACATCAAAGGTCTGGGAAAGTATCCACACCGGGATTTGAACTCGGGTCTCCTCGAGGAAAAAACAAGCGATTTAGCGGCTGAGCCACCAGTTTGGTTCCTGTGCAGGACAGTTCCAGATGACCATAACAACCCAATGTCGTAAAGAAGAAGTCACTCTTGAATGCAGCCTGAAGAAAATGACAACACGCAGAGTTGCGGCAAGGTATTCACACTGGGATATGAACTCGGGTCTCCTCTGGGAAACAACGTTCGATTTACCCGCTGAGCCACGGGATGGTTCCTATGAGGAAAAGAGTGACACTCTTGTATGCAGCCTGAAGAAAATGACAACCCTCACAGTTGCGGAAAAGTATCCACACCGGGATTTGAACCCTGGACTCATCGGGGAAAGAACCAGTGCTTTACCAACTGAGCCACAGGGATGGTACTTGTGGAAAGCAGTTCCAGATGACCATAACAACCCAATGTCCTCTTGGGCCTCCTCATTGACTGGAAGTACCTGCAATCCATCTTCTGCCAAACAGAGTCAATAAGAACCCCGGGTACCTTACCAAAGGGGAACTCCTCAATAGCCAAATGGTTAAGGCGCGTGCCTACGATACCAAAGGTCGTGAGATCGATTCCAGCCTGTGCCGGAAACTTACTGAATGGACTGGATGGACTGGATGGAGACAAATCACAATGTCTGACTGTGCCGAAAGCTCAGATGGTTGACAGTGGGAGTGATGGAAGGGCAAGCTGTCTGCTCCTAGATTGATTGCAAAGTGGGGGCTGGCACTAACCTGGCTGTGTTTTAAAGCAGCATTCTTGCAAAAAAAAGAGCTGTTGGCAGTACCCATTGTTTTTTGAAAGGGTACTACCCCTTTTCCTTACAGGGGTTTCCTGTAAGATGCCCCCCTTGCCCTTTTTTGGACATGCCTTGCATCAGCTCGCAGTGGACCTTAGTCAATTGTTTAACAAAGACAGGTTTCTGTAGATAGCTTGAAAAAAACAATTTGAGAAGATGATTTGCAAAAGTAGCTTTCGGCGGTTTACCGTATCCTAAATATCAGTTACTCATTAATGCAGCCCCCCAAAAAAAGGCAACTCAGCCACACAGCCACACAGCCTCGAAACTAGTCCATTTGGGGAAGAAACAAGGCAGTTTGCTGCATGCACCATAGAATAGACTTGTAAGGAGACCGGTTTTTGCTGACTCTAAATTAGCAGTCACTCTTGATGGCAGCCTGAAGAAAATGAAAAGCCTCAAAGTTTTGGGTAAGTATACAAACCGGGAACTGAACTGTGTCCTCCTCGGTGAAACAGCAAGCGTTTTAGCCACTGAGCCACAGGGATGGCTCCTGTGAGGAGCTGTTCCAGATGACCATAACAAACTAATGTAATACTGTAGCAGTCACACTTGAATGCAGCCTGAAGAAAATGACAACCCTCAAGGGTCTGGGAAAGTTTACAAATGGGGATTTGATCTTGGGCCTCCTCTTGGAAACAACGACTGATTTAGATTTTAAGCCACTGGGATGGTTCTGGTGTAGAACAGTTCCAAATGACCATAACAACCCAATGTCGTAAAGTAGCAGTGATTCTTAAATACAGCCTGAAGAAAATTACAAACATCAAAGGTCTGGGAAAGTATCCACACCGGGATTTGAACTCGGGTCTCCTCGAGGAAAAAACAAGCGATTTAGCGGCTGAGCCACCAGTTTGGTTCCTGTGCAGGACAGTTCCAGATGACCATAACAACCCAATGTCCTAAAGAAGAAGTCACTCTTGAATGCAGCCTGAAGAAAATGACAACACTCAGAGTTGCGGCAAGGTATTCACACTGGGATATGAACTCGGGTCTCCTCTGGGAAACAACGTTCGATTTACCCGCTGAGCCACGGGATGGTTCCTATGAGGAACAGTTCTAGAAGACCATAAAAACTCAATGTCCTAAAGTAGCAGTCACTCTTGTATGCAGCCTGAAGAAAATGACAACCCTCACAGTTGCGGAAAAGTATCCACAACGGGATTTGAACCCTGGACTCATCGGGGAAAGAACCAGTGCTTTACCAACTGAGCCACAGGGATGGTACTTGTGGAAAGCAATTCCAGATGACCATAACAACCCAATGTCCTCTTGGGCCTCCTCATTGACTGGAAGTACCTGCAATCCATCTTCTGCCAAACAGAGTCAATACGAACCCCGGGTACCGTACCAAAGGGGAACTCCTCAATAGCCAAATGGTTAAGGCACCTGCCTACGATACCAAAGGTCGTGAGTAGGGATGTAGCGAACGTCGGAAAAAAAGTTCGCGAACATATTCGCGAACTTGCGCAAAAATGCGAGCGGTTCGCGAACGGTTCGCGAACCCCATAGACTTCAATGGGAAGGCGAACTTTAACATCTAAAAAAGACATTTCTGGCCAGAAAAATGATTTTAAAGTTGTTTAAAGGGTGCAACGACCTGGACAGTGGCATGCCAGAGGGGGATCAAGGGCAAAAATGTATCTGAAAAATCTGCCTGTGTGTGCTTGGAAGAGATAGTGTAGGGGGAGAGCTGTTAGTGATTTCAGGGACAGATGATAGTAAGTTTGCTGGCTAGTAATCTGCTTGATACTGCTCTGTATTGGAACAAAAAAATAAATAAAAGCAGTCCTTACAAGGACTACTGTTATTGCAGCAGTCAGCAGATGAGATCAGAAGCAGGACAGCTGCCCACTGCAGCTACATACAGAGCACTGCAGTAGAAGGTAGATTACTAGCCAGCAAAGCTACCTAAGCTTAAATGTCCCTCAAACCCCTGCAGACTTCTGTCCCTCCAATAACAGAGCAGTATCAACACGATTACTAGCCAGCAAACTTTCAACTGTCCCTGAAATCACTAACAGGCAGCAGCTCTCTCCCTACACTATCTCTTCAGCACACACAGGCAGAGTGAAAAAAACGCTGCAGGGCTTCGGTTTTTATAGGGAAGGGGAGTGGTCCAGGGGAGAGCTTCCTGATTGGCTGCCATGTACCTGCTGGTCTGGGGTGAGAGGGCAAAAAAAAGCGCCAACAATGGCGAACCCAAAATGGCGAACGTCGCGCGACGTTCGCGAACTTCCGGCGAGCGCGAACACCCGATGTTCGCGCGAACAAGTTCGCCGGCGAACAGTTCGCGCCATCTCTAGTCGTGAGATCGATTCCAGCCTGTGCCGGAAACTTCGTGGATGGACTGGATGGACTGGATGGACTGGATGGAGACAAATCTCAACGTCTAACTGTGCCGAAAGCTCAGATGGTGGACAGTGGGAGTGATGGAAGGGCAAGCTGTCTGCTCCTAGATTGATTGCAAAGTGGGGGCTGGCACTAACCTGGCTGTGTTTTAAAGCAGCATTCTTGCAAAGAAAAGAGCTGTTGGCAGTACCCATTGTTTTCTGAAAGGAAACTACCCCTTTTCCTTACAGGGGTTGCCTGTAAGATGCCCCCCTTGCCCTTTTTTGGACATGCCTTGCATCAGCTCGCAGTGGACCTTAGTCAATTGTTTAACAAAGACAGGTTTCTGTAGATAGCTTGAAAAAAACTATTTGAGAAGATGATTTGCAAAAGTAGCTTTCGGCGGTTTACCGTATCCTAAATATCAGTTACTCATAAATGCAGCCCCCCAAAAAAAGGCAACTACCACACAGCCTCAAAACTAGTCCATTTGGGGAAGAAACAAGGCAGTTTGCTGCATGCACCATAGAATAGACTTGTAAGGAGACCGGTTTTTGCTGACTCTAAATTAGCAGTCACTCTTGATGGCAGCCTGAAGAAAATGAAAACCCTCAAAGTTTTGGGTACGTATCCAAACCAGGAATTGAACTGTGTCCTCCTCGGTGAAACAGCAAGCGTTTTAGCCACTGAGCCACAGGGATGGCTCCTGTGAGGAGCTGTTCCAGATGACCTTAACAAACTAATGTAATACTGTAACAGTCACACTTGAATGCAGCCTGAAGAAATGACAACCCTCAAGGGTCTGGGAAAGTTTGCAAATGGGGATTTGATCTTGGGCCTCCTCTTGGAAACAACGAGTGATTTCGATTTTAAGCCACTGGGATGGTTCTGGTGTGGAACAGTTCCAAATGACCATAACAACCCAATGTCGTAAAGTAGCAGTGATTCCTAAATACAGCCTGAAGAAAATTACAAACATCAAAGGTCTGGGAAAGTATCCACACCGGGATTTGAACTCGGGTCTCCTCGAGGAAAAAACAAGCGATTTTGCGGCTGAGCCACCAGTTTGGTTCCTGTGCAGGATAGTTCCAGATGACCATAACAACCCAATGTCCTAAAGAAGAAGTCACTCTTGAATGCAGCCTGAAGAAAATGACAACACTCAGAGTTGCGGCAAGGTATTCACACTGGGATATGAACTCGGGTCTCCTCTGGGAAACCACGTTCTATTTACCCACTGAGCCACGGGATGGTTCCTATGAGGAACAGTTCGAGAAGACCATAAAAACTCAATGTCCTAAAGTAGCAGTCACTCTTGTATGCAGCCTGAAGAAAATGACAACCCTCACAGTTGCGGAAAAGTATCCACACCGGGATTTGAACCCTGGACTCATCGGGGAAAGAACCAGTGCTTTACCAACTGAGCCACAGGGATGGTACTTGTGGAAAGCAGTTCCAGATGACCATAACAACCTAATGTCCTCTTGGGCCTCCTCATTGACTGGAAGTCCCTGCAATCCATCTTCTGCCAAACAGAGTCAACACGAACCCCGGGTACCTTACCAAAGGGGAACTCCTCAATAGCCAAATGGTTAAGGCGCGTGCCTACGATACCAAAGGTTGTGAGATCGATTCCAGCCTGTGCCGGAAACTTCGTGGATGGACTGGATGGACTGGATGGACTGGATGGAGACAAATCACAACGTCTGACTGTGCCGAAAGCTCAGATGGTGGACAGTGGGAGTGATGGAAGGTCAAGCTGTCTGCTCCTAGATTGATTGCAAAGTGGGGGCTGGCACTTACCTGGCTGTGTTTTAAAGCAGCATTCTTGCAAAAAAAAAGAGCTGTTGGCAGTACCCATTGTTTTTTGAAAAGAAACTACCCCTTTTCCTTACAGGGGTTGCCTGTAAGATGCCCCCCTTGCCCTTTTTTGGACATGCCGTGCATCAGCTCGCAGTGGACCGTAGTCAATTGTTTAACAAAGACAGGTTTCTGTAGATAGCTTGAAAAAAACAATTTGAGAAGATGATTTGCAAAAGTAGCTTTCGGCAGTTTACCGTATCCTAAATATCAGTTACTCATTAATGCAGCCCCCCAAAAAAAGGCAACTACCACACAGCCTCGAAACTAGTCCATTTGGGGAAGAAACAAGGCAGTTTGCTGCATGCACCATAGAATAGACTTGTAAGGAGACCGGTTTTTGCTGACTCTAAATTAGCAGTCACTCTTGATGGCAGCCTGAAGAAAATGAAAACCCTCAAAGTTTTGGGTACGTATCCAAACCAGGAATTGAACTGTGTCCTCCTCGGTGAAACAGCAAGCGTTTTAGCCACTGAGCCACAGGGATGGCTCCTGTGAGGAGCTGTTCCAGATGACCTTAACAAACTAATGTAATACTGTAACAGTCACACTTGAATGCAGCCTGAAGAAATGACAACCCTCAAGGGTCTGGGAAAGTTTGCAAATGGGGATTTGATCTTGGGCCTCCTCTTGGAAACAACGAGTGATTTCGATTTTAAGCCACTGGGATGGTTCTGGTGTGGAACAGTTCCAAATGACCATAACAACCCAATGTCGTAAAGTAGCAGTGATTCCTAAATACAGCCTGAAGAAAATTACAAACATCAAAGGTCTGGGAAAGTATCCACACCGGGATTTGAACTCGGGTCTCCTCGAGGAAAAAACAAGCGATTTTGCGGCTGAGCCACCAGTTTGGTTCCTGTGCAGGATAGTTCCAGATGACCATAACAACCCAATGTCCTAAAGAAGAAGTCACTCTTGAATGCAGCCTGAAGAAAATGACAACACTCAGAGTTGCGGCAAGGTATTCACACTGGGATATAAACTCGGGTCGCCTCTGGGAAACAACGTTCGATTTACCCGCTGAGCCACGGGATGGTTCCTATGAGGAACAGTTCTAGAAGACCATAAAAACTCAATGTCCTAAAGTAGCAGTCACTCTTGTATGCAGCCTGAAGAAAATGACAACCCTCACAGTTGCGGAAAAGTATCCACACCGGGATTTGAACCCTGGACTCATCGGGGAAAGAACCAGTGCTTTACCAACTGAGCCACAGGGATGGTACTTGTGGAAAGCAGTTCCAGATGACCATAACAACCCAATGTCCTCTTGGGCCTCCTCATTGACTGGAAGTACCTGCAATCCATCTTCTGCCAAACAGAGTCAATACGAACCCCGGGTACCTTACCAAAGGGGGACTCCTCAATAGCCAAATGGTTAAGGCGCGTGCCTACGATACCAAAGGTCGTGAGATCGATTCCAGCCTGTGCCGGAAACTTCGTGGATGGACTGGATGGACTGGATGGACTGGATGGACTGGATGGAGACAAATCACAACGTCTGACTGTGCCGAAAGCTCAGATGGTGGACAGTGGGAGTGATGGAAGGGCAAGCTGTCTGCTCCTAGATTGATTGCAAAGTGGGGGCTGGCACTTACCTGGCTGTGTTTTAAAGCAGCATTCTTGCAAAAAAAAAGAGCTGTTGGCAGTACCCATTGTTTTTTTAAAAGAAACTACCCCTTTTCCTTACAGGGGTTGCCTGTAAGATGCCCCCCTTGCCCTTTTTTGGACATGCCTTGCATCAGCTCGCAGTGGACCGTAGTCAATTGTTTAACAAAGACAGGTTTCTGTAGATAGCTTGAAAAAAACAATTTGAGAAGATGATTTGCAAGAGTAGCTTTCGGCGGTTTACCGTATCCTAAATATCAGTTACTCATTAATGCAGCCCCCCAAAAAAAGGCAACTACCACACAGCCTCGAAACTAGTCCATTTGGGGAAGAAACAAGGCAGTTTGCTGCATGCACCATAGAATAGACTTGTAAGGAGACCGGTTTTTGCTGACTCTAAATTAGCAGTCACTCTTGATGGCAGCCTGAAGAAAATGAAAACCCTCAAAGTTTTGGGTAAGTATCCAAACCGGGAATTGAACTGTGTCCTCCTCGGTGAAACAGCAAGAGTTTTAGCCACTGAGCCACAGGGATGGCTCCTGTGAGGAGCTGTTCCAGATGACCTTAACAAACTAATGTAATACTGTAGCAGTCACACTTGAATGCAGCCTGAAGAAAATGACAACCCTCAAGGGTCTGGGAAAGTTTGCAAATGGGGATTTGATCTTGGGCCTCCTCTTGGAAACAACGAGTGATTTCGATTTTAAGCCACTGGGATGGTTCTGGAGTGGAACAGTTCCAAATGACCATAACAACCCAATGTCGTAAAGTAGCAGTGATTCTTAAATACAGCCTGAAGAAAATTACAAACATCAAAGGTCTGGGAAAGTATCCACACCGGGATTTGAACTCGGGTCTCCTCTGGGAAACAACGTTCGATTTACCCGCTGAGCCACGGGATGGTTCCTATGAGGAACAGTTCTAGAAGACCATAAAAACTCAATGTCCGAAAGTAGCAGTCACTCTTGTATGCAGCCTGAAGAAAATGACAACCCTCACAGTTGCGGAAAAGTATCCACACCGGGATTTGAACCCTGGACTCATCGGGGAAAGAACCAGTGCTTTACCAACTGAGCCACAGGGATGGTACTTGTGGAAAGCAGTTCCAGATGACCATAACAACCCAATGTCCTATTGGGCCTCCTCATTGACTCGAAGTACCTGAAATCCATCTTCTGCCTAACAGAGTCAATACGAAGCCCGGGTACCTTACCAAAAGGGAACTCCTCAATAGCCAAATGGTTAAGGCGCATGCCTACAATGCCAAAGGTCATGAGATCGATTCCAGCCTGTGCCAGAAACTTTGTGGATGGACTGGCTGGACTGGCTGGACTGGCTGGACTGGCTGGACTGGATGGACTGGATGGACTGGATGGAAGGGCAAGCTGTCTGCTCCTAGATTGATTGCAAAGTGGGGGCTGGCACTAACCTGGCTGTGTTTTAAAGCAGCATTCTTGCATAAAAAAGAGCTGTTGGCAGTACAAATTGTTTTTAGAAAAGAAACTAACCCTTTTCCTTACAGGGGTTGCCTGTAAGATGCCCCCCTTGCCCTTTTTTGGACATGCCTTGCATCAGCTCGCAGTGGACCTTAGTCAATTGTTTAACAAAGTCAGGTTTCTGTAGATAGCTTGAAAAAAACTATTTGAGAAGATGATTTGCAAAAGGAGCTTTCGGCGGTTTACCGTATCCTAAATATCAGTTACTCATTAATGCAGCCCCCCAAAAAAAGGCAACTACCACACAGCCTCGAAACTAGTCCATTTGGGGAAGAAACCAGGCAGTTTGCTGCATGCACCATAGAATAGACTTGTAAGGAGACCGGTTTTTGCTGACTCTAAATTAGCAGTCACTCTTGATGGCAGCCTGAAGAAAATGAAAACCCTCAAAGTTTTGGGTAAGTATCCAAACCGGGAATTGAACTGTGTCCTCCTCGGTGAAACAGCAAGCGTTTTAGCCACTGAGCCACAGGGATGGCTCCTGTGAGGAGCTGTTCCAGATGACCTTAACAAACTAATGTAATACTGTAGCAGTCACACTTGAATGCAGCCTGAAGAAAATGACAACCCTCAAGGGTCTGGGAAAGTTTGCAAATGGGGATTTGATCTTGGGCCTCCTCTTGGAAACAACGAGTGATTTTGATTTTAAGCCACTGGGATGGTTCTGGAGTGGAACAGTTCCAAATGACCATAACAACCCAATGTCGTAACGTAGCAGTGATTCTTAAATACAGCCTGAAGAAAATTACAAACATCAAAGGTCTGGGAAAGTATCCACACCGGGATTTGAACTCGGGTCTCCTCGAGGAAAAAACAAGCGATTTAGCGGCTGAGCCACCAGTTTGGTTCCTGTGCAGGACATTTCCAGATGACCATAACAACCCAATGTCCTAAAGAAGAAGTCACTCTTGAATGCAGCCTGAAGAAAATGACAACACTCAGAGTTGCGGCAAGGTATTCACACTGGGATATAAACTCGGGTCTCCTCTGGGAAACAACGTTCGATTTACCCGCTGAGCCACGGGATGGTTCCTATGAGGAACAGTTCTAGAAGACCATAAAAACCCAATGTCCTAAAGTAGCAGTCACTCTTGTATGCAGCCTGAAGAAAATGACAACCCTCACAGTTGCGGAAAAGTATCCACACCGGGATTTGAAACCCTGGACTCATCGGGGAAAGAACCAGTGCTTTACCAACTGAGCCACAGGGATGGTACTTGTGGAAAGCAGTTCCAGATGACCATAACAACCCAATGTCCTCTTGGGCCTCCTCATTGACTGGAAGTACCTGCAATCCATCTTCTGCCAAACAGAGTCAATACGAACCCCGGGTACCTTACCAAAGGGGGACTCCTCAATAGCCAAATGGTTAAGGCGCGTGCCTACGATACCAAAGGTCGTGAGATCGATTCCAGCCTGTGCCGGAAACTTCGTGGATGGACTGGATGGACTGGATGGACTGGATGGAGACAAATCACAATGTCTGACTGTGCCGAAAGCTCAGATGGTGGACAGTGGGAGTGATGGAAGGGCAAGCTGTCTGCTCCTAGATTGATTGCAAAGTGGGGGCTGGCACTAACCTGGCTGTGTTTTAAAGCAGCATTCTTGCAAAGAAAAGAGCTGTTGGCAGTACCCATTGTTTTTTGAAAGGAAACTACCCCTTTTCCTTACAGGGGTTGCCTGTATGATGCCCCCTTGCCCTTTTTTGGACATGCCTTGCATCAGCTCGCAGTGGACCTTAGTCAATTGTTTAACAAAGACAGGTTTCTGTAGATAGCTTGAAAAAAACACTATTTGAGAAGATGATTTGCAAAAGTAGCTTTCGGCGGTATACCGTATCCTAAATATCAGTTACTCATTAATGCAGCCCCCCAAAAAAAGGCAACTACCACACAGCCTCGAAACTAGTCCATTTGGGGAAGAAACAAGGCAGTTTGCTGCATGCACCATAGAATAGACTTCTAAGGAGACCGGTGTTTGCTGACTCTAAATTAGCAGTCACTCTTGATGGCAGCCTGAAGAAAATAAAAACCCTCAAAGTTTTGGGTATGTATCCAAGCCGGGAATTGAACTGTGTCCTCCTCGGTGAAACAGCAAGCGTTTTAGCCACTGAGCCACAGGGATGGCTCCTGTGAGGAGCTGTTCCAGATGACCTTAACAAACTAATGAAATACTGTAGCAGTCACACTTGAATGCAGCCTGAAGAAAATGACAACCCTCAAGGGTCTGGGAAAGTTTGCAAATGGGGATTTGATCTTGGGCCTCCTCTTGGAAACAACGAGTGATTTAGATTTAAAGCCACTGGGATGGTTCTGGTGTGGAACAGTTCCAAATGACCATAACAACCCAATGTCGTAAAGTAGCAGTGATTCTTAAATACAGCCTGAAGAAAATTACAAACATCAAAGGTCTGGGAAAGTATCCACACCGGGATTTGAACTCGGATCTCCTCGAGGAAAAAACAAGCGATTTAGCGGCTGAGCCACCAGTTTGGTCACTGTGCAGGACAGTTCCAGATGACCATAACAACCCAATGTCCTAAAGAAGAAGTAACTCTTGAATGCAGCCTGAAGAAAACGACAACACTCAGAGTTGCGGCAAGGTATTCAGACAGGGATATGAACTCGGGTCTCCTCTGGGAAACAACGTTCGATTTACCTGCTGAGCCACGGGATGGTTCCTATGAGGAACAGTTCTAGAAGACCATAAAAACTCAATGTCCTAAAGTAGCAGTCACTCTTGTATGCAGCCTGAAGAAAATGACAACCCTCACTGTTGCGGAAAAGTATCCATACCGGGATTTGAACCCTGGACTCATCGGGGAAAGAACCAGTGCTTTACCAACTGAGCCACAGAGATGGTACTTGTGGAAAGCAGTTCCAGATGACCATAACATCCCAATGTCCTCTTGGGCCTCCTCATTGACTGGAAGTACCTGCAATCCATCTTCTGCCAAACATTGTCAATACGAACCCCGGGTACCTTACCAAAGGGGAACTCCTCAATAGCCAAATGGTTAAGGCGCGTGCCTACGATACCAAAGGTCGTGAGATCGATTCCAGCATGTGCCGGAAACTTCGTGGATGGACTGGATGGACTGGATGGAGACAAATCACAACGTCTGACTGTGCCGAAAGCTCAGATGGTGGACAGTGGGAGTGATAGAAGGGCAAGCTGTCTGCTCCTAGATTGATTGCAAAGTGGGGGCTGGCACTAACCTGTCTGTGTTTTAAAGCAGCATTCTTGCAAAAAAAAAGAGCTGTTGGCAGTACCCAATGTTTTTTGAAAAGAAACTACCCCTTTTCCTTACAGGGGTTGCCTGTAAGATGCCCCCCTTGCCCTTTTTTGGACATGCCTTGCATCAGCTCGCAGTGGACCTTAGTCAATTGTTTAACAAAGACAGGTTTCTGTAGATAGCTTGAAAAAAACAATTTGAGAAGATGATTTGCAAAAGTAGCTTTCGGCGGTTTACCGTATCCTAAATATCAGTTACTCATTAATGCAGCTCCCCAAAAAAAGGCAACTACCACACAGCCTCGAAACTAGTCCATTTGGGGAAGAAACAAGGCAGTTTGCTGCATGCACCATAGAATAGACTTGTAAGGAGACCGGTTTTTGCTGACTCTAAATTAGCAGTCACTCTTGATGGCAGCCTGAATAAAATGAAAACCGTCAAAGTTTTGGGTAAGTATCCAAACCGGGAATTGAACTGTGTCCTCCTCGGTGAAATAGCAAGCGTTTTAGCCACTGAGCCACAGGGATGGCTCCTGTGAAAAGCTGTTCCAGATGACCTTAACAAACTAATAAAATACTGTAGCAGTCACACTTGAATGCAGCCTGAAGAAAATGACAACCCTCAAGGGTCTGGCAAAGTTTGCAAATGGGGATTTAAACTTGGGCCTCCTCTTGGAAACAACGAGTGATTTAGATTTTAAGCCACTGGGATGGTTCTGGTGTGGAACAGTTCCAAATGACCATAACAACCCAATGTCGTAAAGTAGCAGTGATTCTTGAATACAGCCTGAAGAAAATTACAAACATCAAAGGTCTGGGAAAGTATCCACACTGGGATTTGAACAAGCGATTTAGCGGCTGAGCCACCAGTTTGGTTCCTGTGCGGGACAGTTCCAGATGACCATAACAACCCAATGTCGTAAAGAAGAAGTCACTCTTGAATGCAGCCTGAAGAAAATGACAACAGTCAGAGTTGCGGCAAGGTATTCACACTGGGATACGAACTCGGGTCTCCTCTGGGAAACAACGTTCGATTTACCCGCTGAGCCACGGGATGGTTCCTATGAGGAACAGTTCTAGAAGACCATAAAAACTCAATGTCCTAAAGTAGCAGTCACTCTTGTATGCAGCCTGAAGAAAATGACAACCCTCACAGCTGCGGAAAAGTATCCACACCGGGATTTGAACCCTGGACTCATCGGGGGGAAGAACCAGTGCTTTACAAACTGAGCCACAGGGATGGTACTTGTGGAAAGCAGTTCCAGATGACCATAACAACCCAATGTCCTCTTGGGCCTCCTCATTGACTGGAAGTACCTGCAATCCATCGTCTGCCAAACAGAGTCAATACGAACCCCGGGTACCTTACCAAAGGGGAACTCCTCAAAAGCCAAATGGTTAAGGCGCGTGCCTACGATACCAAAGGTCGTGAGATCGATTCCAGCCTGTGCCGAAAACTTCGTGGATGGACTGGATGGACTTGATGGAAGGGATGGACTGGATGGACTGGATGGAGACAACTCACAACATCTGACTGTGCCGAAAGCTCAGATGATTGCAAAGTGGGGGCTGGCACTAACCTGGCTGTGTTTTAAAGCAGCATTCTTGCAAAAAAAAGAGCTGTTGGCAGTACCCATTGTTTTTTGAAAGGAAACTCCCCCTTTTCCTTACAGGGGTTGCCTGTAAGATGCCCCCCTTGCCCTTTTTTGGACATGCCTTGCATCAGTTCGCAGTGGACCTTAGTCAATTGTTTAACAAAGACAGGTTTCTGTAGATAGCTTGAAAAAAACAATTTGAGAAGATGATTTGCAAAAGTAGCTTTCGGCGGTTTACCGTATCCTAAATATCAGTTACTCATTAATGCAGCTCCCCAAAAAAAGGCAACTACCACACAGCCTCGAAACTAGTCCATTTGGGGAAGAAACAAGGCAGTTTGCTGCATGCACCATAGAATAGACTTGTAAGGAGACCGGTTTTTGCTGACTCTAAATTAGCATTCACTCTTGATGGCAGCCTGAAGAAAATGAAAACCCCAAACCGGGAATTGAACTGTGTCCTCCTCGGTGAAACAGCAAGCGTTTAGCCACTGAGCCACAGGGATGGCTCCTGTGAGGAGCTGTTCCAGATGACCTTAACAAACTAATGTAATACTGTAGCAGTCACACTTGAATGCAGCCTGAAGAAAATGACAACCCTCAAGGGTCTGGGAAAGTTTGCAAATGGGGATTTGATCTTGGGCCTCCTCTTGGAAACAACGAGTGATTTAGATTTTAAGCCACTGGGATGGTTCTGGAGTGGAACAATTCCAATTGACCATAACAACCCAATGTCGTAAAGTAGCAGTGATTCTTAAATACAGCCTGAAGAAAATTACAAACATCAAAGGTCTGGGAATGTATCCAAAAGGGATTTGAACTCGGGTCTCCTCTGGGAAACAACGTTCGATTTACCCGCTGAGCCACGGGATGGTTCCTATGAGGAACAGTTCTAGAAGACCATAAAAACTCAATGTCCTAAAGTAGCAGTCACTCTTGTATGCAGCCAGAAGAAAATGACAACCCTCACAGTTGCGGAAAAGTATCCACACCGGGATTTGAACCCTGGACTCGTCGGGGAAAGAACCAGTGCTTTACCAACTGAGCCACAGGGATGGTACTTGTGGAAAGCAGTTCCAGATGACCATAACAACCCAATGTCCTTTTGGGCCTCCTCATTGACTGGAAGTACCTGCAATCCATCTTCTGCCAAACAGAGTCAATACGAACCCTGGGTACCTTACCAAAGGGGAACTCCTCAATAGCCAAATGGTTAAGGCGCTTGCCTATGATTCCAAAGGTCGTGAGATCGATTCCAGACTGTGCCGGAAACTTTGTGGATGGACTGGATGGACTGGATGGACTGGATGGACTGGATGGACTGGATGGACTGGATGGACTGGATGGAGACAAATCACAACGTCTGACTGTGCCGAAAGCTCAGATGGTGGACAGTGGGAGTGATGGAAGGGAAAGCTGTCTGCTCCTAGATTGATTGCAAAGTGGGGGCTGGCACTAACCTGGCTGTGTTTTAAAGCAGCATTCTTGCAAAAAAAAGAGCTGTTGGCAGTACCCATTGTTTTTTGAAAGGAAACTCCCCCTTTTCCTTACAGGGGTTGCCTGTAAGATGCCCCCCTTGCCCTTTTTTGGACATGCCTTGCATCAGTTCGCAGTGGACCTTAGTCAATTGTTTAACAAAGACAGGTTTCTGTAGATAGCTTGAAAAAAACAATTTGAGAAGATGATTTGCAAAAGTAGCTTTCGGCGGTTTACCGTATCCTAAATATCAGTTACTCATTAATGCAGCCCCCCAAAAAAAGGCAACTACCACACAGCCTCGAAACTAGTCCATTTGGGGAAGAAACAAGGCAGTTTGCTGCATGCACCATAGAATAGACTTGTAAGGAGACCGGTTTTTGCTGACTCTAAATTAGCATTCACTCTTGATGGCAGCCTGAAGAAAATGAAAACCCCAAACCGGGAATTGAACTGTGCCCTCCTCGGTGAAACAGCAAGCGTTTTAGCCACTGAGCCACAGGGATGGCTCCTGTGAGGAGCTGTTCCAGATGACCTTAACAAACTAATGTAATACTGTAGCAGTCACACTTGAATGCAGCCTGAAGAAAATTACAACCCTCAAGGGTCTGGGAAAGTTTGCAAATGGGGATTTGATCTTGGGCCTCCTCTTGGAAACAACGAGTGATTTCGATTTTAAGCTCCTTGGATGGTTCTGGAGTGGAACAATTCCAAATGACCATAACAACCCAATGTGGTAAAGTAGCAGTGATTCTTAAATACAGCCTGAAGAAAATAACAAACATCAAAGGTCTGGGAATGTATCCAAAAGGGATTTGAACTCGGGTCTCCTCTGGGAAACAACGTTCGATTTACCCGCTGAGCCACGGGATGGTTCCTATGAGGAGCAGTTCTAGAAGACCATAAAAACTCAATGTCCTAAAGTAGCAGTCACTCTTGTATGCAGCCTGAAGAAAATGACAACCCTCACAGTTGCGGAAAAGTATCCACACCGGGATTTGAACCCTGGACTCATCGGGGAAAGAACCAGTGCTTTACCAACTGAGCCACAGGGATGGTACTTGTGGAAAGCAGTTCCAGATGACCATAACAACCCAATGTCCTCTTGGGCCTCCTCATTGACTGGAAGTACCTGCAATCCATCTTCTGCCAAACAGAGTCAATACGAACCCCGGGTACCTTACCAAAGGGGAACTCCTCAATAGCCAAATGGTTAAGGCGCGTGCCTACGATTCCAACGGTCGTGAGATCGATTCCAGACTGTGCCGGAAACTTTGTGGATGGACTGGATGGACTGGATGGACTGGATGGACTGGGTGGACTGGATGGACTGGATGGACTGGATGGACTGGATGGAGACAAATCACAACGTCTGACTGTGCCGAAAGCTCAGATGGTGGACAGTGGGAGTGATGGAAGGGCAAGCTGTCTGCTCCTAGATTGATTGCAAAGTGGGGGCTGGCACTAACCTGGCTGTGTTTTAAAGCAGCATTCTTGCAAAAAAACAGAGCTGTTGGCAGTACCCATTGTTTTTTGAAAAGAAACTACCTCTTTTCCTCACAGGGGTTGCCTGTAAGATGCCCCCCTTGCCCTTTTTTGGACATGCCTTGCATCAGCTCGCAGTGGACCTTAGTCAATTGTTTAACAAAGACAGGTTTCTGTAGATAGCTTGAAAAAAACAATTTGAGAAGATGATTTGCAAAAGTAGCTTTCGGCAGTTTACCGTATCCTAAATATCAGTTACTCATTAATGCAGCCCCCCAAAAAAAGGCAACTACCACACAGCCTCGAAACTAGTCCATTTGGGGAAGAAACAAGGCAGTTTGCTGCATGCACCATAGAATAGACTTGTAAGGAGACAGGTTTTTGCTGACTCTAAATTAGCAGTCACTCTTGATGGCAGCCTGAAGAAAATGAAAACCCTCAAAGTTTTGGGTAAGTATCCAAACCGGGAATTGAACTGTGTCCTCCTCGGTGAAACAGCAAGAGTTTTAGCCACTGAGCCACAGGGATGGCTCCTGTGAGGAGCTGTTCCAGATGACCTTAACAAACTAATGTAATACTGTAGCAGTCACACTTGAATGCAGCCTGAAGAAAATGACAACCCTCAAGGGTCTGGGAAAGTTTGCAAATGGGGATTTGATCTTGGGCCTCCTCTTGGAAACAACGAGTGATTTCGATTTTAAGCCACTGGGATGGTTCTGGAGTCGAACAGTTCCAAATGACCATAACAACCCAATGTCGTAAAGTAGCAGTGATTCTTAAATACAGCCTGAAGAAAATTACAAACATGAAAGGTCTGGGAAAGTATCCACACCGGGATTTGAACTCGGGTCTCCTCTGGGAAACAACGTTCGATTTACCCGCTGAGCCACGGGATGGTTCCTATGAGGAACAGTTCTAGAAGACCATAAAAACTCAATGTCCTAAAGTAGCAGTCACTCTTGTATGCAGCCTGAAGAAAATGACAACCCTCACAGTTGCGGAAAAGTATCCACACCGGGATTTGAACCCTGGACTCATCGGGGAAAGAACCAGTGCTTTACCAACTGAGCCACAGGGATGGTACTTGTTGAAAACAGTTCCAGATGACCATAACAACCCAATGTCCTCTTGGGCCTCCTCATTGACTGGAAGTACCTGCAATCCATCTTCTGCCAAACAGAGTCAATACGAACCCCGGGTACCTTACCAAAGGGGAACTCCTCAATAGCCAAATGGTTAAGGCGCGTGCCTACGATGCCAAAGGTCGTGAGATCGATTCCAGCCTGTGCCGGAAACTTTGTGGATGGACTGGACGGACTGGACGGACTGGACGGAGTGATGGAAAAGCAAGCTGTCTGCTCCTAGATTGATTGCAAAGTGGGGGCTGGCACTAAGCTTCCTGTGTTTTAAAGCAGCGTTCTTGCAAAAAAAAAGAGCTGTTGGCAGTACCCATTGTTTTTTGAAAGGGTACTACCCCTTTTCCTCACAGGGGTTGCCTGTAAGATTCCCCCCTTGCCCTTTTTTGGACATGCCTTACAGCAGCTCGCAGTGGACCTTAGTCAATTGTTTAATAAAGACAGGCTTCTGTAGATAGCTTGAAAAAAACAATTTGAGAAGATGATTTGCAAAAGTAGCTTTCGGCGGTTTACCGTATGCTAAATATCAGTTACTCATTAATGCAGCCCTCCCAAAAAAAGGCAACTACCACACAGCCTCGAAACTAGTCCATTTGGGGAAGAAACAAGGCAGTTTGCTGCATGCACCATAGAATAGACTTGTAAGGAGACCGGTTTTTGCTGAGTCTAAATTAGCAGTCACTCTTGATGGCAGCCTGAAGAAAATGAAAACCCTCAAAGTTTTGGGTAAGTATCCAAAACGGGAATTGAACTGTGTCCTCCTCGGTGAAACAGCAAGCGTTTTAGCCACTGAGCCTCAGGGATGGCTCCTGTGAGGAGCTGTTCCAGATGACCTTAACAAAGTAATGTAATATTGTAGCAGTCACACTTGAATGCAGCCTGAAGAAAATGACAACCCTCAAGGGTCTGGGAAATTTTGCAATTGGGGATTTGAACTTGGGCCTCCTCTTGGAAACAACGAGTGATTTAGATTTTAAGCCACTGGGATGGTTCTGGTGTGGAACAGTTCCAAATGACCATAACAACCCAATGTCGTAAAGTAGCAGTGATTCTTGAATACAGCCTGAAAAAAATTAAAACATCAAAGGTCTGGGAAAGTATCCACACCGGGATTTGAACTCGGGTCTCCTCGAGGAAAAAACATGCGATTTAGCGGCTGAGCCACCAGTTTGGTTCCTGTGCAGGACAGTTCCAGATGACCATAACAACCCAATGTCCTAAAGAAGAAGTCACTCCTGAATGCAGCCTGAAGGAAATGACAACACTCAGAGTTGCGGCAAGGTATTCACACTGGGATATGAACTCGGGTCTCCTCTGGGAAACAACAATCGATTTACCCGCTGAGCCACGGGATGGTTCCTATGAGGAACAGTTCTAGAAGACCATAAAAACTCAATGTCCTAAAGTAGCAGTCACTCTTGTATGCAGCCTGAAGAAAATGACAACCCTCACAGTTGCGGAAAAGTATCCACACCGGGATTTGAACCCTGGACTCATCGGGGAAAGAAACAGTGCTTTACCAAATGAGCCACAGGGATGGTACTTGCGGAAAGCAGTTCCAGATGACCATAACAACCCAATGTCCTCTTGGGCCTCCTCATTGACTGGAAGTACCTGCAATCCATCTTCTGCCAAACAGAGTCAATACGAACCCCGGGTACCTTACCAAAGGGGAACTCCTCAATAGCCAAATGGTTAAGGCGCGTGCCTACGATACCAAAGGTCATGAGATTGATTCCACCCTGTGCTAGAAACTTTGTGGATGGACTGGATGGACTGGATGGACTGGATGGACTGGATGGACTGGATGGACTGGATGGACTGGATGGACTGGATGGACTGGATGGACTGGATGGACTGGATGGACTGGATGGACTGGATGGAGACAAATCACAACGTCTGACTGTGCCGAAAGCTCAGATGGTGGACAGTGGGAGTGATGGAAGGGCAAGCTGTCTGCTCCTAGATTGATTGCAAAGTGGGGGCTGGCACTAACCTGCCTGTGTTTTAAAGCAGCGTTCTTGCAAAAAAAGAGCTGTTGGCAGTACCCATTGTTTTTTGAAAGGGTACTACCCCTTTTCCTTACAGGGGTTGCCTGTAAGATGCCCCCTTGCCCTTTTTTGGACATGCCTTGCATCAGCTCACAGTGGACCTTAGTCAATTGTTTAACAAAGACAGGCTTCTGTAGATAGCTTGAAAAAAACAAAAAACAATTTGTGAAGATGATTTGCAAAAGTAGCTTTTGGCGGTTTACCGTATCCTAAATATCAGTTACTCATTAATGCAGCCCCCCAAAAAAAGGCAACTACCACACAGCCTCGAAACTAGTCCATTTGGGGAAGAAACAAGGCAGTTTGCTGCATGCACCATAGAATAGACTTGTAAGGAGACCGGTTTTTGCTGACTCTAAATTAGCAGTGACTCTTGATGAGAGCCTGAAGAAAATGAAAACCCTCAAAGTTTTGGGTAAGTATCCAAACCGGGAATTGAACTGTGTCCTCCTCAGTGAAACAGCAAGCATTTTAGCCACTGAGCCACAGGGATGGCTCCTGTGAGGAGCTGTTCCAGATGACCTTAACAAACTAATGAAATACTGTAGCAGTCACACTTGAATGCAGCCTGAAGAAAATGACAACCCTCAAGGGTCTGGGAAAGTTTGCAAATGGGGATTTGAACTTGGGCCTCCTCTTGGAAACAACGAGTGATTTAGATTTTAAGCCACTGGGATGGTTCTGGTGTGGAACAGTTCCAAATGACCATAACAACCCAATGTCGTAAAGTAGCAGTGATTCTTGAAAACAGCCTGAAGAAAATTACAAACATCAAAGGTCTGGGAAAGTATCCACACCGGGATTTGAACTCGGGTCTCCTCGAGGAAAAAACAAGCGATTTAGCGGCTGAGCCACCAGTTTGGTTCCTGTGCAGGACAGTTCCAGATGACCATAACAACCCAATGTCGTAAAGAAGAAGTCACTCTTGAATGCAGCCTGAATAAAATGACAACACTCAGAATTGTGGCAAGGTATTCACACTGGGATATGAACTCGGGTCTCCTCTGGGAAACAACGTTCGATTTACCCGCTGAGCCACGGGATGGTTCCTATGAGGAACAGTTCTAGAAGACCATAAAAACTCAATGTCCTAAAGTAGCAGTCACTCTTGTATGCAGCCTGAAGAAAATGACAACCCTCACAGTTGCGGAAAAGTATCCACACCGGGATTTGAACCCTGGACTCATCGGGGAAAGAACCAGTGCTTTACCAACTGAGCCACAGGGATGGTATTTGTGGAAAGCAGTTCCAGATGACCATAACAACCCAATGTCCTCTTGGGCCTCCTCATTGACTGGAAGTACCTGCAATCCATCTTCTGCCAAACAGAGTCAATACGAACCCCGGGTACCTTACCAAAGGGGAACTCCTCAATAGCCAAATGGTTAAGGCGCGTGCCTACGATACCAAAGGTCGTGAGATCGATTCCAGCCTTTGCCGGAAACTTCGTGGATGGACTGGATGGACTGGATGGACTGGATGGACTGGATGGACTGGATGGACTGGATGGACTGGATGGACTGGATGGACTGGATGGACTGGATGGACTGGATGGACTGGATGGACTGGATGGAAAGCTGCATATCATGAGGTGGAGACAAATCACAATGTCTGACTGTGCCGAAAGCTCAGATGGTGGACAGTGGGAGTGATGGAAGGGCAAGCTGTCTGCTCCTAGATTGATTGCAAAGTGGGGGCTGGCGCTAACCTGCCTGTGTTTTAAAGCAGCGTTCTTGCAAAAAAAAAGGGCTGTTGGCAGTACCCATTGTTTTTTGAAAGGGTACTACTCCTTTTCCTTACAGGGGTTGCCTGTAAGATGCCCCCCTTGCCCTTTTTTGGACATGCATCAGCTCACAGTGGACCTTAGTCAATTGTTTAACCCTTTGCCTGCCAAGCATGTATGCTGTACGTTCTGGCAGGCAAGGGCTTTAACTGCCAAGCACGTACATTGTACGTTCTTGCAGTTTAAGATTTTGTACTCTGCATCAGCAGCTTTAGCCGCCTCTGCAGAGACTTTGCAGTGCTGACAGCCCCCTAGGCATCAAGGCTGGGGGGCTGTCATGTCGGTCCTGCAACAGGATTGTTGCAGGATCGACCTAAAATCGCAGAAAGAAGCAACTTACCAGCTCCTCCGTCTTCCTTCTGCTCTCTGCTTCTCTGGCGACGCCCACGCACTTCCTGGCTGCAGCGACTCATCACACACGCTGCTGAAAGAAGATTAGACTCTCTCTCCTGTTCCAGCAATGGTAAGTGGACTTTATTTGATAAATTACACACTACACAAACACTACATACACACTACACTACATTGTATAGATCTGTACAAAGTTACACAATCATTTTAGTAAAGATTTTTTATTTTTTTATTTTTTTGGAAAGTTATGTACACTTATTTGCACTTATTTTACACATATACACACTGTCACACCACTTTTAGAAGTGTATACACATGTATACACAAAAAACTCAGAAAGAGGGATTTTTTGTTTTTTTACTTTTTCATTTTACTAATTTGTGTTTTTTTTTACCCCTAAAAACCATTTGTTTTGGCAGCATGACTATTGGGTAATCGATTTTGGCCACTAATTATGCTGTTGGATCAGTAATTTAGTTATTTCATTGATTTACACAATTTTTGTGGTTTTATTGCAATTTTATCCCTGCATTATTTTTCCTTATGTATCTTTAGTATAGTTTTGCTGTTTGGTGCTTTGGTATAGAAAGATAGATTTTACTTTGTTTGATCCGTCAGAATATGTACTTTCCAAAAATGTATGCTGTTCTGGGGGCTTTTTACAGTTTGGGGGTCTTACAACACATAACGTAAAGTTGGGGTACTGTTTTCAGCAGCTTAGTTGGCTAGTGTGAAAATTCATATGCATGTTTTTCATTTGGGGTCCGTACACACCACATACTTTGGTAAATCTATGCATATTGGGCATCAAGCTATTCATCAGACCTCTGACGTCCATATTTAGGGTGATTTTTCTTTGTACGTAAAACATTGTGTGCGAAAAATGCGGCAAACTGCAGCATTTTTAGGCAATTTTCAGAAATGTTGTAAAAACCTCTAAGTTTAGAAAAGCTTTGCAGTTTGGTAGTTTGGTGTAGAAAGACGTCTTTATCTTTGTTGGATTCGTCAGAATGTTTACTTTCCAAAAACATATGATTTTGGGGGGTCTTTGCTGTAAGGAGGGTCTTGAGGCACATAATATGAAGTCAATGGTCTATGTTCACAGAAGGCGAATCGGCAGCGGAGTAAACTCATATGCACTATTTTTATTTGGGGTCTGCACATGCCAGCTGCCTTGGTGTATCTATGCATATTGAGCATCAAACTGTTCAGTAGTCCCTTGGCATCAATATTTATGTTATTTTACAATTGTATGCAAGAAATTGGGTGAGATAAATGCGGCCAATTGCAATATTTTTAGGCGATTTTCAAAAATGTAAAAACCGTTGCTTTTATTGCCAAATTTAGGAAAGACTTGCGACTTGGTACTTTGGAGTACAAGGACATGTATACCCAATTTGGGTTTGTGGGAATGTGTACTTTCCAAAAATATATGGTTTTCTGGGGTGAACTTTTTTCTAGATTTGCCCCTCTCAAAACAATGTAAATGTGTTGATTTTGCAGTATCTGAAATGACAGATGGGGGTCTTCTTTTGGGTCCCCTATATGCCACATGCTTAGGTACACCTATACATATTGGGCATCAAACTGTTCAGAGGACCCTAAGCTTTCATATTTGTGGTGATTTCTCTTGATACTTAAAAGTATGTGGGTAATACGATGCTGCAGGGTAGAAATTTTGAGCTGATTTTTGGAAATGTCACCGAAATCACCACATTTAGGAATGATTTGCGGCTTGGTACTTTGGAGTACAAAGACATGCATACCCAATTTAGATTCGTGGGAATGTGTACTTCCTGAAAATATATGGTTTTCTGGGGTGAACTTACTTTTTTCTACTTTTGCCCCCCCCCAAAACAATGTAAATGTGTTGATTTTGCAGTACCTGAAATGACAGACCATATGGGGGTCTTCCTTTTGGGGCCCCTGTATGCCACGTGCTTGGGTACACCTATACATATTGGGCATCAAACTGTTCAGAGGACCCTAGGCTTTCATATTTGGGGTGATTTCTCTTGATACCTAAAAGTATGTGGTTAATACGATGCTGCATTGTAGAAATTTTGAGGTGATTTTTGGAAACGTCGCCAAAATCACCAAATTTAGGAATGGTTTGCGGTTTGGTACTTTGGAGTACAAAGACATGCATGCCCAATTTAGATTCGTGGGAATGTGTAGTTTCCGAAAATATATGGTTTTCTGGGGTGAACTTACCCTTTTCTACTTTTGCCCCCCCCCAAACGATGTAAATGTCTTGATTTTGCAGTATCTGAAATGGCAGACCATATGGGGGTCTTCTTTTGGGTCCCCTATATGCCACGTGCTTGGGTACACCTATACATATTGGGCATCAAACTGTTCAGAGGACCCTAAGCTTTCATAATTGGGGTGATTTCTCTTGATACCTAAAAGTATGTGGGTAATACGATGCTGCAGGGTAGAAATTTTGAGGTGGTTTTTGGAAATGTCGCCAAAATCACCACATTTAGGAATGATTTGCAGCTTGGTACTTTGTAGTACAAAGACACGCATACCCAATTTAGATTCGTGGGAATGTGTACTTTCCGAAAATATATTGTTTTCTGGGGTGAACATAATTTTTTCTACTTTTGCCCCCCCCCAAAACAATGTAAATGTGTTGATTTTGCAGTACCTGAAATGACAGACCATATGGGGGTCTTCCTTTTGGGGCCCCTGTATGCCACGTGCTTGGGTACACTTATACATATTGGGCATCAAACTGTTCAGAGGACCCTAGGCTTTCATATTTGGGGTGATTTCTCTTGATACCTAAAAGTATGTGGGTAATACGATGCTGCAGGGTAGAAATTTTGAGGTGGTTTTTGGAAATGTCGCCAAAATCACCAAATTTAGGAATGGTTTGCGGCTTGGTACTTTGGAGTACAAAGACATGCATACCCAATTTAGATTCGTGGGAATGTGTACTTCCTGAAAATATATGGTTTTCTGGGGTGAACTTACTTTTTTCTACTTTTGCCCCCCCCCAAAACAATGTAAATGTGTTGATTTTGCAGTACCTGAAATGACAGACCATATGGGGGTCTTCCTTTTGGGGCCCCTGTATGCCACGTGCTTGGGTACACCTATACATATTGGGCATCAAACTGCTCACAGGACCCTAGGCTTTCATATTTGGGGTGATTTCTCTTGATACCTAAAAGTATGTGGTTAATACGATGCTGCATTGTAGAAATTTTGAGGTGATTTTTGGAAACGTCGCCAAAATTACCAAATTTAGGAATGGTTTGCGGCTTGGTACTTTGGAGTACAAAGACATGCATGCCCAATTTAGATTCGTGGGAATGTGTAGTTTCCGAAAATATATGGTTTTCTGGGGTGAACTTACCCTTTTCTACTTTTGCCCCCGCCCAAACTATGTAAATGTCTTGATTTTGCAGTATCTGAAATGGCAGACCATATGGGGGTCTTCTTTTGGGGCCCCTATATGCCAAGTGCTTTGGTACACCTATACATATTGGGCATGAAACTGTTCAGAGGACCCTAAGCTTTCATAATTGGGGTGATTTCTCTTGATACCTAAAAGTATGTGGGTAATACGATGCTGCAGGGTAGAAATTTTGAGGTGGTTTTTGGAAATGTCGCCAAAATCACCAAATTTAGGAATGGTTTGCGGCTTGGTACTTTGGAGTACAAAGACATGCATACCCAATTTAGATTCGTGGGAATGTGTACTTCCTGAAAATATATGGTTTTCTGGGGTGAACTTACTTTTTTCTACTTTTGCCCCCCCCCCAAAACAATGTAAATGTGTTGATTTTGCAGTACCTGAAATGACAGACCATATGGGGGTCTTCCTTTTGGGGCCCCTGTATGCCACGTGCTTGGGTACACCTATACATATTGGGCATCAAACTGCTCACAGGACCCTAGGCTTTCATATTTGGGGTGATTTCTCTTGATACCTAAAAGTATGTGGTTAATACGATGCTGCATTGTAGAAATTTTGAGGTGATTTTTGGAAACGTCGCCAAAATTACCAAATTTAGGAATGGTTTGCGGCTTGGTACTTTGGAGTACAAAGACATGCATGCCCAATTTAGATTCGTGGGAATGTTTAGTTTCCGAAAATATATGGTTTTCTGGGGTGAACTTACCCTTTTCTACTTTTGCCCCCCCAAACGATGTAAATGTCTTGATTTTGCAGTATCTGAAATGGCAGACCATATGGGGGTCTTCTTTTGGGGCCCCTATATGCCAAGTGCTTTGGTACACCTATACATATTGGGCATGAAACTGTTCAGAGGACCCTAAGCTTTCATAATTGGGGTGATTTCTCTTGATACCTAAAAGTATGTGGGTAATACGATGCTGCAGGGTAGAAATTTTGAGGTGGTTTTTGGAAATATCGCCAAAATCACCAAATTTAGGAATGATTTGCAGCTTGGTACTTTGTAGTACAAAGACACGCATACCCAATTTAGATTCGTGGGAATGTGTACTTTCCGAAAATATATGGTTTTCTGGGGTGAACTTACTTTTTTCTACTTTTGCCCCCCCCCAAAACAATGTAAATGTGTTGATTTTGCAGTACCTGAAATGACAGACCATATGGGGGTCTTCATTTTGGGGCCCCTGTATGCCACGTGCTTGGGTACACCTATACATATTGGGCATCAAACTGTTCAGAGGACCCTAGGCTTTCATATTAGGAGTGATTTCTCTTAATACCTAAAAGTATGTGGGTAATACGATGCTGCAGGATAGAAATTTTGAGGTGGTTTTTGGAAATGTCGCCAAAATCACCAAATTTAGGAATGGTTTGTGGCTTGGTACTTTGGAGTACAAAGACATGCATACCCAATTTAGATTCGTGGGAATGTGTACTTCCTGAAAATATATGGTTTTCTGGGGTGAACTTACTTTTTTCTACTTTTGCCCCCCCCAAAACAATGTAAATGTGTTGATTTTGCAGTACCTGAAATGACAGACCATATGGGGGTCTTCCTTTTGGGGCCCCTGTATGCCACGTGCTTGGGTACACCTATACATATTGGGCATCAAACTGTTCAGAGGAACCTAGGCTTTCATATTTGGGGTGATTTCTCTTGATACCTAAAAGTATGTGGGTAATACGATGCTGCAGGGTAGAAATTTTGAGGTGATTTATGGAAATGTCGCCAAAATCACCAAATTTAGGAATGGTTTGCGGTTTGGTACTTTGGAATACAAAGACATGCATACCCAATTTAGATTCGTGGGAATGTGTACTTTCCGAAAATATATGGATTTTTGGGGTGAACTTACTTTTTTCTACTTTTGACCCCCCTAAAACGATGTAAATGTCTTGATTTTGCTGTACCTGAAATGACAGACCATATGGGGGTCTTTGTTTTGGGGCCCCTGTATGCCACGTGCTTGGGTACACCTATACATGTTGGGCATCAAACTGTTCAGTGGAGCCTAGGCTTTCATATTTGGGGTGATTTCTCTTGATACCTAAAAGTCTGTGGGTAATACGATGCTGCAGGGTAGAAATTTTGAGGTGATTTTTGGAAATGTCACCGAAATCACCACATGTAGGAATGATTTGCAGCTTGGTACTTTGTAGTACAAAGACATGCAAAAACATGCATACCCAATTTAGAAATATATATAATTTACCCAATTTTCCGAAAATATATGGTTTTCTGGGGTGAACTTAATTTTTTCTACTTTTACCACCACAAAATGATGCAAATGTGTTGATTTTGCAGTATCTGGAATTACAGAACTGATAGCTCAAATGAGGTGTCTACATTTTAGGGCCCCTATATGTCACATGTTTGGGTACACCTATATATATTGGGCATCAAATTGTTCAGCGGACCCCAGGCTTTCATATTTGGGGTGTTTTACATTGATACCTAATGATTTGTGGGAGATATGATTCTGTAGATTGGAAGCTTTGAGGTAATTTTTCAAAAAATTTCACCAATTTCTATAAAACATTATAACTTTAGGAAACAATTGCAACTTGGTAGTTTGGAGTACAACAATATATTTACCCATTTTTTATTCACCAGAATCTGTTCTTTCTAATAATGGGTAGTTTTCTAGGGTAAACCTACTGTTAGTGGAATGTTTGGCCTTGAAAGCAGAAGTATGCCGTTTGGGGAGTGGTGCTTTGGAAATTTGGTTGTATACTGCTTGTAGATTTTGATCTATACAAGTGAGAAATCTCCATAAAACGATATATATTTGGTATTGCCACATTCAGGAGACATAGACCTTTCCAAATAGGCTGTGTTCTCATACATAAAGTAATTGATGTTTCTGATACATGTGATTGTTCTTTGTGAAACATGATTTTTTTCACTTTATTGGACACTTAGAAGCCAATATTTTTTTACAGAAGTAGAATTACACCAAAATTCCTGCATATTTTGAAAGTTCAGGTTGTCCTGAAAAAAACAATATATTGTTTTGCTGGGTAAACTAAAAGACCGCCACAGGAAAGTGAAAGAGTGCAAAATATCTAAAAACTGCTTGGCAGTAGATGTTCGCATCTAGGACAAAACGGCTGGCAGGGAAAGGGTTAACAAAGACAGGCTTCTGTAGATAGCTTGAAAAAAAACAATTTGACAACCCTCAAGGGTCTGGGAAAGTTTGCAAATGGGGATTTGAACTTGGGCCTCCTCTTGGAAACAACAAATGATTTAGATTTTAAGCCACTGGGATGGTTCTGGTGTGGAACCGTTCCAAATGACCATAACAACCCAATGTCGTAAAGTAGCAGTGATTCTTGAATACAGCCTGAAGAAAATTACAAACATCAAAGGTCTGGGAAAGTAGCCACACCGGGATTTAAACTCGGGTCTCCTCGAGGAAGAAACAATCGATTTAGTGGCTGAGTCACCAGTTTGGTTCTTGTGCAGGACTGTTCCAGATGACCATAACAACCCAATGTCCTAAAGAAGAAGTCACTCTTGAATGCAGCCTGAAGAAAATGACAACACTCAGAGTTGCAGCAAAGTATTCACACTGGGTTATGAACTTGGGTCTCCTCTGGGAAACAACAATCGATTTACCCGCTGAGCCACCAGATGGTTCCTATGAGGAACAGTTCTAGAAGACCATAAAAACTCAATGTCCTAAAGTAGCAGTCAATCTTGTATGCAGCCTGAAGAAAAAGACAACCCTCACAGTTGCGGGAAAGTATCCACACCGGGATTTGAACCCTGGACTCATCGGGGAAAGAACCAGTGCTTTACCAACTGAGCCACAGGGATGGTACTTGTGGAAAGCAGTTCCAGATGACCATAAAAATCCAATGTCCTTTTGGGCCTCTTCATTGACTGGAAGAACCTGCAATCCATCTTCCGCCATAAAGAGTCAATACGAATCCCGGGTACCTTACCAAAGGGGAACTCCTCAATAGCCAAATGGTTAAGGCGCGTGCCTACGATACCAAAGGTCGTGAGATCGATTCCAGCCTGTGCCGGAAACTTTGTGGATGGACTGGATGGACTGGATGGAAAACTGCATATCATGAGGTGGAGACAAATCACAATGTCTGACTGTGCCTAAATCTCAGATGGTGGACAGTGGGAGTGATGGAAGGGCAAGCTGTCTGCTCCTTGATGGATTGCAAAGTGAGGGCTGGAGCAAACCTGCCTGTGTTTTAAAGTAGCGTTCTTGCAAAAAAAGGGCTGTTGGCAGTACCCATTGTTTTTTGAAAGGGTACTACCCCTTTTCCTTACAGGGGCAGCCTGTAAGATGCCCCCCTTGCCCTTTTTTTGACATGCCTTGCATCAGCTCGCAGTGGACCTTAGTCAATTGTTTAACAAAGAAAGGCTTCTGTAGATAGCTTGAAAAAAACAATTTGAGAAGATGATTTGAAAAAGTAGCTTTCGGCGGTTTACCGTATCCTAAATATCAGTTACTCATTAATGCAGCCCCCCCAAAAAAAGGCAACTACCACACAGCCTGGAAACTAGTCCATTTGGGGAAGAAACAAGGCAGTTTGCTGCATGCACCATAGAATAGACTTGTAAGGAGACCGGTTTTTGCTGACTCTAAATTAGCAGTCACTCTTGATGGCAGCCTGAAGAAAATGAAAACCCTCAAAGTTTTGGGAAAGTATCCAAACCGGGAATTGAACTATGACCTCCTCGGTAAAAGAGCAAGCTTTTTAGCCACTGAGCCACAGGGATGGCTCCTGTGAGGAGCTGTTCCAGATGACCTTAACAAACTAATGTAATACTGTAGTAGTCACACTTGAATGCAGCCTGAAGAAAATAACAACCCTCAAGGGTCTGGGAAAGTTTGCAAATGGTGATTTGAACTTGGGCCTCCTCTTGGAAACAACGAGTGATTTCGATTTTAAGCCACTGGGATGGTTCTGGTGTGGAACAGTTCCAAATGACCATAACAACCCAATGTCGTAAAATAGCAGTAATTATTGAATACAGCCTGAAGAAAATTACAAACATCAAAGGTCTGGGAAAGTATCCACACCGGGATTTGAACTCGGGTCTCCTCGAGGAAAAAAAAAGTGATTTAGCGGCTGAGCCACCAGTTTGGTTCCTGTGCAGGACAGTTCCAGATGACCATAACAATCCAATGTCCTAAAGAATAAGTCACTCTTGAATGCAGCCTGAAGAAAATGACAACAATAAGAGTTGCGGCAAAGTATTCACACTGGGATATGAACTCGGTTCTCCTCTGGGAAACAACGATCGATTTACCCGCTGAGCCACGGGATGGTTCCTATGAGAAACAGTTCTAGAAGACCATAAAAACTCAATGTCCTAAAGTAGCAGTCACTCTTGTATGCAGCATGAAGAAAATGACAACCCCCACGGTTGAGGGAAAGTATCCACACCGGGATTTGAACCCTGGACTTGTCAGGGAAAAAACCAGTGCTTTACCAACTGAGCCACAGGGATGGTACTTGTGGAAAGCAGTTCCAGATGACCATAACAACCCAATGTCCTCTTCATTGACTGGAAATACCTGCAATCCATCTTCTGCCTAACATAGTCAATACGAACCCCGGGTACTGTACCAAAGGGGAACTCCTCAATAGCCAAATGTTTAAGGCACGTGCCTACGATACCAAAGGTCGTGAGATCGATTCCAGCATGTGCCGGAAACTTACTGGATGGACGGACGGACGGACGGACTGGATGGATGGACGGACTGGATGAAGAAAATTACAAACATTTAAGGTCTGGGAAAGTATCCACACAGGGATTTGAACTCGGGTCTCCTAGAGGAAAAAACAAGCGATTTAGCGGCTGAGCCACCAGTTTGGTTCATGTGCAGGACAGTTCCAGATGACCATAACAACCCAATGTCCTAAAGAAGAAGTCACTCTTGAATGCTGCCTGAAGAAACAGACAACCCTCATAGTTGCGGGAAAGTATTCACACTGGGATATGAACTCAGGTCTCCTCTGGAAAACAACGATCGATTTAGCCGCTGAGCCACGGATTGTTCCTATGAGGAACATTTCTAGAAGACCATAAAAACTCAATGTCCTAAAGTAGCAGTCACTCTTGTATGCATTCTGAAGAAAATGACAACCCTCACAGTTGTGGGAAAGTATCCACGCCGGGATTTGAACCCTGGACTCATTGGGGAAAGAACCAGTGCTTTACCAACTGAGCCACAGGGATGGTACTTGTGGAAAGCAGTTCCAGATGACCATAAAAACCCAATGTCCTTTTGGGCCTCTTCATTGACTGGAAGTACCTGCAATCCATCTTCCACCATACAGAGTCAATACGAATCCCGGGTACCTTACCAAAGGGGAACTCCTCAATAGCCAAATGGTTAAGGCGCGTGCCTACGATACCAAAGGTCGTGAGATCGATTCCAGCCAGTGCTGGAAACTTTGTGGATGGACTGGATGGACTGGATGGAAAACTGCATATCATGAGGTGGAGACAAATCACAATGTCTGACTGTGCCTAAAGCTCAGACAGTGGGAGTGATGGAAGGGCAAGCTGTCTGCTCCTAAATGGATTGCAAAGTGGGGGCTGGCGCTAACCTGCCTGTGTTTTAAAGTAGCGTTCTTGAAAAAAAAAGGGCTGTTTGCAGTACCCAATCTTTTTTGAAAGGGTACTACCCCTTTTCCTTACAGGGGCAGACTGTAAGATGCCCTGCTTGCCCTTTTTTGGGCATGCCTTGCATCAGCTCGCAGTGGACCTTAGTCAATTGTTTAACAAAGACAGGCTTCTGTAGATAGCTTGAAAAAAACAATTTGAGAAGATGATTTGCAAAAGTAGCTTTCGGCGGTTTACCGTATCCTAAATTTCAGTTACTCATTAATGCAGCCCCCCCAAAAAAAGGCAACTACCACACAGCCTGGAAACTAGTCCATTTGGGGAAGAAACAAGGCAGTTTGCTGCATGCACCATAGAATAGACTTGTAAGGAGACCGGTTTTTGCTGACTCTAAATTAGCAGTCACTCTTGATGGCAGCCTGAAGAAAATGAAAACCCTCAAAGTTTTGGGTAAGTATCCAAACCAGGAACTGAACTATGGCTTTCTCGTAAAAGAGCAAGCTTTTTAGCCACTGAGCCACAGGGATGGCTCCTGTGAGGAGCTGTTCCAGATGACCTTAACAAACTAATGTAATACTGTAGCAGTCACACTTGAATGCAGCCTGAAGAAAATGACAACCCTCAAGGGTCTGGGAAAGTTTGCAAATGGGGATTTGAACTTGGGCCTCCTCTTGGAAACAACGAGTGATTTCGATTTTAAGCCACTGGGATGGTTCTGGTGTGGGACAGTTCCAAATGACCATAACAACCCAATGTCGTAAAGTAGCAGTAATTCTTGAATACAGCCTGAAGAAAATTACAAAGATCACAGGTCTGGGAAAGTATCCACACCGGGATTTGAACTCGGGTCTCCTCAAGGAAAAAAAAGCGATTTAGCGGCTGAGCCACCAGTTTGGTTCCTGTGCAGGACAGTTCCAGATGACCATAACAATCCAATGTCCTAAAGAATAAGTCACTCTTGAATGCAGCCTGAAGAAAATGACAACACTCAGAGTTGCGGGAAAGTATTCACACTAGAATATGAACTCAGGTCTCTTCTGGGAAACAACGATCGATTTACCCGCTGAGCCATGGGATGGTTCCTATGAGAAGCAGTTCTAGAAGACCATAAAAACTCAATGTCCTAAAGGAGCAGTCACACTTGTATGCAGCCTGAAGAAAATTACAACACTCACAGTTGAACGAAAGTATCCACACCGGGATTTGAACCCTGGACTCATCGGGGAAAGAACCAGTGCTTTACCAACTGAACCACAGGAATGGTACTTGTGGAAAGCAGTTCCAGATGACCATAACAACCCAATGTCCTTTTGGGCCTCTTCACGGACTGGAAGTACCTGCAATCCATCTTCTGCCAAGCAAAGTAAGGTACCCGGGAGTCAATACGAATCCCGGGTACCTTACCTAAGGGGAACTCCTCAATAGCCAAATGGTTAAGGCGCATGCCTACGATACCAAAAGTCGTGAGATCGATTCCAGCCTGTGCCGGAAACTTCGTGGATGGGCTTGATGGGCTAGATGGACTGGATGGAAAGCTGCATATCATGAGGTGGAGACAAATCACAATGTCTGACTGTGCCGAAAGCTCAGAGGGTAGACAATGGGAGTGATGGAAGGGCAAGCTGTCTGCTCCTAGATTGATTGCAAAGTGGGGGCTGGCGCTAACCTGCCTGTGTTTTAAAGCAGTGTTCTTGCAAAAAAAAAGGGTTGTTGGCAGTACTCATTGTTTTTTGAAAGGGTACTACCCCTTTTCCTTACAGGGGTTGCCTGTAAGATGCCCCTCTTGCCCTTTTTTGGACATGCCTTGCACCAGCTCGCAGTGGACCTTACTCAATTGTTTAACAAAGACAGGCTTCTGTAGATAGCTTGAAAAAAACAATTTGAGAAGATGATTTGCAAAAGTAGCTTTCTATGGTTTACCGTATCCTCAATATCAGTTACTCATTAATGCAGCCCCCCCAAAAAAAGGCAACTGCCACACAACCTCGAAACTAGTCCATTTGGGGAAGAAACAAGGCAGTTTGCTGCATACACCATAGAATAGACGTGTAAGGAAATCGGTTTTTGCTGACTCTAAATTAGCAGTCACTCTTGATGGCAGCCTGAACAAAATGAAAACCCTCAAAGTTTTGGGAAAGTATCCAAAGCGGGAATTGAACTATGGCCTCCTCGGGTAAACAGCAAGCGTTTTAGCCACTGAGCCACAGGGATGGCTCCTGTGGGAAGCTGTTCCAGATGACCTTAACAAACTAACGTAATACAGTAGCAGTCACACTTGAATGTAGCCTGAAGAAAATGACAACCCTCAAGGGTCTGGGAAAGTTTGCAAATGGGGATTTGAACTTGGGCCTCCTCTTGGAAACAACGAGTGATTTCGATTTTAAGCCACTGGGATGGTTCTGGTGTGGAACAGTTCCAAATGACCATAACAACCCAATGTCGTAGCGTAGCAGTGATTCTTGAATACAGCCTGAAGAACATTACAAACATCAAAGGTCTGGGAAAGTATCCACACCGGGATTTGAACTCGGGTCTCCTCGAGGAAAAAACAAGCTATTTAGCGGCTGAGCCACCAGTTTGGTTCCTGTGCAGGACAGTTCCAGATGACTATAACAACCCAATGTCCTAAAGAAGAAGTCACTCTTGAATGCAGCCTGAAGAAAATGACAACACTCAGAGTTGCGGCAAAGTATTCACACTGGGATATGAACTCAGTTCTCCTCTGGGAAACAACGATCGATTTACCCGCTGAGCCACGGGATGGTACCTATGAGAAACAGTTCTAGAAGACCATAAAAACTCAATGCCCTAAAGTAGCAGTCACTCTTGTATGCAGCCTGAAGAAAATGACAACCCCCACAGTTGAGGGAAAGTATCCACACCGGGATTTAAACCCTGGACTATTCGGGGAAAGAACCAGTGCTTTACCAACTGAGCCACAGGGATGGAACTTGTGGAAAGCAGTTCCAGATGACCATAACAACCCAATGTCCCCTTCATTGACTGGAAGTACCTGCAATCCATCTTCTGCCTAACATAGTCAATACGAACCCCGGGTACTGTACCAAAGGGGATCTCCTCAATAGCCAAATGGTTAAGGCGCTTGCCTACGACACCAAAGGTCGTGAGATCGTGAGAATACTTCGTGTATGGACTGGATGGAAAGCTGCATATCATGAGGTGGAGACAAATCACAATGTCTGCCTGTGCCAAAAGCTCCGATGGTGGACAGTGGGAGTGATGGAGGGCAAGTTGTCTGCTCCTAGATTGATTGCAAAGTGGGGGCTGGCGCGAACCTGCCTGTGTTGTAAAGCAGCGTTCTTAAAAAAAAAAAAAAAAGGGCTGTTGGCAGTACCCATTGTTTTTTGAAAGGGTACTACCCCTTTTCCTTACATTGGTTGCCGGTAAGATGCCCCCTTGCCCTTTTTTGGACATGCCTTGCATCAGCTCGCAGTGGACTTTAGTCAATTGTTTAACAAAGACAGGCTTCTGTAGATAGAATAGATGTGTAAGGTGGCTGGTTTTTGCTGACTCTAAAGTTGCAGTCACTCTTGAATGCAGCCTGAAGAAAATGAAAAACCTTAAAGTTCTGGGAAAGTATCCAGATCGGGATTTGTTCCAGATGACCATAACAACCCAATGTCCTCTTGGGCCGCTTTATTAAGTGCCAGTACCGGCAGTCCATTTTCCGCCCAACAGATTCAAAATGAACCATGGTACCTCATGATAGATGGCTCCCGAATGGTCAAGTGGTAAGAACCCCCCCTGCCCTTTCTGGGGCATGTATTGCATCAGCTCACAGTGGACCTTAGTCAATTGTTTAACAAAGACAGGCTTCTGTTGATAGCTTGAAAAAAACATTTGAGAAGCTGATTAGCAAAGGCAGCTTTGGTGCTTTACCGAATCAAAAAAATTAACAGGCAACTTCAGCACAGGCTCAAACCCAGGCCATTTGGGGGAAGAAACAAGGAAATTTGCTGCATGTGCCATAGAAAAGACATGTGGGGGAGATTTTTTTGCTGACTCTAAATTAGCAGTCACTCTTGAATGCAGCCTGAAGAAAATGACAATGCTCAAAGGTCTGGGAAAGTATCCACACTGGGATTTGAACTTGGGTTTCCTCTAGGAAACAACCAGCACTTTAACCACTGCAACACAGGGATAGTTCTTGTGGAAAGCAGTTCCAGATGACCATAACAACCCAATGTCCTCTTGGGTCTTTTCATTGACTGGGAGGACCGGCAGTCTATTACAACTGAATGTCTCTTTGAAACCATAAATACAAAGGTAACCAATGGCTCAGCAAAGAAGGAGCTAAAGAATGCATCTAGGTGGATAGGTCCCACCCAGGATTCGAACCCGGGACTCCAAGATTATAAACCAGTCACCTTACATGCGGCACCACTCTATATGGAGCTGCCTCCACATGACCATTACAACCGAATGTCTTTTTGAAACCTTAAATACAAAGGGAACCAATGGTTTAGCAAAGAAAGAGCCAAAGCATTTATCCAGGTGGATAGGTCGCACCCAGGATTTGAACCGGGGACTAAAGGACCATAACCCAGTCACCTTATGTGCTGCACCACAGGGTCTACTCTATATGGAGCACTGCCTCCAGATGACCATTACAACCGAATGTCTCCTTGTGCCGGCAGGGGATCTTCTGCCTAACAAAGTCAATATGCACCCTAGAACCCCTAGTAAAAGAGCCATTCTGGGTAACCAAGTGGTTAAGGTGTCTGCCTACGGTGCACATGGCCATGCATTTGATTCCCACCCTTGCCTGGTGTAGCTTGTTGGTCTGAGGAAGTTGGTCAGATTGTGCATTGATTAGTAGTATTTGCTGCCAGGAGACAAAGAGCCGATGGATCCATGGAAGTTGTTGCCTGGAAATAGAGAACATGAAGAACTTGTGGAAGTAGTGGCCTGGGGAAAGAGAACATGAAGAACTTGTGGAAGTTACTGCCTGTGGACAGAGAGCACAAAGAACCTGTGGAAGTTGCTGCCTTGGGACAAAGAACACGAAGAACCTTTGGAAGTTGCTGCCTAGAGGAAGAGCACCATGTCAATCAAAGGAAGTTGGTGAAAGAGGGAAGGGAGAGCTGCCACAAAGGTGGAGCCAGAGGAGGCCTGCCTGTGATAGAACGGGGGTCTTGCTGAAAAAAATGGTGCTTGGCAGCAGCTCTTGTGGAGTGAAACTGTATTTGGCTGCCGTTTGTCTTACAGGGCTGCCCCCTTTTAACCCACCCAGGTATCTGCTTTGGGTGGTTCCCTATCTGGCCTCCTCCCTTTCTATGATAGCCAAGTATCTGCTTCTGGGCTGGGCTTCCCCATCTAGCACCTTGCCCATACCTTGCCCTTGTATCAACTTGGAGGTCCCCATATGGAAAAGCACCCTCTGCCACCCACTAACTCCCCCCACTGCCCTTTTTTTGGGGGGTTTGCATAGCATCAGCCTGGGGTTAATCTTGGGAATTGCTTATTCAGAACAGTGCTCTATACAGGGCTAGAAAAAAACATTTTGGAAGCCAAGATTTGGTGATTTACCCAGCCCAAAGTATAGGTTACTCATTAACCCATGTCTCTTTTAAACCTTAAATTCAAAGACAACAAAGAAGGCAGCTTAAAGGGGAACTAAAGTCTTAAATAGAATAATGCTAGAAATGCTGTATTTTGTATACTAAACAAAACAAACATAAACTTACTGCACCAAAAGCTTAATAAAAAAATGATTTATGCTTTCAAAGTTGGCTTCAGGGGGGGTCATCATCTTGTTACTTTGTTAAATATCTTTGCAAGACCAAGAACATGCACATGTTCAGTGGGGTCTGGGCTTCTGTTGGGAGTTTAAGCTCTTAAGTATTATCATATATTATCCAAACAGCACAAGTCAAATAATTTCTGCCATAGAAGATGATACAGCAAGACAGATTAATAAACAGACCATGTCGACTGTAATGGGTTTCTTTGAAAGTATGATTGTTTCCCTGCAGAGCAGCTATGGACCGTCTGAAGTTTTTTATCCACAGCAGTCAAAGCAAGTAAAACAAATGGAGAATTTCACAGCAAACATTCAGGTTTCTTATAAAATCAGTACACATTTTTAAATTAAAGTATATTGAGTTCCGGGGGGCGGACCCTAAAGATGGCCGCATTGTAGCCGAGCTCCCGCATCAGGAAGAAAAATCCTGAGCCATCACCCTCAGCCAAGCACGAGAGTGACAAAATTCCACTCCACCTGATACGGGAATAGTGAGGGTAAAGGGAAGATTCCATCTCCCGGCTCATCCCTCCATTGCAGCCCCAGAACGAACTGTGACACATCGCAGAATCAGGCCGCAGGCTCAGGCCTGCAGTAGGAAACATCCGGCACTACAGGCTTACCTGACACAGGAACGCAAGCAGCACGGAGGCACCCAGCAGCAGAGATCTTGCAAATAATCTACCCGCCGCACGACCCTACGGCAAAGTGGAGGAAGCTCCGAATCCACACGGTGCGATAACAGCGTGTCGGAATCACTGACGCACGTGGCGAGATTAGCCACGGACCCGGACCGGGGCCCCCTGTTCTCATAGCCACATACAACATAGGCTGAAAGTACTATTTGGGTCAACTAGGCCTTCTGGACCCAAGTCTGGCCACAGCAGGCCACGATACCTGATTTGACCATCCAGATAACCAGTCCAGGACTTTAACCCTGCATAAAGAGCCTAGCTCACCTCCCTCAAGCCGACAATACTGAAGGCTACGCTATCATAGTACATACCCCACATATACAGGGGACACACTGAACGCCACCACGCTCATGTAACTGCATACCACGACCACCTCTCCTCTGCCTTATCACAGGAAACTTATAACCTGACCACAGACAATCAAATTACAAGTGACAGACCTGCTCTAGTAAAGACAACAACACAAACCAACTACAACATCTCTCCACAAACCCAGGTGTAAAACATGGATAAATATCTGGGCCATTCAGCATCCAAATCGCAACGACAACTGAATGCCAAGGTCAAGGGGAAAAAAGGATCACAAGACTGTGACGCACTAGAATCTGAATCAGAAACGTCTAATCCGCCCATGTCGCCACAAATCCAAATACAAGACCTAACGCAACTGCTAGGACCCCTATTAGACCAAAAACTAGCGGGTATAAAAGAGTCTATCACAGAGGTACTCCAACAATTAACCAACCGGTCACAAAGATTGAACGAAGCTGAACAATGGATCAGTACCCTGGAAGACGAATTAGACAAAATGCAAAAGACAGTGGACACACAACAACAGGAAATCACTATTCTGGCCGAAAAGGTGGATGACCTTGAAAACAGAAGCAGGCGCAATAACCTCAGGATTGTAGGAATCCCGGAATCAATCAAGGGAACAGAACTTGAACTTCTGCTGACCACAAAAATCCCGACCTTACTCAACATGAGTGAATCACAATCTAACTTCATAATAAAAAGATTCCACCGAATTGGCCCCCCACCTACCACTGCTGAAGCTAGACCAAGACAAGTCATCTTCAAGCTACTCAATTATGCAGATAAAGTCAACATACTGACAGCTTACAGAAAATTTACTTTACAGTATGAAAACTTTACAGTATGAAAACAACCGCATACTGATCTTCCAAGACTTTTCCGCCTCGGTAACGTCAAAACGGAAGGAGTTCTCACCAGTTTGTACAAACCTCTTTACCACGGGATTCCGTTTTTCCCTACTGTTTCCTGCAAGACTAAAGATAATGGATAAAGACACTGGAAAGCCCACATTTTTTGATAACCCTAAACAAGCCATGGCATACTATAAAGAAAAGATATCAGTCACCTGAACAATCCTGATTTTATTTTGATGTTATTTTACAGAGACTATACTCACCATTGAAAGATTTCACTCATCGCTACTTATATGGTGTAAATTAACACCTACTTTGAACATCAGTTATTAAGTTCCGAAGTTCTGCATTCCAAACTGCCTCAACTGAACTTAACCTCTTAAGGCAGAGAGAGAGAGGTGACTTACATTTTCTTAATTTCGCTCCTTCCCTCCCTCTTCCCACCACCCCTTTCCCCATGATACTGAACTCCCTATACCTTACTTTTTCTTTCTTACCTAATTGTTTTATTTTCTTCTTCTTTTTATCTTATCATAATGTTGATATTGATGTTGATATTTACAGCTCTAATACTTTCCTGTATACCAGAAATGACTCATGATACATTACAGCACCTTCAACCCCAATTCCAGAAGTGCAAGTCTGCTCGCTGGGACAGACTTGACTTCCACACTATTCTATTCCATACTGCACCCTGCCCCAGGCAGGGAGTGGGTTAAAACACCCAAATGCCTAAATTATAAAATGACTACTCCCGTAACAGAGACATTTAGTAACGATCTCCAAATACTCTCCTGGAACGTAGGAGGACTAAATTCCCCGATAAAAAGGAGAAAAGTAGTTGATAAATTGAAAAGAGAAAAAGCCCAAATAATTCTCCTACAAGAAACCTATTGGCATAAAAAAGACAATCAAACGCTAAAAGACAAATGGTTACTATTAGTAACAGATGCCCCTTATAGAACAAAATTGAGGGGGTAGCAATACTTATCAAAAAAAAATCTTCAGTGTGAAGTCTTGAAAACGTACAAAGACCGCAATGGTAGATATATAATGATGAACCTTGATATACAAGGAACAGTATATACTATTGTGAATATTTACGCACCAAATACTGATAATAAATGTTTATTTACAGATGAGCTACAAAGAATAAACTCCTGGGGGGCCTCTAACATAATACTTGGTGGTGATGCCAACGTGGTCTGGGATGACTCCATAGACAAATCAGGTAAACCGACTACACACTCACGTACCAGAGCAAAACCATTACATAATTTATGTGATATTTTACAACTATATGACACATACAGACACTTAAATCCAATAACAATAGATTTTACCTTTTACTCAGGAGTACATAATACACATTCCAGGATTGACTATATATTCCTATCAAAGACATTGCTTCCAACCTTATCCTCCGCCGCTATAGGCAATATAGACATTTCCGACCATGCACCCATTTCAGAAACTATTAAATTAAAAATACCTCAAGTCAAATCCTATAATTGGAGGTTCCCAACCTATCTAGCGACCAATGAAGACTTTCAACTATTCTTAAAAACAAACTGGGCGAATTACATAGACGATAACATTGACCACTGGGATAACCCACAACTATTATGGGCGGCAGCTAAACCAGTGTTAAGAGGACAGATAATCTCATACCTAATCAAACTAAGAAAGAGTTATGACGCAAAATACAATACCTTACAAAAACAACTCACTAAACACTATGCAGATTTTAAAAGGACCAACACACAAGAAGACAGAAATAAATACAAAGAGACAAAACAACTTTTTGACACTTTATTATCAGAAAAAGCTTATAAAACCATAAGCCACACGACAAACACCTTTTATAGATATGGGAACAAATCGGGCAAACTTCTGGCACAAATAGCCAAAAGACGTACTCGACACACATTCATACAAAAAATAAAAACTTCAGATGGATGGACGCATGACCCTAAATGAATCACACACACATTAACTGAATATTTCGAAACTTTCTACGACAGCGCTACAGATGACCCTCACAATGGTTTGCAATTTCTCAGGGAAGCCAACCTGAAAAAACTGACGGTTCAGGACAGAGAAATTCTGGACGAACCTATAACAGAAAAATAAATATTAGACACAATTAAACATTTAAAAAACGGGAAGTCACCAGGACCGGATGGTCTCACCACAGAATTTTACAAACACCTATCTACCGACATAGCACCAACCCTAGTTAAACTATATAATGATACCTTACGGGGTGAACCTTTATGGCATGAAGCAAATGTAGCTAGGATAATTTTAATCCCTAAAATAAAGACTTAACTGATCCAGCCTCCTATAGACCAATTTCACTTTTGAATCAGGACGTTAAAATCATGACTAAAATTATGGCTGATAGATTACAAAAAATACTACCCAATATACTCACCGAACATCAAGTAGGCTTCCTTAGAAACAGACATCCAGTTCAAGCACTTCGGAAAATTATTGCAGCAGTCTATTATAGTAACCTGGAAAAAAGAAAACACGGCATGTTAATAAACCTAGATGCTGACAAAGCTTTTGATAAGGGTATACAAATAGGTCAAACAAACCTATAAGTTACAGCTTTTGCAGATGATATTTTTCTATTCCTCGGGCAACCCAAAACCGACGTACCTGTATTACTAAATATCACACAAAGATTTGGGAACATAGCTGGATTCCAAATAAACTTAAATAAATCAGAAGCACTTCAACTTCATCATTCTGACCCTACAGACTGGCTCCCCCACTTCCCCTTTAAAAAGACCAAAAATCACATAAATACCTAGGGATCAAAATTCCATCACACCATAAACATCTATATACCCTAAACATAAGGAAAACAATACATGAAACACAACAGTGGAAACACTTAAACCTTACCTTCCTAGGCAGAGCACACCTCAAACCTACGGATATCAAACGAATTAACCATATATTCCGAACCTTTATCTGGAATACAAAACGCTCTAGGATCAGCTTGTTCAAACTGGAACAACCCAAAGCTCTAGGGGGAGTTAACCTCCCCAATATTAAAGAATACAACACCATAGCATTACTGCGATATGCAGGAAATTGGCTCCTCCATAGAGATCAATACACAACCCCATCCCTAGATCAATACTTAAGCAAAGACTACTCTCTTAATTACCTACTGCACATTTCGCCTACCGAAACCCCCCCATACCTACGTGACAATCCTCTGTTCGCGGACACATATAAAGCATGGCATACAATTAGAAAAAAACAAGGTCTTTAACCATGCATATCTCCATATTTATCCTGGATAGGGAACAAACAATTCCCCATAGGCATACGTAACCCAATACTTCTACAATGGCGTAACAACGGATTTTCTATCCTCAAAGACTTACTAACGGGTGATCACTCTCCAATTACTCAAACACAACTTACAGAGAAATACCCATTCACCACGCAACACGTATTTTTGAGACTTCAACTCCTTCATTTCGCAACCCACTCCATAACTCAATTTAAAGATAAAGATAAGGAGGACCCACTGTACAAATTATGGGAATCCACAACATTCAAACAATCAACATCACAAATATACCAGATTACACGAACAATAATAAACATAGAAAATGAGGAAAGCCCAATCTTTAAATGGACCGCAGATATCCCCGACATAACACAATCAGATATTTTAAACCATCGCATAAGCATAATGAAGCTACTCCCAACAAGTAGATATCAAGAGATGACTCTCTAAATTCTACATAACTCCTATCTTACCCCACTTAGAAGACACAAAATGGGAAATCTCTCCTCTGGCAACTGCCTGCGATGCCACTCACCAAGAGCTGACTTACTACATAACCTTTGGTCATGTTCAAAACTACAAACATTTTGGCAAGAAGTAGTCACATACGGTGGACAGATGATCGGGAAACCTATCCAATTACAAATTGAATGGGCACTTTTCTGTCATACCACATACTATACCCAGCTATCAAAACCTGAGAAAAACCTGATAGGCAGACTAGCTGCAGCGGCAAGGAAAACAATCTTACAACAGTGGTTGACTACGGAATCACCATCTATTCTGATGGTCAAACAAAAACTACACCACTTATTCCATATGGATTGGTTGGAAGCAATAACCAAAAAAGAACACAACACATCGAAATTCTTTTACACCTGGATATCATACATAACATCACTTCCACAACACACTAGATATCTTACGGTCTATACGTTTAGACAAACAACTTGGTACGATGAGGAAACGATCAGACTGGCAACGTGAACAAGAAAGATTGGTTTAAGCACCCTCCAGGAGTCATCAGATAAACAGACTATTGGCACTATACCCACCGAGTCCCTCATAAGACCTTATACTATACTTAGAGCTGTATGTTTTGTAAATAATTGTTGAAGAATCATTCTTGGATACTGTTCAACTTATGCAACACTTGTCCTAGCTATACTCATTACTGCAAAAAGTGAACGTATTTTAGGTATGATATAAACGAATAAAAACATGTTTGAAGAAAAAAAAATTAAAGTATATTGCAGATAGATTTCTTTTTCATTAAAAAAAGAAAAAAGTAAAAATTAGATTTTTTTCCCCTTTACATCCCCTTTAAGCATATGTTCAGGGGTTTGGAAAATTACCAACTGCGAATCAAACTCAGCGCTCAGTGGGCGCTGCACCACAGACTCTACTCTTTGTGGCCCTTCCTCCAGATGATAATTACAACTGAATGTCTCTTTGAAACCTTAAAATCTACAAAACCTACAAAGGGAACAATTGGCTCAGCAAAAAGGAGCTAAAGCACGCATCCGTGTGAATGTGTCCCACCCAGGATTTGAACCCGGGACTCCCAGACCATAACACTGTTGCCTTAGCTCCCTCAAGATGACCATTAAACCTAACATCTCTTTGAAACCTAACGCATGCATCAATATGGATAGGTACCACCTAGGATTTGACACTTTGCCTCCCAGACCATAAACCAGTCAACTTACATGATGAGCCACAGGGTCTACTCTATATGCGTCGGCTTCCAGATGACCATTACAACCAAATGTCTCTTTGTGCCGGCAGGGGATCTTCTGCCTAAAAAAGTCAATACATACCTAGAACCCATAGTAAAGGAGCCCTTCTGGGTAGCAAAACCTGGTCCAAAATATCGTGGGTTCAATTCTCACCTCAGCTAAAAACTCAGAGCCAAAATATTTCTGGTCAGTTGTGCATCAACCGACAAGTGCCAGAATTTCATCATCTGCCTTTTATTTGGATGCCCCTATTTCTTACAGGGGTTGTCCTTCTAAGCTACCCAGGTATCTATTTCAGGCCAGGGGTTCCCCATTTAGCACCTTACCATCAACTTGGGTCTTTGTTCTGCATACAGAACCCTTTTGGGGATTTGCCTAGCATCAGCCTGAAGTTGACCTTGGCAAATTGCTTAATGAGTGCAAAATAAACATTTGTGTTTAAGCATAGACTTTGCCAGTAGAATAACTCACCAAATGGAGTAGGTGGCCCAGGTGCTCCTTCCCATCTGTATCTGTCAATCATTAATGTAGCATGAGGAAAATGCAACCGATGCATTTGTGTTCAACAGACAGGTACCACACAGGCCTGGAACTAGGGGCAGGGAAACAGGCGATTTGTGACATTCACAGAAGAGCAGATAGGTCATCTTGGGGCATTGGTGGAGTGATTCTGCCGAATCGAAAGTAGAGGTCGTGCTTGAATACAGCATGCAGAACATGGCACAGATGAACTGGCAAGGTGGGGGTGAAGCTAACCTGCCAATTGAGCAGTTCCAGATGACTGTAATGACTGATTGTCTGCTTGTGCCTCTGCATTGACTGGTAGTGCTAGAAGTCCATCTTCTGCCTAAAAGAGTCAATACCAACCTGAGGTCAATCCATTAATGAGCCTTCCTGAATAGCTGAGTCATTAGAGAACATGCCTTTGGAGCAAAACCTGGTCCAAAAGGTTGTGGGTTCAATTCCAACCACAGCTAAAAACTCAGAGCAAAAATATCTCTGATCAGATGTGCATCAACCAAAAAGTTCCAGAAGTTCACCATCTGCCTTTTATTTGGCAGCCCCTATTTTTTATAGGGGTTGTCCTTCTAAGCTGACCTTGGCAATTGCTTAATGGCCCTACGTATCTGTCACTCATTAATGTAGCCTGAGGAAAATGCAACCAATGCCTTTGTGCTCAACAGACAGGTACCACACAGGCCTGGAACTAGGAGCAGGGAAACAGGCGATTTGCCACATGCTCCAAAGAGCAGACAGGTCATCTTGGGATATGGGTGGAGCAGTTCTGCAGAATCGAAAGTAGAAGTTGCGCTTGAATGCAGCATGCAGAACATGGCACAGATGAACCAGCAAGGTGGGGGTGAAGCTACCCTGCCTGTGGAGCAGTTTCAGATGACTGTAATAACCGATTGTCCCCCTGTGCCTCTGCATTGACTGGCAGTGCTGGAAGTCCATCTTCTGCCTAATAAAGTCAATACCAACCTGAGGTCAATGCCTCAAAGAGCCTTCCTGAATAGCTGAGTCATTACAGTCGATACATTTTGTGCAAAACCTGGTCCAAAAGGTTGTTGGTTCAATTCCCACCTCGGCTAAAAGCTAAGAGCCAAAATATCTCTGGTCAGTTGTGCATCAACCGACAAGTGCCAGAAATTCACCATCTGCCTTTAATTTGGCTGCCCCTATTTCTTACAGGGGTTGTCCTTCTAAGCTACCCAGGTATCTACTTCATACCAGGGGTTCCCCATCTAGCACCTTGCCCTTACCATACCATCAACTTGGGTCTTTTTCCCCCATACAGAACCATTTTTGGGATTTGCCTAGCATCAGCCTGAAGTTGACCATGGCAAATTGCTTAATGAGGACAATGTTCTGTACCAAACTTAAAAAAAAAGGATTTGAGAAGCTGATTAGCAAAGGATGGTTGCCCGTTAATGTAGCCTGAGTAAAATGCAGCTTTGGTGCGTTACCAAACACTACGTATCTGTCACTCATTAATGAGGTCTGAGGAAAATGCAACCTATGCTTTTGTGTTCATCAGACAGGTACCAAACAGACCTGTAATTAGGGGCAGTGAAACAAGCAATTTGCCAAATGCTCCAAAGAGTAGACAGGTCATCTTGGGGCATGGGTGGAGCAATTCTGCAGGATCAAAATTAGAGGTTGTAATGCAGCATGCAGTAGATGGCATAGATGAACTGGCAAGGTGGGGGTGAAGCTACCCTGCCTGTGATAGAAGGAGCTTTCTTTGCTGAAGGGCTGTCTTGAGAAAAACTCCATTTGGCTGCCCTTTTTCTTGCAGGGGTTGCCTGTAAGAACCCCCAGCTGCACTTTTTGGGGTGTGCATTGCATCAGTTCGCTGTTGACCTTGGTAAATTGCTTAATAAAGACAGAGTTTTGTAGAAAGCTTGAAAAAAAGCATTTAAGAAGCTGATTTTAAGGCAGCTTTGGTGCTTTAATCAACGGTAAATATCGGTTACTCATTAATGTAGCTCAAAAAATGGAAACTCCATAACACAGTAATATAAAAGTAGCAGAGAAAACTAGTACTAGAACAGCATCAGCAGATTCAACAGGAAACATGCACAATTACTTTATCTCATATTAAAAGTTCTCACCCTCTCAAGATTCATGGTGGTAACACCTGTAAATGAAATGGTTAATAAAAGTCACAGGTTATAAGTTAAGTCTATCTCTTTGTGGGTAATGCCTAGAAATGTTGCCCTCTTCTAGGGAAGGAAACTGGAGCTCGGAACAACCAGGTTCCACATATGCTTCAGCATATGTAGTCTCCATTTCTGTAGGACTTGCAGGAGTTGTTTCCTCTGGTGATGCCAATATCTGGGGCTCAAGGGGTACACCTTTGGTATAGGGAAGTCCAACAAGGCTTTGTGTCTGGTTTTGCTCAGTGGTAACTGCAGTATAATGCAGCTGGTTAATATGATGACGCCAATATAGATTACCTGCCACTTTTACTGTGCAACTGCATGGACCTCTTTGAGCAGTGACAATTGCTGGTAGCCATTTATTAGGCCCTCTGTAGTTCCTTGCCAAGATGGTTTACCCAACACTAAGCTGCTGCAAGGTTCTCCTCTCTCCTCCCCTGATTTTAAACTGGTGGTTTCTCACATGATGATTGAGATCTGGTTTCAGCAAGTCTAACCGAGACTTAAGACTGCGGCCCATAAATAACATTGCAGGCATACAGCTTGTAGTCACATGAATTGAATTCTGATAGGATAACAAAAACCTTGCCAGTTTATGATGCAGGGATCCACTGGCATGCGCCATTGACCGCAGTGACTGTTTCATGATGGTATGGATTTGAAGTAGTATGTTTAATTCCATTGTGTTTCATAAACAATTGAAATTCTTCATAAATGAATTAAGGACCATTATCACTGTCAATCTATTCAGGTATTCCAGTTCTTGCAAATAAGGCTCTCAATATATCAATAGTATATGAGGTACTAGTAGATTAGTCCCAGAAATGGTCCAGCAAAATCAATGTGTATACATTGCCAAGGAGCAGAGGGCCATTCCCAGCTGGTTGTGGCATAGACTGCACCTCTTAAAATCCATGGCACTTGTTTGCCAGTTGCTTTATTTGTTGGTCAATTCCTGGCCACCACACAAAACTCCTAGAAAGTGACTTCATTTTTACTATGCCCAGATGGCATTCATGCAGTTCATCTAGTACTTTGTGGGAATAATAACATGAACTCCCCACATTACACATCCTTCATGTATGGTCAGTTCATGTCTGCGTGAGTAGTAAGGAATTAATGGGAACTTTTCTGTATACTTCCAGCCTTTAAGAGTTGCCTCATAGACACATGGTTTCATTCTCAATCATTTTACAAGTTAGAGGAAGACAATCAATCTGAAAATAATCAGAAGTGTCTTGACCTGGTAATGGCAGACGTGACAGTCCATCTGCATTTGCGTGTGCCGCTGTCCACTTGAACTCAATAACATATTCATAACCAGCAAGAAACAAAGTCAAGCATTGAATACGTGCAGCAGCCAGGCCTGGATATATGGAAAGGCCACCTAGGCCCGGACCTAGGGTGGCAGGATTTTAGGGGGGGCGGCATGCTGCCCAACCACACCCATATTGGTTCACAAACACTGGGGATGAGCTGGAGATACAATCATTTTTTAAATTCTGAATTATGAAAATTTGCATAAATAAAGGGGAGGGGACAGGGGCATGAATGGCAGTGGGCCTAGGGTGCCTACTACATAAATCCGGCCCTGGCAGCAGCTGTTACACAAACTCTTTTCTGTGAGTGAAGTATTGCAACCAATGGTTGATGGTCTGTTATGAGTGTAAACTTCTGGTCATATAAGAATTGATTAAATCTTTTCACTTTCCATTCCCATTTTTGACCTTTCTGCAGCAATTGATTTATTGGGTATAGCACAGTTACAAGATTTGGTACAAACCGGCTGTAATAATTAATATACCCCAAAAATGATCTGAGCTGTTACATCCTTGGGCAGTGGTGCTTGTAACACTGCTTGGATTTTCTCTGGAGACTTGTGCAAGCCACTGGCATCTGTAATATGTCCACAATATTGTATAGAGTCCTCAAAGAAGGCACCTTTTTCTTTGTTGGCTCTTAGCCCATATTCTTCAAGCCGTGTCAGAACCCTCTTTAGGTTTTCCAAATGCTCTGTATAATCTGTGCCTGTCACAATTAAGTCATCCAGATAACATTTAGTATGTGGAATGCCTTGTAGAAATTAATCCAATGGCTCTTTGCCATATGGCAGGTGCCGAGGCCACGCCCAATACTAATCTGTTGTATCAGTATAGTCCTTTTGGCATGTTGATTGTAAGGTAGTGTTTGGCATTTTCCTCTACCTCCATTTGTAAGTAGGCTTGTGCAAGATCAATGTTGCTGAATTTTAGTCAAGGGATACTTATCAGACTGTAGAACTGGGTGGAATGGAAACTTTTAAGTCTCCACATACTCTAACAGAACCATCCCTTTTTATAATAGGCACAATGGGTGTGCCCCACTCATAGGGATGGGCAATTTTTTTTGGCTTGTTTCGCCGCAAAAATGACGCCCATAGACTTGTATGGTGTCGTGCGTAAAAAAAAAGACGCACGTCAAAAAAATGTTGATGCCCATATACTTTAATGGGCGTCGGCGATATTTCGCTAGCTGCAAATTTTTGACGATGCAAAACGGGTCAAATTCGTCCATCCCTACCCAGTCACTCCAAGAGACTTTTTAAATTACTCCATCTTGTTCTAGATGATCCAATTCCGCTTCCACTTTTGGACGAATACGATAAGGCACTAGACGAATGTAAAAGGCTGTTTTGAAACAGGGAAGCTCCTTTTGTCTCTTAGGCATATTGCTTGCTTTCTCTAATGTTTCTGCTTTGCTTCTATTCTGTAATTCTAATGTGTCCTTAGCAGTGGTCTCTATTGCTACTGCAATTTCTATTGCTCATTTAAATGTAATGTTATCCTCTGTTAGCAGCCTTTTCTGTATGTTTTCATTGTATAATCCACATGCAAATCTATCCCTTAGTGCATCATTCAGTCCATCCTTAAAATCACAGTGTTCTGCCAGTATCCTTAAAGGGATCCTGTCATCGGAAAACATGTTTTTTTCAAAACGCATCAGTTAATAGTGTTACTCCAGCAGAATTCTGCACTGAAATCCATTTCTCAAAAGAGCAAACAGATTTTTTTATATTCAATTTTGAAACCTGACATGAGGCTAGACATTTTGTCAATTTCCCAGTTGCCCCAGGTCATGTGACTTGTGCCTGCACTTTAGGAGAGAAATGCTTTCTGGCAGGCTGCTGTTTTTCCTTCTCAATGTAATTGAAGGAGTCTCAGTGGGACATGGGTTTTTTACAATTGAGTGCTGCTCTTAGATCTACCAGGCAGCTGTTATCTTGTGTTAGGGAGCTGCTATCTGGTTACCTTCCCATTGTTCTTTTGTTTGGCTGCTGGGGGGGAAAAGGGAGGGGTGATATCACTCCAACTTGCAGTACAGCAGTAAAGAGTGATTGAAGTTTATCAGAGCACAAGTCACATGACTTGGGGCAGCTGGGAAATTGACAATATGTCTAGCCCCATGTCAGATTTCAAAATTGAATATAAAAAAATCTGTTTGCTCTTTTGAGAAATGGATTTCAGTGTAGAATTCTGCTAGAGCAGCACTATTAACTGATTCATTTTGATTTTTTTTTCCCATGACAGTATCCCTTTAAGTCTGCTGCAAACCCAGAAACTGTCTCACTCTCCTGCTGGTTCCTTTTGTGAAATCTGAATCTTTCTGCTATGACCTGGGGCTTAGGTGACGTGTTCCTGAACAATTTGCACTATTTCTTTAAAGCCTTTAGAAGATGTTTTTTCTCGTGCTGTTAGGTTGAGCACAAGGCTTTATGTTCCCCTCCCCCTATTACACTGAGTAAAGCTGCCACATGGGGGTATGTTATTTACTTCAAAATACTGTTCCAGTCTCTTTATATATGTAGCCCAGTCCTCTACTGAGCTGTCAAATGCTTCCACTTTCCCAATATGTCCAGCCATTTTTGCAGATAGCACACAACTGTCTGCAGGGACTTACCACTGTTCTGGGTTTTTTTTCTTTTTTAGCTGCAGCTTTTGGTGTCTCACATTCAGCAGATCTTCCTAAAATCTCATCCTTGTCGCCAATCTGTTGTGTCCATTGAATATCGTTAATCACACAGACAAGTAGCAGCAGGAGTAATTGCTGTAATGCTTAACAGGAAGGAAACTCCATAACACAGTAAGATAAAAATAGCAGAGAAAACGTAAGAGCAGATTCAACATGAAGCCTTATACAGAAGACTCTAGTATTAGAACAGCAACAGCAGATTCAACAGGAAACATGCACAATTACTTTATCTCATATTTAACAAGACAACACACAGAGTTTCCAGCACAGACGGGAAGCATCCTGGGTGGATGCTTTCCTGGATCTTTCAGGGTTGTCCTTTTCTTCAGGCTGCATTCAAGAGTGATGGATACTTTAGTGTCCACAAAAACTGTCTTTCCCACATGGCTGTTCTGTGGTGCATGCAGCAAATTGCCTGGTTTCTTTCCACAAATGGCCAGGGGTTCGAGTCTCTGCGGAAGTTGCCCTTTCTTCGGGCTACATTAATAAGTAACTGATATTTATGGTTCAGAAAAGTGCCAAAAGCTGCATTCACTAATTAGCTTCTCAAATGTTTTTTTCAAGCTATCTACAGAACCCTGTCTTCATTAAACAATTTACCAAGGTCAGCTGTGAGCTGATGCAAGGCATTCCCCATAAAGGGCAGTGGCGGGTTCTTACCAGCAACCCCTTAACCACTTGACTATTCGGGAGCCCCCCTTTCGTGAGGTAAAGTAAAGTAAACTTTATTGTCATCTCAGCAGTATACGAATATACAGTGAGACGAGACGACGTGGCTCCAGCTAGTACATATCACAAAAAGGCACTTAAAAATACACAATAAATATGTAAACATGAAATGTGCAATATATAGGCAGAAATTGAATATACACATGTGTAAACCTTTAGAATTATGCAAATAAATGAACAGTTCACAAAGATAAGTTCACAGTTCAGGTGTGTCTGGAATGTAGTGGGAGGACTGGCAGCCTGGTTGTTCGGGCTATAATACTGCGAAAGCGTCTGCCAGATGGGAGCAGCGTGAACAGTCCGTGTGAGGGGTGTGTGGAGTCCAGTGCAATGCAGGAGGCCTTTCTTACACAGCGCTTGTGGAAGATGACCTGCAGTGATGGAAGAGCCGCTCCAATGATGTTGCCAGCTGCTCTGACAGTCCGCTGTAGACTTTTCCGGTCAGCAGAGCTGGCACTACTGTACCAGATGGAGATGCAGCTCATCAGGACACTCTCTATGGTGCCCCTGTAGAACACTGTGAGGGTGGGAGGCGGAAGGCTGGCCCGTTTCAGACGTCTTAGGAAGTGAAGACGCTGCTGAGCCTTTTTGATGATGGAGGCGGTGTTGGTGGTCCAGGTGAGGTCATCAGAGATGTGGACTCCCAGGAATTTGGTGTTCTTTACTGTCTCTACTGTGGAGCCGTGGAGCCGTTGATGTTGAGTTGTGTGTGAGCAGGGCGAGTTCTCCTGAAGTTGACGAAGCAGTCTTCATTGACTGGTACTGCCAGTCAATGAAGAGACCCAAGAAAACATTTGGTTGTTATGGTCATCTTGAACCTCTCGGCAGAATCAGGCTCTGTGGCATGGTGGCTATAGTGCTAGTTTTTTGCCCTGGGAGTCCTGAGTTCAAATCCCGGGTGGATGCTTTCCAGCCCCATCTTTTTTTCTCCTATCACTCCCCCCGCAGTACCATAAGGGTCACTCTTTCCTTCTGAAGCTCCAGGACCGAGGCTTACCTCATGTGTGTCTCTGAGAGAAGCCTCCAGGCTTGGATCATGTGTGCCACCAGTGCAATCAGCCGCAAAACTGCTTGTCGGCACAGTGCACAATATGACGCAGTCTTCCAACTTCTAAAATGGCACTGGATGCGCTGAGCAGGACGTACGCAAACCTGCAAGTAGGCGCACACTTCATAAAAATGTGCAAGGAAGCAGACGCTTAAAAGATAAACTGGTGTCCTTCTCCCCCTCATGCAAGCCACCGGTAAATGCCTCTGTGCCATTGTGCAGTCAGGAGGGTACTGTGTAAGTATATACTGCTTCTTTCTGACCACAGTAACGGAGTCCATAGCATGTGGGACTGTCAGCTAATGATGAAATTGTTTTAGGATACTGGTCTTCACCTGTAAATCAAGGACTGCATTCAGGTGAAATGGGAATGAGTTCCAGAAGGTCTCATTCGGGCTCAAGGGGGTGAGTTCAAAAAGAGAGGTGGAATAAGGGGGATCTGCTGGAAGAATACTTATAATCCTTACAAATATAAAAGGTATAATACAGATTATTCAATTACACTTTTTTCTATGTTACAGGAGTTCTCCAAATAGAGAAGAAAGTAGAAGAAAATTAGCAAGGAGAGAATGTACTTCATGCTCAGACAATGCTTTACCAGACAAAAGATTATGTGCAAAATGCTTAATAGAAGCTTTGGGAAGAGCTCCACCACAAATGGCCGAACTTATGGACTGGATGAAAGTTACTTTTAATAAAACCATGACCTCCATGGTATCTCAAGTGACTGATAATATGCTAAAAAACATATGCACATATACCAGATATTCCCCATCCACTGCAGATGATATGCAAAGGACACAAAGGGAAACATTTAGTCAGACCAGAGTAACTCCATCAAACACCTGGTCATCGGCATCAGAAGGAGAATTATCAGAGAACGAATTGGAAGAAGATGAAAACTCTTCATTTAACACTAATATGGTTGAACATCTCATAAAAGCAGTCAGAAAAACACTTGATTTAGAAGAACAAGGAGCATCAGCCCCTAAACCAGACATGATGTTTAAAAGTGTATCTAAGAAAAATCACATGTTTCTGGTCCATGAAGTGATCAAATCCACAATAAATACAGAATGGGAACTCCCAGACAAAAAGCAGGTCATCACTAGAGAAATTAAAAAGATGTTTCCTTTTCCCTCAGATGTATCCAAACCTTGGGATCACCCACCTAAGGTGGACACGGCTATAACTAGGGTAGCCAGAAGAACTACCCTCCCAGTCAATGAGGGAGTATCCTTAAAAGACACAATTGAAAGAAGGCAGGATGGGGCCCTGAAAAAAAGAGTATAGGTAGCAGGAGGAGCAGCCTGCAAGGCTGCTATTGCAACCACTACAGTGACAAGAACAAATAAAATCTAGTTAGAGGAACTAGAAGAAGCCATTAAATGGCACTACAAGAGAAAAACTGGTAGACATGCTTCAAGATGTGAAACTAGCCAATGACTTTGCGGCTGAAGCCTCCATGAATTCTTTAAAACTAGCTGTCAAATCTATGAGCCTTTTAGTAGTAGCCAGAAGAGGATTATGGCTCAAACACTGGTGTCACAGTCGGCACCCAACACCAGAACAAATGTCAAGCACCCTGGTCTCGGTTTGTGAGGGTTAAGCAGAATCGGAGTTGGTAAAGAGGCAAGGGTCAGGATACAGAGAGTAGAATCGTCAAAGCCAGGCAGGGGTCACAACAGGAATCAAAACAGGTTCAGACAGAATTAGCTTAAAGCTCAGAAGCACCAGGAACAAACTCCTATAACAGGCAACGATTCTACACAAGGATGTCCCCTTTAAACATTTGAATTTTGCGCCATTGCATGCTGATGTCACGCCAGTGAGCATGTGCCTTTAAATACAAGAGACACGTGGCGTGCGTGCCTTGGAGAATCACTCTAAAGGAGGAAGACAACGTAGCGGGCGTCCCTGCGCCCACTAGACCACCAGGGTGAGTCGCTCTTACAACTGGAACATGGACTTACAGTCCAAACATAAGCTTTGTGGCCTCCCCTTTAAAGAAAATTTCCTGTTCGGATCAGAATTGGATACCATTATTTCCAAAGCATCAGCAGGTAAATCCTCATTTTTACCGAAAGGAGAGATCGAAAGAATCCATCCAGAATTCCAAGAAGCTTCATAAAAGATGCAAGACAATACAAGCCTGGGAGGCAATTTTCCAGACAATGGAATAACAGAACTCAGTCCTTTCGTGCCAAAAGAACAAACCTCAAAACTGAGAAGTCAAGAGCATGAAGTTATGGGAGCCCCTTCGCACATAGGGGGAAGATTGGTGCATTTTGGTCCGAAGTGGGCTAGAGAATGTATGGACAAATGGGTCCTGGAAGTGATAACACAGGGATATAAGTTAGATCTTCAGACAAGCCCTCGAAACCGGTTTCCTGGGACAAACCAAGAACCAGAGAAAAACACACCGAATTAGTCTTGGTTATTCAGGACCTCATAAGAAACAGAATAATCTCAAGGGTTCCCCAAGATCAAAAATACAGAGGAATATATTCTCATATATTCCTAAGAAACAAACCAAATGGCCAATTAAGGGTCATTCTAAACTTGAAAAATCTCAATAAGCAGCTGAGAGTTCCTTCGTTCATAATGGAAACTCTGAGATCCATAGCTCAGCTTCTGGAACAAGGCATTTGGACAGCTAAACTGGACATAACAGATGCCTACCTTCACATTCCCATCAGAAAATATCACAGAAAGTTACTCAGGTTCAAAATACTGGGAAAGCACTTCCAATACAGGCTATCTACTGTACCTAGAGTATCAGAAAAGTATTAGCCCCAGCCATAACAAACTTGAGGCTACAAGGAATTCAAATATTCACTTACCTGGACGATATCCTAATCAAAGGACACACTTATGACTCACCTAATGAAAACATTCCCTTACCTACAACTAGGATGGGTAATCAACAAACAGAAGATGGAATTGATTCCTTCCCAACAACTGGAATTCGTAGGGGTGACTATCATTACTGAGTACAACCTCAGTCGTCCGAACAGGAGGAGACTAGACATCCTACAGACAGTGAACTCCTTCTTAGCCAAACCAATCCAAACAGCGGAGAAATGTCAAAAACTCATGGGGAAGATGGGGACCATTTTGCCTAGACCCCATGGCCTCGAGCAGGAATGCGAATCAACCCTCACCCAACCAAATGGGCATTGACAGCATGGCCTTTGAAAGGCTGAACCTGGCCTTATCAGGACTCTCAGAAGATTCCATTTCCACACGTATGACAGCTAGGAAACCTAGCACACTTCAAAGATACTTCACAGTATGGGATAAATTCTGCAATTGGTGCAAAGAAAATAAAACTGACCCCCTAGACAGAAGAAGTCAGTGTGGTAGTGGGAGTTCCTGCAAAAAGGAGTAGAGCTTAAACAGCATTACAACTGTGATAAGCCATGTTACAGCTATATCCCACTTCTCAAAAGTTTCTTGGGCACACAAACCTCTAGTTAAGAGGTTTTCTCTGGGACTGAAGAAAACCTCTCCCGTGAATAGAATACAAGTACCTGCATGGGATCTATGTCTTGTCTTAGATGCACTTACATGTAGGGATGCACCGAATCCACTTTTTTGGATTCAGCCGAACCCCCGAATCCTTTGCAAAAGATTCGGCCGAATACCGAACCAAATCCGAACCCTAATTTGCATATGCAAATTAGGGATGGAAAGGGGAAAACATTTTTTACTTCCTTGTTTTGTGACAAAAAGTCAAGTGATTTCCCTACCCGCCCCTAATTTACATATGCAAATTAGGATTCGGATTCGGTTCGGCCGGGCAGAAGGATTCGGCCGAATCCGAATCCTGCTGAAAAAGGCCGAATCCTGGCCGAATCCCGAACTCGGTGCATCCCTACTTACATGTGAACCCTTTGAGCCCATAGAAACAATTCCATTGAAAACACTGAACCATAAAATGTGTTTTTTGCTGGCCATAACAATGGCCAGAAGGATCGGGCTCTGTGCCGCAATGGCTAATCGCTGGTTGTTTTGCCCTGGTAGTCCGGAGCTTAGAATTGGCCATTCCTTTGCTGCTTTAACAGCCTGTACAGGTTTGGATTCAGTTGGGTTGAGGCCAGGGCTTTATGAAGGTCAGTCAGGTAATATCTCTGCCATGTAAGCACTCCCATTCTGTATGGCCCTTGGTTGCATTTCGCATGATGTGCATTTTGCTGAAAACAGGAAAGAACCTTCCCCAGACTGCTTCCATATGCTGCTCTATTTTTTTTTAGGTAAGAATCTTGTGAAAATGGCAGCAGATGCAAGTGTCACCATTCTCTTTGATGACCATCTTTTATTTTTCAGTCAAAATACCTAAAGTAACCATCTGTGAGCTTGCAAAACGTTACATTCATACACTTATTACAATTATAGAACCCACTGTTAGGGAAGACTTAATGGGGTAATGTAACGAAAGGACCTAAAGTTTATCATTAATCATCAAGAATAGATAATATCCCATTGTGATTGTTAACATCCAGCATAGCCAACAGTTACATATATATCTGTACATTTTCAAATACATGCACTCTTTTTAGGCAATTTTATCTCAGCTACTTTAGATTCTCTTTAAAGGGGTGGTTCACCTTTAAGTTACCTTTTAGTATGTTATAAAATTCCCAATTCTAAGCAACTTCTCAGTTGGACTTCATTATTTATTTTTTATAGTTTACTTACTTATCTTCTTCTTCCAACACATTACAGTTTTCAAATAGGGGTTACTGACCCCATCTAAAAACCAATGTTCTGCAAAACTACAAATTTATTGTTATTGCAACTTTTTATGACTCCCTTCCCTATTCATAGTCCAGTCTCTTATTCAAATCAGGGAAAATCGGACCATAGCAACCAAATTGATGAAATTTCAAACTGGAGAGCTGCTGAATAAAAAACAAAATAACTCAAAAACCACAAATAAAAAATTGAAAACCAATTGCAAATTGTACCAAAATATCACTCTCTAAATCATAATAATAGTTATCTCAAAGATTATCAACCCCTCACTCACTTGGTCTTCATTAATTCATGATGTATTCTGTTACGGGTGCACACTTGCAAATTGGTTATGTTACATAGTTAAATTGGGTTGAAAAAAGACAAAGTCCATCAAGTTCAACCCCTCCAAATGAAAACCGAACATCCATACACACACCTACTTTCACATAAATTATATATACCCATATCTATACTAACTATAGAATTTAGTATCACAATAGACTTTGATATTATGTCTATCCAAGAAATCATCCAACCCACTCTTAAAGGCATTAACAGAATCAGCCATCACACATCACCTGGCAGTGCATTCCACAACCTCACTGACCTCACTGTAAAGAACCACCCACGTTGCTTCAAATTAAAGATCTTTTCTTCAAGTCTGAAGGGGTGGCCTCTGGTACGTTGATCCTCTTTATGGGTAAAAAGGTCCCCTGCTATTTGTCTATAATGTCCTCTAATGCACTTGGGAAGTGTAATCATATCCCCTTGCAAGCGCCTTTTTTCCAGAGAAAACAACCTCAACCTTGACAGTCTACCCTCATAATTTGTCTTCCATCCCTCTAACCAGTTTAGTTGCACATTTCTGCACTCTCTCCAGCTCATTTATACTTATACTTTATTGCATACTCCAGATGAGGCCTTACCAGGGACCTATAAAGAGGCATAATTATGTTTTCATCCCTTGAGTTAATGCCCTTTTTTTTTATGCAAGACAGACCTTTATTTGCTTTAGTAGCCACAGAATGACACTGCCCAGAATTATACAACTTGTTATCTACAAAAAACCCTAGATCCTTCTCATTTAACCTTTTACCTGCCAAGAACGTAGGTACTACGTTCTTGGAGGGAAAAGCCCTAACTGCCAAGCACGTAGTAGCAACATTCTTGGCTGTAAAGGGATCCTCTCTGCATCTGCGGCGATTGCCGCTTCTGCAGAGGGTTCTGTTACTCTCCCCATCCCCTAGGTAATGAGCAGAGGGAGAGGAGGGGGAGGTCACATGGGTCCTGCGACGCGATAGTCACCAGTCCGGACGCGGACCGATCGCGTCGGCATAACATACAGTTATGCAGACACCTGTCTGCACATCATCTGTCTTCTCTCTGCCTGTTCCAGCCAGCCTGCTGCGTGCACTCTGCTTTAGGACCCCCAAGCTGCCCAGGACCCTGCTGGACATCAGATCTGTAAGTAGCATTTATTTTACATTTATACACACATTTACACATACTAATTCCATGCATGTACTAATACACAATACACATTTTACTAAGTTAGCTTTATTCTTTTTCTTTTCAGGCTTTTTTGTTGTTGTTGCAATTTTGTATATGTCAGAATGTGTACTCTACTTGTGCTGTTAGGGGATCTTGTGGCACAATATGCAGTCACTGCTTTATGTTCACAGAAGGCGAAAAAACAGCGGTGAAAATTCAAATGCACACATTTTTTTGGGGTCCGCACATGCCAGCTGCTTTGGCATATTTATACATATTGGGCATCAAACTATTCAGTAGACCCTTGGCATCAATATTTAGGATGTTTTACAATTGTATGTATATAAGAAATTAGGCAAGATAAATGTGGCCAATTGCAAAATTTTTAGACAATTTTCAGAAATTGTCATAAAAACCGCTGCCTTTAGCGTAACTTTGCAGTATGATAGTTTGGAATAGAAAGACGTAATTACCTATTTTGTATTTATCAGAATGTGTACTTTCTAAAAATATATGATTTTGGGGGTCTGTGTTGTTATGAGGGTATCGTGGCTCAATACGCTGTCACGGGTCATTCTTCACAGAAGGTGAAGGTGTTTTACAATTGTATGTAAGAAATTGGGTCAGATAAATGCGGCCAATTGCAATATTTTTAGACAATTTTCAGAAATGTCAAAAACAGCTGCATTTAGCGTAGGTTTGTAGTAAGGTAGTTTGGAGTAGAAAGACATAATTACCCATTTTAGATTTATCAGAATGTGTACTTTCAAAACATATATGTTTTGGGCGTCTATGTGCTGTTAAGAGGGTCTTTTGGCAAATAATTTGTAGTCACGGGTCATTCATTACAGAAGGTGAAAAGACAGCGGAGAAAATTCAAATACACAAATTTTTGGGGGTCTGCACATTCCAGCTGCTTTGGTATATCTATGCACATTGGGCATCAAACTGTTCAGTAGACCCTTTGTTTCAATATTTAGGGTGTTTTACAATTGTATTTAAGAAATCGGGTGAGATAAATGCGGCCAATTGCAATATTTTTAGACAATTTTCAGAAATGTCATAAAAACCGCTACGTTTAGTGTAGCTTTGCAGTAAGGTAGTTTGGTTTAGAAAGACATAATTACCCATTTTAGATTCATCAGAATGTGTACTTTCCAAAAATATATGGTTTTTAGGGGTCACCATAACTTTTTGTAGCTTTTATCCCATATAAAACTGGTAATGTTTGGAAATGTGTATAAATGTAAGCCATCAAATAAATATGCACAAGGTAGATTCTGGGGTCTTTACATGCCATGTACTTCGATAATCCTATATACATTGGGCATAAAACTATTCAGAGGACCCCAGGCTTTCATATTTGGGTTGATTTATCTTTATACCTAATAATATGTACGATATAAGGTGCTGCAGGGTGGAAGTTTTTAGGTTATTTTTGGAAATGTCACTAACATTGCCAAATTTAGGAAAGATTTGCGGCTTGGTGCTTTGGGGTAAAGACATGCATACCCAATTTAGATTCGGGGGAATGTGTACTTTCTGAAAATATATGGTTTTCTGGGGTGAATGTACTTTTTTTCTACCTTTCCCCACCCCAAAATGATGTAAATGTGTTGATTTTGCAGTACCTGAAATGATAGACCAAATGGGGGGTCTTCCTTTTGAGGCCCCTATATGCCACGTGCTTAGGTACATCTATACATATTGGACATCAAACTGTTCAGCAGACCCCAGGCTTTCATATTTGGGGTCATTTGTCATGAAAACATAGTATGTTCGATATAAAAGAAAATATATGGATTTCTGGGGTGAACCGAAAGATGTGGAATGTTTGGCCTTGAAAACAGAAGTATGTCGTTTTGTGGAACGGTGCTTTGGAAATTTGCGTGTACTGCTTATAGATTTTGATCTATATAAGTGAGAAATCTCCATAAAAGTATATATATTTGGTATTGCCGTGTTCAGGAGACATAGACCTTTCCAAATCAGCGGTGTTCTCATACATAAAATAAATTATGTTTCTGATATATGTAATTGTACTATGTGAAACATTTTTTCATTTTATTAGGCACTTTGAAGCCTAATTTTTTTTTACAGAAGTGGAATTACACCAAAATTCTAGCATATTTTAAAAGCTCAGGTTGTCCTGAAAAAAAACATGTATTGTTTTCCTGGGTAAACTAAAAGACCCCCCCAAAGAAAGGCCCTTAAAGTGAAAGAGTACAAAATGTTCAAGAATGGTCTGGCAATAAAAGTATCAAATCAGCCAAATTGTCTGGAAGCAAAAGGTTAAATAAACTCCTAACATACTGCCATTTAGTGTATAACTTGCATTTATATTATTTTTGCCAAAGTGCATAACCTTGCATTTATCAACATTTTCCAGTTTGCTGTCCAGTTTCCCAACTTAGACAAATCACTCTACAAAGTGAGAACATTCTGCATGGAACCTATAGTTTGCACAATTTAATAGCATCAGCAAAAATAGAAACAGTACTTTCAATGCCCACCTCCAGGTCATTAATAAGCAAGTTGAAAAGCAAGAGACCTAGTACAGAGCCCTGTGGTACTCCACTAACAACACTAGTCCAATTAGAAAATATTCCTTTTACCACCACTCTTTGTAGTCTATCTTTTAGCCAGTTCTCTATCCAGGTACAAATACTATGTTCCAGGCCAACATTCCTTAATTTAACCAGTAATCTTCTGTTTGGCACTGTATCATATGCTTTAGCAATGTCTAAGTAAATCACAATGTCTAAGTAAACCACTGCCACCCCAGAATCTAAGTCTCTACTTACCTTCTCATAAAAAGAAATTAAATTAGTCTGGCAAGATCAATTAAGCATAAAACCATGCTGGCATAAACTCATAATATTTTATTTAAGTGAAGAAAATTAACTCTTAAAATAGATACTCAGACTCTACAGCCACCCAATGAGTGTTATTCGATTATAAAGAAAAAAAGAAAGAAAAAGAACCTTGTTTGTGACTGTATCAAATTCACCAGACCTCTTGTATTTCAAACACTTCCCTTAACATTGTAATTTTCACAATTCATATAACCTGGTGTTATCAGCTTGTCCTAGAGACTTACAACAAAGTATCAAGTTGGGTAATTTAAGCAGATACGGTTATCCATGTATACAATAAATATAAACTAAGTAACCATTATCATTGTGACAAATATTAAGGGAAGTGTTTGTCAAATTCACCAGACCTCTTGTATTTCAGTCACAAACAAGGTTATTTTTCTTTCTTTTTTTCTTTACAAACTCATAGTATTATGATTTGCTATGAAGTCCAGTATCTTATCCTTTAACCCTTCAAAAAAATTTCCTACCACTGACAGACTAACTTTTTGAATAGCGGCACCACATTAGCAATTTGCCAGTCTCTCTACACTATGCCAGACGTCAAAGAATCCTGAAAAATTAAGTAAAAAGGTTTGGCAATCACAGAGCTAAGCTCACTTAGTACCCTGGGATGAATACCATCTGGCCCGGACCTTTTTTTTATCTTAACATGTTCTAGTCTCTTTTGAATTTCCTCACACATCATTAGTTGTTTTACTAGAATTGGGACTATCAAGGAGAAAACCTTAATTAACTGCTTCCTCATTTGTGTAGACAGACGAAAAATATGTGTTCAGAATGTGCGATCAGAGGCGGGCCAGGCAACCCGGGCGCCCAAGGCAACCCAGCTGCTAGCTTGCCGCCCTCCATTCCCCACACGCGCATGCGCAATAACGACACAGGATTGATCAGTAACGACGCTCACGCATGTGCAATATCATTCAGGGGACATAGCCTACACTGAATTCCAGGTGAGTCTGGTCTAGGGGTAGGCAGAAGAGGTAGCTGCCCAGTGCCCCCTAATCATTGCGCCCTAGGCAGCTGCCTCTTCTACCTACCCCTAGTTCCGGCCCTGTGTGCACTTTTTGTTTGTTTTCATCAACCAGCTGACCTCCATCTGATATTAAATGCCCCACCCATTCCTGCTTCATTTTTTTCTTTACTATTAACATATTTAAAAAATAATTTTGGATTATTTTTACTGCTTGCTGCAATTTCCTTTTCCATATCAATTTTAGCTTGCCTTATAGCTTTTTTGCATGATTTATTGGCCTCCATGTACCTTATAAATAATTCGGCTGTCCCAGCCAACTTGAAAGCCATAAAAGCACGTCTTTTCTTACCCACCTCAACACCAACACTTCTATTGAACCAAAAAGGTTTTGCTTTGCAAAGATGTTCCTTGCTTACAAGGGGAATATACTGAGATGTATATTTATTAAGCAGAATTTTAAAGACTTCCCATTTTTGTTCTGTGTTTAATCTGTGAAAAGCATTTCCCACTTAATATGTTGCAGAGATGCCCTTATACTGTCAAAGTTTGCAACGTCTGAAATTTAGTGTTTTAGTTACTCCCTTATAGAATTGCTTCTGTAACAGAATCTCAAAGGAGACCATGTAATGATCACTATTCCCTAAATGCTCATCCACACAAATGCAAAAGATGAGTTCAGTATTATTGGTTATTACAAGGTCCAAAAGTGAGTTATTCCTAGTAGGTTCTTGAACGAGTTGGAATAAAAAGTTGTCATTCAGCATATTTACAAACCTACTAGCTTTTTCTGTCTTGGCAACCCCATTCAATGTCTGGATAATTGAAGTCACCCATAGCAACAACCTGACCCAGCTGTGAAGCCGTTTCTATCTGCACGAGTAGCTGAGCTTCATACTTGTTACTTATACGAGGTGGTTTATAGCATATACCAATGATAATTCTCTTTATAACCTTTTGCCCAGTCAAAATCTCTACCCAGAGGGATTCCACTCCCTCATCAGTGCCAGCTATGGTTATTTCTTTAGTGCATGGCTTTAATTCAGGCTTTACATACAAACGCACTCCTCCCCCTTTTTAATTCCTCTGTCCCTCCTAAAAAGGGTGTAACCATTTAAATTCACAGTCCAGTGACGTTTCATCCCACCAGGTCTCAGTGATACCAATCATATCATAATTTTTAGAGCATGCAATTAATTCTAGGTCTCCCATTTAAGCTGACAAACTCTATGCATTTGCCAGCATACAGCGGAGGTTACTACTTTTGCTTTTGAAATTTGCATTACTTAGTGGAGAATTATGTTAAGTTAGTATTATTCTATTTTCCTTGTAACAGAGGGACCTCCTTAGCTGGTAAATTGTATGCCCCCGCACTCCTTCCCAATGACCGCTTACAAATCCCACTGCCATGTTTACCCTAACTTCCCCATAATTCTTTCTCTCACCAACCCCCCCCCCCCTTGCCTAGTTTAAACACTCCTCCAACCTCTTAGCCATTCTTTCCCCTAGCACAGTGGACCCCCTTCCATTGAGGTGCAAACCGTCACGACTGCATAGGTTGTACCCCAAGGAAAAATCAGCCCAGTGCTCTAGGAACCCAAACCCTTCCTTCCTCCACCAAGACCTGAGAAACGCATTTAGTTCCCTAAGCTCCCGGTGTCTCCCTTAACTTGCACGTGGCACAGAAAACATTTCAGAAAAAATTACATTGGAAGACCTTCCCTTCATCTTAGAGCCTAGATCCCTGAAATCACTCTTTAAGGTCTTCCATCTACTATTTTTTTTTGTCATTAGTACCGATATACACCAAGACAATTGGGTCATGCCCAGCCCTAACCAATAATTTGTCTACCCGATCAACCACATCCCTAACCCTGGCACCAGGTAGACAGCAAACTGTTCGGTTGTAGCGATCCGGACGACAGATTACCCTATCCACTTTTGTAATAATTGAATCCCCTACAACAACAATCTGCTTAAGCCTGACTCTGCTCTCCTCCCCACCACTACTAGAGAAGCTGTTCTCCCGGCTGTTTAGAGAGATCAACCCCATCTAGAATTGCCAATCCAGAGTTCACACTCCCATCTTTTTCCCACAATCTGGCAAATTTCATGAGCTGTGTAAACTTTGGATCAGCCTCCATTTTCCTTTTGCCTAACTGTTAGATGTTGTGACGCAATGTATAAGGTTTTTGACATTTTTTTTGGAAAGCATGAAAAGCTACAAAGCTGTCACTGCAGGTTGTGTGTCACCTGTGTTGCTAAAAGTTCTATATACCTTATTAAAATAATATATTTTATCACTACAGCTTTCCCACTGATTTAACAAAAACTATGCTAAATAAAGTAGTGGATGGAAAAACAAATCTTAAGATGGAGGTATTAGTCTTGAAAAAAATGTATTATGTGCTACAACAGAAATATTGGTTTGTGATTAATTATACTTTAACAGAATCATTAACTGTCTTACTTGTGAAAGGAAAACCAATATTAATTTAAAAAAAAATTGCAATAATTAATTTTACTACTCCCACCATCTTTTCCTTGTTGATCTTATGGAACTATCTTGGGTCCTTTCTGGTTTGATAAATGATTTACTTTTACCAAACTCGTAAGTTCTGGAACTTTTCAGCAAGTTTCCTTTCATGGAAGGAGCATGTTCCACAGCACCATCATTTTTAAAATGTATAAAATTCCTTTTCTTAGAGGCAGCACGTTCCACAAAACCATCATGCTTTCTGGTTGGAACAAAGGACAAAGCTTTTTTCCAGTCACCGGTGTCCTTTAAACATAGCAAAATGCGAATCATTTGGTCAAGGGTTAGATTTTTCGCACCAACATCCCATTTCAAGTATCTGTCTAATGGAAGTCTTGCAGTTGCTAGATTAAGCCTTTTGGCATTTGCTAAAGATAATCCTGTTTGTTGGCATTTGTCAACTAATGAACCAATAATATATATTTTAGTAGGGTCAAAGTGTATTAACTCATTTGGGGAGTCGGCTGTTAAGTACACAAGTTGTTCTTTAGGAAACATTTCAACATGAGGTTTATCTGTGGCTGTGATAAAGATGTTATCCCAAGCTCCCATATAGCGCTTTACCAATTCTTTATGGTATGGGCCACCAGACTGCAGGTTGCAGAAATATATATGGAATGGATCAGCATTTCTTCTGTTCCAGCCTTCAGATTCCATAAGTTGACAAACGGTGTTCTCTAACTCATACCGTGACATATACTTTTCATATACCATATCAAACACTAATGGTAGTCCAAATGTCATTGCTTGGGCACATTTCCACCGTTGCACTGTATCTATAGACTTATCCCAAACATGTAATAAAAAAGTATTTTTCTTTTCAGGGTTACCTTCTTTTGTTTCGAACTGATCCAAGTTTTCCATCTTGGATTTACTACTTTCCTTAAGTTCTTTTTTCTTCTCTTTCTGGTTTGTTTTAATAATCTCCCTAACAGACAGGTATTTTAAGTACTTTTTTCTAGCAGTTTTTGTTGGAAGCTCCATGAGGACTTGTAACTGCTCTGTTGTAATTGACTGAGGCACTGCCCTACCGGCCAGTCTCCACATTTCCACAAGTTCCCGCATTCCATTCAGAGAGGGATCTTCCTGTGTCTCTGTTTTTTCGGTTTCATAACTTTCTATGCCTGATTTCAAGATGCTTTTCCACTCTTCCAGGTCTAATGTTTCATTAGGTTCTGACTTGACATCTTCCTTCCTCAAATGGTGGGATATCATTATCCTTCTAGACGGAGTTAATTGACGCAAAACTGTTAATAATGACCAACTTCCACCTTCCTGCACCAAAGTACGGACAGAAGAACACTGAATGGTTCGCAAAAGCGTATTCACGAATGCCATTTTCCAAACCTAGTAGATGATCCAAAACCTTTAAAAAAAATATGCATATATATCAGTAATGGTTAAATCTGACCCAGAAAGTAATTTCTATGTCATGCTTCTATACACACATGGATGTAACTGAACCCTATAAAAATAAGCCTGTGAGTGCAGCAATTTTTAACCATCTAGTATGACAAAAGTTTCAGTTTCATTTTCAGTATCATATAATTACACTTTAATTTTCTTCTTAATAAACATACAAAGTTCTACCTGTCACATATTATGGAATTGCAAAAGAAAAAAATGGATACTGACACCAAATAATACAGATACTCTATCATTGCAATTCATAAACCAGCCAACCATAACTTAAAGGGACAGTATACACCTAAAATCACCATTGTTAAAAAAATTTGCACATTAAATAGGACCTGTGTTGACATTACATTCTGCCTATTTTAATTTGAAAACTCCATTTTGCTATTTTTTGCCATTATAACGCACTAATTTTAAAGTTCACTAAACTCTCTTGACCCTTCCTTTTGGATAGTGTAACGCCAGGAGATTAGTTGCCCATGATAAATCTCCTCTTTTGCAGGTGACTAATCTCCAGTAAATGCTTTCACGCCGACGATAAAGTGAATCGTCGGTGGTAAAACATATATTGCTTCGCGAGGAAACTTTGGACGACCAGAAAAAATTAAGCACCATATATATTTTACCACTGGCAATTCGCTTTATCATTGCTGGGAAAGCATCTACAGGAGATTAGTCACGTGCAGAAGAGATTTATCACTTCCGGGCATGCCATGGCCCATATAAACAAGACAACTTCTTCAAAGCTCCCCATCTACCTTTAAAGAAACTAACCTCTTCTTTATCTAAGCAGCAGTCTTGAGCATCTCATCATTAAGGGCTTCTCGTGGACTGGTAATTCGTTTTTTCAGCTTCATTTAATTTATTTGGGGCCAGAAGTGACAGGAAGTATTAAAGTGAAATTGCCCTGATACTCTTGTTCAGTGCCAGATATAAAAAACATAAACTTCTTAATTAAAACAATAGGCAAAAAGTATGTTCAGCTGAAGGAAGGCCTGTTCTTTCAGCTAATAATGAAAAGTGGTGTATGCTGTCCTTTTAAAAACAGCAAGAGGAATATTGTGCAAAACAGGCGCTATAGGTTTATACATGTATAGCTGTGACTCTTAAGTCTTAAAAATCAATCCATAAAAGTAAAATGTAGAAAACACCTGCACGCATAATAATAACTCCCAGTAAAACATAAGTTCCAGCATGCCAGGTGTTGCAACACGGGCACTCACACATCGCAAATTACATCGTCAGGAATTCTCACCAACCTTGCCAAGGTGAAAAGAACTAGCCTACTGCATGTCATGTACCAACAACCATGCCGCAACGGGGAAACTACTGGAGCTGTACATTAACTTCCGCTTCCGGTTGATGAACGTTCCAACGTGTGCGAGTAAATGTAAACCCGATCAGTTCCGGTTCCTACAAAGATTAGCGATAACCTGGAAGTAGATTTTCATGGCAGGCGGTGCATTAACAATTGGGTTAGCGATACCTAGGCGTTTCAAATCTGTTTGTAAAGAGTATAACGTCATGCCAACATTTTGTTTTGTGCAAGAGATGTAAAGGGGCGTAGTCATTCTTTTTATCATCAGTAAATCCCTTTACAGAGGAGCGGCGTCTGTGTTACAATATTGCTGACACAATAGTCCGTGTTTATATAGGATTCAGAATCAACCTAATAGAAGCAGCCCTGCCTTGCTTTTTATATGATCCACAATTTGTGCCCATGGTCTGTATCTATGCTGTTTCAGCAGTGAGTTTACACGGGAATTTGGTTGCACATTGAAATATCACTTATAAAACTGCCTGGCACAGTAATCCATCCTCTAACAAATGTATTGGAGTTACTTTAGATTGTTCTCTCTGTTTCATCGATAACAGTAGTTTGACTAGTTGTCCAACCAAAATGGTACTTGGGTATCTTGGGAATGTATGAAGCCAGGCTCTACCCACCAGTTTGCCCAGGGGACATGCCTCCCGACATTTTGGAAACAGAGGGACAAAAAGATTTGCCATACGGAGCGCAGCAAATGTTTTGACCACACCCATTGTTGTGGCCACACCCCTAATTACCATATTCATTTGGCAGGTTATGAAAGTTTTAACACATTTCTATGATTTTTTATGTTTTATCACAGCTTTGCTAATGGAGACAAATTGCCCTTTAAGCTGCAAGTCACACTTTCCCCAAGAGACCTTCTTATCTTAAATTGTTACAATTGTTTCTTTCCTAATTTTAAATTGTTACAAAAGTATCCAAGTGCACCTGCCACGTATTCTGGGCTCTCTGACAAAAGCCAATTAAGTTTCAGAAACTTTGTATCTTTTTCTGGCTGTTCAGTGCAGAAGATCAAAAAGAAAGTCGGGACATTTCAGTAACAATCCGGGACTGCTGGCTGAGCTGTCAAAAAACGGGACAGTTGGGATGTATGGACAACTTCTACCGCTCAGATGATTTTGGGCAGATATCTTGCATCCTGGCACATGCAAATTATAGAGAGAAATAGAGAGAGAGAGAAATATATTTGATTAGCTAACTCAGAGCAAAACAAAAAAATTAAAGAAAGCAGTTACATAGTTAGTTACATAGTTAAATCGGGTTGAAAAAAGACAAAGTCCATCAAGTCCAACCCCTCCAAATGAAAACCCAGCATCCATACACACGCCCCTCCCATTCCATTCACACAAATTATATATACCCATACCTATACTAACTATAGCGTTTGGTATCACAATAGCCTTTGATATTCTGTCTGTCCTAAAAATCTTCCAAGCAGGCCCGGACTGGCAATCTGTGGGTTCTGGCAAATGCCAGAGGAGCTGCTATAAGATCCCATAGAAAGTCAGTATTTAGTGGGCTGGTGGGAGCTGTTTGGCCCTCTATGTGGGGATTGGGCCTCTGTGTACTTGAAATTCCTGGGCCTATTTTAATTCTCAGTCCAGACCTGCATCCAAGCCATTCTTAAAGGAAAACTATACCCCCAAAATGAACACTTAAGCAACAGATAGTTCATATCATATTAAGTGGCATATTAAAGAATCTTACTAAACTGGAATATATATTTAAGTAAATCTTGCCCTTTTACATCTCTAGCCTTGAGCCACCATTTCATGATGGTCTCTGTGCTGTCTCAGAGATCACCTGACCAGAAATACTAGAACTCTAACTGTAACAGGAAGAAGAGTGGAAGCCAAAGACAGAACTCTGTCTGTTAATTGGCTCATGTGACCTAACATGTATGGTTTGTTGGTATGTTTGTGAGTACAGTGAATCCTACGATCCCAGGGGGCGGCCCTTATTTTTTAAAATTTTCTATTTATGATTACCCAATGGCACATACTACTAGAAAAGTATATTGTTATGAAAATGGTTTATTTACATGAAGCAGGATTTTACATATGAGCTGTTTTATGCAATATCTTTTTATAGAGGCCTACATTGTTTGGGGAGTATATTTTTCCTTTAAAGGCATTAACAACATCACCTGGCTGTGCATTCCACAACCTCGCTGGCCTGACCGTTGCAACCCTCTTGCATGGGTCACAGAAAATAGCTTGATTTTCAGGAGAAAAATATATGGAATTGTGCTTGAAGTCTAGGACCACTCTAATAACTTTATTTAGCTTTCATTTAATAACATGGTTTTATCACTTTTCATTATACTGTACATTGTATGTTGTCCAGTAAAACAAGGGGTCTACAGTTCCTTGCATCTATTTTTCTGAAATGTTACCAATGTAGAAAAATTGTTGTGCAATTAGGTGTCGTACAATTTACCACTGGTTTCTAACAATTGCTACTTTTTCCATAGGCTGTAGTAGAATAGCAAATACAATATTTTTGAAGATTACTTACCATTGGTTGAACTATGCTTTGAAGTGACTGGCAATTAGTTGTAGTACCATTTACCATTGGTTTCTAACAGTTGCTTTCCATAGGCTACAGTAGAACAGCCAATAAAATATTTTTGAAGATTACTTATTAATGATTCCTTGAACTATGCTTTGAAATGACTGGCTATTGTTTTTGAAATTGTTTAAATTTCACTTTGGGTGGTGACTTGAGCCTAAAATAAATGCCCTCTAGGCACAACCTTAGTAAGATTATTTTCAGAATACAGGTATGGGACCTGTTATCCAGAATGCACAGGACCTTGAGTTTTCTGGATAAGGGATCTTCCTGTAATGCGGATACCCATGCGTCAAATCTACAAAAAAAATCAATTAAACAATACATAAATTAGAATTATGTATATATAAGTTAGGATCAAGTTCAAGGTGCCATTTTATTATTACAGAGAGAAAGGAAATAATTTCATAAAAATGTAAATTATTTGATTAAAAGTCTATGGGAGATGGGCATTCTGTAATTTGGAGCTTTCTGTAGAACAGGTTTCTGAATAACAGATCCTTTTCAACTTTTTTCTCTATATTGCTATCCCATGGTACCAGCACTTTTAAATGTTCACCATTAATCTGCAGCTGAACAGTATCTAAACTGTTATTGATGTTTTAAATGGAACACATTGTAAATCACCTCCTAATTGCAGAGGCGGGCCTCACAGGCTGGGCGCCCTATACAGTCCAACCGGCCAGCTCGCCCATGCGTGGCGGGGGCATTGTCGGGAGCAAGTCTAGTGCCAGGTCCGGTATAGGAGTTGCGCTCTAGGCAGCTGCCTCATCTGCTTACCCCTAGTTCTGGCCCTGCCTAATGGTACACCCATCATTATGTTAATTACACCTAGTTATTAATATATGAAATCTATGATGCCAAGGTACTCATTGTAACATGAGTAAGTTCTTCAAGCCCATTCCTAAAAAATCTCAGTGTGCCCAAATAGTGAAAATTTTTCAAACCAGTTCCCATGATTTTAGTTATTTAGTTTTAGTCACCAAATCTAATGTTCATTGTATTTGCTCCAGCAAGTCCTCCAAGAAAGATACATAAATTAAATAATGAAATAAATTAATTGTAAATAACTAAAACTGTTATGTAGCTGCTATTTCCAATATTAAAGGGGTTGTGCACCTTTAAATACATTTTTAGAATGATTAAAGTGAAATTCTCAGACTATTTGCAACTGGTTTTCATTTTTTATTATGTGTTTTTTTTTTAGTTATTTAGCTTTTTATTCAACAGCTCTCCCGAATGCAGTTTCAGCAAACTGGTTGCTAGGCTCCAATTGACATGCATTGTAGCCTTACAGATCATCATTTTTTTAGATGGGGTCAGTGATATCCATTCAAAAGCATGCTTATGAATGCTACAATCAGTGCCTACATTGTTACAGTATATAGCAATTGTAACCATAAAGGTACACAAGACACTTTGTAATATACATTTTGATTATTTGTTTCTGTTCTCTATTTAAAAGGTTTTCTTCTCTTTGCTGCAACAAGAATGTGATTTGATTATCTTGCTAATAAGAGCATCCTCAACCACATCTATAGCAAAAGTAGTGTTTTTCTCGCAGAGTTTGTATTCTGAATGAAACATTGTTAGCGATGAGCTTCTTGCTTCCAAAACGGAGGAGCAAAAGGGACGTGGACCAAGCAATAAAAAGACAGCAGAGAAGGTTCTTGTTCTCAGATTTGGAAGAGATGAGGATCTTGTTTGATTACAGCTGGATGACATTGTAAGTGTTTAAAATTCGTTTTTTAACCATTGTTTTTAATATGCAATATATATTACTTTATTTTTTTTATTCATTTCAGCTGTCCAAGACATCTCATGCCCTAAGCAAAATGGCATCTTTATACATTCTTGATGTGGATTAGGTGCTAGTCTACACTCAACTTTGATATCAGCTACATTCCATCCACTATATTTTTCTTTAATGGCCAACATATGAAAGTGGACTTTGGGTTATATAATTCTGTTCGGTTTGCATGTGTATAAATAGCTTATGTATTCAGGTCACCAGGGGTGTAACTATAGAGGAAGCAGACCCTGCAGCTGCAGGGGGGGGGCTGGAGGTATAGGGGCCCCATGAGGCCCTAATTCATATGTAGTTTCAATAAATATTGCTAAAACAAGTCAACAGCTAAACATTTTGGGGGCCGGAAAAATTATTTGCTGTGGGGCCCAGTAATACCTAGTTACCCTGCTGCAGGTCACCAACATTCTTCTGGTCCAAAAGAGACACGAGGATGCAGGTGGTAGTGTTTGTTTGCCCAAGGGCAGCTAGGTACTGGTATACTAAATTCCTTGTGTGTAATTCTGAAGGTATAGTTTTCCTTTAACTGTAAGTAGGAACAATGATCCTTTAAAAAAAGAAAACCTAGGCACAGCATCCCTTACAGAATGCACCTTGTTTGTCAAATATTGAACTACGTGTCATTGCAAACTGCATCACAATCCCTGCTCAGAAATGAAAGCTGTGAAATGTTAGGTTTAGAATCAGAGAAGACTTTCTTGTTTTCTAAGTCACAATTGACATTTTTTTCTTCTTCTTTAGGTCTCCAGAAAGTTTGTAGGAAGTTTTAAGACGAAACAGGATTTTATTAATCTCATTGAAGTAATCTAACGTGAAAAGCTTATTGTGCAAAGTCCGATAGACCCTCAAAGTATTCCAAAATATGATCATCTTTACCAGGGTGTTTAGTATATATGCTCTGGTTAGGGCATCAGACTTTTTTTTTCTAATTGCTTTTATTGACGTAACGTACTTTGTAAAACTTTGTAGAATATATTTATTTTAGTACATAAAAAATGTTTAAGAGTATGTTGTTGCTTAATAATAAGTTACTGAGAAACTGACTTTTTAAACTTTCTCCCCATGGTGTGGGCAGAATTAAAAAAAAATCCCTAATCTCCTTCAGCAAAATCAAAGTGCATCCCCTGGGGTTTTCCCAGGGATGTATTAATATTGTCAATTATGATAGATACTAACTTCATCCTGTAATTACCTACAACTATAGGTTATTTCACATAGTTATCTACTATAAGCAGAAGCAAAGGAAGTCTTACACAGTTGAATTTTGATCTTATTTTGTGGTATTATATTTTGGAAACTCATAATGCAGTTGTCAAATAATGCTGTCCACAATGAGCAAATGTCTGTAGGTTCTATCCCCAATGTACTTTGCAACAACTTGGCACCAAGGGTATTATAATCACAATGTTTTCTTGTGCAAAGCAACATATAACCACAATGGACACATTTTAAAGGAGAAGGAAAGCTACCAAAGAAAATTATTGACAATTGATGAGCCGCAAAAGTGCAAGCTATAAAACTATATTTATTCTGCAAAATGCTTTACCATACCTGAGTAAACAGCTCTAGAAGGTCTCGCTCTTTGTTTAGGATACAGCTGCTATATTAGCTTGCTGTGACATCACTTCCTGCCTGAGTCTCTACATGCTCGTTTATAGCTCTGGGCTCAGATTATATGGGAGGGAGAGAGGAGCAAACTGAGCATGCTCATATACAGCAGGTAAAACTTGTTTTTTTTGTCTGCTCAATCTCTCAGGAATACACAGGGATCAAAACCAGTACCTGGACTACATGAACCCACATCTTGATGTAACTGATGAAACTAAGGGAGCCTCAATGATTTTGCAAGTCAGTAACTTTCCAAAGTCTGATTTTATTATTTCCCTTGTTATTTGATTCAAAAGGATTCCTGCAGTGTTTCTGGTTTTGTTGCATATACTGCTAAAATTAAGCAGCACATTTAGGGACAGATTTATCAAGGGTCGAATTGAAAATTCGAAGTTTTAAATTCAAATTCTGAGTTTATTTTAGTGTAATCCGACTCGGGTATAGTCCAAATTCGATTAAAATTTTGAAATGTATCATGTACTGTCCCTTTAAGAATTTGAATTCAACTATTCGCCATCTGCCAAATTGGTGTTTTAGCCTATGGAGGACCTCCTACAATCAATTTGTCGTTTAGTGGAGTTTTGAAAAAATATTTTTTTTTTTTTGGGTGAAAAATTTGAGTCGAATTTGCAGCTCAATCATATTCACCCATTTTTAAAAAATAGTTTTTTTTCCAATAAATTTTGAATGGTCGTTTTTTTTTTCTTCAAATTTCAAGTTGATGGGAATTGATGGGAGTTTTTAGAAACTCCCATAAACTTGAAATTCGACCCTTGATAAATCTGCCCCTTATTTCATGCCCAATATACAATGAAATGACAATACATATCCATGCTTAGATACATTGTAATTTTTTAAAGAGCACAAACAATTTACAAATTACATTGTTTAAATTCTGCAATTTCATGTGCTTTCTATGGATTTTGCACAATTATTTATTTTTAGAGCACTTAAATCCACGCCTGCAGGAATTAATTCAACTTTGCAGATGGTCATATCAGTTTGTAGAAATTATTTTAATTTCTTTTTGTAAGGAGTAGTTTGGATTGTTCGTGATGGGAGTGTTGAACTTCTTCGGTTTTTTGAGGACCTGGTAAGGAATCTGAAGACAGATGAGAGGCTTTTATAGGGTGCAAGTTCATGGTTTTCTGTTCCAGCAGACACCTTGGGGCAGTCAAGTTTCAGTAAGGACCCAGTAGGTCTATCTAATGGTTTTGTGCTAAGCACCCAGCTTCGGCAGTTTGCGTGCATCCAGCTCTGTATTTCAGGATCAGTCCTGGCCTGATGTTGAGAATGGTGTCTCGAGTCTATGAATGCTACTGCACACACTTTGCTCATAACCTCTTTTCTTTTCTTGCACAAAAGATCAAGGAAGACTAACCCCCCATAGCCATGTGCAATAAAAGCCACATTTGTAGCTGCACTTGTTGAAATGAAATTGTCCCAAACATAACCAGTATGCTCTTCTGGAGAACTACAACATCTTTTAGGGATAAGCATCTTTCTGCCTGTTCTAAGCAAATCACTCCCATCACAGGGTAAAGACATAGATATATCTTCTTCCTTTTTAATAATCAAGTGAGGTTCTTCTTTCATTTCAACAAAATTGTCATTTGGATTTAAGATAATCAAAGCCCCATACTCCCTCAGTGCAGTGTTAATATATGGGATTTGTGTTCCCTTTTCTAGAGAATGGTGAAAGATAACCTTTTGCCCCCACTGCCCAGCTCGAATAACACCTTTGTCTTGAAGAAGGACAAGTAGGCTAGTCGGCACACTCAAGCCTTCCTTACTCATAAAGAAAAATGACTTTGGTTCTTCTTCTTTAGCATCAATCGGAATGGGAATCCTCTCAAGATTGCATTCTTTTTCAAGAAGTTCATAGACATAAAGGGTTATCAAATCTCCAAGCATTTTATAACGTTTGTGGTTCCTCTCATATTCCTTCTTGTAATAATTATAGACAAATGGTTTTTTTGTAAGCATGTGCCTCAGCTCACCATTTTCATTGAAATAGTACTCCAGATCGTCCGTATTTATGGAATTTTCAAGATGCGTTTTGAACCTCAACAGTCCTTCCATTATACCTAAATGTTACAATATACCATTAGTACAAATAACATCCAGTATTATTTACTCAATATCTGACACATATTTAAAGGAGAACAAACCCCCCCCAATGAGAAAAGCCCCATCCACTACCCTCCATAGTGCCCCCTTCCTGCATATTGCATTAGTGAAAGTGTGTCCCTAATTGTGAATCTCACATATCCATGCAGAGTAGCGCAGTGGAGCTTAAGGGTGCCTACTTACACATCTTGGGATTTTCTTCAGGAAGGGACTACCAAAGCGAGATATTTGGCACATGTGCAGTTGAAGCCAGTCTTGTGGTCGCTCCAACTGTGAAAGCGCCAGAAACTTCGTAAATGGCCGAAGGGAAGAAAGAGGATTCAAAGAAAACCGAATATCCAGAAGATGGCGAAGAGTAGCATAGGGACACGTGAGATTCACAATTAAGGACACATTTTTCACTAACGCATGGGGGGGGGGGCAGCAGGGAGGGGGGATATAGAGGGTAGTAGATTAGGCTTTTTTTACATTAGGGGGTTTAGTTCTCCTTTAAATAGATGAAAAGCATTTCATTTGCCAGATCTTACAGCACATATAAAAGGATAGGAAACTTGGAAACCTCTGCACACAAATCATATAACACAGTGCTGTCCAACTTCTGTGGTACCGAGGGCCAAAATTTTACTGGCCTATGTGGAGGAGGGCCGATAAAGGAAGTCAGTGTTTTCCATGCCCCCTTTTAAACCACACCCACTGTAAACCACACCCATATTACCACAAGAACTTTTAAGATCATATCCACATTAACGGTGGTAGCACACCAAAAAAACAAATGGTTGGTGCTCACTGCAGGCAAATACCTAATCACTCATATGTGAAAATTTTAAGTCATGTTAAAAACACACCCTTAAATCCATATGCCTCATCCTCCCCTGTGGATAATACAACAACCCCCCAACACATGATTAAACACCTTAGGGGTCCTTAACAACAATTTCCAAATGCTAATAACCCCAAGAACAAACCTTACATCCCACAGGTAGCATAGGGCAAGCAGAGAATGGCACACCCAAGCAGCACTGGGCAAGCAGAGAATGGCATACACAAGCAGCAGTAGGCAAGCAGAGAATGGCACACACAGGGAGGCAGGGCCAGGCCAAGGTAATTTTGCAAACTAAATCGATTAATAGACAACACCGCACATGAGATTTATTCTTAAAGTGGACCTGTCACGCAGACACAAAAATCTTTATAATAAAAGTTATTTTCAAATTAAACATGAAATCCAATTTCTATTTTTTATTAAAGCATTCATAGCTGTTGTAAACTCATTTAAAAATCTCAGCTGTCAATCAAATATTGTCTGCCACTACTCTATGCCCTGGGCATAGAGGGGGTTCAGACAATTACTTTCACTTTCCATTTAGCACTTCCTAAATGTCACTGCTCTTCACATATTCCCTGTTCTCTTCATCATTTAATTGTGTAGCCAAGACATGGGGACGGACATGGGGTCCTCAATTCTGGTGCACAAATAAGATTCTGAGATGATGCAAGACTTGCCTTGATAACAGTGTCCACAAAATGGCTCCTGCCTGCTTGCTATATTTTTGAAATCCCAGACAGAAGAAAGCAAGATTCAAATAATTTATATAGTGTAATTAAAGTTCATTTTGCTTGACTAATGTGATAAAATAGGATTTTGAATAATTTTTCTGGGTGATGGGTCCCCTTTAAAAGGCATTTATTCCAAAAGGGCCTGCTGTTGTTTCTGTCCTGAACTAAGCCCTTTTGGAATAAAAGCCACTTAAGACTTGCACCCTCATCAAACATACTCTACGGGTGAGTGCTGACTTCTAATCTAGATTACAAGGTATTTTTGCACCCTAGGCAAAGGCTTGAATCAGTGACCCCCACCCAGTCCCTCATTACCATTTTCCACCTTACCAGTCATATAGCCCCCTGTACCTGTGCCAGCACCTATCATATTGCCTCCATTTGTACCTATGCCAATGGCAGTCAATCCCTCAGATTACCCCCAGGCCCCAATCTGTACCTGTGCCAGCATAAACCAAAACATCCATCATATTTTTACCCCCAATCTGTACCTATGCCAGCGGTAACCAAAAGAATCCATCATATTGCCCCAATTTCTATCTGTTCCAGCAGTAGCCAAAAATCCATCATACTGCCCTCAAACATCTGTGTACCTGTGCCAGCAGCCACCATATTGCCCCATGTACCTGAGCCAGCAGCAACTAATCCCTTATATTGCCCCCAATCTGTACCTGTGCCAGCATCAGCCAAAAAATACACACTATTGCCTCCATATATGTACTTGTGCCAGCAGCAGCCAAATATCCATCATATCATCTGTTTACCTGTGCAAGTAGCAGCCAAGATATTGTCCACAAATATATACCTGTGCCAGCAGCTGCCAAAAGGGAGCTGGGAGTGATTCTGTCTGGAACAGGGGGTTTAGAAAGTTGAAAAACTATTAAAGGCCAAGCAAATCAGGGTTTAAAAAAGAAAGAAAGGAAATTCCCTTTAAAAGTGTGCCCCGCCCATGATTGCTCCCTAGGTGGGCGCCTACTCTGCCTGCCCCTAGTTCCAGCCCTGCAGGGAGGGAAGGCAGAACAGAGCAGGAGACAAGTAAAGCTCTCAGTCTAATATGTACTACATACAGTGACACAGTGCTGGTGCACCATTAGCATTTTGAATAAGGTGTGAACATAGCTGTTGAGCTGAAGCCTGTCTAGCAGCATAAACTGTCTAAAACTGCTAATATCTCTGAAATCCTTAAAGGAGAATGAAAAGTATAATTGCATAATTGCTCACCTGATACCTCACGCCAAGGCTCCTGTTCGCTAAATATTGCACTGGCTTAGGGTATTTCTGTAGAAGATCCTTGTAGCCATCATCTTATTCCATCTTCTTTACGTTCAGTTCTAGGAAGGCACATTAGCAGTAGAGTGAAAGTCGAGCATAGACACGAAAAAGCCAGATTTCTCACTTTACTGTGCAAGCGCCTGCCCAGGCCCAGAGAAAATAAGACAGAAGGAGATTGTGCCAAATCATCTTGTACTGAAATACTCTGGGCCAGTGCAGTTTTCTGCTAATAGGAGAAACAGGTTGGGGTATTAAGCAAGCAGTAATTTTAACTTTAGCTATTCTTTAAAAACAGAAAATGAATGTAAATTTCAAAAGTACTTTGTTTACATTAATTATTTTAAGTTTAAAACCCCTTTAATGGGAAATATACCCCCCTTTTGACATCAAATTGTTGAATTTGAAAAGGTGCATAAACACTATATGAACTTTCAAAAATAAATATTTTTTTGCACAGGCATACCTGATTTCACAGATTAAAAGGAAACCATGTTACTGAGGAATGAATACCTAACACAGTGATCATAATGATTGAAGGATCTAGCAAATTGGAACTCCTTTACAGGCAGATTAAATGCTTGGAAAAAATACATACTCCTCTCCAGCAATTTTTAATTTATTTTACTTACTTTTTTTTAAATGCAGAGCTAGCCCAGTGATTGATGTTAAACACCTGCATTCTGCACATACTGATGGCATTGCTCTGACAGCACTGTCTTGCTCTAACATACTGAGTATTAGTATTGTGTCCCTTTGAGATCATGGATAGGGAGAAAAAGTTTTGGTTGGTGGCCAGCTGAGGATCCGCACAGAGCAGTGTGATGGCAGTACGGCATGGTGAAATGGAGGGCTGCCTATGGATTTTATTGAGATGCATTTATGCAGAGGGAATATTTAATTTTTGCTTCATGCAAGAAGTGCCAGAAAAGCTCATTAAAAGAAAATTAAACATCTAGATTACAAAAAGTGAGAAAAATGACTGCCCATTTACTTTTTAGGAACATTTAGTTCTCTATAAAGCTAACATGGGAGTCTTACGTAGAGATCTGTAGTTGTACTACAGCACTTCTTAGAGAAAGACAGTATTCTTAAGTGATATTCTTATGGTATGGTATTCTTAAATCATAAAGGAGCTGGGCACCATTAAACAGCCCTTGACACCTGTCTGTTTTTTTCTACATGCTGTCCCATTAAAACTGACTGTTAGAGTTTCAGTGTTACTTTGGGCTAAAAATTAATATGTTTAATAATATTGGAATTTCCTATAGATCTGCTACAGTCCCTTTTAGAGTTTCCAATGAGGGGTGGGTAATGGTTTCTAATGGTTTCTGCTAGTAATGTGTGAATCTGAACCGTTCTCTGCCAGTTCCCTATTAGCTCAGCCTAACTGCTGATTGGTTCCTATCCTACAGTGCAGTGTGCTGCTTGCTCCTCTGCACAGCCTGGAAAAGGAGGCAGCAGGAAGTGGAACAGATTGGAAGGACTAGTAAGGGTTTTGCACACATTTTCAGTAAATCAGCACATTACTTCTCTATTAAATGAACAGTTCAGTGTGAAAATAAAAACTGTGTAAATAGAAAGGCCGTGCAAAATAAAAAATGTTTCTAATATAGTTAGCCAAATATGTAATATATAAAGGCTGGAGTGAACAGATGTCTAATAAAACAGCCAGAATCCAACTTCCTGCTTTTCAGCTCTATAACTCTGAGTTAGTCAGCGACTTGAAGGGGGGGCCACATGGTACATTTCTGTTCAGTGAGTTTACAATTGATCCTCAGCATTCAGCTCAGATTCAAAAGCAACAGATATGACCCATGTGGCCCCCCTCAAGGCTCTGATTGGTTACTGCCTGGTATCCAGGATAACCAGTCAGTGTAAACCAAGAGAGCTGAAAAGAAGGAAGTAGTGTTCAGACTGACATGTTATACATCAAATCACTCCAGTCTTTATACATTACATTTTTGGCTAACTAACTATATTAGAAACATTTTTTATTTTGCACAGCCTATTTACCCAGTTTTTATTTTTACACTGAACAATTCCTTTAAAGGGGACCCTTCACCACAAAAAAATATATTTTATCACATTAGTCAAGCAAAATTAACTTTAATTACACAATATAAATTATTTGAATCTCGTTTCCTTCAGTCTGGGAATTCATAATTATCGCAAGGAGGCAGGAGCCATATTTTGGACACTGTTATTAAGGCAAGCCTTGCATCATCTCAAAATCTTGTTTGTGCACCAGAATGGGGGACCCGATGTTCCTCCCCATGCACAAGTTACACGATTAAATGGTGAAGAGAATGGGGGAATGATTGGAGATCAGTGACATCTAGGAAGTGCTGAAATGAAAGTAATTGCTTGACCCGCAACCCGCTAGAGCTAGGACAACAGCTATGAATGCTTTTATAAAAAAAATAGAAATTGGATTTCATGTTTAATTTGCAAAGGACTTTTATTATACAGCTTTTTGTGTCTTGGTGACAGGTCCACTTTAAGAGGAGCATATTGCACTGGCACAATATACTACTTTAAAGGAGATGTTCACCTTAACGCTAGCTTTGAGAATATCAGATTCTTAGTAACTTTAGTCTGCCTTCATTGTAGCTATTGAAATATTTGCCTTTTTTTTTTCTTTCCAGCCTTGAATACTATTGAGCCGTGAGGCTACTTTTATTTTTAACAGATCCTATTTTTAACAGATTCCTATTGACCTTCCAATCTGTTGCTTAAACAGCTGCCTGGTTAGGCACTAGCAACCAGATAGTTGCTGAAATTACACCATGGAGAGCTGCTGAACAAAAAGCTTAAAGGGATACTGTCATGGGAAAAACATTTTTCAGTTAATAGTGCTGCTCCAGCAAAATTCTGCACTGAAATCCATTTCTCAAAAGAGCAAACAGATTTTTTTAAAATTCAATTTTGAAATCTGACATGGGGCTAGACATAGTGTCCATTTCCCAGCTGCCCCAAGTCATGTGACTTGTGCTCTGATAAACTTCAATCACTCTTTACTGCTGTACTGCAAGTTGGAGTGATATCCCCCCTCCCTTTCCCCCCCAGCAGCCAAATAAAAGAACAATGGGAAGGTAACCAGATAACAGCCCCCTAACACAAAATAACAGCTGCCTGGTAGATCTAAGAACAACACTCAATATTAAGAACCCATGTCTCACTGAGACACATTCAGTTACATTGAGAAGGAAAAACAGCAGCCTGCCAGAAATCATTTCTCTCCTAAAGTGCAGGCACAAGTCACATGACCAGGGGCAGCTGGGAAATTAACAAAATGTCTAGCCCCATGTCAGATTTCAAAACTGAATATGAAAAAATCTGTTTTAAAAAAAACCATCTTTTCCCATGACAGGATCCCTTTAATAAATAAAATAAACGAGAACCAGTTGCAAAAGGTCTAAGAGTATGAATGTCTGCATTACACTAAAAGTTAATGAAAGGGTTAACCGCTTCAATCCAACCCCAATTATAGTAACACCATGAAAGGACCCACAGTAGTGTTGCTTTAAGAATGCATCCATTTCTGCAGTTACAGCTTCTATACCTATGTATTCATTATGAGAAGGTACAGTGTTTACTTTGATTTTTAAAAGACAGAGCATAGTTCCTTCATAGCAGAGTGTAAAATACAACAATTGAGAGCCCCCTTTTGGCATGTATCACCAAACAGTGCCCTCTGCTTTTTAATAAAATAATTCTTCAGCTAACATCCACGTAGTACGTCTTCAATAACTATAATCCAACAGCCATGAATGCAGAACTTCAGCTCTTCACAACTCCATCTCATTTTTTTAAAAGTGCAACACATACATTGTACAGTCAGAACACAGCATAAAACTAACCCAAGTAATTTCTGGCTCCACTGAACTTGCTACCACGTGACGCCTCCAGCTGGTGACATTTAACCCACGTGATATTTTAGCATCTTGGCAGACCCACCCAAAAATATTACGTCACATCCGTGGTTAAAAAAATAGGATAACAAAACGTTATATTTTGGGGTACGTAGGCTGCGAGCCGAAGCAGAAAATGTGTATTATTTGAGACTATAGCTTTATCGCTCTTCCGCTATTGTCTCAGTGGGTGTATAATACGTGCGCGCATGCGTATTAGCTGCTGTGCATGTTGTGTTCTATGTGTTGTGTGATGCCAGTCCAGGAAGACTAAGATATGAACGGCTGATTTAAGGACTTAGTAACGCAACATATAAAGGTGAGCCTGATATTAACTGTGTTTGTATACGTGCTGAAACCGTGCAGATTCTGCAAACAGGTGTCTTTCCATTTATATTTTGAATATCAGTGTAGAGATAGCAAAAACAGGTCCAAACTGACATTGATTTCGATTGTAATGATGCAGATCTATTTTTGCCCCATTGATAGGTTCCCAAAGAGATTACATTATGCATTGTCAGAGAGTTTTGAAGCTGTTGCTCACTTTAAATTTGTTGATGTAGAGGTTACGATTCTGAGACAATATGGGTTTGGATTTTACTTTATTTATTTTTTAATATTTTGCTTTTTGTTTAACCACATTCTAGTTTGAAATTTCAGCAGCTATCTGGTTGCTAGGGTCTAAATGATGCTAGCAACCAGGCAGTGAATGAGAGGCTGAAATATGAACGTGAGAGGGCCCCGAATCGAAAGATAAGTAATAAAATGTATCAATGACAATAAAATTGTAGCCTCACAGCAATAGTTTTTTTTTTTTTTTGCCTGCTGGGGTTCAGTGGCCTCCATGTAAAAGATGGAAAGCATCAAAAGAGGAAGGCAAATAATGGAAAAGCTAGAATAAATAAAAAATGAAGACCAATTGAATGGTTGCTAAGAATTGATCATTCTGTAACATACAAGTTAAAGGGGAACTCCACAAAAACATAACTTAAGCTTTTTGAAAAGTAAACATTTCAAGCAACTTTGCAATATAAATCATTTAAAAAATATGCAGATTTTTCATGATTTTTTAATGGATTGGAACAGTTCCCTAAGCCTAGCCCCCTGCTCATCTGGCTGACTACTTAGCTGAGTTGGCTGACTACTGTTACTTTGTATTAGCAGCCGTCTGTCCTCCAAACCCCACAATTCCCTGCACACATGATTTCAATAAGGAAAGGAACATCACGGTGCAATTCATTGTGGGTTATGTAGTTCCTGCATGTAGTCTGTAAGCTGTGGAAAAGTTGTTACAATTTGTGACATCAGAGTTTAGTCCCTCCTTCCCTGCCAGGATTTCAAATGATGCAGAAAGAGATGAACTGTTAAACAGCTGGATTTCAGCTTAGAAATGGCTGTGATGGATATATTGGGGGTTTCTATCTTATGTGGGCCTCTTTGTCAAATTTTGGTTTGGAAGCCAGAGTTCCTCTTAAACTTAAAAGTAAATTACCCCTTTACATAGTAATATAGTAAGTTAGGTTGAAAAAAGATACATGTCCATTAAGTTCAACCTTAAGATTATGAATTTAGCATTTGTGGGGAAAAGGCAGAGTAAGCCAAAGATTATAAAGCTAGAAAGTTTGAGCCCTATTGTCGGTTAGTTTCACAAGGGCATGTCTCGTAAATGTGCAGACCTTGTATAGATTATTTTTTAAATTTAGGGATCTTATGGCTTGAGTGATTTTCATTCTTTAATTAAATTTCCTTTAATTTTCAGGGGTCAGCTTTATTATGGAAAAACAGAATCAAGAATCTAAACCTTTAAAACAGTCAAGTGATAGAAATTCTGAGGTATGTAGAGCTGCAAGATAATTAATGTAACTATTCTTTTAGAAAACCCTGTGACATGATCTTTTACCACAGCTGCGCTTTTGTTGCTCAGATTCTATTGTTCCTGTTTGCAAGTGCTGTCCCAAAAAACATACACCTCATCTTTTTGACTGTATGATAAGTGCTATGTTTAGGCTAATGTTTGTAATATTTACTATTTTAACATGTGTTTAAAAAATGAGCTGTGGACAGCAGTCATTTATCGATATATAGTTTATGCAGATGTATCCAGTTTCTGGGATGAAGACATGGAAAGAAAGAAAATCTTTTTATGCTAATTGAATCTTCTGTACATTTTATAAAACTGGGCACAGCTTTTGTCCTTGCGGCAACTAGACTAATACTGGTAACAGAAAATTAAATAACTGAAAATTAAATAACTGATACTGCACTTGTATTATATAGTGGTCTTCACCTCCTACTTATAACATAAGTAGTGCTATGCAAAACAGGAAGTGCACAGTATAAGTAGGATATTATATGAGACCTAAAGGATATATATATATATATATATATATATATATATATATATATATATATATATATATATATATATATATATATATATATATATATATATATATATATATATATAAGGGATGCACCGAACCCAGGATTCGGTTCGGGATTTGCCCATTTTCAGCAGGTTTCAGCAGGCCAATCCGAATCCTAGGGGAGGGGAGGGAAATCTTGCGACTTTTTGTCACACAACAAGGAAGTAAGAAATGTTTTCCCCTTCCAACCGGATATGGTTCGGTATTCGTCTGAATCCTTTGGGGGATCGGCCTAATCCAAAATAGTGGATTTGGTGCATCCCATATATATATATGTATATATATGTATATATATATATATATATATATATATATATATATATATATATATATATATTTATAAATAAACTTTTGGTCCAAGTTTAATTGCCGCTAAAATTGCACTTTTCACAATGCACTTGCATTCGTAAAGTTGCTCTTTGTTCTCAATGAAAAATATCAGGACTGGTTTGGGATAGCGCAGCTGTCCCCATTAGAAGAGGACTTAAAGGAACAGTTCAGTGTAAAAATAAAAACTGGGTAAATAGGCTGTGCAAAATAATAAACGTTTCTAATATGTAGCGGCCGCTGTCTACTATGTCCTAATAAATATTTTGTACTTTTTATTACCTCTGACTGATTTTTGAAGGGACTCACAACTATTGTTGTTTTCTCATAACAGAACCCAACTTCATGCTTTGCAGCTCTCTGAGTTAGTCAGCGACTTCAAGGGGGGGCCACACGGGACATAAATGTTCAGTGATTTTGCAATTGATCCTTAGCATGCAGGTCAGATTCAAAAGCAAACAGTTATGACCCATATGCCCTCCCTTCCTGTCAAGTCACTGATTGGTTACTGCCTGGTAACCAATCGGTGGACACCAAGAGAGCTGCAAAGCAGGAAGTAGTGTTCTGGCTATTATGTTAGACATCCAGTCACTCCAGTCTTTATACATTACATTTTTGGCTAACTAATTATATTGAAAATATGTTTTATTTTGCACAGCCTATCTATTTACCCAGTTTTTATATTTATATTGAACAATTCCTTTAAAGGAGAAACAAGCCAATTACCAAAAAAACCCTACCCCCCACCCCACGCAGACCCCCCCTCTCTCCTCCCCCCCAGTCTATCTGCCCCCCCCCCCCCGGGGAATTGCCCCTAACTTTTTTTTGGTAAAGGGTTTGTTTCTCCTTTAAAGGAAGACTAAACCCTCCATATCCATCTTCTAAATTCTACCCATTGGTCCATTCAACATTGGTCTCTAGGTCCCCCCGTCTAACTGCATAATTAATAACTTGTACTGTTAATCTGACTGTACCACAGGAAGGAACCCAGAGATTGACAGCATTGATAGGCCTCCATCTTGGGCTGCATCACTTTCGGTTGTCAGCTCAGTGTCCCAAGCATGCACAAAGCATGCCCGCCCTCAAGTTTGAATCCTGGGTTAGCACATGTTTATGTTGCCAATCATTAAGCATTTCTATGAAAGCCATAAGCACAATCATTCCTATGAATAATTAAAGAGAAATGATCCTGACAGTACTTTTATTTTTACCAACAGTTTTTTGAGTCTAACACGAGAGCAGCTTGCAGTAAAATAGATATGTCTTTTACTGTCCACATAAGGTCCTCTATAATGTGTGACTTCATTATCCAGTCTGGTTGTACTGCTGTTAAGTCAAACAGCTGAATCTTACTATCTGCTGTCACTGTTTGCTTATATGCTTTTTGAAAAAAAAAAAGTGACTCTGCATACATACCACACATTGTCATTCCTTCATTTAAGGAAGTTTTACATCGTACTGGGTAACTGTTAAAACTTTAGGGAATTCATAGAAGCAGCAAAAGTAAAATGATGGCATTCAGTATAAATCGGCATGTTTCATTGTAATCATTAGTTTAATTTTCTTGTTTTGTTTTTTAAAGTTTCGTATACCAAAGAAAAAAGCAGATGATTGGTCAGAAGATGTTCATTTGAGCTCTCCTTTATCAAGATTAAGTGAGCCTAGCTACAAAAATGTAACTGTCCGAAAGGTAACTGGACTGTTTTACTTTTAGTCAAATTTGCTAATAACAGTCCTTTGTGTAATGGTATCTTTATAAGCATTTTATGAGATTATAAGCAGATCATTAATTCATTCATTCATTTGGTTTTATCGGGCAAGGTATCAATTGTGCAGGCTTTTTCATGGGCCTCATCTAGGGGCCAATAAAATGTTGATTTTTTACTGGAGGGGCTGCCTCTGCAGCTTTTATCAGCCTGTGTATGGGCAGCGTTAGTTGGGATCCCCTTTTCTGGTAAACTGAAAATATATTATACTGAACAAGATTATCATAGATGTAACTATATATAGTTTGAATATCCTGGCTCATGAATGTAACTGGTATGGTAGTAGATAAATGTGTTCAGAAGATCCTCTGTCAAGGACCAGTCCAGGCCTAAGAAAAATCTCTAAGTTTGACAGCAGCTAGACTTCTGAAAAGTTATATTTCTGCTTCTTTGGTCTGAAAATTGAAAAGCTGAGGTGGTAGGCAATGTATGAAGCCAGGCGCAAATGATAGTGTACATTCTTCATCCACAGGGTCTTTATCGTTACAGTGCACATTACCTCCATTGTAGGAAAAATATACTTAATTCCTATTTTGCAGAAAAAAAATCTTTTTCATACAAAGAAAGCATTGACCAGACACAATTATGATTCTCAAGAGAAAAATCATTTTAAAAGGAGACATATTGTGTGAAATACAAGAATGTGCCAGTGTATTATACTATTTTAAATATATAAGGAATGTACTTAAGAAAAGTAATGTTTGGGGTTGATTTATCGAAAATATCTTCAAATAGTCACTGACATCTTTTCCACTTTCTGTCCCAGGCTGTGTAGTGGAGCCTACAGCACTCAGCATACTGCATTGCAGGATAGGAAGCAATCAGCAGCTAGGCTGACCTGATAGGGAGCTGGAGCCTGTCTTTGCTTGTGTGAATGCTGTGATTGGCTATCCCTCTCCTACTGTGCTTCTGGCAGGGACAGTTAATAAACTCCCATTCCTTATTTGAAACACAAACAGAGACCACAGCAGATCTACAGGCAACTTCAATAAGGGGCCTTTTTTAAAGTTAATGGTAATATTTAGCCCAAAGTAAAAACAGCCCCATATAATATGCAGTGTTGCCCACAAGGTTGTGTATATCTTTATTTTATGTCTCCTTTAAATGTATCCTGTTAGTAGTTAAACACTCTGCCACATAGCAGCTTCTGTATATAGAGTGTAAGATAAATTGTAGAGTTTGCGAAGCCATCAGTTGTGTTTGGAGGCATAGATTAACAACACCTAGAGAGCTTCATGGTGAATTTGATTTTCAAGGTCTTTCCTGACATAACTAATTAGTAATTCTTAATCATTAATACTGTCATTGTTATTGCAGCGGCCCTGGGATTCCTCTTATGACTCTTTCAATAAAACTCGAAATAAGGACTCAAATGCCTATTACCAGTCAAAATTTCCTCCATTCCGGTCTAGTAGGTAAACTCCTTTTGTTATGTGATCTTTAAATTATCTTCTGTAATAGTAATCGACATGCCCTTTGTATAACTTGGCAGCATCATGTGACATTTCTTTCCTGCCATCAGGATATCTTGTTAAAGGAAACAATATCATTTTATATCTATTTTGTGAATGTAACTTTTACTTTTATGATGCATTATAAATCTGGTCTGTGCGTTGTTTTCAATTACTAAGTAACCCAGTTTCATAAAGTTACAGATTTATAAATTAGCATTCTTTTGGTTTTCTTTTCCTTTTTTAGCTTCCCTTGAAAACTAAGCAATAAAACTCTTTAAAGCTTCACTGGTGTATGTAATGGGTGTCAGGATCTGTGAGCAATGTAACTGTATAATTGTTTATCATGGCTGCTTTAACAGCTTTCCCACTAACAATCATTTACCTGAAAGGCAGTACCAATGTGTTTGCTGGTTCTGCCTTGTTCTATGAGTATTGCATTGGGTGCTGTTAAACCCACCGATGAAAAAATGCATTGCCGCTGAACTGGTTAAAAATTGGCCGTGTCTATAAACAACTGCTGTTTTTAAATGTGTGAGAGAGAAAAAAAAGTTACAGTGCACTCCCACAGGCTGATCAGTCTGATACAGTACACTGGACCACTGCTGTCTGCCATAAGGATCTGACTAGTAGATTCAGTTATGGTTAAAGTTACTGTAATGTGCACCTTACTCGTTTGATGTAGTTATATTCATCCAGTTAGTTTTAGGATCACAATATCTTTTTGCAAGTCAATAGTCAAGCATGAGTTTATTGTCATTTCATCCATATACATTTGTACAGTACACAGTGAAACAAAACAACGTTCCACACAACTTAGATGTACTGGACAACTGATAGCAACTGCAAAAATATGCAACTCCTGCAAGACAGGACAGCAAAGTGCAGGGACAGGACAATACAGTACATACTCAGCAGATTCAGCAGCCTGAGTAAATGCACCATGAGTAAATGCACCAAAAGAGCGCCATGTGTGTGTAGTGGGCCGGGGCAGCTTGAAATGTACAGTCTATTAATGGAACAGAATTGGTACTGAAATTTAAGATTTTGTTTTTTATCAACTGTGAGCATCAAGTATGAATTTGACTACTGTGGTGTTTCCAATTTTATTTTAAGGAGTGAACTCAGGGGGGTTCATAACGAGGCAAAGTCACCAAGTGAAGAAGTGCCCTATGACTTTAAAGCAAAAAGGTGTTCAGTAGAACTGATAAGTAAGTTGAAACAAAAATGCTCTAAAATTGTCGTACAAACCCAAGTAAATGTTCAGTTAAAAGGGAAATTTGTACTTTATTACTTGATTATTTTACTCTACCCTATTTGCTAGATTGTAGCAACTGCATCTGGAACCTGAGGGAGTCCATTAGGAATGCACCGAATCCACTATTTTGAATTCGGCCGAACCTCCGAATCCTTTGCGAAACATTCAGCCGAATACCGAACCAAATCCGAATCCTAAATTGCATATGCTAATTAGGGCTGGGAAGGGGAAAACATTTTTTACTTCCTGTTTTTGTGACAAAAAGTCACGTGATTTCCCTCCCCACCCCAAATTTGCATATGCAAATTCGGATTTGGTTCGGCAGAGCAGAAGCATTCGGCCGAATCCGAATCCTTCTGAAAAAGGCTGAATCCCGAAACCGAATCCTGGATTCTGTGCATCCCTAGAGTCCATGTGTGCAAGGAAATCTAATTATAGAATTAAAAAGGGTGGCAGTGTGAAGGAATTAAAACACAGTTCCACATTTAGATATTTGAGTAGGTACTGAAGGATAAGGGGCAATAAGCAGCCTCCCATCCGCACATAAACCTCTAATTACTCTGCTGTAGCTACTTTCTTATTTGGCTCTTTTTGAAAGGAAAAAATGCTGTAAAGAGAGCTATAAAAAAAAAAGTTCATTAGTTCTTTTTATAAATTGTATTTGTTATATAACATAATCCCCAAGACTAATATACAAGGCTATTTTTTTTATTATGGTTTTGACTTAATCTATGCATGGGGAGAATGATTTTTTTTTTTTCAGCTTTACTAAATTTCCCATCCAGCCATGGGAGAGACGTCAACCAATATGATGAATCACAAGGGTGAAGGATTTTACTGTTGCTGTAACGAATGCAAAAGTATAACTTCTTTTTATTCTTCAAAAGGAATTCAAGAGCCATTTCTGCAAAGTAAAGCATGCAGAGATGTCAGTAACACAAGCAATTCATCCCAAAAAGAAGCTAATATGAGCAACAGTAGAAGAAGGAGTTATTGCGAACAAAGTGAGAGTTCTCGAAAGGAAGCTGAACAACAAAAGGTAAGAGCAGTGTACGTTGAACAACTTTTGCCAAAAAAGCATTTAGAGTCATTTTTTAACGTTGGAGCATTCATAACTGCAAATGGGAATGTCCTGCATATTTTAGGGATGCTTGGGTATATAAAAAGGCATTGCTATAACAAATCAAATGTTTGCCACAGAGCTAGGGGCCCATTCACTTAGCTCAAGTGAAGGAATAGAGGAAAAATAGTTTGAATTTCGAATGGTCGAATATGGCTACTTCGACCATCGAATGGGCTACTTCGACCTTCGACTTCGAATCCAACGATTCGAACTAAAAATCGTTTGACTATTCGACCATTCGATAGTCGAAGTACTGTCGCTTTAGAAAATTCTTCGACCCCCTAGATCGCCGCCAAAAACCTACCCAGGCCAATGTTAGCCTATGGGGAAGGTCCCCATAGGCTTCCTAACAATTTCCTGATCAAAGGGATATCCTTTGATCGATAGATTAAAATCCTTTGAATCGTTCGATTCGAAGGATTTAATCGTTCGATCAAACGATTATTCCTTTGATCGTTCGATCATAGGAATAGCGCTAAATCCTTCGACTTCGATAGTCGAAGGATTTAACTTAGACGGTCGAATATCGAGGGTTAATTAACCCTCAATATTCGTCCCTAGGTAAATGTGCCCCTTAGTTTTTTGGGGTTGAACCCAAAAAGTCTTAAAACCCCTTGCATAAGTTTAATATTCTGTACATGATTTAGCTCTGTTATTATACTCCCTACTCCTGAAGAAGAAATTTATTTGTACTGCACACAGTACCTCCGACACTTTTATAAAAGTTTAACTGCATAATATTCAGCACAAGTGAATTATGTTTTTATCTGTAGAAAAGTCCTGTGAATATGATTTCCTCTCCAAGTAAAAGCAAACGTGACAGAACATACTGTCAAAAGCGTGCAGAACAGATGCAAAGCAAAGCACATTTACTGGCACAAGAAGATTCTATCTGTGTTAATGCCTTGTCTGTGGAAGAAAACTTGCAGTTATCTACAGGCACACCTGACATTGGAAGGACTTCTTCATTGAAAAGCAACAATGGCACCACATTAACTGATGATATTTTTGACAGCTGTAATTTTGATGAGCATTCATCAAATAACCTGCAAGTGTTGAGCAAAAGAAATGTGAAAACACGTCATTCCCATAAAGAAACTCCATCTTCATTAGAACCAAGTAAGAATTATACTTACATTAATCTTGTGTTGACTGCTATAACAATAAACCATTGTAAGTTATCTGTTACATTTGTGACCAACATTTACATGCAGAAAATAGAGTTTGTAATTTCTTTAGCCTTTATGAAATGCGGGAGGTAGTGCACATTTAACATACAACTGTCATGTATACATTGGTTATTGGTTTAAAAAGTTGTAAACCGATTGTGCTTCCTACTTTTGGTATCATGATTTCTTAAATAGGCTATCACAGACGTGATGAGCTGATATCTGTGCGTAAACTGGGCAGATATGTATTGGGTTAAAAATCCCTGCATGTTAATGTGATCCTTTTGTAGTTGGTCTCCATAGACCAACACTCTTGCATTTTTTAAAATATAGCTAAAGGCCAGACATATACCCTTGCTTTTGGCCATGTTATTCGCAAAAGATTTGACCGACACTAAGCCCTTTGTAGTATATGCAAAGTTAACATTAAAAAAGCATGAAATGTGAACATAAAGTTTCAAGTTTGCGTAGAGCTATAAAGTCACATGACTTTTAAGGGTTTGTATTTGGGTTGTCTGAACACCTAGGATTTCAAATGAATCCTAGACTGAATCTTGGACTTAAGAATGGTATCCAACTGAAGCTTGGACATCAAAATAATATCCAGCCATACTACACATTCAATCCATTGAACACAGATTGAAGCATGTAGGGAAGGGTTTTGGTATAAAGAATGTTGATGGGATAATGTTTGCAAACAAAATCCTGCAAAATGTGTATAATTTTATGTTTATGTAAGTCATAAAAAAAGAAACTATATTTTCTCATATTTCAGGGAGACACAAGCAGTGGAGGGTTTTATCTGCATTTTGGGAGGAAAGAACACTAAAAAGACAATGGTTTTTATAGTCCTCCCCTGGGAAGCTTAAGCTATGGACACACAGGCTGTTGTCAGTGGCTCTTTTCAGCCTGCTTAATTGGGCTGACCTCAGCCTGTGTGTGACTGCAAAATTAGTCAGACTGACAACAGCTGCTGATCAACCGCTGACAACAGCCTGTATGCCCATAGCCTTATACACCTGTTCTTTTAGTGTACCTATGGGAGGAGGTTGCCTTTGAGGCAGGAACTCTCATTCAGCCCCCACTGAGCTTCACAGGAGGGCAGGAGTTTTGCCTCAGTCTCTCCCTGCACTACACAAGAGGGTCGGGGGTTACTTTTGGGGATCATGTAACTAAAGATTCGGATCACCATCTATGAACTACAGAAGATTAACATCTCTTGCATTACCCCCCCCCCCACACACACACACACACACACACATACACATACTCACTGCTAGTTGCCAAACACTGTTTGGAACAGGACGGGAGTGTTAAGCAGTTGTGGATCTGTTTAGCACTCATATAGACTACTTCAATTATATCTTCACGCTCTGGCTTCTTCCCACTCCCCTGCCAGGTGGCCAAAATATTTAGTCAGATGTGAGGCTCCTTCTACTGCCTGTGTTTCTCCTTCTATGGCAAGGCAGGATGTAAAATTGTGTGCTTCCAAGCTGGTCGCTTTCTCCACACAACAACTCTGCTGCTTCCTTTCAGATATCCACTCTCCTTCTCCCCACTTCCATCTTCATCCCACTCTCCATCTTCAGGAATCTTCAGGAGATTGCTCTCTTGCCATGGTCCACCCTTCAGTGTTTTATGAGCTGCTGCCACCTGTCTTACTCGATGCTTACTTCTTTGGTTTCAGTGCAAATCAGTGGGGCCACATTGTTAGTGGTGAAAGCACTATTGCACTTTCTGCACTAGAAGAGGTGAATTTGGTTCTTAAATTTACCAGAGGCGGCTTTTTGCCACCCCAGTAATCACCCGCTGTAGCATTGTCGCTACCTCTGCATTGTTATAAATAGTGATCTTAAGCCAGTATCACTCAATTGAGCCCTATTGTCCCCCCAGTTCTCACTGGATAACTTGCGTCATTTTCAGTGGTTTTTCTCGGGTAGGCTTCACTTGACTTTACCAAGTTGATTGCTAGAGCCTCTACCACATCATTGCAGCACAACTTTCCTTTGGCTCAAACACTGATCTACAGATTTAACTTCCAAAAAATCCCTTCCTTCAAGGGCAAAGTGAAAGGGAACTCTGTCAGACAGACTCAGAAGTCAGGATATACAAACTGCATAAAAAAGTGAAAAATCTACGAGTTATAAAGGTCCCTGCAAAGTTATCAACACCAGAAAAATTGTGCCTCTGCTTACAGAGGGAGCAGTTATGTAGGGGTTTTAAGTTACTAATAAGGCCATTGCTATAGATATCTGTAATATCTTTATAATTTGTTTCATCCCAAGCAAACCAGACAACCATCTTCAAGGAGGCACCCTTTTTCAATCACAAAGGGAAAAGGCCTGTCTTGTCCTTTGGCAGACAGACTGTGAATCCTACCCCAAATAAATAGCTTCTGCCTGAAGATTTTTCTATCCCTGAAACAAAAAGCTTAGATGGGAGACTTCTTTCTTCTGAGATGTGTGCTCTCACCTCTTAACTAATGCTTGGGTTTATTCCATCAAGTTTTGCCTCCCTCCTCCAGACATATTTCTTTTCCCACCCACCACCAGTCCACCAGGCAGGGTAGCTGTCCAGACCAGGCCGGGTTGATTGTTCCTGTTCCCAGGAAAGAGAAGAGACAGGGTTTATATTTGATCCTCTTTGGCATTCTGAAGTAGGATAGAGGGGTTTGCCCCATCCTGGACCTCAAGTGACTTAAGTGACCCTCTAGGAGGGGTTGTCCTGTGTCCTTTCCTTCCTGAAGGGGGATTCCTGTGCCTGTGTCCACATTTTAATGAAGAGAGAAAAGGCAAGACAAAAATCCCTTTATTTAAAGTTATACAATGCAATAAAGAACAGAGCACCTCTAAAAAAAAGCAGTGTCTGCACCATATGATGGCATAGTGTATACAATTTTAGTGGTCTTTGAGTGCTGAGACTTTATGATCACATTGAGTGTGTGGTAAGTTTAATACACCATAGGTGCCATGTTCGATTTTCAGACACTCCATAACTATGCACCTTTAGTGCATTTATTATTATTACAGGTATTGGAACGGAAAACCTGTTAACCAGAAAGACATCTCCCATAGACTCCATTTTAATAAAATAATTAAATTTTATTTAAAATTATTTCCTTTTCTCTGTAATAATAAAACAGTACCATGTACTTGATCCCGACTAAGATATAATTAATCCTTATTGTTGGCGACACAATCCTATTGTGTTTATATGATTGTTTAGTAGACTAACGGTATGGAGATCCAAATTACAGAAAGATCCCCCATTCAGAAAACCCCAGTTCCCAAGCATAAAACACCACAGCGTTTACCTAAAACATACAGACTGCATACAAAAGTAAATGATTCAAGGAGGTACTGAAGGCTCTGCTCATTTATCTGCATAATGCCAGAAAATGGTGCCTCTGAGTACAAGACTACAGAGGGAGTAATTATGTATGGGGTTATTTGTTGCTAATAAGGTCATTGCTATAAATATATATCCTATCTTTATAATTCCTTTTCTTTGAATGATAAAGTTTCTTTTTCTTATTAGAGTGATTTGTTTTAATTTTTTTTTTATAACCTCAATTCTTGAAGTTGTGCTTTCAAGTGATGAAGAAGAAAGGAACAATGTAAAAACTACAGAACCTGTCAATGTTTCTGTTATTGAAAATCCCTTGATTGATGTGAATGAAGGCATAGCACAAGATGAGGCTTCAAAGCTTATGGTATGTAATTGTATGCTTTCTGTGTGACTGTTGTCCAATTTAAACGTAAGCATAAGAAAGAGGGAGATGAAGGGGTGTATTGTAAGTGGGGCAGAGTATCCAAAGTAGTTAAAAGGAAACTAAAGTCTATGGGGCCGATTCACCAAGGGTCGAATATCGAGGGTTAATTAACCCTCGATATTCGACTGGGAATTAAAATCCTTCGACTTCGAATATCGATTTTCGGATTTTAGCGCAAATAGTTTGATCGAAGGAATTATCCTTCGACCAAAAAAACTTAAGGCAAGCCTATGGGGACCTTCCCCATAGGCTAACATTGAGTTCGGTAGGTTTTAGATGGCGAACTAGCGGGTCGAAGTTTTTTCTTAAAGAGACAGTACTTCGACTATCGAATAGTCGAACGATTTTTAGTTCGAATCCTTCGATTCGAAGGTCGAAGTAGCCCATTCGATGGTCGAAGTAGCCCAAAAAACACTTCGAAATTCAAAGTTTTTTTTACTTCGAATCCTTCACTCGAAGTTAGTGAATCTGCCCCTAAAATAAAATAATGCTAGTAATGCTGTATTTTGTATACTAAACATGAACTTGCTGCACCAGAAGCCTAATAAAACAAATGATTTATGCTTTCAAAGTTGCAGGGGGGTCAACATCTTGTAACTTTGTTAAACATCTTTGCAAGACCAAGACCATGCACATGCTCAGTGTGGTCTGGGCTGCTGCTTAGGGATCGTCATAAATTATCAAAACGGCACAAGTCAAATAATATCTGTCATAGGAGCAGATACCGTAAGAATATACAGACAGTACTAGGTCCTGTGTTGTCATGTAATCTAATGTGGATTTTATAGTTTTTGTATTGTTTAATACAAACTTTCTCCAACTCTCCAGAATCAGTTGCAGCAAAAAAAATCCTCCAAACAGACATTTTTTAATTAAAGTATATTGGAGATAGGTATCTTTTTAATTAAAGAAAGTAAAAATTGGATTTTATTTTTTTTGTCTTTACATCCCCTTTAATCTTTGAAGGAGTGGGTGTATAAGGCATGCAGCAAGGGTACTACTCTCAGTTGTAACCAGAGAAACACAAATAAGGCTAATTTAGTGAGTTGCCAGTTATAAGGGGGTAGGCATGTTGAATGGATTCAGTGGACGCACCCCTGCCCATTTCTTTGTAAATACCTCCATATACAGTAGCTATGTGTTCATTTTTATTAATATGATAAAAACTGTGTTTCAGATATGTTTTAATTTGACACCAGTCTACTATAAATTATGACATTGTATATTATGTTCTGGGTAATTTCTGTAAATCTGAAGCTGTAAATTTGCCAAACATCCTCTTTTATCTTAGGTTTGCAGTGATCAGGGAAATTTCTTTCAGTGGCCACAGACAGAGACACCTTTTGCAAAATAAAAACAAAGTGTTTGGTTCTCATACAATATAATATCAGTCGTGTCGTTTTGGATCAACGTTGCGACACCATGCAACAATGATTCACTTACCTTATTTACATTGCATGCGATTTGTCGGAATCGTGACGAAATCATCCGTGTAGTCCTACCCTAACTGACTGGTTGAGAAGTCAGGTTGGCAAAACTCAGGTTTAGACCCTTCAAGTGACAATTAGCAGCCCTGATCCAGGACTTCAAGCTTGTCACAGGGGGTCGCCATCTTGGAAAGTGTCTGTAACACTCTCATGCTCAGTGGGCTCTGAACAGCTGTTGAGAAGCTAAGCTTAGGGGTTGTTGCAAATTATCAAGCAGAAAATGAGGTCAGTGTGAAAAAAGCTGATGCTATTGGGTGGAATATTAAATTCTGATGCTAATTGCACTGGTTTCTGTGCTGCCATGTAGTAATTATCTTTATTAATTACTAATCAGCCTTATATTGTGACATTTCTACTCTTTGTGTACTGTATATTGTGAGTCAGTCCCTAAGTTCAGTAACTGACATCAGTACAGAGCATGCTCAGTGAATCAGCAGAAAAGAAGGGCATCTTTGGAGACACAGATCTTTACTGCTAAAGGGCTTTGGTTGCCTTCAGCTGGTACAGAAGACAAAAACATTATGTACAACATTTTTAGCCGACTTCTTTAGTTTAACTTTCCTTGTCCTTTAAAGGGGTTGTCCACCTTTGAGTTACCTTTTAGTATGATGCAATTCATTTTCATTTTTCATTATTTGTGATTATTTAGCTTTTTACTCAGCAGCACTCCAGTTTGTAGTTTCAGCAATCTGGTAGCTAGGGTCCAAATTATCCTAGCAACCATGCATTGATTTGAATAAGAGATTGGAATATGAAAAGGAGAGGTCCTGAATACAAAGGTGCATCATTAAAAAGTAGCAATAACAATACCTGCAGCCTTACAGACCATCTGGTTTTTAGATGGGGTCAGTGATCCTCATCTGAAAGCTGGAAAGAGTTCGAAGAAGAAGGCAAATATAAAAATAAATAATGAAGACCAACTGAAAAGTTGCTCAGAATTTGCCATTTTACTACATACTAATGGGGGGTTGTAATATGTTTCATTAGCGCAAAAAAACTTTTGCAAAGACCATTGTAAATGTTAGTGACCATTTTTTACTTCTTTTTTGACTGATTACAGACCTCAATGACTGACTTCCTTGCAAAGTTTGCAACCAAATGGCTTTTGCGAACATTCGCAGTGTGTGTAATAAAATTTCGCAATAGCAAAGCGTATTTTGCAATGAAATCTTTAGTGAAACACCAAAGCAGGTGTTCAAAGAGAACTAAAGCTTAATTTTAGAAGTAGGCTAAAAATGTTGTATATTATGCGTTGGTCTTCTGTACCAGCCCAAATCAACCACTGCCCATAAGCAGGAAAGGTCTGTGTCTCTAAAGATGCCCTGGTAGCTCCCCATCTTATTTTCTACTGATTCACTGCACTGCTCTGTGCTGCTGTCACTTACTGAGCTTAGGGACCTACTCAAAATATACAGAACACATAGAATACAAATGTTACAATATAGGACTGATTAGTAATTAATACAAATATGTACTACATGGCAGCACAGAAACCAGGGCAACTAGCATCATAATTTAATAATCATCCTTGTACCATCAGTTTATATTACAGACAAACCATTTTCTGCTTGATAATTTACGACAACCCCTAAGCTTAGCTTCTCAACAGCTGCTCAGAGCCCACTGAGCATGTGAGCATCGCAGACACTTTCCAAGATGGTGACCCCCTTTGACAAGTTTGAAGTCCTGGATCATTGTTGCTTTTAAGAAGCTTTAGGCTAGTGCAATAAGTTCAGTTCAGCCATTTTCATTTTTAGGGGTTAGTTCTCCTTTAAAGCTAAACTTTGCTTAGCGATGTAATATTCACAGCGAATGATATTACATTGAGGACAGCGCTAAACATTTGCAAAAACACAATTTTAAATATCTTTTGCGATTTTTAACTACATTCCCCCATAAAAGTTAACTTAAAGGTGAACCACCCCTTTAACTGGCAAGTTCCTACTTTTTTTAAATCACCTTTAAGCTGATAAAATGCATCAGATCTGTTAAACTGATGTATGTGCTCTTTCAATATTGAAAAATGTATTTATATGTTCTGCTAAATCTGTTGTAGGCAGCAGTGTGGTAAATGTAAATAAGCCTTTCAGATAAGAGGTAGTGGTTCCGGCCAAGTGTAATGATACTTGATGTTTTGTCTCCCATACAAAAATTCCTTGTCATTGTTGGAACTGAGCATTGCTGCAGATAATACACTCAAATCATGAGTACATGAAAATATATACAAAGGCATTTTTGTGATTACTCAATTGGAAAAAAACGACGTGTCATTGCCCTTAGAGTGCATGGCTTATTAAGCAAGTGCACTGCCCTTATTTTTTCCTAAACTCACTACTTTACATAATATTAGCACATTGTATTCTGACTTAACTAACCACTTAAAGGGTGGTTCATCTTTGAAGTTATATTTTGGTATGTTATAGAATGACTAATTATAAACAACTTTTCAATAAAATGTTTTCTTTTGTATAGTTTTTGAACTATTTGCCTTCTGACTCTTTCCAGCTTTCAAATGGGTCACTGACTCCATCTAAAAAAACAAATGCTATAAGGCTACAAATGTATAGTTACTGCTACAGTACTTTTTTTTGCTCATGTTTTCTATTCATGCCCTCTCCTGTTCATATTCCAGTCTCATATTCAAATCTATGTGTGGTTACTAGGGTAATTTAGACCCTATCAACCAGATTGCTGAAATTGCAAATTGGAGAGCTGATGAATAAAAAGCTAAATAACTCAAAACAACAATGATAAAAAATGATAAGCAATTGAAAATTGAATATGTACGTCATATACTAAAATTTTATTTAAAGGGGAGGTACCGCTTTAATGTATTAGGGACATTATCTATTTAACCTCATATCTGTTAAATGTAATGTTTCAAAAAGAACGAGCAAAAACAATTGCCTCAAACAAGCCACCATCTGCAAGTCAGATAAACTGATATAGATTCTATTTACAAAATTGCAACAAATTAGTGTATTGTGTGCCAAGCACACTTCCTCAATTTGTTGCTAGCTGACCAGCTCAAAAGGTGATTGCAACAAAGTGTATAAAACGTAACGTTTACTGTTTGATTGCGTTAAAAATGTTGCCCAATCATATACAAACTCACTGCTTCACAAATGAAGAACAGTGCAGGACTGTGTCCCTAAAAATACAAATAAATTAAAAACTGCATCAGGTGGAAAGGTGGATTAAATTCCAATTGTTGGAATTTGTTTGCTTTCAGAATTTAACAAACTCAGTTGCCTAATACTGCCAAGTGAAATAGTAAGTGCAGTGCTGTACCCAAACCCTCCCTTCCTAATGTGCCCACACGCACAAACCTGCCTGTCTACGTGGGGACAAGTAGGAGCTATACTCCCCACCGTCCACCTATGACACCCTATGCGTTTCGCTGACTGCTCAGCTTCATCAGGGGCATAAGTGATGGGCGAGATGTGATTAGAGGTTTAAATAGGCTATGGACGCTCAGTGGTTCCAGGTTCACTTTAGCCCGGTTCCGCGTGGTTCTGGGTTCACTTTTTTGCATATTGCTTCCAGTATCCTGTTTGCGTAGCCATTGGGTTATCCGGAAGTGAGGTGCCAAGTTAGAACATTAACTGTTATGCACATGCGTTGCCCATACCTTAATTACTACGTGTACTGCTTACTGCAGAGTTTATTGCGTCTGTCTACGGCTATTTGGCGCATGTTTTTGTGATGTTCCTCACAAAATATACCTTCTCAATATATCCAATAACTTTTCTTATAAATGATTTTTGGTTTTAGAAACATTTTGTACTTGCTGAAAAAGAAACATTAAGTCGTCAAACAGAAAATCAAGTCTTAGATTTAGAATTTATGAATGCGTACATTGGCAAAAAGAAGGGGCGAGCAACTGGCCCTGCTACGGTAAGTACTGTACATTTATATGTTTATGTGTTTTAATTGTACCATTTCATTTAAGATACTTTAAAGAAGCATGTTACGTTTATGGCTAATGTCCACCCTGCTCCCTAACCAGGAATGAGTATGAGAGTAATGGAAAAACATTTGTGTCTGTCTCCCTTACATTGCAAAGAAAATCTAGAAACTTCCATTGTAGAGAACCCAGCTGAACTCTCTGCATCAGTAAATATGGTTCCTTTGCATTGCTTGATAAATAAGGAGAGTTGGTCTAAACTATGTACATCTTTTAATGTGCTCTACATGGGGGGAGCATACACATAATGCATTCTCCATTCGTACTGTTTATTCCAATGCAATTTAAAAAATATGAAATGAAACATTAAAGGAACAGTCCAGCGTAAAAATAAAAACTGGGTAAATAGATAGACTGTGCAATTTATAAAAATGTTTCTAATATAGTTAATTAGCCAAAAATGTAATGTATAAAGGCTGAAGTGACTGGCTGTCTAACATGACCCCCCCTCAAGTCTCTGGTTACTGCCTGGTGACCAAAACGTGGAAACCAACAGAGCTGCAAAGCAGGAAGTAGTGTTCTGGCTATTATGTTAAACATCCAGTCACTCCAGCCTTTATACATTGCATTTTTGCCTAACTAACTATATTAGAAACATTTTTTTTATTTTGCACAGCCTATCTATTTATCCAGTTTTAACATTGAACTGTCCTTTAAGTCACATTCTAATTCCTCTCTTGGTGAACTGCAGATTTGTTTTGATTGTTCTCGTACATGTCAGGAAGTAAAATGTGACCAGTTTCAATATCAAAATTTGGTTTAAGTATAGGAAATAACAAAAAACATGCATATTTCATAATTGAAACAATAAGCAAAAATTATGTGGAGCCTAGACAGCCGTTTCACTGCAAACCAAAGCTTAATCCTCCTGATAAAATTACGTTATGAAGTGAAACGGTTGTCAAGGTGTGTGGTGGTGCTGCTTAGAGGTGCCCCCCTCTCTGTTGCAATGACTGGTAGCCAAGTGAGCGGATGATATTCAGCTGCATGTGACTGCCATACTTTTCTCCCTTGAGTGCCGGGATTGAATTTAACATCTAGTGTATGTGACTAAAACATAACGTGTCATCCGGACAATACGTATCAGTCTACATATGCGCCGTAGTGCTTTTACTTTTTGCTACAATGTACACCTAATTTATTGCACACGAATCAACAGAGAAGTTCAATTTCTATGCAAAAACAGAGTTGTTTGTGCAGCAGTATTAATTGACACACTCCTTGGAGAGTTGCTGCCTTTGTCCCATGCCATCCAATGTGCGCTAATTAATGGAAAGGTTCAGTCCTCCTGAAAATTGTGCAAGTGAGTTGTAAAATTTTCTTTGTACAGCATGATGATGAAATGATATACACTTGGGGGATTTGCTGCCCTTATTCACTGCTATTGTGTGCATTCCGTTCAGTGATTACTAATAAACAAACTGAAATTATTCCTATTTGAAAACTGGGCAAGCAAGTGTGTGATCTAGTAGCATCATTTTCTGCTTATCTGCTTATTGGAACCATGAAAACCAGGCCGTAAGAGCTTTTTTTTTTTGGGGGGGGGGTGGAATTATGAGAGAGAGAGCAGATATTTCATGTTGTGTAGGAGATGTTACATTTGTTTAATCCACCTGCTTTTGGGCTGGCCCCTCCTGCGATTGGCTCTGTAATTGATTGTATCAGTTAGATTTTTAAATATTTGCTGGCAGAGATATTATACATATTGCCCTTTTTCATACATATGACTAGTGTTGATCCTTATATTGGCCACCCCAAAATAAAAATATGCCCAATAAAAGAAAACTTAATTTTAAGCAACTTTCCAATATACATTTATTAAAAATGTTAGTGCTTTTAAAGTTATTTGTAAAAACAATTGCTATTGAAAGCAGCATTTGCATAACTCCTGCTTGCTACTTTTTAAACAATATTGCAAAAGTCTTGGTTCCCCAGCAAAAACAGGACTTGTTCATTTTTTTGTTTACATTGTATTTATGTATGAGGGACACACTGGATGGCAATATCTCTGATTAATTAACTTACAGTAGAGAAATCTTATTAGTATGTAAATGTGACAGTTGATTAGGCAATTTCCTTTCTCGGCCAATACATTTGTTTAACCCTAAATTAACTCTGCATTTCTTTCTTTTTTCCTCTCTTCTCAAGTTTACTGCTAAATCTATTAATATACCACTAAGAGGTAAGAACTTTAACATAGTCCTGTTTTCTTTAACATTTAAATATTTTTTAGTAGATTTAAGGTATGGTGGGTGGTCCATATTATGGAATCATTAATGAAAACCCAAGGTGCTATTTTGAACAATAGATAACTCTATGTATATATTAGCAGTGTTTCAGTATGTGACTTCCTAAAAGTGTTTTGTACCAATAAAATCTACTGGTATTTCCCATTATTTTTTTATCAATGTTTATTATGAATTTGTCTGATTCGTAGTTTTACTATGAATGATAGGTTAAACTCAATAGGATCATCCTCCTGGCGTGTCCTATCCCCAAATTGCCTATACTCCTGCAATGAACAATTTCTGCACTTTATTTATTTTTTATCCAATCAAAGCAAACGTATTTTCTGTGTTACTCACTGCATCTTTTATTATTAAGCCAAAAACATATGATCTAACTGGATAGATCAAATAATGTGCAGAAACTGTTTATCTCATACTGTTTTTAAACTGCACTGTTTATTGTGTGTAGGATGTACATATGTTTGCCAATTGCACACAACACAAAGTACAATCAATCTATGTCCAAATTGTATGACAAGCTTATTGCATACCCAAGCCCCAGATAACAATTAGGGAGATGACTGCAGGCAGGGGAGAGCAGGAGAGAGTTTATCAGGGTGGGTGGGAGGAATCTTAACACTGCAGCAGAGCTGATCAAGCAGGGTGGGAGAGAGTTGTGAGTAATGGCGTGAGGAGTGAGGCGTGCAGGTCGGTTGGGAGGGAGCAGGGAGAAATCCAAAAACCACAAGCAGGACAGAGTTGAGCAGGAGAGAGTTGAGCAGGGAGGGTGGGAAGGAGTCTGGAGAAATTAGAACGCTACAGACAGCAGAGCGGCATATACTGTGGGTGAGCAGACAGACCAGCTTGGCAATTAAAGAGTGAGCTGACCACCACGTGTCACAAGAAACTCCTCCTGTCCAGGCCCGGGTTTGTGGCGAGGCCACAAAGGTCCGGGGCTGAGCCGGCAAAATATTAGGGGCGGCATGCGGCCCAGCCACTTTCTGGGGAGCACTGGGGCGCACAGCTCCCCAGCACTCGCGGGGAGTCTCTGCCCCCATGCACAGTGCCTGCATAAACCCTGTCTTTTACCTGGGAAAGATCCAGCGGCCACAAAGACAATCAGAGAGGACTCAGACAGAAAATAGGGGAAAGGGGGTGGAACTATAGCGACTTTCTCTGCCTGCCTCCCACAAAGCATCTAGTACTGATGTAACTAACTACTAACTAGAGCTACCAACATGAAATAAGCCACCTACAGGCCTACTGCATGGCTCAGTCAGATGGATTATTGAGTTCAATCTGCCACTTCTTACTCTTGGTAACTTTTTATATAAAGCCATTTGGGGGGTTAGTTAATAAAACTCAAATTTATCTAAAATTTTATAATAAAAAAAAAACAAAAAAAAACCCTGCTACCAAACTTTCATGCTCGATTTGACCTTATTCATTAATAAACTAAACAAAATTAATCGGAACACGGAAAAAAATTGATAAAACTGTGTCAAAACCAGAATTGCTCTATTTTTTTGGGCTTTGTTCCCCCTAATTGCTCGGTTTTTTTTTTTTTCCGAAAACCCATAAAAAGTCAGAATTTCATTCAAATCCACCTCGACAGGTCTAAGATGGCAGATCTTCAGATTTGGGCTTTTTGCAGCATTGTGGTTTAAAGGGGACCCGTCACCCAAAAAAATGATTCAAAATCCTATTTTATCACATTAGTCAAGTAAAATTAACTTTAATTACACAATATAAATTATTTGAATCTTGTTCCTTCAGTCTGGGAATTCATAATTATAGCAAACAGGCAGGAGCCATTTTGTAGACACTGTTATTAAAGCAAGCCTTGCATCATCTCAGAATCTTGTTTGTGCACCAGATTGGGGGACCCGATGTCCATCCCCATGCACTGGCTACACAATTAAAAGGTGAAGAGAACGGGGGAATGTGGGGAGATCAGTGACATCTAGGAAGTGCTGAATGGAAAGTGAAAGTAATTGTTTGCCCTGCCTCTATGCCTAAGGCATTGGGGGGGGGCAGACAATATTTGATTGACAGCTGATATTTTTAAATGAGCTTACAACCACTATGAATGCTTTAATAAAAAATAGAAATTGGATTACATATTTGAAAAGGACTTTTATTACACAGATTTTTGTGTAAAGTTTTGCCCCAAAAAGCCAGACCAGAAAAATTTGAGGTTTAATAAATAACTTCCCTAGAGTCTCCTGACATGAATAAAATTGATATATATATCTATATATATATATCTATATATATATCTATATCTATATATATATATATATATATATATATATATCTATATATCTATATAGATATATATATATATATATATCTATATATATATATATATATATATATATATATATATATATATATATATAAAACATACTGCTGTTGCACGCACTCCTGCAAAAATCATTGTTTATTGATCATATAGCATTAATACATCAACGTTTTTTTAATGTGTATTTTAACGCTATATGATCAATAAACAATGATTTTTGCAGGAGTGCTTGCAACAGCAGTATGTTTTACATTTTCCAATTGAGCACAGCACCCGCTACAATTAATGATTAATTAAGCAAAGGAGAGCGTGTGCGGACCTCACTGAACATTTATATATTTATATATATATATATATATATATATATATATATATATATATATATATATATATATATATATATATATATATATATACATAAAGTGTATGTGTACATTCTTTAGATTGAATGCAAACCAACTTGTGCATACCTGAATAGATATAGGATATTCATAAAAATACTTTTATACATTAGAGCAATGCGTACTTTAGCTATCATTTTCCATGAAAATATTTGCCAATAACATCTAGCTAATAGGCGTTTCTAGAGACAGAAAGATTACAAAATTGTTTTTATTTATATTAGGGGCTTCAGTATGACTGGGCCATGAAAAATTTGCAGAGGTATGTCAGGTGATGATCAGTGCAATGATTTGCCAACATGACTTTCTTTTTATTGAAGTGACCCTGCAAAAAAATTCTACGATTTCAGTCAGTACGTCGAAACTGTGCAAATATGGTGTGTGGGAAACAGACAAAGACTATGTGAGGAGCCGTGCTATAATCTTCCTTTGGGTGTCTTCCGACTATGTCCAGCACATAGAAACACAGTTGGGAACAAGCAGCAGAGATGCAGTGTGTAAGTAAGAGATTGCTTGCCTTTTGCAATTTTTGTAGATCTGCTTCTGATTAAAAAGTAGAAAAGAAATTATCATTTGCATTTTTTATTTTCCGTAGAACTCTCGTCTACTGAATTGTATTGCATTTCAAAGTATATACCCGAGTATAAGCCGAGTTTTTCAGCATCCAAAATGTGCTGAAAAAGTCTACCTCGGCTTATACTCGGGTCAGCGGTACCCAACCCGAGTAGCTGAGATTGCAGTCACTTTTAATCATTCCTATACCAACAGTACACTTGGGGAGAGACTGCAATATCCCACAATGCCCTCTGTTTGTTATATGAAAGAATAACAGTGCGCCCTCTGTTGGTTATATGAAAGAATAACAGTGACTGCAATATCACACAGCGCCATCTGTTGGTTATATGAAAGAATAACAGTGACTGCAATATCATACAGCGCCATCTGTTGGTTGTATGAATGAATAACAGTGCGCCCTCTGTTGGTTATATGAAAGATTAACAGTGACTGCAATATCACACAGCGCCCGCCCTCTGTTGGTTATATTAAAGAATAACAGTGACTGCAATATCACACAGCACCCTCTGTTGGTTATATGAAAGAATAACAGTGCACCCTCTGTTGGTTATATGAAAGAATAATAGTGACTGCAATATCACACAGCACCCTCTGTTGGTTATATGAAAGAATAACAGTGACTGCAATATCACACAGCACCATCTGTTGGTTATATATAAAATTACAGTGACTGCAATAACACACAGTGCCCTCTGTTGGTTATATGAAAGATTAACAGTGACTGCAATATCACACAGCGCCCTCTGTTGGTTATATGAAAGAATAACAGTGACTGCAATATCACACAGCACCATCTGTTGGTTATATGGAAAATTACAGTGACTGCAATATCACACAGTGCCCTCTGTTGGTTATATGAAAGATTAACAGTGACTGCAATATCACACAGCGCCCTCTGTTGGTTATATGAAAGAATAACAGTGACTGCAATATCACACAGCGCCCTCTGTTGGTTATATGAAAGATTAACAGTGATGGCAATATCAAACAGCACCCTCTGCACATGGTAGTGGGACAGTGGGACAATGCACACAGTAATCCGTTTGGTAATTCTCTGTCACCATCAGCTTTGCAAAGAAGTCCGGTTGATCGCTGGGGGGGTCGCTTTGGCAGAATGTGCGCTGCTGGGAGACAGGGCTGTAGTTGTGTCTAGGCTTATACTAGAGTCAATAAGTTTTACCAGTTTTCGTAGGTAAATTTAGGTACCTCGGCTTATACTCGGGTCGGCTTATACTCGAGAATATACGGTATGCCAAAGGCCCACAGTTCAAAAGTCAATGTTTGGCATAGCTGAACTTCATGTATTCATGACTGTTTTCAACTTAACAAGCTGTATTACAACACTTTATTCCCATTTGCAATCTTATGAAATAATGTGTTGACTGCATTTTGCCAGGAGTAAGGGAGCATCCACATTACTGATGTTTAGTACAAGGTTGAACCTTGTTATCCAGAAAACTCGGGACCTGGGGTTTTCCAGATAATGGATCTTTCCATAATTTGGATCTTCATACCATAAGTCTACTAGAAAATCATGTAAACATTAAATAAACCAATAGGCTGGTTTTGTTTCTAATAAGGAGTAATTAAATCTTAGTTGGGATCAAGTACAAGGTAATGTTTCATTATTGCAGAGGAAAAGGAAATCATTTTCCAAAATTTGGATTAATTGGCTAAAATGTCCATGGGAGATGGCCTTTCTGTAATTCAGAACTTTCTGGATAACGGGTTTCCAGATAATGAATCCCATGACTATTATGCAGCCATAAGGAAGCTTGTTAACTGCAAAAGTTAAAAAAATTGTCAAAAATATTTTGGCTTTTACAAATAACATCTTTCTATTGCTTTAAATGCAAGTAGGCAGAGAAGGAATGTATTTAACTTATCAAAAGCTGTGCACCTGGTTTCTATTTTCACTGACTAGCAGCCTGTGATTTGTCGAATAATCATGTCTAATAATGCATTTCCCTGCTTTTACATTTTTCTGCATTTTATATCATTTTATTCTGGTCCACTGAAAAATGTAAAATGGGGCTTCAACTGAATATGCCAATATATGTGGAGAAACGTCTATCCATTATCTTCCACTCCCTGAGAGGGGGTGCCCTATCTGTACACAAAGCAAATTTTGGAGAACAATGCATACTTTACCATTAAAGGATAAGTAAACCTTTAAAATTAGTGAATACAAAATTGATGAGGGGGGCTATTCTAAGAAATGTTGCAATATACATTCATTTTTTATTTTGTTTTTATTCCAAGATATTATGGGATACATGTACTGTTAATATGCCTCTTTCTTTCTCCTGACAACTTCCTTGACTACTTAGTGGTCAGACTGGTGAGAAACTGACCAGCAGGTGGTGCTGTTGGAACAAAATTCATTCATATTAATGACAGAGATACTGTCAAACCCTTATTGTATTGCATTCAAGACAGAAATGCAACATTGAATATTGTTAATGGCATGTTGACTCATTCCCTACAAATCTTTTTTTTTAACAGCAATTTCAATTGAATTGATTTTCCTTGAATTAAACGCCATACCTTCTAAAAAAGAACTGGATGTACTGCATGAAATAATGAAAGAAGCCAGCAATAAGGGATCACCTGGTCTCAAAGACATCATGTCTTGGCAGATGGCTTGTCCCCTGCTTAAAGATTTGCCACCTACAGAGAATGCATTCATGTCAAATTATTTATCTGCCTTTCAAAAACAGCAGCCTCACCTACCAGAAACTCAAGCCCTGCCAGAGCCTTCATCAGAGGTATGCTGTCTATTTAGACGTATGATTAAAGACCTGTAATACACATACATAATAATAATTGTGCTTGCTTCAGAGGCATATATTAGCTGCTTGTTAGCAGTATGGCTATAATGCAGGACCGTATGACCTACTTTGCATAGAAGTCACAAGATAAGCTATTTAGAATTCTATGGTTTTAGTACTTAATTGCTAATAAGAAGGATCTTATGTCATTCACTATTCTACACACATACTAGTGACAACCTTTATGACACACACACACATACGTCCTGTCAAGAAAAGCATATTTTGAATTTTTTTTTAGAGTTTGTGTCTGACTTTTAAAGGCCAAGCTATGATGTGTGACTGCATTTTGTACTCGTGTGACTAACAATCCCAGAGAACCCATACACTAAAATCAAGGGGATGGGAGCCACTAAATAATTAAAAGAATCACCACGTGTATCAACCTTTCACTACATGTGTAAGATATACAAGCCAAGTTTTCTAGTATTGAACATGCTCCCCACACTGTTGGCTAAAATGATTTGTGCTTTACTTTTGTTTCTTTTTTTAGTGTTCAAGCAACAAACATACTCCAAATACTTATACTCTTTTGCAGAGGCAAAGAGGTGGGATTTATTCTGCATCTTTGGTACCAAAGCAAGATAACGGATGGACAGAAATGAAGCATGCTGGATCTTTGCTGAGGTGTGTATGACGTGTTTGTGTGTATGTCACACCACACAATACATGTAAAACCGGGCATATGTAAATGTCTTTTAAAACCTACTATTCTTATAATCTGTGGGGGATTCTGGTAAAATTTTAGTTTTTTCAATATTTTAAAAATGGTGCTTAGGCAAACTTTCTTTATTGTTAAGTGTTTTTAAATTAAATAGCAGGAAAATATATATATAATATCTCAAACCAATTCTGTCTTATATTCATTTTTTAATAGACTGCATGGCAAGTTGCAGGTCCACTAGTTCAGAAAATCACATAGATTAGAATCACATACATACATACATACATACATACAAAACCTTTATCCGTCAGTGTTTCAGTCTATATATTGGAATAAGTCCCCTGAAGTTTCATCGCCACACAGGGGAATGAAATGTTGACTGCAATAGAGTTATCCTTTTGCTATTACTAACACTCTAACAAAATCTCACAAATTTGAGTTATATTTTCACAAACTCGAATGTTTGGTATTCATTAAGCACAGAAAACTAGAAAAACACAAATGTAAAACTTCGTCATTGAAAAGCTTGAAAAGTCAATGAGAGATGCCCTCGGCAAAATTCAAGCAATATTTTAAATTTTAGTTTTTCAAGTTTTTTGAGCTGCTAAACTCACAAATTCAAGTTTTATGAGTGATAAATTCACATTCAAGGTATTTGAGTTTTTCCACGATTGTATACAATCATTCAAATTTTGAGTTTATTCAAAAGTAGAAAAAACTCAAAAACCTAATAAATTAGATTTTTGATAAATAAGACCACAAGTGTACTATTTCTGTTGTGAATATAGCCGGTTTTATGGGTTGCAAAATCCTATTAAAAAGGAGAACTAAAGTTACAATCACTGGAGCGTGCCAAAAGTTAGGCACCCTCCAGTGATTGTAACAGATTGTAACAACCCAGGGACAGTGCTCCTGTTGTGGAAAACTGTACCGACCCAGGGTATTTTTTGCATACGTTTTTTAGCACAATTTTTTTCTCTATTCCTATTCTTCCCACCTTTCTTTCTGTTCTATTCTTAGGGCATGGGCATGCACACTAGAGTTAAAAAAGCTGGCTTTTGTTTGTAAGTTTGGATTTCACTCTGCTATGCATGTGCCTGCCAGAACCGAAACAAAAAGAGGACGGAGAAATCCGAAGACAACAATCTTCTGCAGAAATATGACAGGTCTTCTGTTTGAAAGAAAATAATTTGACAAGTACAGGATAGGAATAAATGCTACATTGAGTGAAATTAATAATTAACATTTTGGTGTTTCTGGTCCTATGTATCTGATTTGTACAGGAATCTAAAATAAAAAATGAACTCCTGGCTAAAGCAATTTTCCCACTGTTTTTAGACTCATAGTCTATCCTCCTCCTCCAACAAAGGGAGGCTTGTGTGTAACAAATGAAGATCTGGATTGCCTGGAGCATGGGGAATTTCTTAATGACGTGATAATCGACTTTTACCTCAAGTGAGTAGTTAATAAATAATAGTATGCAAAAACATATCAACAAAGGATAAATATCGCAATGCTTGGAAGATGGGTGGATAAGATGTGTTTGTGTGAGGACTTAGACTGTAGAACTGTATTAATGATTGTAATCATTAATGACATGCCAGCTGGAGCTTGTTAAATAGAAATGACTGGGAAAGCTAATTATGTGCCCAGATAAGCAGTTATATGGGAATTGTATTAGCAGATTGTGGATTGTTCAAAGACAGAAAATTGTGCTTAATGCAGAGGATAATGGCAATCACTGTATTAAATACACAAAATGCCTAGTTTCAGTTTTAGAGAAGTGATTAGTGTTCGCAGAACTGCTTATTTAAAATCCCATTTACAAACTAACTACCCACTTTTTTTATATAATTAATTTTCTACACATTGCTCCGAAAAGATACTGCTTATTCTTCTTTTATAAATAAAATCCTGACTGTGTCCAGTTGCTGATATTTTGGGATTTTATTGTCTTCAGGTATCTTTTGCTGGAAAAGTTTCCAAAACCATTTGCAGAAAGATCTCACATCTTTAGCAGTTTTTTCTACAAGTGCCTGACTAGAAAGGAGATTGGAGCAAATGAGAGCATTACAGCACTACCGTAAGTTATTAATACGAAATTCATCATTTTCTGCAGATGTTTTATATATAGATATATCCCTGACTGCCAGTATCTCCTGGTTAAATTATCAGTGGTATGGATAACATAGATATGTTCTTTCAGCAAATTGTTCTCTCTCTCAAGAATAGGATGAAACTCGAGGTATTGTGAATTCGATGGTATGACAGGCGGGTGGTGTAAAAAGTTGTAGCTCTTCAACGCTGGGATTGTAAAGTTACCTAGCTTTGTACTATATTCTTTGTCAGGTACACTCCATATCCTTGGAGTACTGTTATAGTGTCATAAACAAATGTTTGCTTGCCTCAGTGGCTGCACAGTACTTATTTATGTAGCCACCTAATTATAGTACCGGTACTTGTAAAGGTAAATCTCTCTACATAAAATGATATTTAACGTTTCTTCTAGTTAAAACTTGAAATAAAACTTAGATGCAATGGAATAATAAGAAGACGATATGAAATAGAAATGATTTGTATGCAAATGAAAACATTTAAATATAAAATTAAGGTTTCAATAGTCATTCAGAAAAACACTTTTATTATGAGATCTTTAAAAACTTTAGAGAATTTGCAGAAACTGACTGTTTAGGCTGCTCTTATTTATAAGGTCTCAATGCACATAGTTATGTTTTACACTTTTTATCTCAATTCCAGAGCTGCTCAACGGCGTCATCAGCGAGTGAAAACTTGGACACGTCATGTTGACATATTTACAAAGGATTTCATCTTTGTTCCAGTTAATGAGAAGTAAGAATGATTTTCTAGAATTATCAGGCAACAGATAATATGACAGATACTCCATTATCCTCTAAATATTTGGGCTTTCTTGAAGCAGTTCTAGCATCTGTGAGCTCCTGAGTGGCCTGTAACAATGGCTTTGAGAATCTGAAAGTGTCCTGCCCAGTGACAATAAACAGGTTCTCATTATAAGATAACCTTGAAAAAAAAATCTTTGATTTCAATAGAACTGGGACCATGCTTTGTTTTCATTTTAATAGAGAGCAGGTTAATGTAATAGAATGCTTTACAACTGATACAAAAAGAAGGAATGGTATTTCATAACGTTTTAAGCATGTTTTAAATATGCACCTCAGCCTGTAGTTTAGTTATAATTGCATGGGTACCCCAAGTCACAGGAATTTAGGAGATGGGGTGGCACATGACCTGAGCAAGATGCCATTAGTTAGTAATTGGAAGAGGAAGCAGAACAACTATTGGGACAATGTTACAGCATGTTCTCTGCAACTATCTCCTACATGAAGTAGGTAGGGATGCACCGAATCCAGGATTCGGCCAGGATTCTGCCTTTTTCAGCAGGATTCGGATTCGGCCGAATCCTTCTGTCAGGCCGAACCGAATCTTAATTTGCAAATGCAAATTAGGGGCGGGGAGTTAAATCGTGTGACTTTTTGTCACAAAACAAGGAAGTAAAAAATGTTTTCCCTTCCCACCCCTGATTTGCGTATGCAAATAAGGATTCGGTTCGTTATTCGGCCGAATCTTTCACCAAGGATTCGGGTGTTCGGCTGAATCCAAAAAAGTGGATTCAGTGCATCCCTAGAAGTAGTCAAGTCAAAAATAGTATCTGACAATGCAGCTGGTTATTACCTTAAATTATGCAGACAGTCTAAACACACAGGAATCAGTTCTGATGTTTTTTTACTATTATAGGATTGCAAGCTGATAATGACAGGCATTTACCTGATAATTTGACCCATATCCCACTTATCAATTTGAGGTGAAGTTTACAGACGGTTTCTGACCAGCTACGTTGATGAGCATATATTTTACTTGTGGGCCTTGGTGTCTGCCACTTTGTGGTACAAGTGTCTTCTTTCTGCATTAGTCATAAGAAGACAATTGTAACCCCTAGCGGACCTTCGGTTCAAGCAGAGTGTAAACCTAGTCTAAATATATGATTTTTTTTCATTATATACAGTATCTAGTGGAAATAAATCTAAAGCAACAGGACTTCAGAATACTCCGAAAGTCCAGTTGCTTCAGATTTCTCTCCACTAGATACTGTATATTCAAAATCCTTTTGCACACTTAAGGGAGTGTGCAAGAGTTACTGGCTGATACTTCTTTGTGTTGCATTCGTATATATATATACGAATATATATATATATATATATATATATATATATATATATATATATATATATATATATATATATATATATATATATATATATATATATATATATATATATATATATATATATTAACTGACTCATATGTCTGTAGCTTTCTTTTTTACATTTGTTTTCATTTTATATTGTTTTGCAGTTCCCACTGGTACCTTGCAGTGATATGCTTCCCTTGGTTAGAAAGTGCTGAATATGAAGAGAGAAAGGAGCTTCATTCTACTTCCCTTTACTGTAAACCGCCCAAAGAGACCTCAAATAGGGGTTCAGTTATTGTATTCAATGACAGGCTTGAAAAAGAAGAGGACACTATATTTGATGACAGCAGTTCTGATGGTGTGTTCTGTTGGCATGACTTTTGCTTGTTAGTTAATGCTCTACTGAGATGTATTTTATCACAGACATGGCCCTTTCTCCTTGCAGCTTTCTGTCTTTGTCCTAACAGATATACCATTCAGTGTGGTTTTTATGAAAAAAAATGTGTCCCTATATGGTAAAGATGGTTTATAACGAATATTATAAGAATCTACACAAACTATTTGTTCATTACTTTGTTGAGACCAATATTACATAATATGCATATTGCATCATTCAGAGGAAAAAAAAGAAAAGAATACAATTTTGAATATTGATGGCATTATGCCGACTGACTGGGTTTGTTAATTCCTATGTGCAAAAGAAAGATAAATGTTAATGTTTTTATTTCTCTAAGAAGGCAGAATGATAAACTATATACTTCACCCATCTTTCTTTTGTAGATTCTAATAGACTGTCTCCTCATTCAGGATCAAATCAAAATCATAAAAGTCAGGTAAGTTGAAAATGAAAGATAAAACATACATTTGCCAGGGCAGCAAGGCTTAACAGGGAAAGTGGAATACTGCATTAATTATTTGATTGTTTGTTTGTTAGACCAAATCCATCACCACAGAAACGAATGGCAAAAGTTTAAAAAATGTGCTGCCTTTGCCTCCAAAAAAAGAGGGAGCCACAGCTGCCATTTTCCTTGTCTAAACAATGTGCTTTACGTTTATCTGCACTTCACGTTACAAGTTAATCTGCAATTTTATGTATGCTTTATAGATTTGAACCAGTATGCATAATGGTAAAAGTCTGTTTCTTCACATCAGTTCCCTAGATGTTGCAGAGTTAACACTTGTACATGTATGGGATCCCTTATTCGGAAACGTATTATCCAGAAAGCTCCTAATTACTGAACAGCCACCTACCATTTCCATTTTAAAGGGGTGGTTCACCTTTACGTTAACTCTTGGTATAGTATAGAATGGCCAATTCTAGCAACTTTGCAATTGGTGTTCATTATTTATTTATTTTTACAGTTGTTTTATTTGCCTTTTTCTTCTGACTCTTTCTAGCTTACAAATGGGGGTCATCGACCCCATCTAAAAAACAAATGCTCTGTACGTCTACAAATGTGTTGTTATTGCTACTTTTTATTACTCATCTTTCTATTCGGGCTTTCTCCTATTCATATTATAATCTCTTATTAAAGTCAATGCATGGTTGATAGGGTAATTTGGACCCAAGCAACCAGATTGCTAAATTTGCAAATTGGAGAGATGCTGAATAAATTGCTATATAATGCAAAAGCTTCAAATAAATAATGAAGACAAATTGCATCTAGAAAACCTCAGGTCCTTATCATTCTGGATAATAATTACTATGCCTGTATGCCACAACACAGGGCCTTAAAGCATGCTTTTCTACCTATATTATTACAAACCATAAAACAATTGTTCAGTATTGTCTTTTGTTTTGTTTACTGAAAATTCTGCTAATTTACTAACAGGCAAGTATTTTACAGGAACCCAAAAGAAACCCATGCAGGAAAGTCTGTAAGAGGTAAAATCATTTTCTCTTCTACAGTTGTATGGAACTGTGCTGTGTACTGATCCAGTAACAAATATACTTATAAACCAATAATATATAAAAATGGAAATCTTAAAATTATATTTTGGTAATTTGTTTTCCCCCCAAATTAATCATTGTCTCTTGTTTATATGCAAGATTCAAACAGGATAAATACTGCGGAAGTAAAAGTGCTAGGTTACTCCTGGATGAGCTTAAGTATTTAATCACTTGCGTCTGCCTCTTGGCAAAAAATGCAGTTCTGTTTTAATGTTTATTTTTAAGTGTCTCTTAAGTTAATTTAACTGTCCTTCGGTTACCTTCACAGATTCTTCTGTGCGGACCCCTATCTTTCAGTGTTATATTTAAGACATGGAAGAGGATTCTTTGCCCTACTAATCCTCTTTTACCATATGGCGAAAACAATTCAGCTGATTATGTTCTGAAGTGTATAAGTAATTGCCGAATTATACCCTCAAAAATGTAATGCTGGCTACCAGTTTACCTTTCTACTTGCATGCCAATGCATTTCTGTATAATACAGTAGTAAGTAATATTTGTAATAGGCTTCTTTTGGCTTTTCAGATTTTGCTCTTTTACAACTCCTTTTACAACTCCCCAGTTGTGTTGGTGGGGAGGGCCGAGAGATTTGTTCTAACATGTGCTGTCTCTTTAGCTTAATATATGACATACAATGTAACCCCAAGAGAGAAATAGTTAGAGGAATTTTACACATGCAATGTAAGAATTAATTAACCCCTTACCTCACTATGGGGGCTGTACCAACAGGAGTGCACTAATATTATTTATTGTGCATGTTAAGGTGAACTGTGTTCAGTTTAGCTTAAAAGGATACTGTCATGGGAAAAAAACATTTTTTCAAAATGAATCAGTTAATAGTGCTGCTCCAGCAGAATTATGCACTTAAATCCATTTCTCAAAAGAGAAAACAGATTTTTTTTATATTCAGTTTTAAAATCTGACATGGGGCTAAACATTTTGTCACTTTCCCAGCTGCCCCCAGTCATGTGACTTGTGTCTGCACTTTAGGAGAGAAATGCTTTCTGGCAGGCTGCTGTTTTTCCTTCTCAATGTAACTGAATGTGTCTCAGTGAGACATGGGTTTTTACTATTGAGTGTTGTTCTTAGATCTACCAGGCAGCTGTTATCTTGTGTTAGGGAGCTTCTATCTGGTTACCTTCTCATTGTTCTTTTATTTGGCTGCTGGGGGGAAAATGGAGGAGGGTGATATCACTCTAACTTACAGTACAGCAGTAAAGAGTGATTGAAGTTTATCAGAACACAAGTCACATGACTTGGGGCAGCTGGGAAATTGACAATATGTCTAGCCCCCTGTCAGATTTCAAAATTGAATATAAAAAAATCTGTTTGCTCTTTTGAGAAATGGATTTCAGTGCAGAATTCTGCCGGAGCAGCACTATTAACTGATTCATTTTGAAAAAATGTTTTTTTCCCATGACAGTATCCCTTTAATATATGACATACAATGTAACCCTAAGAGAGAAATAGAGGAATTTTACACATGCAATGTAAGAGTTAATTAACCCCTTACCTCACTATGAGGGCTGTACCAACAGAAGTACACTAATATTATTTATTGTGCATGTTAAGGTGAACTGTGTTCAGTTTAGCTTAATATATGACATACAATGTAACGCTAAGAGAGAATTAGAGGAATTTTACACATGCAATGTAAGAGTTAATTAACCCCTTACCTCACTATGGGGGCTGTACCAACAGGAGTACACTAATATTATTTATTGTGCATGTTAAGATGAACTGTGTTCAGTTTTTATGTACAGTTCCATTTGTAAAGTCCCCATAGTGCACACTGGTGTCAGCTAACGTCTGCATTTGAATGCATTGGAATGCACAAAAAAGCCACCGCACAGAAACACAATTTGGAATTCCTGTCTAACTGTGCCTTTTTTGTAGAAGTGTTAATATGTGATTTTGTATTTTTCAGACCATGCCTTCTGATCTTTGATTCTTTGAAAACTGCATCTGTTCAGACTACTGTGCAAGTTTTAAGAGAGTGAGTAATATTAGTACTAAACATATGCTTCTCTTAACCACGGACAAAGCCAGTATTATCTCTATTTTCTACATTGTTGTTATAACTACTAAGGCATAATAATCCTAATTTAGGTATCTTTTCATTCATGCCATAAGTGAATTCAGCAGCAGCTGCTGCTGCTGTGCCAAAACCTTTCATTCACCTTCCATTGTCCCTGAAACTGACACAAAACTGATGGTAGATAGTGCTTTATATAGACAACTGAGAAAACAGACATTATATATTGAGCTGTTTACTATACAATGACATACAGTGCGAATTTTTGCCTAATACAGTAGAATATTTTACGTTTTTCAGGGAACCAGAAAGGAATGGTGTAGAATCAGGGAAATGTATTATGCATAATATATATGTTGTACCACAAAACAACAATGTAAAATAAGGGAAAACTCAGGATAAAATTAATGTTCCACTGTATTAGTAAGAGTAGAACACATTTGTGTTTGGTCATGGTGATAAATTTAATTGTGGAGAGAGAGAATCACTGTAAATATTAATAAAAGATCATTCATATCTTAAGAAAGTGGATATGCATGTTTTTAGGAGACGGTTGTGAAGGTGTGCCATATTTGTGGTGTTTCTGATTGTCCAGAATGGAAAGTTATTGCAGTCTATTCCACTGTGTAGTTCGTGTTATACTTCAGTGTTTGTTTTTATTATCTTACACAATGATACACTTAGCTGCTTCACATTGACAATGCTCTTGCCATTGGTCAGTTGGTTTAAAAAAGATCCCTGTTCAATATATAAAGTCTGATAAAAGATATTACAAAAATTGGTGCTTTTCATTTTATGACTTTGCATTCTAGTTTTCTTGTTTTTTCATTAATCACTTTCTTTTTTTTTTGTAGGTATCTTAAGGTGGAATGGGAAGTTAAACGAAAAACCACACGTGAGTTCAGCAGGTCCAATTTTCGAGAGTTGTATCCTAAAGTTCCAAAGCAGAATAACAGCACAGACTGTGGCTTATTTCTTTTGCAGTATGTAGAGAGCTTTGTTCAGGTATGTATAGAGTTGTAGTTATAGTTATTTCCAGGCTAAATGACCCTTTCACTAGGTGAGTAATAACTCATCTGATTTGCGTAGTGAGTGCTTTGCTAACACTTTTTTTCCATATTTTATTTCATAGAAACCTATCGAAAATTTTGATTCTCCAATACACTTAAAAGACTGGTTTCCCCTCACTGTAGTAAAGTGCAAAAGAGAAGAAATTAGAGACTTGATCCTAAAACTACATTTACAGCAAGATGGGAACAGTGGGAAGAAATGTTAATTCTTCACATAAATTGCTAGAATGCAGTCTGCCTTATTGTTTGTGTAAAAGGATACAAAAAAGTTTTGTAATTATTTTAAATACCATAAACCAGAAACTTTATTTAAATTAAAAGCTGTGATATTTGTTATTAAAGTCTAAGTATCCTGTTTTCAAAAATATGATCATTATGCTAAGTTTTGAGATGAAAGCTGTTCTGGATTCTGTACTTAAAGAGAAAACATATACTATTTGCAATCCTGAAAATGTAGTATAAGCTGCTTCGTGTATACATTAAGAACATTCTAAATATAATCAGATATTAAAATTTTCTTAACTATTCTTATTCCTTCTCAGAAATATGTCTCTCTACCTGAGGAGTGGGTGTCACATTTTGATTGACAGTTATGTAAAATGTATTGGTGTGTGTGCTCACTTTGCCTAAGCAGTGCATTAGAGCAAACTATGACTTTGGCACAAAGCTGCATATAGAGAGACAGATTGTTCAGAGGGGGATATGGAAGTGTATATTGATTATTTCAGAAACATTGCAATATTTTAAATTGATTATATTTAGAAAGCTTCGTATTTCCATGAGGTAAAGCTTGTACGAAATCGTCATTTTCATGATAGTACCCATTTAAGTATATATCTTATAGGGGGTTACAGATTATATTCCTTCCAAAATTACTTAATTTGAATTTTTTTTTTATCTATCCGCTTGTTTTAACTTTATCTATTTTAATCTGCACTAACTTTCAGTCAGGAAATATGAATAGTTCGTTAAAAAGTCTAAGATGCAACCTACCTTTTGGGAACCACTGGCCTATAGCATTGTTTACAAAAGATTTGTAATCAGGAACATCAATTTTTATAGTGAGCTAATATGAATGTGTACATAAATGCATCCTATGTGACACCAACAATATTTTTTTGCATCTCTTAACCACTTCATACAGGTCAAACGTTAGTCTGTGATGCTACCAGATTGCACTGGTAATCTTTGGTGCTACCATTTAAAGTAACACCAAAAAATAAAAATGTTTTAAAGTAGTGAAAGTATAATGAATTGTTGCTGTGCATTGGTAAAAGTTTTGTGTTTGCTTTAGAAAGACAACAATAGTTTGTGTAAATATACTATTGTGTAGCCATGGGGGTGGTCATTCAAGCTAAAAAAAGGAGAAAAAGGCACAGGTAATTTAGCAGATAACAGATAAGCTCTACAATAGAATACAATGGGATTCTACAGAGTGCATCTGGTACTGTTTTTGCTTTGTCATCTGTGCTTTGAATGGCTGCCTTCATGGCTACACAGTAGCTTGTTTATATAAACTATAGTAAAGCAACCACACCAGTTGTACCAGTGCAGAGTAACAGTACATTAAAATGTTTTAATTTTTTGGTATTACCATTCCTTAAATTACAGACACAATTTATGTTTTCTTTATAGGAATAAAGGTAAATTATTATTGAATTTCAGAAAGCAATTTGAAGTGTTCTTGATTTTTATTGGAATGCATAAGAAACTCTAAGATAAAATGTCTAAATATCATAATGTATGATCAAGTAAATAGATACTTACATCATAGTTTATTACAGTGATCCCCAACCAGTAGCTCGCGAGCAACATGTTACTCTCCAAGGCCTCGAAGCAGGTGTTTATTTTTAAATTCCAGGCTTGGACACAATATTTGGTTGCATAAAATCCAGGTGTACTGTCAAACAGAGCCTCAATATAGATTGACCATTCATATCTCAGCACTCAGCACAATTCAAATCACAGCACTTATTTGGCACCCCAATACATTTTTTCATTAGTGTTGCTCCCCAACTCCTTTTACTTCTGAATGTTGCTCACAAGTTTAAAAGGTTGGGGATCCCTGGTTTAGTACATGCATAATTGATGTAACAAGAACTAAAGACAATATCACAGCTTGTTCAATTACTGCAAAGAGGTACAGAGTTCAGACACTCAAAACATAACCAGATTTATCAATCAACGGGCCATTTCCTCTCAAATTAAATTAAGACCACCTAGATGTCTAGGAATAGTGTGACTTCTTAATTAAAATACCATGGCTTCCTGCTGATCTTTGTTTTTTTTTTTCCGAGTTTTTCAAAAAAATAAAAAGCTTGGCACGTAAAACCTACCAAGCTATTTATTTGTTCTGTCAGGAAAAAAGCAATCATCAGGAAGCCAAGGTATTTGAATGAAGAAATCACACGAGTTTAGGAACTCTCTAGAGCTTCTAGAGTGAGAAAAGAGCAAACTGAGAAACAATAGGTTCCAAATACAAGCCTGTGTTAAAGGGGAAGGAAACCTAGTTGGCGCAAAAACCCTCCCCTCTCCCGTGTGTTGCCCACCCTCCCTCCTCCCCCCTGGCCTACACGTCCCGCTGGGCAAATGCCCCTAACTTGTTACTTACCCTTCTGCGCAGGTCCAGTCAAGGGAGTTCACTGACGACATCTTCTTCCACGCGATCTTCTTCCTGCTTTGAACGGCACATGCGCAGTAGGAGCATTTTGCCGGTACGATGTACTGCGTATGCGCCAAAAGTACATTGTGACTTTTGGCGCATGTGCAGTAGATCCGTACCGGCGAAATGCTCCTACTGCGCATGCGCCAAAACGCCGTTCAAAGCATGGAAGAAGATGTCGTCTGTGAACTCCCTGGACTGGACCTGCGCAGAAGGGTAAGTAACAAGCTAGGGGCATTTGCCCGGCGGGACGGGTAGGCCAGGGGGGAGGAGGGAGGGTGGGCAACACACAGGAGGGGGGGAGGGTTTTTGCGCCAACTAGGTTTCCTTCCCCTTTAAGGCTAATTGTAGACAAATCAGTCCGGTACAAGGCAGAATGGTCAGGGTTGGAGGGAGAAAGGCAAGGTCCATAAGACATGCTAAGGTTTATGGCAGGCAGCAGGCAAGAAAAGTCTCGAAAAAGGCTGGAGGTCAAACCAGGGAATCCACAGCAAACTAGAATCAGGTACCAGATCCATCATTTTTATAAACTTGTTTGCTAATGAATTTGGGAAAAACCAAGGAATATAAGCATATGGGGAGGCTAATTAAAGGTATGTCGTCAACAATTGGTGTTATAGTCAAATTGCATGCAAATTCACCCAAGCAAAAAAAAAAAAAACACATTGTTCTAATGCATAGTACTCCAGACTGTACTGCGTATGCGCCAAAAGTACATTGTGACTTTTGGCGCATGTGCAGTAGATCCGTACCGGCGAAATGCTCCTACTGCGCATGCGCCAAAACGCCGTTCAAAGCATGGAAGAAGATGTCGTCTGTGAACTCCCTGGACTGGACCTGCGCAGAAGGGTAAGTAACAAGCTTGGGGCATTTGCCCGGCGGGACGGGTAGGCCAGGGGGGAGGAGGGAGGGTGGGCAACACACAGGAGGGGGGGAGGGTTTTTGCGCCAACTAGGTTTCCTTCCCCTTTAAGGCTAATTGTAGACAAATCAGTCCGGTACAAGGCAGAATGGTCAGGGTTGGAGGAAGAAAGGCAAGGTCCATAAGACATGCTAAGGTTTATGGCAGGCAGCAGGCAAGAAAAGTCTCGAAAAAGGCTGGAGGTCAAACCAGGGAATCCACAGCAAACTAGAATCAGGTACCAGATCCATCATTTTTATAAACTTGTTTGCTAATGAATTTGGGAAAAACCAAGGAATATAAGCATATGGGGAGGCTAATTAAAGGTATGTCGTCAACGATTGGTGTTATAGTCAAATTGCATGCAAATTCACCCAAGCAAAAAAAAAAAAACACATTGTTCTAATGCATAGTACTCCAGAAGTAGTGATGAGCGAACTTTTTGCCAAGTTTCACAGTGAAAATTACATCCTTAGACTCCAATGGGTGGGGAAAATTATTGTACATAAAAAAAATCGCCCATTGACTTCAATGCATTTCGGGAAATTTTTTGCCATTCTGTGAATTTTTGGTGAAATGGGTCAGATCACTACCCAGAATGCTTCATAAATGCTACATGTGCCAGAATATATGCAGTGTCAATGCCATGTATAATGCCAACTGAAAATAAAGTTTAATGGATAATACCCTAAGAACTTTTGCCAGAATACAGTGCCATATCCTTGTATAATACCCAGTGGCATAGCTAGAAGATACTGGGCTTCAAAGCAAAATCATATCAAAGCCCCTTGAACTTTGGTAATACGACCAGCATAACCATATATTGAAAATGATACCCAAGGCACATAGTAAATAAATTACAGTACCAATTCCATGCATAATGGCAATAAAACATGACAAATAAGGTTCCAATTCAATGTGTCATACTCCCAGAATATGTCCGAATAAATACAGAGCCAGTTATATGTATAATGCCACAGAGCACATGCTGGAGAAAATACTGTGTGAATCTTAAAATATAAAACACCTTCAACAACAATAAAATACATAAATCAAAATGCTGTTTAACAAAGATGTTTGGCAATCCACTCTCCTCCCTCTGATACACATACGTTGGACCTGAGGTCTTGATAAAGGTCTTAAAAGGAGACCTAAACATTGGCCTGTTTTTAAAGATGACAAAATTATGGGTTTGTTAAATTTTTTTAAAAAAAATCCTGGTGTGCTCCCAATTTTTGTATAAAATATGATAGAGCATAATTTGGAAGCACCCGGGTCCTTAATGATCAATGGTGTGCAAGAGGCTTTTGGACTATTTATATATAAATTTCCGCAAGTGAATAATTATATCTACACAGATAACCACATAAAGAAAAAAAGAGTAAAAGCAAGAAAAAAAGAGAGAAAAGGAAAAAAAACAAAAGAAAAGAATGATTGCCACTTCCGTTCGAGGTCCTTAGAGGCTAAAGCCAGTGTAATAGTTGGCTGTCTGAGGTTGTGTCATTATGTTGGTGCATAGGTTTAATGGTCAATTCATTAATCGTCACACCTACACGCTTTTTGTAATAACACTCAGGGTGTGAAACCCCTCTTTTGGCCGACTCACCCATGGTAGGTACACATAAGATGTAGGTCAAAATATTTCATTAGTAACTCCATCCGCATCACTATGGTGAATTTAATTATTAACACTTTCTATATCATTACAATTAAGGTTGTTTTTTTTTGTTTTTTTTTAAACACCCCAAAAAAAGGGACTGATTCACACAAGTGGTATACGCACCCTATATAAGTAGGGGTGTTCCTAGAGTGTCCCCAATGAGCCGTCGCATTATAGTATGACCAATGTGGTAGGTAAATGCCCACAAGGTTCTGGCCCATCTATAACAAGGGGGTATACGACTCTCAAGACCATCACTTTACATCATTTAAACGGATTAAATGGAAGAAAAAAGAAAATTAAGGTGCAGTCATAATATACTGAAAGAAGATAATGTATTGGTATACACTAGAAAAACATTATAATAAATACATTAATAAGCGCAGTAAAAAACAGTTGTTTACCCTCAATTGACTGATGGGTAACTCATAAAAATGGTGAATAGGATACAAATTCAGTTAATCCGAGAGGGCTAAGGGTATTCAGTTTATGAATCGCTTCATTTCAGGGCTCAAAAGTAGACAAATTAATAAACTGTTCATTATAAATGTTCATTACTAATACTTTGTTGAAAACCCTTTGCTCGCAATGACAGCCTAAAGTCTTGAGAACTCATGGACATCACCAAATTCTGGGTTTCCTCCTTTTTTAATGCTCTTCCAGGCCTTTACTGCAGCGGCTTTCAGTTGCTGTTTGTTTGTGGGCCTTTCTGTCAACAAGTGAAATGCATGCTCAGTTGGGTTCAGATCAGGTGACTGACTTGGCCATTCAAGAATATTCCCCTTCTTTGCTTTAATAAACTCCTGGATTGCTTTGGCTGTACGTTTGGGTTATTATGAAACACCTCCCAATCAATTTGACTGCATTTAGCTGGATTTGAGTAGACAGTATGTCTCTGAACACCTCAGAATTCATTCGGCTGTTTCTGTCCTATGTCACATCATGGATAAACACTAGTGTCCCAGTGCCACTGGCAGCCATGCACGCCCAAGCCATCACACTGCCTCCGCCATGTTTTACAGATAGTTACAAAGTTACATAGTTACATAGTTAAATTGGGTTGAAAAAAGACAAAGTCCATCAAGTTCAACCCCTCCAAATGAAAACCCAGCATCCATACACATACCCCTCCCTACTTTTAATTAAATTCTATATACCCATACCTATACTAACTATACAGCTTAGTATCACAATAGCCTTTTATATTATGTCTGTCCAAAAGATCATCCAAGCCATTCTTAAAGGCATTAACTGAATCAGCCATCACAACATCACCCGGCAGTGCATTCCACAACCTCACTGTCCTGACTGTGAAGAACCCTCTACGTTGCTTCAAATGAAAGTTCTTTTCTTCTAGTCTAAAGGGGTGGCCTCTGGTACGGTGATCCACTTTATGGGTAAAAAGGTCCCCTGCTATTTGTCTATAATGTCCTCTAATGTACTTTTAAAGTGTAATCATGTCCCCTCGCAAACGCCTTTTTTCCAGAGAAAACAACCCCAACCTTGATAGTCCACCCACATAATTTAACTCTTCCATCCCTCTAACCAATTTACTTGCACGTCTCTGCACTCTCTCCAGCTCATTTATATCCCTCTTTAGGACTGGAGTCCAAAACTGCACTGCATACTCCAGATGAGGCCTTACCAGGGACCTATAAAGAGGCATAATTATGTTTTCATCTCTTGAGTTAATGCCCTTTTTTATGCAAGACAGAACTTTATTTGCTTTAGTAGCCACAGAATGACACTGCCCAGAATTAGACAATGTGTTATCTACAAAGACCCCTAGATCCTTCTCATTTAAGGAAACTCCCAACACACTGCCATTTAGTGTATAACTTGCATTTACATTATTTTTGCAAAAGTGCATAACCTTGCATTTATCAACATTCATTTTCCAGTTTGCTGCCCAGTTTTCCAATTTAGACAAATCACTCTGCAAAGTGGCAGCATCCTGCATGGAACCTATAGTTCTGCACAATTTAGTATCATCTGCAAAAATAGAAACAGTACTTTCAATGCCCACCTCCAGGTCATTAATAAACAAGTTGAAAAGCAAGGGACCTAGTACAGAGCCCTGTGGTACTCCACTAACAACACTAGTCCAATTAGAAAATGTTCCATTTACCACCACTCTTTTTAGTCTATCTTTTAGCCAGTTCTCTATCCAGGTACAAATACTATGTTCCAGGCCAACATTCCTTAATTTAACCAGTAACCTTTTGTGTGGCACTGTATCAAATGCTTTAGCAAAGTCTAAGTAAATCACATCCACTGCCATCCCAGAATCGAGGTCTCTACTTACCTTCTCATAAAAAGAAATTAAGTTAGTCAGGCAAGATCTATTACGCATAAAACCATGGTGGCACAAACTCAGTAAAGCTTTTCGAAGGGTTAATAAAGGATAAGATACTGGACTTCATAGCAAATCATAATACTATATCACTGACATCAGACTAACTGGCCTATAGTTTTGAGGCTGAGAACGGGATCCTTTTTTGAATAGAGGCACCACAATTCGCCAGTCTCTCGGCACTATGCCAGATATGTGCGTCTGTCTGTTCTCCATGGATATTATTCTCTGTATGTATATATGTAATTAAGCCACATCTCTCTCTTCCTCTCTTGTAGTTTATCCTCACTGTACCCTTGTACCAACCACTTCACTAATTTACTTATTCAGTTACATTCATAAAGCATCTCTTTCTCAGTCAATTAATTTCACTACCTCGTTTTCTATTTTTTTGCACCAGTCTTCTTCAAGTTTATCTCCACTGTGTGCCCTTTCTCTGCCCATCTATTTGAATCTGTTCTTCATTTTCTTATTGCACCTCATTACCTCTCTCATTCCAAGCTCCCTTTCCCTTGTGGAAAATAATCAAGGAAGCACAGACTATTACACAAATATAATTGGCTGTCAAAGACCTATAATTGTTAAACACTAGACTCCCACCTGTCATCCTGATGGTAGCCCTGACAATAATGTTAGTGATATCACAAGTAGTGGGATAGTGCATTAATAAATGCACCCTCATATTACCTGTTTTACTTGGTGCACACAGGTGTGACTTCAGTTGTCAAATAAAGCTAAGGATTTAGCAACTGTGGGAGGACGACAGGTTGCCTATTTCTGTTATATTTTGGTATTTTTACTTAGGGTGCATTTCATCATTTATTAATGATGGTTTTAGGGTAACAAAGTATTGTTGCATATGTAACAAACACCAGAGAGAGTCATTTGTGTAAAATAATTTCTTTTAAAATCATGCACTCATAATGCCATTATAACACATGTGATTTCAAGCTGCAATGGACACCCATTAACTAGCAGCAGGTCACATTCTAAGTGCAAGAATACTGCTGCCAGATGCCATAAATAGACGTTGCTTAAAGCACTGTAATATTGCCAGGCATTAAGTTAATCTTTTGTCTGATTTCTGCTGCCTTCTAGTGCCCTTGCTCTTTAAAGTCAAGATATCATTGCAAACAGGTGTTTTTGCATCTGCCCAGTAGGGCATAAGAGCTCATTTACTAATACACAATGTCCTGCCACTTGTAGTGTCACATGCATTATCAACAGGTTAGACAGGGGTTTTGCAGGGGCTGGAATTTGGCTGGGGAGATTGAGGCATGGACAGACAGACTAATAACTGGGGCCCAAAGATGTATATTTCCATTGCCATTTCATTTTACAACATTCATTGTTATTGAAGAAAACCAGCAATATACCCATTGAAAGTATTGCTTGCCATAATTATAAAAGCACATGCGTTGTCAGACACCTAATTTACACCATTTCAGACATGGGGTGTGTGCCTATCTCTTCTTTCTCACTTGAATGGGAAACATCTGAAAGGGGTCCCAAACATTTATATAGCTACAGTTTGCCCAGTGTAGCCTGGGTCAATCAACATTTCTAGCATGCTTTAGCTCTTTGTGTTTAGTTTGATATGTTGTAATTGGGAATGTGGAGAGGCCTCTTTTGAATAATGCAGCTATTAAGAGAACAAATGGAGTAAACAAAAACAATGGATGTCCCAATAAAGGATGCTTCCATTCCGGATGTGCTTTATGCCCAACCTCTAAATGGGCTGTCTCCTCACACCATGACAATCCTCGCTAAAGAGCTTAACTGCATAGATTAAACCTTAAAAAACTGTCTCCTGGTTCCCATCTGTTACACAGAGCTGTCATTTCTCCTCCTGTATGGTGGAAAACTAAATGGGTATTTTTGTCTGGTGTCTTAAGGATTTGTACTTTGTTTTTTTTATAACTCATCTGATTAATCACAGACACTCATATACATATTTCTTACTCCAATCAATTTTAAAAAATGGAACAACTTCTATGGCATCTCTTCTTGGGGTTCCTTTGCATTGCAGTGATGGACGGAGAGAAGCAAACTCTTGCAGGTATGAAATCTGCATTATTATTGAACTTAATGGAAGTGTGATTGAAACTCACTATTAATGATTAGAAACACCTACATTAATACTTCGTTGTGGTTATCTAGTGGTCTGCCATCTGTGTTCTATGACATTAAATTAAAAATTGCCCATTGTTAACTGATTAACAAAGTACACTCTAACTTTACAATGGGAGGGGGGACAGGGCAATGCAGAAAGACCTGGCTCTTCAGTCTATGGAAAAGAAATGAACATATGTGAACAGCAATTCCTCAGTTATTAGGAACTAAATTTCCCAGCACTCCCTGACAGCATTTGGCTCCTGGTGGAATGCTGGGAAATGTAGTTAACAGTTCAAAGGCCCATAGCTTGATATTCCTCACAATAAATTATATGTAATTTATCCTTTTAGCTGGACTCTAGTACAAGTGGGTTATTTTCTGCCCTGCTTTGGATATACTAAATAGGACAGTTTTTGACATGGGGCTCTAATAGAAAACCCTTGAACAGATGGAAAAGGCTTTGAGCAAGTGTCTGCTTAATACATCTTCATCAGCAAAATTTGTAGGACACTGATGCTAAGCTTTATATGAGGGTAGGGCAGCAATACTATGTTGTATTGAACTGTTCATACTTCCCCCATGGACAGTTTTTGTCAAACCCTATTCAGGGATAAATACAAGAGTGCTGCATGGTGGTGAATGGTTAACATGCATTCCAGATTGTGAGATACCCTTAACTGTGTTGTCTAGCTGAGGCCTACCATTTTTGGTATTCTCTCTGTATTAGAAAGTTTAGCATTAGGACTAATACAGTATATATGGGGGAATGCAGTAAAAGTTGTATTTGCAATGTGAAAGTGTCTTCCTTTAAACAAACTATTTTCCCTCTGCACAGATTTAATCTAGCTTTTGCAGACATGGAAACTGTTTAGTGACCACATCTGCCAGTCGAAGAAAGGCTGAATTTTATAGTTTTCACCAGTGCACAATATAATAACGCTTCTTACTGAACTTTTTATTTTTGTATCAAAAGAGTACACTACATTCAAGCATGCATTAAAGTGCACTATGTGCAATTGAAATTGGCAGTACAATAAGGAATTGGGAATTCTTATTCTTCGACTTCAATTTTTTCAATTTACAGCTATTATTACATTTCCCCCATAGTATTTAGTAACTAGTGGCCCTGCAGATTCCACAAGGTATTTTGTATGATTTCAGTGGTATAATGTGTATGCACTGGTGCAGAAGGAATGTCTTACTTTCAGTCTTTCTGGTTTCCTGTGCTGCTTGATCCAACAAACAGAGTGACACTGACAAAATAACTAAAAGCCAAACAAAAATGCAAAAGATATTAAACAAAGCTGTGGTTGGTCTTTTACCTAGAAAGTTTAATTTATTGTTGACAGTATATTAAAATTGGCTTTGAGTATCTCACATCAATTAATCTTCTAGAGTTTGCAATCTGGTCTATTATGTTGTAATTGTTAATACGCAACGGTATTTAAAGAAATCTGCCACTTAGGAATGCTTGCTTATGATATTGTGGAACAGTCATAGTTTAACTTAAAGGAAAACTTTACCCCCAGAATGAATACTTATTTCTTAGTATGGTAATTTTTGAATTAGTACATACTACTAAAAAGTATATTTTTATGAAAATAGTTTATTTACATGTGATCATTTATTTATTTACATATGGTCTGTTTTATGGGGGTATAGTTTTCCTTTAAGGGCCCAGTAAAGATTTGCTTAATGCATTACATGTACACACGCATTATATATGTGTAGGCTAGTTAAAATAGACAGTAGTCATATGTAGATACATTTATGCCCATTCTCCCTCTTTCAAAGCAGCATTCATTCATGTCCCTTAATGAAGCAAAATTAATGTTGTGATGTATATACTTTTTAAGTCTCAATCACAGTCATTAGTGGACTGGATTTTGTGTTAGGCATGATCCCAGTTATGACCTACTGTCTCAGATCGGAATCGGTTGTTTGTGAGTGCTGTCTTTGAGACTGAAGGGCTGTTTTTAAATTAATCTAATCCACACTGGAGACCAGGAAGCTTATATAGTTATGTATTATTAGGTTAGGTATAGGATCCCTTATCCGGAAACCCGATATCCAGAAAGATCCAAATTACGGAATGGCCGTCTCCCATAGACTACATTTTATCTAAATAATCCAAATTTTTAAAAATTATTTCCTTTTTCTCTGTAATAATAAAACAGTAGCTTGTACTTGATCCCAACGAAGATGTAATTAATCCTTATTGGAAGCAAAACCAGCCTCTTGGGTTTATTTGAGGTTTAAATGAATTTCCAGTAGACTTAAGGCATGAAGACCCAAATAATGGAAAGATCCATTATCCGGAAAAACCCAGGTCCTGAGCATTCTGGATAACAGGTCCCATACCTGTACTATATATTAATTCTTATGTTTATGTAGCCTTTCTTCTTATTAGAACTTTTGTACACAGAATATTCCAGGCATAGTGAGCCCTACCATCAAAGCTTGTAGTTTGAGTTTTAGTGCCTGATGTAGAGGGAGATTAAGAGGCAGATTTATCAAGGGTCGAAGTGAAATTGAGGGAATTTTCTAAGTTAAAAAATTTGAAATTCAAAGTAATTTTTGGATACTTCGACCATCGAATAGGCTTCTACGACTTCGACCTTCGATTCGAAGTAAAATCGTTCGTCTATTCGACCATTCGATAATCGCAGTACTGTCTCTTTAAAAAAACTGCGACTTCAATACTTCGCTAACTTAAACCTGCCGAAGTGCTATGTTAGCCTATGGGGACCTTCCAGAGCATATTTCTAAGTTTTTTGGAAAATCGTACAATCGGAGTACGATCGTACAATCGTACTACGATCTGAATAATATCGTACGATGCAAAAAATCCTACGAATTCGACTTCAAATTTCGTAGTATTCAATTCGATGGTCGAATTTCGAAGTATTTTCCACTTCGAAATTCGACCCTTGATAAATCTGCCCCTTAGTGATCTGCCAACTGCACCAGTCATAACTCTACTTTTTATGGGACATTACAACTGTAACTAATTGTATTAAATTTTTACTCCCAGAACTTTAATGACCTTGCCACTATTTCATAATAATGAGCAACAACCAGTAAACTCCCTGAATTAAAGGAAGATTCTGCTGCTGCTGACAAAGGATACTGCACAAAAACAAATATATAGACAGGAAGGACCTTCCTCACGTGGATCCATAATGCTTTGGATATGGAGACCAGATTGTTTCAGAGCACTTAATAGAGCAGGTTATTGTATGGTCACTCATCGTAGTTTGAGTTTCCTGCCACGCTAAAGTGCTTAAAATACATAGGGGCATGTTTACTAACATTGGAGATAAATATCTGGAGAGATTTCTGGAGATGTTGCCCATAGCAACCAATCAGATCTTTGCTTTTGTTTTCTAACATGATTGGTTGCCATGGGCAATATCTCCAGAAATCTCTCCAGATATTTATCTCCAATGTTAGTAAACATGCCCCATAGTATTAAATTACAGTTTTGCATAGAAGATATTAAATAACAGTTTACCATGCAAAATTGTAAATTCAAATTGGTGCAGGCACACATCCTTTACAATTTATCATTATTATGGATAAAAGGTAAGTTGATGTTAATTATACCAAGTACATTGATAACTTTGGACGTGGCAAACATTGTTGTACTATATAATGAGGATACTTTTGATTCAATTGTAAAATGAAAAGAGTCACTATTAGAGTACTATTGTTAAAGTGTCAGTATCTCTGGACTTTGTAAACGTTTTCATATGGTGACATCAAAGATCTATTTTTTAAAGGCTGATCACTATCATCCCCATCAGTCATTGGGTGTTTACTTGTTGAGCTTAGAGATAAACACATGACTACAATATTTCCATTCATATCTATTGAACTACACATGATCATAGATATTTGCTTATCAAAGAGGAACAGTGAAATGACTGCATGATATTACCATGAATTCATGTTTTGAACAATATATAGTCTGACTGGGTTAGACACATAATAAGACACGTAAGGAAAAGTAGGTGCAAGGGCAGTTCAGAGTGACTTACAGGAATCAATGTATTATGTGAAATGCTTGCAATTTGGGATTTTCTAGATAAGGGTTTTCAGTAACTAGGATCATCATATCTTAAACCTATTAAAAGCATTTAAACATTAAATAAACCACATAAATTTGTTTTGCCACCAATATGAATGGAGAAATAATTTTAAATAATTAAAATGATTTGCCTAAAATCTACTCTATGGGAGATGGCCTTCCCATAAGTCAGAGCTTTCTGGATGTTGGGCTTTCAGATAAGAGATCCAATAAGGTCTACTCGAAAATGCGACAATAAATGCAGTTATATATTAAAAGAGAGTTTCAGGAAATAATGCTGATATAAATGGCAAAAACGTAGAAAATGAAGGTTCACTGGAGAGCAATTGTGTTCAATTTAAATTGCTTTTATTCTGCACCAGAGGAAGGACCCAAGAGGTCCGAAACATGTTGTGCTATGCACCCAGAATAAAAGCAATTGAAATTGAACACAATTGCTCTCCAGTGAACCTTCATTTTCTACATGCTATATACATTCTGGAAGTGGCAAAACCAGATCACTGTCGGATTGAGCAGCCCAAACAATCTAGACACGGTTTGTAGCTTTAAATACTTCTAAAAATGGCAAAAACACCCTTAGTGGCAATGGTATATTTTGCAAAGCAAAATTATAACTAATTTGGTAATGTTAGATTTGATACTACAGAGAAAGTTTCACCAGGAAATGTGGACACATATAATTTTATAAAATTAGATCAATTAATGTTTTTATATATTCATTAAAATATACTGTATGGCAGTATCATATATGAGGCAATTTTTACCTTAGATTTCCTCTAAACTTTCTTTGCATTGTATTCCTTGAAATGTTTTGTAATGATTTTTAGATTTGTAAAGCACTTCTTAGTGTTAAGTTGACCATAGACGCAAAGATCCGTTCATAGGATTGTCCCGTAATTTTTCGTCCCGCGGAGATTGGTCGTTCGGTCGATCGGACAGGTTAAAAGATTTCTGTCGGCTGCCGATAATTTCTCTGCATGTATTGCAGATCGTACGATTTTCAGTGGGAGACTGTCACCAGCTTTGTCTGACGTAACTTTTGTACGATTGCTGTCAGGGGCAGAACATCGGCTGATCTGTTCTTTTAACTACTTTATTTGATCTGAATGGTTAGTGGCAGGTCGGGAGATGGGGAAGTCCAATCGTTCGAGGATTCGAGTGATTGGATCTTTGCATCCATGGCCAGCTTAAATCGTTAAGGTTTGTCCTACAGTATATATCCTGTGCTATCTGAGAACTTACCACTACTGATAAAATGCATACATACAGCTAAAAACATGTCATGTGTTTGCTCTTATCTGTATGCCAGGATCTTCTTCCTTTAATATATTTCAGCAAAGAAGTTTACTTTTAGATTCCACCACTGCTTCCTTGTAGCTGAGCACATGTGCTGGAAAGAAGCTTACGCCAACAATACACGCGTATCTGCCATTTGACAGATAATTTTTTCAAATGTCTTAGCATATGTTTTTTATGGGTTTAAGTGGCCTTAATTTGACAGAATGGAAAATGAGAATTATTATAGGCAGAAAAAGGAAGTAATCAGTATTACAGTGCTACGCAATATGTTGGCGCTATATAAATACATGTTAATAATAATAATAATAATATTGTGTATAAAAAGCTCCTGTAATTTATCGAGTTTTCGAGTAGAACAACAACATTTTACCTCTAGTATAGATGAAATAACAACTGCCATGAAGTTTTTTTGGGCTTTGCATATGCATATAGTTTGAACACAGCACATACTCATATTACAAGCATTTTCAAGGCTAATCTCTGTAAAGCTCCCCATGAGTGTGTCAGTGCTACAAAAATAAAGAATGATAAAACAAAAATTTCAATTTGTTTTGTTCCAGAACTCAGCACATCAATGGAAAATCTCTCACAAAAGGAAATTACAGAGTTATTTGGGACAGAAGCTGGAAGTGGCTCATTGCTTGAAGAACAAAAGTCCCCTTCAGCCAGTACAGCACCTCAACTCTACAGAAGTTTCCTCAGGAGGAGAAAAAGATCCATTTTATTTCCAAATGGAGTCAAAGTATGCCCAGAAGAAACCATCGAACAGGCCCTGGCAAACCATATGAAATTTTTTAAACTAAGGGGTAAGACAAACATATTTCAATGCATGTCAAATGAAGAAACTAACAGTATCTCTTTAAACTCTAACGGTAAGAGGCAACTAGATTGAAAAAAGTGACATTGTTCTCCTATTTAAAATCTTGCAGACAAAGAGGCAAATTCACTAACCTGCAAAGTCGCCAGGCGAAGTTTCGCCAGGACTCCGCTAATTCATTAAATCCAAGTTGCTCTCAGGGAGGCGAAAGTAGCGAAGTTGAGCTACTGTTAATTCGTCACGCAAAGCGAAGTTACGTTAGTGATGCCTAATTTGTATACGGCGCCAAGTTAAAGCACAATGGACGTATATGTAGCAGCAAATACATTACACTACACAAGCCTGGGAAAGCTTCATACAGTGCCCACTGTATAGTTTAGGTGCCATATGTAAGGATATGTAGGGGGGAAGGAGGGTACCCCCAAAAAGATTTACGATCTTTTTCAGCCTATCACCCTTAAAAAAGTAAAAGACGCCAGCGTTTTTTGAGACTGAGAAAAAATTTAAACTTTTTTGAAGCAATCCCTATCTACTCTATTGCACTTCGTCTGGTCTGAGGTGGTGCAGGCAAGTCTGGCGCAAGAGGTAACGTTCAGTAAAATGCGCAAGTTAGTGTAGTTACGTCCCTTCGCCATAGCGGCAACTTCGCCTGGCGTAAGGGTGCGAAGTAGCGGTAGAGTAGGTCCACTTCGCTAGCGAATTTTACACCAGCGACCATTAGTAAATTGGCGAAGTAACTAAATGACGTCACGCTGGCTAATTTGCGCTAGCGTTCGCCGCTTCGTGCTTTAGTGATTTGCCCCAAAGTCTTTTAAGACTTTTTTCCATTTACCAAAACATTACATTTCCACCCTGCCAGTATTTAAATTGTTGGTCTGACTATCTGTGTGACTTATTGCCACACCCACACTATACCTGGAGCAAATATGTTCATTCATCTGATTCCAGTTATGTTTTGGTTCTGTTATTATTAGTTAAAAGAAATGGATTAAAAATTTCTCAATTTTCCATTCCAGTCTGTCATTTTTATTTTTGTCTTCCCTTCTTATGCCTCATGAAAAGACTTAAATGGAACAGGATGGGATTTTTTAGAATAAAAAATATCCATAAATTTAATGTTAGTACGCAGCCCACCCCACTAACTGCAAGGGTCCATGACATTGAAAGACACTGCAACTCTAGTAGAATGCAAATATGCTGCAGGTCAATTGCTTATAAAAAGCTGTGCAACAGTTGATGCATTTTAGGATTTTCCTTGCTTAAATCTAGTAGGACTAAATGAGGTTTAATTTGCCCAAATTGCCATATGAAATCCTTGTATCCACTAGAACTTTAAAATACTAGGTCGTGGTAACAAGACTCTAAATAAAACAGATTAGGGTTAATTTACAAGAACTGTTGAAAAATTGCCTCAATTCATTTTGAACAGTGTGCTACATGTCAGATAAACACCGGATTCATTGCTATTAGCAACTGCCCTTGTACACGTTAGCACATATGTTAGTAAATTGTAGGTTTTATTTTTGTATCAAAATACTAGTATTGATTGGCTATCTTTGCAGGACAGCAGCATTTTCTAAGATGACTTTCTTTAATAGAGAAAAGGACCTGCTTGTAGTTTAAACATACACATAGAAAGCATGAACTCCAATACTAGGCTAGTTATCAAGTATAAGGTACTGATTTATTATTACAGAGAAAAGAGCAGTCCATCAAAAAATAAGAGTTTTTTACTCTTAAGAAAAATATCATGTCTGCTATTCTGAGCATTCTGGTTAATAGGTTTCCATACAATAGATCCTATACATGTAATTTAGCAAAAAAAAGCTAAACGTTTTTACTGTATATTAGTCACAAAGACTACTGCCTAATGGCTACTACATGTACTGTAGTAGACTTGATTCCAGAAAAGATTTAAAATCACTTTATTTCATTTGTATAGAAAATTAATTAAAGGAATATACTGTATAAGAATTCTGTAAATGTAAGAAAGGCAGGTAGTTTTTTGACTTTGGGGTGGTGTAGATCATTCTAAATTCTACATTTTTACAGAGGGCTTCTTAATTTGAAATCATAAGGCTTCCCAAAACACATGCACAAAACCAAGATTATATTATTATCCCCTATGGAAATGTGGGAGAGGATATGTAAGTGTCACATCAGTACTTCTGGCCTATTACAGAACAATCATGGCCTAATACATATGAACCCCAAATATTACAAAGTAATTAATTAATTTGAAGAAATAATACTGATTTGTAGAAAAACCTGATCATTCTTAATCAGTATCTATAGTATGGTATATGGTTTTGCTTTATGCAAATTAACCCATTAAATTTCTGAAGTTAGCAGACAACCATAAGCCCCTGCCAGGTTTTCTTTAAGACTATAGTATATCCCTGAACTAAGCTGGTTAAACAGCTGACATTGTCATTAATGAAAGGAGCAGGATTTGAAGGTGATTAATAAGAGTGCTAAACAGCAGGCCATGAGTTACGTAATACTTATAACCTTGGTCTTAGGAAACAAATATAGAACAGTGCAAAAATCTATGCTTGTGTGTTAGGAACAGAACATTGCTAATCTAACTGGCACGATAAATCATGTCACAGCTTAAAGAGTAGGTGCCAGACAGATACTAATTATCTACTGGGTATTGCTATAAATTCTCTGTGAATGCTGATGGCCCTGTTTAGCTGGATGGGAAAAGAAGCAATTTATGCCTACTTCATGGGTGAGGCAGTTGTGTTCAGGCTTTTGATGTATTTCATACTGAACTTATTGTACCAGCCTAAAGTTTCAGCTTTTCATAGCAACAATGATCCAGCACTTCAAACTTGTCACAAGAGTTCACCATCTTGGAAAGTGTCTGCAATACTCACATGCTAAGTGTGCTCTGAGTAGCTTTTGAGAAACTAAGCTTAGGGGTTGTTGCAAATTTACAGGCATAAAATGAGGTTTGTCTGTAATATCAGCTGATGCTACAGGGCTGATTATTAAATTCTGATGCCAATTGCATTGGTTTCGGAGCTGACATATAGTAATTACCTGTATTAAGTACTAATCAGCCTTATATATTGACATTTCTATTCTGTATTGTGAGTTGGTCCCTAAGCTCAGTAAGTGACAACAGCACAGAGAATGTGCAGTGAATCAGCAGAAAAGAAGATGAGGAGCGACTGGGGCATATTTGGAGGCTAAAGGGCTGTGGTTGCCTTGGGTTGGTACAGAAGCCAAAAACATAATGTACACCATTTCTAGCCTACTTCTTTAGTTAGGCTTTAGTTTTCCTTTATGAGACCTGCAGCTCTTACTACAGTACTATAGGAGGTCCAGAGCAAGACCGTGGAGCTTTGGAACCCAAGGCAAGGGCAGCTTTCTGTTAGTGGTGGACACAGATCAGGTGTAAAATAAAATAACATATGGGCTGAAACTCATCCAGTTCATTTAAGGAGCAATATAAATTAACCTGAGTCTTCTGTGCTAACTTTTACATTACCCAATTTTTCTTCGATCTGTGCCATACTACTTATTGTCTGGCAATATCCATCATATCAAGGTTAAAGAAGCCCTCAGCAAAAGGTAAAACAGTGCATCAAATTAACCTTGTCTTTAAACCCCCTTTAGAACAGCAGTGGTGTGTCCATGCTGAATAGTGTATTGCCTTATAAGATTGCCAGTGTATGCAGCTAGTGCCCTTAAACAACACTTTTCACAGTCATATTATCCAGAAGTCTTTTTGGAAACATTGTGCAGATAATGTGAGGTATATAGAATGTCTTAACTCATTTAAAGCAAATTACAACCATCATCAATACACAAAAAATTATAAATATTAAAAAACATACAGGCAGGTTAATTGACTGTGAATGTGATAGAGTCCTTAGATCGTAAACTCCATAGGACTGATGTGGAATATGTTAGTACAATAGGGGATAATGATAAGACATGTGAATGGGCCAGCCTTGACACATTACATACCTTATTTTATATTATACTGGATGTCTTTTACTACTTCTCTGCTTAAATTGCAGACACATACAGTAGTACACGTGCATGCTTGTGTTAGTGTATCGTGCAGAAACACATGTGCAAATACTTACATGCATCATAGTCCCTGACATGACGATGAACCCTTTGTAAGTAGGAGAAAATGAGGTCCTTCTTCAATTGACTCATTACTTCATAAATAGACACTACAGTCAAATTAGCCAGATTAAACTTTCCTTATCGTGTCTAGCATAATCTCCTGCATGGCTTAGTGTCTGAATGCAAAAACAGACAGCTAATAATGGTGTGTGTCTTAAAACCTTTTATTGACTAAGCAGAACAGCAGGGATAAAATTACATTAAGAATGCTTTTTGACATTTAAATGATATTCCAGTAGCATTAACGTGTCCTATTTCATTGTTCAGAAGAGACTATTGAAAGTATTTGCAATAATTGTTAAGGCCTGTCTTGGGCATCTGATACCAGTTGTTGAAGGCCACAGTGGTAGAGCTGTCTCCAGGAGCAATATGGGGATTAACGTGAAGACCAGTTGCAGTTAGATTTGGGGAGATGCATATATGGTCTCTTACTCTCATATATACCTTAATTTGTGGTGAATGCTTTTAATGCTGTCCTGTGTAACTATTGCTGAATGTCTAATACAACAATGTTTTCTTACTGTAAATCTGTATAATGGGGGCTCCAAAATGTTTCACAAAACTGTCAGTGGGGCTCATGCTCCATATGTTACCATAGTATTGTAAAAACAAAAGTTGGTTTTAAATGCCGTGGCATTTTCTCTTGGTGGTGCACCTGCTGGCAAGATGTCTACTGCAACTAGTATCCATTGTCAAACTGACAAATGGTCAATGATTGGTTTCTGTGCCTAGAAGTAAAGTCTGTTTGATACCTATTATTTTCAGTTGGACCTCAAGATAGGGGTTTCTGGCAGAATTTAAGTCTGTAACACTGCTTAACATCTTGCACCTTTCACGACCCCTGTACATGATTATGTCTTCATATGCATCAGCAAGAACCTATACACATAAATAGTAATTTACAATTTACAAAATGTTATCATACTTTTGGTGCCACTAGAAGTCACGATAGACATAAAAATGGAATAGGAAGTTAGTCAGCTAGTTTTGATCAATAGGTTCCCAGGCCGTGGGTCAGTTTTTACATTGTTTTATTGCATATTATTGTTATCCTTTTTTATAGCAATTACATATTATTTATCTCTTTACATAGATATTCATTAACTCTGCACATTTCTAGCCATCATTAATCAGTTTAGCTCAAGGTGAAACACTGGAGACAGACAATTGAGCTGTTGATTAAGAGAGAGTCTGACTTCTTTTTGTCACATCATTCATCCTTTTTATCTGCTGAGTTAAAGTAATTAGTGCTTTTTCTCTGACAGCTCTACTAATAAATGCCCAGATCTAGGAACAGACCAGAAACTGCTGGGAATCAATTATCTACCTTACTGTCTAACCTTGGTTGAACTTGTACTTACCCTACTACTACCCTGCCTGAGCTAGAGCTTCTTAACCTTTAACAGCCTGGTGCACTGGCTTCAATCAAGGTTGCATATGTTACTAACTTGTTTTTCATTTGCATGAGATGGTTTTCTCAAACTCATTGCGCACTGCACTGAGCTATAACAAAGAATGAGCTCCATTTTCTTTGTACATCTTCTGCAAATACACTGTTCTTTTATGGAATCAGTGGCATCCATGGGTTGTCTGGATAAAAGCCTGTCACCCTGTGCCATTGATTATGGAACTCCGTAGAGGCGTCTAATATCCCCATACTTTACAATAGTCAGGGCCGGAACTAGGGGTAGGCACAAGAGGCATGTGCCTGGGGCGCAAAGCTTGGGGGCGCCAGGCACTTACCTTATTTGCAGTCTACCCCGAGTACGGCAATTGTTACCAAGTTGAAAAGTGGGTGCACTCTGTGAAGTCAAGTGCTTTGCACACGACCACGCACGTGCGCCCTCGGTTACGCACGATAACGCATGCGCATCCTCGGCCAGCTGGGTTGCCTGAGGCAACTGACAAACTTTGCCTGGCACTGACAGTAGTGTATACAGTATTCCTTTTCATTGCCTGTGAATAAGGACTTCTGCAATGGCAACCATGTTTCAATGACTATTTTGAATAATTTCCAGTCTTTATTAGTCTCAAATGTAGATTAATCTACTTTTATTTTTTGTAACTTATTCTTTATCTGCTTCACATAAGTCATACATCAATGCAACAGCTTTTCTATTTGTTCAAACAACAATAGTATTTAGTATTGCATAAAGATAAAATTACAGTACTAAGAATAGAGTCAAATGATTAATAAGGAACCATAGGGTAATTAAGTGCTGAGTAGCCTGCAACAAAGATTGAAGATTGAGTTATAGTGGTAACCTGCACACAACTATTCGTTGAAAAGGTGTCACCGTTTTAATGCTTTACCTCACAAGTTTAGTGGACAGGTGGAGGGTGGGGATCCTGTGGGGTGTTGGTAGCCAAGCCTCTCAATATCCATATGCCCCAGATCTTTGTGTACTGTTCCATTTTATTGGTTATTTGTGCTGTGCCCATTTCAGAAGTCCTGTTTGCATTTATTCTGTTAAGTATTTCGGTGAAGGTTGGTGGTGTGGTGTTCTTCCATTTAGACAATATTGCTAAACGGGTGGCTGTTAAGATCTGGTTGACCAAAGCTTGTCCACATTTATGCAATTTGGGTAGAGGTTTGCCTAGAAGCAGGATTATGTTCCCTTTGACGGACACATGTGACCATCCGTTTTGCATTGTCCCATATCAGGGGCCATTTGTTGGCCTGTACCGGTTGTGGAAGGGTCTGGTCCCACTTGTCCATATATTTGTGTCTGGGCTGTAAAGCTTCTGGGGATACCGTCAGTAAATTGTATATTTTGGTAATGAGGCCTTTTTGGGGTAGTCCTTGAGCTGCTATAATTTCGAATGCTGTGGGAGAGTTTGCTTTGGCATATGAGGCGTACGGTGTGAGAAAGTGACGGACTTGGAAATATTCAAACAATTTTATGTGAGTCCGAGGCTGTTTGTCTCTGAGTGCTTGGAAGGGTAAAATCAAATGGGTTTGTGGATTGAGAAGGTCTCTTATCGTAAAGAGTAGGGATGCACCGAATCCACTTTTTTGGATTCGGCCAAACCCCAGAATCCTTCACAAAGGATTCGGCCGAATACCGAACCGAATCCGAACCCTAATTGCATATGCATATTTGCATATGCAAATTAGGGATGGGAAGGGGAAAACATTTTTTACTTCCTTGTTTTCTGACAAAAAGTCATGCAATTTCCCTCCCTGCCCCTAATTTGCATATGCAAATTAGGATTCGGATTCGGTTCGGCCGGGCAGAAGGATTCGGCCGAATCCAAATCCTGCTGAAAAAGGCCGAATCCTGGCCGAATCCCGAACCGAATCCAGGATTCGGTGCATCCCTAGTAAAGAGTTGTAGCTGAGACCATTTAGCATAGAATGATTGTTCAGTCCTTGGTTGGAATGCCGGGTTATTCAGGTAAGTAGTCATCAATGACCTAGTAGAAGTCAACTTGTGTTTGTGTCTGGCCTTCAGCCATATTGAGTAAGTCAGTCTCGTTGCTGATTTGGGGAGATTCGATTGGGTGAGTCATATGCCATATAAGGGCATTTAGGTGGAATTCATTTGCCACAGAGCTTTCAATATAGTATATGGAAGGTGATTTGACCATACTAAAAGTTGTCTCAGCTGTGCGGCTCCATAATACTTTTGAAGATTAGGAACCCCTAGGCCTCCACTTTTGGTTGTTGTCATCATCACTGATTTTGCAACTCTGTGACCTCGGTAGGACCATATAAAGTTGTGAAATAGGGTTTGTATTTCCTTAAGGACTGTAGGAGAAATAGTAATTGGCAAGGCTTCAAACAAATAGAGATATTTTGGTAGAATGGACATTTTTATAGCTGCTATCCTCCCATGCCAAGAGATAGTGTATTTTGTCCATTTCAAAAAAGAGGTCCTCGTCTGTTGTATCAGTGGCTTAAAGTTAAGGTTGAAGAGTTGGTCATGAGAGGCAATTTGGGTCCCTAGATAAGACAAGGAATCCACCCTCCATCTGTAATTGAATTTATGTTTCAAAGCTTCTAAAACCCTAGGTGGCATGTTAAGAGGAAGTGCTTCTGTTTTGTTAATGTTCAGCTTGTAACCTGAGATACTGCTGTACTTGTTTAGGACTTGATGAAGATTCGGGAGGGAGATAGGCGGATTAGTCAAAGTGAGCAGAACATCATCCGCAAATAGGGCTATTTTGTAGTGCGTAGAGCCCACTGAGACCCCCCTATGTCCGGATGAGCACGTATAGCCGCTGCCAGGGGCTCTATGCTAAGGGCGTAAAGAAGGGGGGAGAGGTGACAACATTGCCTGGTAACGTTATGGATTGGAATGGGTCTACGTGGCTGTCCTGGGAGTTTAAGGAAGGTAGAAGGGGAGCTATATAGATTTTGTAGAGCTATCAAGTAAGGACCTGAGAAATTTAAATGTCTCAATAATGCGAACAGATACGACCAGTCCAGCCTATCAAATGCCTTTTCGGCGTTTAGACTAAGCACTAGAGAGCTTTCTTATCGTCTTTGAAGTAGTTCGATTAGGTCTATGGTACGTCTCGTATTGTCCCCTGCTTGTTGACCCAATATAAAACCAACTTGATCCTTATTGATAAGTTTTGGCAGTATTGGGGCTAGGCGATTTGCGAGGATTTTAGTGAATAATTTTAGGTCTGAGTTTAAGAGGGCTATTGGCCTATAGTTTGTGCACTGTGTGGGATCTTTCCCTTCCTTAAGTATTAACGTTAAGTATGAAGTCAGATTGGAGGGGGGAATAGGATTACCATGTAGATACTGATTAAATAGCTTTATCAGGTATGGCAGTAGAAAATGCTGGTAAAGTTGATAATATTTGTATGGAAGACCATCCGGACCAGGGTTTTTTGCCATTGGGCATATTTTTAAGAGTACTAGACAGTTCCTCCATCGTAATATCTTTATTAAGTATTTCTAAATCTTCCTCCGTAAGATCTGGTAGGTTTAAGTTTGCTAGAAATTGAGTGATTAGATCTGAATGGTGCTTTTTATTAACTGCAGGTGGGGTCAGGTTGTACAGTTTATGGTAGAAGTTGTGAAATTGGGAGCCAATTTGGTCTGGGTTGTAGGTTAATTGGCCAGAGGGTAGCATAAGAGATGTTATTCTAGATTGGGTTTGCTGGTCTTTTAGTTTTCTCGCTAATAAGGTGTGCTACTTGTCCGCCCTCTCATAATATAGCTGTCTCGTCCAAATTATAGCTTTTTCAGCTTGTTGCTGCCGCAGGGTAGCTAATTCCTTACGGACTTTGTTAATTTTCATCAGTAAAGGTTCAGTTTGCCCTTGGTTGAACTGCGTTTCTAGGTCCCTCAACTGTCTATGAAGTTTAAGGTAGTTGTTGTTTGCTGATTTCTTTTTATATGCCGTTAAGCCTATCAGTTGGCCCTGTATCGTGGCTTTATGGGCTTCCAATAAAGTGGTTAGAGAGTCAACTGAGCCCTCATTAATTTTGAAGTATTCTTTTAATTTGCCCTCAATTTGAGTAAACACATCTTTGTCATGTAGGATTGATTCATTAAGGTGCCAATGAGCTTCCCGAGGGGGAGGTTTAAATAATTCTAGGATTAGAAATATCGGTGCATGATCTGACCAGGTGATCGGCATGATTTCAGATTCGTAAGGTAAATGGAGGCATGGGTAAGATATGAAAAAGTAATCAATACGTGTGTGCAGTTTATAAATAGGCGAATAGAATGTGTATTGTCTTTCCATAGGATGTTTAGTGCGCCAGGCATTGAATAGTTGGGATTGTCGCATAACCTGTCTAAAAGACATGGATGTGTTGTGGGCTGCCCGGTCAGAGGAGGGGTCTGACCTGTCTGCTGCCTGAGAAAATGTCAGATTGAAGTCACCCCCAATGATCACGTATGAAGAGCTTAGCTGTTGGGACTTAGAAATCACTCTGTGTAAGAAGCTGATTTGTTTTTTGTTAGGTGAGTACACATTGACTAATAATAACTGTACATTAGCATACATCCCTTTCAGTATTAAGTAATGCCCATTTGGGTCTTCAAGAGTCTGGTCGACTAAGAAAGGGCAATCCTTGTGAATAAGGATAGCTACTCCTGCCTTCTTGTGGGGGCCTGAGGAGTAATAAGCTTTTGGATCGAGTTTTGAATTAAGCTTACTAGGGTTGTCCTTATGAAAGTGAGTTTCTTGAATGAGGGCTATATCAGCCCGTAAATTTTTGAGTTCCTTTAAGGCAAAGTATCTTTTATGTATACTATTAAGGCCTTTTACGTTCATGGATACGAACTTAGCCATATTGTTCTGAAGGCAAAGTGAGCTCATCTCCCGTGTAATTTTTTAGATTGTAGAAACCTAGGTTTAGTCGACCAGAGGCCCTCGTTTCCCCACAATGTAATAATTACATCTGGTTTCCCTCATAAGTGACCGGTCGGAAGTAGGTAAATATGGCATAAATCAGGTTAGTATGCAATAGGCATTGAAATAGTAGTTGCAGGTACCCGCAATTAAGAAACAATGTCATTATAGAACTTATACAATGTAGATCAAACAAGTGTAAAAGAAATAACAGTTAAAGGTAAACTTAAGAAAGCAATTTAGGTAACTAAAGGGTGATTCTCTTTCTCCTTTTTGGCTAGAGACAGATTTGTTAATACCAATGTGCAGAATCAATGAAAGTAAGGCACTGACACTAAGTCTAGAGCCTATGAGAGGCAAAACATGCACCTCTGAGGATCCGTTGCCCAGTGGGTCTCGTTTCAGACCAAGTAGGTAGAGGATGTGGTGGTAAAAATAATAAAAGTCTCTACTCCAGAGGATCCACTCATAACTAATTTGTGACAGTTAAGAGTCCACGTCATCTTGGTGTTGTAGAGAAGGCACATTGATTTGGGAGATTAGGTATCTCGAGGAGGTGAAGGGCTTAAGGCTAGCCTTGGTGATGAAGCTTTTTGTTGGACTTTGGTCCACTGGGGGGCAAGCGGCGCCAATGGCCCCTCTTGTGTGGAGTCCTGGCATGGAGATGCCGCCTCCTTAAGTGATAAGCCAAGTGCCTTTAAAAATTGAACTCTATTTCACGGGTTATGCAAGGTATAGGTTTGGCCTGCCCACGTGACAACTAATTTAAATGGGAATCCCCATCTGTAAAGTATTCCGTGTTCCTTTAGTGTCTGCGTGATGGGCCTTAATTCCCATCTTTTGCTCAGGGTGATTGGGGAAAGATCCGTGAAGATCTGGATTTTATGGTTAAGAAATCCCAGAACTTGTGTTGCTCTTGTCTTTGCTAATATGGCTTCCCTGCCCTGAAAGTAATGAAAACATGCAATGATATCTCGTGGAGGCCTCAGCGCCAAAGGCTTGGGGCCTAGCGCCCGGTGCGCCCTTTCAAATTTCCATACATCGTTTGGTGAGTGTGGACAGATATGTGAGCATAAGTCTTTAAGATAGCCTGGTATTTCTGGCGGGGTGATTTCTTCAGGTATCCCCCTAACCTTAAGTTTTATCTCCTCAACCTGTTTTCCAGGTCTTCACACGTTGCGTAATTGGAGAACTTCCCCTTTCAGAGCGGCATTGTCTTCCTCTAGATACATCAGACGCTGTGCTATATTGTCTGTACGATCCCCAAAACCTGTAATCTCTTTCTGCACATCTTTTATTGCTGCATTAACAGCCGCAGCTACAGTCTGCTTAATGGTGGAGGTTAAGGCATTCTGCAGTAACGCTAGCTGATCCGCCAGTATTTGTGGCGTTACTGGCTGGCCTCCCATATGCTGCGAGGCAGCTAGGTCTGAGGGGGATCGTTGTGGGGAATCGTGTAGAGGAGTGAGTGAGGGGGATATACTCACTGAGTGGGTGAGGCGTCTGTGCGCGGTGAGCCCGGAGGTGCAATATCAGAGTCGGAGCCATCTTAGGATCTCGTCTGCGCACCAAGGAGTTTTGTGTAAGAATGGTGACATGGTGTGGCGTTGTGCTCTAGTTCCTTGCCTTCCCATGCTGTAGGGTCACTCATAAGTAGCCAGATCTCCATTTATTAGCTCTGCAGGTAGCTTATAGTCGGGTTTAAAGGGTTCCCATCAAGGAGCTCCTAAGATCTGTGTCCGGTCTCCACCGTGGCTAAGGACTGCTAGATTAATCTACTTTATTTAGTGTAGCCAGGATTAATTGCCAGGAAAACTATTTTAATTGAACAAAGCAATAATAAGTGTCAGGCCTTTAAACCAATTTTTGATGTCTGGACAAAGATTTTAAATGAAGACTTTCAAAGCCTCAGGACAGGACAGGACCCAAACAATTATCAATCAAGTTATTTAATTTCATATAACTTGACACTTAGCTGCTTGCATCTATGACCAAGTGCCAAGCTGCTGAAAGAATATCACTTGGCATGAGTGGTAGTAAGAGTTTTGATAATAAAGTGAAGTTGTAACTCTACAAAACACATGCTAGCTTGCTGTTTAAAAATATTCCTAAATTAAGATCTTACTTTGCCTATGCAAGCCTCAACATCAAACCAGTGTGATGCTATCTTATCATCAATGTTTTAGGCTACAATGTGTTTATTGTATATTCAACATACATGATAAAAAAAATATTGCTTTAAAAAATTACAAATTGGCCTGTATCAAATATAGCAGCATTTGTGTGCCATTCCTCTTAATGTTTTTGACCCAGAATTATCTAGAAATTGTCCAATCAATGCTCTTGCACTGGTAAAGTGTAGTACTGTGAGAACACTATAACCATAATTATAGCACAATACAATGATTCTGTAAATGAAAGCCGCACTATTTTGTTGATGGTAGACAGAGCACATAATCTTTGAACCATGAATACTGTGGTATTTCCTCACTTTGTTTTGCATGTATGCAATCTGGGAATGTGCACCAGAATATGTGCATGGTTTTGGTAAATCATACAGCATATAGGTATCAACACATACAAGTAAAATCACTGTGCTGTAAAAGGTGGCAGTAACCTGGGATTGAACTCAGGACCCCAGTGCTGTAAGGCATAAGTGCTACCCAGTGAGCCAAATTATTCTGTGATAGATATTTATTGACATTTATGAGCCCTATATTGTAACTATTTACCAGTTCAAATTCTTGTCCTAGATTTAGATTGTTAATAGTGTATACATTTTGCAGACACAAAAAACTGGAGATGTATCTCTGTAAAAAGTAGACATATGCTAATAACTTCTTCCAGTCAGCAGTCTGTTTGTTTTTGTGTTGTCTATGTCTAGTATGCCAAGAAACAATCTGGGAGGTGTTCAAGATATTCTGGGACCGTCTGCCCAATCAAACAGAATACCAACAATGGATGAAATTATGTGAAGAGGGCACTATGACAACATTCGACATTGGAGCCAAATTTAGTATGTCTCAAGAACATCATCAGTTAGTCACTAAGGTACATAATTGTACTTCAGAGCTAAAACTGAACCTAAATCAGATGGGGCATTAAAAATTTTATGTATGAAATTGGAGTATTATTCCAAACTAATATCTTTTATCATGAAAAGACTCTTAATACACACACAAACTATAAATACTGTATATCAACATGCTTCACAATAAATGCATTGTTTCTATAAACACATTATAATAAACCACAGTGTTGCCATCTATCAAATAGATGGCTATGCTGTGTACAGCTACAGAAAGCTTTTTCCTTTGTACACTATTGAATTTCATGTGACACAATTATGGTACAGTATACATGTATTTGGCTTACCTCTATTTAAGTTTATGTCGGAACCCTATGTAATTATTTTAATTACTTGTCCTTCTAAAATGAACCCTTCCTAAAATCTTCATTTGTTGCAATTCTATTTCAGGCATTAAAAATGTGTGCTGTTATATAAAAAAACACTTCTTAATAACAACATTAATTTGTGATTTAAAGCTAAATTTGCTTTGCAAAATTTTCAATTTCAATAATATATTTTCTTGCAGAAACTGTCAATAACTAAACACGCATCCAGTGGGTAAGTTCATGTTTTAAAAATACATACTTTCCATCTTAGATATCATTGGATTTTCTTCTCATCAAACAGTGACCTAGTACATAATCTTTTTCATCAGTCCTTGCACAATGTTTTTGCATCATATGGGATATCACTGAAATCTCATATATTATTTCTATTGCTGCTTCCGAATCTGGTTGTCATTTTAAAATTGTCTTACTATCTATCAGGTGAAACATAGCATAATTTAGCATGGTCTAACTTAACTCAATCCTTTGAAAAATTACGGAAACCTCTAATAAATGCAAGTTGCTAGAAATGGTGCATGCATTTCACTTAAATCGGTGCAGCCTTTCTGAATTTTCTATATGCATTAACTATTTTCACACGATCTGGTAAACTTATCACAATCATATGTTACATTTAGGGGCAGATTTATTAATGGTCGAGTTGTTTCTTCCATGTAAAGTTTTCGAGATTTATTATATCCCAACTCTGGAAATAGCTTGAATCTGAAAAAATACCATCTAAAACCTGTCAAAGTCATGTAGAAGTCAATGGCAAAGGTCCTTTGAACCATTTGCAGATGTTAATAGCCTTTATAATGTTTGAGTTTTTTCGGCAGGTTTTGATTGAAAATTAGATCAATTCGAGTGATTAATTTTTTTTTTCTGCCGAAAAACACGATCAATTTGAGTTATCAGAATATTAACCATGGATTCACAATTTGAGTTTTTTTACATTCGGGTTTTTTCTTAAAATAGAAACCATCTGAGTGGTGAGTTCATTTGAGGTCTAAAAAAAAGCACACGTACGATCTAAATTTGACTAGTGAAAAGGGTTAATCTGTGATCTTTAAAAATTAATACATAGTAAGAATACTGAGGATAGTTATACAAACATGAATTTTTAACAACTTTTCTCATCTCTGACCATATCTGTGTCTTTATAAAGGTCATGCAATGGGTGGTCCTGTGGGTAAGTCACTACATACTTACTTTAAATTTACCTACATAAATAAGTTTGCTAAAGGATTCTGGTTCACAAATATTAAAAAAATATCTTTATGATTTTTAAATATCCTAATTTATAAATCATTTGGTGTATATTTAGTTTTAAAATGGATGTGTAAGCACAAGATCCAAGGGCTCATTAACAACTGCAGCTGCAAAAAAATGGATTCAAAAGTGTGTAGATCTTTTTTTGTATCAGATAGGGTTTCAACATTTTGGCAGTCTAACTCTGGGCAGGGGACAGGACCATGATGTTATGGGGTTGGGGTCACGACATCAGGGTTATGATGCGGTGATCGCCGATGGACTTATTGCAGCTTCAGTCATAGGGAATCCTGCTGCCGGGCAGGCAATTTGACCCGGACAGCCCTTCAAAAAAACAGTCTCTCTGGGTCAAAACCGCACAAGTGGCAACCCTAGTATCAAATATCACTTTAATTAGGCCAACAGGCTTTATTATTATAGTGTTGTATATGGTTACACACGTGGATGACCAAATTGTACTGATTAAGCTATTTAACTTGGGATCATATCATATTTCTCTTAAGGAAAATTTTAGCCTTTTTACTTAATCATAAGCCAAAAATCTCCTACACACCAAAAATTAATTCAGTGATTGGTAAATTTTTAATTCTAAGTAGATTGATTGAAAAACACTCCACAGAGTAACCAGTGTTAGGTAAGAAAAGAAGGAAAAGAGGAATTAAGAATTATAAACAGCTTATTCCTGTAGCTGGAATATACATTCATTTTAATATTTTAAAATTTATTTTGACAACTTTGAGGGAACAAAATAATAATATTATATTTGTGTATTCAGAAATTTCCATTTTAGTAGAAGTATTCTAAGCTAATTATCAGATTTTTATCCTCCAAAATGATCACAGTGTGGAACACATATGCTCCATATATTTACCTCCCACCGACCCACATGCACTGATGCTAGTCTCATGATAAATAGAATAAGCTGGTGGTAATACATTTAAATTTAAGAGCACTACACTACTTTATGAAATGATATTTTGCAAATAGTTTTCTATATTCTGTACTGAAACTGAGGTAGGCCTTTAGTCAGTTTTGTAGCAAGTGCTTGCTAACAGGGGACTTCCCAAAATGAACTAAATGGACTTGCTATGGTGTACAGTGAGAATAGCCTCCCATAAAAGCAGCTGAGCTAAAACATAGATTGGTAAAGTCAAGAATTTGTAATTACCATGAACACATGATGCATCTTCAGCTATACCTTTTTGTCTTATTTTGAACGATGTTCAGCAAAGACATTGCTCCATGGTTTCACCTGTGCAGGTAAGAACTGCCTTGCTTGGAGAAGCTGATTCCATGCTCATGTAATGCTAGTCTGCTTCTAGGTAATAAGGCTATTTTTTATTTTGCCTCCCCTTGCCTATTACTAATAATGTAATAGATAGCATTAGCTGCATCTGTTAATGTACATCAGAAGATACAAATTTGTTTTCTTCTAAGAAAACTCTAGGTGGCTTTTGTCTGCAAGTATGTATGTAAAACTCCAACCACAAAGTAAATCATCTTCATAATATACATAAACCACTCATGACTCATGAAATCTGTGTTAAATCACTATATGAGCTGTCAGTACTCCAATATCAATGTTTTTTTTTTGTTTGTTGTCTACCATTATATTCTATAAGTCCCTTACTTTCCAGCAATTCACTATATTGTAGCTCATGTGTTTAATATGCATTATATAATGGATAAAATGCTGCACAACTAGCCATATTTCTGATATATCTGAAGTTTCGATTCTAGTTTAAAGAAAAATATACTATTTATAGTATTTTTTTGTAAACATTTTCTACAAATTCATAAATAATTAGAGCATTAATTATTGTGCCCTATGAATATGTTTACCAATATAGAAAGTCACACTTATTATAGAGGCTAGTGCATGCAGGTTTGGTTTTCTGGCAGTTTAGAACCTATAATGCCGTTTATGATATTCTAGAAGGCTCATTATCGAAGTAGGCAGGGAATCAGTGAGGCCATAGATGGGGACCAGTGGTACAACTGTAACATGCTCCACTGTTGTGCAGGACCTGAAGACCAACGGTAATAATATTTCAAATCTAAAAAAAATCTTAAAAACTTGCTTGAATGCTTCAAGTATATCCCCATCTGTTTGAAAATATATTCAAGATACTATTTTTGTCTTGATTTTTTCTAATAACATAAAACCACAGTTATGGTGTCTTTGTTAAAATAACATTCCATAGAAGTATTTTTTTAGCCACAAGCCTAGGTAATCCATTTTATGCAAAGATCCCTGCATAACCCCATATCCCAAGCATTTACCATAGTAGATTCCATACTTGTATGTATTTATTGGGCCGTCTCAAACAAAAAGCTTTAAGTTACTAAAGCTTCTCTATGGCTTCCATTTTGTTTTGTTCTGAATTTGTGAAAGTGAAATTCAGTACATTTTGATTTATATCTTATTGTTTTTAATGTCTTGTAGCTCAGAAGCGACACCATTGCCTTCAGCACATGAAACAACAGCATTTCGAGGTATTTGTATGGTTAATGCTCTAACCTGTTTATTTTTTCATTCTTTACTTCTTGTCAGCTTTATCTTTTCAGACTATTTTTGGAAACACTGTGATTAAAACCAATGAACTGCATGAAGTTCCTTTATAATCTATTTATTTCATTTACTTCTAGATGCAGCTGCCAATGTGCCACTTTCATATGACATATCAGTGGAAATTGATACCCCTACAGACTCTTTTGAGCTACTGCCTGAGGAAAATGTATGTTCTTTAATATAAATGTAACATTTTTAACCACTGTATTATATGCATTTTTTTAGATATAACAGAAAAAACAGCACAATTAACTTATAATCTCATGTTAGAGTAGTTAACTGCCATGAAATATTATTGACCAGTTAACAGCAGCAGGTGGTGAACAAGAGGCCTACTTTCTTTATATGTCCAATGCCTGTACATTAATTATTAATGAGTATGGGGTTGGTTGATGACATCATTCCTTAAACAAGACAAGGGCACTTATTGGATTGCTGGATTTATACTGAGAAGATTGTTGTAATGTAAATAATCATGTGGTGGCAGCCTTTGACAGAGGCAGAATGGCCAAGCATGTTATAAAAAGTAGTTATGTTTATAATCTTGTCCTATAAGGCTCTGGGTTGCTACACCAAATTTGATTAACTCTTGGGCCTCAAGTTTGGGGATTACTCCTATACAATATAATCTATCTGAGGGTCACTGTCAGAATTACTCAATGAGTTAGCTGACAGAAGCTGATGTGCTGAGTAACTACTCACAAACTTGTGAGGCTCAAATAAGATTTTGGGGGTCCATTTACTAAAGCGCGGTAAATATATTAGCACAAAATATAGACAAATTTGTTGCAGAATATGTTTTCGCCAGTTTAGTAACCCGCGGTAAATATAGATTTGCAAATTTTCTTGCGCAAGAATATGTTTTCGCCAGTTACATTAACACCTGGTTTAAGAAACAGTGAAATGTGCAAAAGACAAAATTTACGCAAGAATATTCGCAAAATTTTACCGCCGCCTATGTAGTGGTGTAAAAGTATTTTTTCGCCAGAAAATTCTCAAGGGGCAGGAAATATTCCATATTTTTTTTTTTTTTACCCCATCATTCTATGCTGACAGGAGAGAGATCTGTAGCTATTGCTGACAGGATGTTTTGGCTTCTGCTTCTATCTGCAGCAATTTCAGTTCAGAGGCGTATTATTGGCAGAGGGCATCACAGTCCAAGGATTTGTGAGCTTCTACACTCTTTTGGTTTCATTGTGATTGGCTACATTAAACTGTGCATTTATATGAAGCAAAGAGATTGACTGGCATGATTTCTTGTTCATATGATTCTATTGGCAGAAGGGTTTATATGATGCATAAATGTTTGATTGGTGTTACTCTGGTAATGTTGTTGGATGATATAATCATCAGTCAGTAAAGTTTATGAGTTTAGAAGATGCGTTTCTGGCCATAAATGTCACAGTCAAAATTGCCATAATAACCACCATAAAACAAGACTATTTTATCGCATAAATATTCGCAAAAACGTAATTTGTCGCCAGAAAATTCACAACTCGCTAAAATAAACGCCAAAGTAAGCTGGTTCATTAATGTAGTTACTGCAAGTGATCGCAATGACTTCTGATTGAATCGCTGTTTAGTAAACGTGGTCGCTGCGAATATTCTGGTGGAAAAATATTCTCAGCGATAACATGCGGAAACTTGAAGTCAAATTTACCGCACTTTAGTAAATGGACCCAAGTATAACTGAAAAACACAGACCTCAGCAGGAATATAAAGGAGTAGACAGAAGTAAAAATATAGGCAGTGGTCTGGGAAGGCAGGAAACAAATTCTGTGAGACAGGCAGAGGGTCATGGCAGGCTGCAGATAATTAAAGCCCATGTAACAGGCCAAGGTCAATACCAGGGAGCCAGAATAAGGTGACAAGGGCAGGGCTGGAACTGACAGGACAGGAACCTATGAACTCAGACTGCTTGGTCTCTGCAGAGGACTAATGAACGAAATACAGAGGCAGAGGGAAAAATGTAAACTGCCAGGCCTAAATTGCATTGTGTCCTGTAGCTCAACCTAAAAATAAAGGTGCAGCAGCCAGTATACTTCAGGCCCCTGGTTCTAAACCAGGGAGTGCCTGATACTCACCATATATAATTGTATATGGATGTTGCATCTGGTCCAGGTATCTATTAGTATTACACTGTTGGTATCTTTATGAATTTCTCTCTTCTTACCACACTAGGTAATAACTATATAATCTTTCTAAAACTGAATTTTTATTACTTGTTTTTCTTTCTTAAAATAGCTATAAATATGTATATTTATGAATAATAAAAATGTAACAAAACATATAATAATAATAATAATAATAATAATAATATAAAAACACAATAAAAAAGTATATATTTCTTCACAAGTCGATATAATTTGTATGTTTTTTCAGATGAACAATGAAATAATCCTGATGACAGAGAAGCCATTAATTCCAGTGGTAGAAAAGATGGTAGAGATGAGTATCATTCTTCCCACTGAATCATACAACACAGAACTAAGTGACAACTTTTCTTCTGCACACCATAAGCTTTCAGAAAATTTTATTGATCAAGTAAGGTTAACATAACAGTTTTACTTCTCTGATAGTATCAATGCTATATTTCAATTTGATTTGACAAAAATAGGAGCAGTAATAAAACAATTGGTTTTGTAGCAAATCACATTATTAAAGCACCAACTACAAACAAATTAAAATTATTGATCTATTTTTATCCTATACATGTACTGTATGTTATTTAAATTTTAACGTAGAGTCCCTGATTTTTGGCAGTGTTTTTGGTATCTGGTCTGCTACGGTCAGTAAATAAAATCATACTGCTTTGCTCTGTTTAATACAATATTACAGGGCAATTTAATGGCTTAAAGGCCATGGAACTGTACATTTTCAGCTGGACCAACATTAGGTGGCACAGTGCTTCCTTTGGTATGTTGCTGGTCCTCCTTTACACCTCTATCAACTCAGAAAGTCTCCACTGTCCACAGCTCATCTCATGCATCTCAATCTGCCTTACACTTTTAAAGGCTCGCTCCTCATCCTCCCCCTGCCCCAGTTATTAGTTGATGGCAGCTTTTTGGGTTGAACTCCTAATCTGCATTCTTCTCTGCATTCTTCTCTGGTGTAAATATATATTAAACACTTGGACTGAAAGGTTTTTTCATATGTTAATTTCATATTTAATTTGGTAAGAAACAATACATCATTAGGCAAAAATGAAGGGCTACACACAACCAATTTTAATTTCAATGTTGGACTGGTATTGACATACATTTTCCTAAAGTCATATATTGTTTAATTTATAAGACTATTTTTTTCAGGTGCAAAATATGTTTGAAGTTCTGCCAGGATACAAAACAATGTTTGTTCAAGAATTAAGGTATTGTCAAGTAAACCCCATAACTGCAATTTCAGATTGGAATATTGTTTACTCTTTGCGTGGCAGTCCCTGTTTTGTTAGCCTGGCAACTTGTGGTGCCTGTAACTGGAGTGCCATTGCTGTGGTGTCTATGATCTAAAGCATGTAGTGTTAAAAAAAAACGTTTCTGTTTATATTTAATATAAAGACTAATGGCTACTAAATTACTAAAGAGTAAAAGTAATCCCAAATTATCTAAAATATTAAAAAACGAAGCCATAAAGGGTGTTACCCTTTTCATAGGATGGAGGTAAATTGGTTGATTGCAGGGAAAAGCAGAGATTTTAAACAGTTATTTTTCTTCTGTTTAAAAAACTCTGTTAATGAGTGCTTTTGTTTCATAGACTCACTTTTGATAATTTAAGTGTTAACGGAAGAGTAAAAATAACATGAATGCTAGTTGTAGTCTAAATTGTAGGCTGTTGGGGTCCCTAATTAATTGAGATGATTTGGAGATTTATGAGGATTAAAGACTGATTAACTGTGAGTGGGCAGTGTCACTCAGTGGCTACTGATGCAAATACTGAAGCAATATCCTGTGATGAGTGAATCTGTTCAGGTGAAAATTAGTGAAATGCACTGAATTCAGTTGGTGTTTTTCTTTTGTGGTGACTTTTTCTGCCCAAGATATATTGGAGTCTATGGTCAGTTTTCATGGTCCCTTTTTCCATGGTGACTGTTTTTCAAAGTGTGTTTTTTTTGTGTTAAATACATTGGGGACTTTTGAATACATGTTACAATACATGTTTGTGTTAAATACATTGGTGTTTTACTATTGTGTTTTTTCATGGTTTGCTGCAGTTTTACAAAAATATTTGCCAATGGCAAATTGTGGAATTTTGCCATGAATCCATAAGTCAACATTTGAATAAATATAATTGATATATCATTTTTGATCATCTGTTTTTACATTGACTTAATAGACCTGTATCTCAGTAGTTCTGTTATGACACCTATGTCTTATTCTTTGGATACAGTAAAATAAAGTTTCTCTTTTGCTTTTTAGTCCTTCCTTACTGGATGACAGGTAAATATTTCTATATTTAAAGAATCTGTAACATGTTCAATAAAATATGTCAAGCCATAACTGGCATTTTTATAAATTGTGAAAAATAGAATAACTTAATTACAGTATGATCTCCTGTAGTGTGAAGATTTTAGTTGCACTGACACACATGAGCTTTCATATAAATATACACAATATATACAATAAGAAGACTTTTGATATATGGAAAAATGATTGACTGAGCTTTGCTATATACAGAAATGCTAATGGATATGTGATGAGAACTTGACCAGGTCTATACCGAGGTCGACCTGCCCCCACTACTTTAGAAAATGGCATATGTGGATCCTACAGAAAGTGCTTGGATTTGGCCACCAGTATGACACACTACATATCTGTTGTCTCAATTTAGCTAGGTACCTCTACACGCTGCAGTAGAATAAAATAATACTAGGGGATTTCTATATATAGGTGTAGCGCTATAGTAAATTGTGTGTTATTTACACCACTACTGAGCTCCACTCCCACTAAATGTGCACCGGATGAGACCTGTAATCTTAGGGAGTGAGCCCTCGCAACGGTGTGGAGGCAGGGTGTAGTGCAACTGTAACTGGATTCAGGGTATAATAATTGGGCGCCAGTGGTTCTTATAACTTAAACATGAACTGGTTTATTGAACATACACAATCCTCAGTGGAGTATACAATAGAGCATGACAGGATTTAGCATCACATTGAATAGGCAATACTCACAGCACCATATGGTCAGTATTAGTCCCCACAGGCAAGAGGACGTGCTCAGCAGCAATAAAGGTACACCCAGCTTTCAGCCTTTTCCCTAAGTGGAACCTGAGGGGAATCTATCTACCCTGTTCCTATACACTTAGTCCCTACTTCTGGGCTATTAGTACCCGGGATCTTAATTCCTTTGACTCTCCTCGTCGGAGCCTGGAGCTGCTCAGATGAATAACCTGTCTGTCTGTCACTCCTAGAGTGACCTATAATGGTGAGTAGCCTATTCTTACTAGACCTGACCTGTCTAGGTTCCACAGAGCTCTGCCTGCCTGTTCAGGTCAGAGCCAGCACAAGATGGACGACTAAAAGCATGGCTTCAGAGCCTTTTATATCCCAGCACAGTGCCATCTGCTGATCACTGTTAGAAGTAGCAAGGGCCTAGCTTAGAGCAGAAAGAGCAAACAGTACCCCTCCCAACTGTATTTTAGGACCCATTTAGGTGTCCATAACATTGAGGGACTGCCTGCACAAAATACTAGGGGTGGCTATTTTACACATCCCTACATAGGTATGGGAACTCATGCCCAGAATACTTGGGATCTTGGGTTTCTGGATAAGGGCTTTTTGTGTTAGTTTGATCACCATACTTTAAATCTACTAAAAAATCATTAAATTAACCCAATAGAATTGTTTGCCTCCAATAAAGATGAAAATTTTTCCCATAAATGAAATTTATGGGAGATGGCCTTGCTGTAATTTGGAGCTTTCTGGATAACCGATCCTATACCTGTACTTGTCAGTAAATGTTACACTTTTTTCAAATTCAGAATTGCCGTGGAGGTGCGCTTTGCTGTGATTTTTGATGGTGACTCAGATGCTATAAATAATGCTTCTATGGACCTCATCAACCTCCATTTGAATAAAGATGAAAACAGTGCATCTAATGAAATTGAAGACAATCCTACAACATCTTATACAGGTGTTGGCTTTAAAAGTTACATAGCAGAAATGCTCCATAAGTATATGTTACTTGGAAACCGTACCCTCGACTTCGTTCTTGATTCACTTCAGCTGATAAAAAGTAAGTGACATTTTGAGTAAGAGACCTTTTCATTGCTTATTTTCTTTATATTGTTTAGACTTATTTTATCTATCTATCGATAAATATATATGTGCGTATATATATATATATAGATATATATATATATACAGTATCTATATATATATATATATATCTATATATATCTATATATATCTATATATATCTATATATATCTATCTATATATATATATATATATATATATATATATATATATATATATATATATATATATATATATATATATATATAACCATTTATTCAAGGAACCAGCACTCCCATGTAAAACTTCAATTATTTATTGTGTTGTACCAATGTCCAACGTTTCGGTCCTTGTTAGGGCCTTTCTCAAGGATGATACAAAACCATTTTGACCAATTTCAAATAACATTGCATATTCAAACTCTCCTTTGCTTGAAAGGCATACAAATATTTTTTACCCAGATAGTGTTTTCACCATAAACACTCATCTCATATACATCATAAATATCATAAATTAGTGTATAAAACCAAGTGCAAAAAACAATTCAAACAGTTTAGTGATATAAGACTGTGTATAAATTATGTGTACTTGTAAAATTCATTTTGTCCACAAGATGTCTTATAAGCTTGTGTTACAGTGTTAGTTTAAAATTGATATGTTACAAAAGTATCCTAAAAGGAAAAAGAAACTAAATTGTAACTAATTTGTGTCTAAAATGTATACAATACTTCCTTTCACTGTAAAAACCACAGAATAGCTTTAGATAAGCTGTAAGAGACCTATCAAGGCTTTATTAATTCGTTTGGCAGTCCTTTGTCATTTTAAACATTTTAAACATTTAAGTCAAGAAACAACTCATATTGACCTGTCCATTCATGCCTTTTGTTATAACACAGTTTAATTCATAAATCCAAAAGGCTTCCCTTTTCAGGACCATTTTACTTACATTCCCTCCTCTTGGATGTACTTGTATTTGTTCTATTGGCATGCATCTGAACAAAGAGGCACTATGTTTGGCCTCAGCCCAGTGCTTAGCCACCAGCTGTTGGGCTATGTCTTGTTTTTGATCATCTTTGTTTTTGTTTTTAGCTCTCTCAGGGTCTAATGCTGCCCTGATGCTCGCTTGATTCATGCCTATTCTTTCCTTTAGCTGCCTCACTGTCTTGCCACAATAAAGTAAACCGCAGGGGCATTTTATTATGTACACCACTAGTGTAGATTCGCAGGTCATGCGTTGCTTGACTTGTTTGCCCGTGTGTGGGTGTGTAAAGTGTGCCCCTAAAATCAGGGTGCCACACATGATGCAACCCTTGCATTTGAACACACCCACACACAGACTGGGATAACTTGTGCCACTTCTTGTCACATATCGGTCCCTCTGGTTGGATGGACTCAATTGTTCTTTTAGATTTTTTGAGCGGGAGTAACTAAACTTCGGTTTCTTACTCACTTTGTCCTTTAACTGCTCATCTGTACGGATCATATCCCAATATTTCATAATGATTTGCTTTACCTGTGTGCTTTTAGGATTGTATTGACTTACATAATAAATATCATTCTTACATAAGTCTGTCTTTTCTTCACTTTTTTCTCTTGTGTCAGCAACACATTCCGGTCCAAATCCATGGCCCAATATTTTGCTGTCATTATCAATTGTTTTGGGTAACCCCTTTGGATAAACCTATCCCCCATAATATCGAAATCTTGTCTTACTATCGATTCTGGCTACCCGTAACATTTGTGACCTGGGCATGGAATCTAACAAGTGTCTGGGATGACTGCTCCTATAATGGAGTATAGTTTTCCTATCGGTCGGTTTGGTGTAAATGCAAGTTTGTAATTTCCCTTCTCTTTTATACATGGTTAGATCCAAAAAGTGTTCTTTTTGTGCATTGAAATTAATTTTCAACCTCACCAGACTGTCAAGTCGGTTTAGATGATCCACAAACTCAATCAGGCTTCCAGTGGGTCCTAGCCACGTCACATGATCAAATAATATATGTATATAAGTATATAAATATGATCTAGCATCAACAAACATTGGCCCATGCTAAACATGGATGAATCACTATCACTGCATGCAACCAAGAAACCCATCATGGGGTTTCGAAGAGGTAAATCCCTAAAAGACCTACTTGTGTGCACTGACTTCAGTGGCATTAAAACTACGGAGACTAATTGTTTGGCACAGAATAAAAAACTGGGATGCTACAAATGTCCAAATTGCGTAACATGCAGAAGCCTATTGACAGGTCCTGACTTCCCTCATCAACACACTGGCAAGAGAATCAAGATACGAGAAAGACTAAGTTGCACTTCTACTTATATTGTCTACATTATCTCCTGTCCGTGTGGCAAATATTATGTCGGAAAAACATGCACCACTCTTCGTGAAAGAATTAGTAACCACGGGTCCGGCATTAGTAAAGCATGGAAGGAAGGCAAAGCCATTCAACCCGTGGCGAAACACTTCCTAGTGGAAGGACACACTCTCCCTACATTTAGATGTATGGCTATAGACCACCAACCTCCCCTAGAAAGAGGGGATGACCGTGAACAAGCCCTGCTGAATCCAGGTGGATACATATGTTGGACACTGTGTCTAAACAAAACACTCCCACTGAGTTGTTTCATATGAACACATTCACGAACATTGAACATTGTGCTGATTTGTCAATCTATGGGCTGTTATAATAACATTGGATGAATAGTCCTTATTGCTATAATATCATTTGTTTTACAGCTTCTAGTGTTTTGTTAAACCATATCCAATATCTCTGGTTGTTGTACCTGTGATCCTCTTGATGACATATATTTGTTCACAGTTCATGCCGTCAAGATTTGCTTATTGTTACCTGATATCTTACCCATGATTTATCCAACAATATGGTCCCGTGGGCAGTACCCCACAATATACCATTATCAATGTGTATTTATGGACACCATCTTATCGGTGCTTTGTGTACCAACTCTGTTACCATTTGGCTTACTCTAGTCCGGACTCCTTTCCTGCTACGTTTGCAATTGGTGGAGGTGGCGGTGAGCAGTGGCCAAAAGAACCCAGCAAGGCTTAATGCAGTAGGGTGTATAGGTCGGCGTTAGCTCGCAGACTATACACCTAAAAGACTGCAGCTGTGGTAAACAGCAAGGGAGCGCTGCCATTGCTACGTGTAGCAATGATGGTTACAGCTCCTGGCTGTCAGTATTCGTAAGTATGTGCAAGCATGCGCATGACGTTTTTAGCTCCGCCCCCACTGAACCTGCAGCCATGATACACGTACAGCACACCAATACAGGACCCTGGACAAGGACTGAGTCTCGCTACTTTTCATGTTGGGAACACGATCACTTCAGCGCAAGGGGTCCATGCTATGGATAATGAGGTAGGAGCTTTCAACCATCCAAATGCAGCTTATGTTTTTTACTTTTAATCACGCTTAGGTGTCACATTCACTGTATTCATTTACACTAACAAATTGGTTGCTTAGCAACCACTTTTGGCTCCATATTTTGAATTTAAGCGTCCCACTGTGCACAATGCTTTTCACTCCCTGATGAAAGTTCCTGTGAGGAACTGAAACGTTGGTTCAATAAACCTCCCATTTCCTTCAGAAAAACTTTGTTGCTGTATTCTCTTGGTGTGCCGTCTCCTTGCACTACTGTGGCAGTTCACTAAAGGCACAACTTGAAATAAAACAGTTTATAATAAACTGTCTTTTATTATAATCTCTTTTTCAATTGTTGATATTTGTTATGCTCTACTTCAGTGCTGTCCAACTGCCCACCCACGACCCCCCTTGTGTGGCCTCCTGGCTGCTGTGAGTGCTTACTTTGTGTAAGCTTTAAAGCAGGGGTGTCCAAACTTTTTGCAACGAGGGCCAGATTTGGTGAGGTGAAAATGTGTGGGAGCCGACCATTCAGCCTGACATTCTTTGAACCATTAACATCATTTAACTCATTTAAACAAGGAATCGTGTAGCTGTAGAAATAATCTTTAGGCACATTAGTGAAATGATCTGCCACTTGGTCTATACTGCTACCTGTGTGCTGAAGGTGTTAGCAATCGACACGTACTGGCACATAGTGACGCACTGCTCTCACATACTTCTGTACTGTACTGGCACGTCAGTAGGTCTATTACACCTTCAGCCCTAAAGAAGTATGTGAGAGCAGTGCATCACTACATGCTATTACGTGTCTATTGCTAACACCTTCAGCACACAGGCAGCAGTATAGACCAAGTAGCAGATCATTTCACTTATGTGCCCAAATTGCTGCTACGGCTATGTGATTACTGATCGCACTGTGCTGGCAGGCCGCATTATTATTAATTTCATGGTGGAGGCTGCGGGCCGGTGTAAATTTGAAAATGGGCCTCAATTGGCCCCCGGGCTGGACTTGGACATGCCTATATCTGAATTGAGATTAACTGTCCACTGCATTTATTTAAACCTCAAATTCAGACTGTAAACTCCTGCATTGTTTACACCTGTAATCTCCCCTACATTGTTCACACACAGGCCTGGATTTGTAGTGAGGTCACAAAGGCCAGGGCATAGGGCAGCAAGTTGTTAGGGGCGGCATGCCGCCCAGCTGATTGCTGAAGAGCACTGGGGATGCGCAGCTCTCCAGTGCTTCGGTGTACATGCAATCCATAGAGCGGTGCGGGAGTCGGGCGTTAGGACCACGCAGCCTAGGGGCGCCCGCCTGTGAAATCCGGCCCTGTTCACACCTGTAATCTCCCCTGTACTGTTCACACTCATAAAGCCCTATACTGTTCACACCTCACATTGTTCACCTGTTCACAACTCATACAGACTCTAGGAGCAGCACTGGCATTATGTCACTGTATGTAGTACAGTAAGTGCAGTCCATCCTAATAGGTTTCCCTGCTTCCTGCTAGGGATGTAGCGAACCGCCGACTATGTGTTCGCGAACGCCGTTCGCGAACACTGGCAAAAAATGCGAACAGTTCGCGAACTTCGAACATCCGAAAATCGTTCGATTCGAATGATCGAAGGATTTTAATCGTTCGATCGAAGAATTTTCGTTCGAATCGAACGATCGAAGCCATTCGATCGAATGATTTCATTCAATCCAATGGCTTCGATCGTTCGATTCGAACAAAAATCCTTCGATTTTAGCGGTCGAAGGAATCGAATGGTCGAATGATCGAACGATTTTTGACGCGAACGCCTATTGGCGAACGTTGCGGCGGACGCGAACAGTCGAAGTTCGCGCAAACTAGTTCGCCGGCGAACAGTTCGCTACATCCCTACTTCCTGCCCTGTTCTAACTGAATGCTATATTCTGCCTTCCCTATGTTCCCTGAGTGTGCCATACTCTGCTTACCTAAGTGTGTCATACTTTGCTTACCTGAGTGTGCCATACTCTGCTTACCTGTGTTTGCCATATCCTGCCTGCCTTATGCTCCCTGTGTGTACCATACCAATGTGTGTGCCATATTATGCTGCCTGTGTGTACCATACTATCATGTCTGTGTGTACCATACTCTGTCTGTCCTTCTCTGCCTGTGTGTGCCATACTATGCTGCCTGTTTTTGCCATACTCTGCCTGTCCAAACTGGTTGGAGTTTGTTAGCATTTTGGAAATACTTGTTAGGGGCTCATAAGGTTTTTAATCATGTGCTGGGGGTTGCTGTGTTATCCACAGGGGAGGAGGGGAATATGGATTTAAGGATATCCATGCAGTGTGTGCCAACCATTTGCTACCACCAAATGGTGAACATGGTCTTAAACGTTCTTATGGTAACTTGAGTGTGGTTTAAAGTGGGTGTGGCTGAAAACAGTGAGTGGTTAACACTGGCTTCCATTATCAGCACTCCACCATGTAGGCCAAAACAATTCCATTCCTCAATACCACAGAAGTTGGACAACACTGCTCTACATATATTGAATGGATTGAATATTTCTGAGAGTTTTTTCCACTTCTCGGCAATCTGTTTTGTGGGCTTAGTTACCCTTGAAACATTAAAGCAATATGACAAGATTTTCTTTTATTTTAGTTGAAAATGCTCCATTAGATAATTTTAATGAATGGACATCTATAACGGAGGAGCCAACATTTCCACTACCGTCAACTGCAGATGTTGTAAGTTGATTAAAATTTTTTTGTAGGAGTTCGTTTGTAGTGATTGCTAAGAATTGAAAGAACCCTATTACCAAAACACATACATCATCATTACACCCCCCCTCCTCCATTTACTTGCATCATATTAACACATTTTTGGAAATTATTTGTTGTATGTTTAATCCCAATGCTGCCACTGAACTCTAACATCCCATAGTACAGTGGAACACATTGTGATGAACTGACACATTGATCAAATTAGTAAACACATTGATGTGTCAACTCTTTAAAGACTTTGTTGACAGTCAGGATAATCTTTGTTGAAGTCAAGAAAATGTTAATCCATCTGGATTCCATAGTTTGATAATAAATCTGTCCTAATGCTTTACTTTTCTCTTGCATAGGAATTTGCTGTCTCTTCCATTAAAAAATAAAAAAAATAAACCTAATTATTCCAAAAGCTGCAATTATGCAGCCAACTACAAAATGCAGGAACGTAATCTGAAAGAGCTTTAATTTGGTGGACAGTCTCTGAATTAGTTGTAAAGGGTTTATATGCAGAAATTCCAGTCAGTTAAAGCACATGTTTTTTCTCTTTTATAGAACAATGCACTACAAGCTGAATGGCTTCCAAATGACCATTCAACATTAAGGAATATTGTGCCTGCAGCACAAAATAATGAACAGCTGACTACAAAAAGTGAATTTGAAGACAACATTGCAAGCACAGTTGAAGACACAGACCTAATTATTGATGGGTCTCCTGGTTTTGAATATAGTTTTACGACTCCAGCTGTTTCTCCTCTTTTTCAGGAAAATGACATCATTACATTGATGGAAGCCAGATTAACAACAGTTTCTAGTTTAAATATTGAGTTAGACATTCAAGAAGAATCTGGGGATAATGAATTGCTTCTATATGAGCAGTCTACTTTAAATATAGTGGCTGAGCAAGTGCCAAAAAGTACACCAGCTTCTACCAAAACCAATATTTTACCAACCATTTTGCCAACATTTGAGACCTCTTCATCAGATAAAGAATCTAGTGTAGAAATTTTGACATCCGCTATAGCAGCTGAAGAGCCTGTATTAAGTGAATCTTCTTTTGTAAACCAAATAAAGGAAACTGGAAGTACCATCTTTACTCATACTGAAAATGATGCCTTAGTGCTCTCAGTTGACACTTTCACAGAAGAGAGTAAATTAGAAAAGAATGAGTTATTGATAGAAGACCATTTACTTCCAACTAGTTTACAGCCTGAACTTATTAGTCATTCTGATGAGGGATCAGGTTCAAATTTTGTACCTTTTGTAAAGGTCGATAAGACGGATAATATACATTGGACTATATCAACAGTGGAGCCTCACCATTCTATTAACCAAATATATGATACTAATGATATAATGGAGATTCCAAAAATGCATGATGAAATTGACCCCTTTAATGAACAGGCTAATAGAATGGGAAGCGTTTCAAAGCTGGTACCTGAGGAGTCAGAGCAGTCTGGTACCTACTCTTCAACAGAGGGGCTAGTAAATCTACCAAAAATGTCCACAACCGAATCTGCTCCTGTATTATGGACATTTGAAACTTTGACCATTGAGCAATCGTCAGATATGGATATATATGACTATTCATTCACTGAATCAAATAGTTTAATGGAATCAGCTATGGAATATGCAACTGTAGATACATCACATGAAGAGATTTCCGGGATAACAACCAATTCTCTACAAAAAGAAGAATTATCATCATTGAAAGACATGTTTTCAGAAGTGGACACTGATGTGACTCTTAGCTCCTCATCTAATGAAATACAACCATTAAAACTGCAGGTCCTTAGTCTTAGTACATATCCACCAATCAGAGAATTTAACACAGAACCTGATAAAAACAATGCAATATTAGAAGCTGGGAATGAAGAGGAGACAGATTTGACAACCAACCCAATTTCTAATGAAATACAACCATTAAACCAGCAGGTCCTTAGTCTTATTACATCTTCACCAATCAGGGAACATGATTTACATACAGATAATACTGTATTAGCAATATCATTAGATGCTGGGAATGGAGATGTGCAGACAGACGTGACAGTCAGATCTATCTCTATTGAAATTCAGCCAGAAAACCTGCAGGTCTTTAGTCTTACTACATCACAACCAATCAGGGAAAATGAATTTCTGTTAACCACAGAACATGCAATATTAGAATCATTAGAGACTGTCAGTGAAGAAAAGCAGTCAGAAGTGACAGCCAGCTCAATCGCTAATGAAATACAGCCATTAAACCAGCAGGTCCTTAGTCTTATTACATCTTTACCGATCAAAGAACATGATTCACACACAGAGCATACAGTATTAGCAATATCATTAGACGCTGGCAATGGACATGTGCCGTCAGATGGGGCAGCCAGCTCAGTCTCTAATGAAATACAACCAGAAAACTTGCAGGTCCTTAGTCTTACTACATTTCCACCAATCAAAGAACATGATTTTCTGTTAACCACAGAACATGGAATGTTATCAAAATCATTAGATGCTGGCAATGAAGAAGTGGGTACAGTGACATTAAGCTCCATCTCTAATGAAATACAATCATTATACCCACAGGTCCTTAGTCATACTACATCACAACCAATCAGGGAACATGAATTTATGTTAACCACAGAACCAGCAATATTAGCAACATCATTAGAGGTTGCCAGTGAAGAAGTACAATCAGATGTGACAGCCAGCTCCATCTCTAATGAAATACAATCATTATACCCGCAGGTCCTTAGTCATACTACATCTAGGCCAATCACAGAACATGATTTCCAGTTAAACACAGAACATGCAATATTAGGAACATCACTAGATGCTGACAATAAAGTAGAGACAGATGTGATAATCAGCTCAATCTCTAATGAAACGCAACCATTAAACCCACAGATCCTTAGTCTTACTACTTCTCCACCCATCCGAGAACACAATTCTTTGTTAAACAGAGAAAATTCAATATTAGCAACATCATTAGATGCTGGCAATGAAGATATAGAGACCAATGTGACAATTCTCTCCACCACTAATGAAATACAACCATTAAACTTGCAGGTTCTTACTACATCTCCGCCAATAAGAGACCATGAGTCTCTGTTAAACATAGGTCATCAAGATAATCTAATATTAGTGACATCATTAGATGTTGGGAATGAAGAAGTTGACATAGATGTCACAGTCAGCTCCACTTTTAATGAAATACAACCATTAAACACACAGGGTTTTAGTCATAGCACGACTCCACCAATCAGAGAAGTTGGGTCTCCTTTTAACACAGAAATCACATCTCCACCAATAAGAGAACATGATTCTCTCACAGAAACTAATAAAGATAATGCAATATTAATTTCATTGCCGGACGCTAGGAATGAAGAACATTCATTATTTACCAATGATCAGTCAAGTATAACTGATGAAATGTTGAATACAGTCCCAAACATTATTTCCAATAAGACGACTACATTCCTTGACATTGATAGTACATTGAAAGTAGATAATATTCCCACTACTCATAAAGAAGCTCTTGACATAGATTCAGTGACAGAGTATAAACATGTTTTTAGTGATGCCTCGATGGATCCAACGGATACTCTGAGTTCTGCTGTTCTTTCAGTAAAAAAAGAGGAAGAAGTAACAGTGGAAGTTCAGAACATATCCTTAGAATTAGATAACTTAAGTACAGTTTATTATCACCCTGACATGAGTCCAGAAGAAAGAAGCATAGTGGCTAAAAACATTCATTCCACAGACCTCGCTGGTGTGATTTTCTCCGAGAAGGGTGGAAATATTTCAGCTTCTGCAAGAGCACTTGTGGTGTTTTTCAGTCTTCGTGTCACCAACATGATATTTTCAGAGGATTTGTTTAACAAAAACTCTCCTGAATATAAAGCTCTGGAACAAAGATTTATAGAACTGGTAAGATACATTTTTTAGTTTTTTTTTTACTTAGATAGATGGGACAGTTATTGGTAAAGAGAAGGCATTAACTGAGGACAAAAAACACTATACTCTGCCTATGTATCTACATGTAGAAGGAAGAAGGTACCTTTAAAAATAAGTTTATGGGACAGATTTTATGAAAATTGAGAAAAAAAGTTTGTCAGTGATTATTTATCATTATTTTCTGGAATTTTCTCCTGGGTCAAAACATTTGTAAAAAAAAAATTCTGGTTGCTTTAATTTTCCATAGAAGTTTCATTATGATAATTTCCCCCTGTGTAAAAATCTTTTCACAACGTTTCACTTTTGTCCCTTGACAGATACTAAATTCTTATTATATGCAAGGGCTGTGAATAAGTATACATGTGAGGTTTATTATGAAAGTTCAGGAATTTAGTTTGAGCAATTATCAGTGTCAAACTGGGGGAGGCGGGCCCACCAGAAAACCTGGACAAAGGGCCCACAACTCCCACCACCATTTTACACTCTCCTCCCCCACTCAAGGGTCCACCACTCCAGTCGCATTCTTCCCATCCCAAAGGACTACCACTCTGTCCCCCCCGCTCCTGATGATTTCCTGCCACCAGTGCACAGTGGATTATTGCCTGCCAGGTTTAGACCCCCTAGTGCTCCACCATTGCACCAAACAGCCTTCTGATGTGTCTAGAATGAAGGGGCTCAACAGGACTGGGGCCCACTGGATTTTCTTCCCTGTGCCCTGGCCGGCCAGTCCGACACTGGAAATTATGTTTTCTATTTTGATGGTAATATCTACAAGGGACAGCCAAGGGGTTTAATAACCTTATGAATCTGGATAATTTGTCAGCTTTTATTGGCCCATGTATGGCCACTTTACATACATCTGCGAAAGCTTTGGATGGTTATTTTGTTGATTATGACTCCTTCATAGTAGAAGAAGCAGTAGGATATTTGCCATCACATTCATTTTAAATGACAGAACTGATTGTGCATTGAACCAATGCTGTATTATGTGGGTAAAGTGACTGATGGTTTTTAATATAAATTCAATTAAGAACGGTGTCTTAAAAGCTATTCAGCAAGGTTCCCTTATATACAGGGATGGGACCTGTTATCCAGAATGCTCGGGACCTGGGGTTTTCCTGATTATGGATCTTTCTGTAATTTGGGTCTTCATGCCTTAAGTCTACTAGAAATTCATTTAAACATTAAATAAACCCAATTGGCTTGTTTTGCTTCTAATAAGGATTAATTATATCTTAGTTGACTATGAAGATTTTCATTCATCCAGGTCATAGTATATCTAGTATAGGTCAATCTAAAAACAACTGGACTTGCTGAGTAATCAATGAAGACGTTTCACTACTCATCCGAGCAGCTTCTTCAGTTCAACTGACTGGTGTGGGAAGTTCTCGGCATATAAACTCTTCCACTAATCCATTTACAATGGCACATTGTAACTCTTCAAAGAGGGGACATCTGAAGAAACTCACATTCATGCAACTCTCACAAGTAACACCTGTATCTAGGAGTTGCATGACACATTGGATAATCCTATCACAACTACACAGAATCAACGCCTCTGTGAGTTTCTTCAGATTTTACAAAAAGCCCAAAAACATCTACTAAATGAACGAGTCAGACAGATCAACTTTACCATTGATGCCCTTAAGCAGAAAGTAGAACATCTAAAATGGAGTCTGGCAAAAGAACTGCCTGATGGAACTTTGGAAAGGGTGGTTGTGTTCGTTGAACATGCACAGATTGCCCAACACATTAAGGGGCCGATTCACGAAATTCGAGTGAAGGGTTCGAATAAAAAAAAATTCGAATTTCGAAGTATTTTTTGGGTACTTCGACCATCGAATTGGTTAAATTTGATCGAATTCGATCGAATTCGAACGATTCGAATGATTAGAATTAAAAATCGTTCGACTATTCGACCATTTGATAGTCGAAGTACTGTCTCTTTAAAAAAAAATTTGATCCCCTAGTTCGGCAGCTAAAAGCTACCGAACTCAATGTTAGCCTATGGGGAAGGTCCCCATAGGCTTGCTAAAGTTTTTTTCATCGAAGGATATTCATTCGATCGTTTTATTAAAATCCTTCGAATCGTTCGATTCGAAGGATTTAATCGTTCGATCGAATGAAAAATCCTTCGATCGATCGATCGAATTTTTAGCGCTAAATCCTTCGAATTCGATATTCGAATTCGAAGGATTTAAATTCCCAGTCGAATATCGAGGGTTAATTAACCCTCGATATTCGACCCTTCGTGAATCGGCCCCTAAGAGTAAGGAGCGACAAATAAGCAAATTCACCACATTACTGTCACGAAGCAGCAGTTGGAAAAGGACTGAGGAACTAACCTGGAGGCAGAAAGATGAGACACCAAAGAACACCAAAGACACTTGGGTTAGGAACCTATCAGATAGGGTACTAACCCAGCCTGAAAAGGATGTGTTAGCCAAGGGGTTAAACTATGCAGTGACACCACAACACATACCAGTAGTTGAACTCATCACAGCCACAGAGTCTGCTATCAAAAATAATAACTTGAAAAATGAAGAAGCAGAACAACTCCGGCTAAAAGTGTCAGCTGCTTTGTCAAGTGCCAGAACACCTCCCTCTAACCTTACTACAGAAGAGAGGAGAGCACTCAGCTCTCTGAGTAAGGACCTGAACATCACTATCCTGCCAGCAGATAAAGGGAGATGCACAGTTGTGCTCAACACAACTGACTATGACTGCAAGATAACCACTCTGCTCAGTGATAACAATACATATGAACCCTTAGGGAAAGACCCAACCAGTGGTTACAAGAAAAAGGTGATCGGTTGCCTACAACAACTTGAAAAGGAGAAAGCCAGTGATCGAATTTTATACCACCGTCTGTATCCCAGGGAAGCCACACCATGCTTATACGGACTCCCCAAGATACACAAGGAAGGAGCCCCACTAAGACCCATTGTCAGCAGCATAAATTCAGTGACATACAGCATTGCAAAATTCTTGGCTAACATCTTAGCCCCGTTGGTAGGCAATACAGTGCATCATATTCAGAATGCCAAAGAGTTTGTAACCAAGATTCACGGCGTTACACTAGAGGCAGAAGAAACAATGTTATCATATGATGTCACTTCTTTGTTCACATATATACCTACTACAGAGGCGATTGAGACTGTAAAAAATCGACTGCAACATGATAACACCCTCAGCAGCAGAACGAAGCTCAGTCCCAACCAAGTTTGTTTGTTGCTAGATTTGTGCCTTAACACTACATACTTCAAGTACAAGAACCTTTTTTATAGACAGAAACATGGCTGTGCAATGGGTTCTCCAGTCTCTCCCATTGTAGCAAACTTGTACATGGAGGAAGTGGAAAGGAGGGCCTTACTTACTTTCCAGGGAACTACACCGACTCACTGGTTCAGGTATGTGGATGATACTTGGGTTAAAATCAGATCCAATGAAGTGGCGGCCTTCACAGAACACATTAACTCAGTGGACAATAACATCAAGTTCACAAGGGAAGATGTCCATGAGAACAAACTTGCTTTTTTGGACTGTTTGATATGTATCCAAGAGTGGGGTAACTTGAAGACGGAAGTATACAGGAAACCCACTCATACGGATCAATATCTGTTGTTTGATTCCCACCATCCACTGGAACACAAACTGGGTGTCATTCAAACCCTGCACCACCGGGCGGAATGTGTGGCAACTGATACAGAGTCCAAAGACAAAGAGCAAAAACATCTCAGAGGAGCTTTGAAAGCGTGTGGCTACCCAGACTGGGCCTTTGTCAAAACAGCAGCAACCAAGCCCAACAGGAACACCAATAGAAATAACCGCCCGGAGACACATAGTAGGCGAAACATAGTCATCCCATATGTAGCTGGAGTGTCAGAGAAACTCAGGAGGATTTTCAACAAACACCATGTCCCTGTGTTTTTCAAACTTAGCAACACACTGAGACAAAAACTGGTACACCCAAAGGATCAAACACCAAAAGAAAAACAAAGCAATGTGGTATAAGGAGTCCAGTGTAGCGAGGAGTGCACTGATCTATACATCGGGGAGACAAAACAACTGCTCTCCAAGCGAATGGCAGTCAGCACAGGAGGGAGAACTCTACAGGGCAAAACTCGGCTGTCTTTCTACACTTAAAAGACAAGGGACACTCCTTTGAAGACAGCAAGGTCCAAATCTTGGATAAAGAAGACCACTGGTTTGAACGAGGCGTGAAAGAGGCGATTCATGTCAAGGTGGAGAGACCATCTCTGAACAGAGGTGGGGGCCTTCGACACCACCTGTCTGCTACATACAATGCTGTTCTAACATCTGTACCCCGGCGGATTCAGAACACTTCACACATCCATTCATGCAACTCTCACAAGTAACACCTGTATCTAGGAGTTGCATGACACATTGGATAATCCTATCACAACTACACAGAATCAACACCTCTGTGAGTATCTTCAGATGTCACCTCTTTGAAGAGTTACAATGTGCCATTGTAAATGGATTAGTGGAAGAGTTTATATGCCGAGAACTTCCCACACCAGTCAGTTGAACTGAAGAAGCTGCTCGGGTGAGTAGTGAAACGTCTTCATTGATTACTCAGCAAGTCCAGTTGTTTTTAGATTGACCTATACTAGATATATCTTAGTTGGGATCAAGTACAAGCTACTGTTTTATTATTACAGAGAAAAAGGAAATCATTTTTAAAAATGTGGATTATTTGGATAAAATGGAGTCTATGGGAGCCAGCCATTCTGTAATTTGGAGCTTTATGGATATTGGGTTTCCGGATAAGGGATCCTATACCTGTACTTACCTAGATTATTATGAAACAAAATGAAACACTGAAGTTGTCCTGCACTTTTCAAATGTTAAAAAGAATAACAGCTGAAATTATGTTGCACTTTTTAAACTCATGGTCTTATATGTATTCATATGTGAATATAGGGATCAGAGATAGTTTGTTATAATACAAAAATCACATTTTTGACCAGGAAACCCTACTCTGCGGATGTTATATAAATACTATGTGCTTCTTTTCTCCTCCACAATATTTAAATATATATTTTTTTTAGTTGGTTCCATATCTCCAGTCCAATCTAACTGGCTTTCAAAACCTTGAAATTTTGAATTTCCGTAATGGCAGTATCATCGTAAACAGCAGAATGAAGTTTGCAAAACCTGTTCCTCGAAATGTGACCAATGCAGTGTATGTCATTCTTGAAGACTTCTGTAACACTGCATATCAGACTATGAATTTGGCCATTGACAAATACTCACTGGATGTTGAATCAGGTAATTTGATGCATATACTACAAGGTAGTTTGCAGTTGAGGCACAGATAGCCTTTCAGTGCCTGACATGTACATTTTTTAACTTCACAGCAGGCTTTCTGTGTTTCCTTGTGAGTGTCCTCTTCCATTTTTTTCTACAAGTTGCATACATTGTGAACAGTGGTATGGGAGCAGGTTGCAGCAGAATTATGACCTTGAGTAATCTAACTCCTAACGAAAATTTAGTCTGCACTTCAAAGTAAAAGTATAATTAATGAAAATGCTTGCAAGCCAGATTCCACAAAGTAAGGACATCCTGTGCATATAATTAGTGATAAAGATGCACTCCTAATAGAATGCTGTAGAAAAAAAAATAAAACGTTTAACAGCTTTGTCTGGGTAAAAGATAGTAGCCAGATTGTCAGTGTCAGTAAAGGATCAGGCCCGGATTTGTGGAAAGGCCACCAAGGCCTAGGACGGCAGGATTTTAGGGGGCGGCATGCTGCCCAACCACACCCACATTGTTCAAAAACACTGGGGATGTGCAGGAGATATAATATTTTTTTGAATTTCCTGTGCACCAATCCCCATTGCTCCCAATAATGAAAATTTGCATGAATAAAGGGGAGGGGACAGGTGCAACAAATGGCAATGGGCCTAGGGGCACCTGCTATGTAAATCCGGCCCTGTAAAGGATAAAAACCTTGGTTTAGCACGCATAGCACAAAAGGGGAATCCTAGTATTAGTGATCCAGAGTACTTGAGGTGATGGTCCAAGAACTGAAAAAAAACATTTTAGTGAAGAAATTACATTAACATTTAAGAAGATGTTTCTCTTCATTCATTCTGAAAGGCAATTTTGAAGCAATAAATATAGTTAATGTTCTGTGATTCCTATTTCAACTGATTAAAGGTTTACTAAACATGCCAAGCCACAAACCTTTGACATAAGGATTTTCTCACATATTGCAACAAAAATAAGTGAGTCCCGATCTATGTTTGCATGAGCACGGCAGTAGTAGCAGGGATTTCTCAAGGTTCATCTTAAGCAACATTTCACATACTTAGAAGTCTTACAAATAAGTATATTTTCCCCCAAATCACTTTCCACAGCCTTTCCTCCTAACTAAAGGCAGCTAATAAAATCATAGTAGTACTAATTGGGGGATCGTTGCTCCTTGTGTAGTTCCACCAATTAATCTTTCTCAGTGGCAGACATCCAGTCTGATCAAGGTGGTTGTCTAGGACATTGTCAGCCAGTGACCAGGTGTGTAAGTGCAATGACTAGTAAATAGTAATGTGCGAATCTGACCAGTTTTGCGTCTCCAAAAATTCCCAATGTTCAGCCCAGTGGCCAAATGATGCAGTATGATGAGGAATCAAAGCATGTGTGTCCAATTTCAGAAGTTCCATTTCAGTTATTAATACAGTTGTATCTTTTAATCTTGGGGTCTCAGTAATATCTTTTTCATAACCTAGTGCCTAATTTGCACTGAAAAGTCAACTTGGGGTGAATGCTGCTACCTTCTACTATGGCTTTTACACAAAACACCCTTGCTACCTGGAGAAGCATAATTTCAAACACAAGGCAATAAATATTTGAAGGGCACTTTTTAATTCTTTAAATGTTTAATTCTTTAATTTTCACAATTTGTATTATTTAAATATTCTTCATAGCATTAATAACTGTTTTTCTCTTTCAGGGGATGTAGCTGATCCATGTAAATTCCAAGCATGCAATGAGTTTTCTGAATGTCTCATAAACAAGTGGAGTGGGGAAGGAGAATGTGTCTGTAACCCAGGATATGTCAGTGTGGATGGCATGCCTTGTCAGAGTTTATGTGATCTAGAAATAGAGTTTTGCCAAAATGATGGCAAGTGTGATATTATTCCTGGACAAGGTGCTATATGCAGGTAAGAGCTTGATGCTTTATTTCTAAGTATGTTTTTGCCTCTGTCTCTACTATGTGAACTTGACAAAAACTCTTTCCATGTTAATTTCTATGTAGTGATCTACATAGAAATCTTCCTGTCTTAATTAGGAAGAACAAAAACTAGGTTTACTATCAACATAGTTATGGCTTATGTATTGTAATGGCAGCCAGGTTGTGGAATGGTTAGCCCATACCTTTATAAGGGATTCATGGGAAGAAAACTTAACTAGAAATGAAAAGTTTAAACTTGGCGAACTTGGTTAGTATATATATATTCTCACTGGCTAAGTAAGTTTATGTTTTACCACAACAGAAATGTCTAGGACATAGAGAGAGCCAATCAGTGCTCTGCAAAAGGTTGCTTGTACAAAATAAAAATTATAGCAGTGAAAACCTTTGACCCTTACTTTGATCATAAAAACACTATCATTGCCCTATTTTTGCTCATTACCTAGATTAACTTACATTCTTCTCATAATTAATTTTATTTTGCAGGTGTAGAGTGGGAGAAAACTGGTGGTACAGAGGAGAACATTGTGAAGAATATGTTTCAGAGCCTTTAGTGGTTGGTATAGCCATTGCATCAGTAGCCGGCTTTCTCCTTGTAGCTTCTGCTGTCATTTTCTTCTTGGCAAGGACGCTCCGAGTTCAGAACGCAAAGGGTGATCAAGAAGAATCCTTTGGGTGAGTTCTGTGCAGTAAACTGTTGTTTGCTGATGTGAACCTGGCCAAATCTGTCTAAAAAAAAAGTTGCATTCCATATTCCATTGTATTAAATAGTTATTTCAGCTGCAGTCAACCCATACCCTCCTGATATTTCTGGACTACAATACCCAGTTTCCCATCAAGTCTTTGGTAACTGAGGATGCTGGGAGTTAAATACCAGCAAGTGACCTATACTGTAGTCAATACAATTAGTGTATTAGTTTTGTTCAGCAGAACATGTGAAATTAGAGAGAACCTTTAATCATACAATACATTTGTTCAACTACAGGAGACCAACTGACAGCATATCATCTATTGAACATCCTGTGAAATACAATCCCATGTACGAGAGTGACATTACTGGTTATAGTCACTACTGTAAGAAATATCCCCATTATTCATCGACCACATCTACCAGTCCCGAGACCTCTGCAGACTTCAGCAGTGAAGAGATTCGGCACATCTATGAACACAGCGAGCTCTCGAAAGAGGTAAAAATTGCCAAATACCCTTTCCTCAAAGCCACATCTATCAGTTTACATAAACCTGAGCTGAATAAAAAAAGAAATATATATATATATATATATATATATATATATATATATCTTCACACAGACCGGCACTCCAATTCATGACAAATCAAATTGCTTTTATTATATGCATCTGTACATGAGAAAGGCCCTAAAGTGGGCCGAAACATTGGAGGTACAGATGCATACAATAAAAGCAATTTCATTGGAGTGCGGGTCCGTGTGAAGACTTCTATATGACTTTTTGACCCTGCACCCATAGCTGTTTAACCAGTCTGGATTTAAGTGTGTCTGCTTGATACTGTATGTATATATATATATATATATATATATATATATATATATATATATATATTATTAAAATACATTTTGTTACCAAAGTGAATTAATTAAAAAAAAATTTTGAATGACTTTTTATGGTATGACTGCAAAATATTAATTTGTAATTTAATTTGTAAGACAATAGATATTTTTTCTGAAGAAATACAAACAGTATTTGCTAAAAGTGTGAAAAATTAATATTGTCATAAACTGTATTATGTAGTCACAAAAAACTTTGTCAGGACAAAATATGATGCACATGCTTTTGGTTTTTCAAGATGCCTGTTTACACAATGTTTTCTTAGTATAAATGGTGCCCCTTAGAAAAGAATATGATTCTGTGCAATACCACATAGCAGACATACTTCATGTTTTACTTGCTTTGATCAAACACAGCATGTCAATAATGTGATGCAGACAAACTCATTAAACAGAAAGAAAATAGCTTACAGCTGACACAAACCCTGGACTATGTAATCACTAATCAATTCATGGAAAGTTCAACAGAACCCAGTTATTGTTATTTTTTCGTTCTTCTTTATTTTAGGAAATCCAGGATCGAATAAGAATAATTGAGCTTTATGCAAAAGACAAACAATTTGCTGAATTTGTGAGGCAACACCAGATGTAAGTTAACTGTTGCAAAGACTGTAAGGGGGAATTCACAAAAGTTGAGGAAGCATTGTTTTGGTGTCAAAGTTGTGTTAAATACTTTCTTCATATTAAAAATTAGCCAAAATTCAAATTCAACCACCACTTTTTTGTCATTTATTTTACGAAAGTAAGACAGTTTACAGACACCTTTGTTAATTTGTCATTAAATGGAGGAAGTCTTTTTTTTTATGTAAAAGTTGTGTTTAAACTGATGTAAATACTATCTTTATATTCACAACTAAAATCAGCCAAAATGTACAGATAGTTTTGTTAATTTTAGATTAAACAGAGAAGAACAATTTAATTTCGAAGGGGTTGTTCACTTTTCAACACTTTTTTCAGTTCTTTTCAGATTGTTCACCAGAAATAAAGTTTCAATTATTTTTTCTTTTTCTATTTCTGACTGTTTTTCTAATATTGAAGGTTAAAGTTTCATTATTCACCTTCTTTGGTCTTTCTGAAGCAGCTCTAGGTGGGGGGGGGGGTCATCCACTCTGTAAACTGTTCTAAACTGATGCAGATACATTTCTTATCTTTGACCCTGCTAAGCGGAATCCCAAAGTTTCATGAAAAGCAGTATTGTAACAGTTCAGAATCTGCACTTGAATTACTAAACTGTCAGACTGAAACACCAGAGACAGGAGCATTTAACTTTAAACTTCAATTTCGGAAAATCTAAAGGTTTCTGGTTCATGACTGATTTAAATTCCTACTGATTTTTATCAAATTTAATATATTTTAGAGCCTTGAAAACATAAAACTACAGACAAGATTTAATTGTAAATAGTTATTCTAATAATGCTTAATATTTAATGCCAATAGACAATGCCCAGTGAGATGATGATGTTATATATATTACTACTAATGGATAAATTGTTGTTGCCTACACAGGTCTGTGGACAATGTCAGAAAAGCAAACCCTACAAGTTAATAACTCGGACATTTCCATCAGCCAAGGTAAACAATTTTCTTAAAAACTCAATAAATGAAATGTGTTTTTAGCAACATGTGTTCCATGTTTGGTTTTGCATAGCAGAGGAGTATGTACATTGTAAATGTACATCTGTACTCAGGAGAAACATTTGTGAGTAGGCTATGTGGATAATCGCATTGACGATATATGTGTGGTATATACATTTAGAACTGGTGGTTTTCCAAAAAGCAATAGGGTTTATTAAAAAGCCAGATAACATTGTGGCTTTACTATGAATATGAACAGGCATACTTGACCCACAATACAGTATCTTGAAAGCTAGAACCAAAAAAATGTAATTGAAAAAATTGTTCAAAAAAGCACTCTGAGCAATTTTATATTAAATTTGTTTTGATTGTTTACATTTAGGGGCATATTTATCAAGGGTCGAATTTCGAATTGAAAAAACTTCGAAATACGAATTCAAAAAGACCAACCGAAATTAGTTTTTTGGGGTCAAATAGGTCAGTTTTTGATCGAATAGGTCCGTATTCAGCCGAATTCTGATAGTTCGAATTGAATTAATAGCGCATTTGATCGAATTCGAATTCAACGTTTTTCCCCAAAAAAACTTTGATTTTTCAAAGTCCACTAATTGACTCCAAATAGGTTCTAGGAGGTCCCCCATAGGCTAAAACAGCAATTGGGCAGGTTTTCAATAGCGATTTTCTTTCAAATTCGAATCAAATTTGGACTATTCCCTAGTCGAAAGTACACAAAAAATAGCTAGAAATTCTAATCTTCGAATGAAAAAAATTCACCTTGACCTTTGATAAATCTGCCCCTTAAACTTACACTGTGATTTGTCATATATTTGTTCACTCTGGACAATAACATTATTATTAATAGTAACATGTATTTATTCAGCGCCAACATGTTTTGCAGTGCTTTCCAATAAATGGGTGTATACAATGAACATACAGCATTATGTACAAAAAAAACCTAATGGCTGATACAAGAGGTATATAGGACCCTGCCCAAAAGAGCTTACAATATGACTCATGTATATCCACCTTCTGTAAAGCAAGTTTACTTTGATATTAAATAGCTGTATCTATAGTATACAGGCATAGAGTAGTACCAGAAATAGAAGTATTTCTAGCATAACTAGATCAGTACAGTAAGCTGATTTGGATACTCACATTTGGTACTCGTATATGACACCAAAAGTTGTTCATATTTACTAATATATTGTTTGCTTGAGGACGTGTACTTTATGTCAATTCTTTACAGAAAATGCTAGTTTTATATAGTCTGTACCTCTTATTTTGCACCTGATTATATTTTACGGGCGCTACTTTTTCATGGTTTTTCCAACTATCATTCCACAGCTAGGACTGACTCTGCAAGTATAATATTTTTAGGCTTAAATATATTCTGAGGATTGTCTTTTATTCTTTATGTCAGGCATGTCCAAAGTCAGGCTCGGGGGCCAAATGTGGCCCATTTTCTAATTTACACCTGCCCTCAGCCTCCATCAGGAAATTAATAATAATGCGGCCTGCCAGCACAGTCTGAACAGGAATCGCGTAGCCATAGCAGTAATATTTGGTCACATTAGGGAAATGATCTGAACAGGAATCGCGTAGCCATAGCAGTAATATTTGGTCACATTAGGGAAAGGATCTGCCACTTGGTCTATACTGCTGCCGGTGTGCTGAAGGTGTTAGCAATAGACACGTACTGGCACATAGTGAGGTGCCGCTCTCACATACTTCTTTAGGGCTGATGGTGCAACAGACGTACTGACGTGCCAGTACAGTAAATGAAAGACGTATGCGAGAGCAGCGCTTCACTACATGCCAGTACTTGTCTATTACTAACACCTTCAGCACAGGCAGCAGTATAGAGAAAGGAATAGAGAAAGGAAAGCACACTTATTCCATTTGTATAGGTTAAAGGTCCCTTCAAACAAATTCAGATAAAAAAGAAATTGATAGGTCATGCAAAATCTAAAGTATTCCTATATTAGGTAACTCAAAAATATAAAATAATATATAAAAATAATAATAGTAATCTCATTACTACTGAACATAAACCTAAATAACCAAAGGTATCTGGGAAATAATATGAAGCATTTTTATAATATATCTTCAAACATACCACAATGACTGACTGTTTACTTAACACTCATATGGTCACATTATTAACCAGCTATTATAATAACCAACTGATCTTTTACTGTCATTTTAGGAGGCTTTCAAGATGGAAGATGAAAGGATCCCAACCCATCACTCTTGCCATTACAGTAGAGTAGAGAAGCGATTACCTTACACTCTGTTAAAGTGAAGTGCATATGTTCAATGTGTATGATGTTAGTATGGCTGTATTGGTGTATAAGTTGATATGCGATGAATGCTACCTTACACAGACTGAAAAAAAACAGCTTTATAAAGTAATGTTTCAATGATTGACAGATGAATGTTATATTTTACAATAATATTAGGCTTCCTGGACTTTTTTTTTGTAAAACATATGCAGCTGTACATAAAAATGGATGAAACAATGTTTTGTTGCTGTCATAACTGGGATATGGCCAAAAGAGCTTTTCCTCAAGTGTGAAAGAAAATCTAATGTTGCAAGTATATTGTTGTTGCTATATAAAATGTAAGTAGAAGAAGGTTTATGATATACAAGAGTAATGCTTTTAAAGGAGTCATGTACAATTTTTAATGTCATCCAAGTGCACAACTGCACCTGCACTATCTTTTCCATCTCTGTGAAGAGAAATCCTACCCACAATCTGCAGGTTTAGAGCAGAGTATTTACATAGCTGGGGTACTTAGGTACTTGTAGGGGATGATGGTGTGGGTCAAAAAATCTTGGTCCCATCCCACATTGCAGCCCCGTGTTGTATTCGAGCTGTCATAAAGGGTACTGGATGTTGTGTTTCCCTGGTGCGAGGCTTGGGGACAGTTAGTGGCAGTATATATCACAGTTTGATACCCTCTGTCACTGTCATATGCCCAGCACACATGCAGGGCTCCAGCACTCTACATTATAGGTCTAACCCAGTCACAGCCTGTAGCTCAGAGACAACTGGGCTGAGATGTATAACAGGGCTGCACCAAAATATAAAACCAATACAGATAAACATACAGTATGAAGGGGTGCATAATATAGCATAACATAAAATTGTTTGTGGATGGGTCTAAAGAAGAATCAGGTGGTGCTTCATAAATGTACAAACTCCCTGTGAGATTTAACAGGATGATCAGGATAAAAATGGGATTAAGATAATCTGGCAAGGTGCAGACCCATTCACAGTTCAATGTGTCACTTCTCTGAAATTTCCAGCCTTCCCCATCAATTTAATCTTGCAGTTCTGTGGCTCCCCTTCACTTCCTGCTGTTCTAATCATTCGGGTGGTTGACCCTAATGAATGGAACATTTGAAAGGTGGCTATGCATGGGGTATGGTCCCTTGCACAACAATATCTGTATCTGTTTGACTGCAGGTGGATTAGCGGTATAACATACAGGTTGACTCATGTATACCCAGCTTCTGTAAACCAGGTCTACTTTGGTATTAAATAGCTGTATCTATAGTATATAGGCATAAAGAATTTACAGAAATAGAAGTATTTCTAGCATAACTACTCAGTACAATAAGATGATTTGGATACTCACATTTGGTACTTGTATATGACACCAAAGAGCACACAAAATGACATATCCTTTACAATCAAAATAATGTCTGTGTATTCCATATAACTACTAATTTATTACAATCGATAAAATGTTTGCATTTTGGTGTTTTAATATCATATTTCAATCTGATCTACAACAATTTACAAAGCTCTCCAGAAATATAAACTCAGTTTTTGCAGTTCATGTTTAATAATTTTTTTATTAATTGTATAGTTTTTGAGAAACTGAATGACTCGTGTCCTCACTTAACAGTTTTATTCTTAATGCAGCCAAGTGACTTATGCTATCTGTAAGTGTCTGAAGTCAGGTTGATATACTGAGGAAGTCCCTGACTGACTACCTCATCTTTACTTGTTTTTCCCAGGTGCAGCCAACTGGCTCTTGCTATCTGTTGGTGACTCACAGCATGACAGCTTGTACTTAGTTGGGAAAATAAAAAAATTTAAAGGTTCTGGGAGAATATTATTAAAACATGACATATTGCAAGATCTGCAGGAAAAAATTAAAACTACAGTTTAATCAACTTAGTTTTTATTACTTAAGAATGTATTACATCCCCTATGGCTAATATGGGGTATTTGTTTTTGAGTATCTGTGTAAATTTAACTTTAAGGTGTGCCTTTTGTATTTGTAAAACAATAGGTGTTTCATAGAGCTCAAAGGTACACTCACGTAACCACAGTTATTTGCTAAGGAAATTGCGTGGCAAAATTCCTAAGAAAGCAAATCTTTAATATCTCATAGAAACCTATTAAATCTAAAAATACTGTATCTTCTGCTTGCTTTTCCATAGAGTAAAGAAGGATTATCTTCAATTTCCCAGTTTACCCTTTTTTAGCTCAAGAAATAACAAAAACCATAGATTTTGTTGTGATTAAAACAATGGACATAAAGTATGTTCAATCCTATTCATTGAACCCATGTTAAACAAGGGGAGTATGCTGCTAGTTTAAAGGTACCACACTGATTATAATCTGTATTCATCTATATTATGCAGTGGCGCAACTAGAGCGTGCCGGTCCCCCCCTGCAAAAAAAACGTCAGCAGTGCACGGCGAACTCTGATCCCCATCCTCCCAACCCTCTCACCCACTTCCTGCCCTCCTCCTCCCACTCCCCATCCTGCCTTCTCCCACCCCCCCTCCACTCATTATTGCTAAGCAATGGTTGTTTATATATTAATACCTGCTCTGGAGTTTCATTAAATATTTTGTTGCAAAATACAATTTGCAATTGCACAATTTTATTACATACTCTGTATGTTTGCAAAAGCCATTTGGTCGCAAACCTTGCGAAGAAGTCGTTGAGGTCTGTAATCGGTCAAAAAGGACAAAACATGGTCGCTAACATTCACAGTGGTCTTTGCAAATGTTTTTTGCTAACAAACATATCATATTCCCCCTAGTTCAGACTTATATATTTATTAGCACTGCATGTTGTGTTTTCCTGTACACTTAGCTGGGGCCAGCATGTAGCTATATGTATCTTAGTGTAATACCATATGTACATTCTCTCCTATTGAAAAAAAAACACTGGCCTGGAAAGCTTGTCTTGTAAAAAAAATAGTAAGCAAACATTCAAATGTTGTGAATAATATAAAGTTAGTTTATGGAAGCACTTGACTAATGTCATGACATTTTAACTGACAATACCATGGATCACTGAGATCTCTTTGCTAAAAATAGAATCCATGTGTTAACGGTTGGATTTGGAGAAGACTTGGTTGGTGCTTGATGAATGTACATCTTCCCAGTGGGATTTTGCAGGATCATAAGGATAAACTGGAGTTAAAATAATCTGACATGGTGTAGATTCATCCACAGCAAATTTCCATGCAGACCTTGCCCTATGGTATTTTCCAGCCATTCCAATAATCATCTTACCTAACCTTGAACAGAAATCTGTTGTGTAGGATATTGTTCATTGAAATGGCCTGGTGAGCATGAATGGGGTAAGGGTGTTAACCTAAACCTTTGGTTTATGGTCTATGTAGCAAATTTTTCTTTGCCTGAATAATTCTTGCAAGTGATCAATTTAAGCATGTTCCTTCTTCAGTAAAACTAGTAGAAATCCTGTCCATGAAATATCCCTATACATTTGTAGTTTTAATTAACTACTAAAAACTGCAGCCACAGTATGTAATTCAATGTTCTACAATGTTGCAAGGCACACAAACATAGACAGGTATGATTTTTAATTTTTTTTTTACTCCTGATAAATTCTACCCACTTTTAATAGGTGAGTAGAGTGAAAAGCTGTTACACTGATTCTTATATATAGTATGGATATCGCAGCTGTTTTTGTTTAACCTCCTTAGCTCAGAAAGGAGCTAGAAAGCTCTCTGGCACCAAGAGCTAAACATTTCTGTTTTTGTACTTCTTACTTTCTCACACTGTATGCTCTAAATGGGAAAGTTTGTGCCAATGTATTTTTCTGTTGTAGGCATAAGCCATATTGAGCAGAAATGATAGCTGGCATTTACATTTAGCCATAAGATTTATGGTATTTAGTTATTTTGTCGACTGTTACCCTAACTGTTATGTTACATACATCTGTATAGACTTTGCACATTTTGAAATAAATAATTTAAAATCTCTCCTTTCTGTGTATTTGTTATTTGAAATTCATTATTTGTTTGCTCATTATAGATCTCACCACACATGCATGAGATATCTAAAATGAAATCATGCCTGCATATATACTATACAGTATGTGGCAATAATCCCCAGATCATATCTAATGAACAAGGGCTGCTATGGGCACTATTTTACAGAACAGTACAAATGACATGATAGCAAGGAAAGAAAGCTAACAGATATAGGAAAGTTGTTTTTTCCAACAAACATATACTCTTCAAAAAACAAAATAGGTTGCCTTGCTTTGTACAAAAAAAAAATAAAACCAGGACTCCTCAATACCTTATCCATCCTCTGTCCTGGACCCAAAGAAAGGAAGGTTGCTAATGTAGCAAGTGATCTTGCTGCAGTTTAAAATGTAATCGGGAATATGTGCATGTGTGAGTAGCTCATTTCTCTGCACTGGTGAGAAGTGGGACTTAACCAATGAAATGTTATTGCAATTATGCTAAATATAAGGAGATGCTACTATTGGTATTGCATAAAGAATGAAATGGTTATTAGATGTTTTTTTTTACCAAGGCCTCAAAGAAATATTATAGTCAATACTGAGGTCTCACCTATTTGATTTAGCAAAAACCGAATTGGTATTTGGAGTAAAAGTTTCTGCAGCAATTATCAGATTTTTACAGTTGAACATTACCTTCTCAGATAAAAATCCTAACCTGGAAAAATTAAATTCAGTGTTTGGCATATGTGATAGATTTCATTTAAAAGTTATACCTCCAGCTAGGAAACATACTGTAGATATGATCCTTTTCACTTCTTCCTGGTGGACATGCCCCATAGCGATTGACTTTTGCAAGGACATCTTTTGGGTAATAAAAAGGATATTAACAAACCCATTGATTTAGATGCGCAGGTAGCATTATTAGCCCTTCCCACTAAAGAGCTCACTAAAACTCAAAATAAACTCGAGTCAAATTCTAGCTGTGGCAAGAATCAACCTGGAAAAGCAATGTTTACAATTATCTATTGCTACTCATGAAATAGTTGAAAGAATCAATCTGACACAAAATCTTTTGTATTTAACGGCTTTATTAGCAGACAAAGTACGCAAACACATGGAAATTTGGACACCCTGGAATATGTATAATAAAACAATATGAGATTTGCAATAACAAATAGGACTGGTGAATATCTGGTATAATAGGCAGCTACACTGGCAGATTATTTGCAAGCTTGTAATGTGTTGATTTCCCGTACTAACACCCCCTATCCCACAAAGGTTAACATTGAACACTGCTATGAACAAAACAGGCCTCACAGTTTCTTGCAACAAAACATAAAAACATTTGGCCAGTTCTAGTAAAGGTGATTATAGAAAGCCCTAACCATAGATTAGTACTTCTGAAGACAAAAAAAACAGTCTAAGAGTATTAAAACCTAGAGACAGACCTGAACAGATGACCCATAACTGAACCTTAGACAAAGCTTATGAGTATATAATTGCTTTTGTCACTAAGCTTATGTTTAGGGATTATATTTACTTTGCTTTTTAGGTTTACACATAACTCACCATGTTCTTCATTATGCTAATAAACCTTTGTGAAATATATTTTTCTAACCCCAAGTTACTTCTAATGTAAGGTGTATTATAATTTTATTAATTTTATTAAAATATTTGAGGTTCTTGAAATATTTAACTTTTTTACATTCTGCAACTCTCCGGCTTAACATTTCATCTGGGGACTTGAGTGTAAACTCCAATGGGGCAGGGGATGATGCATAATCACTGTAAAGTGTTGCACAATTTGTCAGCACTATGTTTAAATAAAGAGTAAAATGCAAAATAATATAACTGAACCCTTAGCTCTTGAAGATTCATATGCAAACCCACTGAATGCTAAAATAAATGCAGTACACATTGACTCTATTCCAGGGTTCCCTTAGTTGTAAGGGGCACTCACCCTGGTGGTCAGTGGGCGGGTGGGGATGCCAGCCGTGTGGTGCTGCCCCTTTGCCTGCCGATTAATCCTCTGTCTTAGGGTGCACGCATCGCGCACTCTCCGTTGTTGTAGGTGCATTGGCGCTAGCGTGATTACGTCAGCGCGCAATGGAGCAAAATTTAAATGTATTTAAAGGCACAATTTAGATTTTCTCACTGCCCATTATAGGTTTCTTCCCAAAGAGTTCCTGCTGCCTCTGTGCTGTTTAAGCTTCTGATTTCTGATTATCTGTTGTGACCCCTGCCTGTTTGTGACAATCCTGACTTCTGAAATCCTGACCCTGCCTGGTAAACGACTCTTCTATATCTGAATCCCTTCTGATTGATCTCCTGGTTTGACCCTTGCCTGCCTGACTCCGCTTGTACTCTGCCTGCCCCAACCCAGCCTGATTGACTATGCCTTCTGTTTACGCCTTGCACTGCGACCTTCTGCCCAACAGACTTTGCTTTACCATTGTGCCCCTTTGCTCGTCCAGAACCCTTCGCTTGGCACCTCTCATAATAAGACCTGGCGGCATCCGAAAAGCCGAAGTGAAAGGTGGCTGTTAAAGGCAGAAGCAAGAGCTGAGAACAGGGTGTTTAGCATTGGTTCTGGATTTAGAGTGCCGACCATGACATTAGTGCAGTGGTTTCCAAACTGTGGAGCTGTCCTGGAACCTTAAAGATTGTCTGGGTAGTCCAATCTGAAAGCCATTTAAAATGACATTTGATCAAAAGGTTTATATGTTCTCCTAAATACTCTTTGATGCCCAGTTCTAATTCAGTTAGCATAAGATTTAGGGTGATCACTTATTTGCAACTCTAGATATTCTTTTAACTAAAGGCTAATTTCAATACAGTGAGAAAAAGTTATCTCATGGTTTATCAGGTGAAAAATTATAGACAAGATTAATTTCAAGGAAAAAAAACTTTTCTCCAAATTCAGTTCCAGTTATTTCCCATAGAGTGTTCATATGATACACAGTGGGATAAGATTTTCTGAACTGAATTGCATCTCAAATTGAATCTCATTCATAAGTTTTCACATGATAAACCTTTTTCCCACTGAATTGAATCTTGCCCTACGTCTGAATGACTAATGCAATGATGTTTTCTTGTACAGTAACTAAAAAACCTTTTATTTGGTAAAGGTGTCCTGGACAACTGTTTAGTAGTAAAGAAGTGAAGTAAAAGACTAAAAATCTGAAAACCACTTTGTTAGGGGCTTGTATCCATATGACTTGCGAGAAGTGAACTAGGCACTAATGCCATTATTAATTTCATGTGGCATAAGTGACTCAACTAGGCATAGTGTTTTTTTTATTTCTTGTTTTTACAGTGAATTCTATAATCTCCATATAATAATTATTCTTTGCACCATTATTATGGATGCACAAAATCCAGGATTTGTTTTGGAATTCACCAAACCCAAGTCTTTTTTCAGCAGCATTTGGATTTGGCCAAATCCAAGAGCCTGGACAAACTAAATCTAAATCCTACTAAATGTGAATTTTTTTAGTGAGCATATGAATTCATGTGTGTGCTTTGCATGTACATCGCCAATTTCTGCTCATGGCAAGGGATCAGATTTGGTTCGGTATTTAGCCAGATTCAGTGCAAAGGATTCGGGATTCACTGGAATCCACAATCAAAGCTTTTGGTGCATCCCTTACCATTGATGAGATTAGATTTGTTTAAGATCTATTAAACAAAGATTTCTTGGATAGGTCAATATTTGTATTTAGTCTGTATGTTGCATTCACCAATTGCTACAGCCTTGAAGAATATATTGTTGGTTTACAAATATGTGGTAATAGTAATAATGATAATAATAATAAAGCTACATACATTTATGTCCCACAACCCAAAACATGTTTTGCTCATCTAAATGAATATATAATAGAACTTCATTATAACTTCATAGCCATCATAATTGAACGTGTAATAAATTGTCTATTTTTATTATTTGTTTCACTTTAAAAGCTATTTCTTGCTAAGGAGAGTGTCAACCAGTTCCCTACATTTCACCCAATTCATTAGTTGGCTATGAGACCATGGCGAACACAGAATAATTGTTTCCACATGAAGTATTGTGCAAAACTCTACAGGAAACCCGGTATTTATCCTTAGTCATATTCCAAGTTAAGCAGGATGGCATTTTCTCACAGCTCCCCTTAATTATCTGGAAAACACTGTTCCACAAGGTCAGGTTTGCCCACAATTGGATCTTTATTTTTTTTATATTCTGAATAAAACAAAACTATTTTGTATGACAGACTTCTGGCACGCAGGAGAGCTGTAATTAATCTAGAGCATAGCAAGTCAGCTGAAAACATCCGGCACCCTTTGCTTTGTTCCAAGCCACACCATTTAGGCTTATGGTTTGCTATAAAACAATGGAAAAATAACGAAAGGATGATTATAAAAGGCACTTTGCTCTGTATAAGCTGCATTTATCCCTTATACATGTTTAGATGAATAGTGTACTACATTATGAGGAAAGGACGATGGCATCTTAGCTCTTTCTTCCAAATTACATATGGAAAATTGATATGCTCAGCAGAAGGGCTGTATGACATTTCAAATGGAATTTAAGGTATTGTTATATATGTTAACTTTATTCTTTCTATAATAATGCCATTTATAGCTTTTTATTTTTCATTTTTTTCTATGACACCATCATGGTTCTCAGATACGTACAACTGTGTAACTATTATCATTATTTGGCACCTGACTGATGAGATTTATGAAATTATTTGAAGGGTCAGTCAACAACTGTGTATTTTTGCGGTTGAAAAAAAATAGCAAGGTTGCATTTGCTGGCAATTTTATATATTTCTCTCTCTATTTGTTTTTCTCTTTTGTGTGTGCAAATAGCAGTTCAGGTATGGGAAACCCGTTATCCAGAAAGCTCCAAATTATGGGAAGGCCATCTCTCATAGGATCCATGTTAATCAAATAACTCCAATTTGCTTTTTCTCTGTAATAATAAAACAGTACATTGTTCTTCCTCCAAACTAAGCTAAAATTGATCCTTATTGGAGGTAAAGCTATCCTATTGCATTTATTAAATGTTTAAATGATTTTTTAGTAGACTCAAAGTGAACCAAATTAAGGAAAGGTCTCTTATTTGGAAATTTACTAAAGAGCGAAGTGACTAACGCTAGTGACTTCTTGCCAATGTTGCCACCTGCAAGGACATCACCAATTTACTAACAGGCGCAGGCGCCAATCCACTAGCGAATGGGACCATCGCTATCGGTCATTCATACCTCCATACAACTTTAAATGACCTGCCGTATGCAAATTGACCTAAGCGCAAGATCACTAGTGAATTATTGCTAGGCACAAATGAACGCTAATGCATGTTTGCTATGAAATGCTTGCAGTGCCAAAGTACGGCTAGCGAAAAGTCGCCAGCGTTAGGCGCACAGGATGAAACTCTGTATATGGGTGCAAAACAGAGGCTGGCGAAAATTCACTGCTTAGTAAATCTGCCCCCAAGTCCCAAGCATTCTGGACAGGTCACATACCTGTATATCATTTATAGCAGCTGGTCAACTGTAGGTTAGGCTTAGTGCTCAAAATGTTTCATGTGCATGTTAAAGCATATGGAAAAGGGATTCTGCACAGACAAGCATAAGTCCATTAGCAAGGCGTTTCTGAAGTAACTTAAATTTCCCTGATTGCCCTGTTTAGATGAAAACTATGAATACCTCCTTGCTTGAAGCATAAGCTAAAGCTGACATTTAAAAGACGGTGGCATTTAAGGAGGGGGCATGTTACGGTAACTATTTCAAAATTAAGTTGTTTTTATGCTTGTTTCCAACACTTCTCTTTATTCAGACCTGCGGTATGTTGGTATGTTTTTAAGCAGCTGAAGCATGATTGGAAACACATTGATCAACGGATAATTGAAAGAAATAGTTGTTTATGCTTTTGAAGGAGAAATAAAGGCAGACTTATAGGCGAGGTGGCAAGTTTATAAGCACTCCTTGGCTATTTCAACTTATTTCCTCTGCGGGCTGGCCTTCATCTTCTTAAAGGGGCTGTCCACCTTTATATGTAGAGAGTGATATTCTGAGGCAATTTACAGCTGGTTTTCATGAATTATACATAGAAAGATGAGTTATAAAAAGTAGCAATAACTATAATTTTGTAGCTATACAGAGCATTTGATTTTATATGGTGACCCCCATTTGAAGGCTGGAAAAGTAATAAAAAAAGGGCAAATGATTCAAAAATTCTAAAAAGGAACAACAAAGATCAATTTAAAATTCAAATTTCATTTTTTTGGGTCAAAACTCTCAAATTCGACTTGTGAATAATCAATTCGAATTTCAATTCAAATTCGAATTCAGAAATCAAGATTTATAAAACCTTGACCCTTGGAACAATTCAAATTCGACTATTCGCCACCTAAAACCTGCCCAGTTCAGTGACCCATTTGATGATGTTAATAGCCTTCTTGACATTCAAGTTTATTTCAGAGAAAAACTCGATTCGAATTAAGTCGAATTGGATTTGCATTCGATTAGAGTTTTCAGGTTGGTAATATTGGTTTAGAGTCTTAGATATTAGATTTATAACCTCCCAATCGAATTTATATATATTCAAATTTATTACAGTTAGAAAAAATTCACATGAATCTGAAATTCAACCATTGATAAATGGGCCTCCCCATGTTAACGTAAAAGTGATCCACCCTTTTAATGTACTGGCTAAGATGCCTTCCCTCTGATCAAGCCAAATTGTGCTGCTTCCTTAACATCCCCTGAGCCACCCTTTGACAACCGTGTGCACAGTACAAATCTTATTTGCTAATTTCTTTAAATTGTTTTTACTGCATTTAAAAGAACAAGATGACAGATTATCATAACAGATTACAATTGTAATTTCTGTGCTTGTCAGCTTCAATAGGTGGAGGGGATGTCTGGGTCACCAGAACAATAAAGCAATGTGGTGTTCAAAGGAAAAGTACCCTGGCTATTTTATTTTTTTAAGAAGAGGTACACCAGCTGAGGGTAGGAAGTAACCAATTAGAATCATCCAGTGATTCTACTTTGTCTTCTACCTTGAACATAGCTTCACAAATAGTTCTACTCAATAATAAAACAATGAATTCATTGCAGATTTAAAAAGAAAGTTACTAATTCAGTCCAAATCCATTTCTCAAAAAAAACATTCACATTTATTCTTCCGAATGGAGTCAATGAATTAATTGCCGACCTGCACAACAATATACCAACTTGTAAGGGGGTGGAAGGTGATGAAGAGTATTGTGTGTGGAATGTTATCTTTCTTATGTGACAAAAATGTGCATGTATGTAAAAGTGTATTTATGTTTAAATGTGTTAGATGTAATTTCTGGAAATCACCATTAGATGGCGGCAGAGGTCTTTAATTTATTGTTAGATGTAATTTATACCCCAGCCACCAGAGGCCACTGTGGAACAGAGAAAGGCATAAAAGGAGGGACACTGACCAAGTGAGCTGTCTTGATGGGAGGGCGTGGCCGAAGCAACATCACCTGGCTGGGTAAAAACGGCAGACAAGAGAAGTTAGAACAGGAAAGATTTAAAGTGAGTGAGCACTAGGTGCATGAGGCAGTGAGGGTACAGGTGGAGTATATATCGGACTACTAGGCGGTTAAGTGGGATCCAAGGTCCTTTGGAAGGTGTGCCTACTGAAGAGAAACTGGAAAGAAGGAAAGTTGTGTAACTAACGTGTCGCAAGGAGTAACTGCTGATGTATGTATGTGTGCCTGATGGAAAACCTCTGGTGTGCCTGAGAATAAAATTCTTCTGTTTTAATTATATCCTTTGTGTTTTGTGTGGTGAATACCATTTGGGTTTACTTTCCCTTTAAAATCTGGAAGCCCCTCCCCCAAACTGCCTTTATTATAATATTATTAGTATAGTACATATTTCTACAGTGCCTTACAGAGACTGTTCACTCTTCCTGTCAGACTCTGGCTGTGGAGCTTACAATCTAAATTCATCATATTTTCACAAACACACACTCTATGAATAGTTTTATCAAGAGCCAGTATACCTGCCTGTTTGGCATGTGGGAGTAAATTAAAGTATCTGAAGGAAACCTAAGCATTCCTCATTGTTTGGCTTTTACAGCTTTAAACATGCATGCCAATATCCTGAATCTTCTGTAACTGTTATTAGTCAAAACACTCCATTGTAACATTATACTTTCCAGAGTAGTTCCCTTTGAAACTGATTTTATAGAGAAGGACTTATAAACAATAACTTTTTTGTTTAATTCCAAGAGCATCATAATTATTCAGAATGTTTTGAGGGAAATAGATGAAAATAGATTGTGATGTTTTTTTATGATAGGGATTTATTATGATTGAATCCATCTATAATTTTGTCATGTGTGAAGAAACAAAAAATATATTTTAATAACTTCCAGATGACATGTCCCTGCTAATCATATTAGCAAACTGTCTTTAGAGAACTGGAGAAGAAGCTAAGACTTATTGTTTGCAAAAGAGAATACTTCAGTCTGTTTTTCATTTTGGTAGGGAACCCCAATGCTTAATCAGCAGGGTAGGGCCTTAAAGCCATATGGGCCCCTACACCAGTATTGTTTAAAAATTGTTATTATCAGTTCAAGGCTTGTTTCTCAGTTTAGAGAGAAGTAGCCAATAAGAGCCTTTATTTGTTCCCCCAGGAACTTTTTTTCAAGCTTTGCTACCTGACTCTTTCTACATTTGAATGTGACTCACAGGTTGTGAATCCTTGTGAAACCTTGTGCTATGGTATGTCCAAAGGAACATTGGCAAGCAAAATGTTTTAAGGTTGGAGCATTTCAGTTTTCATAAAACATACTTTCAGACTGAAATATTTGTATATTTTGTATGCGTTAGAGTTACTTAATACAAGTACCACTTCTGCACAAATTAGCCTGAAGTGCCATTAAGAATAATATGTTTTACTGAGATTAGAAAACAGATTTAACAATGGAGCATAATCACTAATACTTTTTTTTGTATTATGTTTAGAACCACAATTAAATCTAATAAGGAAAGCAAACATATCTAAGGAAAAAGATATTTAAGAAAATTAAGTTATTTCTTTAAAGCGATTCCAAACATAAAATTATCCTAAGCTTTTCTTAGCTTTTTTATGTAGGAATAAATGCAGTGTTTGTCTCTGTGTGTTATAGAATGGTACTACTGTGTGTTAATAAACGATAAAAAGATTACAATTAATTAATTCTACTACTTTTCTTTGCTCTTACACTGATTTGTGCTTAACCACCAAAGTATATATTAGGACAAATCCACAATGAAGATATTTGTTTCTGACCAAAGGACCTTGATGCAACAACACACAAACAGTATGCACATATATATTTTTCTGGTAAAGTGCCCTGCGGCCATGCATACTGTATAATAGCCAACAAGGCCAGTAATGTCAAAGTTTAATGAGCATAAAGGCTTTATATGCAGTTTTGATCTTAACCAAAACAGAAAACTTGGAACTTTGAAATAAAAGTAAAAAACATGAAAACAAAAAGAACAATATATAATTTAAAATTCCCAGCATTTTATTGTTACAAGTTCTCGATGGAGAAGGTCATTTTGAGAAGGATATGATAGAGAGAGGGGATAAAAACAACTATTCAAGCTTAACGTTTTAATGAAAAATATAACTTTCAATATTTTCTTTAAAAATTGAGCTAGAAATTGCTTCCTAACATATGAATCTTTGGGATTGTTGCTGTGTTGATGTGTGAAAAAATAGAAAACACAAAATGGCAAAACAATGTCATCAAAAACCTGTCACCTGCATTTAGGTTCAGTTTGGCTGATCTCTTGCTGTAACCTCATTTGGTGACATTCTAGCTGGTAGAAAATACCCACCAGTTTCAGGAAATCCCACTACCCTTTATTTTTACATTATGATGTCTTATTGATATTAACGGACCCTAGATATGTCTTTCATTATAGTTCAAAGTTATGAGTAACAATTGCTTAGCATTTGTTTGATAAGTAGCCTTTAAAAACAGAAAATCATCACCAAATCAGAACATAATGATGAACTGTGGAAAGTACGGTAAACCCTTTCATGCAGGTTTGAATGCAGCCAGTGTATTAAAGTGTTATTTTGAAATCAGTCCAAATGAATTCTGACTTGTGACCAGTAGATGGCATTGCCTATCCTTCACATCAAGTAGTGCCCCAACTGTAATCTAGTGAACTAGCCTTTGTTTATATGGCTTTTATGTGCTGTCAGTGTCAAACATTCACATCTATGTAATAGGCATATGTGTAAACGGGCTTAGATATGCGGAGGCCTGTTTATTTAAAGGTAGCATTTGTGTGGTTTTAGAGGTTTTTGAAACTACAACTAAACTCAATTTCTCTAAAATTATGAATGTCATGAAATCTATTATAAAATCCAAACTGAAAAAGTGCAAACGGGAAAAGTCGCAAATGGGAAAAGTCACAGAAATGTGGCGAAAACTGCAACTTTTTCGTCGTCGCTTACAAAAGCCAGCATCAAAAATATTGGAATACCTCTAAAACTTCTAAAACAACGAATAAAAGGAAAATCATCCAGTTGTTGTATGGGACATCTGCCATTGACCTCTACATGTTTTCAACAGATTTTAGCTGGAGTATTTTTGTATTCGGAATTGTTGCAGTTTTGTCGCATAATAGATCCTGAAAAAGTCACACTTTTTTTCCCACAACCTTTTCTGATTTTTGTTGTCAAAAAGCCCAATCCGAAAATCGCAGTTTAATAAATCTAGCTGTTTATAAACTACAGCACCCAGCTTGCCGCATCAGATGAGGGAGGAAATTGTAGTTCTGAATCAAAGTACAGCATACTGGGCACTGCTGTTGCCTTGTAAACAGCAACTGTTAAGGATTATATTTGTATAATTAGAAGTCACCTTGTTCACATGGTAATGTAATAGGGTCTTCAATATATATTGGTGCATCTTTTATGGTGAATACAAATATCTAAAATGATTGGTTTATCAGATAAGGAACCTTTCAGTAAATTGGATTACCATACCTTATGATTACTTGAAAACTTTTAAACAATAAATTAACCCTATAGAATTGTTTTGCCACGAATATGGATTCATGCAGCTTAGTTGCCATCAAGAATAAGGTACTGTTTTATAATGAGTCACTGGTCAAATGTAAATTTTTTGTTTAAGTAAAAAGTTAATAAATAGCATTTAAGTACATAACATTGGTGTTTTCAGGTTAATGGCTTTCTAGATAAAATGTACTATACATGTAATATTTAAATATGTGTGCATTTATTTTTGATGCTGTAGTGTAATTTAATATAATCAATGCAGAATCGCCACATTATTCATGGAGGTATTATTAGGTAGGCCAACTATAGCAAGAAACATTCTATATGAAAAAAACCCAGTCAAGCTGCTGGCTTTGTTCTATAACTGTTGTGGGCAACTTAAAAGGGTTGTTAAAAGCATTTTAGGGTAGGAGACATTGCATATCTGTCACGGCCGGCACCCTACACCAGAACAGAAACCAAGCACCCTGGTCTCGGCTCGAATTCACCAGTTAAGTGACCGCCTTTGGCCTCGGGAGGAGCCCTCAGCTTACTCAGATGCCACCTGGACTTAACGAGAGGTGCAAGGTGTAAGTTCTGGCAGGCAATGGGGCACGACTGTTTACTAGGATGCTGGAAGATAGGAAGACACCAGGAACAGGCAGGCCGGGCCAGCACAAGCAGTTAGAATAGTCAGACAGGCCAGAATCAGGATTAGAGATCGTTGAATAGTCGAAGAACAGGCAAGGTTTCAGGATTGGAGAGAACAACGTAGTTTCAGGCAGGCAAGGTCAGGATTGGAGAGGTCAGAATAGTAGCAGGCAGGCAAGGGTCAAACACAGTAGATCAAGACAGGAATCACAATAAACACCCAGGAACAAGCTAATTGAACCTAACAACGGGCAAGGTCCTGTTATCTAAATGGGCTTTATATACCTTTGAATTTCGCGCCAATTGCACGCTGGCGTAATGACGTCAGCGCTACTGCGCCTTTAAATAACGAGCGTGCGCGCGGCGCGCCCTAGAGGAGGCCGGCACAGGAGAAGGAAGCAGCACAACGGGCATCCACGCCGGGACGCGGCGTGGACCCCGCTGCCGCTAGACCACCAGGGTAAGTTCCTTACAATATCTGACCAGTGTCTCACTGTGGCAAAACCCAGCCAAGGGCTTATCTGGCCCATCAGATATTCTACATTTTATCACTTCACAAAAGTAAATAACATTCATCTCATTGACATGCAAACTATGCGTCCATCAGAATTGTGCGTAGAAACTGCAGCCCCTCTGTTTTCTGAATCTGCTGATGCTTTATCTATGCAAGACATTGCAGACTGGCTGACTGTGTTAGAATGGAATTGCAGGAGAGTCTTTTGTTTGTGTCCCCTTTGCACTGGCCATATAGGAACTGTGGTTAAGTGAATTTCCCTTATGATCTAGTATTGTTTATACTGGCACTCAGAGGGTCTCAGAGCAGAGGGTCTCAGAGCAATTGTAATTCTGTCTTGTGTGTGAGCTATTCTATTCATTTGACCACTGCACTTTATCAAGGCTGTACAGGCAGAAACTTCCGCACCTCAGCACCCATGTGTTTCAGCTCATTTATGTTTATGTAAACGATGATGAGGAGGGAAGTGATATCACTTGCTGTCTGATGTGAAAAAGGCAAAGAGACGCAATAGGAAAATGAGGTAAGCACAGAAGAAGTGTGTCAAGGGGAGAGATAGAAAACATTGTATTGGGGATACAAGCAAAAACTAAAATAGTCATAACAACTTACATTTAGGAGTGGAGGAGATTGTTAATACATCTGCAGAAAATACATTTAATCTTAGTGTTAAAGCTAAAGGTATGCCCCTTCTCCATGTAAATGTTTCTATATTTCACTGCAAGCTTGTTACGAACTGGCTTATGTATGTGATATTTGTTTTTAACACTTATTTCTGTATGTATTCCTGCCTGTACCTATGTGAGAATTGAGGGTTCATTTTAACCTCTTGTTTTGAAAGATACTAAATATGCTCCAAACATAAGTGTAAGTGCTGGAAGAATGGAATAAGCAATGCATGGAAGAAGCATAAATTCAAGGAACTATACACCTATATCCACCTTTTTACAACATTTCTAAACCTGGGACTCCACAAAGCTGGAGAAGGCCTTCAGCTTTGTGGTGTCCCAGGTTTAGAAATCAACAGGCAGTAGTTTTGGGACAACTCCACCATTCTTCATTTAATTTTCTCTTCTTTTAATCTGAGCAAGTGGTTTTTTAATTTATTCCATCAAATCAAGATTTTTTACACTCCTCTTTTTAAAATCAATTATTGGAGTTAATTTGGGAATCTAATTCATTTCATATTTATTGCACAGCACTTTAGTTTTGTATCATTATCTAATTATTTAAATCATGAACCTGTAAAGAATTGGTGCTTTAATTGATCTCAGTTATGGATTTTTAAATCATATCTCTGATTAATCACTCTGAAGGAATTAATTGATATCCTTGCACTGCACTTATTTAAAATTCTCAATAAGTACTTGCACTTTGTACACCTAGGTGGTGTATCAATTTGTGATATTCTGCAACTAATTATTTCCCAATTATTAGGCACGAATAGAGGAGTATAACTTGCAAAGTGACAGTAGAATAGGTTAAGCGGGGTACTTTCCCCTTTCTTGTTTTCATAAATTATAATTTTACTGACCTTGGTCAGACCTCTGCTTTGACTTAAAATTAATTTAAGGTAACCAGGGTGCCAATTGCTAACTAATATATATTGCCTTTTTAAAATTTGTCTTTACAAATACAGTATTTTACAAGTTTCAATTACATTCCTATACATCTCATGGGTCAATAATACAAAATTGCTACACTTTCAGCATTGGTAAAGGAAACATTATGGATACCCTGTGTTTGCAGTCAAGTAGCTTATACATTTTTAGGTTCATTAAAATGCATGTAAAAATGGGCAGCGACAAGTGGCTGTGGTTAAAGATATTTGCTTTTACAACTCAAGAGTTGGCAAATCCCATTGGAGGATAAAGTACTCTTTTGGAAACAATAAATGAAAAAGGAATCATTGAAATATTTTTTTCCAATACATTAGGCTGTTAAAATAATGTGACTTTAGTGAAATATACTACTTACATGAAACTTCCAGTACATTAAGGGGCCCATTCACTAAGTTCGAGTGAAGGAATAGAAGAAAAAATACTTCGAATTTCGAAGTGTTTTTTTGGCTACTTCGACCATCGAATGGGCTACTTCGACCTTCGACTTCGACTTTGAATCGAATGAATCGAACTAAAAATCGTTCGACTATTCGACCATTCGATAGTCGAAGTACTGTCTTTAAGAAAAAACTTTGACCCCCTAGTTCGCCACCTAAAAGCTACCAAAGTCAATGTTAGCCTGTGGGGAAGGTCCCCATAGGCTTGGCTATCTTTTTTTGGTCGAAGGATAATCCTTCGATCGATGGATTAAAATCCTTCGAATCATTCGATTCAAAGGATTTAATTGCTCGATCGAACAATTATTCCTTCGATCCTTCGATCGAATGAATTGTGCAAAATCCTTCGACTTCGATATTCGAAGTCAAAGGATTTTAATTCGCCAGTCGAATATAGAGGGTTAATTAACCCTCAATATTCGACCCTTAATACATCTGCCCCTTAATATTTCCCTTTCATCCAACCTCAACAGGATGCTTTTGAAACTTTATAAATTGAGCATTGTACTGTCAGAGTGTGTCAAAATAGGATGTGTTCCTTCACTTGATAATCAGGGACATTAGTCTATGGTTAATGCATTCAGTAAGTACATTTAAAAATGTTTTTGTTGTAAAGTGACCTGCATATTTTAAATGAATGAATGCATGAACAAGGAAAAACACATCACTGACAGTATAAAACTGTAAGCAGAACACTGATCATGCCACTACTGAGGCATAGAGCAGATCCAAAGGGTGTGTGCAGCACCTCCATGCTTTACAATCTGAAAAATCAAGACCTTACAGTCAATAAATACCTTAACAAAATACTTTAATCAAAAATAAAAAGCTTGCCACACTTTGGTAGATTGATCATTTTTGGCCAAACTGGCCTGGCATTTTACGCTATTTGGCCTGAATTTGCCAGATGATTTCACTGGTTACTGTTAGTGTCATCAGTCAATGTATAAACGCATGAACAAATGGCACATTTGGTGACTGGCTTGTCTGGCTGTCCATATGTGTTGCCAAATGGACCAAATTATATGCTAAGCCTCTGAACTGAACAGCAATAGCCATCCATGCTAGGTAGGCATTACACTAATTCAACTAAGGGACATGTTTGCTTATCACCAGGTTGGTAATGCAATAAAACTACTACTCGTGTAGCAACGCCTCCTTTTAAGCATCCATCCAACAATTACTGCATATTGCTTCCAATTCTTGTCAATAGTAATTGCAGGTCTTATGGGAACAAGGCTAGACGTTTGAAATAAATAATTATTTCACATTTCCAGAAATGTGGAAATGTTTTTAAAAGAATTTTAAGGCTTTAAGAGCCCCACCCCATGCTCTCTGTTTTATTTTTCTCTGTTTTTTTCTCTTAATGAACTGATCTGTATAAACATAGTTAAATAATCATAATTATTTTTATAATGAAAATTTTAAATACAATATTTGTGTATTTTACAGTTTTACAATTGGATATATTTTATTCATGTGACTAATAAACAGTTATACCATTACAGTGAAATTTACAAATACAGTCATTTTCCCACTACCACTGTAATGCGCAGTGTTTCATATTTAGCCATAACACACAGAATAAGTCAGATTCAGAGGAGATCCATGCTCTTTTGTCTGGCAGGCATCTTGGATTAACTACAGAGCTCATTTGATCAAAAGCAGATTAAATCAATTCCATAATACACTTCATGAAGTTATTTCTTAATTGATGACTTGGGTGAACAAAATAAAAGATCTGATATGTTCTTATTTTATTTAAAGTCTCTGGTGCAATATTTTAATTATAATGATTTGATTATACTAGCTGTTTTAAAAAAAATACTCCCCATATGCTAAGCCTGATGGGTTTCAGTGCAGATTAGGCATTTGGTCCTTTGGGATGTGTGAACGAAATGTCAGAGAGTTTTAGGTCTCATTTACTAAAAAGTGGATAGTTACAACTGTTAAGTAACCCATAGCAACTAAACAGCTTTGATTAGCCTTCAGGGATTCTGTTTTTTACCTAGGCCTCATATGCTTATAATTAACACCTGTCTGTGACATATCACCTAAATACAAGATACAGATTTATTTCCTCTGGAGGCAAAATGATGGAGAAAGCCTCAAATAAGTTTTTTTTTAAGTTACAAAAGAATTGCATAGAAAAAAAGGTACTTGCAGGGATGTGGAAGTTTAATCAATGCTGTCCTAAAAGGATTGAGTCTCAAAGGATGAGTTAACCCTTCTGTGTTGTATAGGCATATATATCTGATCATTCCTCACCAGGCGCGGATTTCCCCCGAGGGCAGCCGGAGGCCAGCGTTCTCTGGCACTCACCTCCCTTCCACAAGATTGCGTGCATGCTCGCGTCTAAAGCTTAGTGCTCCAAAATCGAGCCAATTACCCCTGCAGTAGGACGGCATGCGGTCCCTTAATTTATGCCGTCCTAGGCCTCACCTCAAATCCGGGCCTGCTCCTCACTACACTGGACAGCAAAAAAACATATTGCTTTTCGTGTGTTTTAGTGTTGGGTATTTGCGTTGTACTAGCTTCTGTCTCAGGGTGTTGCTTGGTCTGAAAAAGACAGGAATGCAATGTTTGTTGAATTTTTTTCTCAAGTTCCACTACATACAGGATGAATATGTTGCTTTGCCTGCTATGCGCCTCTGCTCTGCTTGTTGGTCTGGTGTTTTTGATTGACCTTTTATTTTGTTTTGACAAAAGGCTCAGTCTGGGTAATCACACATTTTCAAAGCTGCTTTGAAATGCATGTAGTCATAGTAACATAGTAAGTTAGGTTGAAAAAAGATACACATCCATCAAGTTCAACCTTTTAACAATATTTTAACCCTGCTAGTTTATCCAGAGGAAGGCAAAAAACCCAATTTGAAGCCTCTCCAATTTTTTCAGAGGGGGAAAAAATTCCTTCCTGACTCCAAGATGGTGATCGGACCAGTCCCTGGATCAACTTGTACTATGAGCTATCTTCCATAACCCTGTATTCCCTCATCTGCTAAAAATCCAATCCCTTCTCAAGGCTATCTAATGTATCAGCCTGTACAACTGATTCAGGGAGATAATTCCACATCTTCACAGCTCTCACTGTAAAAAAACCCTTCCGAATATTTAGGTGGAACCTCCTTTCTTCTAATCGGAATGGATGATCGCATGTCAGCTGGAAAGATCTACTGGTAAATAAAGCATTAGAGAGATTATTATATGATCCACTTATATATTTATACATAGTTAATACATCACCCCTTAAAGGAATAGTTCAGTGTGAAAATAAAAACTGTGTAAATAGATAGGCTGTGCAAAATAAAAAATGTTTCTAATATAGTTAGTTAGCCAAAAATGTAATATATAAAGGCTGGCGTGAACAGATGTCTAATAAAACAGCCAGAATCCAACTTCCTGCTTTTCAGCTCTATAACTCTGAGTTAGTCAGTGACTTGAAGGGGGGCCACATGGGACATTTCTGTTCAGTGAGTTTGTAATTGACCCTCAGCATTCAGCTCAGATTCAAAAGCAACAGAAATGACCCATGTGGCCCCCCCTCAAGTCTCTGATTGGTTACTGTCTGGTAGCCAGTTTTTATTTTTACACTGAACAATTCCTTTAAGCACCTCTTCTCCAGTGTGAACCCCAACATGGCCAGTCCTTCCTTATAGCTAAGATTTTACATACCTTTTACTAGCTTAGTTGCCCTTCTCTGGACCCTCTCTAATTCAATAATGAACTGTTTGATTGCTGGAGACCAAAACTGTATGGTATATTCTAGATGGGGCCTTATCAGTGCTCTATACAGTAAAAGAATGACCCCTCCTCCCGTGAGTCTCTCCTTTTAATACAGCTCAAGACCTTATTTGCCCTTGATGTTGCTGACACATTGCTTGCTACAACCAAGTTTAATATCTACAAGGACTCCAAGGTCCTTTTCCATTATGGATTTGTCTAGTGCAGTCCCATTAAGGGTATAAGTGGCTTGGATAGTTTTACATCCTAGGTGTATGACTTTACATTTCTCAACATTATCATCTCATTTGCCACTTACAGTAGCTGCCCAGATTGGATGGAATTAATTGAGCTGCATAGTTTAGTGTCATCTGCAAACACTGATACATTACTTACAATACCCTCCCCTAAGTCGTTAATGAACAAGTTAAATAAAAGTGGACCCAATACCGAGCCCCAAGGGACCACACTAAGAACCCTACTCCAAGTAAAGTATGTACCATTAACAACCACCCTCTGTATCCGATCCTGTAGCCAGTTTCCTATCCATGTGCAAACAACTTCATTAAGCCCAACAGACCTTAGCTTAGAGAGCGGTTATTTGCGGGGCATGGTATAAATAGATTTACTGCTTCCCCGCTGTCCAGCATCTTACTTACCTCATCATAAAAAGTAATCAAATTCATCTGACATGACCTATCCTTCATAAAGCCATGCTGATTACTGCTCATAATGCCATTCATTAGGACAACATTTTGAAAATGTGATCCGTTAACAAGCCTTCAAATAATTTACCCACCATGGATGTCAAGCTTACTGGCCTATAATTGCCAGGCTGAGATCATAATCCCTTTTTAAATATTGGAATGACAACAGATTTCCTCCAATCCATAGGTACCATACCAGATGAAAGCAAATCTGAGAAAACCAGAAATAGAGGCCGGAACCTGGGGGTGTATGCCATTTGGCCCTGGTGCCTTGTTTACATCCTGAGTCAGCCACTGACTAGATTGAGCTGACCCAACAGTGCAGCCATGGAGTGAGCCTGGGAACTCTGACTCCTCTTTTGTATACACTGAAGAAAATAACTGATTTAGCATATTTGCCTTTTTCTGTATCTGTTACAACCATGCTGGTAACATTATTTAAAGAAGCAACACTCTCAACCTGCATCTTTTCACTATTAATATACTTAAAAAAAACATATTCCTTGTCCTTAGACTTGGCATTGGTTGGTACAGTTTCAGCCCGGTGGTGTAGAATTCTTTTAACCCACAGTTTATAATCCAGTAACTATTGATTTGAGTGGATTTCCTGTATACTTCAATATCCAGGTTCCCCTCCTTTTTGATAATTATCGCACAGTCCAAAAAAGCCAGTTTGTGGTCTTCCACATCTTCTCTGAGTGTGTTCAGTGAAGTTTGGAACCTCATCTTATTTAATTTTTACCCTGATATCATCCACATATGTAAACCAATAAATTGATTCTATTCTCTTGAAGGTGTTCAGGGCTTACTTTTTCACTTCTTCCATGTAAAGGTTCACTACAATGGGAGTCAAAGGTGAACCCATGGCACAGCCACGTTTTTGTCTATAAAAAATTATCCTTATGCTTGAAGCAAGTGTAGTAAGGCATAGCTACTGCAAGGAACAAAAAGGTTGTATAGAGTCGCATGTCCAGAAGATATGATATACTGTATACAGGTAGTACCCTTTTCCCTGTTTCAGTGCCGATATCTGTAATTTGAAGTTGTACATATATACTGTAGCTTGGAGGGTGTTTGGTACCACCTGGGTAATATCTTGAGATTTTCAATCTGTACTAGCTGAATATTTAGGTCGCTGGACCATGTGTTAATACAGTATATGTTACTGATGCCCACCTAGTTGATAGTTGGAGGAATTTGTCTTCAGAGAAATAACATCCTTTGGAGGGTCTTAAGATGAGCATGCAGTTTCAAAGGGGCTGAGGTCACGCCCCAATGTTTGTGCACCTCCTAAACTATGAAATTTTAGGTGTTCATTTTGCGTGAATGGTTAAAGTTGTAATTTTTTCATGAAAGACAGGGTTGAAGATTTCATTCAATTAGCCAATCCTGTAGACTGTTTCAGTTCGGGGGGGGGGGGAAACAGATTGTTAATTAAAGTTATCAGTGGTGATGGGAAGGTGGTAAGTGAATATTTTATACGGCATTTATCCCATATCATTATAGTATTGGAAAGGAGGGGGTGGTCTTCTATATATCTATATCAGTGATCCCCAACCAGTAGCTCGTGGGCAACATGTTGCTCTCCAACTCCTTGGATGTTGCTCCCAGTGGCCTCAAAGCAGGAGCTTATTTTGAATTCCAGACTTGGAGGCAAGTTTTGGTTGTATAAAAAACAGGTGTACTGCCAAACAGAGCCTCAATGTAGGTTGACAATCCACATAGGGGCTACCAAATGGCCAATCATAGAAATTATTTGACACCCCAATCTTAAAACCTAATCTAAACCCTAGCCCATTTTCAGCAACCTATTCTGTTCAAAAATTCCCCTGTGTGTCGAACTGCCATAAATCTGGTGCAGCGGAGTTCAAAGGTCCCATCTTCCCCTGTGTTTTGTTCATCTTCTGTCAGTTCTCCAATAAGAATCTTGCGGTACCATTTGCTTGAACTCCACTGTGCAGCTCTGTAAATTTATGGCAGGTCAGCACACAGTCACACTTTTAAACAGAATAGCTGATGTAGGGAGGGAGCTTGGAGAGGGCTGAGAATGGGCTAAGTCTCCATTAAGTTGTAGGGTTCAGGCTCATGGAAACCTGGGGGCTGAATTCTATTTCAGCACTTGGGCAAGTTACAATATCCTGCACCTGCAGAGCAAAACATACAGATAGAGAACTGTCTATTCCAAATTATTTCTTAGGATTTGGAAGACTGATATATTTTGTAATATAGATCTTGTATATATAATTTAAGTAAATGTATTCAAAATGTTATGCCCGTAGAACTGGATGAGAAATGCATTTGTTGTTGAACATTATAGTGCTTGTCACTAATTATGACCCCTTGTAAATGATTGGATTAATAATTTCCTTTTTTGTCCATTTTGTGATTTTGTCACTGGGCTCTGGCTATAACTATATGACATCAATCAGTGAACATGCACACATTAAGAGATATACTGTAGGAATCATTATTGCTCTAATCATATCAATGCCACACTTAATACTGTATTTGTGTCTCACATGTTGCTAAGTTTAAAACATGACAGCTCTCAAATGTGTTGAGACCACAGACTCTGTGAAATGAATGCACATAAACAAATATGTTTATCAGTTGAATGGATATTTCCTCTGTAAATATGGAATCAGTAGAAACTTCCTTATAACACTGCTACTCTTTAGTATACTGTATTTCAATAAACATTTTAAGCTTTTTAGTATTTAAGCTTGAAACATCAGCACATTCTGCTATTGGTGCCTTTATTTTGCATAGAGAAGCTTATTACGTATACTCGAGTATAAGCTGAGTTTTTCAGCATCCAAAATGTGCTGAAAAAGTCTACCTCGGCTTATACTCGGGTCAGCAGGCAGTAGCTGAGATTGCAGTCACTTTTAATCATTCCTATACCAACAGTTCACTTGGGGAGAGACTGCAATATCCCACAATGCCCTCTGTTGGTTATAAGAAAAAAAAACAGTGCGCCCTCTGTTGGTTATATGAAAGAATAACAGTTCCTGCAATATCACACAGCGCCATCTGTTGGTTATATGAAAGAATAACAGTGACTGCAATATCACACAGCACCCTCTGTTGGTTATATGAAAGAATAGCAGTGCGCCCTCTGTTGGTTATATGAAAGAATAACAGTGACTGCAAAATCACACAGTGCCATCTGTTGGTTATATGAAAGAATAACAGTGCGCCCTCTCTTGGTTATATGAAAGATTAACAGTGACTGCAATATCACACAGTGCCCTCTGTTGGTTATATGAAAGAACAGTGCACCCTCTGTTGGTTATATGAAAGAATAACAGTGACTGCAATATCACACAGCGCCCTCTGTTAGTTATATTAAAGAATAACAGTGACTGCAATATCCCACAGCACCCTCTGTTGGTTATATGAAAGAATAACAGTGTGCCCTCTGTTGGTTATATGAAAGAATAACAGTGACTGCAATATCACACAGCACCCTCTGTTGGTTATATAAAAGAATAACAGTGCGCCCTCTGTTGGTTATATGAAAGAATAACAGTGACTGCAAAATCACACAGTGCCATATGTTGGTTATATGAAAGAATAACAGTGCGCCCTCTGTTGGTTATATGAAAGATTAACAGTGACTGCAATATCACACAGCGCCCTCTGTTGGTTATATGAAAGAACAGTGTGCCCTCTGTTGGTTATATGAAAGAATAACAGTGACTGCAATGTCACACAGCGCCCTCTGTTGGTTATATTAAAGAATAACAGTGACTGCAATATCACACAGCACCCTCTGTTGGTTATATGAAAGAATAACAGTGACTGCAATATCACGCAGCACCCTCTGTTGGTTATATGAAATAATAACAGTGTGCCCTCTGTTGGTTATATGAAAGAATAACAGTGACTGCAATATCACACAGCACCATCTGTTGGTTATATGAAACAATAACAGTGACTGCAATATCACACAGTGCCCTCTGTTGGTTAAATGAAAGATTAACAGAGACTGCAATATTAAACAACGCCCTCTGTTGGTTATATGAAAGAATAACATTGACTGCAATATCCCACAGCACCCTCTGTTGGTTATATGAAAGAATAACAGTGCGCCCTCTGTTGGTTATATGAAAGAATAACAGTGACTGCAATATCACACAGCACCCTCTGTTGGTTATATAAAAGAATAACAGTGCACCCTCTGTTGGTTATATGAAAGAATAACAGTGACTGCAAAATCACACAGTGCCCTCTGTTGGTTATATGAAAGAACAGTGTGCCCTCTGTTGGTTATATGAAAGAATAACAGTGACTGCAATGTCACACAGCACCCTCTGTTGGTTATATTAAAGAATAACAGTGACTGCAATATCACACAGCACCCTCTGTTGGTTATATGAAAGAACAACAGTGACTGCAATATCACACAGCACCCTCTGTTGGTTATATGAAATAATAACAGTGTGCCCTCTGTTGGTTATATGAAAGAATAACAGTGACTGCAATATCACACAGCACCATCTGTTTGGTTATATGAAAGAATAACAGTGACTGCAATATCACACAGTGCCCTCTGTTGGTTAAATGAAAGATTAACAGAGACTGCAATATCAAACAACGCCCTCTGTTGGTTATATGAAAGAATAACAGTGACTGCAATATCACACAGCGCCCTCTGTTGGTTATATTAAAGAATAACAGTGACTGCAATATCACACAGCGCCCTCTGTTGGTTATATGAAGGATTAACAGTGATGGCAATATCACACAACGCCCTCTGTTGGTTATACGAAAGATTAACAGTGATGGCAATATCACACAGCACCCTCTGCACATGGTAGTGGGACAGTGGGACAATGCACACAGTAATCCGTTTGGCAATTCTCTGTCACCATCAACTTTGCAAAGAAGTCCGGTTGATCACTGGGTGGGGTCGCTTTGGCAGAATGTGCGCTGCTGGGAGAAAGGGCTGTAGTTGTGTCTAGGCTTATACTAGAGTCAATAAGTTTTCCCAGTTTTCGTAGGTAAAATTAAAGGTACCTCCGTTTATACTCTGGTTGGCTTATACTCGAGTATATACGGTAGATAAGATTTATTATTTCGTAATAATTTATTTTATGGATAAATCTGTTCTTTCCTCCTCTCCAGAATTATTTTTGCATTTGACATTAACAGAGCATAACTGAGGCAAGAGACAGATATGCCAAAAAGGTGAGGCAAACTGGTATTTTTCATTATAATAAATGGAATGTTTATGTCTTTTGGCCTTTGCACAGATACACATTAGCCTGGAACCTAGCCTTTAGCAACAAGAACAAATCAGATCCCTGGTTATCTGTTTGACCCTTCTTAAAAAATCTAGATTGAGTATAAAATAAATTGAAATTCAGAGTCCAGGCAACTTAGCCTGCTAAGGTCACTAGCTAACCCCTTTAACCTTCTGAGATTCCAAACATATATTGTTATTGTTATCTATATGTTCATACTTCTACTAGACATAATTACATTTATATATAAACTGATTTGATACTATATGAACTGTTGCACACATTTCATAAATAATATGGTGCAACAAATAAAAAAAGATTATTGGGCACAGGCACATATCATAATATTAATAAAAAAAAGCTACACCAAACTCTCATGCCTGATTTTAGCTTATTAATTAATAAAAAAAACTCGTTTTAACAAGGTCGTGAAAAATTTGATAAAATCAAGTGAAAACTCGAATCGTACTCATTTTCTGGGCCTTTACCCCGAATTGCTAAATTTTTTCAAGTTTTTGCCTGGAAACCCTGCAAAAGTTGCATTTTCTGGCTAAACCCAGCACAGACCATGATAAATTCAATTGGGAATGGTGCCTCTCTCATTAACTTATACAGGACCTCGAGATGCCAGATTTTTGAATTGTGGCTTGGTCAGAAAAATTCAAGGTTTAGTAAATAATCCCCTAAAAGTTCACATTTACAAAGGTACTTGTGTCCATATGTTCTCCTAACAACCTGTGACAGCAACAATAAGCCTGCCCAGCCTGTTCTGGTCATTTAAATGTAACTATGATGAGTTAAGTTTTATATATTTATAGTACAGGTATTGGACCTATTATCCAGAATGCTCAGGACCTAGGGCTTTCTGGATAATGGATTTTTCTGTAATTTTGATCTTCCATAAATCTATTTGAAAATCATGAAAACATTAAATAAATTCAATGGGCTGGTTCTGCTTCCAATAAGGATTAATTATATCTCAGTTTGAATCAAGTAGAAGCTATTGTTTTATTATTACAGAAAAAAAGGAAATCATTTTTAAACATTTGTATTATTTGGATAAAATGGAGTCTATGGGAGACAGCAATTCCGTAATTCTGAACTTTCTAGATAATGGGTTTCCGGATAACAAATCCCACCTGTACCTGATCTCTTTTATCAGCTATGGTTGTTGCTGTTTTTTCAAACTAACTCATCTAGACTAAAACAATAGCATTCTGCTTTGGTCAGTTTCTTCCATAATGAATTCATGAGCTCCCTCCATAAATGGAGCCTGCAGTCTTGTTTTTTTTTAAAAACTACTATTTAAATATATTATATTCCATATATGTAGATTATTTCCCAACTATACACCAAGATTTGCAGCAGCGCACACTGGCATCTTTGAAAAATCACACACTCTCAGGATAAGGATAAAAGGTATATCTTTATTTTAACATCTGATTAACCATCTAGCGTCTGAGGTCTGACGCATTTCATGGCTACACACTTCCTCAGAGACCGGTGAAACGTCACCTTAGTGACAGACTCGGGCGGCAGCACCCAGGTCAAAACGTGGAAGGGGTAAGACTCGAATTACACCATTTCTAAGTGATTTTTTACTGATTGCGGGGAGCCCGAGAGGACCTGGTTAATTATGGAATTCCAGAGCAGGGTCCAGGGTATTGAACACCTGGGCCACTAGCCTTGAACCGTGAGCAGCGTCAAGGGTATTTAGACATTCCTCATTTTGGTTGGATTCCCCGTGCAAAAATTAAAGAAACCGTGCAGTTCTTATAGAAACGCTGAATTGGAAATAATGGGTATTTCCCAACTATAATAATATATTTACTGATTATTTGCTATTTCCAGGGACTGTATTCTATTATATATTAGTGTGTAGCAGTTCTTAGAGCTTGCCACTATTATTCAAATTCTTTCCCTTTGTCCCTTTGTGACTGCATTGCAAGTGAGTTCTTTATTCGACATACCTACAGATCTTTAGCATGTCTGTTATTAGCAATCTGCTAATTAATAGTGTATATTGAGGTACAACTCATTGATTTCTCTAGGTGAATGTTCCTGTTTACTTCTCTTTGGCATATGCCAAGGGTGGAAGTGATACTCCAAAAGTAATCGGGTTCCAGACATTCCATCACAAAATTTCCACATAATCTAGTAGGCGAGCTAGTGGATAAGCATCGGACTGTGTAAAAGTGTTGACGTGATATGTCTGGGTGTGGAATTACAGTGACCTGCAATTTATTTAATTATTTATAGTTCAACTGTATGCCACAACCACAAGTCTAGCGTTTAAAGGGAAATGTGGCATTAACTTTTAATTTTACCCATGATATAATTCATCACCATTTATTACACTACATAATTTGCTGTACTTTAAACATAATTATCCTGTGCATTGGCGAGCACTCACATAAATAATTTTTAAACAAATAAAAGAAGGCACCTTCTTACATTTCAGAATAAAGAAATGGTTGACTCTTGATTAAAAGATTCCCTTTTAAATATTAAAAGTTTGATGAATATTGTTACAGCTGACGAGAGATACCCGTTATGTGCTTTTAGTGTGTTCTTACGAAATAGGACATGATTATCCCATCATTAATTTAATTTGCCGTGCAAAATGCCTTAGCATTAAAATGAAATTAAACAAACACAAATAAAAGTTCAAATAACTTATACACAATGCAATAATGTTTCCAACTGATCATACGAAAGTACCTCAAATTTTTTCGCTCACCCTGAGCTCAGTGTCGGACTGGGATGCCAGGGGAAAATCTTAGACCTTTAGGTTCACTCTCCAAATTATTTTTCCTCCTCTCCTCACTCAGCCTCCTTATTCCCCTAATCTCTTTTCTTTACCAAAAATCTTTTCATCTATTTTCCCTCTATTCCCATAAAGAGATAGGGAATGACAAGATGTGTTTCCATAGTGACATTGTATATTTAGTTAATATTTTACTTATGCCACTGTGAGTGTAAGCACATTACTGTAATACCCTCTGTTTGTAAGTATGAGTGTGAGTGCTGAGATTTTGATGGAGTAAATTGGCTAGCATACTATGTAAAGGGGGGCTGTTACATACAGCCGACTTACATACAACTCATACTTACAAACAGAGGATATTACAGTAATGTGCTGTGGTTTGCTTGGCCTTTATAAGCATTTAGCTTTCATAAACCACCTGTCCAAATTCCCCCTGGCACAGTGTCGGACTGGGACACCAGGGGCCCACCCAAAAACCTTAGACTAGGGGCCCACAAAAAGACCAGTGATCAAGGGCCACTCTCAGTACTATTATAATTCCTCTCCTCATGCAACCTCTATTCTGCTAGTCTCTTTTCTTTACATGCTATAATCTATTATTCAATCTATTTATTAGCCTCTTTGTTCTCATAGAAATAGGGAATGGCCATGAAATAGGCCAGATGTTTTGAAGCAGGAGGGCCCACTGACACTTGGGCCCACCGGGAGTTTTCCTGGTATCCCTGTGGGCCAGTCCGACACTGCCCTGGCATGTGTTGTCTACTGCAGAGCACATAAAGGAACAATAACTATGCACAGAAAGGTAAAAATAAATACTATGTAAAGGCAAACATCTGTCTTGTTGCATCTAATAAGAAAATGTATATGTTTCAACTTAACTACAAATTCAACTTAAAAACAAACCTACAGACCCTATCTCGTGCGTAACCCGGGGACTGCCTGTATTCTGTATGTTGAGGGAAAAACTTGCTAGAGAATTTTGGCATTTTAGCAAAGAGTATATCACGTAGATAATTAAATACAAAAGTGGTTGCTCTACCTGTATAAGATTAATTTGCCAGCATGAACCTAGCCAAATTCCTCTTGGTAAAAAATTTGTCCTTAACAATTGCACTTAGTTTTGTCCAAAGTGTTCTTAGAACTACAGCAGCTGGAATCTACAGACCCAACTGCATATGGAGCACCAGATGTTGGGTTATTCGAGTTATTCTAGTTATCTTGTTATTCCTTTTGGGAGTGTGCAGGAATCTGACCACCTAAAATGTTCCGTTGAAATATTGATCTGTATCCACATTTGGATTTTTACTTTGTAGAATGCTGTAGCTTACAGCATCTCCTGTAGTGTGAGTTTGATTATATCAATGACAATCTTTCCTTTTAAATACTTTGATTAATAATGCCAAAAAAGAACCATGACTTTTTGCTTGGCTCAGGTTGCAATGATTTCCATGCAGCTGGCTCAGTGGTGGCAAATTGCATCATGTGAACATTGCTCCATGTGAAGCACAAAGCTTATATATTGTTGGTGACATTGCTGTGACCTGTATAGTCATATACGTAAAGACATGTATGATTTATTTAAGCACAGATGGGAGATACAGTTTTTTAAAGAAAATATACACTTGTATGACATTTGGCACGATGAATTATTGTTTTCAGCAAAGGTCTTGAAAAGTAAAAAAAGGAATTCTAGTTTGTTCATGCACCAGGTGTTTGTCCAGAACAGCTGGAATGGATAGTCTCAGAGAGTTCTGGGCCGGCCTTTGGACAATGCATCAATACAGTAGAACCCCCATTTTATGTTTTTCAGGGGACCAGAAAAATAGTGAAAAATCTAGGAAAATGTAAAATCAGGGAAAAGTGTTATGCATAATATATAGGGGGAACCACAAAATAACAATGTAAAATGAGGGAAAACTTAAATTCAGGGGATGTAAAATTGAGGTTTTGACCTTATATGGTTTTTTGGCATGAAACTGGCAATGGCTGCATTATTTAAAAAATGGTTTATTAATGCTGGGAAGTTCTTTTGTGGATATGTAGGGAAAATAGTGGACCTGACAAAAATCATTTAAATGCAGAATGCAACCACAACAATACCAAATGCAAAATAATGACAAATCTATATAAAACAATGATGCTGCACACATAGTACACACTGATATAATATTTTCTCATTCCATAATTCATTCATCGCGATTCTGGTACCAATGACAGTGTATATATAGACTCAGCCACTAATTAAACAAAACCAGTGCATTTCCACAGTACTTATAGAGCAGGCTTGAAAATAGTTATAAAAGAGCATGCCCCTCATGCAGATGCAGAGAGCACTTCTGCACCAGATCTGGCTGTTCTTTGCCTCTAGCACTGGAAAAATAATCTGAAGGCAGTATGACTCTGGGCTTCCCGCTACCCATCTGTCATGTACACAGTGCTGCGGAATGCAGGCAGTACAGGTATGGGATCCCTTATCTGGAAACCCATTATCCAGAAAGCTCTGAATTACTCAATGGCCATCTAACATAGACTCCATTTTATCCAAATAATCCAATTTTTTAAAAGTTATTTCCTTTTTCTCTGTAGTAATTAAACAGTACATTGTACTTAATCCAAACTAAAATATAATTCATCCAAATTGGAAGCAAAACCAGATTATTGGATTTATTTAATGTTTATATGATTTTCTAGTAGACTTTAGGTATGAAGATCCAAATTACAGAAAGATCCATTATCTGGAAACCCCCAGGTCCTGAGCATTATGGATAACAGGCTCCATACCTGTACTGTATTCTTGGGGCTGTGAGCACAGAGACCTGAAGAAATTCATTTATCCAGAAAGTGCAGTGTTAAAAGACCCCTATAAAACATATAGCACAACAACAATATTGTTGCAGTATACATTATGTCCTTAAAGGGGAACTATCGCGAAAATGAAAATGAAATATAAGCTTCATGATACTTAAATAAGAATACAGTCAATTAAAAATTCGGTACCATTTCTGAAATAATCAAGTTTATCTCTACTCTCCGTTTCAGCATCTGTTTCTCCTCATTTTGTCTTCATTCAGGAGTTGGGTGTCAGATGAATGATTCAATATATCTTATAGGCTCCTTTTGCCTAGTATTAGAGTTCACTCTATGAATATCACCAGAAATCCTGTCTCTCTACATGCAGAATTTGTGCAAAAGGCAGTTTTTTGTTAATTTTGTTTGTACTGTAATCAGTTATTTGAGTGAGCTCTAATATATCTTCTAGGAAAGAAAGCCCCCTATAAGATATATTGGATCATTCATCTGACACCCAACTGCTGCATGAAGACAGAATGAAGAGAAACAGATGCTGAGAGAGGCATAGTGAAGATAAACTTGATTATTTTAGAAAAAAATGCAGAATTTTTAGTTGATTGTATTTGAAGGTTTCTTATTTCAGTATGAGGAAGCTGTATTAAATTTTCATTTTCACAATAGTTCCCCTTTTTAAATCATGTATGATTTAAACTTTTTAGAGCTAAATATCTTGCATCTGAAGAAAGGTTTTAAAACATTTTCAATTCATATTAAGCACAAACACCTGAATTTTGATAAACAGGCCTCTTGTACATTTTAAATACTTTCTGTATCACTTCTATTAATTTCCATTTTAATTTCTTTTTAAAACAATGCAATATCATTATTTATTAAGTATTTATAAAGAATCAACATATATCACAGCACTATACAACATAATATTTATCTAATCAGTAAATATGTTTTCATATGAACATGTAGGGTCTCAAATAGAATAAGATTTTTTAATATACATTTTTTCACATAGGAATGGCTTTAGTTCTTGTTTCCCTGTAAAAGCATTTAGTGATTTACACAGAGTAAACCTTGAATTCCATTAGCAGGGTACTGATGTCATTGGTTTTAATGGTGCCACTAACAGTGAAAATAGGAGTAATGCAGAAAGAAAGCACAAAAATGACTTCCAAAGATGGTGGGGGCTTTGTTCTAACTTTCAGCAAAACCACTGGGATTTTTTAATAGTTTTCTGTACTTAAATGTATGCATGTTTTGTGTGCTTTTCTAAAAATGTAAATGGAGAGTTTTCTGCTTTGAATATTGGCAGAGAAGCTAAGTAAACATATACATTGTGTCATTTGCCAAGAGGATGTGAATTAAAAGGGCTAAGTGAATATCATCAGTACCTTGTGGATAGCGTAAGAGCAGAAAACATTTGACAGCAATAACGAAATATGTTGTTCAGATTTGGGATTGCAATAAATCTCAGCACTGTGGGTTCCTGGAATTTATATATAGCACTATTGACTGGCATGGCTGTGAGGCATGATATATTAAATAACATTAGTGGCAGAATAAACTTAAACTCCTGAAAAAGCAGCATTGAGTCCAACCTCAATAATACTCCACTGGTTTGATTGCTTTAGCAGAAATGCTAGCTGTTGCATTGCCAATTTATAAATGGGGCCCACAGAAAGAAATAAGATCAGAACAAATGGAAAGGCAATAAACTAGAAAGGCTTAAAGGAGAACTAAACCCTAAAAATAAATATGGCTAAAAATTACATTGTTTATATACTGAACTCAAAGTTTCAGTTTGTCAATAGAAGCAATGATCCAGGACTAGTATTAATTACTAATCAGTCTTATGTTGTGACATTTATATTCTATGTGTACTGTATATTGTGAGTGGGTTCCTAAGCAGTAAGTAAGTGACAGCAGCACAGAGCATGTGCAGTGAATCAGCAGAAAAGAGGATGGGGAGCTACTGGGGCATCTTTGGAGACACAGATCTTTACTGCTAAAGGGCCGTAGTTGCCTTGGGCTGGTACAAAAGCCCAAAACAGAATGTACAACATTTCTAGTTTACTTTTTTTTTTAGATAAGCTTTAGTTCTCTTTTAAGTAAAATCTCCTGGTAATGTAATGCCATCAAAAGACTAAAATTATTTTTTCGTGCTACTTCAAAATTCTCCTTTTATGTATAATAAAACGTGATGTATAAAAGCAGGTTACATTTCAATGACAAACTGTAAGTTTAGGATGAAGGGTTAATTCAGCCAAATAATGTTTCCACCTAAATGTATTCATTCTCTGTCCCACTTATATAATATGTAGTTTTTGAGACATTTACACAAAAAACCACATGATTTACTTTTATCCATCTACTGCAGTTTAACAGTTCATCATATGCTTCTATACAGTACATCAGAAATACACAGCTGAAATCTGTATATTTTTAGTTCAGGTACATATAGATAAGGGAACATAGTGACACACTCAGCATATACTCATATAATAATAATAATAATATCAAGTGGAGCTGTCAAACTGGAGGCTAGCAAGAATGCCTAGGAGCTCCATGGATGTTTTTCAATAATTTTCACATTATTTGGACTTTATAGTATATGAGATATGTAGTCTGTTATATACAAAATGGACTGTCATATCTACATATTTAATAATTATGTCAACTCAACCCAAGTCAGTAATCCTTAGATCTGTATTGACATGTGATTTTATTCTTTATGCTTTAACAATATACTATTTTAATTGGTTGCTATACTGTGCTGGAGCAAATGTTCATGTCAGTAGATGTGTATATTGTAGGTCCCTAAAGACAAGGATTTTTTTTCTTTGCTAAAGTGAAATATAAAGTGAAATTGCAAATTGCAAAAAAAATAGACATGGCAGCACATATATGTATATCATTAGACATGTATGAAGATGCATATTTAAGACTGAGCCATCAATAAATATACAACTTTTGAATGAAAAAAATGCTCAGAGATGTAGTGTCTGTGGTGCAGTCAGTAAAGTCAGGTCAGCACAAGGATTAAAAACCAACACTCGATGACAACACAGGGAAAGATTATGCGTAGAGAGTGCTCAGTGTCGTGCTTATAGCAATGAACACTGTGTAATGAGAAAGCAGCCTTTGATGTAACCCACATGCACCCCACATTAAAACAGGTGTCAGGCTGAATGCAATCTTGCAATAACTGGTGGTGTAATTGAGCATGGCAATACACTGGTGTTAATAGATTGTGTATCTGTTGTATGTCAATGTACCTGCGCTTCAGAGCCAATACAAGTTTAACACATATATTTTAAAATGTATGTATGTATAACTTTATTTGTAAAGTGCTGTTAAGGAGCCGCAGCACTGTACAATGCATAAAAGTACAATATATATTTATATAAAAGTATACACAGGGAAGACAAAGCACACAATGAATGTATACAGAGCTTTTATCAGAACAAAGAGCTTAAGTGCTATGTGATAAGAGACACAGTGGGAAGGAGGTCCCTGCCCCGTAGAGCTTACAGTCTAAGTGGATGGAAGGCTAACATACAGACACAAATTGGAGATGAAAAAGTGCACAAGGGAAGGCAAAGTACAGTGGGTACAGGACTAGGCTAATGTTTTAGTGCTCCAAAAGGTAAACTCTTAGTTTTTTCTTGAAGAGATTGAGAGAGGATTTCTTACGGAGGAATTTATGGATGGAATTCCAAAGCTGACTAAAACTTACCCTTCTTGTCTGACTGTTAACTTAAAATATTCAGGGAATAGCATGTTTACTAACAAGACAAAGGCTTAGCTCTTTAACTTTATAACTTTGGCATTTTTATTTTGTAAATTAAGCCCCAAAAGAATAGTTTTTTTCTCCAATAAAAATGAATTATGTTGTAGCTGGGATCAAGTACAATGTAGTGTCTTATCATTACAAGGAAAAATAAATGATTTTTATAATGAAGTCTATGTAATAAAATTACCTGGTGGTCTAGTGGTGCGGCGGCGTGGACGGCCGCCACGCCGCCGCACTCCTGTTCCGGTCTCCAGCGTCGGCACCATCTTGGTTCTCTAGGGCGCGCCTCTTAAAGATACAGGCGCACTGGCGCGATTACGCCAGCACGCATTGGCGCACGTTTTGGCGCGAAATTCGAAAGTATTTAAGGCCCATTCTTATTCCCAGCCAGTGCCCGTGATAGAACTTGTTTATAGTGGTTTCCTGAGCCTTGTGCATCTGATCTGAATCTCGTCTGTCTGATTATTCCTGTTTGACCCAGCCTGTATCCTGACTATTCTGAACTCTGTATCCTGACCCTTGCCTGCCTACGACAACTCTTCCTGCTTAACCCCTTGATTGACAACCCGGTTTGACCCTTGCCTGCCTGACGATTCTGATATCTGCCTGCCTCGACTCTGCCTGTCTGACGATTCTCTTGCCTGCTCCATTTGTACCGTGACCTTCGGCCCAAAAGACTCTGCTAACAGCCGTGCCCCTTTGCCAGCCAGAACATCTCGCCTTGCACCCCTCGTTAAGTCCAGGTGGCACCCAAGTAAGCTGAGGGCTCCTCCCGAAGCCCAACGGTGGTTACACTACTGGTGAAGCCGAGCCGATACCAGGGTGCTTATCATTTGTTCTGGTATCGGGTGCCGGTCGTGACAGTATATGGGAGATAGCCTTTTCAGGATAATGCATATACATAGTTACTTGGTTAATGAGGGATTGTGGAGTTTCTGCTTTAGCTCTTTGGCAAAAGCAGTTTAATGTATAAACCAAATAAAAGAAAACTAAACAGAATACATACAGTCCAACTAATGTTTCCTGTGAAAGGCTAAGGAGATGTTTTGCTATTCATTCCACTTAAATTTTTTCCATAAGCAACCATTCCTCTAAGCAAAACAATTTCAAGATGTATCTCAGGAAGTATGGTGAATCCATTTTCCAAACTTTCTTGGATTCTGAGCCAATAATAAGAAAGGAAGCCTTATGTGCGCATTGTTAGCAACTGATCTATCAAACGAAATGTGCAATAATCATTTTCCTTTTAGTCACTTAAAAGAAACTCATAACAAAAAAAGAACTCATTGCTATTGAATTTGACAGTTATAATTATGAATGAAATTTTATTTAGTTTTTTAAATCATACTCCCTTTCGACCATTGAGATCCTTTAACGTACCAAACCAATGCGGGCAACATAGCTGACATGCAGTACATATACATGTGTGCAAAACAGCAATCACTTTCTATGAATGGACATACTCCAATGCACAATTATTTAGCAAGAAGTCGAACAGTCAGCTAGCCTGGTACATAACTTGCAATTCAATTACATTGAACAAATAATGTACAAATAACGTTAATACTATCGCCAGAATGCATAAGTTGTCTGACAAATAATGAATCAAGGCTATCAAACCAGAGCAGGGTATATGAGGTTCCTAAACTGATTTCCAATCCGAGCAACAGTATGCATAAGACTCCTTATGTCATGCAATCGTTACATTCAATTTAATACACTGCACTAATGTAAACGTACCATATCGCCTGAAAAATCATATTTTTCACTTTTAAAATGTTAGAGGAGCTCTCTGGAACAGTAGAAATGAACATACTTTATACTTCACAATGGGTTTTGACAGAAGTACCATTTTGTCAGAATCACTTGGTGAGGTAATAGAAAGAATATTCAAAACTGAAACATTTAAAAACATGGAATGAGTGGGGAAATTGATGATGGATGTAAGAAATGGCAATAAGTGATTCATGCTTAATGGAGCTCTAAAGAAAAATAGGAAAGCAGAATAAAAAAGCCCTACTTTATTTAATTATGTTTATTCTAGCACAGCCCTACCCACCTATAGATATCAAACTACCCACAGACAGTTGCTCTAGCATATGGTTCTGATTCAGGACTGCTAGGAGATAAATTATAAACTCCCAAAGATCTCCAAAATACTAGAGGCATACAATTATTATTTATTACCCTACTTTGTTACTCCACCTTAAATTCTAATTGTGTGTTTTTTTATGTTTCTTTTAAAAATCCTTTAAATAATCACTTAACCATAACCGGCCTGTAAACTTTTTCTACCAGCAATGTAAATCATTTTGCATGTTTAGCTTGGGTTCCAGTCATTTGTAGGATTTTTATGGTTTCTTGGAAGAGGGCCTGCAGTGGGAAATCTCTTTCACCCTACAAATATCATGAGAATTCTTACATTTTCTAACCCCAGAAAATGTGACTGGGTTATAAACCTTAACTAAGATAACACTAAAAGGGTTATTCATCAAAGTCTGATTTTATCTCAACATTTTCTGCTGCAAACTCTGATCAAATCCGCTCAGGGTTTTTTTACACTTATTTATTATTACATATTCCCAAAAATTTGCTTTACAGGGAAAAAAAATCAGATTTTCACAATTTTTTCACATTTTTCATCGGATTTTCATAAAAAAAACTCTGATTTCTTATGATTTTTGCCCGAAAACGTTGAAAGCTTCGGGATATTTCACGGAACCCAGTACATATCGAAAAAACCATTGGGACTTCTCCCATTAACTTACATGTAACCTCGACAGGTGTGAGATGCCGGTTTTCTGATTCTGACTTTTCCATCCTCTGGGTTTAATAAATTCAGAAAAAAATTATGATTTTTAAGTCTTATTTTATTTTAAAAATAAGAATTTTTCGTTCAGTTTTCTGAATCATTTATGCAAATAGAATCCATTTAACCTCCACAGTCAATCACGTACATCAATGAAAAACAAACAGACCTTCCAGAGGTCTATAGTAGTAGGTAAAATGACATAGTAACTTGTACATGTATCATAAAGTCAAGAATCAAATAAAAATAAAAACGAAAGAGTAAACATATAAAGAAAGATTATGTGCTCTGATCTAGTACGGAATAAAGAAAACATATTTCCATAGGTCAAAATCGATTACAGGAGATATGAAGCCAACAGCCGGTTAGTATGTTGAATCCTGGGGGGCGATCCTGAAACCGTTACATTCCCATGAAGTGTGTTATGAATATAATGAGAAGTTTCCCTCAATAGTGGGTTATCTCTAAGAGTTTCCAAATCATACCATGTGGTATTTTGAAAAGTATATATGGTGAGATATTTAAGTGGATGTGGGAGGCTATTGATATAAGTGCTCCAAACAGAGAAGAACTTGTCAACCTGTTGTTCTTTTTTGGCGGTAGCTTCAAGCCAATCCATATGGAAAATGTAGTGAAGCTTTTGTTTAGCCAGTGTAAGAGACGGGATGTCCATAGAGAGCCATTGGTGTAAAATTGCCTTCCTGGACGCTGCTGCCAACCTAGATGCTAAGTGTTTGTCTTCTCTGGTTAAATTAATATATTGTGTCACCGAGCTGAACATTGCCCATTCTACAGTGGGCTGAATCAGTTTATCAGTTAACTGCGTCCAGTAAGAGGAGACATCCTGCCAAAAGTCCATAATTTTAGGACAAAACCAGAACATGTGTAAAAGGTCTGCTTTGGGGGCTTGGCATCGAGTACACCCATCCTAAGGGAGATTGCCCATTTTATAACGTCTTTCGGGAGTGAGATGTGAATTATAGAGGATCTGTATGGTCATTTCTTGATAGCGACTGACTGGAAGCAATTTCAACATTCCGACATGAAATTTCAAGATTTCCGTGGAGCTTAAATGGGGCATGGATAGTGTCCATTTAAACAAAGAGTCTCCAGCTGAGCCTGTATCGACATTAGTGCGAATTACGCTATATATTTGGGAGGTAGAACGATATGTATGTCGGTTCTTCCAGAGAGTGTCTACCACCTGACCAAAACCTTTACCTCTTTTAACTTGGATGACATGTCTAGCAAAATGTAATATTTGCATACTGAGAAATGGATATGGTGTTGTAAATGGAAATTTTTCATGTAGGTCCGCCAGAGATAATAAGTCTAAACTATATTTAAATAGGTCACCCACATTGTATAGACCATTATGTTTCCAAGCCTGTAAAATTGGATTCGATATGCCAATGGGGAAGTTCGGATTACCAAGCCAGGTAAAATACGGTGAATGTTGTTGGGATAGTTGGGATTTTAATCGGAGGGAACGCCAGGTCTTATAAGTATGTGGTATCTGGTGTTGATCCAGATCAACAGTAGTAAACCAGTTTCGGTCCATGAGCCAGTTTCCAGTGTATCGCAAAAGAGCAGCCTCATTATATTCTTTTATATTTAGTTAGTTGACCCCCCCCCCCAATGTTTTGGGTAAATGTAATTTATAAAGACTAATCCTGGAGCATTCTGCCAAATAAATGTACGTAGTATTTTCTGTAAACGCATCAAGTCTGATTTTTTTATACAGTATGGCAACATTTTAGTAGGATATAAAAGTTTAGTGAATAGAATCATTTTAATAAAGTAGATTCTGCCAAGAAAAGTCAAATTAATATGCTTCCATTGCACTGTTTCTTGATGTATCTTGTCTATGATAGCACGAATATTTAACTGATAAGTATCCTCATGGTGTCTTGGGATTTTGATACCTAGATATTTAATAAATTGGTTGGCCTTCTTAAAGGGGAAAGCTGGAGGCCAAGTTTGTTGTGTCGAGTCCTGTAACAATAATGCTTCTGATTTATCTGCGTTAATTTTGAAGCCAGCTATGCGGCCGAATCTATGAATTATAGAGATTATAGGTGGAACCTCTAATCGAGGATTCCGTATAAAAAGTAGTACGTCATCCGCAAAGGCTATAACTTTCAATTGCGTTTGGTTAATTAAGATCCCAGGTAATCTTGTGTCTTTTAAAAAGTGACGTAGAAGAGGATCTAATGCCAAATTAAAAAGCAGGGGAGAGAGTGGGCATCCCTGCCTTGTCCCTCTATTACAGTGAATCCATCGGAATTTGAGTTGTTAACCGTAACAAAAGTGCGTGGATTTGAGTACTGGTTATTGAATAAATTGAGCATATGTATGCCAAAGTGTTGGAATTTTAATAAGCTTTTAATATGAGCATGTGAGATCCTATTGAAGGCCTTATCTGCGTCTAAGTTTAACAGCATTCCTTGATTTCTTTTATCTAGGTTACTACGATATATCACCGTCAAAAGTTGTCGGATAGACTTTACCGGTTGTCGACGTTTGAGGAAACCTACTTGGTGTTCGGTGAGTATTTTAGGCAAAATTAATTGTAGTCTGTCCGCCATAATTTTCGTTAACAGTTTCAGGTCTTGGTTAAGGAGCAAGATTGGCCTGTAAGATGTTTGGTCAGTTGGATCTCTCCCTTCTTTCGGAATAAAAATGATCCTCGCAATATTCACTTCACACCATAGCGGGGAGCCCTGCAAAGTTTCATTATACAATTTAGTTAAGATGGGGGAAATCTCATTTACTAGTAATTTATAATATTCTGCGGTGAAGCCATCAGGGCCCAGCGTTTTATTAGTTTTCAATTGTTTAATCGCCTGTGTAATTTCCTCTTTTGTTATAGGGGCGTCAAGGATTTCCCTGTCTTGGACCGACAATTTTTGGAGGCCAGCTTCCTGAATAAACTGGAGTCCATCAGTTGGGTCATCTGAAGGAACATCATATAAGGTTCTAAAATGGGACGTCATAATATCTTTTATTTGGGTGGGGTCTTTAATCCAACCTTGTGGTGATTTTAGTTTTTGTATAAAGTAATTTGCGGTTTGTTTAGTAGCTATTTTTGCCAAAAGTTTCCCGGATTTATTTCCCCACCTATAAAAGAGATTCGCTGTATGGGATAATGAGCTATGTATTTTTTCTGTTAATAAAGTATCAAATAATTGTTTGGTCTCTTTGTATTTATTTTTGTCCTCGGAGAGATTGGATAATTTGAAAGCTGCATAATGTTGAGTCAGTTGTTGCTGTAAAATAGTGTATTTGTCAAAATAAATTTTCCTCTTTTTAATCAGGCAAGAAATAATATGTCCCCTCAGGACGGGTTTCGATGCCGCCCAAAGCAGAGATGAGTCATCTCAGTGTTCAATATTTTCGTCAACGTAATTGGCCCAACAAGACTTTAAAAATAGAGAGAAATCAGCATTTGACGTTAAATATGCCGGAAATCTCCAATTGGAGGAGCGCGGTATGGGTCGTGATAATTTTAGTTGCATTGAAATTAGGGCATGGTCAGATATATCTATAGCGGATATTGTAGCCGCAGTAAGGTGAGGCAACAGCGTCCGTGAGACAAAGAAGTAATCTATCCTAGAATGAGTGCCATGAACTCCCGAATAAAAGGTATAATCCTTGGTAGTTGGGTTTAGGTGTCTGTATGTATCATAAAGCTGTAAGAGCTCACAAAGTGTGTGTAAAGGCCTCGATTTCATGTTGGTGTGCAAGGTGGATTTACCAGATTTGCATCACCGCCTAGGATAAGGTTGGTCGCCCCCCAAGAGTCAAGTTTCTGCAAAACGTCTGTAAAGAAAAATGTATTATCGGTGTTAGGAGCATAAATATTAACAATGGTATATATCACATTTGAATCTCTATGTCTGCTATTAAATACCGACCCCTCTTGTCACTAAAGGTTTTCAGAACGAACATTGTATAGATTTATTGAGTACTATCGCAACCCCCCTAGATTTGGTTCTATAAGACGCTGTTAACACTGTGTGAATCCAGCGCGCTTTAAGGGATGAGCTATCTTGAGATTTCCAGTGAGTCTCCTGTAGCAATATGTCAGCTTTTTCTTTATGCAGGCAGTCTAGCACCTTCCGTCTTTTCATTGGGGTGTTAAACCCGCCCACATTCCAGGAGATGGTCTTTAAGAGTGTAATCGAATGTACAGGTTGTTTGTAGTTACATTTGCTTCCGCCATGAATAATTACCCTATGCCTTTCTTTTGGCGGAGAATCAGAATGTGGTGGTAGTGATTGGGGGGTTCTGTCCCAGCGAGCAGAACCCAACCCAAATTTGTGTGACCTAAGGAAAATATGATCCCAGAAAATGTGGGATCCTATATCAGAATTCAGAGCCAGAAATATAGTAAATAAGTGTAACCGAAATAATGATATGCAAAAGAAATCAAAATAATATGTCAACTGTGACATCTATGTAACATATTTAGTACCCATTGAATATATAGAGCAAATTAACAAAACAGTGTTAACCTAGAGTAACAGTAATGAAAAAAAAATAAGAACATGACTTATCAAAACCCATAGGTAGTGGAACCACAAATTCCAGGAGAAATATAGGTCCAACTTTTCCGTCAGTTCCGAATCATTTATCAAAGAAGTAGTCAGGTGTCTTGATCTTGTGATTCAGAAGTAGACGGAAGTGTTTTACAGTAGGACATGGCTTGTACAGGATCCTCGAAGAACGTTGGTCGGCCATCAATTTTATTTATGATTTTAAGCTTGGCAGGGAACAACAAAGCAAACTTGTGTCCTGATGAAAAAAGCAGTTTGAAAATGGGGTTGAATTCCTTCCGTTTCGAGGCCACTGAGGCAGAAAAATCCTGAAACAGGAGTAATTTGTGGTTATTGAAATAAAGATTTTTGGTCTTCCTATAGGCTGCAAGAATGTTCATTTTATCAGCAAAGTTAAGAAGCTTGAATATGACCTGTCTAGGTCTGGTAGCATCTTTAGCAGGGGGAGGTCCGATCCGGTAAAAACGTTCTATTTGGTATGTTAAAGTGGACTGGTCCATATGTAGCAGTTCTGGTAACTTAGTAGTCAAGAGAAGTTCCAAGTCAGGTCCTTTTACAGACTCTGGAATTCCAACTACGCGTAGATTGTTTCTCCTGCTCCGATTCTCTAAGTCGTCAACTTTCTCCGCTAGGATTGTAATTTCACGTTGTTGTGTTTTCAGAGTTGTTTGAGCTTTGTCTAAGGTGTCCTCCAGATCTGAAATTCACTGTTCAGCGTCTGTTATCTTCTGTGATTGTGTAGTAAGTTGTTGCAAGATCTCCATAACCGACTCTTTGATTCCTCCAGTTTTTGATCTAGTAAGGGCCCCAGAGCTGAGAGAAGTTCCTGAGTTTGGATTTGTAAGGTGGAAGGAGGACTCGTGGGCTCCACATCAGGAGAGGTGGAAGAGGCATCTTTTTTGCTCTCTTTGGGTTTGGCCTTAGCAGTTTTCGGTGGCATGGTCGGATTCTGACCCAAATATTTTTCCATAGTATTATAAACAAATTATGAAAACCGTGGCGTGGTACAGCAGAGTCCAACACTGATGGTTAGATCGGTATCCCCCTCGTAAAATGCAGACAAGGTTATCACATCTTGCAGACAAAGAAGTTAGTTGGTGGGTAGGATAACAGGTATCAGTTTATTCACATGATATAGTGAGGTGGCAAGGATAAGTCCAAGAGAATATTCGCCTTTTTTCAATCTTATAGAAGTGGCATCCAAAAGCACGCACAGTATGAGGCAAACAAGTGCAAGGTATGGGTATAGGCCTGTATTGCAGAAATAGCCGTGTCCAAGGTAGGCAGCGTGACGCAGCCAACACTAAAAAGAATAAGGCTGGTGCCTGTAGCCAGTATGGTGTCTCACCCAATAACTCTGTTTAATATGGAGTAGTGCCGTAAGCCTCCCAGATCAGCAGATGAGAGAAATAACAGGGAACACGGGGGGTTAGGCTTGTAGGGCAAATAGAATTGCAGTGGGGCAGTATGCTACTAGTTTGTGGGTATAACACCCTATAAGCAGTCAATAGTGCGACTCCGTGTCAGTCCCCTTTCCCCACAGCATTTACTGTAGAAACGCGGGTAGAGTGTAGCCCGCTCCTGTATGCGGATGCAGCCACGTGGCGAAGGCCCAGACACAAGTGCCGCTGGTTATAGCTGTGTGCGCAATGCGTGTATAACAGTACCGGGGCGCCAGAAGGGATTCTGTCCTCCCGCGACCAACTCCACTGCCCCTAAAATATCACCTGTCTCAGTGACTATCCAGCCAGAGTCAGACACCGCCGGAGTGGTATGTTTATGGGGTGCGTGCGTCAGTCCGGGTCCGCGGTTTTGGTTGTGCTGCTGTCCGGGGTGAGGGGAAGCCGGCACTTGGAGTATGGCACTTCACCCCTCAGATATCCGAGTACCAGGCGCAAAATACTAGCTCGATTTGGATAAGCTGTAAAAGGTGGCAAGCTTGTTATCGGAGCGTTGGTTATGGAGCTTAGTAAAATGCGGCCATCTTATGGGTTCGCCCCCCGGAAGTCCAAGTATAGGATTTTTAAAATTGACAGACAGATGACAGCCCTGCTATTTGGAAATTAAAAAAATGTTTCTGGCCCAAAAAAGTAAAAAAAAATAAAGCATTTAGTAGATCCATACTGTTGGGAAGAGCTCAAATGTTGCAAAATAAAGTTGCAAAAGATTTACCAGCAAGTGAAGAGGTCTTTGGGCCTAATTTCATGCTGTCTCTATAGTGTATACACAGAAGTGATATTTTTTGCTTGTTTTAATGTGTGCTTACAGGGGAACTAAAGTCTAAAATAGAATAATGCTATAAATTCTGTATTTTGCCTAATTAAACAGATGATTTATGCTTTCAAAATTGGCCACAGGGGGTCACCATCTTGTAACTTTGTTCTCTGCAAGACCATGCACCTGCTCAGTGTGGTCTGGGCTGCTGCTTAAGAAGTCTCATAAATTATCAAAACAGCACAAGTCAAATAATATCTGCCAGAAACCAATACAGCAAGATTAATAATCAGAATATGCAGACTGTACTTGGTCCTGGTTGTCATGTAATCTAATGTGGATTTTATAGTTTTTGTATTGTTTAAAGTGGACCTGTCACCCAGAAATAAAAATCTGTATAATAAAAGTCCTTTTCAAATTAAACATGAAATCCAAATTCTTTTTTTTATTAATGTATTCATAGCTGTTCTAAACTTGTTTAAAAATCTCAGCTGTCAATCAAATATTGCCTGCCCCTCCTCTATGCCTAGGCATAGAGGCGGGGCAGGCCATTACTTTCACTTTCCATTCAGCACTTACTACATGTCACTGCTCTCCCCACATTCCACTAGCTCTCTTAACAATTAATTGTGTAACCAGTGCATTTGAATCAACATCAGGTCCCTCATTCTGGTGCACAAACAAGATTTTGAGATGATACAAGACTTGTCTTAATAACAGTGTCCACAAAATGGCTCCTGCCGGCTTGTTAAAATTATTAAATCCCAGACTGATGGAAACAAGATTCAAATACTTTATACAGTGTAATTAAAGTTTATTTTGCTTGACTAATGTGATAAAATAGGATTCGGAATATTTTTTTCAGGTGACGGGTCCCCTTTAATACAAACTTTCTCTAAATTTGCAGAACCAGTGTTGCAGCAAAATAATCCTCCAAATAGAATCCCAGCTTATCTGTTTAAATCTGGCTCCATGATCTTAGTTCCTGCAGCTAGAGTTGGAAACAGAGGATGTAAAGGCAAAAATAAAATCACATTTTTTCTTTATTAAATGAAAAAACCTGTCCCCAATAATAAATCTGTACCGTTTTTATAAGAAACCTGACTGTATGCAGTGAAATTCCCCCTTCATTAGCTTGCTCTGACTATTTTTCATAAAAGAAAGTAAAAATGGGATTTTATTTTTTCGATTTTCCATTCCCTTAACTTAAACTGTCTCACGGTGGTGGTGGCTCATGCTGCAACTGCACGACTATATCCCCATAACTGTTTGTAGCCAAGTTACAAATGCTGTTTCTGGATTCCGCTAACCCGACTATTTAGCGGGATATTGTTTAACTATACTCCTATATTGAAGCAGGCTTTAGCTGCAATGCAGCAGCTGCTCTAAGTGGCTGATTGTCTTTGGTTTTGCACTAATTAGGTTCAAGATCAGAAAGAAATATCTCTCAGTATGTCCCCAATGAAGCCTCCAAGCTTAGTGATCTTCCCAACAATCTTTTATACATATATCATGCCGTTTTGCAGACCTAACAATAGCACCTTGACATTGGAAGATGTTGTTTATTTATTTATTTATTATTTATTTATTCTTGGTAAGAAATATGTTCATATTGTTGAACATATTATTTGGACAAAATTAAATCTCTTTATACATTTGTTTTGAAATGATATACAGTACGCTATTCTTTGGTAAACACCAAAACATGAATAGCATGTTTGGGTGCCTGCCAATCCTCTTGATCCACATTGTCAAAAGCACTCCGACCCCCCCCCCCCAGCTAGAGCACTGCTAATTCAACACAATGAAGTCAGAATTCATGTAAAGCCTGACATATTATGCTATTATTCTGTAACCTTATCAGATACTGGTACAAAATGTACAGCTATTGTTACATTATCCCTGCAACATATCTTGTCTGTGTTGAAAGGGAAGTAACTTTTTTGTTATTGATATATATTGTGGTTTCTTCTGTTTTATCTGACTTTCAATCCAGATTAGCATTATATCACAAATATTACCTTAATGGGTAGGGAAAGCCAAAAAACAATTAGCACATTGTCTAATTGTACATGATATAACATGCACATACAGCCATTAGAAAATTGCTATTCTGCTGCCAATAACAGTGATTTTTCCAAATACTTGCTTATCTCTCCCACTCTGTTAGGTTGGTGTTCCCCTTGCAGTCAGGATGGGTATGACCATATTTCTTGGCACTGTTAGACTGGCTGCCAAAAGTAGCAAGGAATTAGCAAGAACACCTACTGCTGTACTATTGGCTGGTGTTCTGAGTATTGCCAAAGGCCATCCTGAGAACACGAGAACAGAGACTTAAAAGAAGCAGGAAATACAAAAGCATTTGTTGTGCAAATATACTCCATTCACTAAAGATACTTATGTCTAAATCATTTCTTATACCTCCACATAGTTGTGCTCAGCTCCACTGCCTACACCCCACTTCCCATTCTGAATTAAGCACAAGTGCATATATTGACACAGGGGAGCCTTACAGCAGTTTACAGTAAACTTAGAGCACTTGCATCTATCGACTCATGTGCAGCTGTCTTTTTGAAACTGAGTGCCTGAAAAGACATCCTGACATGGATTTTCAGTACAATTGTGTCTGATTCCTGTGAAATATTCATGCAATTGCGCTTTTTAATGAATCACCTGCAACTGCATAGCCACCTGGTGCTCACAGTTGCAAGAAATGCTGTATTGTGGATAGAAAAATGGTGATTTGCAACCAAAATTGCACTTTGCACACTATGCTTGCTCTTATAAATGAATCCTAGCAGTTTCCCCGGCATCAGTAATAGGCACAGGTGCCCAGTTCTCTACAGGACGTAGGACAGATGCAGTGGTGCTGAGCGCAACTATGCAGAAGTTCAAGGATCCGTTTTGGATGTACAGTAAGTACCTTTTAATGAATGGCATTGATTCATTCAACCACTACGTCCATTTATGTGCAACTGCAATCAGTGTTGTCTTAATGAGCACCATAGTTAATTATAGAGAAAATAAATACCAGTAGTTTCAACAGGTATACTGTATATGTATATGTTTTGTTATTTTTCATTTTGTCAGTAAATTGTGGTTATAGACATAATCACAGACATTTTTAAAAACCATTTATCAGTAATGGTAAGAGTATTCAAAAACTGTTTATTACATCAAGAAATAAATATATACCTATTCATATCTCAAATCAATGTGACCATAAATATAATTTTTAATAAATAATCTCAAACCTTATTTGTGTGTGTCTCATAATTTAGTGTATTTAAGTTATTTCTTCCATGCTCTCATTACATTACAAAGTGCCTTTTACAGCTGTTAATGATTGTCAGGTCAGTTCAACTGACTGTTGGCTCAATAGAGTACAAGTGGAAGGGGTACTAATTATATAACATTGAATTGTGTTGGACTTGTGTCCATCTCCCCATCAACAGAACATTAGTAAATTAGGCATATCCTCATAGTTTTGGGCTTTGCGGAAATTTCAGAACTCATAAAACCATGCCCTTTGGCTTCAACACAAAAGTTTATCCATTTATTTGTTGAAATTAATGTAAATTTAGACATTCATAAAACTAAGGCCTGAATATTATTAAATGCCCGATTTATATTTGAATACTTTACGGCATAGTAAATATTTGACACAATACACAAGTTGATAGGCTCCAATAAATATTGACTTTGGTAGATATGCAATTATTTATGGAGAGAAAAAGTAAAATTAAAATAAAGACAGAGATGTACAGACACATTGTGATGTAAAAATTCCCTTGAAGTTCAATCAGTGAGTGTGTCTTACTGTCTTAGTCAATTTTGGCTTTTAAGATTATGTATGTGGCACACAGTTTGCAATGTTTGTGCTGAAATAATATTTTACTTTTTCTATAAAAAAGGTATGGTGTAGGGTGTATTTTATTCTGAATACATGTGAAGTAAATGGAAATTAAGCTATTGGCAATCAAGTAATTTGCCATAAACACCTCATAATTTGGCACTTTCTACATAAAGTAGTGGTTATGTAAGTGTCAGTCTGTTCTTGAAAAATTAAAGACAATTTTTTGTTTACAGATTGAAAACCCAGAACATATTAGTGAACTATGTTGATACAGAAAGAATTTAGAGCCAAAATCCATTATGGGAGTAATAATTGTGCTTACAATTCTCTCTCTCTCTCTCTCTCTCTCTCTCTCTCTCACAGTGAGTGCTTTCAAGATTTATTTCATGCACTCTACTTTTCTCTAAGGAAAGTACATTTTATACAGTATTTTAAATGAATGGAACCTCTTCAACTGGCCAATGGTCTGCTTAAAGTATGCAATGAAAAATGCTCAAGCTAGTAGGAAAAAATATTTATTCTTTCACATGCAAATACTCCAATTACACAATACTGCAAAGATATGTACAAAAATGGATTTGATCAGAAAAGTTACTGTATATAGTTACATGATCATATTTGGGTTTAAAAAAGTCCTTCAAATTTAGCACATATATTTATATATACATAATGGTACCAGACTTATCAATGCACTCATACAGTATATACATATACACAAATATATAAAAATTATATATACATTATATATATTATATATACAGGATTTTCAAATACTTATACTAAACTATGAGATCGCTATAGTCATGGATATTATACTTGTATATTTATGGATACTATGCATGCATTAATAGAATCTGGCATCACAACATCACCCAGCAGGGCATTCCACATCCTCAATGTGTTCACTGAGAAGAACCCATTGTTCCATTGTTCTTCTCATTTAGGAAGCCTCCAACACATTATATTTAGTGTAAATCTAACTTGTGTGTTATTTCAGCATCTCAGACCTGTCGATGTTGCATATAAGTCAATGGGAGAAGTCCCAATGATTCTTCGATGTGCGGTGGGTTTCGTGCAATACCCCGATAACAAAAATTGTTAAATTCGTGAAAATGAGATGAAAAGATCAGAAAAAAATCATGAAAATCTGATTTTTTTTACCGCAAACCTAATTTTCGGGAAAATGTAATAATAAACAAGCGTAAAAAACCCAAGCAGATTTGATCCGAGTTTGTAGCAGAAAATATTGAGATAAATTTGGACTTTGATAAATAGTATTTTTAACAAAAATACATACAGTACTTAAATATACCAAATTTAGGGTCATAAAAAAATTATTTAAAAAGCAAAGGGCCAAGGACAGATCTCTGCATCATCTACTAACAATACTTTACAATAACACAGGTCCAATTAAGAAAATGTTGCATTTACCACCACTCTTTATCATCTCTCTGACAACCAGTTTTCTATCCAAGTATAAATATTATGTTCCAAACCAATTTTCCCATATTGAATCAGTAACTTTTTATTTAGTACTACTTGAAATGCTTCAGCAGAATCAAAGTTGATCTCAGCAACTGCCACAACAATGTCGAGTTTTCTGCTCATCTCCTCATAGAAAGCAGTTAAAATTGTTTTCAAATTAAGAGCATGATCTATTTTAGATTAAAACCACTACATGAGGTCTGTAGCTTTCAGACCAATACTAGGATCCTTTTTTGAATGATAGAACCACACTAGCAATTTGCAAATTTCTCAGCACCATGCCAGACATCAAAGGATCCTGGAAAATAAAGTCAACTGGTTTGAAAATCACAGAGCTTTTAGTATCCTGGCATGAATACCATCAGGCCCTGTACTCTTGTTTACTGTTGCATGTTTTAAACTTCCTCCAGAGTAAATTAGGCATCAATAGTTACATTAATTTGATAGGATCTATTAAAAATTATTAATTTATTACCTTCCTCATTTATTATATCCTCAATTGTGCAAACAGACAAAAAAATAACAACTTACAATTTCTGCTTTATCCCTGCTCTCATCAACCAATTTACAGTAACTGGTTGAGATACTAAAGGTCCCACCAATTCTAGCTTCTTCTCTTTACTGTTTAGATATACATTAAAAATGCTGTTCTAAGTTCAGGTCTATTTTACTCCTTGATGCAATGCCCTTTTTATTCTCTGCGTTAGCTTGTCTGAGTCAGCAGTCCCAGCTAACTCGAATGCCTTAAATGCACATTTCATTCTTACTAAACCACACCACTAATCTATTAAACTTAAATGGTTTTACTTTGCTACTGTATGTCTTTCCTTGCTTGCAAGTGGAAAATACTGACAGGTATGTTTGCTACCTTGTGAAAAGCCTTTCTAATGTAACACTGCAGAAATGCCGTAATACTGCCCTCAGTGCTATCCTTGGTAATCTGCACATGCACAGTCTCTCCAAAATTCCATGTTATGACCCTAAAGGACTCATCAGGAACCTGCACGGCAGTCTGCCCTACAATTCAGTGCCCTTCCTCTCTTTGCTTATGCTATATCTTGCTTGACCTTGATTTATTGTACCCAGAGGCTGCTAAAAGTCTGAATCTGAAAATACTCCATCTCCTGTAGAAGTCAACGGCAAAGGTCCCATTTAAAATTTGAAGATATCATGGTCTGCTCTGAGTTTCAGCCAAGAATCCAAAGAAATTGGGGGTTTTGATCGATTTCATGAAAAATGTGAGCATTTCGGACATAAAATCTGAAAAATTTGGGGGAATTTTTTTCTGAACAGATTTTATCAAGTTTAAGATAAATAAGGTCAAATCGTGGATTCTAGTTTGGTCTGACTTTTTTACTTAAAAAATCAGAAAAAATCGGATTTTGATAAACAACCCACTGAGTATGACATGGAGTTTCCATTCATGTTAATTACAGGGGTATAGATGGGTATTGGGGATATGTAAAATTTGCTTTTGAATCCAAAGTTAAGCCACATCATGCATGGCAAGGTCAAAACATCAGCACTAGACAATCACCTGTTAATGGCACTTGCAGGAGCACGGTAAAATGAAATAACACCTATAAATTCACACTTAAAAACTACTTTACTATCCTCATGAATCTCCACATTGCTAGGAAAGTCCTGGCTTGACTACCCATTCTCTACCTCAATGGGTGTCATCTAATCAGTGTCGGACTGGCCCACCGGGATACCAGGAAAACTCCCGGTGGGCCCAGGTGTCAGTGGGCCCTTTAGATTCTAACTATGTGGCCAATTTCAGGGTTATTCCTTATTTCTTTTTGGGAAAAAATGTTTAATAATGGAAGAATAGACTAAAAAAATATAAAAGACTAGGAGAATAAAGATGTTGAGTGAGGAAAGGAGGAATATTTAGTTTGGAAAGTGGGCCCATGGTCTAAGGTTTTCTGGTGGGCCCCTGGCATCCCAGTCCGACACTGCATCTAATAGACTGTTTGTCTTTTCTACCCATGTGCAGGCAAGATCCTACCCATATGCCAATCAAAAAATGCATGTGATAGTTGGAGAACGTTATTGAAAAGACACCTACATCTGTCAAACCATGACACAAACACATATTTATATATACATTGCAAATAATATTACCAATAAGCAAGTGCAATTGTGTAGCTACATATTTGTTCTGTAATCCATATACTAGTTTCTATTTTCCCTTTCATCCTCTGCGGTTCCTCAAGTGGCTTCCTGTTAACTGAATGATCTCAACCCATGTTATTTTATTAGGTAACGTCTGCAGTAAAATGACAAGCTGCATTTGAGCCGAGATGCCTGTTACTGTGTCGTGCTCGGCAGCTGCTCAAACAAAAAGGGTGCCTCAGCAATGCTATTTTCTTATGTGTGTGTGTGTGTGGTAGCCACCCATTGTGATGCCATACTAGGTCCTGTGCATATAGCCACTTTTTCAGCAAATGGATCTTAAATGATTACAGGCTACAGCCAGTTGTAAATACACAAGCAGCTGAAGGTGTGTCTTTGTATAGGATCATATACTTGAAAAAAAGGTAAAGCTGGTGAGTAAGTTATATATTTATTATATGAATGAATGAAAATGTGCTAATTATTAATTTCTACAGACATAACTAATTTGTTACTTGGTTTAAATAATAACATGCCATATTTTCTTTTAAAATTTTGAAGAGTGCAAAAGATTGCACAGTTTAATTTTTACATTAATTGTGGCCAGCTACACATTACTAGATAATATGAACTTACAGTGGGGAGAATATTTAAGTTTTTCTAAAAGATTTCTTAGAATGTTCACTGTTATTTACACAGTATGGGTATTTATTATCACTGTAAGAAAGCCCAATAAGGAATAAAAAGAACAGAATTGTAGCATATAAAAATAGCAATGAGTGCTGGGATTCAGCTGCATTGTTTTGGAGGTTTTTTTTGTAATGTTCAATTGCAAACAGGCTACAGCCTTCTATGGGGTATATTTATCAAAGAGTGAAATAGTGAAGTTCCGCCACTAGAGTGAAATTCCGCCACTCTCCATTAATTTCTATGGGATTTTTATAGGCGTATTTATCAAAGGGTTAACTTTCACTTTCACCCATTGATAAATATGCCTTTCAAAATCCCATAGAAATGAATTGAGAGCTGCGGAATTTCACTCTAGTGGCGGAACTTCACTCTTTGATAAATTTTACCCCAATGAGCAATACACGCCAGTACATAGGGGCAAAAAAAAAAGATCAATAAGAGTCGGCTTCTGCATGTTTGGGAATTCCATTGCATCAGTTAAATTTGTCATTACTTAAGAAAAACATTTTATAGCCAACCTGGAGTTTCCCATTTGGTATATCAGTGATCAGGCTAAGAGAAAAAGCACATGCATTAGATAACATTCTATATATATTTTTAATACTAACACAGCAGGGCCGATTCACTAGCTTCGAGTGAAGGATTCGAAGTAAAAAAACTTTGAATTTTGAAGTGTTTTTTGGGCTACTTCGACCATCGAATGGGCTACTTCGACCTGACTACGACTTCGACTTCGAATCGAAGGATTCGAACTAAAAATCGTTCGACTGTTCGACCATTCGATAATCAAAGTACTTTCTCTTTAAAAAAAACTTTGACCCCCTAGTTCGCCATCTAAAACCTACCGAACTCAATGATAGCCTATGGGGATGGTCCCCATAGGCTTTCCTAAGTTTTTTTGATCGAAGGATATTCCTTCGATTGTTGGATTAAAATCCTTCGAATCGAACGATTCGAAGGATTTAATCGTTCGATCAAAGGAATAATCCTTTGATTGTTCGATCGTACTATCTGCGCTAAATCCTTCGACTTCGATATTCGAAGTCGAAGGATTTTAATTCCCAGTCGAATATCGAGGGTTAATTAACCCTCGATATTCGACCCTTGGTGAATCGGACCCAGCATGTTTATCTGCTTTAGAGCATTCTGTCCTATACATATCTACTTGTCAAAGCTAAACCTGCATCAGACTTCTTAGCTGATAGGAACCAGACTACAAATAATCTACAGAGGGGAATTATACCCAAACCCAAACCTGAACATATTACTAATATCACCATGTAAAATACCAGCTAGTGCATAGGTTTAACAAAGATAATATGTGGGCAAAATGTAGGGTCACAAAAAAGGATGGAGTTGAGAGCTCATTAGGTAAACTTCTGGAAATGTTAATAACCAAATACCAAAATGAAGGACCTCATTTGTCAAAAAGCCTGGAAGGTTATAGTATTCACAAGTGTTAAGTGACTGTTGAATTTACCAATCACAAGATGAGAAGCATGCATTTTCAGACTTTTAACCCAGCTCATGCTACTAGAGATCAGTAGGAACTATAACTAAACTGCATCTGTCCAAATCCTTTGTAGATCACTGCAGTACTGAATGAAAACCTTGTCTACTGGAATCATACCAAGCATATCTGTATGTTATATGAGAACAACACTACGCAATAAGTACATTAATTAATTTCTGAGAACTTTCTCTATAGAAGTCAGAGAATGACATAGTGCATAGTAATATAACAGGTATGAGATCCAGAAACCAATTATCCAGAAATCTCCATATTATGGGAAGGCCTTCTCCCATAAACTCCATTTTAATAAAATAATTCAAACTTTTAAAAAATATTTTCTTTTTCTCTGTATAAATAAAACAGTACCATGTACTTCATCCCCGTTAGCCATCATATTGTTAAATCTTTTTCCCATGCATGTAATTTGCATCTGGGAGTAATGTTAATGCTCCGCACTGCTGCTAAATTATACCATTTAGAAATTATTTTTATTGCATAATGAAATAAAATATGATATGTATACATTGCTTACACCTTTTCAGTGGTTGCAAAGTTATATGCTAATATAATAGCAATTAAAAGCAGTATTTGTTTATTCCTTTCTCTTCTCTGAGACAGTTTCCCCCACGTCTTTTAATCAGTTGGCTTGCAACAACATTACAGGAGACAGAGCCATGAGTGCAGACAACATAAAAAGTCAAAGAGATACTGGTTTTAATAGTCAAAACATTCACAATTACTTTAAAACTGTTAAAATGTTTACATTATTTTACAACCGGATGTTGCTTAAAATTATATTTTCTGTCAAAATGTTTTTGGACAGCGGGAAATTAAAAACCAGATTATCTCAAGGCTACATTTTTGACATTCTAGAAACACTAAAGGAATGCACTCTGGATGGAATGGACAACTTTTTGTGAACACAAAGACAACGTTATTTTGTTTAAATTAGTGTTTTAGTATTTGAATAAAATACCTCCCAACGTGCGAGAACTTAAAAGAATGTCTACTAACTTTATGAAAAAGAGCATGGCAGGTGCTTCAGGATTTTTATGGGATGCCTATTCTCTTTTGTTTTAAAGAAAAAAGAAAATATGGTTTGTTTTACCACTTTATCCACAAAAACAGGCATTTTTATGAAGCCAAGACCCTAAATCTCATTTTCAGTTTACTAAATGTACAGTAATTATAAAATGGAATGTGAGAGCAGCAAGTCAGACAGCAGATGCTAGCACTGGAAGGACAAAACATTTAAGGATGCCTGCTATTACTATTCTTTTCCATGGTGGAAGAAAAGTCAAGATTGGCAGTGGTTTTGTGGAGTGATTTAAAAACATATGAATCTGCCAGGAAAGGAGAGGAGAAGTACAACAGTATAAAGATGTCTACAGAATATAAACTGGCCTGGATTCACAAAGTGGCGTTCTGCCACAATAAGAAGGAAACATGGACCAATGTTCTGTTTTTCATTTTCTTCTGGTGTTAAGTGACTTGTGTGCACTGTTATTAAAGGAGTGTCAATTTTTTTATTCAATTCCTCTTGTGTTCAATTCCTTTTGTATCACATGTTCGTTAATAAAAACATTTAATAAAAATGTAAAATAATTTGAGTAATGTACTTTGAAAGGTGTGCATACAATATAAATGGCAACTTCATTAGCTCCTACACAGGGTCGGACTGGTCTGGCAGGACACCGGGAAAAAAACCCACAGGACCAGACCAGATCCACACCTAGATCAGTGGGCCCAGGGCTGCTGTCCAGGCCCCTCACCAAACCCTCCAGACCCCCCCCTGGACCTCCCCAGACCCCCTTGGGCAGCGCAGTGGCACAGCAAGGGGGTCTGGGGGGGTCCAGGGGGGGATACGGAAGAGGGCCCTGGACAGCAGCCCAGGGCCCACCAGTCAGACCCTGGTCCTACATGTTTATTGTTAGTTACAGTTAAGTGACCTATAATGTAAAGTAACATCTACTGTATTTCTGCTATACCCTGCTGATATCTATTTTTTTCTGCGGTCCTCCATGTCAGTACAAATGGGCAGTATTGCCCCTCCCAGACTAGGAGGTACAACCTATAACATAGCCAATCAAAATGAATCATGACCTATAAGACCACCTGAATTTCTCCTCACTACTGTTATTGTTTGCCCTACAGGACAGAGGTAAGCTCTCCCTCCTCACTCTTTTGTTGAATCTTGATAGAAGTGAAGTTTTTTTTTTTTTTTTACTTTTTTTTACCTCTGTGTGGACACAGATGGATGATTCCCAGATAATAGAGAAGAATTTACCTGATGCCCCAATATGCAAATTGTTCCTTATTGGGAGCAAATGCAGGTGCATGGTCCTAGCCCTGTGCAAAAATAGCCCCCTGCTATATGCCCAGAAATGCACAAGATTCAATCTAGTGCTTATTGGGAGGAGATACGTAAGTGTGGGCTTCCCACATTGTTACATGTGAGCTTTTTTGGCCTTCCTTTTCTATGGTGAGGCTTTGCGGAACTTCTGCTTAAGTGATCATGACATTGGATGTACATATGCAGAAGTTTGGAAAAAAGGGCCAACGGTATGGATTTCTGCTAGTTACAACAAATCCTAAAGCTGGTAAATATGATTCCTCAGTATCCACTGTGTATTTGAAATGATCAGTGCTTTGGCAAGTCTGTATGCTAATTAGGCAATTATGTCCCTCAACTGAAAGCTAAAAGGACTCTGGCTGGAGTTTCCATCCTGCTGATTACTCACTACTATGCTACTGCTGTTTAATATTTTAATACAGGTATTTGTATCTGAATCAATCTGAATCAATCTGAATCCTCTGTGCAGATACTGAAGTTATATTTGCTTTATTACACAAGGTACTGGCTGGAGGTTTGTACTGCTGAAGTAGTATGGTACCTCCTTCCTTCTCTGCTCTGACTTCTATCAGGGCTCTGACTGGAGTATTCCTACTGACAAGCCTGAACTATCTGGTAAAGTGCCTGTATTCTTCTGACTTCTTTGTATTGTTTGTTATATGAAGTCTTGTATTTGTGAGTCCTCAGTGCAGACACAGTGGTTTCATTTGCTCTTGATTACACAAGGTACTTTCAGAACTGGCTGGTGGTTTGCTCTGCTGAGGCAGTATGGTACCTGAATCTGGTGGGTATGATTCCTCAATATCCACTGTGCGATTGTAATGATCAGTGCACTGGGAAGTCTGCATGTTAATTGGCTAATTATGTTAATTATGAGAGGGCTCTGGCTGGAGTTTTCCATTCTAATGATCAATCATTACTATCTGGTAAGGTGCAGATGCTCCTCTGGGCACTAGCCTTGGTACTTGGCTCACGTGGATGCTGACCTTCCTGTGGCTACTGTCTTTTATTATGGTCTTCAGCTTGCACTGCTGTTGGCTTTTTACCATGGCCATTGGCTCATTTGTCTGCTGGCCTTTTACCATGGCCCTTGGCTCATGTGTATGCTGGCCTTTTGCCACGGCACTTGGCTCATGTGTCTGCTGGTCTTTTAACATGGCCCCTGGCTTGTGTGGCCTTTTTTCCACAACCCTTGGCTTGTGTGGCCTTTTTTCTATGGTCCTTGGCTCATGTGGCCTTTTTTCCCATGACCCTTGGCTCGTGTGACCTTTTTCCATGACCCTGTTCTCCCTCTCCACATTCCCCTTGTTCTTGTGCTTTCTTGTGCAGTCTCTTTTTTTCACTCTGTTCCTTTTTTTCATCTGTCTTTTCCCAAATTCTCCCCTTGCACTTTCTTGCATTCTTTTTCTCTTATCTAATTTTGCTCCCCTTGTCTTTCTGCTCACCATTTCTCTTTCATCACTCTGCTAATGCCATTGCCTTTTCTGTTAAGTTGTTCCATGTTACATGATTAATCCTCTTTAATCATCTTTCTTCTTCCTCAGTGCAACAGAGTAACCATGACCCATGCATACAGTTGCATGACATAAAGTCATTAAGTTTTTTCTTTCTAAGTAATTTGTTTCCTTGGCTTGGTAATGTAAGCTAAAATATCCAATATATCAATTAGGGAGCGCTCCAACCCTACTACATTCCAAGCCCTTTAAGATAAATCATGCGATGCTCACCCCATGAGTGAGTGGGTCCTGGTGCAGCTGCCCCTTTCCCTTAAAATTCAACTTCACAGTTCAGTAAGTATTTGATGTTAACAGGTAACTCACTGCTCCACGTCTCTGGTTCGGGTGCAGCACCCCGAACCCACAGCTTGGGGAGACTTACCAGTGAACAGGATTCCCTTGCAGCGCACACTCAAAGGAACAGCAGACAGTGGTGTCTGCTGTTCCGTTGAGTGTGTGGTGCAAGGGAATCCTGTTCATTGGTAATGTAGAGTGCCCACATACCAAAATCAAAGGACAAGGAATGGAAAAAAAGCAGGAAAGAAAGTGCTTAAACTTTAAATATATCTACAGGTTAAGAAGATTTAAAAACAGTGACTATGGGCATGATGCACCCAGTGGTCCACCAGTTGGAATATCATGCTATAAATAATTCGGATAATATGGCAACCAGTAATACTAACATTATATATACAGACTATACAATGCAGTGACTTACATAACTTTGTTGGTTTAAAGAGAGTTGAATTCCAGTCAAAAACTGCACATGTATTTACTTTTTAATCAATACTTTTTAATTCAACTGTCAGAACAGGCTGGGGTTTTAGTCTGGATCAACTGAGTAATGGTTGTACTTTATTACAGCTGTCCATGTAGAAATATGGTCACGCGTGTGATCATCTTTATGCCTTGTCACATTTTATACCTGAAATATCTGCAACCATAAGAATACCATACCTGAAATATCTGCAACCATACGAATACCATAAGACCTACTTTATAATGATGCAATACGTGTTTTGTATGTATTCTTTCATTATAATTTTAATTCTTCATGTTTTTGGTACAGGAAAGGTGGTTGGGCAGAGGTTGTTGGGTTGAGTGACTATATGCATAGAGCTCTTGTGTCATGGAAGACATGCAGCAGTTGTATGTACTGCATTTACAATTACAGAGATCTACAGTTAGCCCAAAAGTGTTTTTAATTGTGACCCAAACAACCGCTAACCGACTAAGAGGGATTCCTTATTTCACTTTCACAATTGAGTGCTGGCTTTGTACTAACTGTTAGTAAAGAATTATAATATACAATACAGTTATGGGACTGATTATCCAGAATGTAATTTGGTTCTTCGTACCTTAAGTCTATAAAAAATCATTTAAAAATCAATTAAATTAATTAAAGCTGGGATCAAGTACAAGTTACTCTTTCATTTTACAGTGAAAGGGGAAATCATTTTAAAATATTTGAATTATTTGATTATAATGTCTGGGAGATGGGAGATAGCCTTCCTATTATTCAGAGCTTTTTGTATAACAAATCCTATACCTGTAGCAAATTATTTGCTAACCTTTAAGGGAATTTGCATACATGGAATCAAGCTTCACCAGTGAATAAATACAGGAGAAACATTCAAGCAGTTTGGGCTCAGCTTATATGCAGAATGTGCCATATTATAGTCATTTACATTCAGAATAACAAACAGTACAGTGATAGGGCTGGATCTACAAAGCTGCATAAGTTTATATAACCCAAACTTTTTGTTTGTTTTCAAATAGATGACAAAGAAATGCTACCTGCTGATTAGTTTCTATGGGGTACTAGACAAGTAACACATTTAAGATCAAGTATTACATTATTCACTTTGTATCTTATTTCAATTTGGCCATTAAGAAGTTTTGCTGAATGTTTTGTGAATTTACTGAACATGTATCTGTAAGGATCTTGTTCCAGACTCCTTAATTATAAAACCATTAGAAATGCAGATGCCACCTTCTAACTGCAATAAAAACTCTCTGTGTCCTCACAGGGACTGCACTATATCAAATATGCAGGCTGTCTTCAATAGCAGATAATTACAAGGTACAGTATGTGTTGTCCCCTTTAAGCTTAGTTACTAGGAAAACCCTCCATCTGCAATGAATTACAAAACTATAGAATATTCACAGCAGACCAACAATGCCAAAAATTCCTTAGAAAAAAAATGTGGTCAATTGAATTTTCTGAGAATAAATGCTGCACTAAATATATGGCTTTGCACAAATTACGTAAGTTCACGCAGTATGCCTGTCATAATAAAATGTAATGAAACTGAGCTGAGCAAAGGCTGGATATCATAACAATGCTTCTTTTATTGGTACATTTATTTATATTATAAAACCCAAACACAACATTTAAGCATTGTAAATAGCAAATATGGACAATTGTAAATGGCACAAATAAATTCTAAATTACCTCAGAGCAATAGAGTTATGTAATTTACATTGCTCAGATGAATAACCTGGGGGGTGGAGGTGCCAGGGGAACTAGAGTTGTGTCAGAGGGCCCTGAGGGGGACCCAGAGACGGCAGCCCCGGAAGAGAGTAATAGTGCTGAACAGCCCCATGAGTTCCACTCTCTTACTGGAATGTTCTCTTAAAGATAATCCAAGCCATACTACTGTCTGCGCTAGAATTACTGCCACCCTTACTTCTCATCTACATAACTACAGAGGAAGCAGAACCTGCGGCTGCAGGGGGTCCAAGAGATACAGGGGACCCCAAGAGGTACAGGGGCCCCCTGAAGCCTCTGGATATTTTGGGGGCCCTAAAATTAATTTGCCCTGTTTCATCTAGTTTCTTTACTGTTCTCATCTATTAAATTCTCAAATAGCATACTATTGCTTCCTCATTCCCTTCTTTCCATTCTTGTAAAGATAAAACCTAGAGTTTAAAACCAGTGTAGCTGAGTAATATAATCTCTTTGGAAATATATGTAACTTTCAAAATAAGCATCAGTTTGCCATCTGTCATTAAGGCCAGGTCCTCACTATGCCTCATGGCCGAAACAGCCATGACAACTAACAGCTTAGTCTTTTTTTATTTAATTTTAAACTATCCAATAGTTTGTTTTAATCACTTACAGGACAAATAATAAACAAGGCACAAGATATTAAATTTGTCTGCAACGGCAAAGAAAGATAGCATACAGTTTGGACTGTACATATTCAGGGTTTGTAGATTGTTGTACATTAATTGATCTTTGCCATTCAGAGAAAGATTTTTTCCTCTCTGCTGTATGCATCGAATAACACAGAAGAAGAAGACTACCTTAAGGTTTAAGTTTATTTAAAATTCTTTTTTTTTTTCAACTTACTGGGGTCAGTAATAAAGTTTGCGCAGAGCATATTTATTTGCAAAATGTTGTCTTGCTCAAGCTTTATCTTGAACACTAGAATATTGCACTGCTGTGCCCGCCTTTCCGGTTTTTGCGAATTCGCATTGTGAATAGATTTTCGCAAATGGCTCGCAAATGAGACGGGTGTTTGCATGAGTGCGCCCACTGTGCTAGGTTTCTGTGCATGAAAATAGCGCTGATAGTAACTTAAATTTGCAATTTGCGAAAATGTTTTGAGAATATTTTCTCCGCCACCAAAGCTGTGGCTTAATTCAAACACAGTGTCCAAATAAATATTCACAATTTGCGATTTCTGCCATATTTAAAAAGCTCTTATAGACATTCACAATGTGAAAAACAAATTTGCAAATCTGTTTGCACACTTAGCTTTATAAGTATAACCAGGCGCAGGGCAAATATATTCCCTTTGCAAATCAATCTGCCCTGGTACAACTAAACATCTGGGGGCAGAAATCAAAGGTCAAAATAAATTATTTTCTTTTAACATCCTATTATATCACATTTTTCCAGACGTATCATTGTTTCCAAGCACTTACATGTGCACTTAATTTGTATAGGCCTTTTCATATGTTTATTCTCTGGCAAATATAGTCTTAAATTTCTCTATTCCTGTATTGCCTTCCCTTAATCAGACCACTCTTATTTGCATTATATAACCATCTCTTTTTGTTACTCTTACCTTATTACATCCACCTTTCTACATCTATATCTCTATACTCATTTTTATTATTGCATAACTGAAATATACAGCCCTTATTTTAATTAACAACAGCTAAGAGTGATCATATAATATTTATCTCTTTATATAATTTCAACCCAGATTTAGTGCTATAAGATTGACCTGTGTATTCCTCCTATAGAGTAAGTTTGACATTTGTAGACTGTGGACCTGCTTTCAATGGGACTACTGTGACTTTTGTTGGGGGGAGGGGGATCTGGAAAGTTGAAAAAGAAGAGGAGTGCTGGAAATACCTAAATACCAAATATCATAACCTGACACCTTGTATGGTTCCCATATGTCAAAAACATACTAATAGGCGAAGATTCCATTAATAAGGACTGTCTAAAAAATAGAAAAATAGTACCGTTGAGGATTACACAAAAATAGCCCACAAATATCAAGTATCCGTATATATATATAATTATGAAAGGTCCCTTTCAACTGATGAGTGCAAACTGTAAAACAGATTTACACCTTAACACGTATATTACTTGCTGTTTTTTTATATTTAAAAAACAACCTGCTGGTTATGGCATGTGCACAAACGTTACCTCAACACATGTATTGCATGTTCTGTCTCTTTTAGATTAAAATCAGAAAGTGTGTGTTTTGTGCATGTGTAAATTGCCTTATAAGTGAATTGTGATATCCTGGCCACTTTTTCACATCTTTTTTACATCTGTGCAAACACAGTACTTTTCTCATGCACTGTCATGTTAACAACTCACGTTGAGAGTCTGGTTTAAATTTGGATTTAATTAGTTTTCCTTTGGTTATAGACACTGTTGAATGTTAATTTTAAATGCAATCTGGCCATGTAATCTAAGAACCACTTCTTTTGTATAGGCCAACACCTTGTATCTTTCTATTGGCTTTTACTAGAAGAATTTTGCCATCAAATGGATAGGAGCAAAATATAAAAAAATTTCAGGTTGGTCATTTTCATTGAACTTATTTCTCAAAGATCATTATCTGGAAATTTCAGTTTTTTATGATGATTCCATCTCGTATCCAAGACTTATAAATAAACAAATGATGCAAAGGAAGAGATAAAATAAACATAATTAGACAAAGAACATTATGTTACATTGTGATACTGATTAATGAATGATGACAGTAGGCTGTCAATTTTTCAAAGACTTAGTTGTGTAATCATTACGTGACAAATTGAGCAACATACGGTATTACCAAATGCTATGGTGCATATTTGTTGCTTTCTTTGATATTTTTGATACTAAGGTCTCCATGTTTTAGTAGTCACAAATAGTCTGAGGTTTAAAACGATCAAGGAATCATATCAGATAGCAAACTAATCACAGTTGCAGAAAAAGCTCACATATTAAGGTAGATAGATAGATTAGCCAGTCCATATGAAGAACAAAGAGCAATGTTGTTAGGCAGTTGCCTGGAGTATTGCAGGGGATGCCAGAGACATGGAAAAAATGATGGTGATGTGTTCATAAGTAAAGTACTCTAGGCCAGTGCAGTTTTTTGAATAAGAGAAGAATTCACTTATGTCTAGTAGTGAATCACTTGCTAATGCTGTTATTGCTATTGTGCACATCAATTGCACTAAATAAAACGTGCACAGCAATCAGCAAAAGCAGCAACCTATTCTGAGGCTACACTGGCCTTCAAAGCCCTATATCAGTGATCCCCAACCAGTAGCTTGTGAGCAACATGTTGCTCCCCAACCCCTTGGATGTTGCTCCCAGTGGCTTCAAAGCAGGTGCTTAATTTTGAATTTCTGGTTTGGAGGCATGTTTTGGTTGCATAAAAAACAGTTGTATTGCCAAATAGAGCCTCCTGTAGGCTGCCAGTTCACATTGGGGCTACCAAATAGCCAATCACAGCCCTTCCTTGGCATCCTCATGAACTATTTTCATGCCTGTGTTGCTCCCCAACCCTTCTTACATTTAAATGTGGCTCACGGCTGAAAAAGGTTGGGCATCCCTGCCCTATATGATACTGCTTAATGTTAAAACACATACAGTACACACTAACCTACACCTACCTCTGGTTCTAAAGATCGCCTCCAAGTGGGTGGGTATACTTACCTTCTCTATGTTAACACAGTTGACCCACCAGAGACTCAGCAAAGAACAGCACTCCATAACTTGTGTCAAACCAGGTGCATGGTAAGGGAATCCATAAACAAAAGAAGACCAGCAACACTGGGATTTTTCATGAATAAATTATTATTATATTATATGTGTAACTGACGTGACGTTTCGGTCCTATTTATATGTACATAAGTAGATAGTACCAAGGTCAATATCAGACTTGGAACCATATTGTGACAAAGAAGAAATGCTAACCACTGAGCTAGTGTACTCATTGCTAGTCAGTTTTCCTTTAGTCAGAATACAGAATGTCATTATCAGCACTTTTTATGCCTGCTGGCATTTGTTAGGTTTTCCAGGGTATTCAAAGACCTTCCAGTTCACCATATCTAATTTGGTGACTGTGCTAGGCATGTAAAATGTAATATGCTTTGTTGAAAGTGAGGTATGTAAGTAAGTACAGGTAACCCCACATTAACTCCAGTAGGGATGAGGGACAACTATGATTAATTGTATGACCCAACCACTCCAAAGGCCAAGAGGTCAGAGTAAAGAAGTCAGGATCATATCTCTCCTTGTAGAAAAGGCCTTCATGCCTAAGGCATGTTAAAAACAGTTTTTTACTTTTTCATTGCAATCCAATTAAACTAGGCTACATAAACTCCTGATGCAATTTTAGGACAAATTTACCAATTAGAACTGAACATATTTTTTAAATAATTTTGTGTTATATCATTGTTCTACATAACAATAAAAATATGGTCAGTAACAAACTTATACAAAAATTGTAAGATAATTTGTTACATTAATTTTATATAAATTATATTAAATGTTTTGTTTATTGCAGGAGTTCTTTTTTCATGTTTGCCTAATCCCCCACACACCATCTACCTGCTAGCACATTTAAATCTTTTCTTTAAAAACAAAGCAATGACTTTACTTTACTATGTCAAGTTGTATATAGATTCAGCAGACTACAGAGCTATAAGTCAGGGATAGATGAATTTAAATTAACATTTACTTGAATTATGAATTATGTGTGACTTTTATGTTCCACCAATGAAAGCTTGGCTTTCCATAGGCAGAACATTATAAATTAAAATAGCAATGTGTATTTTAAAGTATATGGAGTACATGCTTGTTAAATACAAGATTTATATTGACTACTGATAATATCTCTGCATGTATTGCCTATCTGACTATATCATTGGTAGACTGTCGCTACTATTTGTCGGAAGTAACTTTGATATGATTGCTGCCTGTCAAATAATGGCCAGAGCATCATGTGATTTGCTCTCTTTACTACTTTATTTTAATGTGAATGGTTAGTTACAGGTCAGAAGATTGAAACGGACGTTAGTTTGTCTCATATAGCCTAATAATTTACACGTCTATGGCCAGCTTTAATATATGTGATGAGTAAATGTTACCTGCAGATTACTTGTTATTGGTTACTGAACCTGATTGGTTACTAAGCCCTTTTATTATATTACTCCTAGCGGCCTATTTATCATACTGTGTAAAACCACTCCTTTGAATATGACTATGAAGATTTTCATTCATCTAGGTCATAGTATATCTAGTATAGGTCAATCTAAAAAACAACTGGACTTGCTGAGTAATCAATGAAGACGTTTCACTTTATATGCCGAGGACTTCCCACACCAGTCAGTTGAACTGAAGAAGCTGCTCGGATGAGTAGTGAAACGTCTTCATTGATTACTCAGCAAGTCCAGTTGTTTTTTAGATTGACCTATACTAGATACACTCCTTTGAAGTTTTACACAATATGATAAAAATACGCCCTAGTGTCGCCTATCTTCCTTGTGATAACTCCTATATGAACACTAGTTAGTTAGAGTACCAAAATTCAAACAAAGTAGCAGTGCACCCGCAAGTTAAATTATAACAATTGTAACAAACATATGTGTCTATTGAAGAAATACACGGTGGAGTACATAATTGCTTATGCTTCCCTCCTGCAAACCTCCAGTTAACTAGTTCAGGTGCTAAAGTAGGTAGTGAATTAAAACACAACTTTTATTAGTCTCACTTAAAAGATCACGGTACAAAAACACAGGTTTTTGTAGCGTGATCTTTTAAGTGAGACTAATAAAAGTTGTGTTTTGGATATATTCATTAGGTGAAAGTGACATGAGGAATGAAGGACAGGGCAGAATCTAGGAGACCCCCAAGGCAACAGGCATGGGGAGATGGGGTGACAGCTGAATAGTTAACTATGTTAGCAGGGGGAAAGAGGACCATTTCAGTTTTTAAGAGGTTTAAGGTAGCATTTAGTGCTGGGCGAATCTGTCCCATTTCGCCGAAAAATCCGCAAAACTGAACCTTTTTGCCCATAAAGAAGATCACTGCACCAGAGGCCATCCCTTCAGAATAGAAGAAAAAAACTTTCATGTGAAGCAATGTAGGTGGTTCTTCACAGTGAGGACATTGAGGTTGGGGAATGCACTGCCGGATGATGTTGTGATGTCTGATTCTGTTAATGCCTTTAAGAGTGGCTTGGATGATTTCTTGGACAGACAATATCAAAGTCTATTATGATACTAAACTCTATAGATAGTATAGATATGGGTATATGTAATTTATGTGAAAGTATGGAGGGGTGTGTGGATAGATGCTGGGTTTTTAGTTGAAGGGGTTGAAGTTGATGGACTTTTTTCAACCAGATTTAACTGTAACTATGTAACTATACAGAACTAAAAAATGTATTAGACCAATAAATAAACCTATTGTATATAATTAACATCTGTAACTCGGTCTTAAAATATTCCAATCTGTATTATTTCTGAGAATACTCAGTTAAAAACATAAGAAAACAAAGCCTGGCTGAAATTAAAATTAGTCTCTAATGACCTGTCAATGACTGTAGTTAGGACCCACTGTTATTATTTTAAGAGTGTCTAATCTTTCTCTACCTCATTTCATGTTAAGTTGTTTTAACTGCATACACCATTAACTTCCCTGTATAGAGTTATTCATTAGACAATATTTACCAGTGTATTGCCAACCTTAGCAAAAAATAATGTCATGTGATTCTAATTATATGCACAGAAATATTCTGACTTTTGCACAGATTCAATTCAATGAGAAAAAGGTTTATCAGGTAAAAAATGATGGACGTGATTCAATTCAGAAAAACATATCTCATAGTTTATCACGTGTGATAAATGCCTTAGAGTCAATTGGCATTTTTCGCTATTTTCTCATGCAAAAAAACACAATTTTTTGGCACATCAAAACACATGTATAAATTGTAGCACAGATTTATAATGCTACTCTGGAACCAGCAAAAACTGACTCATATTCTCAGTTGAACAAGTTGAAAAGATGTTAGAGTTTTTTCTCCACTACGGGGAATTTTTCACAGTTCAATGTAGAGGACGTTGGTAACATCAGCAAATGTTATCACTTGTTTTCCTCGTACAAAAAGGGCAACTTTTCCTGACACTTTGATTTTTTTAAGTAGTGATAAATTTTTTTCTGATCTTTGATTTATGTGCCCATAAATCTGCACATAGAGCAAAATAGAAACACACTGTAAACATGCAAGGAAATCTGTCTAAAATGTGTTCAGCATGCATATCACAAATCTGTATACGCCTTACCATACAGTATATTCTAATATTCATTAGAAGCCCAGAAGCATACAGTATCACCATAAAGACACTCTTATATTGTGGGTTGAAACTATAAAGAAAATGTAAAAGTATACCAAAACATGTTATGACACCATATAAATAAGTTTAAAACTAAATCACAGAGCAGTTAGACTACAAGTGAACCACAGATCATAAATGTCAGATGGTAAACCAATCATTAAACAAATTGAAGCGGCAGAGTAATTTATGCAGTTCTACTTTACTTCCAGATAACATGACAGCTTCAAATTAGCAAATCTTCTAGAAATCTGCTATTACTCTGTGCCCACATGCAGCTGCTGAAAGTGCTGCCAGAACTTAAAGGTCATGAAACCTAACCTAAGCTGCTAATGACTCTTTAGTGATACTAATTCTGTGAAGTACTGTACATACTATTGCTTAGATATTCTAAGCCTCTGTGTTTTACTTTTGACTCCTACAGAATTGTCATGCTAAACTTCATTAAAGCACTTTGCCCTGGAAGGCTGACTTAAAATATCACTAATGTGCTGATAAACATAAATGCATCACAATTACAGAAAAGTATTAAATAATGAAAGTCAGACACGATATAGAATAGGACTGTCAGAGATTGGTTTATACTGTATGTGTATTTTTCAGCCATGATTTTTTTTGTCCTACTTAAAATAAATCAATCATGTAGTTTGTCAATAATGCATTGCATATTGCTGATATGCATTGCTGGGTTAGAGGAAGAGAAATCTGACAAAGGTGCACAGCAAGAGTGTCAATTTTGTAGGAGTGTCTCTGGATGTAAGATGTTTCCTTTGACTGTTGCCAAATACTGTATTACTTACTGTTTGTATGATCCTGTGAATCTAAACCACCAGGTTAAAAAAGATTTGGGCTTTTGTGTCATATTCCCCCTTCACAAAGACCAGGGCTCTCCATCTCTCTGGATTTTATTATGGAACTTCCTCCTCTCTGTATATCCTTAAGTGAATTGACCTCTTCTTCACCTAGTCCGTATGTGTTTAGCAAAGAGATTGGCTAATTCTAAGGCCTTCATTTTTAATCTTTTATAGTTTTGCTTTCGTCTTCTGACTTTTTCCAAATGGGGGTCACTGACCCCATCTAAAAATAAATGCTCTGCACAGTGTAAAGTTATTGCTACTTTTTATTGCTCATTGTTCTATTTAGGCCTTCTCCTATTTATATTCCAGCCGCTTGTTCAATTCAATGCATGGTTGCTAGGGTTATTTGGGCCCTACCAACCGGATTGCCGAAATTGCAAACTGGAGAGCTGCTGAATAAAAAGCTAAATAATAAAAACACAAATAATAAAAAATGAAACCCAATTACAAAATGAATATCACTCTCTACATCATACTAAAAATTAATGTAAAGGTGAACAACATTGGGGAAAATTCACTAACCTGCGGAGTTGCACTAGTGCAGGCTTCGCCACACTTCGCCAGGCGAAGTTTCACCAGGGCGCCGCTAATTCACTAAAATCCGAAGTTGCACTCAGGGAGGCGAACGGTAGCGAAGTGGTGCTAGTGTTCATTTGTCAAGGAAAGCGAAGTTACGCTAGCGATGCCTAATTTGCATAAGGCGCCAAGTTAAAGTTGAATGGACGTATATGTAGCAGCAAATACATTACACTACACAAGCCTGGGAACGCTTCATAAAATAAAATAGAGGTGTTAAATTGCCCTACACGTGCCCACTGTATAGTTTAGGTGCCATAAGTTAGGAAATGTAGGGGGGAAGGAGGGTACCCCCAAAAAAAGTACGATCTTTTTCAGCCTATCACCCTTAAAAAAGGAAAAGACGCCAGTGTTTTTTGGGACTTAGAAAAAATTTCAACTTTTTTTGAAGCAATCCCTATGTACTCTATTGCACTTCGCCTGGTCCAAGGTGGTGAAGGCAAGTCTGGCGCAAGAGGTAACGTTCAGTAAAATGCGCAAGTTAGTGAATTAGCGTAGTTACGTCCCTTTGCCATAGCGCAACTTCGCCTGGCTTGAGGGTGCGATGTAGCGCTAGAGTAGGTCCACTTCGCTAGCGAATTTACGCCAGCACCTGTTAATAAATCGGCGAAGTAACGAAATGACATCACACTGGCGAATTTGTGCTAGCATTAGGCGATTCGCACTTTAGTGAATTTGCCCCATTGTGTATTGACATAATCTGACATCATCATTGGGCATATAACAAGCTAGATCAACTGAACTTTCTACAGTAGGGAAAGTTCCCTTGATATCATCATATCCTGTGCACAGAATGTACTGTAAAAATGGAGCACAAATCTCCCCTGCAGTAAGCAAGATACTGTACCTGTATTATCACATACTCTTTCAAAGTTACCTACATGCTCTGCTTTTATTTTTTGTTTGTTTATAGCTGATATAAAGCAGGTTATTGCCTTCAATCTATAGATATATCTGACCCTCTTCTGCCTTGCTTCAGCCATGCCGATTCAAGAGTAGAGCCTGATGAAAGGGAAAACTGGGGAATGTAGTCTGCCATCCATCTGGATGTACCTTGGCTTGGGGCAGAACTTTGACATCAATTGCATAGCTGGCAAAAGAATAGTTTCTGTTTTCCTGCTGACACATTTTAAGATTGATATGAATTTCTTTAAAGGTTTTACAGTTTTCCCCAACCACCCAACCCCAGGCCATGTCTAAATGAACTGCATTGGAAACTGTACTGTTGAATCATTTATATAAGGTTATAGTAGATCAATAACAGAGGAAAATGTACGAAATTTGCCAAAATGTAAGGATGCATAAATTCAACATACCCCTTGACAATAAAATCCTTCTGGCTTTTCTGTCAGAACTGAACTTTGCAAAGAAAATGGTGAAAAGAATTATGTACAGTTTGACGACTGCAGATGTTCTTTACATGAGAAGAAAACTTTTAAACTGTTTTCATACAGCTTTGACTTTTTCTTGCCAAGGCACAGGCTTTGAATAGCATTCCTGGGGACTTTTTTACTTCTCAGTTTAACAATTTTTTTAATGAACCCTTGAATGGTGAAACTAGTCTGCAACTAACAGAATGTAACAATTTGTCACAACGTGTATTTGTTCTTTTACAAGGGTTTACACAATGGAAATACCATTTGTGTGGCTCTTATAAACCAAGTCTGAGGCAGAATAGCATAAAAAGATTTTTGTCTAATAATGTGCCATTCAGATGGCCTATTTCCTAAACATCTGGTATTTGCACTTCTCACATGCAGATCAAAGTCGCTCTTTAAAAACAATTTTGAAATAATTAGAACTCAATACTGAGGCTACAGCATTTAGATTATTACAATAACACTAACCAATATCTTAATAAGAATTAATTTCTTTTCTACAGATGAAGTCATGCCTTTTAGTGTATCAGGGAGATACACTCTGTCCTGCAATCAAAACGCAGCTCAACATTGATGGAAAAAGAATTGCATGTGCACATTTTCTGTAAAGTCAGCACTTCTAAGCAAGTCATATTGATATCTACATGGACAATATGCTGTGTTTTAAATCTGGAAAAATGAGGTTGGCAAATTGCCTGAATGTGCTCTGTATGCCATCAACTTAAGCACGTTATGGCTTGAAAAACATTCTGTAAACAGAATCACTGCTTTTTTGTCATAACTTGTTTGTCTGTAAATCAGTGGAACGCTAATACATAGTTACATAGTTACATAGTTAAATTGGGTTGAAAAAAGACAAAGTCCATCCAGTTCAACCCCTCCAAATGAAAACCCATCATCCATACACACACCCCTCCCTACTTTTAATTAAAATTCTTTATACCCATACCTATACTAACTATAGAGTTTAGTATCACAATAGCCTTGGATATTATGTCTGTCCAAAAAATCATCCAAGCCATTCTTAAAGGCATTAACTGAATCAGCCATCACAACATCACCCGGCCGTGCATTCCACAACCTCACTGTCCTGACTGTGAAGAACCCTCTATGTTGCTTCAAATGAAAGTTCTTTTCTTCTAGTCTAAAGGGGTGGCCTCTGGTACGGTGATCCACTTTATGGGTAAAAAGGTCCCCTGCCATTTGTCTATAATGTCCGCCTAATAGCACAGTGGAAGAAAGTATAAAATTATTCAGTTTATGGGGGTAGAAATCAGAGCCGGGCCAATCCAGCCAGGCGCCCTAGGCAACCTGGCCGGTTACGGCGACGGCTGAGTGCGCATGCGCAAAACTGTGTGCATGCGCGAAACAGGGCCGGAACTAGGGGTAGGCAGAGTAGGGCGCAGTCATAGGGGGGCTTTATTTTGAAAAGAAAAAAATTTTTTTTTTTTACATTTTTTTTATTTCTTTAATTTTTAACTCCCTTTTCCCCAATGGGGCTGCCCCAGGCCCCCACCAGAGTTCCGCTCTGCTTTCCACCCTCCCTGACTCGCCGAGACCCAGCCAGTCTCTTACTTTCCCTGCTGGCTGGCGCACGTAATGTGCACGTAATGTGCATCCAATCATGCGCTTGCAGGCTGCACGCTGCAGCAAGAGGAGCGCTGGCGGGCACGGTGACGTCAGGAGGGAGCTGTGCGCAGCAGTGCGTCTGTCTGGTCATGGTGACCAGGTCAGGTGACCTGGCCTGGCGCATCGTGCAGCATTCTTTGCTCTCTCCTCCTGAGCTGAACTCTTCTGACTCCTCCTGAGACTGGGGTCCTGTCTAAAATTGTGGGTGGCTGCCTGACTGCCTGTGACTATTCTGCTGACTGCTGCTTTTGGAGTTGGAGCTGTTTGGCACACAACAGGTACAGACTTGGGGGGGGGTGGGGGGGGCAATGGCACAATGCATTTTTTGGCACAACAGGTACAGAGACTTCAGGGGGCAATATTTTGGTGCTGCTGGCTGGCACAGGTACAGATTGGAGAAATATTTTGGTGCTGCTGGCTGGCACAGGTACAGATTGGGGCAATATTTTGGTTCTGCTGGCTGGCACAGATACACATTGGGGCAATATTTTGGGTGCTACTGGCTGGCACAGGTACAGATTGGGGCAATATTTTGGTGCTGCTGGCTGGCACAGGTACAGATTGGGGGCAATATTTTAGGTGCTGCTGGCTGGCACAGGTACAGATTGGGGGCAATATTTTGGGTGCTGCTAGCTGGCACAGTTGTGTTAAAAGTAAAATGTTGTTGGATCAGCTATTGAGGCACGATTACTCCAAACGTGGACTTAGTTCCCACCTTTTGCCACTGGTGAGACATGGCTTTCTGGTTACACACTGACGGCTGGCCCCTGTCTTTACAACCAAGGACCCTCTTACAAGATACAAATACCCTCCCCCCCTTTTTTTTTTTTCTCTTCCCCATATATTCGCCTCTCTTGGGTTGATAACTCTGCCTCCTCGATGGGGGTGGCACCTGTCTTCTGCCACAGGGTAACTGTTCAGCACACCATTGCGGGCCTCATCGATAGGCAATCGTTGAGACTTGTTGCCAACCTAGATCCTGTAGGAGGGACTGTTTTAGGTATCTAGGGACTGAGCCCCTATTTAGGTTCTTAAGTGTTATGGGTATTAGACTCGCCGAAGTTTGGGGGGTGAGTAGGGTGGGATGGGTATGTACTATTGTTGGGTTTATGTTTCAATGTGTTTCGCAGACTGCTCAATATATGTTGACTGATGTACTATGTACTGGCATATACCCTTACCTGTGTATTATGGCTAGTTTATCAGTCCTCTCATGGAATGTGCGAGGACTCAATTCTAAATTTAAGAGGAGCCTAATGTTCAACTACCTGAAAAAATACCCCCCTTCTATCCTTCTCCTCCAAGAGACGCACCTTACTGGGCAAAAAATTTTGGCATTAAAAAAGCCATGGGTGGGTTGGCATTTCCACTCTGCATTCTCATCGCACTCGAGGGGGGTCTCTATACTAATCAGAAAAAGTCTGCCTTTTGAACTCTTGAAGCTCCACCTAGACCACTATGGCAGATTCCTGATACTCCATGGCCTTATTGCCAATAAACCTATTCTTTTAGTTAACATATATGTGCCGCCGCCATTCGCAGTGTCGATCCTTGATTCAATGGTGACCAAGCTCTCTGAATTCCCCCCCAGCCCACTCTGTATCCTGGGGGATTTTAATTGCTGTTTAAATCCCTCTTTGGACAAACTAGGCCCCGACCCTCGCACCCTGACTAACCTTACCACATGGGCAGAGGCCTTGCAACTGTCTGACCCCTGGAGATGGAAACACCCATTCTCTTCTCATTCTCCAACCCACAAGACCTTCTCGAGAATCGATCTAGCCCTTGTCTCAGTGGAGCTCCTGCCCGTTATTGACCAGGTCAAGTATTTACCCCAGTCCCTCTCTGACCACTCCCCGTTACAACTCACACTACGGTGGAACCCTGCGGCTACAGATAAACTATGGCAACTGAGCCCTCTTTGGCTCAAAAATAATACTGTGGCTGCTACTAATGCCCAAGCTTATGGGGAATATTGGACCTGTAATGCGGATTCTGCCCCCCAGCAAACCTTATGGGATGCTTCTAAACCAGTTATGCGTGGTACTCTCATGGGGGCAATATCACAAGCCAGAAATGATACCTTAGAACAAGTCTCTGCTGCGGAAAATGACCTCCAGCAAGCTCTTTCAATACACACTCAGGATCCTACCCCTGCTAATTACACTGATCTTTTGAAGGCTCAAAACACCCTCTCCCAGGCCTCTATTTCCCTCACCAGGAAAGCCTTACTTTATCAGAATCAATGTATTTTTGATCAGAGTGACAAAAATAGTAAACTTCTGGCGTTTCTGGCCAAGCAGCAGTCTGCACCCTCTGCAGTTTCACGCATCATACTAGACGATGGCTCAGTTGTCACTGAACCTAGGCTTATAACACAAGAATTTGCTACCTTTTACCAAAATCTTTACACCACCTCAGCACTTTATTCAAAAGCCCAACTCCAGCATTTCTTAGATTCCATCCCTATACCATCGCTCTCCCCTAACGATCAAGCTTTTCTAGACACGCCTATCACTCCCCAAGAGGTTATGGATGCCATTGCCTCATTACGCCCTAATAAAACGCCGGGGCGGGATGGCCTCCCTCCGGACTGGTACAAAGCCCTCTCAGATCAAATAGTTCCAAAATACCTTGACACTCTCCAATCGGTTTTTGATAGTAACTCACTGCCCCCTTCATTCAATGAAGCCCTTATAGTAGTTATCCCAAAACCAGGAAAAGACACTACTCGATGCTCTTCCTACCGCCCTATTTCCCTGCTCAACACGGATGCTAAAATCCTAGCTAAAATACTCTCCTCCCGCTTCCAACGGGTGGTCCCAGACCTTATCCACCCAGATCAATCTGGCTTTATGCCTGGGCGCTCCACCAACATTAACCTTCGCAGACTCTTTACTAACCTACAAATCACTCATGTAGAGACAGGCACCAGAGTCGTAGCCTCCTTAGACTCTGCTAAGGCTTTTGATTCGGTGGAGTGGGACTTCTTGTGGGAGGTTCTGACCCGTTTTGGGTTTGGTCCTCGGTGTTTAACCTGGATTACGCTCCTTTACAGGAATCCCACGGCGCGAGTTCGAGTCAATGGCCTCATATCGCCCCCTTTTGCATTAACAAGAGGTACGAGACAGGGCTGCCCCCTCTCCCCAGCCCTATTTGCCTTTGCGATTGAACCTCTGGCGATACTGATCAGGCAGTCCCCTCGAATAATAGGCTTAACCTTCGGCACTGTACAAGAAAAAATCTCTCTATTTGCTGATGATCTTCTTATATACCTGGCCGACCCTAATGACTCCCTTACTGCCCTTTTGGACCTGGTCAACCGGTTTGGCTCCTTCTCTGGCTTACGGGTGAATTGGGAAAAGTCTGTCTTATTCCCCATTGACCCCAATCAACCTCGACCTTTGCCAGCCGAGACCCCTCTAGAGTGGGCCAGCCAGTTCAAGTACCTCGGTGTGACAATTCAGGCATATGTTACAAAATATGTCTCTCTCAACTTAGACCCACTCCTTACCAACCTGACCACCACACTGAACCGATGGATAAAGTTACCTTTATCACTATGGGGTCGAGTCAATATTATTAAAATTGTTTACCTTCCCAAAATCCTCTGCTCCACAATGCGCCCGTATATCTCTCTAAAAACTACTTCAAGCACCTTAACCAGATCATGATCCCCTTCCTTTAGAATACTAAAACACCCAGAATTGCTTGGACCAAGTTATGTGCCCCGTGTGAGGAGGGTGGCCTGGCTCTCCCTAACTTCCATCTGTATTATCTGGCTTCACAACTCTATTACCTCCACTGGTGCTTTAACCCAGACCCGTATAACCCAAACTCGCAGTTACAGGCTCTCCTTGTAGCCTCATGGGAAGGTCTCCGTAATTTTCTATACTGTTCCCTTAAGGACTACAGCTCCCTGCCAACTACATTAAACACCCCTCACAAATCCTGGCAGGTAGCCCTTAAGGTTTTGGGCTATGCACCTCCGTTAGTATCTCCAAACCTACCTTTGTGGGGAAACTCATACCTTCCTCACTTCAGACACCTACCAGATTTCATATTCTGGCCAAATCAGGACATTAAATGCCTAAAAGATCTCCTCGATCCCCAGGCGTTTCCCACATATTGCGCTCTCCAGCGTAAGACCCACCCGACGCAACTTTTGTTATTTCAATACCTTCAGCTTCCACATACTTTTTACTCCCAATTCGGTACCCTTACCCCCCAACAGGCCTCCCTTGCCATAGAAGAAACTCTCCGTGACCCTAACCCCTTCAAATTGGTGTCCCGGCTATATCACCGGCCTCTACTATCTGGACCTAAACCCTTCCTGATTACTCAAGAGTGGTGGACTAATAAAATTACAGGTCTTACACAGGAGGACTGGGAGGAGGCGATAGATAATGTGTACTCCGGTCTTATCTCTCTAAAGGATAAATTGATACAGTATAAAATTATACACCATGTGTATATAACCCCCATACGCCTTAAACAAATGGGCCGAATCCCCCTTGACAATTGTCCTAGGTGTCAGCAACCAGGCGCGGACTTTTTCCACCTACTATGGGAATGGCAATATATTTTGAACTTCTGGACGCGAGTGGTAAACTATCTAGCAGATAACCTTGATTTCCCAAGGGTTATCACCCCATCCGTTTGTTTGTTGGGGGTCTTAGAAGAACTAGTCCCAGCCAAATATCCCAGAATCATATCCTCCTTTTTTACGCAAAGAAAACCATAGCAATGCACTGGATGGGCAACCTATCACCTTCTCTTAGAGCGTGGGTGCAACCGGTTAACAGTGTACTACCCCTTTATAAACTTACCTATGAGTCCAGGGGCGCACCCACGAAATTTGACAACATATGGGGCCCATGGGCTGACATAGATCCGAACCCCCCTGACTGAACAGTGATCGCACAGCCCGTCTGGGTCGTAACGGTGGAGGTTCAACTCATCCTGTATTGCCCATAAGGTCACTTACCGTAGGTGTTCGGTTATACCAGAAGTCCATCTTTATCTCATAGCAATGCTTATTTTATTATGCTTAGAGTCAACTTGTATGTTCAACCATTTCTTGTACCTTGTATGAATCAGTCTGCTTGACTGTCTGTTATGTATGTATGTTCTGTGTTTCAAAAATAAATAAAACTTACCTTTTAAAAAAAAAGTAAAATGTTGTGGATATTCTAGTATTTGCACTTTGTTTAACAGGATAAAATTATCCTACTGTTTTGGTTTGTATGATTTTTTTTAGTGTACTTTATTTTTATTTGTTAACATTACATATTTATATAAAAGAAAAGTTTAATTCATTAATGTGTTGTAAGGTTTCTGTATTAAAAAAAACTGTAAGTGATTAGGTGGTAAATGGTCCTACAAAACGGGGGGGGGGGCACTGATTGAAGTCCTTGCCTAGGGTGCCAAACTGCCGTGGCCCGGCTCTGCCGTGAAGCACAATTCCAAAAATAGATGCGTGTGTCGGGGAAAAACAGGACCGGACAATGGCGTAGGCGTCAGAGCAGGTACATGCCTGGCGCCCCCCCCAGCTTTGCACCCTAGGCACGTGCCTACTCTGCCTACCCCTAGTTCCGGCCCTGGTAGAAATAATATAGCACATTGTGATGAGTTACTTGGCAGAAGACCTAAAACATTTATATTTGTAATTAGGAAAAAAATACATTGTTAGGCAAAAGAAATGCAGTCATATTATGTGACTGCTATTAACATCTGTAGAATTTCTTATGATTTTCACAGAATTGTGCACACCACTAATAAGTAATTCTGAACCTGCTACTGCATTTAAACTTCAATATTTAATACATAGCTAATGATAGCATAGATGGATATAATAGGTATAAAAAAGGAAATCAATGCAAAATATATGTCTCTAAAGAACTGACAATAAGTACACCAAGCTTTGGCTCTGAGAAAGAACTGACCTTTTCAATTCTGTTTCTTATTGATCTAGGAGAAAGTCTGGAAGTTGCACTACTTATAGGGGAATGCAATAAAAATCAGTAACAGAAAAACTATTTGCAATGTGAACCCGGGAACTGTTTAGCGACCACTTCCGACAGTGGAAGACCAAATTTTATAGTTTGTGTCAATGCGCAGTAAATGTAATAAAACTTCTCACTGAAAAAGTCGTAATGTTTGCGCCAAAAGATTACGACATCTTCAAGCATTTTTTTGCAATTAAAATTCGCAATGCGCAATTAAGACTTTGTAAAAATGTACTTTCAAAGAAAATATATTGCATTTTGCAGTTCTACTTTCAAAAGCAAATTTCCCACTGTTCTTATTTGTTAATTGTTAGAAGACTCGGGGCAGATTTAGTAAGTGTCTAAGTGAATTTTCGAATGTACAAACTTCGAATTTCGAACTATTTTTTGGGTACTTCGACCATCGAATAGTCCTAGATTCTAAGTAAAAAAGTTCGACTTCGAAAATCGAAGTACTGTATCTTTAAAAAAGTTAGACTTTGACACTTCGCCACCTTAAACCTGCCGAATTGCAATGTTAACCTATGGGGACCTTCTAGAACCCATAGCCAACATTTGGCTACGTTTTTAGAAGTCGAAGTAAAAACGTTCGATCGATCGATGAATTAGATAAAAAAACCCTTCAACTTCGACATTCGAAGTCGAAGTAATCCAATTTGATAGTCGAATTTCGAAGTTTTTTCCACTCTGAAATTCGACCCTTGTTAAATCTGCCCCTCAGTCTTTATACAGACGGGCTGATGTATTAGTAATCACCCATCAGGTCTGGTTCATAATAAGGCTACTGTTAATTTGAACACATTTTTTTCCTTTTTTTTTACTGCTTATGCTTTTTCATCAAAAAATAAAAAAATACAGTTTGTTATGAAAAGTAATGCTGATTAATAGCTAACCACCATTTTAGACATTTAAAGAAGAAAGAAACATTGGCAAGTAAATAGCAGATTACTTTCATTATAGATTAATGCACATTAATCGAGTGTAATTGAGTGTAAAAGAAAAGAAAGCTATTTATAAGCTATAGACTGTAAAAATCTCATTACTTTGTAATGGAAAAAGGTCTAGGGAAATGTAATAGACCAATATCAGGCAACAGTTTCAAAAAGTTAATTAAATGATCCAAACATTCATATTCAATAAGGTTATACAGGTATAGGCTTTAGTATGTAGAGACCTGTTTTCCAGAAATCTCTGAGTTACATGGTGAACTCATTTTAAGCAGATTTTTAAAAAAGTATTTAAAAATGTACTGCAATTATTTCTGTAGGAGGCTAAAGGTTTTCCCAAATTTTACTGTAGGTCCTGGGCAACCTTTACTGTAGGTCCAAAGTCAGCTAGATTGGGTTCTCAGTTATAGAAGGGAAGTTGTTTTCTTTTCTTATGTGAAAGTTCTCTGCTGGCGGTTCAGTGACTGGCTATTCTCAGTCTCTGTGCTCAGTCTGTTTTGGGCTGCACACTTTCTGGAGAATGTACTGTGGTGCTCCATAGAGCCTGAAACAAGGGAAAGTTTCAGAATAAGTGAAGTAAGTGCAAGAACAGTTCTGTTAAAGTCACTCTATGATTGAAAGACAGAATCAGGAGTTATTTAGAGAGCAGCCAGAGGCTCAGACGAGGAGACTAGGAGGGTTAGCTTATTACCAGGCAGTGACAAGGCTGCCAGGTAAGGGACTCAAGTGGTTAGGCTCAGGGATATAGAGATCCTTGGAGTGTGGGACCCCTGTGAGATTCATCCTTCCGTGGGGATTGTGCATCAAAGGCAGGAAATACTTCCTCTGGTGTGCTGTTAGCACTCATCCTGAAAGTTGTGAGTATACTCTGGATGATTATTTGTGGGAAGCACTTAAAGATCCCAGGGAGGGGTATTAAAGGCCAGTTTGTCCTGACGATGAGTGTAGGCACACCATTTTAAGTGTGCCTGTTCTCCCATATAGTGGAGGCACAGCACTCCTGTACACAAGAAAATGCATGCTGGATCTTGTGCTGTAGAAGAAAAGGGCTACATTTCCTTTTTATCTGTAATAATATGTACAGTACCCTGTACATGATCTCAACTTAGATGTAATTAATCCTTACTGGAGGCAAATCCATCCAATTGAGTTAAATTAATGTGTAAATGATTTTTTTAGTGGACTTAAGGTATGATGATCCAAATAATGTATACATCCTATATCCGGAAAGCCCTAGGTCCCAAGCATTCTGGATATCAGGTCTGATACCTGCATAGCTATGTTTGAGTCAAATTTGATTTGATTATTAATGAAAATAGTCCCTATCAATAATGGCATTGAATAATGGAGGCATTCCTGCTTAGGGCTATAGCACAATACTAGCAATGAAACCCTTATAATATGTGCAGGTTGTTTCTACATAGACTATAATAAGAATGGCAGCTACTGTGCCTCAAACCACTCATCAGTGCAGTATTATGCTTCATACTCGTCATCTTCTATCTATGGCTGTACCATATTGGCCCTAGATTCAATTAAAAATTACATTTCAAGATTATTAAATTCCAAAGGGCACCACACTGGCCTAATAAAAAATACCGGTCTTTGCCAGCTATCAGCACCTCTAATGACATTTGCCAGAATATCCAGATTGCCAGTCTGAATCTGTTTCTCAACATGGTAGTTCTCTCTTCGTAGACACCAAACTTCCCAAACTATTGTTGTCGAGGGCTGAACCATCAATGACATTAGGCAGATTAATGTAGATTTCTCAAATGGTGAATATGGAGGTGATTTTCCACAAAATGCTGCACAAAAACCCCCACACGTACTTCCCTTGTACATGCTTTTGTTTTTTTTTAAACATTTTGTGCCAATTTTCACTATTTAATAAAAATATTTGAAATGGTTCAACAATTTTTTGTTTATGTATATGTTTGCTTGTACTGTATATTGATCTGTTTGGTATTTTCTTAGAACACTGGACTTAATATTCATTTGAAATATCCAAGATCCTGCAAAGTGCATTATCTTTACAGTTACCACAGTATCAAAGCAAACAGAATAGCTTGCCAGTGGAATTACAAGGTAAAATGATTTGCTGGAAAAAGGGAAGTTAAGCCAAGATATAAAACTGTTCATGTTATGTATTGTATACACAGTTGAATGCAGGTTTGGGCACCCCATGCCAAATATAAGTAAAGGTATGGCATCCATTATCCAGAAACCCATTATCCAGAAAGTTCCAAATTACAGAAAAGCCATCTCCCATAGAGTCCATTTTATTCAAATAATCCAAATTTTTAAAAATAATCTCTTTTTTTTCTGTAATAATAAAACATTACCTTGTACGTGATCCCAACTAAGATATAATTAATCCTTGTTGGACGCAAAACAACCCTATTGGGTTTATTTAATGTTTACATGATTTTCTAGTAGACTTAAGGTATGAAGATCTAAATTACAGAAAGATCCTTTATCCAGAAACCCCCAGGCCCTGAGCATTCTGGATAACAGGTCCAATACCTGTAGTTAAAGAACTGCAGAAATCAGTATAATTAGCATGTTAAAAACAACATGTTTTGCAAATGTTAAGGCACAGTTACAAAGAAAATAGTGCAAAAGTTTGGACAACTTAATAAGTCATCATTTAGTAACTGCCCTTTTGGCACAGATCACAGCTTGTAAACACCTTCTGCATCCAGCTATGGCGCACTTTTACATAAGCTTGAATTTTGAAGCCTCCACCATACTTCACGCAACTAGGTGAAAGACGTAATTTTCAGCAAATACATGTATTCATCAAAATGCATACTAATGTCTTGGTAAGAGATCGCTGGCGTACATTCGTCAGTGATAATCCATTGGTCGAAAATATCTCAGCAAATTTTCTCTAGTGTTACTTTCTTCCGAGCAAAACTACGAATAGAAACTTTCACAGTTTAATAAATTTGTGGATTAACAATCGTTCACCTGGTGAAAATTGAAAATTCACCTGGCGAAACAGTGCAAAACTTCTCTATGGCTGAGGTTTTTTGTTAGAGAAGTGTGTTACTCACCTTTTAGTAAATTTTCACCAAAAAAACACACTTCATTCTTTAGTAAATCTGCCCTCTAAGAGTCTTTTTGTTGCTGTTGAGATTCTGCCCACTTCTTATAGATTTCTGATTGCCACACAGTATTGAAGAAACCCATTGTGAAAACTCTGACATTACTCCCACTACTAGGTTGGTAGTCATTCCAGGGTTTCACAGCGTGAATAGGCACACTTGAAACGCCTCAGTGCAACTGTACTGAAATACAAGGAGCGTGTCTAGATACAAGTACCTTTAGTGGGTAGCATAAATGTGCTCATAGCTTTGCATCTATTTTAGCTTATTCACACTTATGACTGTTAGGGGCTCATTTACAAAAACTCTAATTATTTTCAGTTTTTTTTTATGAAAACAAACTTGACCAAACCTCTTTTCCATGAATTGAACTCATTTATCAATAATTTTTCTCAAAAAAATCAGAGCGACAAAACTTCATGGCAAAAGCGATTGACAATTAGCATTGTGTGGTTGGCTGAGAGTTTGACTTTCTTGGATTATTAAGTGATTACCCCCATGGCTTATCCAGCACAGATCACAATGTCAAGAAATAACTTCAGGAATGTCTGTCATTAACTTCTATATGACCTACAGGTTTGAGATGTCGTATTTTCAGATTCGAATTTTTAGCAGCTTTGGGTATGATAAATCTCTAAAATTTAGAGTTTTTATTTTCCTAGAAAAATTTGAGTTTCCCCCTAAAAACCTTGACCAGAAAAAAACGAGGTTTAATAAATGGACCCCTTAATCAAGCTTATTATGTATTAACTTTATTTACTCATCATTTTTCTGTTTTACTACACTTTTGAAAATATATTTTGTTACATTTATATCCGTACAAGGAAATTTCACTGGATTTGTGTGTGGTTTCTCAATAAAAGAGATGTTGTGAAAATTTACAACTGTTTTGGCGTCCTGTTCTTCGTCTCTCTATTTCATAAATTCTTTAATATCTGCATGCACTTCTGAGATTATCCCGGCAGTCTATGACAGTTTTCCAGTGAAATGTTTTCCATGACTTAATGTTAATGCCTAACACCAATTAATGATTTAAGCAGCAACATCTTACACCAGAAATCTAATTTTTACAACTGCCCTTATCTCAAGTCCTGGAGCCATAGGGCAGGCAGTACAGGGCCCAACGCCGATTCTGTCATAGGAGCCGCCTGAGGCAATGCCGCCCCCCCTCGCCGGCTTACCTAATGGGAGGGGAGGCAGGAACACTAGTGCGGAGAGCTCATTTGCGCACTCCCGCAATAGTACAGCCAAATTTCTGGTTTAAAAAATGGAAATTCGGCTCTTAAAGGTGCAGGAGCGTCTTTTTGCCGCCCCTGGAAACCTCTCTGGCGCTGCCGTCTGAGGCGAGCGTCTCAGCTCGCCTCATTGGCGGACCGCCCCTGACAGGGCCCCATTGTGGACTGTAAGACACACAAATTAGGGGATGGAAGTGGGAACTGTCTCTGCCCACCCCTCATGAATACAAAATTGGTTAACACAGGCAGCTCTTTATTCATGGGGACAATCACAGGTCTGTGTGATTTTTGAGTGTGGAAACCAGCGGCAATTCATTAAACCTACATGGCAGAATGCAAAGACATGGCTGATTTTGCACTTTGCACCCAGTCTTCCACATTGTAAATGCCTCATATCTTTTTCTGCTGTACTGTATTATATTCCCCAAATAATGGACCAGATTCAGTGAGAAAAAGTTATCTCTTGTTTCATCCCATGAAAAGTCATAGACGAGATTCAATTCGAGGAGAAAAAACGTTTCTGCAAATTCAGTTCCATTTTTTTCCCATAGAGTGCTCTGAACTGGCAGGTAGCAGCCTGACTCTCAGAGCACCCTGGGAGGCAGTTTCTCTAATAAGGGTGGTGGGGGGAGTGCAAGGAAGGAAAGGCAGCTTTTAGTTATAGGGGAATCAATTATTAGAAAGGTGGATAGGGTAATCTGCCTTAAGGATCCTTCATGCTGAATAGTCTGCTGCTTGCCTGGTGCTAGGGTTCGGCATGTGGTGGAATGAGTGGACAGAGGGAGGGAGGGGCTGGGGAAGACCTAGTGGTCTTGGTAGACATAGGTACCAATGACAAGGTTAGAGGAGGTCGCGAAGCCCTCAAAAATGATTTTAAAAAACTAGGTGTAAAGTTGAAGACGAGGACTTCCAAGGTAATTTTCTCAAAGCTATAACCTGTGTCACGAGCAATGTTAAGAAGACAGCAGGAGCTTAGGGAGATTAAGTAAGGATTCCATTGAAGACAGGATAGATACGGTTAAGGACAGGAAGTACCACATGTCATATGTGCAATATAGTACCAGTATTAAATGTATGTTTGCAAGGAGTCTGACTGGTAAAATGGGAGAGTTGGAGGTTCTGGAGGGAAAATATGATTTAATTGGTGAGCCCGAAACATAGCTGAATGAGTCGCATGACTGGGCAGTTAATATCAGCAGCTATACTTTGTTTCGGAGGGACAGAGGCAATAGAAAAAGAGAACTATGTAAGTTGGTTAGGCAGCATTTAAGAGCTAATAATAATGGAGGAGGCGATGTTAGGAAATGAGGGGGCGGAAGTCTTATGGAAAATTTGGATAAAATGGAGTCTATGGGAGACAGCCATTCCGTAATTCGGAGCTTTCTGGATATCCGGTTTCCGGATAAGGGATCCTATACCTGTACCAGTATGGTTGTAACAGATACAGAAAATCAGTTCTTTTCTTCAGTGTATAAAGTAGAGGAGTCCGAGTTCCCAGGCTCACTTCATAGCTGCACTGTTGGTTTAGCTGAATCTAGTCACTGACTGACTCAAGATATGATTCATAAAGCTTTCATAAAAATTTAAGTAAACAGGGCATCAGGGCCAGATAGTTACATAGTTAAATTGGGTTGAAAAAACAAAAAAGACACAGTCCATCAAGTTCAACCCCTCCAAATGAAAACCCAGCATCCATACATACACCCATCCCTACTTTTAATTAAATTCTATATACCCATACCTATACTAACTATAGAGTTTAGTATCACAATAGCCTTTGATAATATGTCTGTCCAAAAAATCCCCCAAGCCATTCTTAAAGGCATTAACTGAATCAGCCATCACAACATCACCCGGCAGTGCATTCCACAACCTCACTGTCCTGACTGTGAAGAACCCCCTACGTTGCTTCAAATGAAAGTTCTTTTCTTCTAGTCTAAAGGGGTGGCCTCTGGTACGGTGATCCACTTTATGGGTAAAAAGGTCCCCTGCCATTTGTCTATAATGTCCTCTAATGTACTTGTAAAGTGTAATCATGTCCCCTCGCAAGCGCCTTTTTTCCAGAGAAAACAACCCCAACCTTGACAGTCTACCCTCATAGTTTAAGTCTTCCGTCCCTCTAACCAATTTTGTTGCACGTCTCTGCACTCTCTCCAGCTCATTTATATCCCTCTTAAGGACTGGAGTCCAAAACTGAACTGCATACTCCAGATGAGGCCTTACCAGGGACCTATAAAGAGGCATAATTATGTTTTCATCCCTTGAGTTAATGCCCTTTTTTATGCAAGACAGAACTTTATTTGCTTTAGTAGCCACAGAATGACACTGCCCAGAATTGGACAACGTGTTATCTACAAAGACCCCTAGATCCTTCTCATTTAAGGAAACTCCCAACACACTGCCATTTAGTGTAGAACTTGCATTTATATTATTTTTGTGCATAACCTTGCATTTATCAACATTGAACCTCATTTTCCAGTTTGCTGCCCAGTTTTCCAATTTAGACAAATCACTCTGCAAAGTGGCAGCATGTTGCATGGAACCTATAGTTCTGCACAATTTAGTATCATCTGCAAAAATAGAAACAGTACTTTCAATGCCCACCTCCAGGTCATTAATAAACAAGTTGAAAAGCAAGCGACCTAGTACAGAGCCCTGCGGTACTCCACTAACAACACTGGTCCAATTAGAAAATGTTCCATTTACCACCACTCTTTGTAGTCTATCTTTTAGCCAGTTCTTTATCCAGGTACAAATACTATGTTCCAGGCCAACATTCCTTAATTTAACAAGTAACCTTTTGTGTGGCACTATATCAAATGCTTTAGCAAAGTCTAAGTAAATCACATCCACTGCCATCCCAGAATCGAGGTCTCTACTTACATTCTCATAAAAAGAAATTAAGTTAGTCTGGCAAGATCTATTACGCATAAAACCATGCTGGCACAAACTCATAGTATTATGATTTGCTATGAAGTCCAGTATCTTATCCTTTATTAACCCTTCGAAAAGCTTTCCTACCACTGACGTCAGACTAACTGGCCTATAGTTTTGAGGCTGAGAACGGGATCCTTTTTTGAATAGAGGCACCACATTAGCAATTTGCCAGTCTCCCGGCACTATGCCAGATCTCAATGAATCCTGAAAAATTAAGTAAAGAGGTTTGGCAATCACAGAGCTAAGCTCGCTAATTACCCTGGGATGAATACCATCTGGCCCTGGACCTTTGTTAATCTTAACATGTTCTAGTCTCTTTTGAATTTCTTCATGTGTGAACCATGCATCATTAGTTGTATTACTAGAATTGGGACTGTTAAGAAGGAAACCTTCACTTACTGGTTCCTCATTTGTGTAGACAGATGAAAAATATGAGTTCAGAATCTGCGATTTTATTTTGTTTTCATCAACCAGCTGACCCCCCTCTGATAGTAAGGGTCCCACCCCTTCCTGCTACATTTTTTTACTATTAACATATTTAAAAAATAATTTTGGATTTTTTTTACTGCTAGCTGCAATATCCTTTTCTATAGCAATTTTAGCTTGCCTTATAGCTTCCTTGCATGATTTATTGGCCTCCTTGTACCTTATAAATGTTTCGGCTGTACCAGCTAACTTGAAAGCCTTAAAAGCACGTCTTTTCTTACCCACCTCAACACCAACGCTTCTATTGAACCAAAAAGGTTTTGCTTTGCAACGACGTTCCTTGCTTACAAGTGGAATATACTGACAAGTATATTTATTAAGCAGCATTTTAAAGACTTCCCATTTTTGTTCTGTGTTTAACCCTGTGAAAAGCATTTCCCACTTAATATGTTGCAGAGATGCCCTTATACTGTCAAAGTTTGCACGTCTGAAATTTAGTGTTTTAGTTACTCCCTTATAGAATTTCTTCTGCAACAGAATCTCAAAGGAGACCATGTTATGATCACTATTCCCTAAATGCTCACTCACACAAATGTTAGAGATGAGTTCAGTATTGTTAGTTATTACAAGGTCCAAGAGTGAGTTCAGTATTGTTAGTTATTACAAGGTCCAAGAGAGAGTTATTCCTAGTAGGTTCTTGAACGAGCTGGAATAAAAAGTTGTCATTCAGCATATTTACAAACCTACTAGCTTTTTCTGTCTTAGCAACCCCATTACCCCAGTCAATGTCTGGATAATTGAAGTCACCCATAGCAACAACTTGACCCAGCTGTGAAGCCGCTTGTATCTGCAAGAGTAGCTGGGCTTCATACTCGACACTTATACGAGTTGGTTTATAGCATACACCAATGATAATTCTTTTTGTTACCTTTTGCCCAGTCAATATCTCTACCCAGAGTGATTCTACACCCTCACCAGTGCCAGCTATTGTTATTTCTTTAGCCCATGGCTTTACATACAAACACACTCCTCCACCCTTTTTAATCCCTCTGTCCCTCCTAAAAAGGGTGTAACCATTTAAATTCACAATCCAGTCACATGTTTCATCCCACCAGGTCTCAGTGATACCAATTATATCATAATTTTTAGAGCATGCAATTAATTCCAGGTCTCCCATTTTACCTGACAAACTCCGTGCATTTGCCAGCATACAGCGGAGGTTACTACTTTTACTTTTGAAATTTGCATTACTTAGTGAAGAATTATACATTAAGTTAGTATTATTCTGTTTTCCTTGTAACAGAGGGACCTCCTTAGCTGGTAAACTGTATGCCCCCCTCACTCCTCCCCCATGACCCCTTACTAACCCCACTGCCCCGTCTACCCTAGCTTCCCCATAATTCTTTATCTCACCCACCCTCCCCTTGCCTAGTTTAAACACTCCTCCAACCTCTTAGCCATTCTTTCCCCTAGCACCGCGGACCCCATTCCATTGAGGTGCAAACCGTCACGACTGTATAGGTTGTACCCCAACGAAAAATCGGCCCAGTGCTCTAGGAACCCAAACCCTTCCTTCCTGCACCAAGACTTGAGCCACGCATTTAGCTCCCTAAACTCCCGCTGTTTTCCTAAACTTGCATGTGGCACAGGCAAAATTTCAGAAAAGATGACATTGGAAGACCTTTCCTTGATCTTAGAGCCTTGATTCCTGAAATCATTCTTTAAGGTCTTCCATCTACCATTTATTTTGTCATTAGTACCGATATGCACTAAGACAGCTGGGTCATGCCCAGCCCCACCCAATAATTTGTCTATCCAATCAACCACATGCCGAACCCTGGCACCAGGTAGACAGCAAATTGTTCGGTTGTAGCGATCTGGACAACAAATTACCCTATCCACGTTCCTAATAATTGAGTCCCCTACAACCACAATCTGCTTAGGCCTGACTCTACTCTCCTCCCCACCACTACTAGAGAAACTGGTCTCCCGGCTGTTAGAGAGATCAGCCCCATCTAGAATTGCCAATCCAGAGTTCATACTCCCATCATCTTCACACAATCTGGCAAATTTGTTGCGATGTATAATCTCTGGATCAGCCTCAATTTTCCTTTTGCCCACCTTAGATTTTCTAACTGTCACCCAGCTAGCTGCCTCAACATCCTGCTGCTGTTCTGCTCCCCCCAACTATCTGACCCCGCTAGGTCCTGCTCAGTGAGCAAAAGACTCCTTTCAAGATTGTCAATCGACCGCAATGTTGCAATTTGTTGCTCTAGTGCTCTAACGTGAGCCTCCAAAGTGGGAATTTGCTCACAACCACCACAGAGGTAAGCTTTTTGGATCTCTTGTTCCAAATCTGCATACATATGGCAGACTGTGCACTGAGTCAGACCTTCAATCTTGCTAGCACTCATTATCCCAGTTACAGATCAAAATAGGAAAAAAGAAAAATAAATATATAAAATAAAAATGAGGGTTTAGAACAAACTTTTGACCTAGTTTGAACCTCCTTTAGTTTTCAACTCCGGTGTTTGTAACTCCACTTACAGATCCCCCACTTAACTCCGGTGTTTGTAACTCCACTTACAGATCCCCCACTTAACTCCGGTGTTTGTAACTCCACTTACAGATCCCCCACTTAACTCCGGTGTTTGTAACTCCACTTACAGATCCCCCACTTAACTCCGGTGTTTGTAACTCCACTTACAGATCCCCCACTTAAGGAGCAAACACTTAAGAGAAGCTAACACTAGAGCAAGCTCCACTGGAGTGCCAGGGGTTCTATTTATACAGTCTGTTCAGGTGCAACTAATCAAACCCCAGCCCCTCAAACGGAGGGAAAACTGCAAAGTAAAGCAGGTTGTAACAAACTTGCTGTAAGCACACTAGCACACCAAACTTTGCTGTTTAGCACCCAAGACAGAAAAAAAACCTTTAAAAAAATAAAACCACAGTAGTTAAATATAAACCTTAATATAAAATAGCAGTTAATAAATACTTATCCTTTTCAGATGATTTGTTTGCTTTAAGTTGCTTTACTCCAGTCAGCAGACTGATTCAAACAGACTCACTGGAGTGCCAGGGGTTCTATTTATATAGTCTGTTCAGGTGCAACTAATCAAACCCCACCCCCTCAAACGGAGGGAAAACTGCAAAGTAAAGATGGCATACAGCCCCAGGTTCTAAGAGAGCTTAGTTCAGTTTTAGACCGGTCCCTATTTCTGATTTTCTCAGATTTGCTTTCATCTGTTATGGTACCTATGGATTGGAGAAAAGATGATGTAATTTCAATTTTCAAAAAGGGATTATGATCTCAGACTGGCAATTATAGGCCAGTAAATTTGACATTTGTGGTGGGTAAATTATTTGAAGGCTTGTTAAGAGATAACATTCAAAATTTTGTCCTAGTGAATGGCATTATGCACAGCAATCAGCATGGATTTATGAAGGATAGGTCATGTCAGACAAATATGATTACAGTAGAGAAGCAGTAGATGTTCCAGCTCTCAAACAGGACATTATTGAATTAAAGTGGCTACAGAGAAGGGCAACTAAGCTGGTAAAAGGTGTGGGAAACCTTAGCTATGAGGAAAGACTGGCCAGATTGGGGTTGTTCACATTGGATAAGAGGTGCTTAAGGGGTGATATGATAACTATGTATAAATATATAAGGGGGTCATATAAAAATCTCTCTAATGCTTTATTTACCAGTAGGTCTTTCCAGCTGACGCAAGGTCACCCATTCTGATTAGAAGAAAGGAGGTTTTGCCTATATATTCAGATGTGGTGAGAAGTGGTGAGAGCTGTGAACATGTGGAATTCTCCACATCTCTTTTTGTACAGGTTGATTAGTGATGGGCGAATTTGCGCCGTTTCGCTTTGCCGAAAAATTTGCTAATTCCGTGCGAAATTCGTGAAACAGCGAAAAATTTGCGAAATGGCCGCAAATTTTCACGGGCGTTACGCGAATTTATTCGCTGGCGGCTAATAGCGCTAATTCGCGCCTGGCGAATAAATTCGCCCATCACTATGGTTGATACATTAGATAGCCTTAAGAAGGGGCTGGATGGCTTTTTAGCAACTGAGTGAATACAGGTGTATGGAAGATAGCTCACAGTACAAGTTAAGTCAGCGACTAGTCAGATTTTCATTTTGGAGTCAGGAAGGAATTTTTCCCCCTTTGTTTATCACATAAAAAGACACATGTCCATCAAGTTCAACCTTATACAGTATGTAACCTGCCTAACTTCTTGTTTATCCAGAAGAAGGCAAAAAAGCCCATCTGAAGCCTTTCTTATTTGCAGAGTGGGGGGGGGAATTCCTTCCTGAATCCAAGATGACAATCGAACCAGTCCCTGGATCAACTTGTATTATGGACTATCTTTCATAACTATGTATGAAAAACATAGTGACATAGTCTGTCCTGATACCAGCGCTGGACAGTAGTACTACTGCATTTCAGGGAAAAGTTGACTATTCAGATTTCTTGACCCTCCCAAATATGAATGTTATACTTAATTTATTCTCTTATGAACTTCTTAACCAGTAAAGTAAACAAAGCACATATAACAGAGGCGAGAGGATACATACAAAAGAGGAAAGTGTAAAAAATGACTTATTAAATAGTTTCATTTCAGATGCTTCACTGCCATTAATCAAAGGTAAGACATGTGTTTCCATGAAAAGTATTTGCAAGAAGCATTCATGTCTCCTAAACAACCTCTGGAATACTAATAATCATAAATCACTGTCATATAGTAATTAAAGGAAATTGCTTATAGCTCTGTGTACATGTTTTGGCCTCAGGTTCTGTATGAAGGTGACCAGTTCATGAGTCTAAAAGTCTTCCTGTTTGGAAGCCTGATATAATTTTGCAGTAAACTTGGTCCCAGGAGATCTTTGTACATGCCACAGATTATATGCTAGAAGGTCCCTGCACAAAATCAAATAGCTTTTATTCACCCTGTCACAAAAATAACCTGAACAGTCATATCAAAAAGTATCTGTGAACATTGATCTTCTGTACTGTAAAGCAGCTATTTTTATAATAGAACACATACAATTTGTCCTACCTGTTCTTGTAACTTTATTTTTATTAATTTGGTTTATGTTCTCTGAACTTTTATTTGTGTATATATTATTTTCCTTTTCCTCTTTCTCTGTTGCTTTACTGTTGGTATTTTCAGTGTTTCTTCTGCTCTCCTAAACCCTTCCATTCTCTACAATTCCTACATGTCTTCTTCCACTTCTTTCTTTTTTACCAGTTTATCTCTCAGAATCCCCTAGTATATTTGCATTATAGCAAAACACAATGTTTTAGGCTACCTTGTTTCTTTGTCAAATTGGAAAATGACTCAAGGCAGCACAAAACTTTGTATTTGTTTGGAGTCTAAGCCCACAATAGTGCCGTACATTTCTGCATACAATCTGATACAAATTTGTTCTACAAAAATAGTTAAGAGGTCCCAATCTCTCCTTACATCATCTTAGAGAAAACTAGAGTTGCCTCTGATACCAGTAACATCTTGTGGTTAATAGGTTATAGCAATGTCAGCTCTTTTACAGTTTTATTACACCCCTACTTGGTAAAGGAACATTTGTTGTGTTCCTGTTATATGACAATATCTTCCAGTAAACTAATAGTATCCCTGGAACACTAACAAGGGAAGTCCCGTGCTGCTACACTTTGATGAACTAATGGGAACAAACTACAGCGTTTATGTCCAGACTATATTTGGCAGTATCTCTCTGAGGAGATGTTAATGCTGCAGAACAAAAATAAATTTGCTATCAATTGGTGAAATGTCCACTCATCTTTTTGTTATACGATTGTAACTTAATTCTAATGTGTTATTCATTGACTGGATACAGTATATGATCCTCTACTATTGTCAGAAATAAATGCCTGCTTAGCTACTATTTATGAGTGGGTGAGAGCAAACAGTGTTTCCTAACACCTTACATTGCCTGGTGCTGCCCAGTTTGGGAGTTCTGAATAATGATCTGAATAACGATGAATAACATCTCTATTTATATTTAAATAACATCATAATTTAAAGGAGTTACGTTCCTTCACATATTCAAGTAGCATTGTGCTTGGTGGAAGGGATTGCTTATGCTAAAATGGACCTTTGGCATCTCAAAGGACAGCATATGAAAAAAAGTTGGAGAAAAAGTTTTCTCTAATATGAAGAGAGCAATTTACAGCCCCAGAGTCAGAGTTAATATGGAGCCTGCAGTGAATAGGTTGCTCAGATATGGGTAACTACCAAGGCAGTATTACCTATGCAAATACAAGTAAAGCAAAATAAGAATAAAATAAATATTAAACTTTAAATATTTCCATTAGCAAACCTATGTTGTAAATAAGGCATCTATTTCCATTAGCAAACCTAAGCGTTATATAAGCCATATTTAATATAAGCCATAAAACCATTGCAATTATATAAGTACAATTTGGAATGGAGTTATATAAAACTGTAATCCTGTTGCTAACACCCCAGCATAGTACGTTTGGTTAGGTAGTCTGATGGGTTGTGAGTATTAGGAGAATATCATCTGCAAAAAGATTGATTCTATGTTCCTTATCTCCCACACAGATTCCTCTTATGTCTGGGTTGGGTCTGATGACATGGGCCAGGGGTTTTAGGGATAAGGTGAAGATTAACGGTGACAGGGGGCATCCCTGGCGTGTCCCATCTTGATATGTGTGGATTGGAGTCCCATGCAGAGTACCTTTGCAGCCCTGTGAGGAATGCTTGTGGTATTTTCAGTTTTTCCAGGACCGCAAACATATATTTCCAGTCAAATGCTATTGTGCATCAAAGGACAGAAGGAGGGAGGAGACAGACAGGTTCTAGGCATATTAAGTCAATACCTTACGTCAAGCCTTACGGATGCCATATGCCGCCCTGGTACAAATCCAACCTGGTCTTTATGAATTATCTTAGGGAGCAATGTAGCAAGTCTATTGGCCAGTATTTTTGCAAACATCTTGATATCAGTATGATATCGGTGGATGCTGTTTGCATATGTTGAGTTAAGGGTAACCCTTTTAGGAGCGATTGAAAGAAATATTTCAAGTGTGGGGTAAGGAGTTTGTCAAATTTTTTGTAATATTTTGCATATAGCCATCTCAGTCTTGGGCCTTACTTGATTTAGAATTTTTAATCACTGTTTCTATTTCCTCATTTGCTATGGGTGAGGCTAACATCTCTTGGTCCTCCTTAGTTAGCTGATGGGGAGTCCACCGGTCATGAAATCTGATTCTAGCGAGGTAGACCTCAGGGGCTTTTTCTGCTGTATATAGTTCTGTATAAAAGTTACTAATTGTGTTAAGGATTTGTTTTGTATCTCTTGTTACAGTCCCTGTCTGGGTCCTTATAACATGGATGGTTTGCATAGGTGTGTAGGGCCTTCAGTTTGCGTGCTAGCATTGTATGAGGCTTGTTTGCGTATTCATAGTACTGGTATTTAGTTTTGCACATAATCTAGGCTGCTTTATCTGAGAGAGTCTGAATAAGCTGTGCTCTTATGTTTTGTATGTCCCTGTAGTTTTCTGGCTGTGTCATTCAGCTTTTGGGTGAGTTGTTTAGTTTTCTCCTCCAATATGTAGAACATAGTATAGTAAAATAGCAGAGGTAATATTCCATTTTCATTAAGAGGCTGATTTATAAACACTTTGTATTTTTATGCAGTACTGTAATAACAGTTACAGATTCATTACAGCATCGAAAAGAGCATTTCCAAATTGTTAATCACGCACTTGATTTTAATTGTGTTAATTTTAATACATTACTCAAATGACTTTTACTTGAATAACTTTGTCAATTCTTTAAACACTTTCCTGACATCAGCTCAATATTCCCAGTTCAATATTGACTAAAACTTTCCTTCAAATGTTACCAGTTCAGTGTGGCATATGGTGCAATCCAAGTACTTCAGCATTACTGTGACTCAAACAGCACACTGTACAAGGAAAGAAATGTGTTCTCTTTCGTTGTTATTATCCTAACAGGGTTATATGAGGTTTCGCTATTTGTAGATTTACAAGCAGGAGACACCTCATGTATTACAAGCACAATTTTTTATGCCAAAAGAATAAATCATTATTAGCTTCAGGCATTACTGAATGTCAGAAAAAGAATTAGTGACACAAAAGCGTTAAAACATTGCTGTTCTGTATTTGAAAAAAAATATTACTGGGGAAGAGACATATCTCAATGCACTTATCAATAAAGTGTCTGCAGTAGCGAAACATACCCTGCATTCCTGCAAAGTATAATATTGCAAGTAGCATTACCCTTTTTTTTCTTCAAAATAAACCACAATAACCACAACTCATAAAGCAAAAAGTCAAGCTCTTAAAGGGGTTGTTCACCTTTGAGTTGACATTTAGCATGATGTAGAGATTGATAATCTAAGACAATTTGCAATTGGTTTTACTTTTTTATTATTTGTGGTGTTTGAGTTATTTATCTTTTTATTCAGCAGCTCCCCAGTTTTCAGTGTCAGCATTCTGGTTACTAGGGTCCAAATTACCCTAGCAGCAATGCATTTATTTGAATAAGAGACTGGAATATTGAAAAGGAAAGACCCTGAATGCAAAGATGAGTAATAGAAGGTAACAATCACAATACATTTGTATTAGATAGGGTCAATGACCCTTATTTGAAAGCTGGAAAGAGTCAGCAATGAAAACAAATGAAAACAAGTTTGTCATTACTATATTTTTCTCCATTTTTGTACAAATGAGTTATTAATTAGTAATTATTAGTAATTATTTAGTCCAGGCAGATAGGTAACGATGTAGCAGTGAATTAAATCTGATGTGTTGGCTTTACCCCCCCCCCCAAAGAACACAGTGTTATATAGAGAGATTTATCATACAGGTACATGGTGAATTATTGGGGGCATGCTTCTACATTGTAAAAGTTAATATCAAAAATGCAGTTTGTAGTAATTCTCAAAAAGAATGCGTTTTACAAAAAATCATTACCAACCATTACCAAAACCAACACATCTTAATTTAGAAAATAAATGTTTATATAGGATGGTATTAAAAGCTTTTTGGATTTTGGCAAAAAAACTAAATCTAGATCTACTACAACCCCACGATCTAGCATTCAATCATTAAACACAATTTTTATCTGTGTGCCATGATCCCACATAACGTTTTATACTGCCATAGCCAGTTCACGCTGCCAGACAATTGCTGCTAAATTCAGTAGTGAAGCAGGTAGGGGAACCCTTGTCCTAGGTGATCGGTGAATAAAAAGAGACTTTCCAGTGCATGCTCAAATCAGGGTGCCATTCCCAGGGCTGAAGCTTCCGCAACATCCACATGGATACTCTGAGACTGTTTCCACTTGTAATATTGATATATTTGATTGATGATTCCCAGTTTATCTACCATTTGATTCCATAATCTACCAACCCCCCAGATAAAAAAATCCTGAAGAGTGTTACATATTATACACCTGGTGGTGCGTCACTCCTCTGAAACGAGTAAAGGTACTGTAGAATGTAATAAAAATGACCACAACAGAAAACTGTAAAACTGTTTACAGTTTCAGTTGTCCATATACTTTTTATTTGGCAACCTACTTGAAGGTTGTTGGTGTATTTTCTAGCAAAATATTATGTATAATGTAAACAAAAGTACATTTGCATTTCTTCCAGTGGCATATGTTTCACCCATTGTCTACCGCAATAAAACAAAAATAGCTAGTCATCAATGCAACCTCTAATGTTAAATGTTAATTGGGTTTACAAAACTGTGACTTAAAAACAAGAGTCTTTATAAATTCAGAATTGTGGCTTGAAATGCATTTTAAAACTCAAGTAATCAAGGAACTAGCTCCAAAACCTTAGGTAGCAAAATTAACTTTGTTACCCTTAGGGAACATACCCAGACAAGGTTAGGATCCAATCATCAAGGATATGAATAAGAAAAATCAGGTAAGAAAGCAAGACAATTGATGATGTAATGGAGAATGTCTCATTATTCCCATTGATAAGATCTTGGTTTCGGTACAATGTAAAATAATTCAGATATTTCCATTAAATTATGGCACCAGTATCTGCTTAAAATGTACATCTGAGACACATTACAGTAGTATGAAATAATGACATCAATCAGTTTCAGTGCAGCTTATGTGTTATTGAGAGCTGGCAGAAGCAAGAAGAATACATAGGAGAATAAATAGGAGTAGTTGCATAACATTTATGATATCTAAGATTAAATTTGTAAAGATAGACAGCAAACATATTTCATGGTTTGTTTTGCACAATGTAAGACAGCTGCATTAACCAAAAAAAAATCTTCTGTTTTGTCTTATGAACCATATTGAACAGCAGTTTTCAAATCATCACTAGTCTCTATAAAGTAGAACGTCATGTTCTGAACATGATTTTGGGTCTGCTTTCAATACATGAAGGTTAACTTCCAAAGTAGAAGGCTCCATATACATAATGTCATCTGGCTAAGGTATGTAGAAAATGTTGACATTTCTCAAAAGTCTGCAGCATATGAATTGATTGATGAATTGCTACAGCTAGTAAGAGGTTCACACTATAAATATCACAAGATGTACAAAAAAAGGTGTCACTGTACTTGAGCGCACAGATTAACATTGACAGTGAAGGCCATCTCCCATAGACTAATTTTTAATGACATAATTAAAATTTACATTTTTAAAAACTTGTTCTTTTTTTCCCAGTAATAATAAAACAGTACCTTGTACTTGATCCCAATGAAGATAGAAATAATCTTTATTAAAAGAGAAAACCATAATATTAGGATTATTAATGATTTTTGAGTAATCTTAAACTATGGAGAACCAAATTACAGAAAGCCCCCTTATTCAAAAATCCCCAGGTCCCGAGGTCCCATAACTGTAATAAAATGTACACAATAAATCACAGCATTGAATGATAATGGCCCAGATTCAATCAAATTAGAAAAACAAATACACAAGGTGACCTATTTTCCAGTAGTGGGCAAAAGTTGTACCTGGGCAGTAACCTGTGTCAACCAATCAAATGTTTGCTTTAATTATTCCCACACAGCTGAAAAAAATCAAATCATGACTTAGTTACATTTAGTTACATAGTTAAGTTGGGTTGAAAAAAGACACAAGTCCATCAAGTTCAATCCCTCCAGATGAAACCCAGCATCCATATACACACACACTGATCCCTCCATATATTTACAAAAAACTATATATAACAATGTCTATACTAATTGTAGATTTTAGTATCACAATAGCCTTTGATATTATGAGTGTCCAAGAAAACACCCAAGCCACTCTTAAAAGCATTAATAGAATTAGTCCTCACAACACCACCAGGACAGGCATACCACAATCTCACTGCCCTCACTGTAAAGAACCATCCACACTGCTTCAAATGAAAGTTATTTTCCTCTAGGCTTAAGGGATGGCCTCAGATGCAGTTATTCTCTTTATAGAAATAAAGGTCCCCTGCTAACTGTCTATAATATCCATGTACTTGTAAAATGTAATCATGTCCACTCGCAAGCATCTTTTTTTTCAGAGAAAACACCCCAACCATGACAGTCTACCCTCATAATTGAAGTCTTCCATCCCTCTAACCAATTTAGTTGCACATCTCTGAATTATCTCCAGCTCATTTATATCCCTCTTAAGGACTGGAGTCCAAAACTGCACTGCATACTCCAGATGAGGCCTTACCAGGGACCTATAAGAGGCATAATTATGTTTTCATCCCTTGCATTAATGCCCTTTTTTTATGCAAGACAGAACTTTATTTGCTTTAGTAGCCACAGAATGACACTGCCCAGAATTAGACAACTTGTTATCTACAAAAACCCATAGATCCTACTCAGTTAAGGAAACTCCCAATACACTGCCATTTAGTGTATAACTTGCATTTATATTATTTCTGCCAAAGTGTATAACTTGCATTTATCAACATTGAACCTCATTTTCCAGTTTGCTGCCCAGTTTTCTAATCTAGTCAAATCACTCTGCAAAGTGGCAGCGTCCTGCATGGAACTTATAGTTCTGCACAATTTAGTATCATCTGCAAAAATAGAAACAGTACTTTCAATGCCCACCTCCAGGTCATTAATAAACAAGTTGAAAAGCAAGGGACCTAGTACAGAGCCCTGCGGTACTCCACTAACAGCATAGGCCAATGTTTCAATTACCAACAATCTTTGTAATCTATATTTTAGCAAGTTCTTTATCAAATCTCTATTTCTATCAAATACTATGTTCCAGGCCAATATTCCTTAAACTCAGTAGCCATCTGTGTGGTACTGTATCAAATGCTTTAGCAAAGTCTAAGTAGATTACATCCACTCCCAGAGTTGAGATCCTTGCTCACCTTCTCATTAAAAAAATTAATTAGTTATGTGTAATTATCCAGGTGCTGATAAACAATACCCATGTTTTTTTCTTGCTGGTGGGAAAATATGACACTAGCACTCTGTGAGTAACGGACAGAAATGGCCTGTACTTGTCAATTTTCACATAGGGAAGATTTCAGTCTGGCCCTTAAGGGGACAGGTGGAGTCTGAAGTGGGGATGTATATGTGCCTCCAGCCCAAAAAGCTCTGAAGTTCCAGAGGGTGAGAGTTTCCCTTGATCTTAATAAATCTGTGTTTTGTCGGAAGACTTGGTGTCCCTATCTCTAAGCTCCAAATCCTTCACTACCTGCCTACCAAACGCTAATCCCCCCATAAAAGTGCATGTGCAGGCCAATGCCATATCACTATATATATATATATAATATTTAGAAAGAGCTATGAAATTCCATTTGAACTGTTATATAATGAATGTAATGCTTAGAGACAGGAACTTGGCTTGTACATATGAGGAAGGGCTGGACTGATGTTTGTCATATTGAGTTGTAACTTTAAAATAACACTATTTCCTTGGGTTACATTTTATATTAAGCAGTCAGTTATAATTCATATTTTGTTTTAGTGAAAGATTTAATGTGTGTCTGAGGAAATATTACCATAGGGAAATAATACTATTATTGTAAAACATTAAAACCCATATATTTTTGAGATCTCCAGAAGCCCCTTAGTTTTGTCTTGCATTATGTTTGCAGCAAGATAGGCAACAAATTGCAAGAGATGGTCCAAGAATTTGTTTAAGGTGGACCATGCCCACTAAGGGATTTTTCCTGTCCTCTGAACTAGCAGGCCAGTGACCAATCATCTTCCAATCAATGCGTGCTATATTACTATAGGGAAAAAATGCTATTAGGGTAAAACATTAATAACCATAGATTTTTTAATGCTATTGAAGAGTTCAGCAGTAGCCCCCTCAGGTTAGCCTTGCATTATCTTCTCATCAGGAGAGTCAACAAATTGCAAGGGATGGCCCAAGAATTGGTTTCAGATGGACCATGCCCACTTAAGGATTTTTCCTGTCCTCTGACCAAGCAGTGGTTAATCATCCTCCCAAGAGATAAAGAGTTACGTTCTTTTTTGATCTCCAAATAGTAAGGGGCAGATTTATCAAGGGTCGAATTTCGAGGGTTAAAAAACCCTCGAAGTAAAATCCTTTGAATCCGATTATCAAATTCAAAGGATTTTAGTGCAAATACTTAAATCGAACGATCAAAGAAAATCCTTCAAATTGAACGATTCGAACAATTTTATGCGACCGATCGAAGGATTTTTATTCTGTGAAAAAAAGCTTCGAAAAGTGCTGGGGAAGGTCCACATAGGCTAACATTGCAGCTTGTTAGGTTTAAAGTGGCAAAGTATGAAGTCGAAGTATTTTTTATAGAGACAATACTTTGATTATCGAATGGTCGAATAGTCGAAGTAACCAAAAAAATACTTGGAAATTTGAATTTTTTTACATTCGAATTGTTCACTCGAGCTTAGTAAATCTGCCCCTGATTGTGTAGCACCCTAGATCAGTAGCATACCTCAAGCTATGCCATGCTAATTCAGGCCAGATCAGATAAGTAAACCACAAATGTCTGGGTCCTACTAGAATGTGGGTGAGATTTAGAGCTGAAAGTAACTTGATGTTGGTAAGGTAGGATTGGGTACTTGATTTAAATGCTACATTTAGAAATATTGGAAGGTATGGCTAAACAACAATTTTGCTAATGTCTTTTCTTGTTAAGGAACCATAAAATTAATTTTAACAATACCTCCTTTCTAAGCAGTCCATGACCATTTTTATGCTGAAAGCAAAACCCAAGTTTCTGTGGATGTAATCATGTCACCTACACCATCCCCGGGAGAGGTTAATTGTAAACATTTTTGTTGAGATTTCTAATTTTTTTAATATCCCATACAAGGTGCATTTTTTGTAAAGCTAACATTTCACGTTGACGCCTGAATAATCCATTACCGTGCTTTCTTTGAACTTCCCTTTTATGGAAAGGAAACAGGAAACATTTGCATGGTTTATTTATTGAAATTGTTTCAGAAAAATGACTTCCATTAATTGTGTGCTAAAACCATCAGTGAAGTAATTATTATAGTTATATAACTTTGCAGTTATGTTCTAGTTTGGTTAGCTGGAAACATGTACATTCTAGCCTTTTTGTTATTTTTTAAAAATAAATTATATTTCTTTGTGCATTTTAGACGTGTTCCTAATGTGTATATAGTCATTCTGCTGGTTTCCTTCCCTGTATTGTGCTTTTAAGATTTATTTTCTAAATCTAATTTTTTTTAGGTTTCAGCTATAGTGCCCTAGGCACAGTGTATGTTTTATATTTAAGATTATTACAATTATTATACTGACATAATAAAGCAGATTATTTTTTACTCTGAAGTTGTTTTCACATCCTGAATGGAGACAAATGTGCCCTGTATGAAAGCATTTTCTCTTTTTTTGTGATCCTGAATTAGACATTACTGTTATCATACTTCAGATATACTGTACCATAGCCATTTTGTTTTACTGATGAAAGTACAGTAAAACAACTATAAAATATCAACAAAAGCTGCTAAACACTTTTCATTTTTTTCTCAAGGACTATTATCAATAGAAATTCATATTAGAACATTTAGGTTATAAAATGAGAAGTTTAGACATCTGATTAGGATATTTTATTGCGGTCTAATCCTATTTTCTGAAAACTCTCTTACAGCACCTACTCTTATGTCCCAACAGCCACTCCAGTTCTCTCATTCTCAAATCTCCCAGCCCACCCACAGTTCCTTCTCTCATCTCTGTGTAGTTCATAGCTTACTGAACAATTAATATGATTATTAACCTCCCCACTCTGCATGTACAGTAGTTCTACTGCTCCCCACGCCATTTATCAATTTATCTACCCTCTCAAAGCTCCTTTCTAATCTCTTAGCCTTCCATGACTTCCTGCCCCCAATGCCTTTACTTATTTCCATGTCTTCTTGCATCAAAGTCAATCTCCTTCCTGGCTCCAGCCTTGTCTCACTCACAGCGTGTATTACTGGGACCTGTAATGTTCAAACAAATAGTGTGTCTGTCTATTAAAAAAGTATACAGGGAGAGTTAGCTGTGTGGAATGGGACACTGGAATCCATGGGTGGGTGTACATCCCCATATTAAGCTTCCCACTCTTTAGTTGTACTTAGGTAGCAAGGAAAGGGCTAGGTTTTTGGTGAAAAGGAGACACTTTCTGATAACCACCATACAGACATGGCATTCTAGCATGCCTGCAAGGCAGGGGTGTCTTTCCATGGTAATAGTAGCAAAAATTCTGCAAGCTTAATTTTGTCAGAATGGGAAACTATAGGGGTATTAGGCTCAATGGGTTCAGTAAGTACAGGAAACCCACCAGCACCCTATACATTTTTGTTGCAGCTTTGTGTGTTTTGGTTGTAGGATATGGAAATTAACTTTCCATTACTTTTAGTATGTTATAGAATGGCTAATTCATTATTTATTTTTTATAGTTTTTTTTAATTATTTGTTTTCTTCTTTTGACTTTTTCCAGCTTTCAAATGGGGGTCACTAACCCTATCTACAAAGCAAATGTTCTGTTAGGCTACAAATGTATTGTTTTTCCAATAATACTCATCTTTCTATTTAGGCCTCTCCTATTCATATTCCAGTCTCTTATTCAAATCAGTGCATGGTTGCCAGGGTATACAACAAAGGAGAGCACTCACCCAATTCTCGCGAAAGCAGACCAGACTGTCCATGCTGACACATGAACGCACCTCTGGAAACGCAGTGGAAATTGTGTCAATTTGTAACTAGGTCACGGTGTACTAGCCAGTATCAGGCTCTTTTAAAAGTTTCAAATTTTATTAATGACTTGGTTACATCATAAAGAATCAAATATCGGCAACACTGTATCAAACTCCACGCTTGACGCTTTCATGGCTTCACACCACTACAGGCCACGAAACGAATCAAGCGTGGGGTTTGATTCTTCATGATGTAACCAAGTCGTCAATAAAATTTTAAACTTTTAAAAGACCCTGATATTGCCTGGCGCACCGTGACCTAGTTACAAATGGTTGCCAGGGTAATTTGGACCCTAGCAACCAGATTGCTGAGACTGCAAAGTGGAGAGCTGCTGAATAAAAAACTAAATAATTCAAAAAACACAAATAATAAAAAAAAATTAAAACCAATTGCAAATTGTCTCAGAATATCACTCTCTACGTCATACTAAAACTTAATTTGAAGGTGATCAACCCCTTTAAGGCTGGTTTGTGATTGCTTGGTCCAGTTTAGGTTGAAATGCTAAATATAGCATTTGACTTGATGTTGATAAAATGAGTGTTATGGGTTTGACAAAACAAAGTTGCCTATCAAATTACTTATAGGTTATATGATTGAGGTGGGGTTGCTTAAAAGATATGTTCTGTCTTACCTTCTCTTAAGGCCCCCATACATGGGCCGATAAAATCTGCCGACAGACTGAATTGGCAACTTGCTGGCCCATGTGTGGATCCATCTGACGGGCCCACAATCAGATCAGCCTGATATCGCCCACCTCAATGTGGGCATATCGGGTAGAGATCCACTCGTTTTGGCACACTGGCAGCACATTGTAGATAGCTTGCACCTCGCTCTCCTTGCAAACATTAGCAAATGAGCAAACAGTGCAAGAAGACAGTTTTTATTTGGTTAAGCATACATATTCTCCTCAATGGGTTATATTTGCTTAATGCTTAGTTCTTTTAAAGCCAAACCTGGGAATTATATCTGCTATTGTGACTTCTAGTAAATGGAGGCAGATATTCAGACAACCAAAGACAACTTACAATGTGTTTTTTGTACAAAAGTAATATAAAATGAGAATTTCACTTACCTACTTGATGTAAATTCTCTTTCTTCTAGTCCCGACATGTCAGTACAGGGTGTGTACTGACATGGAGGGATGCAGAGGAAAGTAGGTTTGAACCAGCAGGCATGGGTATAAAGGTCACATGATAAAATCTCTGCTACTGATCTCTGATTTCAAATGATGACTTGTAGCTTTTTGCTGCAGGAAGATTGAGGCATGTGATATCTGAGACAACAATGTCTGCATTTCCAAAATATTTGCATCTAGGTTGTTGTTTACAAACTAATTTGAGCAGAGGAATTATAAAAGCACCACATGTGTAAATGTCTCAGGGCAATGGCAACTGTACTCTTTATTGTCTGCAGGAGAAAACCTCTCCTGTGGGTGACAAGGTATTCAAAAAGAGTTTTAAGTGCAGACGAATGGGTAGCTTATGCTTTGTGTAGGCTCAAATATTATTAAAACATGTAATACTAAAAATAATTTTTTTATATTTATGGCATGGATGACAAACCTGCAGCCTTTAAGCTGTAGGTTGGGTCCTGCTAGACACACTCCAGCAACAACTATGAGTATAGGGAAGCCACCAAGGTGAAGTCCCCAACCTATACATTTCTTCTTTAGACTGCTATAAACAGTATGCCCCAATACAGTACATGTATAAAATATCAAATAGCAAGCATCTATAGATTATATATCTTGTGTAGGATTATACAGATATGATGTAACAGCATTTGAGTGAGTTAGATAAACAATAAAACCCAGGAGTGATTCAATTGATAAATTAGTTTCATCGAATAACCAGCAAATGCATACTTAAAGGGATACTGTCATGGGAAAAACTTTTTTTTCTCAAAATGAATCAGTTAATAGTGCTGCTCCAGCAGAATTCTGCACTGAAATACATTTCTCAAAAGAGCAAACAGATTTTTTTATATTCAATTTTGAAATCTGACATGGGTCTAGATATATTGTCAATTTCCCAGCTGCCCAAGTCATTAATTGGCCTTCTCCAGAGACTGTCACCTTTTCAGTCCATACTCAAGATTGCTGCAAGGTGTATACACCTCAGCAACTCTTCTTCTGCCAAGCCAATCCCTGCACTTGCTTCCACTACCTTTCAGAATAAAATTCAAGTTAATGACCCTGACATTCAAAGCAGTTCATAACTTTGCCCTACCCTACTCTGAACTTATCGCTGAACTTAGATGTTTACCCAACCACTTACTACGCTCCTCTACTGACCTGCTCCTCAATTCTGACATTACCTCCTCACACGCTCGCATTCAATACTTTGCAAGGGCTACACCCCTTCTCTGGAATTCTCTCCTATGAGCGGTCTGTCATCTGACTTTCTTCCAATCTTTCCACTTTTAAAAGATCTCTTAAAACACATTTATTTAGAGACGCTTACCCTCAGATCATTGTACTTCTCAACCATATGTATTTCTCAAGAAAATATTTCACCTCCGGTTTTCCCTCCAAGCCATCCCCATTCCTTTCTTAGATTTTACAAATGACCTAAGGCTCATGCCACACTGGGCTATTTCTCGGCCTGCATATAAAAGCACAGGCCAAGAACCAGACCTTTCACTCACATCAGTTCTCTTCTGTGTCTGTACCTTGAGGCACCGTGTAGGCACACGTGGAGCAGATTTTGGTACACATTTTTGCACCAAAATCCACTCCATGCGTCTACATACAGGCACAGGCATGAATTTGGGGCTACTGCGGCCTGAGGCAGCAGTCCAGTTGCCGCCCCCCTCTCCAGCACCACGCTTAAAAAGCAGCGTCAGAGTGGGTCAAAGGGGGAAGCATCACTAGTGCATTGAGAGCAATAGTACTCTATGCACTAGCGGAGCTGAATTACAGGCTTAAAACTTAAAAATTCAGCTCTTAAAGTTATAAGAGGTGACTTTTTGTTGCCCCTTGTAACTGCCCACTCCCTGCCTCCTGAGGCAAATTTCTCACCTTGCCTCATGGCATGAGTGGCCCTGCACAGGCAGACATAGCGCCTCTGAGTACAGACACAGTAAAGAGCAGATGTGAGCAGAGCACAGACTGAGAAACAGCCCAGTGTGTAATTAACCTACAGCAGTTGTGAGGCTTACACAAGAGTCCATGATCACAGGGCAGTTAATCACGCTAGGTTTTATTCACATATTCAATTCAAGGAGTAGTACAGTGGTTCCCCTCCCCCAGGCACAATACCCAGCCTGCTGCTTCTGGCAACAAATTTCTGTCCTGTAATTCCCCTTACAGTTCAAATTACCATCCAGTGGCCCCAGCCCACAATTCAAATAGCAATCCAATGGCCCCAGCAAAGAGCAAATTGTCCTACAACTTCACAGCACAATTTAAATAATCCTCCAGTGTCCCATGGATAGCGCTTTGCACATCACTCACCAAACCACATATTTAGCCGGTCCACTCCAAGTCCTATATCACCCAGGTTTTCACTGGAAGGGGCCTCAGCTCCCAACCAGAAACTCAGCACAGTAAGATACTTTTCCCAAGTGGAATGAATGGCCTTAAGGCTAGCGATGTTACTTCAAGAAGGTAATAACACTTCTAGGCTACGTATGAAGAGGAGAAAAGCGAGAGAATTTTACCTCCAAAGCAAAGGACAAAGGGATTCCGGAGAGAGAGACAATATGGAGGCCAGATGGATGGGCAAGATGGATACCTAGGGATGGGATAACTGTAAACTAAATAGTAGATAATGTTCTATTTGCTGTTATCAAGGAGTCATCTAAAGCACTCTTAGCACTTTCCACATTCCAGAAAAAAGAGAGATAAGGCAGGAGAAATCTAGTATCAAACAAAAGCTGACCCCCTACTGTGCATGTTCATGTTACCTTCCAGGCACCACCAGCTGTCTGAAAACAGAATTACAATCTAAGAAGGCTTTTCTCCCACTGACACTGCAGAGAGATGCTGCAAGGTAACATAAGATAATACAAGTTGTCCTGTTTGTAACTAGTTTAGGATAACTGGTGCTTCACCTGTAAACTTTTCTTTTACGGTCCTAATTCAAAACGGGAAGAGTTGGGGATGTTCTAACAGGAATGATTGGAAAATAAAAAAAAACTGCTTTTTGTCTCTTTGACTCAAAGCTTGCATCATTTTGGCCATACACATGAAACTTGAAAAGCACTGCAAACATATGAAAAGATAAGTAATCTCTATATATCAGTTTTAAGCAGGATGCCACTATGGAAGATACTTCCCCATAAAAAAAAACAGATGGTTAATTTAATCCACCTTGTAAAACACATTGCCAAATCCATTCATCCTTTAGTCACACCAGAGAGGTACTCATTATCTATAGTTTCTTTACAGTGAACAAAAAAAAGTCATTCACATTTAAAGAGAAACACATTTTCTGTTCCATAATATAGAAATAATAGTTGAATAACTGTCCAGTTTGTAAACTAGTTTATTGAAATACCAATGAGGATATAAAAATTATTATTATAGATTTGTGCTCCTTAGAGCCCTAATGCATGCAGGGAGATAATAATGACAGTTATATAAACCCATGGATGTGGTGGTTAGTTACCATTAATGATTGTAGACCAGTTTTACAACCTCCAAGTTGTATACGGGCTATTATCTGATCCTTATTGAAATGCACCAAATGGAACACACGCACGCACAAAGGTAGGTTAGAATACTGATATACACCAGAACTTTTAAAATGGTAAAACATAGCTTTTATTAAATATATTTAAAACATTATAGATTTATATAACACGTTGGTGTCCATCTCTGAACTTTGTCAAGACCTATTAATAAAGAAACACCAATCATGTTTAAACAGAGAAAGCTGACAATAAACCAAAAGTGTGCAACCCAGAAGCGAGAAACAACAAAAGCGTAGAAGGGGGTACATGGTCAATCGCAACATATGGGAATGTAGAAAATCTATATCCCTTATCTAAAAAGTGATTAGCTACCGGTTTTAAAGTATATATATAGCATAAGATAAAGATAATATCTATGATATGAATCATGAAAAGTTAACCCAAAAAGTTGTTTATGTTAGTGACTCTGAGTACCCACTTCTGGTTTGTTTCCATATGGCCTCTTACAATGGAACTGGCAATTATCTTACTGACTTTAAAGAAGGCCTTTTAAATTTTAATATATTTTACATATTATAATTATCCGTTCACTAAATTCTGGTAACTTCCTGCAGTTTGTTAATGCCATCCCTAATCAAAGTATTCTGCGCCACATAAAGCAATGTTCCATAGGGGACTGGTGTTTCAGCTCTGTTCTTCAGGGATACTGGAGTATGTAAGATGTTTCCATATTCTATATGGTTCTTATGGCTGTGAAATGTACTGATGGGTTGGGGTTTAATAAATAAAGAGTACTATGAAATAGACAGTAACAGTATTTTATGAGTATTGGATGGTAATCCAATGTACTGCTGCCGGGGCACTAGCTGTGCATTTTACCCTGAACTGTCATTGTCAGATGCAGAGGAGCCCTGACATAGGATTGTGATAAATACAGGGATCTCTTTGCACTTTGTGGCCCCTGGCACACCCTAGCCTGTGCATCTCAGTGAAGCTAGAGCTTGATATACAGCCATCTCTGAATGCAGCACTGCTCAGTGCATACATAACTGTAACTGAGCTCTACACCTTAGTGCCATGCTGCCCCATAGATTCTGTATTAGCCATGTTACCTAGGCTTGATCTTTATTATAAAAATGGAAGACAGTGAGCATTAAGTTTATAGTGCCTTGACCCATTGTTGTGTAAGCATAGGATTAAATTGCACATGACACCTCTCCAGACAACATTGTTTGTGGCAAACAGCATTTTGTGATAAATACTTAAATTTTCATAAGCTGAAAACAGTTCAAAAAGTTTGAACATGAAATATAATGCATTCTAAAAAAGCTCATATGGGCAAGGGTTTGCTTGCTGATTTAAATGATCTGCTTCAGTGTTCTGTGAAACATATTATTCCTGCTGTATAAAACAGGAACACATGCGGCCAACTTGGAAGCAGACAAGGTTTGTATTTTAGCTTCCGTCACATTTCTCACACACCTGCAAAGCCACACCACAAAAATGAAGCCCCTTTGGCTGAAAAATGACCATCCCCCCCAAAAAAGTCCTAAGAACATTAAAGTTTTTAACATTATGTGAATTTTTATAATTCAATAAAATCCTCTCTGCCAACTGCCAATTGTTTTTCTTTTGGTATTGGTGTGATCTCAGTAGTTCTAGATCTGGGTTCAACTAATACTAGAAAAAAATATGCCCCTGTATTAAGCATAATTTAGAATTAGAAGTGATACTAAATTGTGAAAAACACATGACCTTTGGTCATGTCAGCCTCTGAGCATACAGATCATCCATGCACCTTAACTTCTAAATCTACATAGTTCAAATTCTGAATACCTTTTAACAAGTAATTAAAGGAGCCTTCTCCTGTTGCATGTGTCACTGGCTTCTTCAAGCAGCCTATAAGAAAATCTTGGATCTGTTTTACGCTAGTATTAGGCCACATTTAGGGTTATACTTCCCTTATACCTTTAAAAAATGACAGTGTGATATTTCAAGGGCTTATTCTACTATAAATGTCAAGTCCTTTAGGCTAGGGCCAGATGGGGCTGATTTCAGCCCCTCACCGCGAGCAGTATCCTCTTCTTCTTTCGCATCCAGTGTTGGCTCACGTGTGAACACTCTCAGAGCAAAATACAAAATCTCTGAGCAGACACAACCATTTTGGACATGAACGAAGAAGAAGAGGAAACTGCTTATGGTGGGGGTTTGAAATCAGCCTGCAGTTTTCAGCAGGCGGATTTCAGCCTCGTCTGGCCCTAGCCATAAGGCTACAGCACACACTAATGTATACCATATTGCAGAGAAGTGCCATGAACCACCAGTTACACAATTCAATTAGATGAATGGGAAATCTTGGTGGCAATGGTGCTTTTCACCTGAAAATGAGTGTTTTGGGGCCGAAAAGCATTGTACCAGCGCTGTGCTATTTTTCCCATTGATAGGAATCTGACTCAACAGTGCCAGATTCAGAAATTAGAGCACTAGCTAGGCATATTCTTGACTATTCAGAACTGTGTACAGTATTCATACTCAAAGTAGAGTTGCCTTTATAAGTGGCAATATTACTTTCTTACAATCACTAGTAATCTTCTATTGCAAAGATTTTATAGCAAAGGGGAGCTATAATTAACATTTAAATTACTGGTAGCAGCCATGGTTACTTTTATGCGGAAACATTATTTAGTGACCTGTGGCTCAAATAATTAGCTTGTTGTGGATGCCTATAACACACTAATGTGCTGTACTGAAGTATCAGAAGCAGTCAGAACAACAATCAAGAGAGAGATGTGAATTTGGGAGGCTTAACTTGGTTTTGGCATGGCATATTTTGGATGGAAAACATGGCACTTTGTACCTGTTTTTGCACCTTAGTTTCAACCCCTAAAGTTTTGACTCCTCACATACCATATTAACAGATATCAATAAAATTACATGGCCATTCTGTTCTGCATAAAATATTCTAATTGGTAAGCCTCTCTAAAAAGAATCAAGCCTTAAACTATTGTTTGATACAATAGTGTATATTAACTGATGGATTGATTGCACACTTGGTCATCTTAGCCTAAAGGTGGCCATACACGGAGAGATCCGCTCGTTTGGTGATGTCACCAAATGAGCAGATCTCTCCCCAATATGCCCACCTTGAGGTGGGCAATATCGGGCTTATCCGATCGTGGGTCCTAGGGCCCAACGATCGTATCCTAACGAACGGGAACGGGCGGTTGGATCGCGGGACTGCATCAATGAACAGATGCGGCCACGATCCAACGGGATTTTTAGTCCCATCCAATCGAGATCTGCCCAACTTTCGGCCAGATCTCGATCGGGGAAGCCCGTCGGGGGGTGCCATACACGGGCCAATAAGCTGCCAACTCGGTCTGTTGGCAGCTTTTATCGGCCCGTGTATGGCCAATTACACTGTTCCCAACAAAAGGTTTTTGTCTGTCATTATTTTGTAATATTTTTTTCCACTTACTGGGAAAATTGCAAAACACCATTCCTTTGTATAATATATGTAGCATTATCTATCTCTGTGTGGCTGCTTCACTCACTTCACAGGTCCAGAACACGGACAGAACACAAGATACTGACAATGTTTTGTGATGGATATTTACATTTAAAATCAGTTGTGGGGGGTAGTTGTGTCTGTTATTCAGTATGAATCATGGTGCTGGGAAGAATTAGCCAGCATATGCTGAACATAAGGTTTTTTTTTTTTTATATATATATGGAGTGATATATGCTTCAAACTTGAAAAAAACATTGATGTCTTGCCTAGTATACTATTTAGTCATAGTTAAAAATGCTGATCTGATGTACACTGTAGTATGATAACAGGAATTATGCACTGTATATGGGCAGATGACAAGTCTACAAGACTCCATAGGTACTTCAGGTAAGTAGTACCTAACATTAAAACTGCAACAAATCATGGCCAAGTACACAGTTAAAAGCAATAGTTAACATCCTGAAGAAGTTCTTAAAGATGAATTATTACGAAAATGGCAATAATAAACTTTATATATAAGGTATGATCAATTAAACATTCTGTATTGTTCCTGAATAATCAGGTTACTATCTCTCTAAGAAATCTCTGAGTCTCTCTTTATGCAGTTAGCTTTTGACAGTTAGGTCAAACACATTAGCGTGTGCTTTCTTTTCTTTGGCAATGTATTAACTATTGCAAAATAAATTTTTACAAAGCTGCATGCAGAGAAACAGATTTCTGAGCAGGAGATAGGTCAGAGTAAATCAAAAATAGTACACAATGTTTAATTGACCATATTTAGAACGTTTTTTTATTTCAATGAGATACAGCTTATATTACATTTTCATTTTTGAGATAGTTACCATTTAATAATGTATTTGACATATGCTCTTTCGGAATATGTTCAGAAAAGTAAGGTCAATACATCACCGAAACCTTGTGTCTTAGAGTCCCAGCACCATTCCACACTACTTTACGAACAGAGACCAAGAACTTGAAAATGCTATTGCTAGGAAAAGACACCTGACATCCCTTAACCAATGCAGATTCCCAACCCACCCACAGGGCACAAATAAACACTTAAATGATCTACACCTCCTCCATCTTTTGATTAAACCCAAAAAAAAAGAATTGATGTGAACTTACTCGAGAGCTTCTCTGAGAACTTTTACAAATTACATACATTTTTCAGTTCCTAATTTTAACAGTTACGAAGATATAAGAAGTTAACTGACTATAGAGGTCACCTTTAAAAAGAGCTTTTGAACCAAAAGCCTGGTTTTATGTCAGAAATCGCTTAAAATGTCAACAGTACTCAAAGGACTACTCTGAGTCAGTTTACATGAACCAAACCTCCATTTCCAAGAGCTGGCAAAAGTGGTTTGCATCCCTTTCCAATCATCATTCATGTAAGCTTTTAGGGGCACCTTTTAAAAATAACCATGATGCAGAACCCTTTGCTTAAAAGAGAAGGAAAGGCATCCTGCACTTGGGAGTGCCAAATGTTAGGCACCCCCAAGTGATTGTATTGACTTACCTGAAACCCCAGGGCGGTGCTCCTATCAGCAGAAAAATGCACTGGCCCGGGGTTATACTAGTAAGCACCACGTTGCAATCCTCTTCCGGCTTCTTCTTGCTTCAAATTTCCCGGGGGAAAAGGCATGCACAGTTGAATGAAATAGCCGAGTTTTTAGTTAAAGTTTGGCTTTTCCTTCTACTGCGCATACGCAGCCATGCAAAGAAAGCAGATGATGGAAGAGAAGTGATCCGTGATGCTCACTGGTATAACCCTGGGCCAGTGCAGTTTTCTGCTGATAGGAGTACAGTCCTGGGGTTTCAAGTAAGTCAATACAATCACTTGGGGTGCCTAACATTTGGCACCCCCAAGTGCAGGATGTCTTTCCTTCTCCTTTAACAGTTTTCAGCTCTACCTATCACTTTTACTTCAGTTCATCTCTTATAAAGTATATCTTTCCACACTGTATTTCTTGGAAACGTTTGCTTTCTCTTCAGAGTACATTCATGACTCATTTTGCTACTAATGTTTTGATGGAGAGTTGCATAAGTATTTTTATATACGAATATAATGTCATTTAGCAAATATAAAATGGAGTGTATTATAGCTCCACTTACCAAAAAAAAATAGTTCCTGTTTACTCTTAAAAATGTAATTTAACAAATTACTTTAAATACCAAACTAGTGAGTAAAAAATACATTGAATAAATACAAAAAAAACATGTAAGGCATGAAAAATGTCTTAGAGTACTCTGTTAGCATCATGCTAAATGGCCGGTTATCCTTAAGTGTGGCTAGATCTATATTAAATAAAGTTTATTTTAGCCATAAATATGCTTAGAACATGCCCAGGGTTGTCAGACACAGGTTAAGCAATTACAATGTTAGCTAATAGAGAGCATGTTGAATATGTAACTGTAACTGCCTTTTATTGCTTGTGACTTATAAGGACACTACTTTTTGCAAATTTGCAGTGACTTTGAACTTAACATTTTTCCGCTGAACTGAAAACAATGTTTCAAAAACATCTGTCATCTTTTCCCCTCTTTCTTTGTGTTTTCAAGGAAGGTATGAGGTAAGTGCTAATTATGGGTGGGCATGAGCAAGTTTAAACCTTTAATTCAGCAATATTGTTAGATCTGGCAATAGAACAGGTATTGCAATGATCAGCTCTGGAGCTGGTGGCAAGGGAATGTGTCATTATGAGCCTGATTCAAAATGAAATGGTCTGTCACTGGTACAGTTAATCCCAAACTTTCAAACTAGGAGCAGTAAAATGGAAACAAGTTTGTCAAGTTTTATTTTTCCACTAATGAGGGCAATCCACGATAAAAGTAAGGCATATATTCACAGGTTTTTAACATCTACATTTCCCCTTTTTCATAGAATTTAAGGGTACCCAAAAAGATTACATACAGGCACAGACAATCCCCCTGCATAATGTAAGCACACCTGCTTACAAAACAGTCACAACAAATGGGGAAAACTGAGGGGGTTGTATATTGATAATCTAATTGTTTACCTTGGATGGACACATGGAATACCCTCAGTTCCCCTGTTTGCATAGTTATGCTCAAGAAATACCAAAATATGTGTGATCACTGATTTGAAGCATTAAAAAAAATAATTTCAAGTACAAAATTCATTCATCTCATGTTGAACAAGGGGGCATACTGCACCTTTTTTAGGCATGGTACTTTCAGACTGTAAAACCCCCAACACATTTTAATATTTTCATTAGTGTACAATATAATGCAATAAACTAGAAAGGTTGGAAGGCACTTCTGGAAAGGGCTTTATTATAGCAGTATGCTGATACCACCTAACGCATTTCGGGATCAACGCCCTTAATCATAAGTACAATATAATGCACAAATGTTCATTGTAAGCAGAATATTTTTTTAATATTATCTACCTGTGCATAAATACGGGGAAACTAAAACCCTTTTGTTTGCAGGTCTCTTTGAAAACACATCACATACAACAAGGTGCATTTGAAGCACTGTTAAATAAAGCCTTTGCTTTTTTTCTTCTTATAATATGTGCCATGGGTTATATGCATGCATATTAACTTACACCAGCCAATAAATGGACAGAGTTGTGTGTTTTACACCTACACTTCTTCCTGTGACTGTACCTGCATTTTTCCTTTCAAGTGAGAAACAACATAGATATCACAAAATGGTGGCTCAAGGTAAAAGATGCAAAGGAGCAATATTTACTTAAATACTGTATATATTCCAGTTTGGCAAGATTCTTGTGTGTGCCGACAGTGGAAAAAGTGCATGTGCCTGGAGGGGTTAGGGGGCTTGTTGACACTTCCTGCACCTGAGCCTGCCCAAAGTTTGTTACATTTCTGGGGGCAGGATTTGGATTTCAAAGTATATTAAGAGTTGTAATTCAGCAATTGCTTCAGAAGAGCAGTTGGTATACATTCTACATGTTCTCTCTGTTTAAAAATGTAGTTGTCCTGTTCTGGAAGCTGGAGTATTCAGGAAAGATCATACCGATCCATTAGTCCATTTCACATATTGGAGCTCACTTTTTACATAAAGGTAATTGTAATAATAATGTGAGGAAGGTCTTTCAGAGCAGGAAGGCTATCTGCTGTGTTAGGCACTCCCAGAGGGGCTGCAGGTACTGTCTGACACTACAAATAGGCCCATTTGTTGGAAGGCCACAAAGGTCAAGGCCTAGGGTAGCAAGTTGCCAACTTGCCACATGATACTGTGCATGCCTTCCAACCTGGATGAATGCATGGGCAGAAGGGAAGAGGGATATGCTATAATTACACTCATGCACATGTGTGAGTATACACATGGGGGGACAGGTTCAAAATGCAAGCCGGTCTAGAGGCACATAAATTGTAAATCTGGCCCTGACTGCAAGGAGCAGAGGGAAATATGCCCAAGTCCACAAAGGGCCAAGTTTTGCCATTGAACTCATCATATATGTTAAAGTAGCACCCTGTAGGTAGGATTTGTATGATTTCTGTTTTTTATACTGAAATGGGCACCCCTGTGTTTGAATAAACTGCCTTAATTTGAAGAAAGTGTTTGCTTTGAATCCCACAAGCTTACACTTGTAACACATCAGATTTTCTGCAACTAAAGAAATACAAGCGTACTTAAATTTTTTTACATGTTCTAGTATCTCCATGGGCCTATCACAATGGCAAACAAAATGTCCAAACCCTAGCAATACCTGACATTCTGAAAGCCACACAAGACACAACTTATTTTCTGACAGCAGACACTGAAATGATTCTGGAAATTATTCATAGAGGCTACCTTTCCCCACACCATAGACACCTCACAAATCCTATTCTTAGCTCAGCTTCCCTGAAATGTGCAACACCACAAGCCGACTTGTTCCACTGTCTATGGGATTGCCCGCACATAAAAGCCTTCTGGACACAAATTAGAGATTGGTCCACATTTGTCCTTGTAAATTATGTTCCACTGTCTTCTGAATATTGTGCAATATTTAACTTATCTGCACAATGTGAATCAACATTTGCTAGAGGAAGTAAAGCAGCCAACAAAAAAAAAACTACAATGATGGACACCCCCCAACCCACCTCCATTCACACTTTTCTAATGTGTTCACACTTTCCTAATGAAATGGATAGAGGTGTCTTTACAAAAGATACAAAAACCAGAACTATCATACTATTCTCCACTTGCGAAGGTTTTATTGGTCCTTGCTTTTCTTTTTTATTTCCTATCTTTCTTTCTTACTGACTTGTCTAAACATCTTATGTTTACTTAACATACAGTTTTATTTTAAGTTACGTTTATATATTTGGTGACACAGTGCACAGGAACATTTGCACTCTTGAGAACACCAACTTTGACGTAATACACATTTTTCAATATACTGTGGCACTTAGAGCTATAACTTGTTCCTTGCTGTGCTTCAAATCATAAGAATAAAAATAAAATGTAAATGCACAACAGGATGTATATATGTAATTTTATTACATTAATTTATGCATAAATTGTACCTCAATTACATACAGTAGAAGAATGCTGAACTAATATATCAGAGAACATATGTGATATAATTGTTACACAGTAGTTACATAGTAGTTGCAAGAATGATTTTTGTACCAATTTATCTGCCTCAGTTTAATGGATGTATATTCAGGGGTAGGCAGAAGAGGCACCTGCCTAAGGCGCAATGATGTGGGGGTGCTGGCAGGTGCCTGTTCAAGATTTTTCTGCCTACCCCTAGTTCAGATTTGCTCCAATCTGCAGCTCTCACCTACCCCTGTCACTTGCCCCTCTGTCCCTTCCTTCTCTTCTCCTCTATCCCTCCCCTGCCCTTACTATTCCCCTTTCGTTGCCCTCCCCGATGTTATGGCATGCGCGTGCACGAACACGTGGGGGGCGGGGTTAAACGACAGGGTTGCCTTGGGTGGATAATCGGCTTGTGTATATCGAACCTAATGTTGATCTCTTCACAGCTATAAATGGTAGCAAAATACTATATCTGTATATAAAAAGCATCTTCAAAAAAAAATGTAAGAGAATATTGTAGTATTTTGTAGGGAGTTGTAGTACAAAATACTACACTATAAGAGTTTTTTATCTCTCTTTTTTTCATACTTTCTTTCCCTGAGCTTTTAGTTAGCGCTGACCTTTTAAGAAAATTTGGACTGTTTTTATACTCGAGGAGAAACGAGGACTGTTGGGTCGGATAATTAAAGGGAAATATTTAGAGACTTTGGTCAAATCAACTTTTTTCACAAAAAGTTTTTATTGTTAGTAAGAGAATATTGTAGTCTAATTTTAGAAAAAAAAAGGTTTGCAAAACTTTCATCCCACACAGAAGATAGATAAAGGACTACAAAATCATTAATATGCTCAGGGGGATGACTTTAGAGGCAGAAGCACCTGTAATTGCAGGGGTACTAGGTTGGGCTGCTAATGACCCTTAGTTCCCTCTCCCCCCCACCCATTCCCTGATACCTACACTAATAACACATGTTATGGATCGCTGGCAGGTGCAAGAAACAGAACTGTCCTGTGAATGCTGACACTGTGCTCTGCGCATCGCAGCAGATCTCTATAGATGTCACTCTATAGAGGTATGCAAATAATGCTCTGGATGGAAACAAACTCAAGACCATAGTTCTGCATGGCAGCAATGCAAAACACTGCACTGCCTACTCGATCTACATATAGTTCCTGTCTTCTTTATACAGTCCTGACCCTGATGCTGTTGCATCAACTCCAACCTCCTGCTTTAGGACTGGGCTTTATTGAATATAGTCCAGTTTTGATATTAACTTGGATTTACCCCATCTGTGCAAGTATGCCCCCTTAACTAGGCAAAGGAAACTAGATTGGAGTTAACTAGGCAGAAGAAACTAGATTGGAGTTCAGTTAATGCTAACTTTTCTTACCTGAGTCAGCGATCTCCACTACACATTAAAAAGTCACATTGTATTTGGCAACCAAAACTCTAAAAGCAACCCACTGTTCTTTTTTTTTTATATATAAAAGCAGCTTCTGATTGAACAAAATAAAAGTTTATGTGTCCCATGACTCCTTAAAAATGCATGGCAACAGCCCTCTTCTCCAACCACCTGGACAATCACGTGATGCACATAAGGGCCATAAAATTTAAGAGCATTGTTTGAAACCTATCATACATCATCCATTTAGAAAGTCTCACATGGAAAAACACCAAGGGGAAAGAGACACAGGAGAGAGATTATGACAGTGCATACATCAAAGCTCTGATTCAGTTCAGGATTTGTTCAAATGAAATTCACTTTTTGCAATGCTTTGTTTTAGACACATTCTTAGGATTCAGCTGAAACAGAACTCATAATATTATATGCTGGAAAGTGTAGTTCCCAGATCATGCTAGATGTACTCATATATTGACATGTACGTGGTTAGAATTCAGTTTGGTATGATGGTTTTAGAGCTTACCTAACAAATTTTCACTAATAGAAGGATATAGGGCAAAATCAAAAAGACGATTAAATGAAGGTTTGCAAACATGCTAAACTGCACGGGAGACATTGGGGTAAATTTATCAAAGAGTGAAGTTCCGCCACTAGAGTGAAATTCCGCAGCTCTCCATTCATTTCTATGGGATTTTGAAAGGCGTATTTATCAAAGGGTGAAAGTGAAATTTCACCCTTTGATAAATACGCCTTTAAAAACCCCATAGAAATGAATGGGAAGTGGCGGAATTTAACTTTAGTGGCGGAACTTCACTATTAACTTCACTCTTTGATAAATATACCCCATTGTCGGATGGGGTCAAGTCCAACAAAACGTTTCTGACAAGTTGGATGTAGTCACGAGGGTCAAAATATAATGGGAGTGATACAAAAATCTGATGTGTAAACCACATGTAACATCCATCCAATGCAACACATATAGTTACAGTTACATGGTTAAATCGGTTGGAAAAAAGACCAAAGTCCATCAAGTTTAACCTCTCGCAACCCAGCACCCAAACATAGACACAGTCACACGACTCCTGTATACACTCACATAAAGTATATACAGTATACCAATATCTACACTAATTATAGATTTTAGTATCACAATAGCCTTTGAAATGATGCTTGTCCTAGAAAACATCTAAGTCACTCTTAAAGGCATTAACAGTATCAGTCCTCACAGAACCACCCGGAAGGGCATTCCACAACCTCACTGCCCTCACTGTGAAGAACCACTTACGCTTCATCAAATTAAAGTTCTTTTCCTCTAGTCTGAAGGGGTGGCCTTTAGTGCGGTTATCTTCTTTATGGGTAAAAAGGTCCCCTATTGTCCTCTAATGTACTTGTAACTTGTAATCATGTCCACTCCCAAGTGTCTTTTTTCCAGAGAAAACAACCCCTTGACAGTTTATCCTTATAGTTTATGTCTTCCATCCCTCTAACCATTTTTTTGCATGTCTCTGCACTCTTTCCAGCCCAGCTCATTTACTGTATATACGTACCTCTTAAGGACGGGAGCTCAAAACTGCACTGCATACTCCAGATGAGGCCTCATCAGGGACCTATAAAGAGGCAAAATTATGTTTCCATCCCTTTAGTTAATGCCCTTTATTATGCAAGACAGAACTTTATTTGCTTTAGTAGCCACTGAATGACACTGCCCAGAATTAGACAACTTGTTATCTACAAAAAACCATAGATCCTACTCCAAACACACTGCCATTTAGTGTATAACTTGCATTTATTTTATTTCTGCCAAAGTACATAACCTTGCATTTATCAACATTGAACCTCATTTGACCAGTTTGCTGCCCAGTTTTCCAATTTAATGCATCCTGCATAGAACCTATAGTTCTGCACACTTTAGTATCATCAGCAAAAATAGAAACATTACTTTCAAAATGCCCACCTTCAGGACACTAATAAACAAGTTGAAAAGCAAAGGACCAATTAAAGATGCCTGTGGTACGCCACTACCAACATTGGTCCAATTAAAAAATGTTCCATTTACCACCACTCTCTGTAATCTATCTTTTAGCAAATTCTCTATCAAGGTATAAGTAATCTGGTCCAGGCCAACATTCCTTAATTTAACTAGTAACCTTGTGTGTAGTACTGTATCAAATCCTTTAGCAAAGTCACCTTCTTATAAAAAGAAACTAAATTAGTTTGGCAAGATCTATTACGCATAAAACCATGTTGGAACAAACTCATAGTATTATTATTTGCAATGAAGTCAAGTATCTGATCCTTGAAAAAAAATACCCCTTCAAAACGCTTTCCTACCACTGACGTGATACTAACAGCCTATAGCTTTGAGGCTGAAGACGGGATCCCTTTTTGAATTGCGACACCTCATTTTTGTAGACAGAGACAAAATAAAAATGCTGAATCTCGCTATTCTTATCAACCAGCTGACCCCCCTCTGTCGGATGCGAACGCGGCATGCTGTGTCTTCATCTGATACAAATTCCATTGAAATACATTTACTGTTGGATGTAGATGCATGAACAAACTACACCATCTTACATTGGGCCAGATTAAATATAGTGAGAAAATGGTTCATCATGAGAAAAGTCATGGACAAGATTCAAATTGAGATGCAATTCATTTTAGAAAAACTTATCTCATAGTTTATCACATAAAAACTCTTTTAAAGTCTTTGGGAAAAAAACTGAAACCAAATTAAGAGAAAAGTTTTTTCTCATTGAAATCTGATCCATGACCTTTCACATGATAAATCACACTGAATTGAATCTGGCCCTTTATTAGATCCGACTGGGTATAGGGAGATTATAGCATCCTACAAATCTCATTCTGTTGTGTCAGATAAAATCTGATGCACAACATTTTACAGCTTGAAATGGTTATTCATACTTAAAAATAGAGCAGGAATTCACATATCTCACAAACAGCCATTGATTGTCAAGCTCTGCTGGGATCTGAGCCAGGGACCAATGGGTTTCTGGCTCTGTGTCTTTAACTTTGGGCCAGGTAAGCAGCCAGTAGGCTGGCTCACTGTCTATAACCTGTTTTTTGCAGCCCTAGCCCAGCAGCAGTCTGTTTGGTGGGTTGGGGTCAGCCAACCAGGGCTGCCCTGCACTATATAAGGCCAGCCCATCTCACCCTCAATGCCTGAGCATTGGCCTTCCTAAGCATTGTGGCATTGCCCCTAGTTGGGTTCCTGTTCTAGCCTTTATCCTGCCTTATTTCTTGCCTTGCCTTCCTTTCCTTGCTTACCTTGAATCTCTCCTGGCCTAGTCTAAACCTTGCTTTGTACCTCGCTTCAATCCTTGCCTTGTCTGCCTTGTCGAGACCCTGCCTTGACTGACCTTGTTCCTCCTCCAGTCCTTGTACCTGCTCCAGTCCTTGTTCCTGTTCTACGCCTGCTCTGTCCTGTCCTGACTCATCGCCCTCTTCGTCCTGTCCTGCCCTGCCCTTTCCTTTCCCGTAGACACATACAGCTCCTGCCTCAAGGACTCAAGGACCCTTCCCTCATCTGCCTCCACAGTGTCCCCTAACCTCACCCTTGACAGAATGTTCAGGCTACAAGAGTCTGCAAGGGCCCTACTCTCTATTCACCAACAGATATTGTGATGGCACTCCAAGTAGAATTCCAATCTTCCTAGAGAAAGTTCAGCTCCTTTCCAAGGAAGAATATTTTTTGAGTTCTGCCCAGTCGATCAAGTATCTGAGATCATTTTCTTCCTACTGGGAGGGAAAGCTCATTCTTGGGCAGATAACTTACTAAGCAGTAAATCCGATTTGATCTACAATACAGCTCAGTTTTTGTGGCTTTCCTAGAAGAATTTGTTCCTTTTCGTGTTCTACACCCACTCTGTCCTGTCCTATCCAGTCTGCTCCTGTTCCTGCTATGCCCGCTCCATCCTGCTCATACCCAGTCTGCTCCTGTTGCTGATACACCCTCTTCATCCTGTCCTGACTCATAACCCTTTTTGTCCTGTCCTGACTGATTGCCGTCTTCATCCTGTCCAGTCCAGCTCTGACTCTTCGCCCTCATCACCCTGTTCCTGCCCTTCACTTTCCATGTCCCATAGGCACATACAGCTCCTGTCTCAAGGACTCACCCTTCCCTCATCTGCCTCCACAGTGCCCCCTAACCTCAACCTTGACACTGATAAAAGAATGTACTACTGTGTTTGCAAGTATTAATTTAATCCTGGCAAATGTTCAAAATGTACAGAATGTATTGTGTCAAAACCTTACCTAGCTACTGAAGTGAAATCTTGGCAGAGGTATGAAGGAAGATCAGCATCTTATGAATGGTTTCTAGTAAATTTAATGTGTATGACAAAAGCAAGTGCAAACATGTACATACATGGTTTCTTGGCTACTTATTAATAATCAGTTGGCTCTTACATCTAGTATTATGGGTTTAAATCCAACTGTTCAGCATCATGGGCAGGGTTGGACTGGTGGGCCTCTGATAGTCCAGTCCCACTCCCTCAATCAGCTGCCCCCTATTAAGAAGAAAAGGAGATTAGTGAGATTTGAAACGGCTTGTTAAGCGGCTTGCATGCACTATAGGAGGAGTTTGGACATTGGGAGTGGGCCCTGGTTGCTGCCAGGAGGGCCCTTGGTATTGCAGCTCCAGTGGGCCCCCAATGCTCCAGTCCGACACTTTTTCTACAACTTTAAGTAATAGTATGTCACAATGTACCCAGTATTTATTTGTATGATATGTTTTTTTTTGTATTAGGGAATTTAGATTTGAAAATCTGTGCTCACCAAAAAAAACAAATACCGTATATACTCGGGTATAAGCCGAGTTTTTCAGCATCCAAAATGTGCTGAAAAAGTCTACCTCGGCTTATACTCGGGTCAGCGGGCAGTAGCTGAGATTGCAGTCACTTTTAATCATTCCTATACGAACAGTTCACTTGGGGAGAGACTGCAATATCCCACAATGCCCTCTGTTGGTTATATGAAAGAATAACAGTGCGCCCTCTGTTGGTTATATGAAAGAATAACAGTGACTGCAAAATCACACAGTGCCATCTGTTGGTTATATGAAAGAATAACAGTGCGCCCTCTGTTGGTTATATGAAAGATTAACAGTGACTGCAATATCACACAGCGCCCTCTGTTGGTTATATGAAAGAATAACAGTGATGGCAATATCACACAGCGCCCTCTGTTGGTTATATTAAAGAATAACAGTGACTGCAATATCACACAGCGCCCTCTGTTGGTTATATGAAGGATTAACAGTGATGGCAATATCACACAGCGCCCTCTGTTGGTTATACGAAAGATTAACAGTGATGGCAATATCACACAGCACCCTCTGCACATGGTAGTGGGACAGTGGGACAGTGGGACAATGCACACAGTAATCCATTTGGCAATTCTCTGTCACCATCAACTTTGCAAAGAAGTCCGGTTGATCGCTGTGGGGGTCGCTTTGGCAGAATGTGTGCTGCTGGGAGACAGGGCTGTAGTTGTGTCTAGGCTTATACTAGAGTCAATAAGTTTTCCCAGTTTTCGTAGGTAAAATTAGGTACCTCGGCTTATACTCGAGTATATACGGTAAGGACCAATTTCCTTATGTTCTGTATGTAAAAAAAAGCAGAACCAATAAGACAAAGGTACTGTATATACTACTAACCTCCCCTGTGCCCAATCCCTGTAACCAAAAAAACTGTTATTTTTGCAGTGATAACAGATTAAAATAGTCCATTATTGTCTTACATAAGTTGTCCCATCATCACTCTCAGTTATTCACTGGGTACACATGGTAGAGGGCAATGGTGAAGTCTAAGAATTTGCTTTTGTGTCTTGGCATTAGTAGGAAAAATGATGCAAATAACCCACTATGTGAAATGCTTTATACTGAAGAATCCAACAGCATGACAAGTTAGTAATGTGGGCAGGAACAATGTAAAGCCACACTTGTGTTATAAGTTGACATCACAAAAGACTATTATGTTTGTTGTAAGTCAGTTTGCCTGTTCTTTCTTCCATTCACTAGTAAAGCAAATGGCATCACACAAATCGCCCCTAACAGCCTCATGTGACTAATGAATGAGAAATGTCATTGTTCTGAATTGATACCATTCAAAGATGCAGATTATACATTCATTTTACATATATATATTGTATATATATATATATATACTAAGATTACAAATAGTTTGACCTTTGAAACTCAAACACATATTAACTTGAATGTTTTTTTTTTCCATTTGGAAAAATCTGGTGCTATAATTATAGAAGAGCCCATCCCTTCTCCCCTGGCACTCCTAAATTTAGCGAAGATTTGAAATAGCAATCAGCTAAAACCATACGTGGCGTAAATTAGAAAAACAATATTTAAGCAGTTTATAATCATTTAATCAGAACACATATATATGTGTGAAAGTGGTCAAGCAAACTGAATTTTTTTTTATAAGCATATAAGGTTATGCTGTCCACGGTAATTTTATTAAAGTCTTATAAACATGATAGTGTGCCTATTAATGAGTCTTAGAATCCTTTCATAAGTTTCAGATTCAGGACCTATCAAGTTACTAACTCTCCTTATCAAATACCCCCTTTAACTTCAACCTGGGCCACGGAGTAAGGTAACCTCCACCAACTGCAACTATCCCCAACTCATAGGGAGGGAGAGTAGGATGTTACAATCTGCTGACCCTCTCGCCACACAGATCAAGTTGAAGGTAGGATTATGTCCTTTGCGTACCACTCCCTCTAGCTGATACTTGGGAAATTCAAATTAATTGATAGACAATGCCTCCAAAACTAGAGATGGGAGAGGGGAGGCTACCCTTCTACTCCATCATGCCCTGCATCCCTACACTGCATTGGGCCCCAGGGCTCCCTTTGAGTGTTAACCTCAATGTGGCACCGGTTGAAGTGCATGTAAGTTCAAACCCTGCCAAATATCACCCATTTTCTTTCATATATAAATTGTGGGTGAAAATAATTTGATAAAGTGTGCTATTTTTGTGCATGTCAAACTTGTGCATGTAAATTACCCCCTTTTTGCTGTATTAGTTCCTAGTAGCTTCCTGCGTCCTAACATTTGTCAGCGACAGTGGGGTGTTCTGTAATGGCATCAACAATGGAGATAGAATTATTGCTAGGGGTAATATAGAAATTGTATTTTGTATTGTCGTATTTGCACACCGGGCTTGTAATATAGGATAAAAATAGCAATGTTTTTATAATATTAATTTGCCTTCTAGTATTTGCATGCAATTTGTATGTTTGATATAAAAAAAACCCTGTGGGCAGAACAGGGTTTTTCAAGATAATGTCAGTGATTCTACAACACCAGTTTTCTTGTTTGCATTTAGGTACCTTGAAGAAGTTGATCAGAGATGTAAGCCCAGTTCTCAACATGACTTATAAAACTATATTTATAGGCTTCCTCCTAGGCAGTTACAAGAAGTGTTTGATGCTGCCAATTATATCAATTAAATTTAGATACATTTGTGAACCAGTTCATTTGACTTGCATGCCCTGTTCTTTTTATATCTTCTGTAACTATGGTAAAATTATCCTTTTCAATCCATGATTTTGAAAAAAAAACCTTTGCAAAAAAAACTTTCAAATATAAATTGATATTTTGATTTGAGATATATTTTTATTTTGTCCTGCAGCAAAATTTTTTGTGCCCCTTTATTTCCAGACCTTAGAAAGATGATCGGATATCTACATATATAGAAAATAAACTGATGTACTGGCTGTTACTGGGGAGATTTGTCATTACATTTTTTCACATTGAGAAACATTTGCTCTGCTGAGACATTCTCCATGTTTGTGTTAAGAGATGCCAAATTGAAATTTAACACTTTTAAAAAAGTCCTAGTTATTTATTTTGTCCTTATGCCACAGTGAGTAGTGCTACAATACTATGGAATTGTCCAATTAGATTGGGCAGATGGGAGGCATGTGATTTGGGACTAAACTGATGGCAAACTGATGCTGAAAACCTTTAAAACCTACAGATACATATTTTGTCCTTTGCCACAATGTCTTGCTATGTAGTTTTACAGTATTATAGAATGGCCCAATTTTGTTGGTAAAGTTTAGTGATGAGTGGATAAATGCACCAGGCTTGGATTTGCGGTGAATTTCCACATTTCACCGCCCGCAAATGTTTTTGAGAAACTGAGCACAAATCCGCAGCAACAAAAAAATTGATGCACATAAAAATTGTAGCTTGTCAAAATTATTTGGACACCCATTGACTTTAATGCATTTGGACAAAATAGCCGTGTGTATATAAATTGTCGTTCGCATCAAAAAATTTTGCACGTCAAAATAACTTTGACGCCCATTGACTTAATTTTTGTGAACAGGACAAATTCACCCATCACTAGTCAGGCTGGCATGCATGTGATATTGGGGTAGCATTTGGTTGTTCCTTTTGAAATGATGAAAGCCGATTGGTCAAATAGAATGATGGGCTGCCGTGGGTGGTAGGACCAACAGTACTTGAACTTTTCCCAGATGAAGGAATTGTAAAATTTTTGATTGATTAAATTAAATTAAAGAGTATGGTGAATTCTTCTTCATATGTAAGATTATCAGTTAAGTTACTATATATATATATATATATATATATATATATATACTGTATATATATGGGACCCACCATAGTTTCTGTTCATGTGATTTTATTACCAAATAATCATAGAGTATCTAAGATATAGTTCAGTTTTTTCCTACCCAGCTTTCAGCAGACTCAAAGGAATGTGGGAACACCAATTTTAAACTATTATTATTATTATTATTATTATTATTAACATGTATTTATATAGCGCCAACATATTGCGTAGCACTGTAAAGTAAATGTGATTATACAACTACATTACATAAATTACATATATAGAATATATGGAGTAACAAACATCACAATCAATACAGGTACAAAAAGGTGAGGAAGGCCCCATGCATAGGCATACAGTCTAAAGAGAAGGGAGTAATACACAAGGTGTGGGAGTGGGCAAGATCGAATTAAGTGGGTGACAAATGTGGTATTGTATGTGGTGTTGCGTTTGGTAGCTAAGCAGAGTGAGGGTAGGCTTCTCGAAAGAAGTGAGTTTTCAGAGATTTTTTGAAAGCAGAAAGGTTGGGAGAAAGTCGGACAGACCGTGGGAGAGCGTTCCAGAGGAGGGGTGCAGTCCTTGCAAAGTCTTGAATGCGAGCATGTGAGGATTTAATGAGAGAAGAGTTGAGTAGCACGTCAGTAGAGGACCGTAGTAAGCGAGTGGGTGAGTATATAGAGATGAGTTCAGAGATGTAGGGTGGGGCAGAGTTATGAAGTGCTTTAAAAGTCAGTGTCATTAATTGAAATTTGATTCTGAAAGGTAACGGAAGCCAGTGCAGGGATTGACAGAATGGCGAGGCAGAGGAGGAGCGGTTGCTGAGGTGTATGAGCCTCTCAGCAGTGTTCATTATGGACTGGAGAGGTGACAGTCTCTGGAGGGGGGAGGCCAATTAAAAGAGAGTTATAGTAGTCTAGACGCGATATGATGAGAGAGTGAATAAGAATTTTGGCAGCGTCTTGGGTGATAAATGATCGTATTTTAGATATGTTCCTTAGGTGGAAGTGACATGATTTAATAAGTGACTGGATATGAGGAGTGAATGACAGGGCAGAATCTAGGATAACCCCAAGGCACCGGGCCTGGGGAGAGGGGGTGATAGTGGAATTGTTAACTATGATGGATACTTCGGGGATGCTACTGGTGTTAGTTGGAGGAAAGAGAACCATTTCAGTTTTAGAGAGGTTTAATTTAAGGTAGCGTTGCGACATCCAGGTAGAGATAGCGGACAGGCAGGAGGAGACGCGAGTTCTGGGTTGAGATCAGGAGATGAGAGATAGATCTGAGTATCGTCAGCATAGAGGTGGTAGTGGAAACCATACGAGTTTATTAATTTGCCAAGGGAGGAAGTATAGAGGTTGAATAGTAATGGTCCCAGGACAGAGCCTTGAGGAACGCCAACAGAAAGAGGTAGGGGAGAAGATGATACTCCATTGTAGGAGACACTGAAGGAACGATTGGTGATGTAAGAAGAGAACCAGGACAGGGCTGTGTCACGAAGGCCAAGCGACTGGAGGGACTGGAGCAGGAGAGGGTGATCTACAGTGTCAAATGCGGCTGAGAGATCAAGCAGTATTAGTAGTGAGAAATGATTGTTGGCTTTAGCGGTTAAAAGGTCATTAGTTAGTCGAGTCAGGGCAGTTTCTGTGGAGTGTTGTGGCTTAAAACCAGATTGTAGGGGGTCCAGCAGGTTATTGTCAGAGAGGAATGAGGTTAGTCGGTTGTAGACTAGGCGCTCAAGTAGTTTAGAGATGAAAGGTAGCAGAGAGATAGGTCAGAGGTTGTCAAGATTGGAGGGATCAAGAGAGGGTTTTTTCAGAATGGGGATGACAAGAGCATGTTTTAGTTGAGAAGGAAACCGTCCCGTTGAGAGCGAAAGATTAAATAGGTGAGTTAAGGCTTTGATTAGACAAGGATTTGTATTGCGGAGAAGTTTTGAGGGAATTGGATCAAGCGGGCAGGTGGTAAGGTGAGAGGAGGCCAGAAGCTTTGAGACTTCCTCATCAGTGACAGGGGTGAAGGAGCACAGGAGAGACTGGGGAGTGTGGAGGGAGGGTGGTGGAAGTCTAGGGAGGTTGAGTATTGTAATGTCCCTTCTGATAGTGTCAATTTTGTTTTTGAAGAGCTCAGCAATATCTTGAGCAGAGACAGATGTGCATGGAGGGGGTGGAGAAGGGGAAAGGAGAGTGTTAAAGGTGGAGAAAAGTTGTGCTGGTTTTTTAGAAAGGGAGTTAATGAGTGAAGTAAAGTATGTTTGTTTGGCTTGGAAGAGGCTGGTGTTAAAGGAGCGCAGGGCAGATTTGTAGCTCCAAAAGTCTGATTCTGAATGGGATTTGCGCCAGCGACGCTCAAGTGCACGTGAGTGTCTTTGGAGCGCTTTTGTATGAGCAGTATGCCAAGGTTGAAGTGGTTTGGGTCTAGAACGTTTCGTTTTTATAGGAGCAAGCTCATTATGTTTAAATTGGAATACCTTTCTGAGCCCAAAGTAGTTATCAGACTAGTGTCTTGACCAACTGTATCACTATTGGTTTCTTGTGCTGGCATGACACCCTGTGCTTTTGTGTACCAACCATATTATTGAAATGTGAATTTTCAGCACATGTTGCCACAAAAGCATATTGTGTTGGCACTCAACTCCCTAAATAAAATTTACAGTCTAGTGCACAATAAGAGTTAAACAGTGTATAGTATTTTGCCTGTGCAGTGGCTTCAGAGAAAGAATTTTAAAACTTCTCAGTTTAAAAAATGTTTTCCATATTTTATTTATTTATGTTTCTTCTAATCTCAGTGAGTGCATTTGTGTCCTCTGGCAAGATGGATTGGCAAATCGGCATAAAGGAAATATTGTTGCATGGTCCCCTCATATATTTATAAAAAGTTCTTACAATTATAAAAAGATCTTGCAATGCCCTTTTTGTGTACTTTAGATATAAACTGTTCAGAGGCAGTGTTTGAAGTGTTTTGTAACACTTCATTTACTTCTTTCAAGTTTATTGATTAATGATTGAAGCTTATACATGGTCTTTCAAACCAAACAACCAATCAGGTGTTGTCTTTCAAACAGATGACCAGTAAATGCTTCCTGATGGTGCATACATAATCCCAATGTCATTTAATATAAGCCAATATTTTACAGCTATGCACTGTCAATATTTGCTACACAGTTATGTCTATTTAAGTATTACTAAGGTCCTTCTTCACCAAGGATTTCTCTAATGTGGTCTCTAATCTAATGCATTTATTTGACTAAGAGACTGGAATATAAATAGGAGAGGCCTGAATTAGGGTTACCACCTTTATGTCTGGCTGAGACCGGGGGGGTCTGTGATGTCAGTGGGCGTGTCTGTGATGTCAGTGGGCGTGTCTGTGATGTCAGTGGGCAGACCCGTGATGTCAGTGGGTGGACCCGTGACATCAGTGGGCTGTGACGCGGCGATCAGCGATTGGCCAATCGCCGTGTCAATCAAGGGAATCCTGCACGGTTTTCCTTATTTGGAAAACCGGGCAAGAAGTATAGACCCGGGCAGCCCCTCAAAATACCGGGCTGTCCGGGTCAAAACCGGACAGGTGGCAACCCTAGCCTGAATAGAAAGATGAGTAATAAATATAGCAATAACAATACATTGGTAGCCTTAAATAGCATTTGTTTTAGATAGGGTCAGTAACCCCCATTTGAAAGCTGAATAGAGTCAAAAGAAAAAGCCAAATAATAAAAAAACTATAAGAAATAAACAATGAAGATTGAAAATTTGCTTAGAATTGGCCATTTTATAACATCCTAAAAGTTAACTTAAAGGTGAGCCACCCCTTTAATTTAACTTGTTCACAATGCAAAACTAAAGCACAAAAATTGTCAGTAGCCCAAGCCAAATGCTGCCAGACATGTAATCACACTCATTGTTACTTAACAATTGTAATAATTGTTACTGATAGGGCCATAATAAAGTTTAAGACTTCCTTCAATTAAGTGTTTTTGTTGTGTGGAGAAAAGTAAAAGGTCAAGTGTACACTGCAAAGCATTTCTGTTTTTATACACAATGTTGATTTAACTTGCAGATTAAAGCCTGCATTTACAAGCAAAAACTCCAATATTCCACGGTGCTATTGAAATCATTAACTGAAGACTTTTGACATTATAGACACTGCTACCTGGGAACATTATCCCTTTTTTGATTTCATCACCTTTAGGCACTTTTACTCGCTGCCCTTTCTGCAAGCTCTGTATAATAACTATCCATTAGCAAGGGTTCCAACAGCGAGGCAGCTAACAATCATATATAGGAATCATCTCTTTAAACAGTAATTCTGCTCTGAACTGAGTTAAATACATTTCACCTTGCTAGGGTCATTTTTATACTAATAGGCCCTCACCCTTTAGATTGTAAACCCTGTGATCCCATTCTTATTCTGTAACCCTTGTTTGTTAAATTATTTTAATATATTAAAGTAGTGTAAGTGCTGCACAACTTGCTGGTGCTCTATAAGTAATGATGATGATGATAATGAAGAAGAAAACTGCAAAGATTTACATCCTTCTAAATATAGTTTATGAGTTCTATTCATATTGAAAACCACTGATATGACATACAATATACAGGCTTGATGTTCCATTTCCCTCCAAACCCTGTTGTCTCACCAGACATGCTCTATGTGACTATAAAGTAGCATACCTACCACAGAAGGCAAAGTGGCAATATTACAGCTCCATTTTGTAGAATAGAATGTCTTTCATATTCTGTAAAGCCAAACTTCCAATAACCACAGCAAAGTGAGGGACTGTTTTATTATTACAGAGAAAAAGGAAATAATTTTTAAAAATTTGGATTATTTGGATACAATTGAGTCTATGTGACACAGCCTTTCTGTAACTTGGAGCTTTCTGGATAATGGTCTTCCATATAACGGATCCCATATGTGAACCAGTATTCTAAATCCAAAAGGTTCCAGACTGTGGAGCTGTAATCCTATCAGCTGATATTAGTGAACAGCAGTTACAATGAAATGTCTTCTGTGATTCTTCTGGAAATATATATAAGTATAAAGTATACATATAATAATGTAACTGTTCTGACTATGTTTTTATATCTGTAAACTAAGGGGGCCTGTTGGATTGTAAAATGGAACTTGAAACCCAGCATTCCAATGTTAGATACTAAACAACTCATATAGCAACACAGGGGGAAAAAAAGCTTGCAGGTTTGCATCACACTCCTTTCCAAATTTGTCACATACTTCTGTTTTACGAGGATCCACGCACACCATCGTAGTTTGCACTTCCTAGGAAAGCTATGTAATAAGAAAAAAAAACACTCTGTATTCTTTCTGTTCTGCCTTTCAGCACTACCTAATAGCAACCAGAGAATCATTACATAAGCAACCTGATATTATTACATATATGCAAATGAGAAGCAACATACTCAGAGACAGTGTGGGATGTCGTCATATCTCCTCCCACTAAAGCTCATGTCAAAGTTGCAGCCTCTGTCAGTGCAAGAGCAGAACTGCAAACTCGAGATACCTTGCAGCGTGTTACATCCCAGCATCTCTCATTGTGCTGGGGCATTGCAATCATCATGCTATCAACAATCTGGCTTCTGCTCTTCTGTGGGATTATTTCAGAACACCTTGCACAGAAATCGACAAAAGGCAAGTAGCATTTCTTTTCTGTATGAGCTTAGCTCCAGCACACTTCAAAGTTGAGTTCCTGCAATTAAATTATTTTAAATGGGTATATATGTTATGGCTTGCTGTTGGGCAATGTGTGTGGGCAAGGCAGGGTTTGTTCCAACTCTGATAAAACTTTCTAGGCAGAATGTCTATTGGTAAGTTTTTTAATTAGCTTTTTCACCTAGTTTTAAAAGTAATTTAGTGTAACAGAAACATGTTTTCAGCATACAACTCTTGCATGTATGCCTTCAGCTTTATAATATTGTATATTTGCCTGTTGCAGTACAGTGTTTAGGGGGAAAAATAATATTTTGCAGAACACAGACACTCCCCCTTTCCTCACTGGGCTCATCATTCGAAGTAATTTTGTTCTAGCATATCACTGCTCTGCTGCTCTAACAGCTGGTGTCACATTCAAATATTTTTGGATCTACAGATGTTTGGATTTTACAATAGTTGGCGTGTTTGCTTCCACAACCTGATATTGATTTTTTGCTTTTTTTCCCAATAGCAGCCATTGCAATTTTTTGGAGGTATGTTTTGGAAATTTAGAAAATGATAAACCTTTATACATTTTAAAAAATTCTGTCCCTTTAAATGTGGTCCCATGTAATCAGGGTTATAGGGAATGTGAGTGAGACAAGATGTGGGTTCCAGCTGCTGGGCGTGGGGCTTTAACATCAAATGTCCTTGCTAAAATGACATGTTGTTTCATTGGGTGGGAACTGTTAGATGTTATGAATAGTTAAATAAAAGATGTCAAATGTGGGTCCCTCCAAATGTTATATAGAAACAGTCTCCTATCTCAACTCAAGGCTGTTGAGTTATGCTGGTAGTTGTAGTTCAGTAACAGCTCAAAGGGCCAATGGCTGGTTTATGTAATTGTTTTTCAGAGAGGGACACATTTCCTATTGGTCCTCACTTCCCTTACCCTGGCATGCAGGACAATGACACAATGTGAAAAGGATTAGCAACACATGGTTTGCCATTATTGAACTAATTCCAAAAGAGTGCACATAGGGATACATTGTTAACACTGTACCTCCTTTGACATTAAGTACTTTATGAAGTGTTTCTTTTTGCAAACATTGGAAGCAGGAATTTTCTGACTGAAAAATGAAAGCTGAGCAAAGTCAATAAAGAACTTTGAGAGAGTAAACTTTGAACAGAGAATAACAGAAGGAGGTGGGGGTGCAATACACCACAGTAAAATGGTCATATTGTTAAAATTGGAAGCAAACTGGTAATCGTGAAAAAAAAAGGACAGCCTTCTTTCCGCATTGTTAACTCATTTATCTGATAGAATAGAAATGGAGGCAAATGCTCAGGGTAGTGATAAAAGTGTTTGGCAATATAACATGGGACAGCCTGTTTACATGGATGGTATAATAAATGGGCATAATAAACATTGTTATAGTAGTCATTCCAACTTTTATTCTTACCATTAACCCACAGCAACCAATTATGTTGTTTACATTATTCTAATGCACTAAAGCATTGCTGTCCAACTTTTCTATTTCAAGGGACAATAATCTGACATACTGTACAACATGTTTGCAGTCTGACTTGTTGAACTGATAATGTCATACAAAGAAGTCTGTGAAGTCTGCAAAGCCCAAGGGGAGCCTAGGGGCTTTTAAACTGCCTTATTGTGGTTCATCTGCCCTCCAGCTTTACAGCATTGCATTAGACTATTAAACAGTAACGTAACTAGAGGGGGGCAGGCCCTGGCACGGGACGTGCAGCCGCCCCCACGCTCCCCTCCGTACACCATTTTTTTCCCAGAATCAGTGGGAGTCAGTGGCATGTGAGCTGCCGGGGGGCCCTGAGGTGGAGTGCGGGCCCTGGCCCAGTCGCATCCCCTGCTCCCCCGGTTGTTACGCCACTGCTATTAAAGTAGAAGGGAAGCTACGGAGGCATTTTATTGCCAATAGATTAGCTGCAATAGTGCAAGCTAGAATGCTATATTTATTCTATAGCATATTTTACCATAAAAAAAAGCTCTAGAAGCTCTCTGTTTATTTAGGATAGCTGCTGCCATATTAGCTTGGTGGGACATAACTTCCTGCCTGAGTCTCTCCCTGCTCACTTATAGCTCTGGGCTCAGATTACAGCAGTGAAGGGGGGAGAGGAGCAAACTGAGCATGCTCACGCCCGGGGCAAGGAGGTTTAAGCTGAAGGCAGGAAGTCTGATACAGAAGTCCATGTGTACATAATAGAATGAAAGAAATGCAGTGTTTCGTTTTACAGAGGACTCCGAGCAGCACTACTTCAAAGTTTACTGGTATATTTAGGTGGACCTTTCTGATAAGACTTACTTAGTTTTAACCTTTCTTTCTCCTGTGCAGATGACTTACTGGATCTGGAAATACTTTGACATACAGTTGCATATACAGTAATATATACAGATGACCTTCAATCCCAGTCACAGGCTTCCATTTTATCCAAGGTTTTTATATACTCAGTAATATGCCCACTTGTCTAACCTATAATTCTCTGAGTTGCATCTGGTTCCATCAGTATCAAAGATATACCATTCTTCTTTTCACCTAGAATGGTCACTTATTTCTTTAAATTTGAGGCACATTTCCAAAAAACATACCAAAGGCAAATACTTGTTCTACTGTTACCATGCAAACACAGGTTTGATTTGGTTACAGGTTTGACATTAAAGGTGCGTTATGGCCACCACACACTATCTTCATAGTTAAGTCTGACATCCATATGTCCCATTTCTCATGTCACTGATTTATTATCAGGGGAAAGCTAGCAACATCAGGATTTAGGTATATTCATCAAACCATTTTCCTTTTTATAAACACAATTTCATGCAAAATGACTGTGTATGGTGTGTGAAAATCTATGCAGTTGCACATAAGGAGGCTAATTTTTCATTTTTTTAATTCAGGGTTTTTTCGAAATGTATTTTTTTTCCCTCAATCACTAGCATATTTTTATTAGAACTGAAATCAATGAAACGTGATCGGGTTGCGACACTGAAGAATTGATCACAACAATAATTAAAGTCATTTGGATTCATAAACTTTGAATTAAAAAAAGCAATCTTGAATTTGCCCCTCAATATGTTCAACCACAGAAGTTTGTAATTTTGGAAGTTAGGTCAGCATGGTTTCCCAAACCATGCAGATGTTTTTTATTCACTTTCTTGTTACTTAGAATTTATCTGTAACCATGCTAACTGTATACTTTTGGCAAATGAGAAAGCAACTGATGTTGCAAGCATGGTATGTTGTTTGCTGTGCAGATTTGTCACATTTCTAAATTGTTAATTTTGGGGAATCCCTTTACAGGCTCATTCGTCCTGTATATAAATATTTATACAAAAGGTGGTAGCACCCACTTGTCAGATGCCATATGTCAGATTTGGACTCTAGTTAGTATGCATTTAGAAGCAAGTTAATCTGTAACATAATCTCTTTGGTGCCAGGGGCGTATCCAACACATTACTCAGATAACTTTGCCTCTAGCCAGCTATTACAGAGCACAGTTCCACGTGCACTCATGTTTGCTACATTTTAACAGATGCTGTCTCACATACATCAGCTGTAGAAGTGGAAGTTTCATCTCACAGCTGATAATATCTAAAAACTAGTTTAAGAATTCATGCTACCATATGATTTCTGTCAGAGGGTCGAATTCACTAAGCGGCGAAAATGCGCACGTGACGCATTCGCCGCACTTCGCCAGGGTGCTACTAATTCACTAAAATCCGTAGTTGTGCTCAGGGAGGTGAAAGGTAGCGAAGTTGCGCTAGCGTTAATTCGTCAAGCAAAGCGAAGTTACGATAACGATGCCTAATTTGCATACAGCACCAAGTTAAACTACAATGGACGTATATGTAGCAGCAAATACATTACACTACACAAGCATGGGAAACCTTCACAAAATAAAAAAAAGTTGTTATTTTGCCCTATACATGTGCCCACTGTATAGTTTAGGTGCCATATGTTAGGAAATGTAGGGGGGAAGGAGAGTACCCCAAAAAAATTTACAATGGACATACAGTACACTCACAAATCCATGCCACACTTGAGATGTCAAGCTCTGATTTGTAAGAAGCTGGGTGGTTTTGGCTATGTAAACATAACCACGTGAAATCAGAAAAGGAGGGTTACATGAAAGGCATACAAGAAGGAGGCAGTTGCTGTACCAAGAAGTTTAGAATAAATGCTGCCCCATTCTGGGTCCTACTTGGATTGTGCATATATTCAAATTTTTTCATCTTTCTATAGAAAAGTGACTTTAATTGTAATTGCACTTTCTAATAGCTTTCTTATAGCAGTCAATATAATTTTCTCTTCCAATATATTTATTTTCTTCTCCATAATAACTGTTTTCATAATCCAAATATCTAATAGCAAATAAGGAGTTGGCTTAATAACAAATGGCATACAAATCATAGTTACAGCTGTATTTATAAAATCACCTGAACAACCAACACATAAGAAATATTAGTAGAACTTTATGTGTGTGTGTGTAACGCAAAGATGTTTTGATTACAGAATATAATCGCTAAGGGGCAGATTTATCAAGGGTCGAAGTAAAACTTTGAATTTTGAAGTATGAAATTCAAATTTTTAAAGTTTTTTTTTGTGAAACTTGACTAAGGAATAGTTAAAATTCGATTCCAGTTTTTAAAAAAATTAGAATTTGATGTTCAAAATTCATCATACACTTGCCCTTTAAGAATTCAAATTAGACTATTTGCCTCCTTAAACCGAATTGCTGTTTTAGCCTATGGGGGGGACGTTCTGCCTTCCAGAAAATCAAGGTTTTTTCAGAGAAAAAAACTCGAATCAAATTCGATTTTGTGGGTCGATCCTACAAAAGATTAGATTTTTTAATAAATTGCAGTTGGTCAAATTTCAAGTTCAAAATTAGTTAGTTTAAACTAACTCCCATGAACTCGAAACTCAACCCTTGATAAATCTGCCCCTAAATGTTCAAAAAAATGTTTTATTGGGCTTTTCCAAAAGGAACAAAAAGCATACTGTCCTATGTGCTGCCTGAGGTGGCTCCTGTGATACTGCCCCACCTCACAGCTTAGCGCGTTTTTTGAGCAGGAGTGGGTCCAAAGGGGCTGCATTGGTAGTGGGCAATTGTGCTCTCTGCCCTAGAAGAGCCAAATTTGCCAGTTTAATACCTTGAAATGTGTCCCTTAAAGTTAACAGGAGCAGCTTTTTGCCACCCCTGGTACCCCGGTGGGCTTTTGCCGCCAAAGGAGAGTTTCTCAACTGGGCTCATGGCAGCAGAGTCCATATACTGTCATGTTTGTTGGCATTATGGGTACCATCAAATTATCTACTCTACTGTACTTTTCATTTTTTAAATTTTAAAGTAAAGCTGTCCAAACATGAGCCAAAACAAGTAGATTAATTACCTGTATATTGGCCCTTCCAGGCTTGCTTGACCTGTATATGGTAAAAAATCAGGTAGCTTGGAATATCTCATGTGGTGAGAAATGTACTGGCCCTTCAACATGGTCCTCCCCTGATGGATATACATACAGTACACCTATAATAGGATGCGATCATGAGCCTAGGGTCCAAATGATTGATTTCACCACTCACTCATCCTTTATGTGTATATCCAGCTTAGGGCTATGTCACACCTGGTGGAGAATATGTCTATTCAGCTCAACTCTGCCCTTTCTCTACAGACAGCAATGACATCCATCTGCCTCTGTTCAAAACATGCACACATAAACACACGTCTGCCCCATGTGCACAGTGATAGCTGCCACTGCGGTCACAACAATCTACAAAGACAGGATGAATACAGACAGAATAGGCAAAGCTACATGTGAAATAGCACTAAAGTCATTATCAATGCTTTCTTTGTTATTGCCATATGTTAAACAATGTCAAGGGTGCAAGTGCCTCCTGTTTAACAGCAGAATTATACACTAAAAGGAGAGTGGTGTATATCCTAAAGTCCTAAAGCGCTGTCCTCGGCACCAAATACTCCTCCAGGAAATACATAAGTTAGATTTCATCTTGAGAACTGATTGAGTTTAATAGATATTGCAGAGTTATTGCTGAAGATGCAAATTTATTGCAGTGCACAGAGGCCTGGCACACTGTAGAAAGTCCTTGTGATGCCAGATGAATTGCAATTAAGTTGCACCTTCAGCAGTAAACCTGCAATTGACATCCAGTTCCTATTTTGCTCCATAGTGCTCCAGTTCTGACGCCCATGGTTTAGTAAACCTAAATGATTTCTGTAAAGCCAAATAATTTTTAGAGGAACATGAAATTTGAAGCGTAGTGCCGAGATGTCACAAATATTGAACGTGACATAGTGTTTACAACCCCATGAAAGGTTATTTTGACATAAATTGCAGTGGCTCTACTTAAAAGAGTCCTTGTTATTTTGGGTTGCTGGTTGGAAAACCCTCCATATTTATAGCCACCGAAACATTTCAGTTATTATTTGAAATTGAAACTCAACATTCCTCCCAACCTCAAAGAATGCAATCAAGGTTACTACCAAACACATGTACTGTGATTATGTAAGTGAATTTAAACTCAAATCCAGCATTTGGGAAAGCGTGAAGCACAAATACATCTGATCATAAAGCAAACTGCATATAGATAAAAATATCAACACACTATAAAGTGTGACAGAAATCTTAGAAAAAGTTATTAACACCACATGTGGTCTGAGTGACAACGTTGACCTCTATCTTGGATTTGATGTATTAATAGACAGTCAGTGGTACCCTTACTGCCATCAAGATATCACGACTGATTGAAAATTGAGAAAAACACAAACTTGCAGTATAAAAGAATGGGCAAAACTGAGGAATGTTCTAAGAGCCATAAAAAGGTTTTAAATGTATGTTCACATGGGTGCATTGATAGCAAAATTACCTAATCTAACATTTTCTCAGCACATAGTTATTTACATGCATAGTAATGTAGTAGATGAAAAAGGGACATAGCCATCACGCTCAGCCAGTTCTCCAGATGAAATCTGACTAATTTATAGATGAACCAAAGGACAGCAGGAATCTTAATCTGAAGCCTCATAAATGTTCCTAACTTCAAAAGGGTAATCTGTACAGTCCCATGATCATTTTTATACTAAAAGTTAATTTTAATAACATGGTGTTTCTTATCTAAAGAGGACATCCAACCTATTCTTGAAACTTTCTTAATCATGTGTCAGTGCAACAGTTTTAGGGAGAGATTTCTACAACTTTAAAGCTCAAACTGTAAAAAAAAACCAAAAAAAAAAACCTTAAAGAAGAACCAAACCCTTAATTATAAAAACCCCCTACCCTACATAGACCCCCTACCTGCTCCCCCCCCCCAGCCTAGGTGTTACCCCCGGTAAATGCCCCTGTCTCTTTAAGTACCCATCGGTGCAGATTCTTTGCAGTGAAGTTCATAGACGCCATCTTCTTCTCTTCGGTAATCTTCGGGAAGAAAGTGGCATAGCGGCGCATGCGCAGTTGGAGCAATCTTCCGGAGATCTTGACAGAAATTGCCAAAGCGCCAGAAGGAGAGCCGAAGATTACTGAAGAGAAGAAGATGGCACCTGTGAACTCCACTGCACAGAATCTGCATCGAGGATTAAGTAAAGAGGTAGGGACATTTAACGGGGGTAATTTCCAGGCTGGGGGGACCAATAATGTCTCAGTTACAAACTGTACAGATGGTAATGTAAGCATTCATTGAGGCAGATTTACTAAAGGGCGAATTGTCACCAGCGACTGCTTCGCACATATTGCACCAGTTTGCCAGGAGCAAATTCGCTACCACTACGCTAATTCACTAATATGTGAAGTTGCACCCTGGGCACTGAATGCTGGCATCTTTTCGGTATTGTTACTTTGGCAATGTGAGCATTTCATAGCGAAGATGCGATAGCGTTTGTTTGTGCCCAGCGAAAATTCGCCAGTGATCTCGCGGTTAGGTTAATTTGCATACGGAGGGTAATTTAAAGCTGTAAAAGTCTTTATTATAAATGTTGGTGCAAATGCTATAATGCTTGAAGTTATCACTTTTTATTACACATGTCCAGGGAACCTTAATAAAGACAAGAGAGTTAATATAATGCCCTACACATGAGCCCACTGTAATATTAATGTTCCAGTTACCCAAAAAAAGTCTAAGTTAGGACTTTTGCAGCTAATCCCACTTAAAACAAGGAAAAGCCGCCAGCGTTTTTTGAACTTTAATGCATTTTTGGCACACAGGATATGATGTAAGTGACAGAAGATTGAGGAAGATCTCAGATCTGCTTTTTAGCACTTCGTCTGGTCTGAGGTGGCGAAGTCAACTCTGGAAAATAGGTAACGTTTAGTAAAATCCGCACTTTAGCGAATTTGCGGAGAAACGATCATTTGCCAGAGCAAAGAGTCGCCTGGCGATAGAGTGCGAATGAACGCTAGTGACAGTCCTTTTCGCTAGCAAATTGGCGCCTGTGCCTGTTAGTGAACTGGTGATGTCCCTGCAGGTGGCAATGCTGGCGAAAAGTGACTATCGTTAGCCACTTTGCCCTTTAGTGAATCTGCCCCATAGTACGTAAGGTTAATCCAAAATACGGTTTGTGTGTGCTCATACATTCAGTAGTAGGGATCTTGGACTATAATCTCAATCTAGGATAGGAACTGATGTGAATTATAACCAATATATATGACGCACTACATTTTTTGTCATTGGTTATAAACAAAGGATAGTAATAGACTGATCTGATTTATTTATCTATTTATTCCCACAGTGTACTTGGCTACCTTTCTGATCACAGAACAAAAATAAAATAGTGACTGCAGTTATTGTGACTGAATTCACCTTATGTCATGAGTGGGTTATTATAAAGATTCCATATCTCCAGATTTATTTCTGGTGTTTTATGTTTTAAAACATGTATTGTAATTCTAAGACTTTTCTTTGGCCCCGATTAAGAGGTCATTGAATTTGGCTGACTTATTCTTCTTGCAAATTTTAGATGTAAATAAAATGTGTATCCAAATACTTTATATTGATCATCATGAAGGTTAGCAAGTTTTATTCAGTGGAATTATATTTTGGCTGCTAATTTACAAAAATGTTAAATAGTTTATTGGCAGTATGCTTATTTTGGATAATTTCCCCAGAATATTAACCAATATCTTCTTTCTACACACTTTTTTAAGATTTGCCTAGAGCAATCAAGAATTTTACCATAAGTTGTGTTTTACACTACTAAGAAACCTATGAAGCGTCAAAGTGATTTAAAAATTTCTACAGATATCTTTCACAGGCATTCATCTACACACTGATGTAATGTACAATAGCAAAATATAAATAATTATTTAGAATCCAAGGGTTGGGAACTGTAAGAATACTATACTTGAGGAAGCTGAAATCCAAGAATTTTTACAACTAGCAAGAGCCTTCATGGAGCACAACTTGAAGTCAGATGTTACAGAAACACCTTTAAGGCATAATAAAAGAAAATGTTCATGTGCAGAGAGAAAGTATCCTACAAATAAATGATTTGGAGGAAATATGGGTTTCAGCATGAGTAAATCTATTGCCTGCTATTTTCCAAAACATGTTACTTAGACATGAATAGGATAGAGATGTAACATTTATTGCAAATTCTTTACAATTGCCTAGCCTACTAAAGGTGGAAATTTTACTTGCTTCAGTGGGGGTTTTTTTTAAGATGTTTGTTTTTTGTGTTATACTTACAGTAGCTGTCATGATAAAGATCCTTGTGAGCAACAAAATGGATACAATAACGATATTGTAAGTTTGGTATATTGTAAGACTGGTAAACAGGAAAAATTGTACTCACACCATCTTGCAAACAAAATTATATTCAGTTGTAAATCATATACACAAATTATGCAGATGGTGGAATATTTGTAAGTGAGGACTGCGCACACTGAGCTGAAACTGTGCATAGCCCAAAATGCACCATAGTTTGGTGTAAAACACAGGGTGACACTGATGTAATAGGGTTTCATTTTAGAGTCTTGGATTTTGTGGGAATAGAACTGGAAAATTGCATCTGAAATTGCACTTTGCACACTGAACATATGAGCTCTACAGACTCTAAATGCTTACTTCCATAATTAGTCTTGCTTCCTAATTTTCTGATTTTATTGTTCAGAACTGAATAAACTTTGTTCAGGTACAGTAGTTCCAACAAACCCACTCACAAATGTGGTCATAGGTTTAAAAAGATTTAAAATAAAATGTGACTTTCACATTAGACCTGTAAAACTACATATATCATCATGTCTTTCTAGCAAACACATAACTTTACCGGTGCAAGGCAACATTAGATAATATTTTAATTAGTGAAAACCCTTTTATTTTTTGGTGTTACTGTTCCTTTAATTGCCAGAATTGTTTGTCATTACTTAGGAGGCAAATTATCGTTTCCCAAAGGTTGCATTCTAATGGGTAATAAAAGTATTACTTCTAGTTATTCACAAACTCTTCTACAAACTGTCATCTTATAACTGTACGTTTCTTTATACTGCCCATTAACTGATGTTATTTATGGCTCACCCTAAAGTCATTGGTCTTCTCTATTATATCTTCCTCTATTGGCAAACATAAGACTTGTTTTCAGGTCATTTATACAAAGGTCAAATTGATGACCTTTCCACACTTAACCTCTCTCACCTTCTGTCAGAACTCATGATAACTCACTTAAGCAATTGGAATAATTTTGCTGTCAAAGCTGATTTCATCTCATCTGTAACTTTGTCCCAACATTGCTTTACCCTTTAGCCACAAAATCCCATACATTGTTAATTTACCAGTAGTATAATAAATTAAAATCTAGTCATTAAAATCTATATCTCTTTGGTTCATGTAAAATTATTTTGGCTCAAACTCAGTAATAACATTATACATGACTGCATCATTTTAAGTGAAAAATCTCTAAAGCTGTATTGAATGGTAGTGGAAATCTTCCAAATGTATCCTTGGGATAATAAAATGAAGGTCTGTAATGAATAATAATTGAGCTACTGTTGCTTCAGCTTCCCATCTCTTACACTAATGTGGATAATATAATGTTTTATTTCCACTGATATCTTCTATATATAATTCTCTGTGCTCTGACAAAACAAATATTTGCTTATATCTCTAAACCATTTCTTCTTCATAAATTACTTTTCTTGAATTAAAACCTTTCTATTTTTGTTCTCTATGTATTCCACTTTCAAATGTCCCCATAAAAACACAACATAGGATATATTCTACAGAGAAGTAGATCTTGTTCCTATGTCATTCCTGTGGCTCTGATCTCCTCTTAACAAATTAGCATGGCATTGATGTTAACACTATTTATTACATTCAAAGTGGTAGCTAAAAAAACGATTCTGTATTCAGTGTGTGCTTGACCTAGTATTGTTAATATAATGAAGGTGGTGTAAGAACTGGGGAATACAAAATTCCATTTGCACAGATGAAAACCATTAAAGAAGATTTTTTCATCACCTAGCTATAAATAATAGCAAACCTGACACCTGCAGCTGTGTCTGCAGCTGAATATTGTCTTTCATTGCAGATTCAGGATTTTCTGGTGGTGCTGAAGCTTTCTCAGAGATGATTTTTACTTTTTTGTTCAGAATGAGCAGATTGGCGGATTCACACTTTCCATTTTTAATGTCTTGTATATGTACTTGCATGTTTTAAAGCTGCATTTAACTGGCTATTTTAAAAGTGTAGTTGCCAACATACAAGTTACAGTAATACGATGCATATGTGTTTCATTTGAACATCAAGGACTTGGCTTCTGTGTGGCTGGATGAGCAGAGGGGCCCTTCTGTAGAGAATCTACCATACCTATAAATAATGACACAATGTTATTTTAGTGGATGAAATGCCAGCTGCAGTTTTATTAAAATGAATCAACATACCTAAATAGCATCATATGCCAACTGGTGGTTACTTAGCAAGCGTCAATTGGACCCCATGAAAAACAGTAGTCTGTTAGCTACCGTACCAGCTGCTTTACTCATCAAGCTTATAAACCCCACCTTGGCTAGTGCTACAACTGATGTATACAGCTGTGAGGATGACAAGAGAGCAAATTCAAACATGGCAAAAAGGCTTTCGATAACATTACATGGGCCGGAAGTATGGGCAGAATAGAACACAGCTTGGAGAGTGTTTGACTTGTATTTTCTGGATGCCTTTTAACAATACATTAAGGACTAAAGTATAGGTGGGGTAAATTAAAGATCCTACCTAGTGAAATAAAACAAACGGTCCCTGATATCTGGCAGGCAGCCATGATGCAATGGGGAGTTGCTAATGAGTCTTTCCAGTGCCTTTGTTACAAATCTTTAAAGATGACAAGGCAGTAAGGTTGTTCCTAGTCATATTTCCAAGTCTAATTTCATAACACCATATTTCCATGGATGTGGACTGCATTTAGGGGTTTGAGTGCATTAAAGTTCTATAATATGTCTGAAGACAACAATGCCTTCTGTACCTTAAGGGTGGTGGCAGACGTGGCTACTGGGGGATATTTTTTGCCCAGCGAACAAATCGCTTCTTCTTCAGGCGACTAATCTCCCCTAAATGCCTTCCCGCCGGCTAGAATGTAAATCGGAACTCGGAACACTTTGGCTTTCCAAAATAACCTCAAGTTTCCATGTGAAGCAACTTAGGGCATTTAGGGGAGATTAGCCACATGAAGAAGAGGCGATTTGTTGTTGGGCGACTAATCTCCCCGAGTAGCTATGTCTGCCACCACCCTTAGAAGGGTTATTGATTTCTAGATGATATGGAGCTTTTCGATAATTTATGGTTATCTCAAAATAGTATCTGACTGTAATTCATTTGTGTTAGGAGTTGCTAGAGTAAAGTACAACTGTTACCAGGTGGGGGGGGAGGGGACTGTTGCTGAAATAGGATTTGGCAACAATAAAAGGTGTTTTCCCCAATGCTTTCTTACTCACTTCTATCCAATATGCTGGGAACTCGGCTTTAAATGTCACACATGCCTTTATATAACAATAATTATTGGAAGTAGATTGGAGAAATTGAGCAGAACTTTGGAATTTTAGGTTTGTTTTGTCACAGGACAAATGTATTCAGATTTTGTCCACATACATACTTCTATTTGAATCTGTAACATAGTTTAACTGAATAACTGAAGGGAAAACACATTTAGATTAGTTTGTAGGTGGGTTGAGTTGACATTGCTAGTAACATATCTAAAAAATTTGGAGACGCACACAATGCGTAAGTAAAATCCCTGCTGCATTGATGGATATCATAACTCCTGTTTCTTAGGTGTTCCACCTGAGAGATACCCCTGAAAGCTTGTGCTGTCCCTCTTTTTGTAATAAGTACAGCATAGCTTTTGCCTACAAATTGTATGTGCTTTTTCCCAATTAGGTTTTTCATTCAGCAGTGGTGTGTTATGTCTTTGGTAGGGCTTTACACTAAAGAAAGCTGTGGCAGTACTCAGTGACATAACTAGTTTCATCTGGGCCCGGTTGCAGCATGTGCACCTGGGACCCCTGCCAATCCCACTCCCCCTTTGGAGTAATGCCCCCATCAACCACAGGTGCATGGGCAAAATCGCTGAAATCTCCACCAGTGATATTGCTGTCACACATTTTATCACAGCTCTGGGAGGCCCAAGGGGTGCAGTTCTGGGTGCAAACATCCCCCCAAACCCCAGGTACTGGCACCACTGGAGAAAAAGGCCGGATTTTATTATGGACGCCACCAGGCCATAAGCAAACTATCTGCTCCCCTGCCCCTGGCCACCCCAGGTGCGTATGTGCGAATTCACACACACTTTGTGCGCGCACTTTCCCTGTCCTAGGCCCAGGCCTTTGTGACCTTGCCACAAAACCCGGAGGTACAGAATGATAAGCAGTTCAATATATGTTTATGAAAAATGTTCCTAAAGTTTAGTGGGGGGCCATAAAATGATTTTGCTGTTGGACCCAGCAACTTGTAGTTATGCCAATGGAAAAACTCCTAACCGTTTCCATGTTTCTACTCCTCTCCATTTCCAGTCACTTTCCCTTTCTTCCTGGCGATTGTACATAAGGCCCATATTATTATTATATTATTATTAGAGATAGATTTTGAATAGAGAAAATAATACATTGCAATGTTTACAAGCAATGTAAAAAATAAAAGCTACAAAAATAAATAAAAAACACTTTGAATACAAAAAATACTTAGTGTTAAAATGCATATTTTTTTGTAAAGCATATTCTTAGAATTCTACCATTTGCATCCCATTTGTTAGATGTGCTAGGCCTGCAATAATAAAGATTATCTATATTATAGCTAAGAAGTTGTTGAAAGGATGGAGTATATATCGCTGTTTCCACTCATCAACAGAAAAATGTTCCTTCCCTTTCCCTTGCAGCTATCTAAGCTGGCATGTTTAAACCTGCATTCATAAACACAGAGCGAAAGAGGGCAACATCTAACCCTCAGTGACATTCTGGAGAGCTTACAGTGCCCTGAATATTCTATAATTGGATCAGATGCATCATACTTGGCATTTAACCAAAACATAGAAGATCAAATGGGACTGTTTTGAGATATGCATGCATTGAAAGTATAACTTTTATCTTATGGTGCACATTTTGCCTTCATTTATAATGTAATGTTATACTTACATGTTTCTCCAGCTGCATGTGCTACACATTATTTTCACATTGCTCTATGGATGTTTTCTCATATAGAGCAACCACAAATGAGAGGATTCATTGCTAGTGCGGTGTTAACATTTTAACAAGTTCCCTTGCGGTTCAACCAATGTCTTTCTCTATTTTCCAGACTGTGATCGGCCTTCAGAATGCTCTTATCTCTGTAATGAAATGCCTGATGATTTTTGTGTGAAACTAGCTTAATAACAAGTAAGGAAAAGCAAAAAAAAAAAATAGATTTGCTATGTTCAAAACTTTGACATAAGGTAGAAAGAAACCAATTGTGACCATTTGTTGCTCTAGCTAGAACTACAAATCCCAGCATCCCCCGATAGACAGTGATGGAGCGATCTTATGCTAAACACATAAAAATGTAAAACTGGCCTGCTTGGATTTCAGAGATTCAACTAGAAGTTATTAAATATATTGTTCCACCTCAGGTCTGGTCATGTTTTACAGAATAGACAGTGATGTAGTTATAGCTAACTTATTCTGTATTGATATCAGCCCATACTGTATACGGTTCTTCCAATTTGTGTAAATTTGTGTAAATCTTTATACTTGACAGGCTCTCACACTCCAAGGTCACCCTGAATCTAATATTGCAGGGACCACAACTGCAAATTCTGCTGTTTCTACTGATGGCTTTATAGTAAATTATAATATAATAAATGCTAATCAAAGGATCTACGTATATATTTTATAGTTATGAAAGCAAAAATTGTGTATATATAGCGCTAAAACTAAGGAACACTTTACTGAGACTGCTGCTTTTTTTTTAATGAATTACTTTTTTATTTGCACTGTTTCTGAACAAAAGCATTTTTTTAGTAGCCTCCTGGTAAGAAAGTGAAGACTCAACAGGAAAACTGCTTCCAGGAGTAGATGCATGCAGAACATGTGAATTTTAAGAAACCTGGAAGTGCTAAGCAGGTTGAGCGCCAGTTATTGCTATAGCTCACATATGCTCCTGCTTCATATTTCTTGTGAGACAACAAATCATCAAATGGTTTCCATTCCTGCATAAATAGAAAGATGCAAGTTATGGAGTATAAACTTACATTACTATGTTCTGGATAAGTGTTAACTTATGCTCCTTTAATTAACGTTTCCCTTTTAGAAGTACACAGGAAGAGTATCTCAATATTGTTTATGGGATTGGAAGCTATTACTTGTCCTGGACACATCTACATTTTTTGACATTATTTAGTATTATCATTATAAAGAACATACAATTGTGCAAAACTATATATATATATATATATATATATATATATATACACAATATCAAAACAGGGGGGTTGTGGGAGCACTCTAAAGGCTTTAAAGTATATATATAAGTATAATAAATGCTATTGCATATGTACCCAAATAGGGGTTATTTTGTTACAAAATTATGATCATAAAATTGATAAGCCACCATACCACGTCAAGGTAAACCCCGAATGGCGGTCCCTAACTTGTTTTATTTCTTATGTGCATTCTAGCATTACCTGTAATCAATGTCCATTGAACGCTGTTTTTTCTCTGAGGGCTAAATCCTCCCCAGCCAGCAATCAGGCTTTTAAAGGAGAGATATTCCCAAAACAAACGCCCAATTTTAAAAGCATAGGATCACCACTAGTTTAAAGGGGGGGTATGGGGTGCTACAACCACTGAAGCTATGCCACAGCTTCCGGCTAAATATACAATATCAAAACAGGGGGGTTGTGGGAGCACTCTAAAGGCTTTAAAGTATATATATAAGTATAATAAATGCTATTGCATATGTACCCAAATAGGGGTTATTTTGTTACAAAATTATGATCATAAAATTGATAAGCCACCATACCACATCAAGGTAAACCCCGAATGGCGGTCCCCCTGTTTTGATATTATATATATATATATATATATAGATCCAGTAGTGACAGCACAGGGTCCCTGATGAAGGTTCTCAAGTAGAACCGAAACGTTGGATAAAATAAACCTGCTATAATCAACTATTTGAGGATTTTGACATGATTGCTTGACTCGGTGTGCTGTCACTACTGGATCTACACATTGTGTTTACGCTGGACTGGCACCCAGTTTTGGATACTACTTATGGTGTGCGTTCCACTTGGACTATTATATATATATATATATATATATATATATATATATATATATAATATATAATATATAAAAAATATATAAAATGCTTTATTCCATAAATTACACCAACATTTAGCTCCTGCTTGGGGCATTTTTCAAGGAAACACTGGTGTAATTTATGGAGTAAAGCATTTTGAGAAATATGGACATTTGGGGTTATTTACTAAAACTAGAATTTTTCTGGTCTGGCTTTTTGGGGAAAAAAATGGCAGATGTCCCTATACCCAGGGCTGGATTTACATAGCAGACGCCCCTAGGCCCCCTGAGGTTTGTCAACCCTCTCCCCTCCCCTTTATTTATGCGAATTTTCATCATCGGGACCAGAGTGATGGGGATTGACGCACAGGAGATTAAAAAAAAATTTGTATCTCCTGAGCATTCCCAATCATTCAGAACCATTGTGGGTGTGGTTGAGCACATGCCGCCCCCTAAAATCCTGCTGCCCTAGGCCCGGGCCTTGGTGGCCTTTCCACAAAGCAGGGCCTGCCTATCCCAATTTGAAGATATAGTTTGTGCTGGGTGTAACCTGATAATCTGAAAAATTCATGGTTTTCAGGCAATAACAAAAAAAATGTGAGCAATTTGGGAGAAACTGCAAAAAAAATACGATTTCGGCTTTCGGGCAATTTTATGCGTTTTTCCCAAATCCAATTTAATAGAGTTATTTTAATAATAAGGCAAAATCATGGTTGATAGTTTGGTCGAGCTTTGTTAAATAAAACATCCTCCTTGGAGTGAGAAACACCTTCAGTGTGTGTGTGTGTGTGTGTGTGTGTGTGTATATATATGTATATATGTATATATGCATATATGTATATATGTATGTATATGTATATATATATATATATATATATATATATATATATATATATATAAAGACCAGTTTTTTCACTTCCTGATGACGGCTTAAGTGAATAGCCGAAACGTTGAAATAAATATTTTTTGATTTTGCACCTTCAAAAGTCCTGTGAGTGCGGTTTTTGTTGCTATATATATATATATATATATATATATATATATATATATATATATATATATATATGTAAGATAGAGAAAGGTCCCAAAAGGGACCGAAACGTAACGTTGGTTACATATGCAATAACACTTTTTCTACTTGCAAAAAACCTGGTGTTGCTGGTCTTTTTTATATATATATGTCCTTGGTAGTAGTCCGCACTCCACTGGAATCAGCAAGACACCCTGGTGCCACTCATTTCTCACTTTGAGAAAGGCTGTTGTATCAGCCGAAACGTCAGCGATTGTCCACAATAAATATTCTTCTTTCTACATTCAAGACCTGCGAGTGCGATCTCTACTATTTCCAATATATATATATATATATATATATATATATATATATATATATATATATATATATATATATATTCATATATATATATATATATATATATATATATATATATATATATATATATATATATATATTGCACTCCACTGGAATCAGCAAGGCACCCAGCTGCCACTCAAATAACAAAAAGCATAACCAATCCAGAAAGCATGAGTGCACACTGGGATTTTGATTAAAAATCTAATATTTATTAAATGACATTAAAACTGGTCAACGTTTCGGTCCACCTCTAGAACCATTATCAAGACCATATATATGTGTGTGTGTTATTTACATTATTAACTGTGTATATATATATATATATATATATATATATATATATATATATATTATCCTTCGACCAAAAAAACTTAGCCAAGCCTATGGGGACCTTCCCCATAGGCTAACATTGGGTTCGGTAGCTTTTAGGTGGCGAACTAGGAGGTCGAAGTTTTTTCTTAAAGAGACAGTTCTTCGACTATCGAATGGTCGAATAGTCGAACGATTTTTAGTTCGATTCATTCGATTTGAAGTTGAAGTCATAGTCGAAGGTCGAAGTAGCCCATTCGATGGTTGAAGTAGCCAAAAAAACACTCCGAAATTCTAAGTTTACTTTGAATCCTTCACTCGAAGTTAATGAATTGGCACCTTAATGTTGTTATAATGCCCTACACATGAGCCCAGTGTATAGTTTATGTTCCATATGGTAGAAAATGGACGAAGGAACCCAGTTACCCAAAATAAATTTTACAGACCTTTACAGGCTATCACACTGAAAAAGGGAAAAGATGCCAGCATTTTTTGGAAATTAGAATTTGCACTAAAAATTGAGGAAGTCCTATGCACTCCATTGCACTTCGTCTGGTCTGAGCTGGCAAAGGTAAGTCTGGCGAATGAGGTAACGTTCAGTAAAATTATAATCTTAGTGAATTAGCGTAGTTACGTCTGTTCGCCAGAGCGAAAATTCACTTGTCGTTAGAGTGCGAAGCAACGCTAGCGTCTATCTTCTTTGCTAGTAAAGTGACTTGGTGAAGCGCCCGTTAGGAAATTGGTGAAGTTCCGAAATGACATCACGCTGGCGAATTTTCACTAGCATTAGTCATTTCGCCCTTTATGGAATCTGCCCCCAAGTGTCCTGGGATTTGTGTTTTTTTGAGACAAGTTAGCCTCTTCAAATAGTCAGGGAAGGTAAATTACGAGCTCACAGTCTCAGATAAACTGACTTCTCCAGCTTTGTGGTGTCCCGGAGGTAGAAAAAGAACAAGTTAGTTTCTTGGGACAGCTTTAATCTCTATGAATTTCATTTTATCTTTTATTAATGAAATGAGCTGCATGTTAACTGATTTGAAGGATTAGTATTCTACTATTTAATAAGTTATCAGCAAAAGCCACTTTATTATCGATGATTATATCCTAGGAACTATCCATTTATTTATTTGAGCACGGCCCTTTAGCTACCTCAATTAATTGAAAGAGGTTTTATTAATTGCACTATATTACTGTTTATTGAAAGGTGCATCGTCAATCTATATCACGGATAATTAAGTTGTTGGAATATTGGATTAACTATAAAAAATGTTTGGTAATTATAAATGAATTAAGTTTATTAATGGGTTTATGAATTTGAGTTGGTAAATTAATTTAATAATAGAAAATCACATTATAACGGAATCAACTGTATAAATTGATTAGGGAACCTAACAAAAATTGATCAATAAGGGGTTCTTTTTCTTCACAGAATTTGTCTGAGGTCCTTTGAAAAAGGTCCCTGAGAGGAATGAAACGTCATGTTGGCTACATATGCACATGTGAATATATTGTGTGTGTGTGTGTGTGTGTGTGTGTGTGTGTGTGTGTGTGTGTGTGTATGTATATGAACACTTTGTGGCTAAAATAGGCAATTCTAGAGGTCATGTCTATGGGTCCACATAGTCAATTTTTAAGGGACTGCAATATAGAAGGGGAAACTTTTTACCAGTCTCTACACCTGTATTCCGCAGAGACAATGTACAGTATGTACAGTATGTGCATATATGTCCACTGGTGTTTGATCTTTGGTCTTTTTTCAACCCAACTTAACTATGTAACTTCTGTTACCTAAAGGATAAGCATCAGTAACAGGAACAAAAATATGTCAATATATGCATGATTTTATTTTCAATCAATATTTTCAAAGAGGTTATCAGTAGTTTTTAACGGTGCTTAAAATCACTTTCTCAAACCTGAGACTTTGCAAAAGAATACTGGCTATATATTGTAAACACCTGCCTATGAAAATTAACATTGTGCTGATTTTTATGGCATTTTGAGCACATGAGAATGACCTGAAGCAAACAAACCCATTTAAATCCAGTAAATCCAGATCTTATGTTTAACACAGTTGTAGATGTATAAGAAGGAAATAACATTTTACATTTTAGATCTTACTAGTTGTTATATGAGTTGTATATTGTGTGAATAAATTATAATGCAACCTATTATTTTTTCCTATTTGTTGACCTTTTTCTATGATTACAAAAATCCTTCAATGAGCAACCTGTCAACACTGTTAAAAAAAAATCTGTATCTCGAAGAACTATTAGTGATATAACATTTACTTTAAACCAGCTGTGAAAGTCCATCGGTTGAGCAATACACTTGTCAAGTGTTGCCAAAATAGTACACTCAAGCCTGCTCTACAAACTTTCCAAACTAGCAGTGTTAGCCATGTTTTGAATTATAGACAATGGAAAGAGTGATCTTTTTAATAAAGATTTATTCACAACAAATTGACAAATTAAAACAGCCTATTGCATGTAGCTGAGAGGTAGAAGCAGTTCAGATTTGAGTTTGTGGCACTTACTTGTGAACAGTCTCTCATGTATAGAGATGGAAGCTTGCCTGGGTGTGGTCTATTCTTGCATACAAATGAACACCACAGTATGTATGCATTTATATATGTATGTATTTATATAGCACCACAAATGTACACAGTGTTTTGCAAGGCAGAAATCAAACAAGGGTACAGTTATTATTATGTAAATGTGAAATGTGAGTCTGTTCTGCTTTCATCTTTGATTTTGTTGTATATGTTATGTGCAATTGAATGTATTGTGAAAACCCTGTTGTGAATAAACACAGGCAATTTTGCTGATGTTACCCAGGGTGTTGCTGTCTTTCACGTTGGAAAAAGTATTACCAATTCTGCAATTTGAGTGAATTCCCCCAATATAAAAAATGTTTCCATCATCAGTGGAAACTTTCCCTTATTCCTCTACAAATATTGCATGTTGCATGCCAAGGTTTATTAAAAACATGGCAACCAATTTCTCAAAATCTGCTTTTCATTTTAAAGTCACAAACAGTAAACCTTCTTTACCTGTTCTCCTCAGCTAAAAAAAATGTAATTTTTTTTTTCTAAAACTGTATTCGGTGACATCCTTTAAAGTTCCACAGATCATGTTTCAGTGTCTAAATGTCATGAAATTGAAGAGCCTTATTGTATGGTATTAGCAGCTTGCCAAAGAATTACTACATCAGTAAAAAACCCACATTCTCTGCCATAGGCATGAATATACAAAACTGGTATGCAGCTTTGAGTACAACGGAGGTGAAACATCCATAACTGAAGAACAAAATACACCTCTGCAACCCATTCCAATGACTATGAATCTCTCTGGCACATGCTATTCATAAATTGTCACCAACATTCCATCTATCAAATTTAAAATAGCTAAAATGGCCCATAACACTGTGTAGGGTGTTTCTGTTTCTATAGGGTGTTTCTATAATCTGAATCTTAAATATAACATTGATTAAAACTTCACACGCATAGCACAAGTCAAGTCTAGCACTAGTGAATCTTAACAAATATATATTTTATTCATAGTGGAATGTTATGTTCCTCTGAATGTTTGTTGTATCTTAGCCAAGTGGCATATTTTCAAATGATAAAACATTTCTTATATTAAAGGTTGGGTCTTCAGAATAACAGCATTTACATCTTCTTCCTTGCACCCAGCTCCCTTAAAGCAACACATATTTGACTGCTTTTAACCCAGTATAATGGCTACAGTGGTGTTTTGGTATGACATTTATTTGTACTGTTCTATGTAATATATAGGCTTGGTAAGTAACACCGGTTTCACCAGATCAGTGATGTTTCCATTTATTGTTCTTTTTGTATTAGGCTAACTGCAAATACAAATAATACAAAGCACAATCTCTAGTTTGTTAGGCTTGAAGGCTATGCTATTGATTACCTGGAACTAACTACAGGTGATCTATGCACGCATAGCTGCCAAAACTTAATTCCAGGGGGATCTCTGTGAGTCCTTTTGGATGGAGAGGACCAATACAGGAATCATAAGAATATTAAGACCTTCACTTTGTATTGTTAAATAATATAAAACTGGTGGAGTTTCTTTTTGTATTCTTTTCTATGAAATAATCATTTTCAAGGAAAATAATTTAAAAGTGGTAAATTGAGGCATCAAATTATCATGGGGACACATATAAGGGGTCATTTATACACACAGAGTGTAAAGGACAAAAAACATGCTTTAAGGGATCCTCTTATCAGAAAACATGTTTTTTTCAAAATGCATCAGTTAATAGTGCTACTCCAGCAGAATTCTGCACTAAAATCCTTTTCTCAAAAGAGCAAACAGTCTAGCACTAGTGAATCTTAACAAATATATATTTTATTCATAGTGGAATGCTATGTTCCTCTGAATGTTTGTTGTATTTTGAAATCTGACATGAGGCTAGACATTGTCAATTTCCCAGCTGCCCCTGGTCATGTGACTTGTGCCTGCACTTTAGGAGAGAAATGCTTTCTGGCAGGCTGCTGTTTTTCCTTCTCAATGTAACTGAATGTGTCTCAGTGGGACATGGGTTTCTACTATTGAGTGTTGTTCTTAGATCTACCAGACAGCTGTTATCTTGTGTTAGGGAGCTGTTATCTGGTTACCTTCCCATTGTTCTTTTGTTTGGCTGCTGGGGGGGAAAAAGGGAGGGGGTGATATCACTCCAACTTGCAGTACAGCAGTAAAGGGTTATTGAAGTTTATCAGAGCACTAGTCACATGACTTGGGGCAGCTGGGAAATTGACAATATGTCTAGCCCCATGTCAGATTTCAAAATTTTTTTTATAAAAAAAATCTGTTTTCTCTTTTGAGAAATGGATTTCAGGGCAGAATTCTGCTGATTCATTTTGAAAACATTTTTTTCCCCATGACAGTATCCCTTTAAAGGAGAAGGAAAGTCATATCCCACTTGGGGATGCCAAACGTTACACACCCCAAGTGATTGTATTTACTTACCTGAAACCCGGGCTGGTGCTATAAGCAGAAAACTGCACCGGCCTGGGGTTATTCCAGAGAGCACCATGGAATGATCCTCTTCCGGCTTCTTCTTTCTTTAAATTTCCCGGGGCATGCGCAGTAGAATGAAAAAGCAAATTTTTTGGTTAGAGTTTGGCTTTTCACTCTAATTCACATGCACAGTTGCAAGAAGAAAGAAGATGCAGGTAAATAAATACAATTATCACTTAGGTTACCTAACATTTGGCACCCCCAATTGAGATGTGACTTTCCTTCTCCTTTAATCTTCAAATTTTTTTGTGGTTTGTGACCTGCACCTTGAAAAATTGCCACTGGTCTCTATATAAAAAATGAAACGCAGAGACCTGTGCCCCAATTAATTGCAAACTCTTGTTTCCTTTATTGAAATCTGCCTTGTGTGCCTGCACCTGGGTCAACACTACTGTTCTGGGTGCAAGCAGACAGGAGGCTAATGCCAGCAAAGGGGCTGATACTCAGCCTGCGTATTTCAGCTGGCCAATTTTCAACCCCAGTCTGGCATTAGCCTCAAGGCAGAACTAGGAGGTTACAACTAATCTAAAGTAAGTGACTCATTTATTTTTACAAATCTTTATTCATGGCCTTAATGAAATGACATTTTTAACTATTCATTGTTACATGCCTACATTAATGTCAACCCTGCAGTGGTTTTTTAATATGGGCAACATAAATTCATTAAATCATTAAAATCAGGTTAAATGAGTTATGCCCTTAGGTGAGTAAAAGTACTTTCACAATACTATCACAAAGATATAAAAATAGAATACATGTTGATGTGCATACATTTTTTTGTAAATAACAAATATGAAAAACACTCTTTATGGCAATAATTTTAAAATATGTAACTGTATAAATATTGTACTGGAAACAAATTACTTTATAGAGCCAGCAATCCCCAGTCAAAATGTAGGTCCCTAGAAGTAGGGATGCACCAAATCCAGGATTCAGTTTGGTATTTGGCCTTTTTCAGCAGGATTCTGAAAGATTTTCGTGCCTGGTCAAACCAAATCCGAATCCCAACAATCACTCGACTTTTCATCAAAAAACAATGAAATAAAAATATTTTCAGTCATGTGCACAGTGCACGGTTCTCTTTTTCCCTTCCTGCCCCTAATTTTCATGTGCAAATTCGGATTTTGTCTGGTATTTGGCCAAATCTTTCACAAAGGGATTAGGGTTTTGCCCAAATTCCAAAATAGTGGATTTGGTGCATCCCTCTTTAGAAAGCAAATTATAAAGATGAAAAAATTCATAAAGCTTGCCTACTTTTTAATCCTGTTTCTTCTTGGGATAACCTTTGTTTATACAACTATTTCTTATGTTGCAATTTTGTGCAATTATCATAATCTGTACTTTGCCTTATACATAAATAAAAAAAATATATTGTGTTTAGCAGAACTCCATGACTGCATTCTAATTAATGTTGGCTGTTTCATACTCATGCATCTATTCATTCATCTAAGGTAAAACAAATGTTTAAAAGCCCAAACTGAGAGTGACACCAAAATGAATGTCACCTAAGGTAACAAATTGCTTAGGGTTAAAAATTGTCATTTTGAAAAAACATTTATTTTATTTTAAAAAGGGTTGTTTACTTTATAAGATTTATGGTAAACTTTCTTTTATATGCACACTACAATAGAATTCCAATAATATAATATTTTTGCTTCACTTGACAAGAACATTTGTTCAAAAGAAACAAGAACTCATTGGATGCACTGGCATTGTGCCCAATTTAGTTTGTGGTGACACCACAGTGGCAAAAAAAAGCTGAAAAATGTGCCAACCAATCTCCGGAAATATCTTTATGACTATAGTTAATTAATTTAAATTATTTCAACAAAGTCTGGATGCATTGGAAGTCTTATTTTGCCAGTACTAGGAACATCTGTCAAACAAATGTTTCAAAAGCAATACAGTATTTCCAGTCATGTGACTTAATTGTATAACCTCCAAGATATAATTTTTAATACTGAACATTGTTATCTTATGGGTATACTTATATAGTATTGAAATTACTATATATATTTATATTTTACACCCCCAAAAATGAGTAACAAGCATTGAAACATACAGAGTATTTTAGAGCAACATTCCTCATTTGTGAATCATCCCCATGCATCACAGAAATAATACATTACAATGAGCTGATGACTGTTGCTAAAAATTAAGCCATTATTTGACACCCCTCAGACCTAGCATAACTAATTCAAGTCAATGAGACAAATTTATACAGCAGAGAAATTCTGGCATGAAAAGTTGTGTGCAGCATGTTGGTGCTTTGCAGCGCTGGGGTCCTAGTTTCAAGTTTGCATTTTTTCCCCACACTCTAAAGCAGATCACTTGTTCCTGATTAGTGATGGGTGAATCTGTCGCATTTTGCCAAAAAGTAGCAAAACGTGAGAATAAGCGAAAATTTGCAAAATGCATTGAAGACAATGGGTGTCAAAATAATTTTGATGTGCGACAATTTTAACGCGAGCGTAGTTTTTTATACGCACGACTATTTTGTCCACATGCATTAAAGTCAATGGGCGTCCAAATAATTTTGAGCCGCAACAATTTTTATGCGCGCGCCAATTTTTTTCGGCAGTTTATTTCAACGCAGGTTCGCGAAAACATTTGCGGGCGGCGAATCACAGACATTTGCTGCAAATCCATGCCTTTCTAATAAATTCACCCATCACTATTCCTGATGAAATTTGATGTGAAAGTGATCGGGACTGTAGAGTATGTAGGAGCTGTATAGATAAAGAATAGTAAAAAGTAGTGGAGCTCATTATGTTTTTAACACCTCTATTTTTTTTAAAATAGACATCTTTATTCTTATTTATATGTTTATACAAATTAATTTTTACATGGTGTGTCATGGCATTTATGTAGTGATGCTTGTTGTATGCTGTACACTTAAAAAATACACCCTGTGAGTCATACATAGTGAAAAAAAAGAGTGACAGGCAGATCATAATTTAAGATAATATACAGAAATTGGATTAACCTTTATCGAGTAAGCTTTGAAATATGTTAATGCCATTTCCATAGAGTCCCTTTTAAGCACTTACAATATTTGATTAATTATCTTTTTTTCTGTCTTGGTCTAGCAATGATAATAGATCCAATATTTACATTGTATATAGTAAGTGAGCTCACAGGACTTGTCAAGAAACTCATGGATTTAAAGTTTTAGTCTAACAGAGAGACCTTTATAAAGACAAATTAGATATACTGTGATTGAACCCATTTACACTCCATACCCCCTAACTGAATGTTTTAGCTGTAAAAAAAAAAAACACAGTATGGGATCCATTATCTGAAAACCCTTTATTCAGATAGCTCCAAATTATGGAAAGCCCATCTCCCATAGATTCAATTTTGATCAAATAATTCACATTTTTAAAAACGAAGTCATCATTAATCCTTTTCGGATGCAAAGCAATACTATTGAGTTAATTTAATATTTACATAATTCTTAGCAGATTTAAGGCATGGATATCCAAATTACAAAAATATCCCATATCTAGAAATTCCTAGGTCCAGTGCATTCTGGATAACAGGTCCCATACCTGTACATACATTGCTTTTTATATAGTTTTTCCGACATAAGTAATTTTTTACAGCATTATTTATTTCCTGGTATTTATAAAGCACCAACACCCATTACAGAGATTAGACATCATTCACAGCAGTCCCTGCCCCAGCAGAGCTTACAATCTAAGGTCCCTATTACATTCACATACACATTATAACTGCTGAGATGTGGCCAACAAACTCACTATAGCTATACCTTCTACTAAAATCAGTTGGACTAATTTAATGTATAATCTAAGGGAGAGTATTATGGTTCTAATCCATCCTTTACTCCAAATAATTGTGAGGAAAATGTATCTTACGGGAAAACTATAAAGAAACGTGTGCAGATGCATTTCTCTGTTTAACTGCAATAGCTCAAAGGCAACACAAGGGTACTGAAGAAATGTAACATTACATCTGCTAGAAACAATGCAGACAGCATGACATTTTCCAGAAGTTCAGACCATGCTGTTCTTATGTGTGGAAATAATTTATACTGAGCATATACTTATAGAGGGAAGCATTAACCGTAAATTCAAAATACGTCCATCACTGCTTTGCTGGCAGGAGGCAACAACTGTTCTGTTTGCAGCTTGCTAAAGAATGTACTGTACAGACTGAAGAATAAACAATCCAGTTCTTAAAACACTATTCTACTGTTAAATGCAGAGACTGGTTTGAACAAGCTGCAAATTAAGAACAGACAATACAATAATTTAGTTGCCATAGCAAAACAGTTCAAATAGTGAATTATATTTATTGACATTCAACAGATAAAGCTCATGTATATGTAAGTATAGTGCCATAAAAGTAAGTAGTGAAGTAGTGCCTTCCTATTTACTGCTATCAGAAGTACAGTATGTGTTTAATTATAAATGCTGAGAACATGGGTTAATGAGTTCAGTGTCAGTGCTCAACTGTAACACTGGTGAAGCAACTGGTAAATAACTCTGGTCTCTAGTATCTGGAGAAATACAGAATACATGAATAGCAGCAAGCATATCTTTGGGCTCCCAAGAGTGAAAACTTAAATGAATATTGTTGCCAGAAAAAGTGTTTACTTATCTCTGAAAACAATATTTAATATTGTTTAAAGTCGTGTAGTTTTGGGAAAAATCTTCACTGAAAAGTTATTGGAAGTAGTTATGCTTGAATGCAGGGCCAGTCTTAATAACTGTGGGGCCCAATTTTCTAAGTAAAAAAATTCGAAATTCTGAGTAATTTTTTGGATACTTCGACCATCGAATAGGATACTATGACATAGACATCGAATTCGATTCAAAGTAAAATAGTTTGAATATACGACCATTCGATAATCGAAGTACTGTCTCCTTAAAAAAAACTTTGATTTCAATGCTTCGCCAAATTAAACCTGCCAAAGTGCTATGTTAGCCTATGGAAACCTTCTAGAGCAGTTTTTTGAAGTCAAAGTAAAATCGTTCAATCGATGGATGAAATCCTTTGAATTGTTCGATTCAAAGTATTTCATCGTTCGATCAAACGATTTTACTTTGACTTCAAAAAACTGCTCTAGAAGGTCCCCATAGGCTAACATAGCACTTTTGACCACAAAACAGTCAAATTTGGTGAAAACAACTTTGACTTCGATGTTCAAAGTCGGAGTGAAGCCATTCGATGGTCGAATTTCATTAACCACACAGACTTGTTGCCTCTATGAATTACGGTTCAGAATCAGCACAGAATAACATTTAAGTATGGGCATTGACACGTGACTTTAATTCTAGGGAACCCTTGGTTGTGTTGCAACTAACTTGCACAGAGCGAATCCGGTGCAGTTGTACTATACATTAGTATATGCATTTTTTGGGGGGGGGGGGGCTACATTGTGGGTAAAAAACATGGCAGCTGCATTCTAAACTTATGATTAGCACTAAAGTTGCATAGTATAGGAGTCATACCCTGTTTTGATATAGAATAACAGTAATATATAATATTATAAATACATAGTTTTAAAGGAGAAGGAAAGCTACGGAGGCATTTTATTGCCAATAGATTAGCTGCAATAGTGCAAGCTAGAATGCAATATTTATTCTGTAGAATGTTTTACCATACCTGAGTAAAAGCTCTATAAACTCTCTGTCTGTTTAGGATAGGAGCTGCAGTATTAACGTGGTGTGACATCACTTCCTGCCTGAGTCTCTCCCTGCTCTGGGCTCAGATTACAGTAGAGAAGGGAGGGGGGGGAGAGGAGCAGACTGAGCATGCTCTTGCCCAGGGCAATGAGGTTTTAGCTGAAGGCAGGAAGTCTGATACAGAAGCCCATGTGTACACAATAGAAGGAAAGAAATGCAGTGTTTCTTTTGACAGGGGAGTCAGAGCAGCACTACTTTGGGGGTTTACTGGTATATTTAGATGGACCTTTTTGATAAGGCTTACTTAGTTTTAACTTTTCCTTCTCCTTTAAGGAGAGGAGAACCTCTAGGACAAGTATGATCTTCGACAAATACTGAAAGTTATAACAGGAAAATGAGAAAACGTGGTCAGTTATTTTTACATAAAGATATTACCAGCGTCACTCAAATAATTTATGCAAAATATAAAGTTAATATTTGTTTATTATTAATAAACATTGTACCATCCTTAGCCCTTCATTCTAAGTGGAATTGACTCATCAGTCCTAATATGTTTTAAGTGGAATGTTGTTTCATTCTTCCAGGAGGACAGATTCCAGTTACTTGAGTGATGACAGGGGGAATCTTCTCAATCTTATTTCCAAAAGCAACAAAAGTTGCTATGTTCAAATCTGGAGATTATGTTGCCCACGGGAGAAGTTAAACTTCTCATGATTCTCAAACTGGGACTGCATAGAGCTGGCTGTTTAAATAAAAACATTAACACTATAACATTTTATATCTAGAAAAAACTTTGTGTGGTAATGTCCCTTGTTATGTAAAATGTCAACATAAAATTCTACATTGCTGCCAATGCCATTAGTACTGGGTTTCAGGATTGGTACTGAGTTTCAGGAGTGTAGGCTTCTTTAGACATTTCCCAAAACATAAACACTACCCAAAGTTGAGAAAAGTGTAAAGGATTGTTGATATGACCAAGACATACTGAATGTAAAGGATGGTTGATATGACCAAGGTTTTGTTGCCTTATTTGTTACTGCCCCTGTCACAAGTGCAGGAGCACAAAGGGATACATTTGAAGCCAGATAAAAAATACAGGCAGCCATGTATTCTAGGGGATGGCCACAGGATGGGTTTAAATAGCGTGAAAGACAGGGTGCAAAGTACAAAAAACATGTCTTAATTACAGCTGCTTTTTTGCACTTTGCACCCTGCCTTTCACTTTGTAAATTACCCCTCAACTATTTTCAGGCTGCTGAATGTTTTGGTTTGTACTACAAGCACATGCTTTTGCCACTAAGAGCATGTTAAGTGCATTGACACATCCCAAAACTATGAAGTGCAAGGACACTGCAGTCACTGTTCCTTCATTTTATGTATACATAATCATCTGTTTTTCTGGCACAAGCAACTTATGATCTTTGGCATTTAATGTGGTCTGAGAAAAATGTGTGAACAAATCATCTTCTCTCAGATTTTCCATTTTCCAAGACTTTTGCTCATTGCGTTTGTGAACATTTTGATGAAAACACATTAATAAAAATAGGTTAGGAATAATTAACTTACTGAATAAATGTAATTTCAGCACACACACTCACAAACCCAATCATTTAGATGGTTTGTAACAACAGAAAAAACACATGAATAGGTTTCAATACAGGGCATAGGAATAGGTTACAGGAACAGGTCATGTTCCCCATTGTTTGGTGGGTTTGGGCCCTACAACTTGTGGGGCCCCAGAAGCTCACTAGAATTCCACTAACCTGTTATGCTCCGTTTTTGTTTGTTTGTTTAAATTTAAGTATCTTAGAAGTTTAACCACTAAATTAGCCTTAGAAATAGAAGTTTTAACAACTTACCAGAATATTAAGATCTTTTTCTGCTTATTTGTTTTCAAGGAACCCAAAATATGGCAGTACTGTACATATCAGTAAGCAAGAGTAAAAGGCTTCACTCAATTATTTTGTTTTTGAAGCAAAGCAGCTCATTGAAATGCTAGAAACATTTAGGAAGTGCTCCAGAGCTAGTATATAAAGCATTCAGATATAGGAAGAGAACATCCAATAGTCAAGTAGTAGCCAAAAGTATGTAATAAAACAAAAAAAATCTGTATTAGGACATATTTAAGCCTGACACATTTCGTGCCTGGTGTGGGCACTTACTCATAGGCTTAACTGATTTGCCAAAACAAATTTCTGATTGTATGCTATTGATTTCTAGACCTGGATTAAACTTTGCTCTTCCTATTATGATATATATTGGTCCACTTTGATTAAAACTTTAGCTAGCATGTATACTTAACTTTATGTGTATTTTTTGTGTAGTTCTTCTAGGTAATAGTCCAAATTCGATTTGAATTTGAAAAAATTTTGAAAATTTGAATAGCGAAATGTATCATGTACTGTCACTTTAAATTCAACTTCGACCATTCGCCATCTAAAACCTCCTGAATTGCTGTTTTAGCCTATGGGGGGACCTCCTAGAACCCATTTGGAGTTAATTGATGGACTCTAAAAAAATAGACATTTTTTGTGGAAAAAAGTTTGATTCGAATTTGATCGAATGCACTATTATTTTGATTCGTACTATTCTAATTCGGCTGAATATGGACCTATTGGATCGAAAATGGACCATACTGTTACACCCAAGTATGCCAAGAACAAACCACCCACTTTCCAGTAAGCATACGCATTTCAGGGTCTGCAATGTCCCTTATAAATCAGAACCATTTGAAATTATGCAAATATATGTAGACACATATACACATTTCTCTATAGATATAGAACCCTAAAGTGTCAGTCCACATATTGTTTTGTAAGATAAAATGTTTAACCGTGTAGAACTATAACTCAGTTTGACTTGTTACATGTGTCAATGCTTGGACTGTAATTGCAAAGTTAGAGCAGTTCAGCCAATCAGAAATTCAGCTTGGTCAGCATGTAACAGGGGCAGGAGAAAAGAAGAAAAGTATCCCCGTCTTCTTAATCAGAAAAATTACAAAAGGATATATATTATCACTGTGTGATTTGTTTTCAGTTAAACCATTAGGTCACGTGATCCAGTATCTATGAGTTCCCCCCTTTAATAGTTTATCCCACAAAGTGCTAGTGCTTAACCTCAATAAATTAACATTAAATAGGGTAAAACTAAGACAATTAATTTTCCTTTTAAATATTGTGTGTATGAGGAATCTTATAATCTGAGCAAGGAGAGGCGCCCAGATCACTATAAAAAAGTTTTTTGTAAAAAGAACCCCCCAAGGTTTAGCAGGCACCCCTCTTGAGCCCTGGCTAGCTCTATCTGGATCAGCCTCTCTTCTTAAGCCCTGGCTGGCGGGTGTCCCGCTGGGAACACTATGCCCACTCACTCCTAGTCGGGGCCATAGCTGCACATGCTAGTCACCTAGCTATCTTACACTTCCTAGAGCAGACTGTTTACCACTAGACCTCACACTATCTAGGATCAGTAACTCTTCCAGGAGATGACTCTACTGCTGCAGTGCCTGCTGCTCATCTCTCTTCCCATGATGCATCTCTGCCTCACTTCCTTAAACCTTTACTTATGTAACTTTCTATTCTACAACCACTGGGGACTTTCCCTCACAACTGTTATCTTCTAGCTCCCCCTAGTGGCCAACTTAAATATATGTATTAACCATTACTTAAACATTTATATTAAACCATTAACATTTTACCCTATTAAATCTCACCCTCCTGAAAACCAGACACATACTTGAGTCTGCTTATTAAACTATTACTCTACATCTTCACAAGCAAGATACATACAAAATTTGTGGTCAGCATTAGTATACTGTATAATTTATTTCATCTTTATAAGCTTGTCTAATTTCTCCAAATACAATCCTATTTGTTTATGTCTTGCTTATGTACACATATTTGAACATTTACAGAGTGTCCCGATAAATATTACAGATAATCCTCTAATGGAAAGGTCCAAAATTTTTTGTAGCTGCAATGTATTAATTTGCACTACATGCGTAAATGTAATTAACTTTTCAGAGCAAAGTTAAATCCACTGACACATTACAAAACTATGTAGTGCAAGTACAAACGGTGCCTGTTTTTTATTTTTGTTATGTACAGGATCATCTGTTTTCTGGAACATGCATCACATGATGTTTTAATGTGGTGCAAGAATATTGTGTGAATAAATCAATTGCTTGATATTTTCTGCTTTGCAGGACCTTTTTCACTATGAGATTGAGGACAGCTATTAAAGAGTCAAAGGACAACAGATAATGCCATTAATGCATATTATATTTTCTTTTAAGCCACAGGATTGTTACAGCCATATTCTGCAGTTTTAAATAAAGAAAAGATGATTATAATAACAGCTGAAATTCAAGAAATATATCATGAAAATTCACTAAAAATCATCATAACTAGAATACAAGCATTACAAACCTTTATCAGTAAGACACTCCTTTGGTTGAGTATGTATGTCTGTTTTGGATTCTATATGGTTCAAATATGGTAATGTAATAAGAGTTGCAAAGTTTCCACCCAACCTAATAACCTGTAGCAACTAATCAGCAGGTAGCATTTACTAATCATCTGTTTGAGAGCAAACATATATAGGTTTCCAGACCAGGTGCAAATTATTTTACATTACCCTCTTTTCTTCATATACTGACACAGATAAAGTCATAAAGCAGACAGTGAAACTAGCATATGTCACACTAATATAGAAAAACAAACTGCAGCTATTCATGCACAACAGTAACACTTATTTATCAACAGATAATATATTTCTCTCATTACAGAAGAATTTTTCATGTCATATTTAATTTTAAGTATGATGACTTAAACCAGTGATTATAGTTTACCAGTGAAATAATCATATACTGTAAATTATTTCAGGTATGACACACAATGAGCAATTTTCTTGTTAAAAAAAAAAAAAAGTCATGAGACAATGATGTGTAGTAACCAATAAACAGTTATAATGAACATTTGTACTGAATTGTAAGGCAATACATGCAATACAGTAGCATTTCACTTGCAGACACCATTCTTTCATTACATCAGATAAATCTACTTGTAAGTTCCTCAACAGCTATAGAGACAACTTAATTCTTGATTGTAATATCATGATATTTCATATATTTTTCAAAGCATAACTACATAACATTAGGACACTGTAAGGTAAATGTGCATCCTGCATGTCTTTTTGACTATTTTTAAACTTTATAATTCCCTTAGAAGAGAATGTATTGGGCCTGAACTAGTGGTGAAGGAGGTATGATCTTTTGTCACTGGAGCAAGCATGGTTTAAAATGGTTGATAATGGCAAGGACCAAGTGGCTCCCTAATGTTTCTCATTGCATGTAGAGAGAAAGGTACTATATAATAATAGGCATTAAACTGCTGTAAGCTGAAAAAAGAAATCTACACAAAATCCCAAATCTGTACATGACTCAACAGGGCATACTGGGGTAATGTTAAAAGCACTGTAATATTTTTCAGGAACAGTTCAGCTTTCCATTTCTAGTTAATTGGCTACTTAATGTTTCTTGATTTCTATTATTTTTAATAACCCTGCTTAAAAGCCATCCAACCCCTTCTTGAAGATATCTAAGGTATCAGCCAGTACAACTGATTCACAGAGAGAGAAACTTTACCATCCTCATTGTAAAAAAAACATTTCCAAATATCAAGATGGAACCTACATTCTTCTAACTGGAATGGATGCTGTTATGTTTGCTGGAAGGACCTACTGGTAAATAAAGCAAAGTATAAATATATTTATACATAGTTATCATATTGCCCTTAAAGTGATACTGACGCTAAAAAATAATTCTTCAAAATATTACATGTACATTAAGGGGCACATTTACTTAGCTCGAGTGAAGGATTAGAATAAGAAATACAAATTTCGAAGGTTTTTTTTTTGGGTATTTCAACCATCGAATTGGCTACTTCGACCTTCGCCTACGACTTCGACTTTGAATCAAACGTTTCGAACTAAAAATCGTTCGACTATTCCACCATTCGAAAGTCGAAGTACTGTCTCTTTAAAAAAAAACTTCGACCACCTACTTTGCCAAATAAAACCTACTGAGCACCAATGTTAGCCTATGGGGAAGGTCCCCATAGGCTTTCTAACCAATTTCTGATCAAAGGAAAATCGTTCGATTGATAGATTAAAATCCTTCGAATCGTTCGATTAGAATTGCGCTAAATCCTTCAGCTTCGATATTCGAAGTCGAAGGATTTAACTTCGAGGGTCGAATATCGAGGGTTAAGTAACCCTCGATATTCGACCAATAGTAAATGTGCCCCTAAAAGTTACCTATAGCTCATGTTGATTGTTTTTCATTAAAATACTTTTGTAATTTATTGCTACTTGAAATTCGTAAACCTGACTGTTTTTCGAACCTGAATGTCCCCTCTCAACATCAGTTAGAATTTCAAATGCTAATGGACTCCTGCTGAACAAATATGGCAACCTCCTCGTAGAGGAACACGGGGGATCAGATGGGTTATGTAAAAGCATCTGCAAATACTTTTATGGCAAAATTAAAGATAGTTTTCAAACACAATGTTTTGATGTAAAACAAGGTTTAATTTCTGGTGTCAGTATCTTTTTAAGGTCTCTTCTCCAGTCTTTTATCATAACTGAGACTTCCATACCAATTACCAACTTATTTGCCCTTCTTTGGACTCTCTCTAAATCAGTAATATCTCATTTGAGCACTAGAGACTAAAACTGCATGGCATATTCTAAATGAGGCCCTACCAGTGCTTAATGACCCCAAGGTCTTTTCTAGTATGTATTTGCCTAACACAGTCCCTTTAAGGGTGTAAGTGGCTTGTTTATCACAGATTGCCAGTTTGTCAAGATCCTGCTGCAAGGATGCTATATACTGGATGAAATTACTTGGGCTGCATAGTTTAGTGCTATCTGCAAACACTGATATATTATTTATAATACTCTCCCCTGAGCTTTTAGTGAACAAACTAACTAAAGGTGGACCCAATACAAAACCCTGTGAGGCTCCACTAAGGACCCTTCTTCAAGTAGATGAGTGTCATCTACATAAACTTTTCAGCAGTGAACAAACTGGGCCCCTAAACTTTGGGAGTAAGACATTTTCCATGAACATATATTGCAGTCCCACAGGTCCCCTTATAGCACCCATCAGTTGCAGTTTCTGTTTACTCTATAGTTACCTCCTGATTTTCATTAAAATGATTGGTGAGTTTGTATCATAGTAGCCTTGACTGAAATAAATATAGCCAACAAGTTGACCCAGTCCTTTTGTCCCAGCAAAATTTATCTACATCTGTGTAGTGCACACAAGGGATGTGGCCATAAATGTTGGTACTTCACACTGTTCATAGGGGCCCCATATCAATAACTTGTATGGAGCCCCAAAGTTTCTAACAGTGGCCCTGCTTGAAACTCTAAATCCTCAATTGAATTAACTAAAGAAAAGAACTGATTAAGCACATTTGCCTTTTCTGTATAACCAAATTATTTCCATCATTTAACGGAGCTACACTCTCTTGCATCTTTTTACTATCAATATACTTAAAAAATGTTTTGGAGTTAGATTTAACCTGTGCTGCAATCCATTTTTCATTTTCTATGTTTTACAGCATTTATAATGGTGACTTGTCATTTTTAAAGGCCTTCCTCTTCTTTCCTATTAACTTCTTTACTTTTGAACTGAGCCACATTGGGTGGTCCTAAAAACTCATACATTTACTTATTAAGCGAATAATGCGAACACTTATGGATTTAATATAATTGAAATGACAACCATTTCTGTTCTGTGTTTTTAGTGAAAAAATATAATGCTCATTCTATGCCTTGAAATACTGAACTTAAGGAACTTCAATTTGCTTTTCTGAAATTTAAAGTCTTTCTTGCCTTAGCGTAAATTCGCTTATTACAACAAATATTAAATGAGATAATTAGCGATCACTAGATATAGCATAATTTCTCTGTTTGGGCCCTCAGCAACCTGTGAGATAAATTGTCATGAATGAGCCTTTTCTTCTTCACTAACTTGAGGGGGGTTTATAACATACCCATACAATTAACTTGAGTCTTTCAGATCTGTGATAAGCTCCACCCATAAGGATTTGCCCCCCTCACTTTTAACCATCACTTCATTCTTTATATTGGCTTTTAAATCCTGCTTAACAAACATACATACATACACGATACACCTCTTTCTTTTCGATTTCCCCGTCCCTCCAAAACAAAGTATAGCCTCCTTTATTTACTGCCCAGCCATGTGACACATTAAGCCATATTTCAACAATGCCAGTTACATCAAATTCTTCTGGAAATGACAGTACCTCTAACTCTCCCATTTCATCAGTCAGATTTTGACATTTGTAAACATACATTTAGGGGGCATTTATCAAAGGTCAAGTTTATTTTTACTTGAAAAGTTTGAGAGAAATAGAGTATTTTTCAGTCAAAACTCTAATTTTCATGTTAAAAAAAAGAAACTCGAATTTTCCAGGGTTTTTTTTTTTAAAAAAAAAATCTCAAAATTTTTTAAGATCTATTATATCCCGCACCTGGAAATAGCTTGAATTTGAAAATATTCCAGCTAAAACCTGTTGAGGTTATGTAGAAGTCAATGACAGAGGTACCTTCAACCACTTTTGTAGCCTTCATAATGTTCGGGGTTTTTTTTGGTGGGTTCCACATGAAAACTATTAATTTGAGCAACTCAAGTTATTTTTTCCCTGAAATCTTGATTATTTCGAGTTTTCTGGTTCTTCACCACAAATTCACTGATTCAAGTTTTTTTCCATTCAAGTTTTTTCTTAAATCAGAAAACATTTGTTTTGTAAAAAAAACTCACAAACCTCTAAAACTCAACCTTTGATAAATAACCCCCTTAATACTGGCACCAGCTTGTACATTGTGTAAATACAATTTTTATTAGTTCTCATATTACTAAATAAACCATAGCCCCAGTTTAGAAAGTATAGAAGGGCATTTCAATGTAGGCAAATACTGGACTGCTGTTTTTCTTTTGGTATCAGTGCAGTGTAGAAACATGTATAGATTCATCATTTGTGCAGAATTTTACAAGCAAAGTCTGGAAAATCAAAAAGCCATCACTAGACAACTATACAGGTATTTTATGTTTTAAGATGATTCCATATAGTGTTTTGTATTGTAAAAAAAACATTCACTGTTTGCAAATGCAATAAGTTATTGGGGAATCACCACTGCAGAAGCCAGAATGCTGACACTATAATTCAGTTTACATTTATATACATATAACTTTTGAAATGACGCCACTCAGTGATTGATGTTTGGCTGTTATAGCATTTATTACAACTTTACTGTACTGCCTTGGGCTTAATCATAAATGTGTTGTCTTAAAATACATGTTTGCAAATGTTGCCAGTAGGTCAATACCCTTGTATCTTTCTGGTAACTATCATGCAGCAACTTATAGGAAACATTTTTAAAAAGATTTCTTGAAACAATAAAGATTTATATCAGAGAGAAAATATCACAAAATTTGTCTGTCTGTTCAGATAAAAATAGCACAGGAAACCAATTGCCGTTATCATGTCAGTGAAAAGATGCAACTTGTTGCACACAAGACCATATACATGAAAAAATCTCCTGTGGCATCAGCAATAGTTAGTTTAGTTCTTAAAGGAGAATTCAACCCTAATGGTAAAAAACCCCTACCCTTTTGATTTGATTCGAAGGATTTAATTGTTTGATCGAACGATTATTCCTTCGATCGAATGAGTTACGCTACATCCTTCCTATTCGAAGTCGAAGGATTTTAATTCGCCAGTCTAATATCGAGGGTTGATTAACCCTCGATATCCAACCATAGGTAAATTTGCCCCTAAATGTGAGTACAAAACTATTTTAAAGATATTGTGCTATGTCCATTTCTTTATTGTGACTTTTCTCGTATGCAGTTGGAGACTGTGGAAGGATCAGCAGGAGGATTTAACCCTAAAGGACAAACTAACTTTCTTTCCTTGTTTTATTAAGGGTGGGAACTACATGGACTGCAACCATAGTAAGAATGCTGTATTTTTGGAGGCAAACGTTTCTTTTTTAGCTTCTGAATGTAGATATGGTGTGATATTGTATAGTATGTCACAAGATTGTTTTACCAATTTATAACTCTTGCACGTGTTGGAAAAGCACCGTTGGAATGATTGTTATCTTAAATAAAAAACAGATGTGTTTTTTGAAAATTTAAAAGAACTGAGCCAGAGTTAATGTGAAGTCAGATTGTGTATTTGTTTATGTTTTACGAAGTACCAAGACAACTCATGTTTGATATTGCTGGAGCCTTTATCTGCCAAATCATGTCTCATCCCCAATGTCTTCCTTAAATACGAATAAAATACGATGGAACAAACCACACACACGTGATGTGTAACTTTCCTTAGAAATCCTCATATAATATTTGAGCCCAAATAACATTAGACAGAAATTAGCTTGGCAGTTTTTAGTAGATTATCTTTAAAAAATTTAAAGCCAGCATTTTGAAATGTCTCCTAAAAATCATCTAAATATAGATATAGAGGTAGTCAATGCATTCCAAGTTCCATGGAAATGCATTATTAATGGTAAAAAAAAATACTAAAAATGTTATTGTGATTACAAAAACATATCCCATTTTAAGAGCTACTTATCTTAATTTGTTTTGCAGATTTATGTTCAACTATTATCGGACAAAACTAGATAGTCTGCAAGAGATACAGCCACAAACATTTCATGTCTGCCAATAAGATTTCTAAACATTTCACCCATAATTTATTGGTGCAGGTTATACTATATTACAAAAGTACATGTTACATGCTAAGAATGAAAGTCACAACAAATGAAAAAGATGTATCTAACTAGCTATATGACAGTATTAGTGATGGGAAAATAAATTCAGCGCTCGCAAATTCGCAGCCAAAAAATACGCAGCGTCAAAAAAAATTGTTACACGTCAAATTTTTTTTTAATGCTGCGGCGTTGTCGTGCGGCAAAATTATTGGGACGCCCATTTACTTTAATGCATTTGGAAAAAATAGTTGCACGTATATTGTCGTATAATAAGGAAATATATTAGGTTTTTGTTATTTATAGAAGGCAGTTATTTACCAAAACTCGATTTTTTTTCTGGTTTGTCTTTTTGGTACAAAACTTGTGAGGGAAAACCTCAAATTTTTACTCCAATGCTGCAAGAGCCTGAATCCAAAAACCCGGCATTTCAAACCTGTCAAGGTCTTGTATAAGTCAATGGGAGATGTCCCTATCCCAATTTGAAGGTATTGGGGTCTGCGCTCGGTTTAGCCCAATAACCCAAAAAAATCTAGCGATTCGGGAAAAACGTCCCAAAAAATTCCCCCAAAAAGATTCGGGTTTTCGTCTGGATTTTTATTGAGTGTTCCTGCTATCCAATTTTTTTAAGTAATTTTAATGATAAATAAGGCAAAATCATGGATGGGAGTTTGATCAAGCTTTGTTTAATAAAAAAATTAGATAGATTCAAGGTTTGGTAAATAACTCCCTAAAAGTAAAGTCAGATTCTATTTCCAGTTCATATGAAGTGACAATAAATTAACAGTTCACTCTGCAAGCCCTCTGTATAGTGCAAGAAATATTAAAAAATACATATTTTTTAATTAAAATTATAAGTGAATAGTATGTTAACAAAAACAATATTCAATTAACTAAAGTTATATTTTTTTTTTTACTCCTTTAAGGGTAAAAACCACTACTGATCGCCATAGGTTCAGAAAATGTACTAATAGGAAAATAAAGGCAGAGCACCTCTTATATACCCTAACTTATATAAATGGGAGGAACAAAGATTGGCCAGGCAGAGAGTGGATTTAAATGTTTACCTTTAGAGCAACAGAACTCAACACAGGTATAGGATCTAATGTTTGGGACCTGGGGTTTTCCAGATAAAGGGTGTTTGTGTAATTTGGATCACCATACCTCACATCTGCAACTGCAAATCTGCAAGGCAGATCATTATATTTTTCTCCAGAGTAGTGAGTAGTTGCCTAAGTAGGGGACACTTTTCGACAGTGGTGTAATTTTCCAAATTGTCAGGAAAAGGTTAAATAATGAAATACATTTCAAACTACAGGAAAAGTACCAGGAAAATGTTAGGAATCACAGTTTGACTAAATACCACTTTCCCTAAATGTGTGATTTCTTTATGTTCTATATGTAGTAGGATGTTTACAAGTTAAATAACATTTTTAAGAATGTATGGTAAAGCAGTTTAAAATAACACGAACATCTAATATTTATTACTACATATTCTTTGACATACTGCAAGCCACACAGAAGATTTGAATTTTAATATACCAAGATTTTTTTATACAGTATATCACATATGGAATTATTGTCAGCATTCATCCAATACATATAATGTGGAAAAGTGGGGAGAATTTGATTTGAAAAGATAGTTGAAATCCAAAGTAGTATTACCAGTGATTGTAGCAAAAATGGAGATTACATATTATTACATTACCGTATATATAACAGGTATAAGATCCTTTATTTGATAATGTGTTATCCAGAAAATTCAGATTTACAGGAAGGCCATCTCCCATAGAGTTAATCTTAAACTGCATCAATCGATATTGGTGGCAAACCAATCCTCTTTAGTTTATTGAATTGACAAAAGGTGTTTTAGCAGATTTAAGTTATGTAGGTCTAAATTACAGAAATATCCCTTATCTGGAAAACCCCAGGGCTCTTGTAAAAATTACCACTAATTGTAGGTAAAGGGGTAAATATTTTTTTTTATTCAGCAAGGTGCACAGTGCTCCATGGATGATCACTAAGGGGCAAGCTCTTGAACCCCTTACTGCTGTGGCACTTCTGCTTGGGGTAAAGTACATGACTTCTAAAAATGTTGCTACAGGGCTCATTTATAGCAATCCATCAGCAGGTAGAATTTACTTGTTAGCAGTTTGAAAGCAAATTGTTTGTTATGGGTTATTTTGCCTGGGCAAACTTAGTGCCTTTTCATTTAAAAACAAAACAACCCACAATCCCATTATGAGAAAAGGGGTTCTCTTAAAACATGCCATACCCCCTTTGATGCTTTAATACAGGTCGTGGGACTCCAAAGTGACTCTTAATATCCTTATATTTTACAACAGGGGCACATCATTTTTTATAATACACAATAAGCACAGATTATACCCAATGACCAAGCGCTGTTTATAAGGATATCATTTATAGGATTGTCATTGCTCTTGTGTAGTATAAATGAATTATTCTGCTCTGTAAACAACTTTATACATGTTTCATAAATAAAACGTTTTACTGGGTTCAGAAAGGATCAAATGTCTCCACTGTCTCGTTTACTAGAATGTTGTTTGTAAAAGCATGCAATTTGTTTTAACAGTGGGCGTGTCATGCTTGGCATCTAACAATACAATTTCAAGCCATTACTGTGATTATACTCAGCTGAGAAAACAGTTTGGATTTGTTTGAGATTTTAGCCTCTACCACTTATTTCCAGGAAATGAATGTATCATTTTAATAAATGGCGCAATAGAGAAAAAACTCTGCTGTACTATATGTAATGGAGCTTAACCACACCATAGGGATCATTTACTAACATCCCAGGCATAAGGACAAGAGCCAAAAGGATGCACTTTTGCTTGTTAAAAAAGAACTTGTTTCCAAGTTCTAGCAGAACTCTGCATAAAAAGTGTGCAGGTCTGGAGAATGCAGTTATAAATGAAATGCAAGTTAGGGGATGTGTGTGGTGGGATGGGACCTACTGCAATTATTCTACTTGCAGGGAGGGTGCAAAGTGCAAAAAACATTGTGAATTGGGTACAGTGTTTGCACTTTGCACACTGCCTGGCATGTAGTAAATGAAAAAATAATCTTTTTTCAGTGGGGGGCTCTGGTAAAAATAATTGGCCTAAGCACATTATGCAATATTCCCATATATTAGAGCCACATACAAGATCATTTTAGTAGCTAAAAGGCAAACAGTTCCACAAATACAATTACAGTTGTGACCAAAATACAGTATATGTGCCCACGCCTACAGCTGTCAAGACAGCAGTAATAAAAACATGTATCACCCTAATCAATGGTAAAGGCAGTTATTACCAGAACGGACAGAACTCTGTGCACTATGTAAGGTAAGAACTGTCCTGTCAGCATGTCGTGGGTAAATGCCAGAGAACTCAGAAGGACACAGTTCCACAGTCAGGATAAAGTTATCAAATGGTGAATCATATTATGCACTATGACTGGGCGGTTTCTATTTTAACAGTTTTAGATTTTACAGCTGGTTATTTTGTAGATAGGCCCATACATTACCAAATATTGCTTTTCTACTACAAAGGACTTTGGTGTGGCTCTATTATATGGGAATAGTACTATTTAGTTTAGTCTGCCGTACCGTAATAGAAAGATTTTCACACTATTTGCACACTTTTTTTCCTTTGAAATGCATTAACTGTCAGGTATAGATGCATGAACAAATTAAACCATCCGACTTTACATTCTAGCTATAGAGGGATCAAATTTTGTGTGCTGTTGCATGGTGACTGCTAAAATCGAACCCACAAAATCTGATCAAAATCTCTCATGGAGAGAGGTGGCAAAAAGCTGAGGGGTGCTGTCACCTGAGGCGTGTTATTCAACTTGCCTCGTTGGCATAGCACCCCTGATGTATTCCCTGGATAGAATGCTTTGATCTGTTTTACTCGTTATTACTAAAATGTAAGATCATATCTAAGGTTCCCCAATAAAGGCACTGCAAACCATTGGCAGCTATCATCACAGGGTTCTATGTAATAATAACCATTGTGATTAATGTGGTTTTTGCCAAATATTTTCCTCTGTTGGGTATGTCTAGCAGCAGTTTATTAAACTGTACAGAAATATGGGTTATAGAATAGAAATACAAAACATATCATCAATTCACTAATAAGAAGTTGTGTTTTCTTCAAGGTGTATGTTGTCACCTAGAATGGTTTGTTGAATCAGTTTTTACCAATGCAAAGTAATAATTATTCTCAATAACTTCTAAAAGAAGGCATTTCCTACTGCAACAAAACCATCACCATCTGTAACAGCTGGAAACATGGACTGCGAGGCTTTTCGGCTTTCCCTAAACATAGAACCAATCACATGGTGAAAAAGTGAAATAAGACTGACACATCTAACTAAATTACTTCCTTACCTCTTAGAAACCCAGCAGATATATTTTAACGTGAAGCATGCACTTGCACCTGTTTTTGATCACTGTGACCTGAGACCAAGGTTCTTTGTTCTTGAAGGACTTTCTCCATTTCTGTTTTATGCCATGACAGTGTTTTGATAATTTTCCCCTTGTCACATTAAGGGGCAAATTCATCAAGGGTCAAATATCGAGGGTTAATTAACCCTCAATATTCGACTGGGGAATGAAAATCTTTTGACTTTGAATATCGAAGTCAAAGGATTTTGCGCAAATACTTCGATCGAACGATCAAAGGAATAATCGTTCGATCGAACGATTAAATCCTTCGAATCAAACGATTCGAAGGATTTTAATCCAACGATCAAAGGATTATCCTTCGACCAAAAAAAGTTAGGCAAACCTATGGGGACCTTCCCCATAGGCTAACATTGGGTTCGGTAGCTTTTAGGTGGCGAACTAGGGGGTCGAAGTTTTTTCTTAAAGAGACAGTACTTCGACTATCGAATGTTCGAATAGTCAAACGATTTTTAGTTTGAATCCTTAGATTCGAAGTCGAAGGTCGAAGTAGCCCATTCGATGGTCGAAGTAGCCAAAAAAGCACTTCGAAATTCTAAGTTTTTTTACTTCGAATCCTTCACTCAAAGTTAGTGAATGGGCCCCCAAGTTTGCTTATGCATTAACAATGATCCTAATGAGTAACTAGGAACAGTCAAATACTGCTAGGAATGAATCCCTCTCTTTACTGTATTTTGTTCGATCGAACGATTATTCCTTTGATCGAACGAATTGCGCAAAATCCTTCGACTTCGATATTCGAAGTCGAAGGATTTTAATTCGCCAGTCGAACATCGAGGGTTAATTAACCCTCGATATTCGACCCTTAATACATCTGCCCGTGCACACTGCCCCTGCACACTGTTTAATCTACAAAAGCGAACAAAAATGGCCCTTTTTATATTAAAGAATAACACAAGCTTTTTAAATTCATGTCCTGTCGAGAGTTCCAGTAAAAAGAGGTTATTATAGCCCCTTCAATACAACCAATTTGTATGAACCAGGGCATAGCAAATAGGAACACTGGGATTTTATACACATTAGAAATGGCAGCTGCACCTTTGCCTAGGTATTTACATTTACTAAATATACCACATGCCTTGTGATCATTTTTTTAAGCTTTTGTCATAGCAAGTACTCAATAGGCATCTAAGAAAACAACAAGCATGTGGTTTCTGGCATAGATTCATTTATAACTTATATAACTTGTGAAAGGAACCTGAGTATATGCAAGAATTTCTTAGGTAACAACTATTAATTCAAATTTCCTCTTTCTCTCTCAACTGGTTCCAAAAACAACATTTAAGAAAAAAAACATGAAATGTTGGCTATTCTTTTCTCATAGGGAATAAAGAAAATAAGACACATTTCTAAATTCTATGGAATGATAATATATAAAATAAGCATATTACACACTAAAATGTTTTTAGTGTAGCAATTTAAAGCATCATTACTACCCTCGTGGGCCCCCAGACGGCGCAGACCTGCTCCTCCGATCAGCTATGCCATGGTGCATTGGCAAATGCGCATGCCTGCTGTGTGACAAAGCAAATTTGGAAGCCAGGAGGGGGCCCTGGTGACTACCAAGAGGGCCCTTTGGGTTGCAGCCCCAGTGGGCTCTGATCCTCCAGTCTGACCCTAAATATTCCTACCTTATTTGTACTCAACCATAAAATCATATTTATAAAGAGCAAAACGTACCAACTGACCATTTCAATGAAAGAAGGCATTTTTGCTCTAAATCCTTAAAAAAAAAAGAGCAAAGATGAAACTATATTTTAAACAGTTATTGCAGTTCTTTATTGATCCACTTTCCTTTTTTAAAGTAATCAATCACCTGCTTAGACAGCTGTATTCCACTTAACTGTCTTTTTCACAATAGACTAAATACTTCCAAGAATAAATTGTGGTTGTTGAAAATTCTGTTTTCATTATGTAGTGGCTTTAAAAGAGAATATTCCCCAGGCTGCTTAATTTTTAGCGGGTGGTATGAGAAAGGATGAGACATATGCCACCAATTTTGATGCAAAAAAAATAGTTACTTAACAATGTATGCTGTTAGCAATATTGTTTTCATTTGCATAGCTGGAAATTTTATACAAACCATGTTTGTAAATTAATATTTCTCTGTAATAATAAAACAGTACCTTGTACTTGATCCAAACTAAGATATAATTAATCATTATTGGAAGCAAAACAAGCCTATTGGGTTTATTTAATGTTTACATGATTTTCTAATAGACTTAAGACAATCCAAATTACGGAAAGATCCATTCAATCCAGAAAACCCCAGGTCCCAAGCATACTGGATAACAGGTCCCATACCTGTATTTTAAATATTGTTGCTGCACATAAAAAAAGTTAATAGGTCATTATAATTAAACTTAAATGAAGACTAATCAGCAGGAACATAGGAAAAGTTTGCCCTAGCCCAGCATTGCATAGGAACTAGTTAGCAGACTTTGCTACTCTACGATAATTAGAATGATAAAAGAAAACATGTAACTATGCTATATAGGTCATGCGCCAAAGGCAAAGTTTAACCTTGGTAAGGCCTCTTCTATTTAAGATTTCAGACATTTCTTAGACTATTAATAAGATAAGTTATTGCCACTGTCCACAGCAACATACAGTATGCGCTATGCAATCTTACTTACCATTGCTCTTTACAGATACTATACAAGAACTTACATGAAAAAAAATCTTACTGTTGATGACAACTCGGCCATAATGTCATGCCATATATTTTTCCAGTTCTTTTGCATGGTTTACAATGAATGTTTTTAGTACAATCCTGAAATTATTAGATTAGTAGATAAAGCAAAACTTTATATTTAATAAAATTTTTAAATGTTTTTTTCCCTTACCACAGTGAAAAAGAATAATTTGAAAGTGCACATCAATGCAACTGGAAACACACTTGTTATGAAGTTTCTTCGTCCAAATGAAAACCTGAAACTTGAAGGCTTCGTTTTGGGATATGGGAGCAATTTTTTTTCAAACCAATACATTCAGTGGCCAGAAAATGGAAAGTCTTACCTAACAGAAGTTGGTAAGTATCAATAAACAATCATATTCATTTTTAAGAATTCTGAATGTAGAGCAGAATGTAAAGATATGAGAAGCTATGATTTAGAGTAAATGTAGAGCAGTTCATAGGCAGCAGCCAGCACTCGCCAAGTTTTCCAAACTATCAAAAATAATAAAGGTACACGTCTAACAGTGCCCACTTCAACCAACTTCAAATGTCCCAAACATTTGTCCAGCTCAAAAAGCCATGAGAAGCAAATAAAGGCTTTTTAAATATACTCCTTGATGGTGCCGTCTGCTACATTTTGAATGTAGAGAAGTTTTAATTGTACCACAAGTACAAGTGGCCATGCCGTGGATATGTAGTAATAAAAAATACAACATTCATTTCTTTTTATGTTTATTGGCATAATAAATGTACAAAGCTATGTAAACCTGTTTTAAAAACAAACTAGAATTATTAAATACGGTACTGAATTATGTTAACTATTATAATGGAAAAGTAACTAAACAGAACACCACCATGTTTCTCTTTTACTGTGCAACATACGTTTAGACTTGTTCATGGTGCAGCACCTGAGGCATAGACTTTTATTTGACATCAATTCTCAGTATAATGTGTCAGAATGTCAGAAGGGAAAATGCTGGAAGAATATAGTACAGTTTCCCTTGTGGCATTTGGATTAGTGTGTTCCTAAATGTTATAATGAAAGCTACTAATATCCATTAAGCATTTTAATCCCCGTTTAAAACAGTAAATGTTACCAATCTAATAATGGCAGCTTTTCAAATAGTATCAATTTAGAATTAAGGTTAAAGGGAATATAAGGTAGTGTACATAAGATGCACTGTCGTGCCATAAAATATACTGCATATTAAAAAAAAAATCTCCCTGGATCAGAGCTCAGAAATGAAATCCCAGGGGTTCATCTGACTGCCCTTCTACAGAAATTCACAACTGAAACAGAGAGACTGTACCATGTATAGTCTCTCTGAATTAAGCTACTGAATATCTGACATCATGTAACAAAATTAGATTCATGTGACATGAGCTTTTAAGTGGGGACAGGAATACAACTTTTTCAAGGCATTTGAATAAAATTGGAAATTTCTGGTGGTGATTTGTGTCCAAAGAGCTTTGCTGTCCATCTCTCAGGTTTGCTATCTATGTATGCTTGGAGTTATAGCTTATCGGCTGGATAAAATTACATTTAGCAAAGCAAAATTCATATTTCACCTTGACAGGCCAGTCCAGTTCACAATGCTTCATATTTACTTCCACAGCTGTCTACTTTTTGATCATCTACGTATCACCTTGATAGCTTCTCTGACCTGATTATGTTGGGATTTCATCTGCAATTGTATTACAAATACACTCTTTTTATAGGTCTTTTAGAGGTCTGTCCATCCAGCTGTAAGGGCTTTCCAATAACCATGCATCTGAAAGGTTTCTATCTTGTTAATGTTGTCCTTTTTCAGAGTTTACCCATATATCCAAACAGGTGAAATGAATGCCTATGATTTCTTTGCTCATAGCAAGGTCTATGACCCCAGTCAAAAGTTTAGGGGCCACCATCACAAACATAAAAGTTCAATAGGAACTTCATCCCATGTAAATAAGGAACATTATAAATACTATTAATTAAAACTTTTCAAGTTACTATTCACTTTCCCCCTTTCAGTGTCTTAATGCAAGAGTCAGATTTTCACAGTTAGGCTATTATAAATTGGTATGTTCTCTCTTTGCCTTCCTCCTACTTCCTGTTCCAAATTTCACGCCATTGCTCTTATTGAAGCAGGGAAACCCTGGAGCTACAGCCACCAGGGGTCTTGTATCAGGGTTCCCAGAGCAGCCTGCATCAATCACCATAATGCAAGTGCACCAAAACAATAGGTTGCAGACATTACACTTATGCCAAATGCAAGAAATGATACCAGCTGGACAGGGCAAATGTGTCTGATTCGCACTGCAGTTCAAGGGCAATTGTTCCATTTCTATATATCAGTTGCAGTTGCCCCAAGTGCATCTCCCCCTGAAGATCACAATTACACAGGAAAAATAGGGCAAAATGTTGCATTGTGGGGAACACACATGGCAACTTAATTTACTTTGGCTTCTACACTTCCTGTCATTAATGATCTCTATATTGTTGTAAGAATCAATAATAAAGTGAGAGAAATCAGAGAATTAAAAGGACTGTCTCAGATACCAACTCTTCTCAGCCCCTTGTCATTAGAATACATTAAGGACTTTATTAAGCACTGGCAATTTTCAGGTCATTGAAATAAGCACTATGTTGTACTGCATCACATTATGTGAAAAGCGTTTCACTTCTTTGATAGTTGCAGCAAATCATTTTTCCCATTTGCACATTTTGCCAAAAACATTTAGACTTGCCAGATTCCTTAGCTTCTAGCAGCTGGAATCACAAGAACTGATTTCTAAAAAAATGTTACAGAAATATGACAGTACAGAAGAAGTGTATCATATAAATAGATATCTATGTTAGTAGTACAAACAGAACTTTGTGCAGTCCATAAGTGTGTGTGTATATATATATATATATATATATATATATATATATATATATATATATATATATATATATACTGTGTATATATATATATATATATATATATATATTTTTTTTTTTTTTTTAGGCTATGCTTTAAAATCGCTCATGAACAGGAAAAGGGATTTGAGTGACATCATTATGATATCACTGTTAGATACAGGTACCATACATGTAAATATGATATATAACAAATAAAATATGTGAATCAAACATTTTTTCTCAACACAGTCAATCCCGTGCAATTCAATGCAATGCAAAATGGGATAAAGAGCAGCAAAGCAAACCAGTATTTCAAATTATTTACATTGTTGGAACAGACATTGTTACTGCTGCTGTTGTCAGGACTGTAGTATAAACAGTCTATTTGCTAATTCGTACTGTATAATTCAGCATACTCCTTACTAACTTTATAAAAACTGTTGTACAAATAATGCTGAGAGAATCACTTGTGCAATTTTCTCCAATGACATTTATACAAATTATGCATTCTTGATCATATCCAGCAAGAGTACACTCGGGGGGGGGGTAACCTGTGTTATTAGAATTTATGTTGTCAGTGTGTCTAGTCCAATAGTCTTATACTGACATGCAATAAAAGTTGCAAAGAGAATAATTTGCAGAAATAAGCATTAAAAATTCACATTTTGCAATGTTATATTTTTCCTTACACTGTTATTGCAAATTAAGAATTTAAGAAGTTCTTGAAGGTGTCGTAATCTTTTGGAATACACATAACTTTTTCACTTTCTTTTTCACAAGCTTTATTATACAGTATAAATTGAGCTCTTGCACAAACAGTAAAATTCGCCATCTTTTTTCCACTGCCGGAAGTGGTCAATAAACATTTTCTGGGTAGACAAAAGCTATATTGAATTATGCAAAGAAAAAATGTGTTGCATTGCAAATACTTATTGATTTTTTTATATTCCCCCATATGTCTGCAAAAGTAACCAACCATAACATCTTACTGTGTATGATATGGGATTTTGGGTTCTCCCCATGTCTGTGTGGGTTTCCTCCAGATACTCCTGTTTTTTCCCCACACTCCAAAAACATACAGACAGGTAAATTGGCTCCTAACAAAAGAAATGATCTTACTGTGTGTGTGAATGTGAAAGGTTCCACAGATTGTAAAACCTGCTGGGACTGGTGTGAATGTTGTATAATTTAGGTGAAATCCTGTGTAAATGTGTTAGTGCTATATTAATATCAGGAAATAAAAATAGGATAGATTTTCAACACCATATTTTAGCACTTAAAACCACCTATGTCACTTTCTATTCATTAAAATTGAAATGGCCTGACTCAAGTACAGTTAGTTCTCAAGCCAAAAACACAGATAAAAAAAATGCAGAAGAGAGGAAATGTTCTGTTTGCATTAGCCCCAAGCAGAACAGCAGTAGCTTAAAAATAAGGAGCGGTGAGGAAACTGTACTGAGCATAAGATCCTAATTTTGCATCAATTTATACCTTGTGATAATAAAACTGAAAGACATAACATGGAACACAGAGCAGATGTAAACACTAAAAATACTGAATAACCAAAGAGAAAACAGGTAGATCACATTGAGGACAAACAGAAACAACATACAGCATCAGCAGACCTGACAGAATCAGAGGCCACACAGCAGACTCTAGAGACATCCCTGCATCATGTCCCAGTCCTTCACACTCCTCACTGGAGACCCTGAGAGACTGCCTGTCACAATTAGAGAGACATTTTCTTCAACTTGGAACCTAGGTGAGAAAAAATTTAATTGAGCAGCTTCAGTTAAGGGAATTGATCACTAAAATCTGAACACAAGAAATCTGCTTCAGCAGAAAAATGTCCTTCTTAAATGGAAGGGATTTTTTTTTATAAAAAAACAAATAGCGTCCCAAAAGCTTGATACAACATTACAAAATTAGCCTGTGGCTACTGCATCTAGTGACCGACCGGAACCTCAGGGATACAAAGCAAAGAGCAGAACCCATATAACGCACAGAGAGCCATGGAACCATCATTTATCACAGCAGAAAAACAACCATATTATCTTGAAAGCCATCACAAGACACTGCCTCCAACATACCACCACATGGTCATGGTCACCAAAGGCATCAGATATCATTTATGAACTATATTTTCTGAGCCCAAGCACATCATCTTACACACATGCACAAACATCAACAATCAGCAAGACATTGGTTAACAATCAACAAGACATTGCAGGCAAATTATTACAATGCAATAATAATACTGCCCTCCTTACTTCCAAGGAGGGGTAAATCTCATAACATCACACAAGGTGTGTTGTCAATGTAGAGCTGGTAGCAAAAAATGCTCCATCTCAAGCACATATCTGACACAGCGTGCTTCTATAACTCGTAATAACTTTTCTCATTGTGAATAGTTTTTCCATTACCGACTTTTATTACATTCCCCCGTATAAGCGCTTTTTTTTTTTTTTGATGTGCAACAATTTTCTTCACCCATTGGAGTCTATGGGTGTCGTTTTCCTGGCGGAACTTGGAGAATAATTTCGCTCATCACTATTTGACAACAAATGCAAGGCAATAAAAAACCCTTACTGACAACCCAGACCTGAAGGTAACCCACAATGACATAAAGAAATAATAAAAACATATTCTTATAAATGAAAAACAGAATGATATCTCCAGTAACTGACAACTTGAGGTTGCTCTGCAAGATAACTCATTCTGGGAGAAACAGAATCACATTGGTACCCGAAAAACATCCACATACAAAATAGCAACATCTGGCTTAGCAATTTCAAGGACCTCTACAAAGATATCCCACCAGTAGAGAAAAACCCAGAACAAAAGTATATTAAAAAAGCTAAACCCCTTTGGATACACCAATCACGCCCCAGGAAATAGCAGAAAGTCTTACAGTGTGAAAAATCCATCAGTAGAGATAGAATCCTTTCAGAGAGTATTATATACAGCTCCCTAGAAACCAACGCTACAATAACAAAACTCTTGAGTCTGGTCCTTAGTGTAGGCTACTTGCACAGGTGTGGAACCAAAGTCTCATAACACCTACTGTATCTACAAAAGTGGGATGCAGTATAAGCCAGCCAACTACAGACAGATCTATGTGGGCAGCACACTGGAAAACAGCATTTTAAATAAAATAATCCTCACCTTCCTAGCACAGCACAATATTCACAGCCAGAGTCACACACAGTCTAAGCCTAATGTGACAAGCTGGCTGCTTGAACTTGAACGTAACTTTTAGGGGGATTAGTCAATGGTGAGCAGGCAGCATAGGAAAAAGGAGCATAAAGACAGGGACACACAGCTTCTTCAAGGAAAACACACGTTTATTTTCCTACTTTGCACAAACAATTAGGCACAGACACAGGGGTGACCATTTTATCATTCAAACAAATAATAAAAATAAAAACCTAGCCCATTGGGCACTATCTTCCAACTCTGGAGCCGTCCCTGACTAGGCTGGGCCCCTTGTGGACTACCAGCGAACAAAAAAACAACAAATCTGGCTCTTAGTCACAGCCACGGGCTCCCTCTGATTCATGCACTATCAGGCGGCACTCCCAGCTTCTCTGGGAGTTCCTAACACAGCCAGGTCTCCTACCTGCTGTGCCCTGATGAGAGACACACTCTCCCATTCCAATTAAGTTTAAATAGCCCTTCCACAGGACAGCTTTCCTGGGGAAGGTGAACTCCAATCTCTGGACTGGATCTGCGGAATGGAGTCCCTGGCTACTAAAGTCTTTAAACAGACGGCTGATTCTCTGTTTAATAACTCCCTTCCTGGAGCCTCTCAGTACCTGGGGCGAAATTAAAGGCTGTGACCCTTTTCCTCTTTTTCCTAGTCACTCTACCACACTAACTATCTTACCACAGATCATAAGGGCATTAAAACATTCTACGTAGCTTTTATTCAATTGAGTTCCTTCTTTAAAAACTTTAGAAGTAATAAATCTTAATGTCCCAATGCAATCTGATTTACTGTCTCAGCATTCAGATTTTTCTTCTCAGCAAATAATTCTGTAACTACTACAGAAGATATGTAATTAGCAGTTTAAAGGCGACAGGTGAGACATTTTTCCCTGCAGCTTTGCTGTTTTACATTATTACTACAATTTACACTGATCACTTGTACAAGATCAAATCCAATTTTTTGGCTTGTTTCCAGGTATATAAAGTTTAACATTTGAGTTACAGTTATTTGAAATTCAATATTTCATGTTTCTGTAACAAGTATAAACAGAAAGAAAAAGTAGTTTGCAAACTAAATGTGGAAGAACAGTAGAGTGACAGAAGCAGTTTTTATATTAAATATCACATTGTCTGTTTTCTTATATAATGTAAGATAAAGTTTTAACATATACAGTACAATACTTTAAATTAGCAGGGAATAAAAGTATCTGCTTTATATCACTAGGATTGGTCTGTGCATTAGTATAAATGTTAGAGATATAGGATTAAGCTAAGGCAAATATTTGGATATATGTACATTATGTACATCTGCAGCATTAAGGGGAAAGAGTCTACAGCGCCAGATGTTTTATTATTAAGTAAGTTATAATAACTTACAATATATTCTGAGATCAGAAAATAAATGAATGTAATGGAAGCATTTTTATTTTATCGTGTGAGGAAAAAAAGCATTAAAAATGCCCATCAGATGCATTTTATTATTTTTTGTGAATTTTGTAGCAACGTGAAACAACCATTTAAGGTCATCACTGCAGGCAACTGAATAAATGTAGGGAAGAAGACTTAGAAGAACAAAAGCAACTGGTGTTAGGTACAAGAAAAACGAAGTGCAATGCTGCTCACACAAGCTAGTACACAGTTTTGCACCTAGTGTTTGCACCTCTAATGGTAATGACTTGGGCAGCATTAAAGTCTTCTGTCATCCCCCCCAGAACATTACTCAATTAACCACCCTTCAAAATTCACACAAAGTCCAAGATGCATTTGAAAGGCCACAGTTTTATCAAACAAAACAACCATTACACGATATATAGAAATCATTAACCAGGAATTTGTCAGAATGCTTGTCGACACTCTACAGGAGTGAACGGGCCACCCACTATGCCGGCCACCAGCCACAGCCACATTCTGATGGGCAAGTGGGAACAGGTATGCCTCACTCCACACCACTACCCCCTGGGACCAATACCCATGGAGGTGCTGAATTGTTCTCTATTATACCAGGGCACCTGAGTCCCTACCTACCTGTCAAGCATTGGCACCTGTAACTACACACAAGCTGTGACAACCGAATACCTCCTTACCCTGTTCTGCCAAAGCTGGAAAAGGAAGTACAATTTCCTGTGACCCCTTCTCTCTCTGTTCTTTCTGTCTGGGAGCTCAATATAACATTTATATATTATCTTTCCAATCACTGTCTGTGTCCACCAAGGGCATCAACAGTAGGAGAATCCATGAATCTCAACCGCTAGCTGCCCATTCATGCTATCGGCTCAGAAATACAGTTACCTGAACAACGCCAAGTGACAAGATTAACTTTCCTGCAACCAGCTTAATACTAAAAACTTCTTTAGGCACAGATAGCTATGTCACAGCAAATCATACCCAAGATCCAAATTCTAGACGGTAAGAAGGAAAGCTGCCATATTTAAAGTAATAGCTAAAGTACTACTGTTTATTTAAGACAGGTGTATAATAGTCACTTCTAAAGCTTGCTATATGTACATGTCCAGACTTGACTTGACTACAAAATCAGGGGCTAGCTACAAGAAACAGTATTTTAGTTGATTTGTCAGCCAGTGATAACAGAACAATAGGATTTGGTCATTACTGGGGATTACAGTATTATTTTTCAGAGTTGTAGGATACCTTAAAGGGTCAACCAGTGTATGGCCACCTTTAAATTGAACGTTAATGTATTTAATGGTTCCATATAATGATCCATTCAAGTCTGTTTGGCAGCTTGATTAGGCAGCAGTGAATACAGCTCTGCAGGATACCTTGGGTTTACTAAGCACTTCGGCTGACAAAACTTAACAGTAGCTATGTAACGCTAGCTAAGAAACTGCTCCTATTAATGACATCTTAATCTCAAAAATCTCTAAAGCAAAGCTTATGGCAAACCCTTTTGGCAGTCAGGAACCAGGGAAGAGATGTAAATGATCCAAGTTAAAGAACCACAAGGAAACACAAGTGGGGCAGATTCACTAAAGGGCGAAGTGACTAACACTGGCACAAATTCGCCAGCGTGGCGTAATTTCGTAACTTCGCCAATTCGGGCGCTGGCGTAAATTCGATAGCGAAGTGGACCTACTCTGACACTACTTCGCACCCTTATGCCAGGCAAAGTTGCGCTATGGCGAATGGGACGTAACTACGCTAATTCACTAACTTGCACATGTTACTGAACGTTACCTCTTGCGCCAGACTTGCCTTGGCCACCTCAGACCAGGCTAAGTGCAATAGAGTAGATAGGCATTGCTTCAAAAATAGTTGAAATTTTTTCTAAGTCACAAAAAACGCTGGCGTTTTTTCCTTTTTTAAGGGTGAGAGGCTGAAAAAGATGGTAAATTTTTTTGGGGGTACCCTCCTTCGCCCCTACATTTCCTAACATATGGCACCTAAACTATACAGTGGCCACATGTGTAGGGCAAAATAACAACTCTATTTTATTTTATGAAGGTTTCCCAGGCTTGTGTAGTGTAATGCTACATATACGTCCGTTAAACTTTAACTTGGTGCCGTATGCAAATTAGGCATTGCTAGAGTAACTTCGCTTTGCTTGACGAATTAACACTTGTGCAAATTCGCTACCATTCGCCTCCCTGAGCGCAACTTCGGAATTAGTGAATTAGAGGCGCCCTGGCGAAAATTTGTCTGGCGAAGTGCGGCGAAGGCGTCGCTAGCGCATTTTCGATGCTTAGTGAATTTGCCCCAATGTGTGTTATATATTCATATAGACAAGGAAATCCACACTCATAGGACCTGAACAAAAATATAACTTCATGCAGAGCCAAAGGTTTCAACCGTTAAACCAGCCTTTCTCAATGTCCTCAGCATAGTAAGTCCATGTGCACCCATTTGTCCCATAAAATGAAAATAAAGCAATATAAAACAAAGCTAGAAAATAACTAATTAAAAAAATAAAATGCTTCATTAAAATGATGTAATACTATTTTTCTTAATTCTCCTAAAAGACTTCTACCATTCATATAATTTACAGTAGAGGCTGTATAATAAATCATATATTTGTCATTCTCTGACATCTGAGTGAAAATACAAATGCCAACACAAACCCTTATATGTAAATAAAGGAATTAGATGGCAACCAATCAAACTATTGCTTTTATCTTTCAACCTGCAACTGGCTGAAAAAAGCCACTAACCGATTGTCTGCCATTGGTTACTGCCCAGGTACAAATTTGCCTACTGATGATAAATAAGCCCTATTGTCTTTTACTATATTATTGCATAACCCTATAGGACTATGAAGATTTTCATTCATCCAGGTCATAGTATATCTAGTATAGGTCAATCTAAAAACAACTGGACTTGCTTAGTAATCAATGAAGACGTTTCACTACTCATCTGAGCAGCTTCTTCAGTTCAACTGAAGAAGCTGCTCGGATGAGTAGTGAAACGTCTTCATTGATTACTCAGCAAGTCCAGTTGTTTTTAGATTGACCTATACTAGATATAACCCTATAGGGTATTCTCTGCCAATAAACTTATCTTCATACAATCTTTTTAACTAAGGACTATCTTACCACCCATCCTCTCCCCCACCCAGAGGTTCCAATGATCTTACCATACAATCTCTTGTAAAAACTGCCTCCATCTCCCAAAGAATATATCTGTAAGAAACCAGCTCCTGAAAAAATCTTCATTAAAAGGGAAAATAAACTTTCCTACCACAGAAGTTTTGGACCAACCCATTAAAATTCTGAGGCTGTTCACTGAACTTATGTGGTTCAACCTAACTGCATTCTAATTCAAGAACTTTGTCAGCCAATTGTGTTCTGGCCTTATAAAATTGAAACTGCTCAGAAAAATATTAATATAGTATACGTTGAATTAAAAATAGTTTTTAAAAAATGAAAATTAACTATAAATAACTATTGGATGTCAATAATAAAACAAAAGAATAGGTGTATACTACTAATCAAAAAAAACTAAAAGGTTGAACTTGATGGACGTGTGTCTTTTTTCAACCTTACTTACTATGTTACTATGTTATTATGTTACTATGTAAATTTAGGCCAAATGGGATGATGTTAGATTATATAGGTTTTACAATTAATGTAAACTATAGCACTTTTTTGGAGTAAAAACTGATAAAACTGTAAACCCATATGCTATCAATGATGGGTCAGGGATCAACACATGGACCATTTAGTATATAAAGTGTGCAAAGTTGAAAATCAATCAGAATTAGGGATGTAGCGAACCACCGACAATGTGTTCGCGAACGCCGTTCGCGAACACCGGCAAAAAATGCGAACAGTTCGCGAACAGTTCGCGAACTTCGAACATCCGAAAATCGTTCGATTCGAACGATCGAAGGATTTTAATCGTTCGATCGAACGATTTCCGTTCGAATCGAACGATCGAAGCCATTGGATCGAATGATTTCATTCAATCCAATGGCTTCGATCGTTCGATTCGAACGAAAATCGTTCGATTTTAGCGATCGAATGGTCGAATGGTCTAACGATTCTGACGCGAACGCCTATTGGCGAACGTCGCGCGACGTTCGCGAACTTGCGGCGGACGCAAACAGTCGAAGTTCGCGCGAACTAGTTCGCCGGCGAACAGTTCGCTACATCCCTAATCAGAATTAAGCACCAAGAACTCCTCACCTGATGATAGTACTGTTCGAGGATTTTAATAGTGTATTGAAGCTTACACCTGACACACTCATAAAGGTCAGTAAAAAGGAACGAATGACTGTTGACTATTGTCAGTGCATAATATAGCTAATTTTAATCTTGCTGCCTAAATACATTATTTTGTACAGTGTGCACACTGAAGGAGATCTATAGATGTTGAATTGTGTTATACATACATCACAGTTTCTAGTCAGTAGCATTGTGCCCCAATAGGATAAAGCAATGAGTGAAATGACATTTTTTAAATAATTATGAACCAAAACAGTCGACAGAGCATGTTAAGGGAAATGTATGTTTGTTGAAATAGACTGACTACAGGATGTGGAATAACAGATTTAGGTTTCAGTATAATGCATGCTGTAATTAAATGAGGCATCCCAATCTTGTGAGCAATGATCTGTTTTCATTAAACTTGTAGGCAAGGGAAAAGAAATATTTGCCCTGAATAGTTTTAGGGCTTTACAATCTTATGCTGGAATTTGATTTCAATTTTTTCCAGCTTTACTTCTTTTCTTAAATAAGCAGCTTGATAAAATTACTGAATATGAAGCAAAATATGGAAGAATATATATTTTTTCTAATTCTTAAGATTATCTGACTAAAACAAAACAACACGGGAGGCCCATTTATTAAAGGTGGTAATAAAACTAAGATGTAATTCATTTTTATTGGGTGTATTTAATGTTTAAATGATTTTGTAGTAGATTTAAAGTATAGAGATCCAAATTATAGAAAGATCCCTTATCCGGAAAATACCAGATGCCGAGAATTCTGGATGACAGGTCCCATACATTTAGTATAAACATGGTACAGTCTATTTGAAAATTTGTTCACTGAGAGCAAAGCAAAAAATGATGTCCCCAAGAGACTCAGTTAGCCAACAGGAAGCAATTCCCTAGTGATCCTTATAAAAAAAACCTTAGTTTGCCTAACCTCATAATTAATAAATTAACACAGTATAGTGCAATCGAGGTCAGAGATTATTGCTGAGTATTTTTTTTATTTCTGTAGCTTTAAATTTTAAAAGTCTTGTAGGATAACACAATTAGAGGATCATAATATGAAAAAGTAGAAAAGAGTTACTGTACATGACCTCGACAGGTTTGAGATGTAGTATTTTTGGATTTGGATTTTTAGCAGCTTTGTGATAATAATAATAAATCTTTCAAAAGTTGAGGGTTTTTTTTCCATAAAAAATTGGAGTTCCCCCTCCCCAAAAAAACTTCAACCAGGAAAAATAGAGGTTTAATAAATGGACCCATATGTGTTGAATTCTTAATCCAGGCAAATATTTTGTACAGATATGGGACCTGTTATCCATAATGCCTGTGACCTGGGCATACCTTAAGTCTGCTAAAAAAAAATTACTAAAAAGTTAAATAAACCAAATATGATTGTTTGCCTTCAATAAGGATTAATTATATCTTATCTGGGTTCTAATACAAGGTACTATATTACTACAGAGAAAAAAGGAAATCATTTGTAAAAATTTTTTAAAATGTTCAATTATTTGATTAAAATCGAATCTATTGGAGATGGTCAGAGCTTTCTGGATAATGGGTTTCCAGATAATGGATCCCATGTATTAATAAGTTGTTTTGTGTTGTCTCTGCATGTCTTCATTAAATTACTATTATTTGAATCCTGTACTGCTGTATCAGTGAGTATTTATTTTATAATATTCCATAATCTGTAATACTCAAACTGGAAGCCACCAAAGTCAAGTTATACCTTTAATATCTCATATAGTAAAGTGCCAGTTTTTGTATTAATGACATAGAAGTGTGTAATGCATTATAATAACCACACTAGCTACTAGCATAGCTTGGTAATGATATATATTCATATTGTATTCTATTGCTGTCCTGCATTAGTTGCAGACACCATTACTATAAGGGGCACATTTACTAAGCTTGAGTGAAGGATTCAAATGAAAAAAACTTAGAATTTCGAAGTTTTTTTTTGGCTTCTTCGACCATTGAATTGGCTACTTTGACCTTTGACTACAACTTTGAATGGAACGATTCAAACTAAAAATCATTCGAATATTCAACCATTCGATAGTCGAAGTACTGTCTCATTAAAAAATACTTCGACCACCTATTCGCCACCTAAAACCTACTGAGCACCAATGTTAGCCTATGGGGAAGGTCTCCATAGGCTTTCCTATCTTTTTTTGATCGAAGGAAAATCGTTCAATCAATGGATTAAAATCCTTTGAATCGTTCGATCGAACGCTTATTCCTTAGATTGTTCGATCGAACGAATAGCGCTAAATCCTTCGACTTCGATATTCAAAGTCGAAGGATTTAACTTCGAGGGTCGAATATCGAGGGTTAATTAACCCTCGATATTCGACCATTAGTAAATGTGCCCCTTAGTGTTCAGTAAGACCAATAATTTGATCCTGCAGTGTTTACTGGGAGAGCTGGTTAGTACCAGTGTATCTCAAAGTAAATGCAAATAGCTTTCATGGCTTGTTTCTGACTTTTATGGATAAAAAGTTATTAATCGTTGGTATATTTAGTGAATAGACTACCTATACAATAAGATGTGTAAAATGTGTTTTGGCAAACATAAAAAATATTAAATAAATAGCTTTACATACTGTATATGTTGGTTTCAGCCAAGTGATCTACACTTTGTAAATCAAACCATACATTAAATCAAAATGTGTTATATAGTGAGAAGCTGAACCACAGCTGTGTGCATTAGTATTCTGAATATAAGGTTTAGGCAAACATTCTCGTTATTTCAGAATACTCAAAACAGATGGTTTAAAGTTCTAGCAAACAAATGTAATAGAATCCAAAACTTTTTTCTCTCTGCATTGCTTGTGTTCTACCCAAATTATTGTACAGTGATGTAGTATATTTTGGTGCTTTATTAACCAACAATGGACCAGATTCAATTCAGGGAGAAAAATTTATCTCATGGTTTATCACGTGAAAAATCATAGACGCTATTTAATTTGAGGAGAAAAAACTTTTCTCTAAATTCAGTTCCACTTTTTTCCCCATAGATTTCAATAGAGTTTTCACATGATAAACCTTAAAATAAGTTTTTCTGAATTTAATTTCATTACTTATTGAATCTCATCCATGAGTTTTTTCATGATATACCATTGTCTCAGTTAATTGAATCTGGTCCATTATTGGTAACATTTATTTTCATAATGGATGGTGAGAGTTTTGTTATGATTTGAGTGCTACTGATGAATGAAAGCTGCCATGTTTGCATATTAATTGTGTAGCACCTAAGCAGTTGAGGGTAAGTACATGTACCTCCTTTTTACTTTTTTTTAGCTTTGGGCTTCCTTGATTACATTTAAACCTTCTCTTTTTGAATGCTAATCAGTTGCTCTCAGTATTTTATTGAAAGTATTTCTGAATTTTCTCATCTAGCCCTTTTCAACAGTTATATCTACCTCTTTGTATAGCAACTTGCTAAAAGAACACATCTTACATAGGAAGCATAGTTGTGTTAACCTCCTTTTTAGTGTAATCAATTCATTTCCTTCTAAGCCTGATATGTGGCCATGTTTTAAAAGGCTTATACAGTTTTATATACATTGGCGTCAACATGTTGCAGTACACTTGTAAAATATTTCCCTGATTTTAGATCCTTTAATACCATTAATATACATAATCTTGCTTTTTATAAAGTCCATTTTGCTTAGTAGATAAGAGATATAGTGTTTAGAATACAATTACTGTTGTACTAAAGTAGTCAGGGATCCCAATCAGGAAGACTCAAACAATTCTGGGTTAGGTGACATGACTGTATTCAAAGATAATTAAGGAAGATAATGCCCCAATGAAACCTACTTAAGAGGAAGTGTTCAGGTAAAATCAGTGCACTGAATAGGGCAAAACCTAAAACTGAAAGTAAGGTCACATTCCTGTTTATATCAGCACAATCGAAAAAAGTCAACAGTCCATTGAGAAGCCCTCTGTATAATGTGCTGCTGCTTATCTCAAACCCCAAAAAAGCTAAATCTGGGAGAATAGAGGCATTTGTTTATACGGAGGTCTTCTCACTGAACTGCTGATTTGCTTTGATTGCGCACCTACAAACAAGTAACATTTTTAGAATTGTCCTGTTCAGAGCAGGAAATAACAAAAATAATAAATTTTGCCTAATAACTATTGCTTTCATTCTGCATCATTTTCAATAGTAAGTGGCTGCTGAGGAAGATGCTGTCTATAACAAAAATGCAATAAAGGAATGAATAAAGGAATGAAAATTGAGGGTCTTGAATGGTTTTTAACACATTTCTAATGTTTTCCTATAGTGTTCACCTTTCTTTTCCTTAAAGTAGTAGCAATAGGGAGATGTGTGTTATGATGCCTTTGAGTACATTATTTGCCGTCAGCACCTGAGTGCTTCATTTCACATTTATAAAACATGCATATAAGAAGTACAGCTGTGTTGTGTACTATCACAATAAACAACAATTATGTTCATTTGGCAGTAATTGTAGGCCATGGGTACTCTCTGTACATTCCATTGTAGCCAGAGGATTTTGACATTTTCAGATTCCCAGCATTTTGATAGGGTCTAGTAAGATCTAAATTCCATTTAGTTTTAAAATAGCTGCTGTTGTTGGCATAGTCTGCATTAGGATATTCTATAAATGGTGCAATATGTTTTATGAAAAAAATTGCATGGCGTGACATTATGGTTATTTAAATATAGGTGGCCTAAATCAATGCACATTAATCCCTCTGGGCATAGAGCACTTCTAGAAACACTAAAGACAATTTAGAATAACCAATACAAGTGCAGAAGCATTTTATGATTTTACTAAAACCTTCATATTCAGATTAACTTTTTAAAAATACATTTTATAATGTACTAAAACTCGATTTTTTTGTGGTCGGGCTTTTAAGGGGCAAAGACTGGAATTTTTTGTTGGAAAAAAAGACTAGAATTTTGGAGATATATAATTCAATGGCAGATGTCCCTTTCCAATTTGAAGATATTGTGATTTGCGATGGGTTTAGCCCGATAAAAAAATTTGAAGTTTACCAGCAATAACCTGAAAAAATCAAGCAATTCAGGACGTAGATCAAACATTTTAGAACTGTTTAATGCCCCTAGAATTAAAGAGTAGATGGTAGATATACTACAAGAACGTAGAAAAAATGTTTTGAAAAGATTCAGAGTAGTCTGTAGTAAGTAGTAAGAAAAAGTGCTAAAGGTAAATGCAAATGAGATTCAGTAAATCTCTTACTGTAGATCACCTCTTTTGTGCTGGCTTGCTTTAATTTAGTTAGTTGGGAGCATAAAAAGCCACTTTCCCCATAAAAAAACCAAACTAATTTGTTGTAAGTAGCAGCTGTTGATGCCATGTGTGACATGAACTCAAATGAACTGCTCAAAGTGTAGTTGGGCTTTCATTTACTAAAAGTCACTTATGACAGAGGGAAGGTAGGGGAGTAAGACTGAGGGGTACAAACATGGACCAGGGGTAGGCAGAAGACAATTTTAGTGGTAGCTGCCCAGTGCCCCCCTATCATTGCGCCATAGGCAGCTGCCTCTTTTGCCTATCCTTAGTTCCGGCCCTGTAGCCAATATAGGTATCACTTCTACAATAATTTGGTATTTGTTTATTTTTTCATTTGATAAAAACATTGAAACCATATATGGTATAAACCAAATATGGAAAGTGCAACCTCAAGTAAGTCATACAGGTACTGGATCTGTTATCCTGAAACCCGTTATACAGAAAGCTCCGAATTCTGGAAAGGCCATCTCCCATAGACTCCATTTTATCCAAATAATGTAAATTTAAAAAAAAATGTTTCCTTTTTCTCTGTAATAATAAAACAGTACCATGTACTTGATTCCAACTAAGATATCATTTATCCTTATTAGAAGCAAAACCAGCCTATTGGGTTTATTTCATGTTTACATGATATCCTCGTAGACTTGAGGAATGAAGATTCAAATTATGGAAAGATCCCTTATCTAGAAAATCCCAGGTCCCGAGCATTCTGGATAACAGGTGCCATACTTGCATATTAATAATATCATTACTACTCTAATAATTTACTATTATAAATACATCAGTTCATAACATCAACACATTATCTTAGTATAGTTCATAAATAATGCTGCTCCTGCAATCTAATGACTATTTTTCCCACAATTCCAAACTATTGATTTTAATTCATGAGCTGACGATGGGGTGACATCCGGATATGTGACAGGAACTTGCATGATTTTTAGGAGGTGGGTGGTATCTTGGTGGAGGGGATGCTATAAGCACTAAATTTGAGAGTCTATTCCATAATATGTTCAAGAGTTTATGTATGAGTCTACACCATGACAAATCACCTGGAACACTTAAGGGTATTTTATTAAAGGAAAACTATACCCCCCCAAACAATGTAGGTCTCTATAAAAAGATATTGCATAAAACAGCTCATATGTAAAATCCTGCTTCATGTAAATAAACCATTTTCAAAATAATATTCTTTTCTAGTAGTATGTGCCATTGGGTAATCATAAATAGAAAATTGCCATTTTAAAAAATAAGCGCCGCCCCCTGGGATTGTAGGATTCACTGTACACACAAACATACCAACAAACCATACATGTTAGGTCACATGAGCCAATTAACAGACAGAGTTGTGTCTTTTGCTTCCACACTTCTTCCTGTTACAGTTAGGGGCCGATTCACTAAGGGTCGAATATCGAGGGTTAATTAACCCTCAATATTCGACTAGGAACTAAAATCCTTCGACTTCGAATATCGTCAGGTGATCTCTGAGACATCACAGAGACCATCACGAAATGGTGGCTCAAGGCAAGAGATGTAAAAGGGCAATATTTACTTAAATATATATTCCAGTTTGGTAAGATTCTTTAATATGCCACTTACTATGATATGAACTCTCTGTTGCTTAAGTGTTAATTTTGGGGGTATAGTTTTCCTTTAAGGGGCCATATTGTTACTGATCTGATACTTCAGATTGTTTATACTGCCTCTGGAATTTGATTATGGTGGTGTTAATAAATAAATAACCCGGAATGATACAAAATATCTTCTCTATTGCAGAATTATTGATGAGTATAGCTAGCCATACAAGGTTGCCAAGCAATAAGCTCATTGGCAAAATTAGAGGCCTATTTATCAATAGTCACATTTTAGTGGTTTTAGAGGTTTTTGAATCCACGACTAAACTCACTTTCTGTAAAACCACAAATGTCATGAAATATATTATAAAATTCCGAACTGAAAAAGGACAAACAGGAAAAGTCACAAAAAAGTTGCAAAAATCGCAACTTTTTTGAGTTGTTGCAAATAACTATGGCTTTTTTGTATTGTTGCACAGATTAAAAACCTCTAAAAACACTAATCAAGGAAAGATCTTCAAGTTGTATAAGGGACATCTGCCATTGACTTCTACATGTTTTCAATTTTAGCTGCAGTATTTTTTTCGTATTTGTAAATGTCATAGTTTTGTCGCATAATAAATACTGAAAAAGTATCACTTTTCCACTTGCAATTTTTAGCATCAAAAAGCCCAATCAGAAAAGTCATTCATGGCTTAATAAATCAGCCCCTTAGACTTTTAAATGATAGTCCAAGATGGCCAGCTAATACTGTATATGATCATGTTTGAGCAAATAGATTGTTCAGAAAATGGTTATAGATAAACAATTGCATAACAAAATATATCATAGTGACAGGCATCTATCAGAACCTGCCAAAATTTCCGATACTTTTCAGACTGCACTTATGGTGCATTAGTGTTGTAATAAATTTTAATTAGAACAAAAAGAAAGAGCTCAGACTGCTGTCTATACTGGTTTGATTGTGTTTATATAAAGTCTTCCTTCTTCAAGCTGTTACTGCAATTTGATATGTTTCTTTAGCTAGTTGACTGCTGCCAAATGTATAAACTTGAATGAATCTCTGTCGCTGAAAGGCTTATGGAATTATGTAATGAGATTCTTATGCTTGCTTTCTGCATTTGACTGTATAAATTGAATCGCAAATTCCATTCATTATTGTTCATTATTACTACACTATTTGCTTACATGTATTTACAGACAAAGCTTGATTGCTGAGAAAATGATAAAAGTGGGGATCATTTACTTTTCCCCAGGGCACGAGTGCTAGATAGGGATGTAGCGAACTGCCGTTAATGTGTTCGCGAACGGCGTTCGCGAACACCGGCAAAAAAGCGAACAGTTCGCGAACAGTTCGCGAACTTCGAACGCTCGATAAAATCGTTCGATCGAACGATCGAAGGATTTTATTCGTACGATCGAACGATTTTCGTTCGAATCGAACGATCGAAGCTATTCGATCGAATGATTTTAATTCAATCGAATGCTTATAATCGTTCGAACGAATGGAAATCGTTCGATTTTAGCGATCGAACGGTCGAATGGTCGAACGAAATTTTACTTCGAATCGAACGCGAACACCAATTGGCGAACGTCGCGCGACGTTCGCGAACATTCGGCGGACGCGAACAGTCGAAGTTCGCGCGAACTAGTTCGCCGGCGAACAGTTCGCTACATCCCTAGTGCTAGAGCACTAAGGGATGCAAGACCACAGTGTGTGGAGGTATAGGCAAGCCCTGTCTTTGCTGCCATATGGTTCACAAAAACGATTTGGTCGAAAACTTTGTGATGAAGTCGTTCAAGTAGTTTAATCAGTCAAAAAGGATGCAAACATGGTCGCTTATGTTCGCAAGCATCTTTGCACAGGTTTTTTGCGCTCATATTACATTCCCCTTTTGTGTTTGGTGCCACAATATAAAATATTGTTTAGCACAACAAGGTTTTGCTAATGAAACAATCTTGTCAACTACTGGCCATGTTTGGGGGTTCATTGGCCCATCAGGAGGTACACAGGCTTAAAGACAAATAGCCAGATTGCTGCCTTTTTGTAGTATGTGTTTGAAATGTAAGATTCAGTTCTTAAACAGGGTCCGGATTTATTGCAACCACTAATTAAAGGAACCGTAACATCTAAAAATTAAATGGGGTTGTAAATGTAATAAAAGGCACCAAGTTTGTCCAGGGGCAGAAACACATAGCAACCAATCAGCAGGTAGAATTTACTGCTCACCTGTTTAAATGTACTGCTCCTGTGCAAACTTAGTGCCTTTTATTACATATGGGGGGGGGAAGTGTTTTAAAGTAATTAAAATATAATGTAATGGTGCTCTGCTTGGTAATTCTGGTGTGTCTGCTTCAGAAACCCTACTATAGTTTATATAAAAAAAGCTGCTGTATAGTCATGGGGGTGTTTAGCGTAACTTTTTCTCTGCTATTGAACTAGAGAGGAATTTTACCCACATTAGCAATAGTGATATTGTAATTTAGTAATTTCAACAAAACCACCAGCATGACCTAGGGCAGCGTTTTGTTGATATGCTTCTTGGTAGTCTTTTTAATATTGCATCCTATCCTTTGTACAGTAATTTATTTTTTCATTTCCAGATGCAGAACCACGATATTTAATTGCTGTGAAACCCAATGAAAATAGTAAGAAGAGTTGCAAAGGTAAATGTCCTTTAATGTGCTATTTGCTCTTAAACACAATTCTACTTTTATAATCAAAATTATCTATGATAGACTAAATACAAATATGTCACAGAGACAGCATACGTATATTTTTCCTGTTTCCCCATATTAGTTCATATTTCTCTTGTAAAATATTTGAAGCCCGGCACCACAAATGTTATATGATAAAAATGTATTTTTTAGGTACACTTGGCAGAACCTGGATAAGCAAAGTTTCAGGCTACAATCAGCCTTTTATCAAGCTTGAAAAAAGGCTGATTGTAGCCTGAAACATTGCTTCTCCAGCCAGGGGCGATTTTGGGGCTGCTGATGCCCGAGGCAGCAGCCCAGATGCCGCCCTCCCTCTCAGCCCTTAAAAAGCAGCGTCGGAGTGGGTCAAAGGGGGGCAGCATCATTAGTGCATTGAGCGAAATAGTGCTTTCTGCACTAGCGGAGCCGAATTTCTGGGTTTCCACCCCTTGTAACTGGCCTCTCACTGCCATCTGAGGCAATGTTCTCACTTTGCCTCATGGCAGAAGAGGCACTGTCTCCAGCCCAGCATATGCTTATGCTTTGTTGCCTCATATTGCTGTTATTAACCACAACTTTAAGGGGCACATTTACTAATGGTCGAATATCGAGGGTTAATTAACCCTCGATATTCGACCGCCGCAGTAAAATCCTTCGACTTTGAAAAATCGTTAGATTGAACGATAAAATCTTTTGAATCGAACGATTCGAAGGATTTTAATCCATCTATCGAACGATTTTCCTTAGATCAGAAATTGCTTAGGAAGCCTATGGGGACTTTCCCCATAGGCTAACATTGATGTTCGGTAGGTTTTAGTTGGCGAAGTAGGGGGTCGAAGGTTTTTTTAAAGAGACAGTACTTCGACTATCGAATGGCCGAATAGTTGAACGATTTTTAGTTTGAATCGTTTCATTCAAAGTCGAAGTCATAATCGAAGGTCGAAGTAGCCAAAAAAAAAACGTTCAAAATTCGAAGTACTTTTTCTTCTATTCCTTCACTCGAGCTAAGTAAATGTGCCCCCTCATAGTACACATATGTGAATGAACTACATATTAAAATGCCCATTAATTCTCCTTAAATAATCAATTTAGCATAGCCAAATGTGTATTTTTTGTGTTTTTGCTCCCCTTTAGGCAGAAGAAAATACAAATGAATTGATATGAAATAGTAATTTCTAACTAACTTTGTTTATAGAGAAGAATTCTGCTATGAAACCTCTCCAACTGGTTGTTGGCACCTTGACCCCAACATCAGCATTCCTCTCCTGGGGCATCCTCATAAATCCACAGATTGACTGGTCTGTTCTAAACAAATGTCCAAATGACAGGTAAATGCATAAAAACTATTTGCAATGTTCCCTCTAAATCCTTCTGCTTTGTGCACTAAAAAATAATTTTGTATGCATATTTTTAAAAGCAGTGTGTTCAGGTCAGAATGAATACAACATTTTATAAATAATACTAAATGAGAATTCCATTTAGTATCCTTTCAAATTTGTTCTCAAACGCCCAAAACATGTTGTGTAACTCTACCTCCCAATAAAGAGTATTGCAGTCAACTTGCTGCCTTGGGTTTGTTCCACATCTAACTGCATTATTGATACATTGATTTGGGATATCGAACACAGGATAACCCATGGAATCAAACCAACAAAGACTTTTGGTAAGCCGCACTCATTCCTTTATTTGAATACAACATTTTGTGTGCACTGGCCTCAAAATTTGTGTGGGTGCATATGAGTACACAGCTTAGCGGGAACAGTGTATCTTAAACTTTCTTCTGTTCTAGATGACAACACCTGGATATAAACAGTCACCGTGAATAACTTAATACCCATAGGAAAGTATAACAAGAATTTGAAAAATACAAAAACAGCAGCCTTCTGTGGAGGGAAGCTACAGTTTGTGGCTAATATTTTAAAGTTGTTACATGGTCTAAGCACAAACACCATACTTTTACTCAAATACACCTATATGTATGTATGCCAAGCAGCAGTTTGCCTTGTATTGTCTATAAGGCCCACAAAGCCATGTGCCTAATAAATGCATTGACCACATTATCTCCTTTGCGCAAGTATAATAGCATGGATTATAAAACCCTGTAAGTGCAAGAATATTGGGTCAGTTTAAGACTGCTAGAGCCTTTTGGCTCAAGCAGTTATTAAAGGAACAGTTCAGTGTGAAAATAAACTATGCAAATAAAATAGGCTGTGCAAAATAAAAAATGTTTCTAACAGTTAGTTAGCCAAAAATGTAATCTATAAAGGCTGGAGTGAGCAGATGTCTAACATAACAGAACACTACTTCCTGCTTTTTATCTCTCTAACTCTGTTAGTCAGCAACTATACGGGGGAGCCACATGGGACATAACTGTTCAGTGAGTTTTCAATTGATTCTTAGCATGCAGCTCAGAGTCAAAACAGGTATGACCCATGTAGCCTCCCTCAAGTCACTGAATGGTTACTACACTAATAAAAGAAAAAGGTTTTGCGCTGAACTAAAATCCAAATGCAGACAGCTCTCAGTAGTGTCGAATCCTCAGCTTTATACATACCAACCAGAAAATGCATTTGAAATGGTTACTGTCTGGTAATCAGTGTAAACCAAGAGAACTGAAAATCAGGAAGTAGTGTTCTGGCTATTATGTTACACATCCAGTCACTCCAGTCTTTATACATTACATTTTTGGCTAACTAACTATATTAGAAACATTTTTTTTTTTTGCGCAGGCTATCTATTTACCCAGTTTTTATTTTTACACTGAACTGTTCCTTTAAGGAGACCCTGTGTGAGTTTACTAATAACGTGTCTCCAAAAAAAAGCAATCAGTTAAAATGCATTTATTAAAGCATCTGGGCCCACAAGCGGTATCAAGCCACATTCAAATGTAAACCTCATGAGCCAATATATATACATAACCTAGGAGTGGATGAGAGAAATTTAGGAACATCTAGAAACATTGTGGATAATTGATTTAACCCAATAGAGTTCTGTTTTTAATTTATTCCCCCAAAAAATATCAGATCCTGAATTGTAATTGAAGGAATATTGCAGTTCTGTCAGTATCCCTTCAAGTGTGATTGGGTGGTCACTGAATGAGCATGCAGGTTTATAAGTGTTTATACCTTTCACTCATCACTAGATATGTCTACACACTGTCTGACTCATCAGTTGTATTTAATAATGGACAGTTAGTAGATTTAACCTTAGTTCCAGAGCCCAGTTATTACTAACAAAAAGTGCGCATTGTGGTGTAAGTGCTATTTTCCAGATACCTCATCTGTTTTACATGTGAAATTCACTTTCATCTTGAAATGCTATCTCTTTCCTAATCACTGAAAGATGCTTTTAGGAAACAAAGAGGAACTACTTTGGCTTTCTTGTGTACAGTAAAGCCATTTGCACATCATTACAAATTATGCCTGCCAGTTTCATTATCATATGAATCCTTGCTAACGCAACATTGCTCTGTCATTGTTTTTTTACAGAAGACCTTGCTTTGTAACAGTTGCAGCATTTCTAAATCAATATGCAACAGTTTTAAAATTATGTCAGCCACTTATAAAGATCACACATAAGAGCATGTCCAGGTGTGCTTCGCCAATGAGGCGAGTTGAGGCTGACACCTCAGGTGGCAGCGCCCCACTAGGTAGAGGCAGAAAAAATGCTGCTCCTGGTACATTAAGAGCGAATTTCCGGGGTAGGGGGGCAGCAGCAACTGCTGCTGCCTCAGGCGGCGGAGGGGCCAGGATCACCCCTGAGCATATCTATGTTTGCAAGCACATAACATTTACAGCTGTACATTTCAGGCTCGAAAAAGGAGCAATATAAAAACAAATAATTCAAAAATAGTGATGGGTGAATTTGTCCCTTTTTGCTTTGCCACAAAATTCTCGAACTTCCTGGCGAATTTGCGAAATGTGCAAAAAATTTGCAAAACACAAATTTTGAGCTGGCGATTGATCACCAGTTTCAAAATTGGCGCCGGCTTTGAAGTTGATGCCATCGCCCATTAAAGTCAATGGGCATCCATTAATCGTCACCGGTGGCGAAACTTAGAAATTCGCTGCAAATTCACGCCTGGTGAATAAATTTGCCCATCATTATTCAAAAATATAAAAAGTCTATTTGACAACTGGCTCATAATGACATGTCTACATCATCAAAGCAGATTCATTATTGGATTTTATTTATTTATTTTGTATAATTTCTCTTTCAGGCCCTTTACTATTTATCTTCCAGTCTCTTACACTATCTACTGCCTGACTGGTAGGGTAAATAGAGGCCTGGTTACAGTTTTAAATTCAAACTCAAAGGTGCATTATACTCTTAGTTCAATATGAAGGGGCTTGTGTGAACATATGTTCAGCATTTTGTTCATCTTGTGGTTCGTTCATTACAGATATTGCCCTTTTTAGTGCAAGAAATAAAAAAATATTTCTTAGTTAAAACAATTGAGGTACAGTTAATACCATAAAAAATAAAGACAAAAGCAGCACAACTCCTGCCATAAGGCAAGGTGAAATTTAAAAGCTAAAATTCTAGTTATTGAGCCAGAACTTAGATGCTGCAACTGTGCTCTTTGCACTAGTGACATGTTCCTTCATTGCACCAGTCAAACATCAGAAATAGTAGTCACTTGGGTAGTGCTGGTAGGCAGGCCCGGACTGGCAATCTGTGGCTTCTGGCAAATGCCAGAGGGGCTGCTATAAGGTGCCATAGAAAGTCAGTTTTTAGTGGGCTGGTGGGGGCTGTTTGGGCCTCTGTGTGGGCTGATTGGGCCTCTGTGTACCTGAAATGCCAGGGCTTATTTTAATTCTCAGTCCAGACCTGGGGGACATTGAGCTTTGGACACAGGCGCAAAGCATGTTTTAAGTCCATGATGTTCCCTGCCACCACCAAGCTGCCTTGGTTCCCTTAGCTAGAAATGTTGGCTACCTGTGCCTGGTATTGCAATTCTACCTTAAGCTTGCTTCTATAACATACTCTGCGTAAGAAAACTTACTTAAGGCTTTTAGTCATTACCTGGACTAAATGTTGCTGGTCCTGGTGTTTCACATATATGAGTGGTCAAGTTTCACTTTAGTTTACCAACATGGCATAAATATGCAAATAAACAAGCACAACAAATACTTGGAAAATGATGCAAATTTAAACTATTATTTGTGATATGGTATCATTGTCTTTTATGCACCTTCAATTTTCATAAAAGGTAAAACACTGAAAGTCATAAATGACATTTATATATGTGTTAGTTCTCACATGCTAATCCAACAATTCTCATGCAGATTTTATACAGTTCGCTACAGAGAAAAAAATAAAGACTGGTTGTACCAACTCTGCCCAACAACTGAAATAGTTATTGACAGTCTAAAGCCAAGTACTATGTATGAATTTGGCGTGAAGGATAACACAGAAAATGGAATCTGGAGCAAATCTTATAATCACAAGACAGTCCGTAAGTAGGAAAACAGCTGTATATCTGTTTTATATTTTTTTTATGCCACATAAGCAGAAGGTTCGAACAACTGTTATATTAGGAAATCCTGATACATTAATAACTAAGCAACTTTAAACATAAAGGCACACTTTTACCTCCTTATGACATATTTGTAGTCCTCCTGTGTATTTTATATAGGTAGGAGATTCACAGACGGTAAGAAAGGTCTGCAAAGAATACCGTGTCTCTAAGAAAAACTAGTGATAAATTAAGAGTGATTTCAGCAATTAAAGCAAATAGTCTGGCATTTACATTGTGCAGCTGGTTTATATTAATGGCTGTCTGCCAAGCTTTCCTAAAGGCATCAAATAACTTAGAAGCCTAAATGCTTTCTAAATTGTTATTATTTATCCACAAGCACAAAATCAAATGAATATTTAACGTGCCTGCTATAATAGTAGAACATAAGTGTCCAATAAAGATCAACCACCCTTTTTAGCTGTATGAATGAAATATTTATTTTGTTTGTTTGGTTTTTTTTTTAACAATTTTTGTTTTTTACACTTACCAACCCAGTGTTTATTCCATCCATCTAACTTTAAAGTTTAATAATCTACTATATATTTTTTTACTTTAGTATTGTAAATATGGGGACTCCTCTGTCTTTCACATGAATGTGAAAAATCAGGCACCCTTCTATATAACAAAGGTAGAAGCGCTGCTCTGTATTTATGTAGAATTGTCCCTGACTTTTCTAATCATCTGGTAATATTACTGTGCCAATTTACATTGCTTCCATGCCCCTTCATACACACAACTCTCAGATGTTATATTATGCTGTTGGTTGCACAGTTGTGACTGAAAAACTATATGGTCTACGTCTGATTGCTGAAGTTAATACTTTGGGGAATTGGCACCTCTGCTCCTAGTGCTGAGGACTAAATTGGGTCCCCATTCTGTTTAAATGGTTCCCATATATATATATGGCAGTATAACCCTTGTTCAACATACGTTTAATGAATAGGAGTCACACTGAACATACTTTTTGTCTCTAGTAGCAAGTAATGTATATTTTTTGCTAAACAGGGCAAACAGAAAAATTGAAAGTGCTCCATGTTTAGGGAAGAGACACATGCTCAGATACAGGGCGATTTAGTCACCAAGGGATAAATCGCCTCTTTGTTGGGGCGACTAATCTCCCCAGACTGCCTCCTGCCGGCTAGAATTTAAATTGACGCAGGGTTGGCACTCGGAAAGTTTAGTTTTCTGAAGTCATTCGAAGTTTCCTCGTGAGGCAACTTCGGGCAACTTCAGAAAACGAAGCACGCCGATTGCCATCCCGCCGATGATTTACATTCTAGCCAGCGGGAGGCAGTTTGGGGAGATGAGTCGCCCTAAAGAAGTAATCTTCCCGAATCTGAGCGTGTGTCTCTGCCCTAAGTCCTTGTAAGGTAGATAATTACATCACCAGTGCACTGATAACCGCTGTATAATGGACTCCTAATTATTTTTGTGACTAAACATAGAGTAGCTTTGCTTATCCCATTAATAATATTCGGCACAAGCCTATTCACTGAACTGTTAAATAGGGCGGTATGCTGGTCCCTTGATACAATGAAGTGTCCTTTTACAGTATTTGTTATTAAAAGGAAGCTCATAATTAATTGGGCCATAAAGCTTTCTTTTAAACTTAATCTAGGTCCTATGAGAAAGGTTAATAAACACTAACTTTAACTATTTTGTTGTTGCAGAAAAGAGTAAGGAGAATGGACAAATCCAAAGTACTAATACGATTTCAAAAGCTGTCCTTCGGGTATGTTATAGACTTTCTAAATTTCACTGCTAATTATTTATTTATTATTAATTAGTTATTAGTTATTAGGTATTATTTATTTAACCAATGAGGCAATACATCTTCCTTTGCCATTTCTTTGAAATCTTCTCAAAATACTTTTTTTAATATACTCATGTATGTACTGTTTTCATTGAGACATTGTAGCATTTTTTAGAGAGGATATCTTTCTGTTTTTGTGAAAGGGATTAAGTCTTCTCTGTACACATTCTATATAATTCAGTTCTGTATAAAGATGGCATATAGGTAGGTGGCTGACTGCCTCCGATTTCTTATGACCCTCCCTATAAATAGGTGTGGGATCTATTATCTGGGACCTGGTGTTTTCTGGATGAGGGATCTTTCCTTAATTTTGATCACCAAATGTCAAGTCTCCTAAAATCATTCAAGCATTAAAATAAACCATTAAATAAATCCAATAGGATTGTTCTGTCACCAATATGGATTTATGCAGCATAGTTATAATTAAGTACAAGCTACTGTTATTATTCTAGATTATTTTTAAAAATTAGAATGATTTGCTTGAAACAGACTGAATCGAAGGTGGCCTTTCTTAATATTTGGAGCTTTCTAGATAACAGGTTTCCAGATAAGGGATCCCATAACCTTATATCAAAATGTAACAGTGTTTACTCCTCACTCCTCAAACAAATACAGATTTTAACAACATTTTTTAGTCAACTGTTTTGATTTTTCCATCTAAACATATTCCATCAAATTGAAACCCATGTCATTGGTATCAATTTGCTTTGCTTTGAAAAGAGGTTGGGATATAAAATATAAAACTGGGCAGCAAACTGGAAAATGAGGTTCAATGTTAATAAATGCAAGGTTATGCACTTTGGCATAAATAATATAAATGCAAGTTATACACTAAGGGGCACATTTACTTAGATCGAGTGAAGGATTAGAAGGAAAAATACTTTGAATTTCAAAGTATTTTTTTGGCTACGTTGACCATCGAATTGGCTACTTCGACCTTCGACTACAACTTTGAACGATTCGAACTAAAAATCGTTTGACTATTCGACCATTTGATAGTCGAAGTACTGTCTCTTTCAAAAAACTTCGACCACCTACTTCGCCACCTAAAACCTACTGAGGTACAATGTTACCCTATGGGGAAGGTCCCCATAGGCTTTCTAAGTATTTTTTTATCGAAGGAAAATCATTCGATCGATGAATTAAAATCCTTCAAATCATTCAAACGAACAAATTGCGGTAAATCCTTCGACTTCGATATTCGAAGTTGAAGGATTTTACTTCGACGGTAACGATGGTTAATTAACCCTCGATATTCGACTAACAGTAAATGTGCCCCTAAATGGCTGTGTGCTGGGAGTTTCCTTAAATAAGAAGGATCTTAGGGTTTTTGTAGGTAACAAGTTGTCTAATTCTGGGCAGTGTCATTCTGTGGCTACTAAAGCAAATAAAGTTCTGTCTTGCATAAAAAAGGGCATTAACTCAAGAGATGAAAACATAATTATGCCTCTTTATAGGTCCCTGGTAAGGCCTCATCTGGAGTATGCAGTGCAGTTTTGGACTCCAGTCCTTAAGAGGGATATAAATGAGCTGAGAGAGTGCAGAGACGTGCAACTAAACTGGTTAGAGGTGTAGAAGACTTAAATTATGAGGGTAGACTGTCAAGGTTGGGGTTGTTTTCTCTGGAAAAAAGGCGCTTGCGAGGGGACATGATTACACTTTACAAGTACATTAGAGGACATTATAGACAAATAGCAGGGGGCCTTTTTACACATAAAGAGGATCACCGTACCAGAGGCCACCCCTTTAGACTAGAAGAAAAGAACTTTCATTTGAAGCAACGTAGGTGGTTCTTCACGGTCAGGACAGTGAGGTTGTGGAATGCACTGCCGGGTGATGTTGTGATGGCTGATTCAGTTAATGCCTTTGACTTTATGACTTGGATGATTTTTTGGACAGACAGAATATCAAACTCTATAGTTAGTATAGGTATGGGTATATATAATTTGTGTGAAAGTAGGGAGGGATGTGTATGGATGCTGGGTTTTCATTTGGAGGGGTTGGACTTGATGGACTTTGTCTTTTTTCAACCTGATTTAACTATGAAACAACATAAACTGTAGCAGTGTCACCCAACACACCACATTTGTGTAAAATAAAAAACAATTTTTCCAAAAACACAATGCTATTCCCTCCTCCAACACATATGCACTCTACAGCTAATAATAGTAACATTCTACTCATGTAGTTGATGTGGTGGTATACGTATCTCATACAAATGACAAAGCCAAGATAGCTATTACAATGTGGTTTTGTAGAGGATTTGTCTTGGTCTTTTTCAATTGCCTAAGTATTACAAGATCTCAGAAGCTGATCTCATCAACCCTTTGCTTTTTTGATTGATTGATTGATACATAGATTTAAATAGTTACAGAATATATTCATAAGATTTGTATTCTTTCTTATTTTGGGATGAATATCTAGAATATTATTAAGTAGGGAATCTGGACACTAAACTGTTGTTTGGCTTTTTGCCCAGCAAGGTTTATATTGTTATCTAAATGTTAAATACTAATGTTTATTGCAGATGAGCAGTATGTTGAAATGCATACTGTATACTATATGGACCTCTGTGTGTATTCTACTGAAATAATTACCAATCAGTCATGCATTGAGCATATTTTATAGGTCTCAAATTTTAAAGGCATATTCCAGTAACCCTACCCCTCGGTATGTATAAAAGCCAGATGCTATAGGCTTTATTAGTGGTTACTTTATGTCTGCACTGAATACGCAGCAAAGATGATTAATAATCAGCACCATGTTATGGGGCCTTTAGCAGCATTAATATTAAATCAGTATGTGGCCAGGGCAGCAGAGTGACAGAAGTAAACTAGCATGGATAATTTAAGTTCTTAAAGTAATCTTAAAATAGATGGTTTAGAATTAAACTATGCTGCTTGCTTAAGTGTTATGGAGTTATTATGTACCAGCTTTCTTGGAAAATGTTGTTCTTCTAGATAGATCTGCTAAAGCTGGTTCAGGTTAGTTGCATGATATCCAGTTGTGCTGAAATCAGTACATCGCTGCTGGGCTGCTTTGGGACATTCAACTTCTTAGGGGTCATTTACATGCCTGTATAAATGTGAACCTCACCACTGTCAGTCTAAATCAACACGCAAATCACGCAATAACTTAACACACAATATTCTACCTTTTTATAGAATTGCTTAAATACAACATATGTCAAGTTCATAACTTTTTCAATTTTTGATGCGGAAAATAACTTCTAGTTACCTTCCAAAGGTCAACACTGCTTAAGATTTTTATGAACATCTTCTATTGGCTCATCCTAAACAATCAAAGATTATTACATATACACCACACCCAGACATAACTACGCTATAAAAAGGAGTTGCTGTAGGCAGCCATCTCAGGTCATTTTACCTGTCATGTGCTTTCAGAAAGTGTCAGGGCTATGGAACTGCTTTCTGGCAGGCTGTTGTTTCTCCTACTTAATGTGACTGAAGGTGTGGAATTTTACTTTTGATTGCTGTTCTTGGATTTACCAGGGAGCTGTTATCTTGTGTTAGGGAGCTGTTATCTGGTTACCATCCCATTGTTCTGCTGATGGGCTGCTGGGGAGGGGGAGAGAGGTTGATCTCACTCCTTGTGATATCATGCAGTGCAGCAGTAAATAGTGACTGAAGTTTATAAGAGCACAAGACTGGGGGCACCTGGGCAACTGACAATATATTTAGCCCCATGTCAGATTTCAAAATTAAATGTAAAAAAATCAGTTTTCTCTTTTAAAAAAGTATTCAGTGCAGAAGTCTAGTGTAGCAGCACTATTAACCAATGGGTTTTGAAAAAAAACATGTTTTCCCATGACAATATCCCTTTAACCCTATGGACCCCTACAGGTACTTTTGGTTATATTTAGTTACGCTCAGCACTGCTCAGTTCTTCCTGCCTTTCATTCAGAATCGAGGGTTGCTGGGTCTATTGATGCACACTCTGGGTGCCGCCCACTGGGGAAACGGGAGCAGACATTACTCACATGAAGAACATGTATATTATATAGTCTATACATAAATAAATGCACTGTTGGTGCTAATTTATCATGCAGACAATACTAGTCAAGAAAGATCATTTATTAATGTATTTCCAAAGTGTTTTTAACAAGTACCTTTGCATTTTGATCTTTGCATTTATAACTGAGGTTTTATTTTATATATATATATATATATATATATATATATATATATAATCTGTGTCAAACGACCGCACTCTGAAGACCGGACTTTGTTCACTCTTTGCGGGTGCAGGGTCCAAAAAATTCATATAGAGGTTTATCTGCAAGGGTCCGCACACCAAAATTTTCATTAAAAAAAAGTGTTTTATTCAGTACATAGATCCGACGTTTCGGCCCACATTAGGGCCTTTTTCAAGGATGTATATATATATATATATATATATATATATATATATATATATATATATAATATGTCCGTACATATTTTGTAAAATGTACAATATAAAAATACATTTCTAGCTTCAGATATTGAGGCTTTTGTTTTTGTCTTTTTTTAATGAGGGGGTTTGTAGCAGATGTTTGTATATCTGATGGGACTTTAATGGAAATGTATTCTTCCTTCTGCAATCCCTTTAGATCTCCATAAGTATGGTGTTTATTGCTAGATTACGACACTGACTCATATGCTTCTTATGGGATAAAGTAGTAAATTAAGCCAAGAATTTTGACATCTTAGAAGGGAAAGATGTGAAGCAAAGTACTGTAGGATCCATGCCAAGGTCTTCTGGTAGTTTGCATAAGAAACAGTAATGACTATATATACTATGATAGATAGATAGATAGATAGATAGATAGATAGATAGATAGATAGATAGATAGATAGATAGATAGAGGGAGGGAGGGGTCTATTGATCAATGCATATTCCTTGGTCTCCTGTTTTATAAGTAATCTAGTATCTATGTAAGTGCATGTATTTACAAAAACAGGGTTTTTTAGTTACAAAGTTATGATCATAAAATTGATAAGCCACTATTCTATGTAAAGGTTAACCCCATATGGTGGTCCCTAACTATTTACTTTGGTCATAGTACTCCCTGCACGGTAGAATTTCTTGGGATAAGTGTCTCCTGACCTAAGCATTGGTTTCAGTCAGAGGGCTTAGTCCACCCCCACCATTAGCTTTATATGTACCCCCTATAAGGATACTTGTGTCTCATGACTCTATAGGTAATAGAATTCTGAGGTGACTTCTAGGGACAGATTTATCAAAGGTTGAGGTGAATTTCCGAATTTATTTCAAGCTATTTTTTGTGTACTTCGACTATGGAATAGTCCAAATTCGAATATCGAAATTTATTATGTACTGTCTCTTTAAAAATTCGACTTTGACCATTCGCTATCTAAAACCTGACGAATTGCTGTTTTTGTCTAGGGGGGGGACCTCCTAGAACCTATTTGGAGTCAATTGGTGTACTTTGAAAAATCAAAGTTTTTTTGGTGGGAAAAAATTTGAATTGAATTCGATTGAATGCGCTATTTCTTCGATTCGTACATATTCAAATTAAGCCGAATACAGACCTATTCGACCAAAAAAAACTTTGAATTACTTTCGGTTGGTCATTTTGAATTCGAATTTCAACGTTTTTTCAATTTGAAATTCGACCCTTGATAAATATGCCCCCTAATATCCTATTTTTTAACAGGGGGTACATTATTTTTTAGAATGCACACGTTTCAGTGAGTCACACATAGTACATGATTAAGCACTGACTATATCTGATAACATCACTAAGCATTGTATATACTGTGAATAATGTACCCCCTGTTGTAAAATAAAGGGATGTTATAAGTTCCATGATCATCAATAAAGGTTATATAATTTATAGGAGATTCATGGCTATTCATATATATATATCGATATATAGGTAGATGGATAGATAGACAAATAGATTAAAATTGTGTCTACAAGTCTTTGAAACAATGTTAGACAAGTCGGCTGATTAACAGACCTCTCTTTGCTATGTAACTAAGACTTCTGCAACATTGTTTAAAAAGTAACAACCAGGAGTTAAGCAAATGCTGCTTTAAATTGCAAATTGTTTTACAAATTACTTTAAAAGCACTGAAAATTTTTAATAAATGTATATTGGAAAGTTGCTTAGAATTATGTTTTCTTTTATTAGGCAAATGTTTATTTTGAGGGTTGACTTGCCCTTTAATAAAATTTCTCTGTACAAAATCTTTTTTTTTACCAGCCTGTGTGAAAGTTCTTACAGTGGTATGGGGTGTGGTGGTAAAATTACTTAGATAGAGCAAGGTAAAATAAGGGCACAAAAGGATTAAATGCTTTGCCCAGAATAACCTAGCTTTGATCCCTGAGCCTGACTCCTTGTATTACTAAGTGCTGGAAAGCACCACGTCTCCTTTTCTTGGCTCTTACAAATGAGCTCTACAGTGAGTGATGGTAGGATACAGTTTCAGATATAGAAATAGACATGAAAATTAAATAGATTGTGTCTCCTTCATTTTACTTTTCTATTGTGGATGTTGCTTATGTGGGTGGGGGAATACAATCCGCTTTTGACTTACAGAAAGAGTGCAGGATATTGGCTTCATATTTATCTGCCAAAAAAACACCCATGATCATATCTCTGTTTTTGTAGTATATAAAAAGCAGTGTGCAGATCTACAGTTAATTGTAAACAGAAATTATCATCATTTGCAAGTTAGAACGATGATTCAACACTGATCTTCTGTTTCTTTTCTTGTGTTTCTATTTCTAGTTTCTTTGCTTATTAGCTAAAAGGGAACTGTCACAAAAATGAAAATGCAATCTGAGCTTTATCTAATAGCAATAAGAAACTTTCTAAATATAATTATAATATATATAATATAATCTTTGGTATGTGCAACCTTTGGGGTAAATTAATTAAAGGGCAAATTGTCGCCATTGAACTGTTCGCACACTTCACTCCACTTCGACAGGCGAAAATTCAACACTACGCTAATTTACTAAAATGCAAAGTTGCGTCCTGGGTGTAATGCCCTACACATTAGCCCACCCTAAAAAGAATGCTCCATGCCCCTCAAATGTCTGGAGAAAAATGATAACCCAAAAAAGTTTAACAGTTAGGACTTTTGCAGGCAATCCTACTTAAAAAAAGGACAAGTCGCCAGCGATTTTTACAACTTTAATGCATTTCCGGCAGACAGGATATGATGTAACTGACATAAGATTGAGGAAGATGTAGCTTCATTTTAGCAGTTTGCCTGGTCTGAGGTGGCAAATTCAACTCAGGCGGAAGAGGTAACGTTCAGAAAAATTCGCATAACGGCCGTTAGTCAGATCGAAAAGTCGCCTGGCAATAAAATGCGAACAAACACTAGTGATGTTCTCTAGTGAACGGATGGGATTTCTGGCGAAATGTTGCTAGCGTTAGCCACTTTGTCCTTTATCCTAAAAAGCAACACAAGTAAAGTAACAGCATTGCCTCCTATTTCAAAACACAGGACCCTACTGTAAATTCATTCAGCTCTGTTGTAATGTGCAGTAACATAGTTCCACCATCTCTTGCTAACATTTCATAGGCTGTCATCACCCACCTGTCAATCCATCTCTCGCTCATATTTCAAAATCATCTCCTACTCAGCTAATCTGTGCCTTGTCATCATGTATGGAGATTTAATACGGTGAGATTGGCAAACCCGAAATTGGGGGAAAAACTATGCTCAAAAAATGTGATCAAGATATTTTGCCATGATTTTTGCAAATTTCTAACATGAATACTAGTAAACCTGTCCCTTAGAGTGTTTTTAATTTGAGCAGTAAGAGAGACAATGGCGGACAACCAATTGCAAAGAAAATACAATGAATGTGCATGTATGTGTGTATATGTACATACAGTATATGCTGCGTGAATTATACTTTTTGTATATTTTATTCCTATATTATCTTTGTACCTTTTGCAGATGGCTCCAGAAGATACAAAAGCATTAATTCCAGTAACTGTGATTAAGCAAGGTAAATGTTTTGAACAGCTACTGATTTGCACTGGAGTTTTATTAATAAAGCTAAAAACAAGTAAGCAGAAGGAAACCCCTTCAATTGTTCCAATGTACTTACTGGATCATGTTGTGCAATGCAATACTTTGCTTCAGACAATGCAACTGCATAATTTAAAACAGGTCCATATGAAGCATGTTTTTTTTTAGGGGAATATATTTTTACCAAGTTGTCAGTAAGAAAATCTGTTTATTAATAAAAATGGGATCAATCCCATTGCATAAAGTAATACCTATTTGTATTTTGTTATATTTCACGCTTTCTTAAACATCTTTAAAATAAAGTGAGTGTCCTGATGAATTTTTAGCAGTTGGATATTTTATTACTATTAACACTTTCCTTTCTTTCAAGAAAACAATTGAAACTACTTTCTAACTTAATTTACCAGAAATTATTTGATGTTATCTGTTTTAGGCAGTTGACCTGAACTACAATGTACAACCCCATCTTATAAGCAGTAACACAAAAACGACAAGTTTTTCTGTCAATTTAGATATAATGTAATGTGGCCTTCACTTGTACAAGTCATGTGTTTGCTTCAGAGGGTTGAATATCGTTTCTATAAATAATCTGCTGTATAACCATAGAGGCAGCCATTGAAGTTGAAATAGGGCACATGTTTCTATAGCAAATAAGAGAGTAAAGCTGTCAATCAGTGAGATAAGCGTGTTCAAATTTCATTCATGGCTCTCTATTTTGTGTTAATAAAAATTTTTATTTTGTAGGTTTTGATTGCAGAGATAGAAAACTTATATGTGAAAAAAACTGTTAATACTTTTATAGCTTATCTGGTTATATTTATGTTCCTTATGCAATAACTACATATAGGGGCACATTTACTTAGCTCGAGTGAATGAATAGAAGAAAAAATATTTTCACGAATTTCGAACGTTTTTTTTTTGGCTACTTCGACCATCGAATTGGCTACTTCGACGTTCGACTTCGAATCGAACGATTAAAACTAAAAATCATTCGACCATTCGATAGTACTGTCTCTTTAAAAAAAACTTCGACCCCCTACTTCGCCAAGTAAAACTTACCGAACATCAATGTTCGGAAGGTCCCCATAGGCTTTCTAACAAATTTCTGGTAGAAGGAAAATTGTTCAATCGATGGATTAAAATCCTTCGCATCGTTCGATTAGAAGGATTTAAAGGAAAACTATACCCCCAAAATGAACACTTAAGCAACAGATAGTTCATATCATATTAAGTGGCATATTAAAAAATCTTACCAAACTGGAATATATATTTAAGTAAATATTGCCCTTTTACATCTCTTGCCTTGAACCACCATTTCGTGACTCTATCTGTGCTGCCTCAGAGATCACCTGACCAGAAATACTTCAACTTTAACTGTAACAGTAAGAAGTGTGGAAGCAAAAGACAGAACTCTGTCTGTTAATTGGCTCATGTGACCTAACATACAGTACAGTGAATCCTACGATCCCAGGGGGCGGCCCTTATTTTTTAAAATGGCAGTTTTCTATTTATGATTACCCAATGGCACATACTACTAGAAAAGTATATTATTATGAAAATGGTTTATTTACATGAAGCAGGATTTTACATTTGAGCTGTTTTATGCAATATCTTTTTATAGAGACCTACATTGTTTGGGGGGTATAGTTTTCCTTTAATCGTACGATCGAACGATTTTTCCTTCAATCGTTTGCTCGAACAAATTGTGGTAAATCCTTCGACTTCGATATTCAAAGTCGAAGGATTTAACTTCGACAGTCGAATATCGAGGGTTAATTAACCCTCGATATTCGACCCTAAGTAAATGTGCCAATAGAGAGTGGACATTAATGTGTGGTTGGACAACATATGCAGTAGTATTAACCTTAAGCACAGTTAGAGGCAACTGCATGTTTAGGAGGCTCTAGTTTTATCCCTTATAGATGACCACAATGTTTCTTCCATTCACAGGATTTTTGAATCTTACACATTTTATGCAGCCTAAAAGCACAAGTGAACCAACAACAACTGAAAAACACAAAGGTAATTGAACTTGCATGTTAAAAGGTTTCTTGTGAGTACTTAAAAGTTAAGAGTTGAGTGTACCTGCCACAGCATCAAGCAAATATCCTAAGTTTCCTACCAACTAAAGTAAATTGTATTAAAATCTAAGGGGGAAAAATAGAATTGCACAAGGAAGAATAAAAATTATCATAGCATTTTACAATGTAATATTCTCCATCATTTTCTCCAATTAGACAAGTCAGGCTTGAAGGCAGCCTAATCGTTTGGATCATAACAACTTTTATGTTTTATTACATACACATCGCACAAGTGCAAACGATAACATTTACAATCTTTATTGCATTGTCATATTAGTTTCTAAACAGTTTTAGGGTTTGCAAAAGCTATATTAAGTTACACAAAGGAAATGTTTGTTTTCTTTTATTACATTCCCCTATAAATGGCTATTAGTGAAGGGCGAATCTCTAGCGATTTGCCGAAAAATTAGCGAAACTCCAAAAAAGAAATCATGCATCAAAAGTTTTTGCCATGAATCTAACTTTTGACACGCATCTGACATTTTTTTCGCTGCATAATACATTTGAGTGAAATTAAAATAGAGTCTATTGGTGTTTTGTTTCTGGCACATTTTTTCGGGTTTACGGTTACAATACAAAATTTTTCCGTACTTTCAAGGTTTGTTGACTGTTAAGTTAATCTGCCAACTGCCATGTTTTGCTTTGCATTGCATTGGATTTGCATTTTATTGGAGTCAATGGGAAGATCAATTTACATGCATGCCTCTTTCAGTATACTACTACACACATGCCCTATATTGTTAGAAAACCTCCTATCTGCTAGACTACAATTGTTTTTTTAAAATAAAAAAAAGGCTTGCATTTTGTCAGCTTCTTTCATTACCTCTACTCAACTATGGTATCGGATGGGAATATATATATTTATACAGTATATACAACTAGTAGTGTACGAGCACAGCTACAACTACTAAATATGAACATGTGCTATCTGATGCTTTGTAACCCACATTAAAATGAATGAACCATTTATAAATGTTTAAGGGGCAATTTTATCAAGGGTCGAATTTTGAGTTCATGGGAGTTTGTAAAAACTCCCATAAACCTCCATAAACTCCTACTTCTAAAATGACTTCTAAAATGACATTTTTTTTAAAAAAAAAAAAATCTAATTTTCAAACTCGGATGGGAATGAACCGCAAACTCAAATCGAATTCGACTGCAAACAACTCCAAATTGATACCCGGACATCCCCCATAGGCTAAAACAGCAATTCAGCAGGTTTAAGGTGGCAAATAGTCTTAAAGGGCCAGTACATGATAAATTTCAAAAATCGAATTCGAATTTTTTTAAAAACTCGAATTGAATTTGAACTATTCCCTAGCCTAATTCCATTAAAAAAACTTAAAAATTAGAATTTCGAAATTAGAATTTTTGAGGTTTTTTTAATGGAATTAGACTAGGGAATAGTTACAATTCTATTTGATTTTTTAAAAAATTAAAATTTTCACTTCTGCCCCTAAGTATATTGATTCTGAAATACTATGCACATAATGCAGTATTACATGCCTGAGACTGAGAATAGTCATGGTGTGTTAATAATCCAAACAACTTGAAGTACCATCTGAGTAGTTAAATGAAAAAAATTCCAACTATAGATGAAAATGCAAAAAACTATTTTAATATACAAAAATAGAAAACGGCACAATTGTGCTTAGTAACAACAATAAGTTAAAGTACAGGAGGAGGAGGGCTGCCCCTCATGCTGAGGATAATCTTCCTAATTTCCTGCCTCAGTCTGTTGTCCTGCTGAACCAGCATGAATAAAATATCCCCATGGTCCTGAGCTGGTTGTGGAGGTGCTGGCTGGGGGGTGCTGCAGGATCCAGGTCTTCCTGGGGAGGAGATGGTGCAGCCGGTTCTGCTGGCTCAGGAGCTTCTGCTGGCTCAGGAGTCTCTACCCCTTCTCCATGGATCCATTCAGCTGGCAAGTTAATACATCATTTTACTTTAAGTAATACTGCATTTGTACAGTACACGTTATACAGGCTGAGGTATGTGCTGTAACTACAGGACAACTACCACCTATAAGGATGGGAAGCATGGGACAGGGACAATTATAAGGATGGGAAGTATGGGACAGGGATAGGGTTGCCACTTCACCCCTTTAAAACCAAACACATATGAAATCCACAGCCTGCATGCCCAATTACTAATCAGCAATTCATTTAGATGCATGCTGCAGACTGAACTTATTTATGTGCAGCCGTGCATCGTGCATCTAAATGAATTCCAAATGTGTTCAGTTTTAAAGGGATGAGGTGGCAACTCTAGACAGGGACATCTGTAAGGATGGGAAGTATGGGAATGGGAGAGCTTTGAGCTTTTTGCAGCAGAAAATTTCTACTTGATGGCTGATTTCCTTTTTCTCATCAATAATAATATGTTCCTTATGTTAAAGAATTCACCTAAACACACCTTGGTGCAAAAAGAGCAACATAAATAGGATTTGTGGTGTTGAAAAAAAAAAGCATCTTTATTGTAATTAAGAAGATAGATTAATGTATTCTGTAACAAAATTCTACCTTCAACTTCGTCCCATATCTTTTGTACCAGGTCTGGGTGCCTTCTCTTTAGGTCAGTCCAGATGTGCTGCACAATCCTGAGCTTCATTTCAGTGCTGAATTTGTGCCTCAAGCACCTGGACACCAGGCATCCCCATAGGGATATTATCATATCCTACCAGGAGCAGGAATCTGTAGTACCTTTTTTGATGGCATCAAGCATACCTAGGCCTGCCAAAGTTTGCTGGAGACACGCCTGTTTTGACACCTGCACATTGTGACTTGTCTCTTTACACGTACCCGCATCATTTTTCAAAACTTTTTGTCCCGTTAGGTAAAACAAGCTCCGCATCAAATTTTTTGGGAAAAATTTTGCCAGTGGCACAACTCAAACCTTTGCTGCAAATCTAACAGTGGCAAATGTTTTTGCCCATCCCAAATGGCTATGCAATTCTGCTCATTTTTTTTATCTTACATTGGGATCCTATGCATTGAGTTTATATCCTCTTAATTTTAAGCACAAATTTTGACACTAAAACAAACTAAATCAACATTATTTAGCATCAAGAAAGCCAAAATGTTGACATTTCCAAACAGGGATCTTGTACTGAGAAGGAAAGAAATGGAGGTGACTACCAGGTTACTGGGTATTTCCAACTAGCAGGAGAAATTGCACATGATGAAAAAAATGCCCTTTTTTAATAACACAAAAGTTACCGGAAACATTTTCAGTCACTTCTAGCATGCCAATGCATGTTATTAATGCCATTAGTATAAGATTTGTTTGGGCAACCAGATGCAAATCACTAGTAGCATCTTAGAGCGAATACATCCAGGCTGGTGGCATTTCCACTGGTCCATTCCACTATTCATCAGAGCAGCCATGTGAAGATACTCCTGGCAAATACTCACAAGTGCAAGGAGTATGTATGGGTTCAAATACCTCTTATGAATGGTCTCATGTACACTGATGCCCAGTCTTGTGATGAAGCTTAAAATTTCAAGGAGTGAGAACCACCTCTTGTTCAGGAATAAAGATTGTATGGGTATGAAATGGGGGTGATAGAAAGCTGGGTGATTCATCTGTCCAACTGTTTTCTCTACATGATAAAAAAATCTTACTGCTCTCCTTAGTGAGAACCTGTTGCATTTCAGAGCACTTTAGCATTCTATCACTTTACATCTTTATGCCTTGTCTCTTTGTAAACAAAGGACAAAGCACTGCAAGTGATTACAATGCACCAAGCATTTCAGTCATACTAAGAGAAAAAATATTTTATTTATTTATTTAAGTAAAAAGGGTGCCTGTTGTTGTTATTACTTCCATAAGGGGCAATGCGTGCCTATTTCTAGTAATTTTTTGCCAGAAACTGTTGCAATAAGTGGCTGATGTGGTTTTATGCTAAGACTTTGCTTTGCCTATGTGTCAATCTGTAAGCCACATGCAGGGAACATCCTTGTCAAATCTTTCCAAACAATTGCGGTTTAGATCCCCTGGCAGATTTTATATTGGTCTTCTCCAGAAATCAGTAGGCTTTTTCAGTTCTCCAAGCAGCCCTTTCCATGGAAAACATTTTTTCACTATGTCTTTCCAGCACTGACAGACGATGGGCTTCAGCAATCCTGCCTATGTGTTACTAATTCTGAATCTGGAAAAAAAGTCATATGCATCTCCTTGGTGTGCTTTTGCCATTAATACAGAAATCCAAACTGTTTTAGCTTTTACTTAATCAATTCCAAAAAAAGCAAAATATAACATATTTTACATAATGTCTTTAAGGCAGATATCCTATATAATAAAGTGCAAGTGTCTCTGCGTCCAGTCCCAGTCCCTGTGTCCGTGGAAATGCGCTACTGCGCATGTGCCCCATGGACCGTCGTTATATATGTACTGCTCTGGGAAGCGAAGACGAGGCGCTGTTATATTAACGCAGTCGGGCTGACCGGACACAGGCCAGCGATCCCCTTGGATAACGACACAGGCCCAGCATGTAAAATGACGGCAGCGGAAAGGACGACACAGGCCCAGCACAATATTAGTTTTATTTAAAATGGCGGTCCTACAGCGAAGCGGTAAAGTAAACAGACAACCACGGGTGAGAGGTGGAGTTGTGCCCGTGAAGGAAGGGGCAGGGACACTGGGGAGAAGGACAAGAGGCGGGAACAGTAACAGTCAGCGGTGGCCCGCTAGAGAGAGCAGAGGATAGCGCGGCTGTCCTACAGCGAAGCGGTAAAGCAAACAGACAACCACGGGTGAGAGGTGGAGTTGTGCCCGTGAAGGAAGGGGCAGGGACACTGGGGAGAAGGACAAGAGGCGGGAACAGTGACAGTCAGTGGTGGCCCGCGAGAGAGAGCAGAGGATAGCGCTATCTTCCAGCTGCGGCTTGAACTACAATTCCCAGGATCCCTTAGCGCAGGCAAGGCATTAGAGAGGCGATGGGATTGGCCGAGCCGGGAACTAGGTTCACTGTGGTGTGGCAGTGGTTTTCTAAGAGGTGTCTGAAGTTAGGGAAGTCACTGAGCGCGCTTTTGTGTTAATGAAGACAATGTTATTTTTGATGATAGCGTTACACTAGATGATTTGTTTGCCTTTCCCATTACAATCCTATACAGTACAACTTTACCCCTGCAGACGTACACTACACACCCGCCTTTTAAAGGACCACCTACACGAAATAATGTGGAATACTGCGCTACTGCGCATGTGCCCCACAGACCTCTAGCGCCCGTTAATTTAACGGGCTTAATGTCTAGTATACTGTATATTTCCCTAATATTGCCCCAATGAAACAGGAAAGCCCCATATTTTACATCCTTTCTGTAAGGCAGATTTATACTGTATATTTCCCTAATATTGCCCCAATCATAGAGGAAAGCCCCATATTTTACATTCTTTCTGTAAGGCATATATATACTGTATATTTCCCTAATATTCCCCAATGAAAGAGGAAAGCCCCAGCTATATAATCTTTTTAATACACACATGAACATTCAATACATAGTATGCCCTAGTAAGAATCAAATCCAAGACAGTGCTGTGACACTTTCTGGTGCCACTTTCTGGTGCCAAGTTCTGTCCATAACTGTGTGATTATGTAAGATTACTAAATGAGTATAGTTGGATTGGTGAAGGCTTCCAGCAGACTATATCAAAAGCTTCATTCAAACCAAAATCAACATGCCTGTACTTACATGGGTTAAATAAAATAATGGACAAAAATTTACATTTCAGAGTGACTAAATATTAACTATTCAATAAAAAAAATTTTGATACAATTTTATAAACACAAGTAGAGAATGCAAGCATAAAATACACACTGCATTTAAGGTGATCACCAATTAATATGCCAAAAAAATAAAGAAACAGGTGCAAACAGTAAAGATACATTTTAGAGGCTGGTTTCATTATAGGATAGTTATAAAAATCATAAGACAGTACCACAGAGCTGAATCTACTCCCCCTACCCCCACAACCTAGGGCCAATAAAAACTGAATGTTGTGAGCAATAGAAAACTAAATGAATGGCAGGACTACAAATAAAATAATGACTGTAAATACCTTATAGCTAACCAGGTGAACTATGGTGTAAACACAGCTTTCTAAAGTGGATTATATTGGTTCATATAATGCCCATAGACTCTAATGTATTGTGTAAACTACCTGTGTTGGAGGGGGGGGTTCAAGTGCTCCCTGGATACCTCCTTCTTTTGGAGGGGTTTATGAGACTCTCTGGACACCTCCTTGTTTGATGGGGGTGTAGTGCTCCCCGAAGGTCTTAGTGAGAAGCCTGAATATTCCATAGTTTTGAAGCCACCCTAAATGACGAGAACCCCAAAGAGAGAATGAGTGCATGTGTTCCTATAATCTTTATGTCGGGAAGATTTTGTCAAAATAAACCTGTGTTTTTGCCTGAAGATGTGGTTTCCCTGACTTCATGCTTCTGATCCTACTCTTACCTGCCTACCTTAGCTAATTTTCCCCAAAAACTACATGTACAGACAGCCAGCTTGTCACAATCATTACACTTTACCTATAAAAGAAGAAGTTATCAAGGATAAACAATTTTTATCTAACATGCATTACATGTGCCGTGTTATATGCCATGACAGTTGCAGAACTGAGATTGGGTAATTTCTTTTATATTTGCATATTACATACATCCTTGTGCTCCTCAAAAATGTTTTAATAAAAGGCATGAACATACAGTATTTAAAAGTAAACCTTTTATTATAATGTGTTAAGCCTATATCAGGATGTTTGCCCTAAAACTTTAGGTGCTTTTCTATAATGTACATATAACCCTAATTTGGTTACTGTCTCTTTAAATAGCAATTAAACCTTGGCAATCCAGGGCCCCCAGAGTCCCCTTTGCTGGTACTGGGAACTGGGATTTACAGCACAGTGACTCCATCTAGGGAACACTGAGGAGCACACCTCAGGGGATTTCCACTAGGAAAAATAAAACACACGCAGTTTGCAATAAAACAAATATAAACTTTATGTAAAACTGTACTTAGTAACTGTAAATGCAAATCACACAATATCATTTTACTCTGGGGAACCTGTGTGGATTATCAACCCCTGGCACAGTCTCCCAATGCCACAGTCTCACACTCCACACTGGGTGGATAAATGTAGAATAAATATGGTCAGTTCAATTTCCCTTCCCCAAGAGCTGTTTTGTCCCCAGGTAGCGCTACCTGCCCCAAGGTGCCTTTCCCTTTGAAAGTTGTAGATGCTCCCATGTGGCAGGTACATGAGCAAGACCTGTCCTCATCCTGGGGAAACAGTGGCCAAAGTATCCATAGGTAGGAGATAGAAACTGGCTCTCCCTGATGCTCAAATACTTCCTCAAAGCAGAGCAAAACAAAGCCTTTTCTTTTCCTTCCTGGAAAATCCTCTCAAGCAGCACTGTCACACTCCACAGTTCTGGATCTCTCTGGCTGCTTCAGCAGGGATCCCTTTATAAGCACTGTTGGAAACCATGTACATTTGGCTCCAAAGTAAGGCATTCCTCCTTTGCCAAGGATGCACTGGGGTCCCCAGTCAATCTGATGGCTCTCCAGCCTGTAACTGGGCTGGATGTTGCCACAGACAGAAAAACAGGGGAAAGATTTGTCTGATCCCCTACAAACAAAATGTTTAACTATTTTTGAAATACCCTGGTAAAAATGTTCTTTAATAATTAATTGTTATAATAATACAGCATAGCGCTACTATATTACTGTTATTAGGTTGCCGAACCAGTGGGCTTGTACAGTATTCTTTTTTAGACCTTAGTTCTTCTTTAACATATGTACTTCAGATTCAGCTGGAATGAGAACAGGTGTATTGACAATATACTGTAAATTAATCATGTTGAATTACTGAGACCATGACAGCTAGTACTGAGAGAAAGCAACTGTTTACTTTACACTCATAAAGATGAGGATAATTTGGGGCTGGATGACATCCATTATGGCAGCAATTCAGAATCTGCTTTAATATTTTTTCAGTTTTTACACAGCTGTGACAGTTCTGGCAAATCCTTAGGTACTTTCTTCTATCTTTGGCCATACCTCCTTTTAATAAAAGCTCCCAGAGAGCCAATTTTGGTCAGATGTGTTTAAATCATTACTTCAGAATAACTTCATTGGTGATAAAATATTTGCTCTACAATCCATAAAGCTTTGGAAAGTAGAAAATCAAGCGATTTGAGAAAATAGCCTGAAAAAATTGTACGATTCGAGTTTTTGCTCGATTTTATCAAATTGGGCATGGGAGTTTGATCAGGGTTTTTTGTATTAATATTATGAAATAAATTTGGATTTTAGTAAATAAGCCCCAATGTATATTATTTTTTTGTTGTTTTATATCAATAAGAACATTGATACTACATTATGCTTTCAAATTTTAGTTTATCTTCATTGTCTGGTGACCAGTTTTTGCACTGGTACACATGGCAATTAATAAAAGTCTTTGTGATAAGTATGAGTATAGCACAGCAGAGTGATTACACCCTAATAAGAAGCATATTAAGGGACAATAATTATCACTGATTTGCATATATTTTCTTTGTCACTTTTGAGGCAGAGAAATTGCTTGACAACCTGCTAAGGGATTATGAAACAAAAAAAAAATTTAACCCAATACGTTCCCAAAATTGGCCCAGCATAATAAATTCACCCCTAGACATCTAAAACTGATATTTTTTGTACACATCACTTCCTGTGCCAGCCCAGAGGTTCAGCAAACCTCTAATGGTTACAATCAATGGCATCACCATTGTCTAGCTTGATCTTTTGATTTTGTTAGGCCATCTTTTGAGTGTCAGTGACACTGCATATGCTCAGTGTGACAAGGGGTGCCGATGGGAAGCAAAGCTTTGAGCCTTAGCGTTAGGATTGTCCAAAATCACTAAAACATTAATATAAAGTTATAGAAGCCATTACACAGGCCCGGATTTGTGGAGAGGCCACCAAGGCCCAGGCTAAGGGCGGCAGGATTTTAGAGGGGCGGCATGATGCCCAATCAAACCCACTTTGGTTCAGAAACCCTGCTGATGAGCAGGAGATACAAACATTTTTTAAATTTCCAATGCGCCAATCCCCCATTGTTCTGGTCCTGATTATGAAAATGTGAGTGAATAAAAGGGAGGGGATGGGGGCAACGAACAACAGCAGGCCTAGGGGTGCCTGCTATGTAAATCTGGCCCTGCCATTACAGCATGTCAATAGCTCAGGAAAGTCAGCAAAAACCTCTGATATCTATTTAAAGTGTAGGCTGTATTATGTTTATAACATTTGTGATAGTTTTGGAAAAAGCAGTAATGTATAGGGTACTGGAAATTATTGTGCCCCATACTGTTCTTATCCAGACCAAGGAAGAATCCTTCATGGATCTTTGTAACTGTAAACAAAGGTTTGAGATTCAATGCATTACATGATTAATAAGGTTATGCATCCAGCCAAGTTGTTTTAAAAAAATATTGCCCTCCATTTACAAAAGCAATACAATTTCAACTAATCAGAGCATTTAGTAGTAGCATTTGTTTTACAAAAATTAAGGCATTTGGTCAGTAGTCTCCTGCAGACTCATGTGGCATTAAATTATTTCTTATAATTCATTAACATTATTATATCACAATTAAAATAATCATATTATCTATAGTATCACATTTGTTGAACATTAATTATTCTACTAATTTGCAATCATTTTTACCTCTCCGTTCATCAATATAATAACCTGTTATTTCCATTAGGGATTAAAAACAAGAAAGCAATGCCAATAATATATAGCTACATTTGTAACACCAGCTGATTGAGCCAAAATGACAAAATAACTTCAGCCTTTATCCCTTTTCTTAAGTATTATAAACCCTGCATAAAATACACTTGTTTAGGAGAGCAGACCATTCCGATTTCAACTTGTTTAAATTGCAAGCTTGGCTGATTAAACCTATTGCTATTCTGGGGAAAAAATAAACTGGTGCTGGTATCGGTGCAGTAGGCTTGCAAATTCTCAACAGTCTACTGTATATATTATATATATATATTATCTACAATAAATGGGCTTGTAAATTGTGTTAAATGTACACAGATTAGTCCATTGATTCAAAGGCAGAAATGCTGGTACTGGTTTTATGATGACAGAACTTGAGGTACGAACTATAATTAGAGACAACAGTGAATATTTTGTCACTTATTTTTGCATGTTGTTATTTTATATTTGAGAGGAACAAGTGTATAGTAAATCAACGGAAAATATGCTAAGAGAGAAAAAATAGATTTTCTGGGATGTACTGTATTATGTGACAAAACTGCGACAATTCCAAATACAAAAATACTTCAGTTAAAAATCAAATCAAAATTGAAATCGTGTAGAAGTCAATGGTAGATGTCCCTTACTACAACATCTTTCTTTGTTTCGTGGTTTTAAAGGTTTTCTGGTATTTATGTTTTTTCAGTTTGGATTTTGTAATAAATTTCATGACATTCGTGATTTTAGAAAAAGTGAGTTTAGTCGTGATTTCAAAAACCTCTAAAACAACTGAAATTGAAAATGTTGATAAATAGGCCTCCACATCTCCCATTTTTCTGAGATTTAATGCAATTGCAAACAAATATCAACTTTAAATAGTCCTGAATAACACCACAGAATGAACAGGCTGCTTTTCTCACCAAATTATTGTCAAAGTTGTGCTTGCCAACAGCCTCTTTAGAATGTGTTGTTCCTGAATTCACATTTCCTAGAACAAAATGCACTGATTTAAAGCTTATATCAGGCAAAGTAAAATGTTCTTGGTACATCCTTATAAAGGGTTTTCATGTGTTTTTAATTTAAAATTTGTTTTTGTTTTTTTAAATTACAGATTTTGTGCTAATGGTTCATATACACTCCTTTATTTGAAAAGTGAATAAGTTTACTCCAAACAAAAAAACCTTTGTTCATAATGTAATAAAACATGTGATGGGTATGTAGTATGGAGAATATGTCTTTATTTCCTGGTATTTATATAACACCAACACATTTTCACAGTGCTTATACATCATTCATATTCATTCCTGCCCTGGAACTTAAAATCTAAGGTCCCTAGTACATTTACACACAGTCTATTTAATCAGGACTCAACCTGCCTGTATGTTTCTGGAGTTTAACATACAATCTCCTTGCAGATTGCATCCTAGCTAAAATCAAACTTAGGAGCCAAGCACTTCAGGGCTGCAATGCTATCCACTAAGTCACCATGCTGTTAGAAATACACTTATAGGAAAAAAAGTGTGTAATATTCTCATTATCAGAACCTTGCTCAGTGATGGGTACACTCGGTTGCACAGGTTAAACCTGTGGTCTCCGGTGTTCACCAAACCCTTTTGGGGCCCCGGGCTTTCTGCTGCAGAAAACCAACAAGGAAGTGCAGGTTTGAGAAATAAGTCAGTAAACAAAGTACCGGCAAGGATTTAGAAGAAGACGTAGTCAGACAGGCGAAGATCAAGGGCTGGTGGCAGGAATCATAAACGAGGGTCAGGCAGGAGTCAAAAAAACAGATAATCACAGCAATACACTTGAGCAGGAACAGTAAACTGAAGCCTAGTTTGGGCATTCACAAAATGGTGGACTGGACCTTTAAAGCTGTTTTGGCACCAAATTCGAATCCTGGCGCCTATTTGTGATGTCATGGCGCTCTGCACCGTGATGCTCGCGTCATGACACTCAGTGTCAAAGCTCACGCAACTACAGGAAGTGCGCGCCTGCGCACCAATTTCTTAGATGAGAAGTGCCGGGAGGTGAGATTGCCAGCATCTCCCGGGATGTCTTACAAGGGGGTCATTAGGAAGCTTTTGCTGAGGAGTAGACTTATAGTTTCCTGGTGTTGACTAGTTCTACAAGAGATGTAGGGCTAATCTCTGACACCCACTACTACTCAGTGTTCACAAAATAGAGTGGATTCGACCAGACTGTTCAATCACTATGCTTCCGTCCAATGAAGCCAATATCAAATAGAACAAGAAGTGATGAATTTCAGTCCAACGCAGTGGGTTGCTGCAAAATCAGTGCTTTTATTCAACACAACATGTTTCGAGCTAGGCTCTTTATCTTTATCAACCCACTGCGTTGGACTGAAATTCATCACTTCTTGTTCTACTACCCAGTGTTGGACTGGCCCACCGGGATACCAGGAAAACTCCCGGTGGGCCCAGGTGTCAGAGGGCCCTCATACTGCTAAACTTTTGGTGTATTTCATGCCCATTCCATATTTCTATGAGAACAAAGAGGCTAAATAGATGGAATAATTGATTATAGTATAAAGAAAACAAACTAGGATAATAGAGGTTGATTGAGGAGAAGAAGAATATTAGTACTGAGAGTGGGACCCTGGTCTAAGGTTTTCTGGTGGGCCCCTGGTCTAAGGTTTTTGGGTGGGCCCCTGGTGTCCCAGTCCGACACTGCTACTACTAGCAAAGAGAATACTGTGGCTTCTTCATGCACTGAAAGGGCTGAAGCCCAAAACATGAAAGGGTACATGTACATCCGCAAGTGCAGTTGCAGTCCACACAAAATTTTTATGGTCAAAACTGTAAAATTCAACTAGGTTATTTAAAAAATTCTAATTCGATTTTCAGGATTTATCATACTCTGGCCCTTTAAAAATTTGAATTTGACTATTCGCCACCTAAAACCTGTCAACGTGAAAGGTCCAGGGATCAATTTGGTGATGTCTGCAGAATTCCTTTTTCAGAGAAAAAACTTGAATCTAGTTTAATCAAATTCAAATTGAATTCAATCCAAATTTTTAGGTTGTTTAAATTCATCCGAGTTGGAAAAATTAGATTTTTTTAATACATTTAATACATTAATCGAATTTCGAATTAATAGGAGTTAATTGGAGTTTTAAAAATCTCACATGAATTCCAAATTCGACCTTTGATAAATGTACATCACAGTGAACACCAGAAATTATGCCAGCCAGACTTCTGTTCAATTTGAAATCTGTCTCCACTTTCTTGTATGACTTTTGTACAGGGCCACTGTGGAGTTTACTACTAAAAAGTTGCTGAACTACAATATTTGTTATAGTACTAATTATGCGGTTTTAATAAAGCTTTTGATTCAGTATCACAAAGGCTCTTATGTAAATTCAGACAGTTACTAGTCCGTGCAAATTATGGCAAAGGATGGCTATCCAGATGTTATTGGACTAAAAATGTATGACTTATAAAAAAGGCTTATAAAATATATTTTAAATTTCTGAAACAATTTAAGATAGCTTCTATATTTCTTGACAAAAAATCAGAGCATCACATTGTTTCAGTTAGCTATTAGGGACTGAAAGCACATTGTTACTTGATAAAAGCTCTCTTTCACTGTAACTGATATGTCAATAGACTGTGTTTTGACATTTTTACTGGGATTAAATATATATGTAAAGTCTTTGCCAATTTGGAGACAAAACAGTTCCCATGTGGCAGTTTTTTCTCCTCTATTGCCTAGCTGTTGTTTGAGTTCATCCTGCTCCCAAGTTTTTTTGTAAAACAAAAAATATTTTATGTATTGTGTTAAAATAATAACCATGTTTATATTTAAATATTTCAACCTTTTATTTTTCCATAGCAACACAAGTTCCTACAACACCCAAAACCACCAAAAAACCTGACACAGAAGTCTACAAACCAGGTAATGTGATTTCAGAGATTATGGCAAATTTCTGATTGTATATTTGCTATAAAATACTGCATTCTAAATGATTCATACAGTTGCATTTTTCTAGGTATGTTCAAATTACATTAAAGCAAATTGGAACTTTTTTGCCATAAAACTGTACTTACTTATTTTAATTCTAGGGAAAATAAAAGCCTCTCATGCCATAGTTATAATGCTATGGATAGTCAGAGGAAACAGTCCATATAACAAGCATGGTTGTTATAATTCAAGTTCACAAAATCAATGAATAATGTGCATATTTCTTTCAGGAAATGAAAACATATATTTTTTTAGTTGAGCATGTTTCTAATTGTATTACTACCTACGTTTTTTGAATTTTTTTGTAGCAGTGACAAGTCAACCAATTGTGGAATATGTAACTACAGATTCGCCAAATGGTGTTCTAGAATGGGTCAGAGGAACAATGGGTAACATGTCATCCATGCCACTTTTCAAAGCTTTACAAAGCGTGGTTCATTACGTCATGTAGTTTCTCTTTCTAGGAAGTCATCGCTGAACTATTTCATTACAAGGCTCATTTCTTTACATTCCCCAGCAAAACCCTTTCATCATCTTTTATTGTAACTCTTTTATTTATTGTTCTTCATTCTCCTTAGCTATTGAACTCAGCAACAATAAGTTCTGCGTGTAGAAACTGCATTTTCTTGCTGTTTCATAATTTCTTTTAGCTTCTCCTGGTGCCAGACCATATACATTCAACTCTGGTTGCTTTGCTAGCACTCATAAATTATTAATGTTTTGTCTTTCTTCCAGAATCACTAGAGTCTCAGTCTGTTTATCCCTCCTCTAAAACAGTTGCATATGTTAACCAAGGAGAGCCTCAGAATAACCCTGGTAAATACTGGTACACTAATCCAGGTTATAAACTAAATATACTTAAAATATGCACACTTTAAATGTACTATATCTTGTTCAGTGTAAGCAGCTCTAATGTAAAACCATTTATTGTTAGACATGTCTAGAGATTCAAACCAAAGCGATAAAAAAAATGTGTTATTCTTTATGAAAACAGAGATTACTTTGTCTTGGTCTTGCACTTTTTAAAATCATATTTTTTACATATTTTTATTGTCAGTCCAGATTCAGTTGTTCACAGGTGCAGTCCCTAGTCTGGTTTAGAAATAGTCTTGTCGTGTTAGCCCTTCTATGGAGGAAGTTTTAATATTTAGCAGAATAAGGGAATCTCTAAAGCATATTAACTTTTTACAAGGTCTATAACAGATAGTAAATGAAATAAAAAATTCTATATTCTTTAATAAAAGTTAGCTTTGACAATGAAAATCATTACAGTATAATATTCGAGTTAGATAGAATATTTTTATTTTTAGAACTTTTATTAACTTCATGGAGACCAATGAAGTATGCGGAAAAAAAAGAAATAAGGCAGGCAAACATTCTGAATGAAAGGAGCAAAGAAATTACAGTTTTTTTTGTATAAGAATTGTAGAAAAACATAAGCAGAGAGGTGTGAAACCTGTGGTGTAGGGATTAAGCATGTTGGTTGATTGACTGACTTTTGGAACCATTTATTTTCTTGTTTGTACTCTAATGACAAACCAGTTAATGAAGGCTTATGTTTTAATAGACTCATTCTAAAGAATGTACAGTACGTATAGATGAATGAATTACTCAGGAGACTCCTTCATTTGAGAGTAAAAAATATATTCAATCTATGGTAGGGGCAGGATTTTAACTTTGTAGTTGCCTGAACACTTTGAAACTGTTAAGGGGTTATTTATCAAAGGTCGAGTTTGTGAGTTTTTTTCATGCCTTAAATAAACTCACAACTGGAATGTTTGCTCATTTATTAAAAAACGTGAATGTAAAAAACTCTAATCAGTGCAACTGGGGGGGGAAACTTGAATACCTCGAATTGATCGAGTTATCGAAAAAACTCAAAACTCTTAAATTGATTGAGTTTTAAAGCAAAAACCACAGAAACACAGAAAAAACATGCAGCACATGAATAAGCCAACTTGAACAACTTGAAGTTGTAAACACTGCTAAAATAGTACAAGACAATATATGCAGTGCATAGTCTTAGGCTAATTAAAGCTCAAATGAAGTTAGAAATTGATACTTGTAATTAGCTTAAAAATAGATTTACTTCTTTCTTCCCTAAGAAAAAGAATGCAGGCGAAGAAACCTGTGTGGTTTGCCAAATTGGATATAATGTAGCAGGTTAAATGTAGTAAAATATTAATCTACATGTTTGACATTTGACCTAGCATGTTAGAACTAATGACTGGCTCATTTAAAAACATTTTCTAGTCCATGACTATTAAAATGCTCATGCTTTAAAGCAAATGTGCCAGCGCAAGTCTTCTAAGTACTTTCCTGCATATTGCAGCATTGCCATGTGGTTCTTCACTTAAATCTCCTCTACTTTACGTGTAAAGGAATGGTTCATATCAGTAACAGCCCTACAGTAAATAGACACACCTTGTCATGCCTTTCTTTATTATTTAGGTAGCATTTAATTAACTATGGAAAGATCTTCTTCAAGGTTTCCTCCACTTGCAACCTGACTATTGTATGTTGCAACTATGTCCATGGTAGCAGGAAGATAAAGCATGCTTGGGCTTCTGGCACTGTGCCCACCCCTTCTTTACATGCACCTTTTATATATAGATAGTGTGTCATAGATTGTGTAGTTTGCAAAACTTCCTAAACAAGATTTTTTAACCACATTCTTAAACAAACAAAATATATCAGAGTGTTCCAGCAATTTAAAGCTTTTAAAATATGGAAACATATTTGTTTGATTTACTTTAGTTCTAACTAAAACTTTGCAAGTCAGGATTTCCAACAACAGATTAAGCTTGAATTGTCGGTAAAAATGTATATAGAGCTTATAGCCTTCCTTATCTATTTTATTTTGGGGCAGATAAATAATCATGAATTAGAAAATAACAGAGCAACTGCCTAGCATCTCCCATCTATTTCAACAAAAATATATTTAATCTCCTAAGAAAAACATAAATAAATATTCAATTATGATGGTATTATTTGTTTACCTTTTCTGCAAAATATGAAAGTAGAATATACAATATTGGGTCTCATGTATGGCTTTCATGCAGCTTGGTCAGGTCAGATTTAGCACAAAGCAATCCATACTCATGAAGACAGCTGAGTACTCAGAAAGTACTCATGAGAAGTCATTCACCTAATGGTGGCTATACACACACAAATAAAACATTTTTGTGCATGTATGGTGGCCCTCTATATTTGTATATATGTACATTGGATATCAGTCAAAATAGAGACTGAGCAGGTCTGAAGATGTATCTGCAGATCCACCGTGTTGGAAAGGTGCATCTGCAGATAAGGAAGCGAAGAGGAGCCACAGCTCCTCTTTACGTGCTGCTATTCCGTATGCCTTGAATGAACATTCAAAAAAAAGAAAGGTAGTTAAATAGCCTGTGGCTTGTCATATGATCTCCAGCTACACTGACCAAAAGCTTCATATGCGTGCTTCTGTAGCACATATTACTTTATTCGCTAATATAATCAGAGTTAATACAGAGGCATTGAATTTGAATTTTTTAGACAGCGTCTGCTATAATTGCTACTTGAAAATAAGCAAGAAAGCAATGCATTTAAGTAAAAATAACGAACATTTGTGCATAAGTATCAGTAGTCAGTTACTTGAAGGCTGATAATTCACCATTTTTTGAAATAAATTAAAAAAGAAAGGAACTGTGATTATTTGTATTTATCCCAACAGCTATTCAACACATGTCAACAGCGTCCTTTCAACCAAAAAATACACATATTGAGAGGTCTATACCTACCCCAGCTACAGTAGGTAATGATTAAAGTCTCTTACCACTGGCTTTTCAAGTCAAGAACAAAGCATGGTCCATCTTTGCTCAATGTTTGTTCTATTTGTTTTATTAATTTCCGTCATTCATTTCCTACCAAGCTGTCCTTTGCCCACAGCATTCTAAAAATAGATATTTCTTCCATAGCACCTGATTGCAATATGTTTGTATATATATTCAAGTAGCCCCAAAATGTACTTTGCTATGGTGATAATTTGCAACATCTCGATCATGAGCAAATGTGTGTTTGTTTTTAAATGTTATATACTGATTTTGGGGAAAAGGTTAAGTCACTACCATTAGTTTGTAATATATATATAATCTGGTCAAACATTTGAATAATAATATGCATCTTTTAGGGATGCCTTTGGTTTCAAGAATGTCTTCTGCTCCAGATGTCACATCCCCCAAAGCACAACCAGGTTCCACCCAGGGTAAATCTTGAGCATGCTGATAGACCTGTAGAAAGCTTCTGTCCATCTAAAAATATTACACTCCTGTGGCTTTTACTGAGCTGATGCCATCCTTTAGTCATTGTTATATTACAGTTTTTGCAAGTTAACTTTCATGCACATTCATGAATAGTGATGGGCGAATTTATACGCCAGGCACGAAGTTGCGCGATTTGCCGCCAGCGAATAAATTTGCGAAATGCCCGCGAAAATTTGCGAGAAAAATTCGCCGGCGTCAAAAAAAAAATTCCGAAAAATGGACGCCGGCATCAAAAACGGGCGCCGGCATCGAAAAACGAGCGCCGGTGTCAAAAACGGGCGCCGGTGTCAAAAACGGGTGCCGTTTCGCAAATTTTTCGTTGTTTCGGCGAAGCGAAACGGCACAAATTCGCCCATCACTATTCATGAAGCATTACATTCTTTACCTGAATATTTCATAATTTACAGTATATGTCTTTCATGTGCTGTGCTTAGAGTGACCTTTGATTTTACCCTTGCCTCATATTTCTGGTCTTTGACTGCCAAATGCATCACTGTGCTTATAAGCTCTATAGTTAGTATGGGTATGGGTATATAGAATTTAATTAAAAGTAGAGAGGGGTGTATGTATGGATGCTGGGTTTTCATTTGGAGGGGTTGAACTTGATGGACTTTGTCTTTTTTCAACCCAATTTAAATATGTAACTATGTAACTATGTAACTGATACGCAGATGATAACTAAGGATTTTTCATTATTTAATAGAAAAAGAAAATGACATTTTTACACAAGATCCTACTAAAAAGACAGAGACTGCTAACGGTATATTTCATTGCTGTACTTTAATATGCAATAATTTTAATTAACATGTCCTTTAAAAGGTGAAATCTTAAGGCCCCCATACACGGGGCAATAAAAGCTGCCGACAGACCAAGTCGGCAGCTCATCGGTCCGTGTGTGGCGCCATCTGATGAGTGTCCCCGATCGATATCTGACAGAAAGTCGGCCAGATGTTGATAGGGCAGGGTAAAAAATCCCGTCAGATTGCGGCATAAATTGGGAGAAATTATTTAATTTCAACGTACCCATGGAACAGGCTGGCATCACCTATAATCAATTCATGCACTGGCTTCTCTTACATTCTGAATTTTTGAAACATATGTCAAGCACTATTTCCATTCTAAATTCATATAAGACTAATGACATTAGGGGGCAGATATATCAAGGGTCGAATTTCAAGTTCATGGGAGTTTTAAATTTTAAACTCCCATAAACTCCCATGAACTCGAAATTCAACCAATTGCAATTTACTATAAAATTGAATTTTTCAAACTCAGGTGAATAGGATTGACCCGCAAATTCAAATCGAATTTGGTTGTTTAGAGTTTTTTCTCCAAAAAAACTGGAATGTCAGGAAGGCTGCAAACAACTCCAAATTGATCCCAGGATGTCTTCCATAGGCTAAAACAGTGATTTGTCCGGTTTAAGAGGGCGAATAGTCAAATTTGAATTCTTAAAGGGCCAGTGTATGATACATTTCAAAAATCGAATTTGAATCTTTAAAAAAAACTTGAATCGAATTTGAATAATATCCTAGTCAAATTTGACAGTTTTGGCCATAAAAAAAAAACTCAAAAAATCGAAATTCAACAATTCAAATTATAAATAGATAAAAATACATGTTTTGATGAGTAATTGGAAAAGACAATACAAATAAAAATAAAAAAAATACCCAAGGGGTCAAAATTAGTTGGCCTCAAAAACTATTTTAGAAATTATGAACAGCTTACACTACTTCCATGTTTGTTGGGCCCCTAGTAATGAAAATCGGTTTTCTTTCAATGTTGCTGTTTCATTACTTCAAAATAGATAGCAGATTTTTAGCTCACCTTGTCTTTTTTTAATTTTGCTTTTCTACTAGCCAATGGAAATATTAGAATATATAATTTACTTGCTACAATGAATTTTCTAGCTCTGTGAAGGACTCTGGCTAACATACTACTTTTAATATTGCTTAAACATGAATCATTCTTAGACTGATTGGCTGAGGACAGTATCATCTCTAACAGTCTTCTTTAAATACAATAATATTTTAAAATAATCCTACTTGACACATTTGTGAGGCATGGGCAATCTAGTTGGTAGAATATTCTATGCATTTCCTCACACTCACAAAAGGGCTCTGTTTAGCACACAAAGATGATATAGTATAGGCAGAATTAACTGTTTATGGCCTTTAACTTCTATATGGTATTTTTGCAAAACACCCATGCTTAAATTTAGTGCACTGTGTATACATATACAGTATTTGCAAATATTCACAAGGTTTTCAGGAAAGTACATCTCTATCTTCTTATTCAGTGATGGATATTTCACCAGAGATTTATCCAATACCAACTGATGTTCCAGAAGTGAGCTCTAACATACCTCTTCAACACCATAGGACAACAGTGGGTAAAGGCTTTTATTTTTATTTGTAAAGGATATGTAGCATTTCATGTCATGTCATGTCATGCAGGTTTTAGAGGTTGGGAGTGGAGGTTATAAGCAAAAAACAAAGCAATGATTAATTAGTGTTAAAACATTTGTGTTTTCATAAAAACATTATTGCATGATGGGCTTAGTTGTGTTTTAAACGTGACCTGTCACCCAGTCATAAAGAGTTGTATAATGAAAGCCCTCTTCTAATTAAACATTAAACCCAAATTCAGTTTTTATTAAAACTCCCTACCCGTTTCAGCTGTCAATCATATTTATCCTGCTCTCACCTCCATGACTCAGGCATAGCAGGACAGGCAGTTACTTTCACTTTTCATTCTGCACTTCCTAGATGTCACTGTGCTCCACTCATTACATCCTCCCTCATCACAATCTAATTGTGTACTCAGTGCATGGGTATGTTCATCAAGTCCCCTATTCTGGAACCTAAATAAGATGTTGGGATGATGCAAAGCTTGCCTTAAAACCAGTGTTCACAAAATGACTGCTGCTGATTTTGCTGTGATTGTGTAATTCCACACTGACAGAAACACGATTTAACCATTTTTAAAAAAAAATAGAATAGAAATTAAGTGTTCTATTATACATGATGTTCTGACCACCAACTCTTCAAGCCTTATGAAAGGACTACATAACGAACATCATGAAAAAATAAAGGCGGTTTTATATGATGTAGTAGTTTAAGATAGAACTCCACCCAAATAATAAAAAAGCCAACTTGTTAGAAAATGTACTTGTAAATAACTTTTCAGCAAATGTATTTTCAAACAAAATCATTCAGTGAATTGATATTCCCTCTACTGCTTGTCCTGACCACATCTACTGCTTAAAGAGATCCTGTCATCGGAAAACATGTTTTTTTTCAAAACACATCAGTTAATAGTGCTACTCCAGCAGAATTCTGCACTGAAATCCATTTCTCAAAAGAGCAAACAGATTTTTTTATATTCAATTTTGAAATCTGACATGGGGCTAGACATTTTTCAATTTCCCAGCTGCCCCTGGTCATGTGACTTCTGGCTGCACTTTAGGAGAGAAATGCTTTTTGGCAGGCTGCTGTTTTTCCTTCTCAATGTAACTGAATGTGTCTCAGTGAGACATGGGTTTTTACTATTGAGTGTTGTTCTTAGATCTACCAGGCAGCTGTTACCTTGTGTTAGGGAGCTGCTATCTGGTTACCTTCCCATTGTTCTTTTGTTTGGCTGCTGGGGGGGAAAGGGAGGGGGGTGATATCACTCCAACTTGCAGTACAGCAGTAAAGAGTGATTGAAGTTTATCAGAGCACAAGTCACATGACTTGGGGCAGCTGGGAAATTGACAATATGTCTAGCCCCATGTCAGATTTCAAAATTGAATATAAAAAAATCTGTTTGCTCTTTTGAGAAATGGATTTCAGTGCAGAATTCTGCTGGAGCAGCACTATTAACTGATTCATTATGAAAAATGTTTTTCCCATGACAGTATCCTTTTAAACAAGGTCAATGTACGTGTTTCCACCATTCATATGTCCAGTTTTCGTAATGACTTAGCAGTGCAGTCTTCTGTGGGTTTTTTTTTGTGGGATTGAGTATTGACTACAGGGTTGTTAATTAATGCTAGTAGGTTCTTTTTGCAAACAGAAACACCAAGAGGTCACTTTTAGGAATGTTTACTTTACTTGAGATTGGTTACTCACCATGAGGACAGTAAAGCTAAGACTTGTGTATTTGTAAGTGTCTGCATGTAAATGTTCTGTGTATGTGTGGGTATGCAGGTCACTGATATCAAGATTCAACTTAGAGTCTAGTTGAGAATGCACATTTCTTTTTTGATGAACTGAAACACCACTGTCAAGTTGCAAGTCCATTTGATTTGGAAATAATTGCTACATTACACTTTTCTTGCAAGTTATAACGTTATAACTTTGAATCAGTTGAGTAAAATATGTGCATTTTAGGTCTGCCTTTGATTCCACCAACATTCTTGTCATCTGCAAGTGCAACTTGGGAGAGTACTGAAGAACAAACCAGTTCTATACAGGGTAAAACTCTTTTGAATAGGTTGATTGCTTATAAATATCACACATCATGTGATTACATAAAAGTGCTTTTGATCTTTCTCACGTCTCTGTCACACTGAATATTCTTATGTTGTTTTCTATACCTCATTTGTTCTATGTGTAGCATCGATTTGGTCAATAATAGTCTTCCAGTTTTTTAATGCATCATGTTGAAATATTGAATTATATTGAATATATTGAATATATTCATGCCTATGAAATTTTTAGAGGCTTATTTATCAATGGGCAAAAGTTATTCATCATCATTTGATAAATACATTTCTAAAAATCCCATAGGGACAAATAGAAAGTAGGTACATTTTTAAATATACCTTTTTAATCATATACACCATTTTAATACACTATTTTAATCATGCATATCATTTTAATGATGCTGATCAGGATCAGGATAATGGGAATACTTTATTTTTTTAGCAACAGGAATAAATGAACCTTACACTGAAGATGACTCAGACATTACAGAAAATCCAGAAACTGGCAATTGTGATTGTTGCCTTCTTTTTTATCTTATATTTAGTTTATAGAAAATAATGAGTTCATTTTAACAGTATGACTTAATATTTAGCTTGATTCACTTGACTCTAGCTTGATATCTATGAGAAAACATTATCCTCTATTTTCACATTTGCAATTGCACTGGTATGCACGCCATTGGCCTGTCAGTAAACACATGACAATTTTGGCATGAAAATGGGAGAAGTTAGTGCAAAATTCAGGCACTTCTATACCAGGTGAAATCCACCAGTGTACAGTACAGCTAAAATGTTGTCATCAACCTTGGACTAAGCTGTAGACAGCTTTATGTATTACTTTCTAGAGTTCTGGCAAAACCAACAAGAAGTCACTTAGAAATGACAATTTTAAATAAACACCCATAATAAAGTGTCTGCAGCATAATATAAATGTCAATATAATTTTTAAAATAAATTAATAAATGTTCTAATTTTACAATACAATCTGCAAAGTAGGAACAATTTGAGTTAATCAACTTAGTAAAAATGTGTACATTTTAGGTCTGCCTTTGGTACAATCAACAATTTCTCCTACTGCATATGTAACAATGAAGAAAACTCCTGCCCCTGAGGATCCAACCAGTTTAACACCGGGTAATCTTTGGCTTGCTGATCATAAACTCATACATATGTGATCACCCTCCATTTACTTTTATGTGTAAACATAAAAGAGCTTTTGTCATTCATTATTTCTGCTTTAAGGATGAAATGTCACCCTTGTGTCATACTTCACCTTTAATTTAATTAAATTTTTTTGAATTGTTTAAAATTAAATAAAGATTTATTTTACCCAGTCCTAGTTCCTGCAATGTGAATATTATATTTACCCCATTTCCATTTTTTTGTGGAATTATTTGTAGAGGTAGACTAGTGTAAACAATGCATACCAAGTACATCATTTAATTTGACCTTTTGGAAATGTGTTCAACAAGGGCTGTAAAGGAGGCTGTTATCTGCCATAGCCCAGTCTGATATAGTCTGTTTTATGAGGAAGATCAGAATTTTTAGTGTAATTATTCCTATGTTTAAATACAAGAAGGAAATGACCCATAAGGTCAGTTCAGGTCCTAGAATTTTACTTTATGTAAAATCAGCAAGTTGCATTTTCAAAAGACATGTTTAAAATAAAAAGATAAAATATAGAAATATATTTTTTAATAAAAATGAAGACCAACTTTGATTTGTCTCCATATATTACTTGCTATATAATAATCCTTTGGCTAGAGTACATTGTAAAGAAAAAAAGTTACTTCTACAAAAATTTTGTGACCATTATGGAAACTAATCTGAGAATTGCCCATTACCACTAACTGAGTGAGTTCGCAGAGCATGGCATGTACAAAGAACATGAGTTCATGCCTGATACCAGGCTCACATAATCTTCTTAAGCAAATCCAAATCCAATAACATAAAGGGGGTTATTTATCAAAGTCCAAATTTATCTCAATATTTTCTTCTACAAACTCTGATCAAATTTGCTCGGGTTTAAATTTATAATTACATTTTCCCAAAAATTAGCTTTGCGTGAAAAAATCTGATTTTCATGGGGTTTTTTTTTATTTTTCATCCGATTTTCAAATTTTTTTCATGTTTTTCACCCGAAAACTCAGATACTCAGAGGGGTATTGCACGAAACCCAGCGCACATCAAAAAATCATTGGGACTTCTCCCATTGAATTATATGCAACCTCGACAGGTCTGAGATGCCGGATTTTCTTGATTCAGACTTTTCCATCCTCTGGGTTTAATAAAGTCCAAAAAATTTGTGATTTTTTTAAAAGTTGGATTTAAACAAAAATCATGAATTTTTCATGATTTTTGCATTCCGAGTTTAGTAAATAACCCCCAAAATTCAGTCAATTGATATTCCCTCTACTGCTTGTCCTGACCACATCTACTGCTTAAACAAGGTCAAAATACGTGTCTATCCACCAATCATAAGTCCAGTTTTCATAATAACTTAGCAGTGCAGTCTTCTGTGTTTTTTATTTTTTTGTGGGATTGAGTATTGACTGAAGGGTTGTTAATTAATGCTAGTAGGTTCTTTTTGCAAACAGAAACACCAAGAGGTCACTTTTAGGAATGTTTACTTTACTTGAGATTGGTTACTCACCATGAGGACAGTAAAGCTAAGACTTGTGTATTTCTAAGTGTCTGCATGTAAATGTTCTGTGTATGTGTGGTTATGCAGGTCACTGATATCAAGATTCAACTTAGAGTCTAGTTGAGAATGCACATTTCTTTTTTGATGAACAGAAACACCACTGTCAAGTTGCAAGTCCATTAGATTTGGAAATAATTGCTACATTATACTTTTTTTGCAAGTTATAATGTTCTTTGAACCAGTTGAGTAAAATATGTGCATTTTAGGTCTGCCTTTGATTCCAGCAACATTCTTGTCATCTGCAAGTGTAACTTGGGAGAGTACTGAAGAACAAACCAGTTCTATACAGGGTAAAACTCTTTTGAATAGGTTGAATGCATATAAATATCACACATCATGTGATTACATAAAAGTGCTTTTGCTCTTTATCACGTCTCTGTCACACTGAATATTCTTATGTTGTTTTCTATACCTCATTTGTTCTATGTGTAGCATCGATTTGGTCAATAATAGTCTTCCAGTTTTTCAATGCAACATGTTGAAATATTGAATTAACAATTAGGGGCAAATTTATCAGAATGTGAGATTAGAGTTCATCACAGAAACCCTAACCTACTATATATTCATGCCTATGGAATTTTTAGAGGCTTATTTATCAATGGGCAAAAGTTATTCATCATCATTTGATAAATACATTTCTAAAAATCCCATAGGAACAAATAGAAAGTAGGTACATTTTTCAATACACCTTTTTAATCATATACACCATTTTAATACACCATTTTGATTATACATATAATTTTAATGATGCTGATCAGGAAGGATAATGGGAATACTTTATTTTTTTAGCAACAGGAATAAATGAACCTTACACTGAAGATGACTCAGACATTACAGAAAATCCAGAAACTGGCAATGGTGATTTTTGCCTTCTTTTTTATCTTATGTTTAGTTTATAGAAAATAATGAGTTCATTTTAACAGTATAACCTAATATTTAGCTTGATTCACTTGACTGTAGCTTGATATCTATGAGAAAACTTGATCCTCTGTTTTCTAACCCACATTTGCAACTGCACTGGTATGCACGCCTTTGGCCTGTCAGTAAACACATGACAATTTTGGCATGAAAATGTGCCTGAAACCTGCACAACTGCCTCTTACTTGAATGAAAAACAATGGCATTTTCAGTCTGAAAAAATGTACAGTATATGTTTCAGTTCAAGTGCATGGGAGAAGTTAGTGCAAAATTCAGGCACTTCTATACCAGATGAAATCCACCAGTGGACAGTACAGCTAAAATGTTGTCATCAACCTTGGACTAAGCTGTCATAAGACATAAGCTTTATGTATTACTTTCCTTAGCTCTGACAAAGCCAACAAGAAGTCACTTAGAAATGACAATTTTAAATAAACACCCATAATAAAGTGTCTGCAGCATAACATAAATGTCAATATAATTTTTAAAATATATTAATATATGTTCTGATTTTACAATACAATCTGCAAAGTAGGAACGATTTATGTGTACGTTTTAGGTCTGCCTTTGGTACAATCAACAATTTTTCCTACTGCATATGTAACAATGAAGAAAACACCTGCCCCTGAGGATCCAACCAGTTTAACACCGGGTAATTTTTGGCTTGCTGATCATAAACTCGTACATATGTGATCACTCTCCATTTACTTTTATGTGTAAACATAAAAGAGCTTTTGTCATTCATTATTTCTGCTTTAAGGATGAAATGCCACCCTTGTGTCATACTTCACCTTTAATTATATTTTTTAATTTTTTTTACCCAGTCCCAGTTCCTGCAATGTGAATATTATAGTTGCCCCATTTCCATTTTTTTGTGGAATTATTTGTAGAGGTAGACTAGTGTAAACAATGCATACCAAGTACATCATTTAAGTTGACTTTTTGGAAATTTGTTCAACAAGGGCTGCAAAGGAGGCTGTTATCTGGCATAGCCCTGTCTGATATAGTCTGTTTTATGAGGAAGATCAGTGGCACTCCTGAGAATTTTTAGTGTAATTATTCCTATGTTTAAATACAAGAAGGAAATGACCCATAAGGTCAGTTCAGGTCCTAGAATTTTACTTCATGTAATATCAGCAAGTTGCATTTTCAAAAGACATGTTTAAAATAAAAAGATAAAATATTTTTTAATAAAAATGAAGACCAACTTTAATTTGTCTCCATATATTACTTGCTATATAATAATCCTTTGGCTAGAGTACATTGTAAAGAAAAAAAGTTATTGGTGAAACTAATCTGAGAATTGCCCATTACCACTAACTGAGTGAGTTCACAGATCATGGCATGTACAAAGAACTTGAGTTAATGCCTGACACCAGGCTCACATAATCTTCTTAAGCAAATCCAATAACATAAAGGGGGTTATTTATCAAAGTCCAAATTTATCTCAATATTTTCTTCTACACACTCTGATCAAATTCACCCCAGGTTTTTATATATTATTAAATTTTCACAAAAATTAGCTTTTCAGGAAAAAAAATGATTTTCATGTTTTTTTTTATTTTTCATCCGATTTTTACATTTTTTTCATGTTTTTCACCCGAAAACTCAGATATTTCCCGGAAAACTCCTAAAACTTCGGGGTATTGCACGAAACCTAACACATATCAAAAATCATTGGGACTTCTCCCATTGAATTATATGCAACCTCGACAGGTCTGAGATGCCGGATTTTCTGATTCAGACTTTTCCATCCTCTGGGTTTAATAAAGTCCAAAAAATTTGTGATTATTTTTTAAAAGTCGGATTTAAAAAAAAATCATGAATTTTTTGTGATTTTTGCATTCAGAGTTTAGTAAATAACCCCCAAAATGTCTTGCTGCCATCCTGTCTGTAATCCATTTCATTTACCCAAGATGAAGTCTAGATTACCCTAGACATCATCATGTATTCAAATAACGGAAAATTAAATACAAAATCTTCTATGTGTGCAGTGTTAGCTTATTGCATTTACTGATTCAGTGATGCATTCTTCACCAGAGATTTTCCCAGCATCCTCAGACGATAGACAAGTGAGACCTTATACACCTTTTGAACAGCTGAGGACTACAATAGGTAAAGGCACTTTCTGCAACACCCTCTATACATTGAACTAGAAAGCTGTATAAAAACAAAATCTGCACTTTAAAAGTAAAAAAACAATTGAAATATAGAACTTAAACACTGTTTCTCTTAATGGGAAGATTTATTAGCTCTATTTAGTATATATTATAGACATGTTTCTTCTGGAGATTACTCTTCCAGCACAATATATTAATGTATGCACTATAATTGCTTCTGCAAAGATTTATTTTTATGGAGGAATGAATTTCTAGCTTTGCTATTTGAAAAGGAGGGACCAGCAAAAAAAGTTAAGTCTACAATTATGCAAATATATTGTTCTGGGCCCTTTTTAAAATTTTGACTGTTGTAGGACCTAGAAGACTTAGCTAGTCAGGAGGAACTAAGATTTGAGGAAACATTTTTACTGCCCTATAATTATGTGCCTCACAAATGTCATGAGAACATGTGTACCGGTCCACTAATGTTGAGAAAAACAATGTATGTAGTGCCATACTGAAAAATAGGCCTACTAGCCTTCTCTGTTCTTGAAATGTACCACAATAGTCAAGAAAATATTAATTTATAGGGTTTATCAGTTAAGCATGTACTGTATATTGTAATATATAATAATTGCATGTGCTCATATTAACAAACAGTTAAAAAGAGAAGCTAAAAGAAAAGTTACTGTTCTTTCTGAAGTTGATTTGACCAGTTGTGCTCAAAATGCGACATACTATGGTCTGTATTTGGCCTAGAATGTGCAGCTTAAAGAAACAGAAAATAGAAGTTTGATTATGTAGGAATGTGCATGGTATGTGCATGTTACCTCATTAAGAATATGCTTGTTTTAGGCCTATCTTTAATCCCATCAACGTCATCTCCTGCTTTGGACCTAGCAATGAAAGTAACACCTGTTCCTGGAGTACAAACAAGTACCAGTCAGGGTAAACCTCGATGCTGCTTATTTTGGAATTGTAGCATGTTTCTTTCCGTCACTTTATTATTCATTACTCATATATATATATATTATTCATATATATATATATATATATATATATATATATATATATATAATATATATATATATTCCATTGGCAATGGTTGTAGCTAATGGCTATGGTAAAATTGCAGGTATTCTTAGAGGAATTATTTCTTTTTATCTCTTCTGTTCTATTTGTGACACTTGTTTTTATGGTTCACTGGGTCACTTCTCTGGCGCTTCTACAGAAAATATGTTCTTAATTGCTCTACATACAATATACGTATGGAAACAGAGTGGTGATTGAAAAATATTCTACTGTCTAATGATTTTTCATATGTGGTTTGCCTTAGCGTGAAAGAAAAACGAAGAAGAGTCATTAAAAATAAGATGCCCAATTTTCTTTTATTCAGTCATGTTTGGTGTGCCCAGCTAAATATTAAGAAAATATAGACTGTTTTATTGTGTAAATAATGTTTGCTTATCTCCCACGTCTGACTCAGTGATGAATCTTTTCAGCTGAGAAGTATTCAGAGTCTGCAGATTTACCACAGCAAAGCACTCACGTGCCTGTCAAACAGCAGAGCACAACATTGGGTAAAGGTAGCTTTTGTATTGCTTTGGCTGTCTTTGCAACTTTTTGGTGCATTGTGCATTTTTTAATTTTTGTCCATTCAATGAATGATTTAGCCATTCTTTTCAGATATGGCGAGGCTGATTGATTTAGAATATTTCCAATGCAAAATGGCTTCTACTCTATAAAATTCATCTTCAGTTGAGATGGCCATTCTTTTCAGACAAACTATCTCTTCTGTAATTAGCAGGGATTGATTGACTTTATATATTATCTACTCTATTGACCTCAATTTCTACTTTAGATATTATTATGAAAAGTGCTTTGGTTTTTAATTATGTATTGCTTTCACCTCTTTGCGCTCGAGTTTGGCCCAATGTAAGCACCCTATTTAGCAAAATAAATATACTAGTTTATATATTTGTTTCCCATGATATGGTGTATACATAGTTTTGCCTTAAGCTTGCAGCACTGGGACTGATCTGTATCTATATTTGTATCTGCCTGTTTAAAGTACAAAAAAGTCACACTTTGTCACTTTGGCAACTTTATGACACATGCTGATCACTGAATTACATTATACTAAAAGTTATCAAAGAAAGACAGATTATTCAATAGGATCTAAAAGTTTGGCAAAATTGCCTCCCAATAGGTACCCAAATCTACACTGTCCTTTAATTTTTTAATGGCTATGTGCACCAGAATTAACTTTTGTACTGTATATACTTTCTAAAGCAGTGTGTGTGCAGAGAAGTGGGTGGGTCAGAATAAGTATAAAATTATTGTCCTCAGAATTCTTTGTGAGCACTGCAATTTGTTGTGTGCACAGGAAACAAAAATCGCCATGTTGCTGATTGCTTCCCAATAAGTTTTTAGCTCTATCATGGACACACAGTAGTTTTCATTTAAATTTAAATGAAGAATGGCAAATCATAAAAATAAATTGGGCAAATCAAATATAATGGCCTAGATGTCATTAAAATCTTTCGAAGCCAGGACATCTTGTCATTTTTGCCCCATTTGGGGTTTTTTTTGGTCATTTTGTAACAATAGTATTTCCTCATGGTACATATTCAATTAAACTTAGTTCTTTGCTTGGAAAATGTGTCTTTCTTAAAGGGGACATAAAGTCATTTCTTAAATGTCTGTTCAAAATTTTGTACCTGTTTTTAGATACATTCAATAATTTCTGCAGCTTTCCCTTCTCTCCATTAATAGCCATTGCCCTTGAATTTCATTCCGTCAGCTGTCCTACTCTTCCCTGGTGAGTAGAAGTGGCAGAGATTCTTGAAGTATGTTCATATACAGTATGACTACCCTTGACCCCTATCTAACAGTTAGGGCAGTGGCCGATGGGGAGATTTGTCACCCACTATTATTTATGCGTGACTGTGGGTGACAAATCTCCTGAAAATGTGTCTCCGTTGGAAATAACAGGTAGTACAACCAACATATCACAAAGTAGCCAGAATTTGCCTCCGGGAGACTTTGTTAGTTGGTTAGATATTTTGGTTTTACTGCTGGCGATTTCAGTTATTTTCAATGAATATGCATTTTTCGGGAGATTTTTTGCTCACAGTAGTGCATAAATAATCACAGGACACAAATCTCGTCACTGCCAATAAGGAGGAAGGGTAGCCCATAAATCACTAGCAAGCAGGACAGCCAGTAGCTGCTGAATTTAAACGGGGATTGAGATAAAGGGAGAGAAGGGAACACCGCAGAAACGGAAGCGTGTATCTCAAAACCAGAACAAAATTATGAAACTAATGACTAATTGATTGCTATGGATTACTGCCCAGTGTTCATAAATGAGCCTCATTGACCATTGGAATTGATGCCTGCCATAGGCTGTAGTTCCAGGGACCTGCGCATAATGCACTGCTGCAGTGGTTAAATGTCATTTATTCATTCTTTAATTATATGCATGAATATATATTTATAATTGCTTATTAGCATTTTTGTTATTCTAAATAAAACAATAAATACACTAACAACACAAATAAATAGAAAGATTTATGATGTCTATTTAAAATTTCATGCATCAACACATCATCATCATAATTTTTTTTCATTGTTAAAACATAGTTTACTATTATGCCTTTCAATTCCTCTAAGCGTATTAAACATAAAGGGCAAGTGTCGGTCCATATCCTACAGAGAAGAAAATAAGGGAGTGAAGGTAGTTTGATGAGTGTTACATTTCCTATTTGACACATTGATGGCTTTTTTAGCAGAGATTGTTCCAGAATCTACAGAAGTTCCACAAGTGAGCACTGACAAACTTCACACACATTTTAAGACCACAGAGGGTAAATAAAATAGTTTACACCTTTTTTTTCTTCTTGCCATATGCATCTTCTCTCAGCCTGCCATCTTAAATCAGTACAATACTTGTGTTTTTATTAAGGCTTAGCTTATTGTAACTTTCTCTTGTGAAACATGAGTATTCACAAGCAGCAAGGGTGCTCCAAGAGACTATTATATGAATATCTTAGAGACATAATTGTAATTCCAATGAGGTGCCAGTTTTGGGTCACATCAAAACATGGATTAGGAATTATATAGTTTTACCAAATAAGGACCTAAATTCTGCTGAGAGTTTTCAGTTAAAAATATCAAATTTAAAACACAATTTCTTTATCCGAAGGCATTAGTGATCTTCCTCTGCGAGTGTAGCTATATAACAGTTTTTGCTTGATGCTAATTGCTTATACATCCTACTCTATTTCCCTTATTGATTTAACATAGCACAATTTAATATGCATCACCACAGGAATAAAACCACTCATATATCATCTGTTGCCCAAATTTGTCTTTAGCTGCCAGAGAGAAGCAGTCTGTATATATTCCGGCTACAATATCCAGCTGGGAAAATCAACAAACCCCCCATGGTAAATCCCATATTTTTTACAGTATATATATATATATATATATATATAAATCAGCAACGGATATGCTCATTACATTTCTATTGGACTTTATATGTAAGAATGTATTTACTACATCTTTTTATTTTAGAATCTTCAGTCCACACAGACATTTACAGTAGCCCGTCCTTTCAAACCATAGAAAGCCCAACTGTTGGTAATGTTAATTCATTTTGATGGAAAACTGCTTTTTTCCATTTGTCATTGTGAGAACATAGCATGGCAAGTCATTTGCACCATTTTCTCCAGCAACGGCTGCAGTCTACATATACAGCATTGTTCTTTCTGTAATAACAATTATTTTAAAAAAATCCATTCTTAAACTTATATACATTCAGTTGTATCTGTTTCCTCTTGTTCTTGAAGTTCTTGAATGCAACAGATAGCCTTGGACACCATCACCAACACTGCTTCTCTCCGGAATGAGATTGCCACTTGCTTTAGCTCATTGAACAGTTGAAAACATTGGGGGTTGATGTTCTTAACATTCTGTTGTACCAGTTTTCTTGTTTTTGAGTTTCTGGGAAAGGAAGGGGTTTTCCTTAAATTAAATTGGTTGATGTTTGATAAGAATTGAAAGTATATCCATATTTTTGCAACAGGGATGCAATAAAACAGAGATTAGATGCCGCACTTTTCTTGTTTAATTTAATCTAGACTTAGATTCTAAATGTTGTCTGTGGACAGAATTTTATAGGGAAGAATACCCCTATATGATATATTGCTATGTTATGGCAATATCCCTCATGTGTAATAAAAGGCACTACATTTGCCTAGGTGAAAGTAAGATATAACAACCAATAAGATATTTGCTTTCAAGCAGGTGACTAGTAAATGCTACCTGCTGATTGGGTGTTATGGGTTACAATATATCATCTAAAGGTTTTTTATTTTTCTTTTAGAACAAGGGTAAAAATACAAAAGTGATTTCTACATAATTATTTTTTATAATTTTTCTTTTATAAATCTCCCCTCAATGATTTCATTAAAAAGTCTGGGATTATTGCAAGCTTTAGCATGTTCATGTTTTCTTCTTTTTTTTTTCTTAAAAATTTATCAAATTAAATCTTCTGTCAATAATCTTGGGATTTTTCTTTCAGAATTGGTTAAAAGTCTACCAGTACCTACCAAATCCCATCATATTGCTAAAACTGAAGTGCCTGTAGTCCGATATGGTACATTACTGTTTATATGAATGTCCTTTATACTGCATTTTACATTTTATCTATAAACAGATTCTTCTGTAACGTTACATTTGGAGGGGGGGTCTAAATAAGAGAAGTATTTTCTGTGACAGCCAAAGAATACTATTTTGCAGTAAATGTGGAATAAAATGAGTTGCAATTTTAGGAATTCATTAATTAAAATACCACTGAATTTCATTATATTTGCCTTAGGCCTTAAGAAAATGTTGGAAACTCTGCTTACAATGGAATGTAATATTTGGTTCCTTTATAGAGTGGCACTGTTTTATTTTGCTCAAGGATTCTGTGCTGAGAAGAGCTTAGCTTGTTAATGTCATGTCTCAAAATTTCAACGTTTCAATATGTCACCTGTATAAATCTTAGCACAATTTATCATAATTTCATTCAACCCCCTGTGAACAATTGCTGATATTTTTGTACATTCAGTACAAAGAAATATTTGTTTACAGAGCACCATTGTAGTAACCGAGGTATAACCCAAGTAAATTCTAGCGTTTATTGATTTTCCTTTTAAGACTGTAGCAAATATCCGGTTTACACACCCTTCATTTGTATTGTATATGTTTTACAGCGTACTATAATGCAAAGTGTGGAAAGCTGCAATATATTGGACACAGTGTGTTGATTCTTGATTTCTGTTTTATTTGACAATATGGCGGGAGAAGCTTAAATATACATGGTTTCTCTTAATTTAATTTACTCTCCAGACATATATATTTCACTTTATGAAAATCTCTGCTGTGGTGTTTTGTTGTTGCAAAATGCTACCTAACTTCCATCCCTACTATTAATAGGAGGTCAACATCTGAGACTGGTTTGCCTCTGCTGAGTTTTACCAAATATTCAGCTTTTTTACAGATGGGATTCCTGCTGTTCCTGCATATCCAACATTCTATTCTCTTATAATTGCTTTTTCCTGCAATGTAGTTCTACCTTGTTAATGAGTTTTAAATAGGCTAAGGGAAAATTATACTATTTCTTTCAGAAATACCTTACCTACAAACCTCCAAACCTAGCCCTAGTACTGAAGCACCACAGATTGAAGCTGGTAAAAGTAATAATTGTTACTAATAAAAGACTCCTCTTTCAGTTTTACTGTTAACATCCCTGACTTTGATTTTTTTTAAATTTACCCCAGACAGCACACAGTCAGTTTCTAAGACAATTACAACTGAAGCAACTCATACCTTTGAGCAGGAAAGAGTTGTAGGTAATGTAAAGTTGTTTCTATCATATTTTTATATTTCTAGTGCCCCCCTGGAATTTGATTTAGAAACCATTGTCTACTCCTTCTATATATGTGATCTTCCATTAAATTATCTCATACCATATAGAACCACCAATGTGTGGGCTGCATAAGTAGCTGGAATAGTTGTTACAGCTCCACCAACTAGTGGGACACTAGATTCCCAGATCCACTTGCACCCAGTGTTTAGGGTCAGCCAGTAAAGCTGCTACAATACTAAAGGCTTTGAGACTAAAAGTCTACAATTGAAGCACAGAAGTTAGACAATATTGTACAGGATTTTCATTTTACACTATCCCATGTCTATGATCTAATTTTGTCAGGGATTAAATCTATATATAAGAATTACAAAATAGTCATTATAAGCATTTATTTACAGCAACCACTGAAGAGCAATATGTTCAAGAGCTTGAAACTGTATCAAAGACAGAAACAGAGCCCACAACTGGTAATGTGCTGAGAATGTACTGCATGAACATGCTTAATGTGTTGTTAATTACAAATATGGTGGACTAGGGTTAAAGTCTATTAAACTACTTCTGATGGATATTTTTTAAGGATGCATTTGACTTGGATTGAATTGGAAGTTTATTGTGAATTGTGTTTTGTTGAATTGTAAAAACACTTGCATTCGACCTGGGATTCCTTTGTGTGTTAGGACTACACACACAACTGACTTAATAAATTAATCAGAATTTTCAAATCCACAAATGCATCTGCATTACTAATTATGCAATTTGCACAGAGCTGTCTCCCCTCCCACCCCTTAACTTTTGTGTAATTTCCAATGTGGGTCTTTGGTCCACACCTGGGCACAAATGCTTTCAAAATAAGTAAAAAGGGGGGCAGTTCTAGCCCCTTAGTGCTTTTGCTTGCTTGTGTAAATGACACCTATAGAGTTATGCAACATTTTTGTGCTGTGCACATTGCACATGCATTTTGTGTGTATTGTGTCTCAATGGATGCACTGCTGCACCTGTTTACACAGACCTTGTAATTGTAATAATTGCCGTATTTGTTTCCTATTTTTGTGATGGTGCATCCTTTTGTATTTTGTCATTGCCTTGCTGATCCCCTGAAATGCAATAATTTCACATTGAGTTGCCTTTACCTAGCATTGATTGAAGTCAGTGGAGATGGTGACATATGAATAGAAAAACATATTTATTTAACTACATTATTAATATTAAAGACACTGTCAGTGCCATTGAATGTGTTAATACAATAACAATACTTAATGGTCCATTTCAAGGACCCAGGACTACTATTTTTTTAAAGTTTAGATATCAAAAAAATAGCAGTTACAAGCAAAGCAGTAAAGGAGCCCTTTATACTAAATACATAGCAAATGACCCGATTCCAACATTTCTTTCCCTATGTGTAGCAAATATATTAAAAATGATTAATTTGTTTTAATTGAATGCCTAAAATTAACAGCCAACAAAATAAAATTCATCAACCATTACTGACACTTCCAAAGCTAGATGTAGGAAATTCCAAATGTGGTATTGTTGTGAAAAATCATGTAAAAGTAGCTATGCTTTTAATTTTACAGCTACTTTACAGTGACAAGTTTAATTGGCCCCCACAATTTGGTGACTTTTGCTTACCAAGGTAAAAAAATGCTTCAGATTGTTGGGCAGTATAGAATGCATATTGATTTATCAAGGTGTATCTTTCTTTTGTATCCTGCATTAAAGGGGTGGTTCACCTTTACATTAACTTTTAGTAGGTTACAGAATAGTCAATTCAAAGCAACTTTTCAATTGGTTTTCGTTATTTATTTTTTATTGTTATTTCATTCTTTGCCATTTTTTTCTGACTCTTAGGTGGTTATTTATTAAAGGGATACTGTCATGGGGAAAAAAATTTTTCAAAAGGATCAGTTAATAGTGCTGCTCCAGCAGAATTCTGCACTGAAATCCATTTCTCAAAAGAGCAAACAGATTTTTTTATATTCAATTTTGAAATCTGAAATGGGGATAGACATATTGTCAATTTCCCAGCTGCCCCAAGTCATGTGACTTGTGCCTGCACTTTAGGAGAGAAATGCTTTCTGGCAATCTGTTTGCTATTTTGAGAAATGGATTTCAGTGCAGAATTCTGCTGGAGTAGCACTATTAACTGATTCATTTTGTGAAAAAAAGTTTTTCCCATGACAGTGTCCCTTTAAGGTTCAAGTTTTTCATTTCTCACAAAATTCAAGTTTTCAGCCTCATTTTTTTGGTCAAAAATCAAATTTTCGGGTTAAAAAAAGAACTAAACTAAATTTTTTCATGATTTATCATAGCTCTAATCTGAAAATACACCATCTAAAACCCGTCAAGGCCATGTAGGAGTCAATGGCAGAGGTCCCTTGAACAATTTAAAGATGTTAATAGCCTTTATGCTGTTCAAGTTTTTTTGGAGGGTTTTGCCCAAAACTTGAAAAATTCAAGCAATCCAATTTTTTTTCGCCGAAAACTTCATTTTTGGTTTGTTAACCCCGAACTCGTAGAATGAAGTTTTTCCCTTTTGCGTTTTTTCTTAAATTAGAAACTATTTCAGTTGTGAGTTCCTTCGAGTTCATTCAAGGTATAAAAAACTCATCCTTTGATAAATAACTCACTTAGCTTTTTAAATGGGGGGTCACTGACCCCATTTAAATACAAATGCTCTGTAAGGCTACAACGGTATTGTTATTGCTACTTATTATTACTCATCTCTCTATTCAGGCCCTCTCCTATTCATATTCCAGTCTCTTATTCAAATAAATGCATGGCTACTAGAGTAATATAGACTCCAGCAACCAGATTGCGGAAATTGCAAACTAGAGAGCTACTGAATAAAAAAACAAATAACTGAAAAACTATAAATCATAAAAAATGAAAACCAACTACAAATTTTCTCAGAATATTCCAGTCTACTACAAATTTTCTCAGAATATTTCAGTCTCTTATTCAAATCAATGCATGGCTACTAGGGTAATTTGGACTCCAGCAACCAGATTGCGGAAACTGCAAACTAGAGAGCTACTGAATAAAAAACCAAATAACCGAAAAACTATAAATCATAAAAAATGAAATCCAACTACAAATTTTCTTAGAATATACTTCTCCACATCATACTAAAAGTTGATTTAAAGGTGAACAACTCCTTTAAATTATTAATGTGTTTTCTGACATGTGATGTAGAAGATAATTTTAGTTTAAGCTAGTTCAAAGCCAGATTCAGCCTGCCTGTATTTTTTTGCACAGACAATTGGTTTTGCTTTACATATTCCTTCTAGTTCCCTTTAACTGAAACCTTTATACCATTCAGTTTTTAAGGAATCTCAAACAGTCAGTGCTGTAGAAGAAGCCAGAACAACCGAGGGTAATTAAAACTAACATTTATTTTCCGTTTCTAATTATCATACACAATGTATTTTTCTATCTAGGTACTTGTATTACACATTTTCATATGCTATGCAGTGCTTACTATAGAAGAAAGCAAAGTTGCTTTGTGTTATTTGAAAGGCAGGTTCTATTGTCATGGGGATGATGCATGGCTGACTTATATGAATTCTCTGTTTGATAAGCAACCTAATGGGAAGAGGATTCACGTGGTTTTATTTTAATTTTCCAATCTGCTCTTACATTTTTCTTTTAGTCCAAACGGAAACAATAAAAATATCTTCTTCTCCTTCCGCACCCAAAGAAACTCTGGCAACAGAAAACCCCCTCCCAAAACTTGGTAATAACTGATACCTTTAACATACAGTTTGATCAGTCAGTGCCATTGGAAGTAGCACTTGTCTTAGGAACAAATACATCACTGATTACAGAGTGAAGGTACAGATTTAACAATATCATTCTGTTCCATGCAGATCCTAAAGAAACCCATCAAGTATCCATTAAGCTTATCAGTGTCCATTTAATTGATGATCCTCTTGGTAAAGATTATTTTTACTCAACTTAAGCATCTTCAGTGTTTGCCCACAACTTAACTCACATAATATGTTTTCATTTAACCCAAAGCTTGCTTAATTTATGTTCTCTCGTCTTTTATATTTTTGTAAGTTTTTATTGGAACAGCTAACCTCTGATGCATGAACTATGCATCAAGCACATTGACTGTATTTTTTATTCTGCTTGTAATGTCACATGTAGCTTTACACCATGTTTGACATCATGCTTGCATATTTTCCATTGTTGCTTGAAAAAACGTTGAATGAGCTTGGTTGAAATAGTACTATGACCCTTTATTCATGTATAAGATAATAAGAAATGATCTATTGTAGTTCATACATTTAAGAAATATTCCAATATGTAATTTACAATGTAGTACAGTGTATTCTTTTATTCAAGAAATCTTCATTAAAAATTTAACTCACTGAAGCACTTTTGAAAAGGTTTCATCCCCTTCCATATGAATGCATGTTGTGATTCTTCTGAGGCAACTAAAAACAAAATCCATTTTCAATATAACTTAAGGGGCAAATGAAGCGGAATTAAACTTCCACTGCACATTTTTGCAGAACAGCAAAATATAATAATATGGCTACTAGAGAATTCAATTGTAGTCATAACAATGCCTCTGCAGAATCAGCTAGTAAGATAAGACGCGTGTGTGTGTGTGTGTGTGTGTGTGGATCATCTATGTTCTATGTTCTATGCTAACAGGCATTAGCAGTCTGCTAGTTGACATTGCATGGGTACACCCTTGATTTGTAAAAGTTGAGCCAACATGTTCTGCTACCAGAAGCATGATATCAAAATACTAACAGGACTAGCCTGGTGTGAGGAAATTACACATTCAAAAGAAATGTTGTTTTTTCTGTGCCAGATACAACTGAAAAAAGTATTTCTTCTAAACCCAGAGCCACAACTGAAAGTCCTTCCTCAACTGCCGGTAAATACAGTATGTGCTTTCTCTACATAGAACTCTCCTCCCAAAAAATAAAAACTTACACTCACTTCTGTTGTATTTTGAACAGTTACTTTGCTAAAGAAAAAGATGCTTTAAACCTAATTAGATTGCATCTATTTGATTATCCTGAAACCACAAGTAGTAAAGTTGGAACCACAAAACTATGCCTAGATCCATTTTATGCTGCTAAACATGGCAAAAATCTATAGCCGGTGTTCTACAAGCTGAGTAGTTATGCACACCTCAAAGGTGCTTCAAAGCTTCATACATCACAGCTTTTTTCCTTCCCAATAAGTGCAATAAGTACGCTTTACAGGTGCCTTTTCTATCCATTTTGCCTTTTCTGCTTTTAGCTTTATTTACTCGTCAAATGGAAGACACATTTCCCTTTAACAGATGTTAATGTTACAAACACACAGAAAAGTGAATGATCAATGAGCATTTCCTGGTCCCATAAGCTTTAAGTAACTCCTAATTAATTACCTCTGGTCACATTTTCACAGACACAGAAAAGACTTTTCTACCTGGTTGCAATATCTTAGGGGAGGAGTACCTTCTGACAATACATTGGTCCATGTAGTTGAAGCACCCCAAATATAACTCCCTTTAATGGTGTTCTTATGCCTGTAAACATAATTGTATGTCTTGGAGATCTCTCTCCACTTTAAAAAGTTAAGGCTTTGGAAAATCAGCTTATAGCCCAATGTACCAGTCAGAAAACACTTTTCTCTAGATAATGCAGCCAAGCAGGGAAACATCAGCCTATGAAAACATAAACAGAAGTAACTTGTTACTAGTAAAACATGGGAGGAAATTCATATTCAAGAATATGTTTTTCTGAATATTAATTTAATGCTATTAAATTATTCATTTATTTTGTACATTGTCAGCAGTTTTGTTTAACTTCCAGGTATGCAGAAATATACAGACATTGTAGAGTGGGTGGTGACATCATTGTTTAGCTTTCAATTAAACTGGGAAGTAGTGGGTACATGGACATTCAAGTGTGATTGACTCTGTAAAGCTGGATGAACAACATAAAAAATGGTTGAGCAAGAACTACATACTTTCAATGTAACTATACTAAGGTGAACATTTTTTTTGTCCCTTTAGACAAAATGTCAGCAGTGATTCTAGGTTATAGAGTAAAACCCTAATTTTCCATTTTCCATGGGAAATTGTAAAATTGGAGTATGTAAAATTTAGATTTTTCTGTAAAAACGGTGTAATTTGAAAAAGAAAAATTAAAATGCGGGAAAAGTCCCATTTACAATGGAAAATGGGTTTTTGAGGAAAATGGGGCAAAATGATGATGTAAAATGCGGGAAAACATAAAACAGGGTGCATAAAATCATGGTTTGTATTTATAAAGCTCTTAGCAAGAATAAATGCTCTCTACCATATAACTGGATTCAGGTATCTACTTTTATTACTACTTTACTCTGCTTTTAAACACCATGCTCTTCTTTCTGGAATGGCAACCACAATCAGCAACTGCACAATATAATTGCCTATGTTTTTCCCTGCATAAATGCATATTGCTAAACTATGATTACATTTTTCTACAGCAATAATCATGGATTAATACTTTAGTTTGATGTGTCATTCATGTCTGCTTTGTTCTCCATCACAGCTCCAAAACCAACAGAAAGGGTACCTATTAATGATATTCCAACAGAAAGGGTACCTACTAATGATATTAGCCCTCAGTTATATGGAGAGCCGGAGGTATCGCTGGGTAATTTCATATTTTCATATATATTTCCTACTTTCTACAGAGTATTATAAAGTAAAGAGTGTAGGTACTGTTAACTTCAATATAGAGAATGTGCAGCTCCTATTATGAAGGCAGGGGTAGGATATCTCAAAAAGCAAAGTTTTTTGTGAATTTAAAAAAACACATTCAGTCTCTAAAGCAATAGGTTTGTTTCATGTGTCCAGCAACAATTGCCAGAACCCTATGTGCTGAACTTAATAAAACAGAAAATAAATGAAGTAAGGCTGTGGCAGATCATTCACACCTTTCAAAATCCCATCAGGCAAGCTTATTAATGGTCATCTTTCAAAAGCTCTTTGTTTCATTCAGTTTGCAAAGTGCATCAGTAGCATTTGATTGACTATTCTCAAAGGGTAGATGGTTTATATATTATAGATATATACAGTACATGCTTCACATATTGCAGATGAGAGCACTCTAAAACAATTCCCTGAAAAGACAACTGTTCTTATCTGAAGAAATAATGGGCCAGATTCAATTCAGTAAGAAAAAGGTCTATTATGTGAAAAATCATGGACAAGATTCAATTTGAGATGCAATTCAATTCAGAAAAACCTATCTCACAGTTTATCACTTGAAAACTCTATTGAAGTCTATGGGGAAATAAATTAGGAGAAATTAAATCTTGTCATGACTTTCACAAGATAAACCATTTTCTCGCTGAATTGAATCTGGCCAAATGTATTATAAGAGTTTTGAGAAATGGCGTAACTACATAAATGTTATCAACTTTAAAACCAACATAACTTTTTGTGTTTTCCTGTCCATTAGTAAAGTGTTTTCTATTGAATAAATAATATTTCTGGATATGCTGGCAAAAAACATTTTCTTGGCACATTTTCTAGAAATAAATTTATTATAAGTTTTCTGAAAACATGATATAGAGTAAATGCCCCTAATTATAAAGCAGACCATGTTCAATATACAATATATAATTAAAGGAAATACAAACATTCACCATGCTTACACCAGTATACCCTTTGTTTTATAGGGTCTTTTGGAGACTTGTTTTTGTTTGAGAGCTTACATCTCTAAAAATGTCTACTTTGGCAGTATTTTTCAAAGTCTTCATAATGAGACCTGCTCTTAAAACTAGTTAACAGGGAAGAGAAGAGTTAATGCAGCACTTATAAAGTGTGAAATATACAATGTAAGCCAGATGCTGAATGAATGCACAGTTCTCTTTGCAAATATGATTGCCTAACTACAAAAGGATATCTAACAAGCAACTATTGAAAGTGAAATTAATCTTCTTCTCAATAAGACTGGATCATGTATGCCTTTTTTTCTGAGAGTTCTGAGAGCATGCCGTTTATTTGGCAACACTTTTCCCTTACATTTCCAGGAGAATTGCAGTGCATTGCATACTTTATCAAACAATTGATATTTATCTTCACCTCATCCTCTTCACCCTTTTTATATAAAAAGCCATATTTTTTCTTGTTCTTTAGTGGACAAAGAATGATTCATGAATGAAATGAAAAGCCTAAGATAAATGGTAGTGTGACCCTATCAACACCCTTTCTGCCACCTCTGGTGGTGTTAGACACCGTGGGGCACATTTACTTAGCTTGAGTGAAGGAATAAAAGAATTTCGAATGTTTTTTTTGGCTACTTCGACCATCGAATTGGCTACTTCGACCTTCGACTTCGACTTCGAATCGAACGATTCGAACTAAAAATCATTCGACTATTCGACCATTCGATAGTCGAAGTACTGTCTCTTTAAAAAAAAACTTCGACCAAGTACTTCACCAACTAAAACCTACCGAACGTCAATGTTAGGCTATGGGGAAGGTTCCCACAGGCTTCCTAACAATTTTCTGATCGAAGGAAATCGTTCGATCAATGGATTAAAATCTTTAGAATCGTTTGATTCGAAGGATTTAATCGTTCGATCGAACGTTTTTTCCTTCGATCGTTTGGTTTTACTTTGACGGTCAAAAATCGAGGGTTAATTAAAGTAAATGTGCCCCCACATGTGGTGCTCACCTGCTCATGTTGCACGGAATAAACCAGAGTCACTCCATGGTGGAATGGGGGGTCGCTCTGCCTAGTGGAATCCGGAAATGCAGCTATGGGTGACACCACTGGGAATAATAATACCAAACAATGTTGCTGATTAACTTAATAGCTCTTTATCTAAAAATTAAAGTCTCACTGTCTAACTTTGCCAGATCAAACTGTCTAACTAACTAAAGCAGTGCTGGCCAACTTCTTTGGTACTGAGGGCAACACCGCAAGTATAGATAGCGCTGGACAGGTGATTGAAGATCTGATGAAGATAGCGGAGCTGCTCTCTGTCAGCTTCACTGCACAATTGGCACTAAGGAAGCAGCAGAGTGGGGCATGTGATATCATATATGATGTCCCAACACATATGTGAGCCAATCTATGCAATTCAGATGCCAGATGGGCTGTAAAGTAATATGTTTAAATTGTGTTTGTGTGCTACACCCAAAAAGACAACAAAGACATTGCGTTATATTTATCCATAGGTGCATGGACTGTTCAATGTAGACTGGCAGTTCAGCTCTTAACAAAAGAATACATGTATATCCTTGATCTCTTGAATCTTCTCCCTCCTCCTCCTGGATTCCTCTGTCAGGTCCAGCTCCTACAATTTTCTGGTGTCTCTCAGGATGTTTGCAACTTCATGCAGGCCTGATACTGGTATTCAGTTGGTTGCTAGGCAGCTCAGCTGCTGACTACAAATATGTTTGCTCTCATAAGAAGACAGAGGCTCAATGCCTGCTCCACACAGAGACCCAGTCCTACCTCCCTACATTAGAATTTTTCTAGAGTTCTTCCTCTTCCCACTTCAGCCACGCCAGTGCCTCCCTTCAAAATCTGACCTGCTTTCATTATCTTTTGCTAACAAGCAGAGTAGTGCAGTGGGGTTAACTAGTGACATCTTACAATGCGGAATCTTCTGATCCAAGCAATTGCAAACATGAAACATGTGCAGTCCAGATTGGCTTCAACAGCATATGCTTAGTGTAATCTCTTACAGTAAATCGGAAGTTTCAACAGAATGTGATGGCACCCTTCACACTCCTTTGCTTGTTCTTAACAGGAAAGGAAAATAGAGCAGATTTTAGCAAACAAATTTTCAGGAGGGCTCTCTAGAAAAACTACCATTTATCTCAGGCATTACTTCTCCTTTAAGTATTTGCATTGAGGCCCTGTTTGGGGAAATAATTGAATATAGGCACGTTACCTATTTATATTTTTCAGTGGAGCTGAAGAACATAATTTTGGCAAAATAAGAAAAAAATTATATTTTACTACTTGTGTAAGTCATTGAAATGCTTTTGTAATTATGTGATTTTAGTAAAATACAACTCCTTTAACATTTTCATTATCCAGTTGTCAACTACATTTGCATTATTTAGAGTTCAAGGGTTATTTTGGAAGCTATAAATAAGCAATTTCAGTATCAACACAAACCAGTGTAGTTTCTTAAAATAGTAAACATTACTACAGTGATAGTATATAAATAGATTTTTTTGAATCAAGGTTCCACAAAAGCTTAACAACCCTACCTTCATCTTGTTTATTACTTTTCTCCAAGCTCCTAAACATAGCTTGTACACCAACAAACTGACTTTGATACAGAAAAAAACCTGCAATTCAGCCAACATCAAAATATATAAGGAATCTAAAAGTTGCTCTCCATTACATCTTTGTGAAATAAGGATTTGTATATTGAGAATTTTAAAGCTGTTCTTCTTCCAGCTCCAAAAACAGAACAACCTCCTCTGCCCAAAACAACACAAAGAGCTGAAACTCTACAAACCAAACCTGGTAATGACCATAAAATTAGTGCTCTGCTGATTTCTGACTTGCAAGTTGATATAACTAATTGTAAGGGCTCATTGAATTTAACAGCATACACAGTATTATCTATGAATGCATGCTGTAAACTTTCTACCAGCTGTAGTTTTTTGATTTTTTTTCACTGCCTATAAATACATTTATCTTTTTTAAATTTGCATTGCATGCCATTCAACTCATATTTGTTTGCCAATTTTAAATACACATTTTTTACAAACCATTTTTTTCAGTTCCTAATGAGACGCAAAAGGTTTCCCCTTACAAACCCAAAAAACCTCAGCCGACTGTTCAACCACGTAAAGCTGGTAATGCTCTCACAGTTTTCATTCTTTTGTGTATTTTTTTTTTTTTGAGTGTCAGGAAAAATTGTAATCTAAATTTAAAAGCAATGTGGTAGAGAAGGAATGCAAAGTGCAATTTCAACTGTTCTCTACACCTCACTTACAATATATGCAGGGGAATCTGTCACTTTACATGTGGTTCCGGATAATGCTCTTATACACTCTACGGCACGTTTTCCAGAAATTGTGGTGGCAGTTGTTAGGGGACAGTATATTGCATAATGTATATACACTGCTTTGACACACAAATGATGAGATTTAGCTCCACAGATGGTACAAAATGTTGGAAAACCAACATTCTCCATATTTTGCAGTCATTTGCAATAACATTTTTTGTTCATGTAATGCACTTTATTTACTATAATGTTGTAAAATAGGTTTTAAAATGCTATTATATATATTCAAGTGTTTTCTTGTATTTTCTTTTTCAGTGAATGTAGAAAATTCAGTTTTGTAGTGTGCCTATTTAAATACTTTTTTGGTAATGGTATTTTCAGAAGCTAAAATTGTTTTTTGACAGCTTCCACAGAAACACCAAAGGATTCCATTAAACCTAAAATTCCACAGCAAACTCCTGCACCCACATTTGGTAATAGCTACCATTCTGCTGTTGATATATGCTCAAAGAATGGCTTATTTTATACTTTAGCCCTAGAATGCTCCATAATTGTGAATGGATATGTCAGTTCCGCCAGCAAATCATTTCATATATCTTCTGTCATTGAAAATGCATTGCTAATTTTAACAAAATCTACCTTTAATGTCATGCTTATGAATGTTAGCTTTAAAAAATGCAGCATGCCACCATCATCATAATCTTCTTCCTCTTCAGTCATCCTGGAAACAAATCATCTCCATGCTTTCAGTATTTTCCATTTCAGAGACAACCTTTTCCATCAAAGCCATTTTGATACAATGAACTGCATGGGCAAATTAAAGGAGTCATTCCAGTAAAATATTTCAAAAGATTTCTTTGTGGTTAATTGTAAATTGTGTTTCTAATTTCAGCTCCTTACAAACCGCAGCATAGTTCTTCCAGACCGAGGACATCAGTCGGATCTAAAATCAGAACTGGTAATTATTTCAGTTTAATTCTGTTGCTTTTGCTCAACCTAAATTCATGTTTTTTTATTTTTATGCCACTGATACTTCTGTTGTTTTGGAATTCATTGCATTCTACTTTTAGAGCATTTTTATACACCCAATCATGTATAGTATATTGTTTTCACGCCAAATTATTAAGATATTTTACATACATTGGCAAAATTATACTGTCAGGATGCTAATTGGATTATAGTAAATATAATTAATGATATTCAAATCTAACGTAGGAAAAAAAAGGAAAAATACTTTTGTCACCTACCTGTGAACCACAAAAAATGCATATCTGGCAAGTGTGGAGAATTTTAATTGGCTGAAATGTCTAATTGAGAATTGTGTTGTGCCCTGAGGTCACAGAAAAGCTAAGCTGAGCATTATAGATGACTGAATATGTCAAGGTCTGAAAATGTAGCCTAACATTATGGGCCTGCCCTTCTGTTACAACTATATAATAAGGAAATTACATATATTTGATGAAAGAAATCTGAATGTATATCACTGTTCCTATGGCTATCTTTTAGATAGAGAATAATCATCATCTTCCACCCTCTACACCCCTCTACAGTTAACAGTATTACTTTACACCTTGTACCTCAAAAAAACATTTAGGAATCACATTGGTCTCATCCCTCAGCCCACAAAGCTGGATATTGTTTCCTCTGCCCATCCAGCACTAAAACACTTTCCAGACACCAAATCCTCTGTAGTATATAGTTCCATTGCCTAAAATGCACAAAAATGTTTAGAACAGCAAATATTTGGAAAGATTGGGTAAGTCTAGGTCCTACAGGATGTGTTAAGGTGGGTGCAGGTGAGGAAATTCACAACTTGAACATTGCTACTCCTCAGACCTTGTCATAAATCACCGAACAATCTATTGTACATCATCCAGCTGTGCTAGGCATCATCTATAAACCATTTTCAGGTCTTCTACGTAGTTGTTTTATAAATAAAGCATGAGTAGAGATCTCTGTTGGTGCATTAGACTTTCATTACATTCCCTTCGCCCATACACATGCTTTTTCCCCTTTTGTCTCTGTTTCCTCTCCTTCACTGATTGCAAGTGCTTTCTTTCTACAATTCTTAGAAGTTATCTATATAACTGCATTTAACTGTAAATACTGAGATTATGTATGTGTTTTATCCTGTAAACCTTTCTGAAGCCTTACATACTTTTGTGGAAGTATAAAAATAAATACTTACATTCCTTCTCTCACCCTCTGTTGACACATACATATACACATCTTGATCCATGAGAAGTGCTTGGAGACAATGGTTCGGTACAGTAAATAATTACTCTAATAAAAGTTCTTGAGATTTACTAGAAGTTGCACCATTGCTCAATACATTTGCAAGGAAAGGTAATTCCATGTGTTTTGTATTGCTTTATGATATATAAATCCAGGGGTTTGAACACATTTAACATTTCAGGAATTGATTGATGCTTATGTGAAATGCAGAAACAATGTTTTTTTTTAATAATCCATTAAATGTTGTCAGTAATAATAAATTGTTTTATAGCTGCCTGCAAAAAATTAAGTTATAGCAACTTTGAACTTTTGGGGTTCCTATAATGAAATGAATGTGAACATTATCATTTTGCTCAGGTTGAAAGAATGAGTACATTTCTCTGGAAATACCGCACACTGAGAATTATTTACTAACAATGTTGCAGCTTTGTTGATAGAAACAATGTCACAATTTTGTTGTGACACTGCTTATTGTATTATTGCTAATTTGCACGCATGCTGCCAAATGCTTTAAACTTGCTTTTTCTTTTGTGGCCGTTCACCCTTCCATGTGTCTGACGTAGGAGCACCCACACAAGTGTAAAATTCTAGATAAGTATTTGGGAGCTGTAGTGAGTTGCCATCTGACCTCACAAGGAGGTTTAAAGTTGAATCTCCTGTCCAAGTTGCCAATTCCACTGTAGATTACTACTGCCACAGTAATATCCTACAATTCTGCTGGCTGTAGACAACAGTACAGCAGAGCCAGTAATTAATTCATGCTTTTAAAATGTGCTAGTGTGAACCAGGCAAAAACGCATTTGCATATGGAGTATCAGATCTGAATATATTCTTTTATAATGTTTCAGGCATTCTATTTAATGTACTGTAATCAGAACAGAGAGTTAGCCAGTCAAGGTAGAGTTTGATTAGAAATAACAGTATTGAACAATGTTACCATTGTTGCCTGTTGATTTTTAAAACTTTTTTGTGTTTTTTTTTTTTACAATACTATTTTTTATTTGACTTCTTATTTTATGGTATGGATTGGCATTTTACAGACATGTATAATGTAATGTTAGCACTGTATTCATTTGAGGGCTTCCCTAGTGAAAAACACTATGTCCAAAAATTAGAAATTTCTCTGATAAAATATTTGGCAATGTTTGTAGTTATGGCACACTAGGTATTTTTTTTATCTTAAAACAGAATTCTTATGGAACTATTGTAAACTGCAAACCATCATATTTATCATTCTGATCTCAATACCTGCTGTTTTATCTCTTATAACCCTGGCATCTAATTTACTATAGCTTGTTTTTTGAGGTTTATTTGGGATCAAAGGGAGGGGTAGAAAGATACTGTCTTTTTAAAGAAATCTCTACATTCACCATTACTTCTGTTTATCTATGGAACCTGGCTGCTCGATATCTCCACAGTCCAGCCTCTGCTGTTCCACCATATATAGTAATAAACGTGACCCTCCAGTAGAAATTTCAAACAAATAGAGTTTTCCATTCATATTGAATACCTCAATATTCAATAAAAGAATATATTTTTTTATGAATTGTTACTGGAGTGTCTAGCTCAGGTTAATTGCTATTCAGCATGCTACTTTGACACTAAAAATTAAAAGTTCAAATAAAATCATGGTAGTACAAAAATAGTAAAAATAGGAACTAGCCTTGAGAAAACCCAGCCACGAGTACAGCTTTGACACTGTTTATGAAAGGTATGCAAACAACTCTTAACATATCAATGTAAAAAGTCCAGAGCTCACATTTAAGCATGTTTATTGATCACCATTCTACTTTCCAGTACAAACTGGAACAATTCAAGCAGCATTAAATCATGCCAACAGGAAGAATTTATGGAAGGGCTGTCATGATACCAGGGAGTGCCGAACATGATCCTGTATCAACCGTGGCTGTTATTTTATATAATATTTAATTCAAGTGCTAAAATGTCCAATACATGTTAAATGGCAGTGTTTGGCTGAAAAGCACTCAGTTAGCATCATTCCAGCAAGACGCCACCCCCCCCAGTCCTTTATAGGTCAGTTGCATCATCACAATGAGATATCCATCCCACAAAATGTACCAGATGAAAAAATTCTACTAAAAAGTCCAACTAATTCACAGAACTAAGTACAAAAACAATGTACTAGAGATATTTGGATATAATATAAACAAGTATAAACGAGTAAATAGCATGAAAACTATAAAATACATTGTATATCATACATCAAAATTACTAGTGGAGAAGTCAAACTTCTAAGCTCAGGATACAAAAAAAAACACACACGGCAGGTTTATTAAGGTCTGTGTTTTGACTAAGACCGCGGGCACTCACCCACTTCTGTCTCACGGGTCCAAAACAACACCTGTGCTGTAACATGAATAACGTCCCCGGATCCAGACGAACTTGATATATGTAACAATAGTGGTATGGACCACACGGTGGTTGGAGGAATTAAAACTGTATTTATTGAATGCCCATTAAAATCATCAGTACATTATATGGATATAACATCTCCCCCAAGCGTGGGGGAGATGTTATATCCATATAATGTACTGATGATTTTAATGAACATGAACGTGTGCTCCATACCACTATTGTTACATATACTGAGTTGTGTTTCAAGATAATTTTTTTGGTCAAAATTGTCATTTTTGGGTTAAAAAAGAACTTGATTTTTTCAAGATTTATTATACCCCAGCACTGGAAATAGCTTGAATCAGAAAATACACCATCTAAAACCTGTCGAGGTCATGTCAGAGTCAATGGCAGAGGTCCCTTGAACCATTTGAAGATGCTACTAGCCTTCATGATGTTCCAGTTTTTTTAAGGGTCTTGCCTGAAAACTCGGTCAATTCGAGTTTTCAGGTTGTTAATCCCATTCGAGTTCGTAATTCCATTCAAGTTTTTTTTTTAAATTAGAAACCATTTGAGTTGTGAGGACATTTGAGTTCATTCGAAGTATACAAAACTCAAAAAATTGACCTTTAATAAATAACCCCCATAATGTAAGAAAAAACTCAGTTATTGTTTACATAAAAATGATAACATTATAAACTTGATTTCAGGGTGTGTGTACCCGAAGGTTGAAAAACAGCAAATGGTATCAGTGAGCAAGCATATTGCAATTTAAGGAACAGTAAAATTAAAGTGTTTTAAAGTAATAAAAATATAATACAGTGTTGCCCTGCACTGGTAAAACTGATCTGTTTGCTTCAGAAACACTTCTATTGTTTATATAAATAAGCTGCTGTTATTAAAATGGATTTTGCCAATTTTTGTGGAAAACATCTGTGTAACTGAAAGCAGTGTCAGTCATTGCTGCTAAAGTGCTATCCTTCATGAAAAGGGCATTACTGGAGAGATAAAACCATAATTCTGCTTTTTTCTAGATCCAAGTTAGGCCTTGCCTTAAGTATATAGTGCAGTTTAGTGCCCAATGGTTAAGAAGCATATTAATGAATTAGGGAGAAAGTGTAGAAATGCTAAACTAAATTGGTATAAGGAATGGAATAATTACACTATAAGAAAGACTGTCAAGTTTTGGGTTGTTTTCGCTGCAAAAAAGGAAATTGCAAGAAGATGATTATGCTTCAAAAGTAAATTATAGGACATTGTAGTCAAATAGCAGGGGATGTTTTTTCACATAAAAAGGAACAAAGAATCAGAGGCTACCCCTATACCCCTATAGTGCACTGGATATATTTGGAGGAATGGATGAAAATAATTGAGAACCACAGAGTCCTGGAGTAATGTATGAACAAAAAATAAAACTTCTAAGGAGTACTGTTTACACTAAATAAACATATTTTAGTCACAAAAAAATATTAATCTGTAAAGTTTTTCACAAAACTGCGGCAACAATTTGCAGAGACAAAAAAGTTGCCATAAGAAAAACACCCACTGACTTGAATACATTTGGACAAAAAGTTGTAAAAAATATTGTCGCTCGTAAAATTTGACAACCATTGACTTCAATGTGTTTCGAGAATTTCTTGATGAAGCGAAACAGGGACAGATTCACTCATCACTATTTATATTAGTAAAGCAGCACTTTATGAGGTGCAGTACTTTTGTTGATCCACCAAGTATACTTTTTCAAAGACAGATGGAACATTTCATACAAAGAGTGATTCACAATTAATCCTGAAAGTAGGGAGCTGTTTCATTTAAAAAATGTGTTAATGTTAATTTCTTAAGCAATGTTCTGAGCCAAGAATATAAAACACATGGTTTGTCTTGAATGTTATATCATTTTTTATTCTAATCTTTCCTAATATAAAGACAGTGGTGTATGAGAATATGCCAACCATAATAAACAAAATAGCTGGATTTAGTTTATGTAGACATTGTTGCACTGTAGGCTCTTTCTAGTCTTGAACTGTATCTGATTTTTCAGATTATAAAAGATCAAAATTAATGGAATAATATAATTGCATGTAAACTGTTCACGAGTGCCAGTTTGTAAAAAAAAAAAAAAACACATATGAAAAAGAATAAGTGTGTGTGAGTGCTTGTTCATTTTGTCTTTTTCTGCACTAGTATCTTAATGTGAATTTGTAAGTTTTATACTGTAACAAGTTTAACTTACAGGTTGTTCACAATCTGTTACAGTGGTAGAATGTACAGAAAAATATTCCACACAACAATGATTTTGTGCCCTGGTGTTATAATTCTGTTCACATGCATGGGTGCAGTACTATAATATGTATATACTGTAATAAGCCTTTTTTTAACTTTTCTGTGTTTTATACTGTACTGCATAATTCATGTACAGTTAAATAAATGAGAGGTTCAGTTGACTCTGCTTAGGTGGTCCAATAACACAATGCAAAACAGATGTAATTTATGATGAACCAGGCACAAATGGTAGAATACATATTTGTACCCGTTAGTAGTAATTCTACAAGCACTTGTATCAGACTTCTTTCTGTCCTCTGCACCTCTTGCTAGATTACAAATCTAGCTATCTATGCTATAGGGTAGGCAATACGTTCAGAGCACAATTGTAGCCTGCGCTTGTCATGCTCCCCAACTTGCTTAGTTAGAGGGTGGCAGGCAGAGCACCTATATGCACCACACTTATACAGTATTGACAAATTTCTGCAGCAATGTATTTATGGGGGAAGTGCAGGTCCTTGCATTCAGAATTGAACCCACAGGTACTGAACCAGCATATCCATCCATGGCCCTTTGGGATATGCCAAGAAAAAATACACAATTGGTATCTGCATATTATTTTGAGAAAAATTAGTTTATCTCGAGTTTGTTCCATAACTCTACACTCGTCATATTTATGCTTTGTTTCTTGGTTTTCCGTTTCATCAAGGTTCGAAAGAGAAAAGGCACAGAGGGACAATATAATTACAGTTATTCTATGTAACAAGACTTTGCTCATAACCTTCCATTCACTTTATTAACTTTGTCACTTTTCTTTGTGTACTGGAGATCAAAACTCTACTACACATTTTAGATAAGGTCGTATTAGTGCTTTGTAAAGGGGAATAACCTTCTTCCTCAGTGAATCTATACCACCTTTTAAAACAGATCAATAATTTGATGGCCTGTTAGGTTTATTATCAATAAATACCCCTAAATTGTAAGCAACATATGCATAACCTTTTATTAACACTGAATCTCATCTGCCACTTCATAAGCTCCATATACTACAACATCACTGTCTAACTTCCTACATCATGAAAATAAGTCAATTTGTTTTACATTACTGTCCTACATAATATAATCCTGGCTACTTATACTTATAATGTCATTCTCCATGATATAATCTTAAGGGGGTTATTATTTATTAAAGGTCAAGTTGTTTTTTTACCTAAAAAAGTCAAGGTTTCAAGGATATTTTTTCAGTCAAAACTTGAATTTCCAGGTAAAAAAAAACCTTGCATTTTTAGTTTTTTTTTTTTTTAATAGAATTTTTCGGGATTTATTAAACCCGAACCTGGAAATAGCTTGAAACCGAAAATACTCCAACTAAAACCTCGAGGTCATGTAGGAGTCAATGGCAGAGGGCCCTTTAACCATTTGAAGATATGTGTACGCTTCACAGATATGTACGGATATTTTTCAATAGGTTTTTAACTCGGAAACTCAATTAATTTGAGTGATTCACAATTTTTTCACCAAAAACTAAATTATTTAGAGTTTTCTATTTTTTTCACCCAAAATTCACTGATTCCAGTTTTTTCCATTTGAGTTTTTAATTCCTAATTATTCCTAATTTTCATTATTCGTCTTTCTATTCAGGCCTCCCCTATTAATATTCAAATCAGTGTATGGGTACTAGGGTAATTTGAACCCTAGCAACCACATTGCTTAAATTGCAAACTGGAGAGCTGCTGAATAAAAAGCTAAATAACTCAAAAAAACCACAAAAACCACTAAAAGTTATTTCAAAGGTGAACCACCCCTTTAACCAAACAGCTAATTCATTTTATAAGTTACCTATTAAAGAATCTTACCAAATTGGCATATACTGTATACATCAGGAATAATCAGAAAAGGTGTTTTACATATGTTTTATTTAATTTATTTTTATAGAGACCAGCAGTATTTAGGGGTATAATTTACTTTCCATTAACAAGTTACAGTAATTTTTTTGTCAGTACTGAAAGTGCATAGTTACTTAGCTGTATTAAAATACAATAAATACTTGTAAGATACATTTTATAGGAAGTACCTAATGTTTTTCCATTTAAACCACTGGTTAGTTTTGTGTCACACTATAAATGGACTGGAAGCTTCAACCAGTGTTTTGGGAAACATGAAGTAAGTATAATAAAATAGAAGGCATAAAATAACATATGGTGTGTAATAAGAACATATGTGAAACGAATTGGTTATTTACTTCTGTTTCCATTGTTGTCTCAGAAATATTTTTATTAACCCTCTGCTGTGAAACCAACCGCAGTATTACTTGTACAAATGAATGGCAACTTAATACGCAATTTTTTAAATTATCAGTTAGGATAAATAAAAATCCTAGTGCATCATGTTTAACTTTAAAATGTGGTTGTCTGATCTCCATAATACCTTTCTATGTCTCTGCACAGTAATATATCACTGATACTGCAACTACAATGATCCAGCATCAATACATTGTGTTGACTTTATCCATTCTTTTTGTAAACTTGGTAAGATTCAATCGGTTTGCATGAAAACATGATTTAAATCCTGCATAAGATTTGATTTAAATCAGAAACTCACCCTGGTGGACAGTTGGAAATGGGTATATTCTTCTTAGTAATCCACTTTGGTAGTGTTGCTGTTGGTAGCCAAATGTCTGTTGTTTTAATGTTAAACAACTACATAATTGTTTTTTTTTTTTACAAAACAAATGTCTTTCCATAAATAATGGTTGTAAGACATGCCATTACATTTCAAATGTATCTGTTTTATACTGAGAAATCTTTTTAGTTCTTAGGTGATTTTTGGTTTTGAATTGCCCCTTTACACATTGATTGTAATCTGTTTTTATCAAGTTTATCATGGCACATATCAGTTTTACAGTTTGATGAAATCCCAGCGAATAAATAATTTATATAAATCAGGCCTCAGCCTCACATAAGCAAATGATCTCAGGTTACTTCCCTCGTTTTATTGGGCTAACAATATAGCAAAAGAAAGAGATTTCAAAACATCATAGGTTTCTATTTCAAGTCATGCTGTGTATGCTACTTTAATGGGAAATGATGTACATTTATCATGAGCTGTCAGCATTTTCTTTCTGTCTCTGTCTTGCAGACCAATGATATATGCTTTGTTCTTACTTGGAAACTACAAAACAAATTCTCACATATAGGGGCAGATTTACTTAGGGTCGAATATCGAGGGTTAATTAACCCTCGATATTCGACTAGGAATTGAAATCCTTCGACTTCGAATATCGAAGTCGAAGGATTTAGCGCAGAAAATTCGATCGAACGATCGAAGGATTATTCCTTCGATCGAACGATTAAATCCTTCGAATCGAACGATTCGAAGGATTTTAATCCAACGATCGAAGGAATATCCTTCGATCAAAAAAAACTTAGGCAAGCCTATGGGGACCTTCCCCATAGGCTAACATTGAGTTCGGTAGCTTTTATCTGCCGAACTAGGGGGTCGAAGTTTTTTTTAAAGAGACAGTACTTCGACTATCGAATGGTCGAATAGTCGAACGATTTTTAGTTCGAATCCTTCGATTCGAAGTCGTAGTCGAAGTCGAAGGTCGAAGTAGCCCATTCGATGGTCGAAGTAGCCCAAAAAAAACTTCGAAATTCGAAGTTTTTTTACTTCGAATCCTTCACTCGAATTTAGTAAATCTGCCCCTTAGAGGCCTATTTATCAAAGGTCAGATTTTAGTGGTTTTAAAAGCTTTTGAAACCACAACTAAACTCACACACTCCAAAACTATGAATGTCGTGACATTTATTAAAAAATCTGAAAAAAAGAGTAAGAACAGAAAATTACGCTGAACAATATGCTAAAAAATAAGAATACCTTGAAAATAGTCCAAAAGCATCAGCTCAGCTCCCACTGATTTCTACAGGACCTTAACAACTCTTACCTGGCAAAGTTTTGTAGTTGTGGTTTTTGTGGTTTTTGTGGTTTTTACACTTAATAAATCTCAAATTCTTAGAGCTTTTTAAAAAAAATAGTGATAAAACAAATTTTTAGATAATCGTGGAAAAAAATGAAATTTTATTATTAAATGTTCCATATCAGGTTTTTTCTGCAAATGAGCTTTGGAGCAAACTTTTTTAATTGATAAACTGAGCCCTAAGGCTCAGTGTAAGTAATGAATTATACTAATAATCATCTTCACTCACATGGGCAAATTGTCTCCAGCGACCGTTCCAGTGACCGTTTCGCACACTTGGCAACACTCAGTGGCGTAACTAGATATTACTGGGCCCCACAGCAAATTATTTTTCAGGCCCCCAAAATGTTTAGAGGTTGACTTGTTTCTCCAATATTTATTGAAATTGTATATGAATTAGGGCCTCATGGGGCCCCTATACCTCCTGGGCCCCCCTGCAGCCGCAGGGTCTGCTTCCTCTATAGTTACGCCCCTGGCAACACTAGGAGGCAGATTTATCAAGGGTCGAATTTCGAAGTGGAAAATACTTTGAAATTTGACCATCGAATAGAATCCTCCAACATTCGAATTCGAAGTTGGAGGATTTTATTCATTGTACGATCGTATTCCAATCATAGTACTATCGTACGATCGTACTCCGATCGTACTTCGAATCGTTCAATTCAAATGATTTTATCATAAGATCGTACGATTTTGCTTCAAACCAAAAAACTTAGAAAATTGTGCTGAAAGGCCAACATAGCACTTCGGCAGGTTTAAGTTGGAGAAGTATTGAAGTCGAAGTTTTTTTAAAGAGACAGTACTTCGATTATCGAATGGTCGAATAGTCGAACGATTTTTACTTAGAATCATTCTAATCTAAGTCGAAGGTCATAGTAGCCTATTCAATGGTCGAAGTACACAAAAAATTACTTCGAAATTCGAACTTTTTAACTTCGAAAATTCACTCGAGCTTAGTAAATCTGCCCCTAGGACTTTTGCAGGCAATACCGCTTAAAAAAAGGAGGCGTCTCCAGCGTTTTTTCAATTTTAATGCATGATCAGCAGACAGGATATGATGTAAGTGACATAAGATTGAGGAAGATCTAGCTTCATTTTAGCAGTTCGCCTGGTCTGAGGTAAACTTTGTCCGAGTTTTAGATATTTGATTTTTTAATTAAATAACCCCCCAGAATTTCGAGTATATTTGAATTTAAGGGAATTTTAAAAAACTCACATGAATTCGAAATTTGACCTTTTATAAATGTGCCTCATAGGGGCCGATTCACCAATGGTTGAATATCGAGGGTTAATTAACCCTCGATATTCGACTAGGAATTGAAATCCTTCGAATTCGAATATCGAATTCAAAGGATTTAGCACAGGAAATTCGATCGATCGATCGAAGGATTATTCATTCGATCGAACGATTAAATCCTTCGAATCGAACGATTCGAAGGATTTTAATTCAATGATCGAATGAATATCCTTCGATGAAAAAAACTTAGGCAAGCCTATGGAGACCTTCCCCATAGTCTAACATTGAGTTCTGTAGCTTTTAGCTGCCGAACTAGGGGGTCGATTTTTTTTTTAAAGAGACAGTACTTCGACTATCGAATGGTCGAATAGTCGAACGATTTTTACTTCGAATCCTTCGATAGTCGTAGTCGAAGGTCGAAGTAGCCCATTCGATGGTCGAAGTAGCCCAAAAGTAGCCCAAAAAACACTTCGAAATTCGAAGTTTTTTAAATTCAAATCAACACAATTTAGTGAATCGGCCCCTAAGAGTTAGTGGCAGATTTATTGAGGGTTGAAGTGAAAAATTGGATTTCTACTAGGGAATAGTTGAAATTCTATTAGAGTTTTTAAAAAAATGTGAATCTGAATTTCAAAATGTATCATGTAGTGGCCCTTTCAGAATTTAAATTTGACTATTTGACACCTTAAACCTGCCAAATTGCTGTTTTAGCTATCCTGGAATCAATTTGGAGTTGTTTGGAGATATACTAAAAATCTAATTTTTTTTGGTGAAAACATCTCGAATTGACTTAAATTCAAATTCGATTCTAATTAAATTTGATTCAAATTCAATTTGAATTTGATTCGAATTTGTGGGTCAATCCCATTCACCCAAATTGTAAAAAATTCGATTTTTTTTTTTAAAAAAATTTAGATTGGTAATTTTTTCCAAATTTCGAGTTTTTACAAACTCCCATGAACTCGAAATTTGACCCTTGATAAATCTGCCCCTTAGAGATATCATAACAGAGGCAAAAAGCCAGTGTAAGTATGTAGGCATTTCTAATGTTTATGATGTTTTGCAGGTGTTTTACTATAGCTTTCCTTGATCACCACTATATAATCACCAAGCATGCATTCTGTGCACCATGCTTTCTAGCTTCAAAATCACTTGCCCAATAATGTTTTGCAGGTGTTTTACTATAGCTTGCCTTGATAACCACTACCTAATTTCGCCAAGCTTGTAAACTGTGCACCATGCTCTCTAGCTTCAAAATTACTTGCCCAATAAGAAATTTGTCAGTGGTTTTTATAAATAACATTTACTGTATTTCCTTTGTACATTGCACTATTCCATGGAAATTGCATGTGGCAAACCATGCAATTTTCTTTGCACTTTAACATTTCCAACAATGCAATGTTTGAAATAATTAGAGCTAAAACTTCTGTGCTCAGGGATCATTCCTGGTAAAAATGTTCTAAGGTGTAATTTATGAAGTAATAAAAAAAAGTCTCATTGGAAAAATAAATATGTCTGCTCTGTGATCTAGAATGGAATTCTTCACTGAGCATATGTTCTGATGTCACTTCTGCAGGCAGACATGTTTTTCTTATTACTAAATAAGGAAAATAATGCTATTTTCAACTATATTACACTAATATTAGAAAAAACACAAACAAATATAAAGCAGCTTCAAATTTAATGGCTTATTTTCGCTTTTGGCAGGCTGCGGTAATGCTGGCTTCCTTGTTAAGCTGGCAAAAACTGTTGCTGGACTGCATATATGCTTTCTTAGGTTTCTTACAAATGAAATCAGTGTGAGGTATTGAACAAATTATGAATAAACAGAGAAATGTTGAATTTTTTGAACAAAAAACTCCCATGGAACTGACCACTCTTGGGCTGTAGTACTCCCTGCCTGAACTTAATTCTTCTACAGTATCAAAATAAGCTTCACTATTTGGGATATGTGGAATAAGGCATTTCGGTCATGGAATGGAAAAAAGACTTTCTGTAGGCCAATCAAAAAAAAGCCAGAGTAATGGAGAGTTATACTGTAGAGTGAAATCTTAGCAGAACCAGATTTGGGGGAAGGTGTCATGATGGTCAGAATGACATCAGGGCCATTGTAAAGATAATCTGGGAGACCGCAGGTGTAGCAGTGAGAAACATAATTCGTGCCTGTCATGGTCAAAGTAAGAGGCACAACCATTGCGTTTATTTAATTTATGTTATGTGCTACATTTTCTATGTTGTTATTCCTACCTGTTTCTAGCAAAAGAACACTCTGGAATTAAATCCTGGAACATGCCAGAAAGCCTATCGCAAATTGTATATATACTGGCTGTACAATGCTGTAGAAACATTATGGTGATACCATGCATGATTTTGTTCAGTACAGAATAGTTAAAATACTTTATTATAATGTATTGCTCTCTTTCTGAGGTGGCAGACTTTATGACAGATCAAAACTTCTTGGTGTTAGTAGAAACATTTCAGTGGAAACAAACACTACCATCAACAGAACATATTCAGGTACATGTACTGATTGAAATGAAGCTTCAGTTTGATCTGGATTTAAAATACTGCACAGATTAGCTTGAATAATAATTGTATTGTATAAGTTTGTCCGTTGGTACTATTTATTAACTGTGTTTCTGTTGAAAGCACAGTCTTCTTGAATTGCTATTTTCATTTATTTAAATGTACAAGAAAATACCATAAATCCTTTAGTTCACTGCATCTAAATATCCAATTGAATGCAAGCGAATTTAACAGTTTTTGGACTTAATATGATTGATCACAGTCACACAAGTACATGCACACCTGCAATGCAAATTACAAAACCTCTTCCATTAACTGTGTTTAAAGGGGACCTGTAACCGAAACAAAGCTGTATAGTACAAGACCAATAGTTTTTCAAATTAAACATGAAACCCAAATTCTTTGTTAATGAAAAAATCTATACCTATTATAAACTTGTTTAAAAGTCTCATCTAATCATATTTTGCCTCCTCCTCTATGCTGTAGGCATAGAGGCTGGGCAGGCAATTACTTTCATTTTCCATTTTGCATTTCCTAGATGTCACTGCTCTCCTCTCCCCACATCCCCCCCCCCTCGTCATCTAATTGTGTAGCTAGTGCATAGACATGTTCATCAAGTCCCATATTTTGGCACATAAACAAGATTTTGGTATGATGCATAGCTTACCTTAATAACATTGTACACAAAATGGCACCTGCCTGTTTGACGTGATTGTGAATTCCAAGGCTAAAGAAAACAAGATTTAAACAAGTTTTTTATAGTGTAAGTAAAGTTTTTTTTGCTTCTCTAACATTGTAAAATAGGATTTAAAAATAGGTCCCCTGTAAAGCATAAATTCACATATGTTTGTGAATAAATGCATTAAAGCATTGTGTAATGGGAACCTTTTTCATAAACAGGGCCGGATTTGCATAGTGGGCGCCCCTAGGCCCACTACATTTGTCGCCCCAAGTCCCCTTCAGGGGGACAGGAGCAATGGGGATTGGGGCACGGGAAATGAAAATCCCCAGTGTTTTTGAACCAATGTCAGTGTGGTTGGGCAGCATGCCGCCCCCCTAAAATCCTGCCGCCCTAGGCCCGGGCCTAGGTGGCCTTTCCACAAATCCGGGCCTGTTCATAAAATAATTTAACATTATGAACAAGCATGTGATTCTAAGGGGGTTATTTATCAAAGTCCAAATTTATCTCAATATTTTCTGCTACAAACTACAATCAAATACACTCAGTTTTTTTGCGCTTATTTATTATTAAATTTTCCCGAAAATTCACTTTGCGGAAAAAAAAATAAAATTTTCATGATTCATCGGATTTTTCATCCGAGTTTCACGATTTTTTTAGATTTTTCATCCGAAAACTCAGATTTTTGCCAGAAAACTTCGGGGTATTGCAAGAAACCCAGTGCACATCAAAAATTCATTGGGACTTTTCCCATTGACTTATATGCAACCTCGACAGGTCTGAGATGCCGGATTTTCTGATTCACACTTTTTCATCCTCAAGGTTTAATAAATTCCGAAAAATTCGTAATTTTTGAAAAGTCCAATTTTATAGAAAAAAATCAAAACGTTTTCATGATTTTTGCATTCAGAGTTTAATAAATAACCCCCCAAGTATTATTCATTCATTTTCACAGATAGATAGGTATTTAATTTCAGTTACTTTTTATATTGTGAAATATAAACATTTATTTTTAATGTTAATATGGTTACAGAATGTATGCACATATAAACAAATAATTTATAGAACAGGTTTTTAATATCGCTGTTTTAAGGACAGATCGGTAGATAGAGAGAGAGATAGTGAGAGACATACAGGCACAGTAAAGCAAGGTACTGTATAGCAAAATTGCATAGAGGACATTGCATCACAGAAGCAGTTTGTGTACCATGTAAGTCATCTCAGAATGGGTGTCACCAGACCAGGGTGTCAAATTCTGATAGAAAAGCAAGACACTTGTATTCAGTGGGTTCAGTGACATGCTTAAGAGCATTTTGGATAATGATTTTTGGAATCTTTTTTTCTGAATATGTGTGTCCAGGACATATCTAAATGCAGTTATGCTCAACTTGGTGCATACTAGCTGTTGTAGCAAACCAAAAGTCACTTCAAAAGAGGTTGGAAACTTTGGGGAGTACCCAAATAATGTTTAAGAGAAATGAGATAAGCCATGTGGATGGTCAGATGGCTTGAATGGACTGGTGACTATGAGTGAGTGTGCCTATTCAACAAAAAGTATTTGGGTATGTCAGACCTTGAGGCTGCTTGGGTCTGATAAGGAGTCAGCACAGAATGCAGATACACAGATATGCTATATTGCACAAGTGCAGTTAATAGCAGCTGGTCAGCAATTTGGGCAGATTTATAAAACATCATTATTATTTTTTTAGGAGTTTTGCTAATACATATCACTCATAAAAATAAAAACAATGCTTTCATATTTAACTGTTTTATTTCCACAATGGATAATTTGTTTCAGAGAGAAAAAGGTTTGTACAAATCATTAAAGTCCCCATACTTTTAATTAATAGAGATGGGTATTGGATCTCAAATCTACCTCTGAGCTCTAACAAGCCCCTGAAAAGCATATATGTTTGTCTCATCAAAGCAGTTTAAACCATTCATATTATTTTAAACATTCATCTTGTTAATTAAATATCTAATTTCCTTACAACACTTTTCCAAAAGCCAGGAAATGGGGGAAATGGTGTACTGCTTGGAATCCCTCTGGTTTACAGTTTTGCTAACAAGTTAGAAAACAAAATATTTACAGTAATTGCTTACTATGGGTTACTTTATTAGTGAAATTTCGCACTTACACAGTGCTTCTAAGGGCAGGAACAGAAAGAGCTGAAGGATAACCACATTTACTACTGTTTATGAAGTATGTTGTAAAAGAATAATAAACTCTAATGCAAAAGTGTAACAGAAGTTTATCTCTACAGTATCATCACCACCCTTCCCTCCTGTCCGGCCAACCATGCGCAAAAGACCTAATGCCACCAATGTAACAGGTCGGCCAGGTAAGAACTAAAGCTCTGTGTTTTAACTCTCTGATCCCCAGCTTTTTCCTGTCTTCATCTCCATGGCCAATGTGTATTCTAAAATTCTACAATCCTTGGTTCACTAATAGGCAGAAATCTGATATGCTAGGTACAAACCCTTACTAGGACTCAGAACCAATTATAACTAACAAAGTTGTGTTATATCTGTGAATAGTTATGATTACATTGGACAGAAAGAGTATAGATAGTGCTCTAGAAAAGTGTGATTACTATACCATATTAATCTCTTAACCATTGTGTAGGAATTTATACGCAAACTTGTGAAAACACTTTGCAGCACTGAGCACAATCAAGATTTCTCTTATTTACCCTATTTTTTATCTAAGACTAGCACTGAGTTCAACAGATATTTTACCTTTTGTGAAGTAACATATTGGACCAGATTCAATATCACGTGAAAAGTCATGGACGAGATTCAATTCAGAAAAACTTATCTCGCTGTTTATCACTTGAAAACTCTGTTTATCACTTGAAGTCTATGGGAAATAACTGGAACTGCATTTGGAGAAAAGTTTTTTTCTCCTTGAATTGAATCTCGTCCGTGATTTTTTATGATGTGATAAACAATGAGATACCTCTTTCTCACTGAATTGAATCTGGCCTAATATGAGCAAAACAAAGATCTATGATGAAATTGTAGGAAGTGAGAGTAAAGTAGTGTTGCTATATAGTCACCTCATTCTAAGGGAACTTGTCTAAACTAGAGGTAAAGTAGATGAGTCATGTTGTGTTTTGCTAAAGAGATTTAACTTGAGCCATACATAATATATTATCATTGTTTACAGAAACAGTCAGCTACTTCAATTTGCTTTGTAGTGCTAAATCAGAAAATGTTCTGTCCTTTGTAAAGTGGAATGGAAATTATGCTTTCAGGAATAAGTGGCCTATAATATGTTGCACAGAAGATGCATGAATATCTATAAGAATAACATATCAAAGATTTTGACAACTAAATAAACTCTATTATTTTCTCAAAAAGGCAATGTTCTGGTGCCACGGGCACCTTCAACTGCCCGGCCAAATCGTACAACAGTGTCTATAAAGGCCCCAATGCAACTAGCATCATCAGCTCCACCTGAAGGTACTGGTATGTTTCATGGGTTGTCCAGAATTGTTTAACTTTAGAAGATTTAAGACCCTATTTGGAAAGCATTATAAAATCCGGTAGAACAATTGCCCTACTGACTAGGACTCTCACAGCTTGAATTATGTATTTATCGATATTATAATTAGGAGAACTAAAGCTTAACTAAAGAATTAGGCTAGAAATGTTGTACATTATGTTTTGGGATTCTGTACCAGCCCAAGGCAACCACAGCCCTTTAGCAGGGAAGATCTGTGCCTCTGAAGATACCCCTGTAGCTCATCTTTTTTTCTGCTGATTCACTGCATATGATCTTTGCTGCTGTCAGTTACTGTGCGTAGGGACCCACTCAAAATACATAGTACACATAGGGGGCACATTTACCTAGGGTCGAATATCGAGGGTTAATTAACCCTGGATATTTGACCGTCTAAAAAAAATTTGCGCTATTCCTACGATCGAACGATTGAAGGAATAATCGTTCGATCGATTCGAAGGATTTTAATCCATCGATTGAAGGATATTCCTTCGATCAGGAAATTGTTAGGAAGCCTATGGGGACCTTCCCCATAGGCTAACATTGGCCTCGGTAGGTTTTAGGTGGTGAACTAGGGGGTCGAAGAAATTTTTAAAGAGACAGTACTTAGACTATCGAATGGTTGAATAGTTTGAATCGTTCGATTCGAAGTCGAAGGTCGTAGTAGCCCATTCGATGGTCGAAGTAGCCATATTCGACCATTCGAAATTCGAACTATTTTTCCTCTATTCCTTCACTCGAACTAAGTAAATGGGCCCCATAGAATATAAATGTCACAAAATAAGGCTGATTAGTAATTAATACAAATAATTACTACATGGCAGCACAGAACCAGTGCAACTAGCAACGGAATTCCATTCCAGCGAGATAAGCCCGGTAGCATCAGCTAATATTACAGACCAACCTCATTTTATACTTGATAATTTGCGACGACCCCTAAAGTTTAAATTCTCAACAGCTGCTCAGAGCCCACTGAGCGTGTGAGTGTCGCAGACACTTTCCAAGATGATGACCCCCTGTGACAAGTTTGACAAGCATTCATTTTTAGGGTTTAGTTTTCTAAAAATTACTTTTAGTATTTAGTTTTTTACAGGATCAAATATATTACAGTTTAAACAGTACTGGTATTCCAGTTGATACTGTATATTCAGTCCTTCTAGTCCTTCAGTCCTTCTAAAGGGACATAAACTATTCTGTTCTTCCTTATTAATATCTTCACAGCTCAAACTCGCTGTGCCTATTTTGTAGGTACCCAATTATTTTTACAAAATACTGGGCTTTCTCATCTTCAGTGTTGCTTTAGAGATGACTGAAAAATAACAACATTTCTTTAAGTTATTCTATGAGGTTGTCAGTATTTTCATCATTTGGGCAGTCAACATTTTAAGTATTAGGGTGCTCATTAAATCTTGCAGGTAATATTTATCACATCTTTAAAGGAGAAGGAAAAATTAAATCACTGGGTGCTGTCAAAAGTTATGCAAACCCAGTAATTATAATGGTTCACCTGATATTCCAGGCCGGTGCGCCTGTTAGCTAAAATCTGAACTAGCCTGGGGTATTTCTGTAGCAGCACCACACTATTTTCGTTCTTTTCATCAGCCCAGACCAATATGCATGCACACTAGAGTGACAAACTGTTCTTTGCATCTACATTTGGCTTTTCACTCGGCTGTGCATGCTCACCCTAAAAGAAATAATTAGTATAAAAGTATCTCGAAATCTGCACTCGGAATTTAGTCTATAAATAGTTATATTGCATTTTAGTTACTCTCACAACCGCTTAATCCAATAATTTAATTACACATGTATTAGTACAAAAATTCATTTAATTAACACGTATGCAATAACCTACATATTTTTCTAAGTCAATAAAGTGCAAAAGAATAAATTGTCACATAGGATTAATCAAAATTGATAACATTCATTATTTCATGCTGGATGCAATTGTAAGAAGCTGTTATTCGTACGTAGTTCCCGTAGCACATCACCACACACATATACACTGTTTATTAAATCTAACATTCATATCACCCTATATGCCCCAATATTTGAATAAGTATCACTAGATGGAGATGTAGCCTTTATTACTCTAATGCAGGGGTCCCCAACCTTTTCTACCCGTGAGCCACAGTTAAATGTAAAATAAGTTAGAGAGCAACATAATGATGCAAGAAGTTCCTACAGGTGAAAATATGGAATGTTATTGGCTATTGGTATCCCCTATGTTGACTTACAGCCTACAGGAGGATCTGTTTGGCAGTACACATGATTTTTGTGCCACTTAAACTTGCCTCCAAGTCTGGAATTTAAAAATAAGCACCTGCTTTGCGGCCACTGGGAGCAACATCTGAGGGGTTGGAGAGCAACATGTTGCTCATGAGCCACTGGTTGGAGATCACCGCTCTAAGGATTCCACTCACTGAAAATACAGTATTGAATATTAATGGTGACCCTTAGGAACTTCTACATATTTTGCATATTTGAATTATTTATTTATTATTGCTATGACAACCTCTGTGAACAATATGCATTAACTAGAATCATAAAACGCTATGGCAATAATGTGTCTCCAATCTTTTCAGTGTGCTATGTAACATCAAAATAAACAATGATTCAATTGCTGTGTTTTATAAAATAAGAAATTGAATTTGAGAAATATGTTATATATATAATTGTATAATAATGACTACATTATTGAAATAACTATTTCTATTACTTTTAGTTGAAGCCACTGTGTTCAGTCCAACTCCAAAATCAGAGTTAGATGCTCTTGGGAAAATCAGAACCACAGGTATGAAATGGCCTGAAAGAGGATGAACTTTATGGCTGTAAGTTTTTTAGCGATTTGCGTCTATCACTAGACAACACATGGTGCGATCGCAGTTTTTCACATTGGCATTGAATGGGAGGGAAGATTTGTAGCATTTTTGTTCCCTCCATCACAGTTATTAATCACTGGCAGAACAAAACACCACCTATCTCCTCATGTGCCATCACCCTTAATGGTTATTTCAGGAGATACATATGATACTTTTGTTTACTGCTACAGAGAGTTTACAGATTGCATTCCTGACAAATTGAACATGAATAATAATGGGCAAGTCCCCATACTCATATTAAACAGGGCAACTGCACCACTACATACAGTAAATAATGTTGGACAGCCCTGCACTGAATACATAACCGTGTAATTGCTGAATCAGTTTGGTACACATAAGCAATGCATATTGTATTTCCATTTTTTTCCATTTATCTGCTTTGCATGAAAATAATCAATGTAAATGTCATGGTATTAATTTCTAATAGAGAATCAGGATTAATATATTTATGAATTAGAAATTGTACTAATGTTTTTGCCAGCTAGTTTAATTTTACCATAACCACAGAATCATGTGTACCAAAATTAAGACCACATACTAAATCTTAATCTATTTTACTTAGGATCTTTTTCAAAAACACTACAAAAATACAAAATAATTATTACAATTTATTTTGCATGTTAATGGTTAAATGAGTTTCAGTTGATAAAATATTAAAATAAATTAGTAAAAAATGTGCACACAATATTGTCAGTTATACAATACCCAGTTTAAAAAAAGATGCAGTTGTTGCAAGAAAATTTAGGAGCTTATATGTGCCCTTTAAGGCTCATTTTATTTAGTATTTGTTCATGGTGTTTCATTCATCATAAAAGTAGTGTGGCAAACAAAATGGACCTTAGAAAGTAGCTGCGGATGTAGCGTCCAAGCTATCATTAATCACAATGAATTATGAAGTGGGATTTTATTTTTTGGAGATAACTCTGCAAAAATTGGGTTCTTTAGATCATTATAAATACATGTCCCTTACTATAAAACATTTTTTCATGTGTTTGAGGCATCACTGTGGTAAACAAGTGTGTGTAAACAACATAAATATAATAATATAATATATCTAAATCATATAATTTATGGATTATTTTCAACTTATCACTGAGACTTTTGATTTTGAAATTTACTGATACTCATATTTTTATAAAAACGCTCCTTGCAGGACCACATATAATATATATGGGCAAAAAAGAGTTTGAGCCATGCTCTATCACAGAATCTCTGAAGCATTTTCCAACAGAAGAGGCAACAAATCAGGAAATTGTCAGTCGTCCACTGAATCCACCATCTAATCTCACAATAGTCACTGTTGAAGGATGCCCATCCTTTGTCATTCTAGATTGGGAACACCCTGAGAATGAAACAGTTACTGGTCAGTATCAATATCTTTCCATGTTTTGACTAATTCTTGTGTATGTGACAAATAGATATATTTCAAACAAGTTGTTTTATTTAAATTACTAAACCTGTAATGTTTTATAAGAGTGAGACATCTGCTTACAAATAATGATTTTTACCAAGGTTATAATTCCCAAATTGGTGGCCATTTTCTTGGACAACACAATCATCCACAGAATTTTGGGAGGGAGCAACAGCAAGGAGCTGTTAGGTGAACTGTGGTCACAGCTACATATATGGTATATGAGATATATGGTATATATATATTTAGCTTGCATTTAAAAAGAATAATTAAATTTTCTTCCCATATGCCCTGTTTACTAATGTGTACATCATTAACTAAATGTCTTGCAACATATTTGCCAAATGAATAGCAGTTGGAGTGCTTTATTTCAGCAGCTAGCAAGATACTAATATCTGTTTCTCACTTTAGCAGACAGGATCTTATATCATTCCATCACACCTAGAAAGCATTCCTATCTTACGAAACAGCTTGCAGTCTAGATAGTTACCACCATGACTCTTCGAGCAGTTAGCCTATAGGGATGGGAATTTCCATGACTGCAGTTGTTGTTCCTGCTCTTTGCCAAGTTCCTGGAACTCTATTGTAGAAAAACATTGATAATTTGGGCATTTAATGGCCTAAACATGTTGTTATAATAAACCGTAGTTGATCAGTTGATCTATTTGAAGTGGATTAGCTTGAAGGCTTTTATTACTTTTAATTTCTCTTTGTTTAATTAACATGTCTCAAAATTGCTAAAGTAAATAAGGGGTATTTACTCCCTTTTCTTTACTGCTTTCCTAAATATTAATTCTGTAACAGTAGCACAAAATAAAACTCACAAGATTATCTGTAATCATCATCCTTCCTGCTAATGTAGTTTAAAAATGGGATGTTAAAGGGGATCTGTCACCCAGACATAAAAAGCTGTATAATAAATGTCCTTTTCAAATTAAACATGAAAACCAAATGATTTTTTTTTATTAAAACATCTGTACCTGTTATAAAGGTATTAAAAATCTCAGCTGTAAATCATATATTGCCTGCATAGAGACAGGGCAGGTAAACACTTTCACTTTCCAATCTGCACTCTCTAGATGTTACTAGCCTCCCCACATTCCCCCTCCCTCCTCACTGTCTAATTATGTAGCCCATGCATGGGCATGTTCATCAGGTACCCCATTCTGGCACATAAATAAGATTTTGGCCTGATGCAAAGCTTGCCTTAATAACACAAAATGATAGCTGCATGTTTGCTGTGATTATAAATTCCAATACTAAAAGAAACAAGATTAAAATTTAGTTATCTGCTAAAAAATGTTGTTATCTGAAGATTATTTTGGTTGACTAAGGGGCCAATTCACTAACTTCGAGTGAAGGATTCGAAGTAAAAAAACTTCAAATTTCGAAGTGTTTTTTGGGCTACTTCGACCATCGAATGGGCTACTTCGACCTTCGACTTCGAATCGAAGGATTCAAACTTAAAACCGTTCGGCTATTCGATAGTCAAAGTACTCTTTAAGAAAAAACTTCGACCCCCTCATTCGCCATCTAAAAGCTACCGAACTCAATGTTAGCCTATGGGGAAGGTCCCCATAGGCTTTCCTAAGTTTTTTGATAGAAGGATATTCCTTTGATCGTTGGATTTAAATCCTTCGAATCGTTCGATTCGAAGGATTTTATCGTTCGATCGAAGGAATAATCCTTAGATCGTTCGATCGCACTATTTGCGCTAAAATCCTTCGACTTCTATATTCGAAGTCGAAGGATTTTAATTCCCAGTCGAATATCGAGGGTTAATTAACCCTCGATATTTGACCCTTTGTGAATCGGCCCCTTACAGTATAAAACAGGATTTGGAATTATTTCTTAGGGTGGCAGGTCCCCTTTAAATTGCACCAATTCTGTAATCCAATCAATCAGATCCATTTATATTCTAATTTGTAGTAAACTGTTCAAAGCTACAGTAGTTGTTGACTGGAGCAAAATCATGCAGAGATCAAAAGAATGCCATACTAGATAAAACAAAAAACAATTTTACCCCTAAGCATTTGGCAGAAAGTATTCCAGAGATGCCAAATGCAGATTAAAGATGCTTTTCTTAGATTGACATCGTTATACATGTGGTGTGGTCTAGCCCAAATCCTTTTGGACGGAAAAACTGCACTTTATATACATATCACATCACCTAGAGCTAACATTCATTAAACCTCCTCCCTTATGTATTCACATGTAACTAAATTACTTTTGGGGGAATGTAATTAAAGTTGGTACCGGAAAAAATATTCGCAATGCCAAAAGTTATGCCTCTGTGCAAACAAATTTGCCTTTGTGCAACTTTAATATAGCTTTTACGAACCCGGAAACTGTTTAGTGACCACATCCGACAGTGGAAGAAGGTTTGCGAATGTTATAGTTAACGCCAGTGCGCAGTGAATGTAATAAAACTTCTTACTGAAAAAGTTTTTATGTTTGCTCCAAAACATTACAACACCTTCAAGAATTTCTTAAAAGTGGGCAATGCGCAATTACAATTCACAATGCGCAACTAAAATTCGCAATGTAATAACAGTTTAAGGAAGAATACTACATTGCGAAATTAGACTTTTTATTACTATTTCTGCTAATTGTTTTGCTCTTTGCGACTTTTATTACATTCCCCCATTTGTCTCTTAAATATGATTTTAAAAAAAAGCACATTATATTAGAACATTATACTACTCTTCCAAGTGGCTTCTTCAGTTCAAATGATTGGTAGGGAATTCTGTGGTGTTTCGAACTCACATGGGCAATGGCTCATGGGGCACAGTAAATTTTTCTATGTGGGAAGCAAAACATCAGAAATTAGCTTTGTATTAGAGACAATGTGAATCACCTCCTGTGCGCAAGTCCAATCAATAATCTCTTAAAAATGCTTCCTTCCACAATTTAACTGTAGTCTTCCCAATTTAATCATAGTCTGGCCAATGCATAGAACTACTCTTTACTAAACTGGACAGCAAATACCTGTACCACATGATTTGATTGTGGGTCTGTTGCCTGTTCAAGCTTATTGAGAAAAGTAGGGTACTTGTCTTGGACTGAGAAGACAATTTTTTTGCAAGAGGAATGAAGAAGGTTGTTTAGGTCAAGCTGAAAAACACCATCCCTAACAGAGTGGGGGGCCTGTGAAACTGCCTGACAGCAACAAAGAATGCAATTTTAACATCTTTACAGCTGTTTAACTACAATGCACACAGCCAGTCAGTTTAGACGGTGACTGCAATGTGGTTTTTGGACCCACTTTTTATACCCACTTGGTGTGCATCCACAGTTGATATCATGCGTCTTACCCTTGGAGTGTTAAGGTTGTAAGTGATTAGAAGAGGCACTTTTACATAATATTCTGGCAGTTCTCATTTTTAACTGCCACCTTGGGCCTTACTTCTGTAACACATAGGGGCTGATTTACTAAAAACTCAGTTTGTTATGAAAACAAAGTTGATCAAACTCCATTCCACAAATTGAACTAATTTATCAATCAAATGTCACAACATTTAGCGTCAATGTATTGTATTGTATGTTTGAAACCATAAAAAACCCAGACTTTTTTAGATTATCCAGCGCAAAAAAACAACTTCTGGGACATTTGCTTTTGACTTCTACATGACCTTGACAGGTTTGAGATGGTGTATTTTTGGATTCGCATTATTACTAGCTTTGGGGTATAATAATAAAAATTACATTTTTTTTCACTAAAAATTTTTCACAACCATGAGCAAAAAAAAAATGAGGCTTAATAAATGGGCCCCTATGTATATTTCTAGTTGCATAATTGTCAGCAAGGTTTAAATGTAATGTTTCTTTATGTCAACAAATATTTGAATCAAATGAACAACTCTTCTCGCACTCCCTGGCCTTCGTGTTGATTGCCCGGTGCACGGTGACGGGGGGTCGGCACCCTCCAACATCCAATGGGTAAGAAATCACTGGCACTCAAAGGGCAGGTGCAAGCAGGGACAAGCCCTTGCGTTTATTCACAGAAAAAGCAACGTTTCGGGGTCAGACCCCTCTGACCCCGAAACGTTGCTTTTTCTGTGAATAAACGCAAGGGCTTGTCCCTGCTTGTACCTGCCGTTTGAGTGCCAGTGATTTCTTACCCAACAAATATTTGAAGCCTAGTTCAGGGTAAAATGAACATTGTCCAAACAGGGGGCTCACAGTGCACCAAGGAAAACAAAAACATGTTTATCCTCTACAGTAGCTATTTCCCTTTAATTATGAAAAGTATGAGGCCAGAGTCAGGATACATATAGAATAAAATCAACTCCAGGATTTGAAATTATTTTCTAACAGATGGTGCTGAATTTTTAATATATATATATATACAATACAGTATATATATGTAAAAATTCACTTCACACAAGGTAGATTTATTATTATTAGACCTTTGAGTTGGGGCATATCAATGAAAGAAAATGCTATTGTGTCCTTGAATTTCTTGCTTTTATTTCCAGTAGTGTGATTTTTTTTATTAACATGTTTTTTTCAAAAATAAAAAGCTTGCTCCTGGGAGTTTATGATATAATATTATATCTTAACCGTGTAATTGTATTGTATTTAATACACCATTGTTATTTCCCATATGTTTGAATGTATGCATTTTATTTTAATTTCAAAAATCTATTATATATTGGCCCTTATTTCAGAATATAAAGTCATTTCTACTGAAAATGGGGCACCACCAGGAAAGGACCAGTCAATTATAACTACAAATCAGACATTTTCCACAGTTGAAAATCTGAAAGCTAATGCAAGGTAAATAATAATAATAATTGTAATGTAATCTTGTTGTAGTGAAGATGTAATGCTTATTTTAACTACATATTTTTGGATTACATTTTTTTTTTAGACTGAACTATGTTTTCTGGATTCTATAGGTTTTTTGAAGATTAATTCACTGTCAAGAATTATTGTATGTTATTTGAAGGAATTTACAATTCCACCTGATCACCCTCTGGTCTGAACAGTGGAAATGACATATAGGCTCAGACTGTAGTCTTCTATTGAAGAATTCCAAATATATATATTTTGTGATTGTGACCATGTTTTTAACCTTAGCACTGATGGCTGTTTTGAGGTTTTTAACCCTAAAAAGAAATATAGGTAGAAATGCCATATTTTTTATACTGAACTTAATGCAGCATCCAAATGTTTTAGAATCTATATAACAGTAATGATGTAAGCCTGCAAAATTGTGCACAGTAGCAACCTATCTTGGTAGGAGTGTCAGTGACACTGTACATGCTCAGTGTGCTCTGGGCAGCTTTTCAGAAACTATGGGGTTGTCAAAAATAATGATAAACCTAAATTGGTTACTGTCTATTTAACCCTTGGCAATCCAGGGCCCTGAGTCCCTTTTGCATATGAAAAGTACTGGGAACTGGGATTTACAGCACAGTGCCTCCACCTAGGGAACACTGAGGAGCACACCTCAGGGAATGCCCACTAGGAAAAATAAAACAAAACCAAATATAAACTTTATGTAAACTGTATTTAGTAACTGTAAATACAAATATCACACAATATCACTTTACTCTGGGGAACCTATGTGGTCTATCAACCCCTGGCACAGTCTCTCAATGCCCTAGTCCCACACTCCACACCAGATGGATAAATGTAGAATAAATCTGATCAGGTACCTTTCCCTTTGAAAGTAGTATCCACTCCCATGTGGCAAGACCTGTCCTCACCCTGGGAAACACACAGTGGCCAAAGTATACAAAGGCAGGAGATAGAAGCTGGCTCTCCCTAATGCTTTATCCTAAAGGCCCCAACGAGGGTCGAAACGTTGGATACACAAGTGATGTGACAATATATCGTTTAATTGAAAATGTTTGGAGTGCTGGTCCACGTATAATAATACATGTGATGATTTGATTTGAAAGTAGCACCCCCAAGTGGACTAAGGAGTCTGAGTGTAGGTACTTACAGAAATACTAGATAGATAGATAGATAGATAGATAGATAGATAGATAGATAGATAGATGATATATAGATAGATAGATAGATAGATAGATAGATAGATAGATAGATAGATAGATAGATAGATAGATATTGTATATATATATATATATAGAGAGAGAGAGAGAGAGAGAGAGAGAGAGAGAGAGAGAGAGAGAGAGAAGGAGAGAGCTATATAAAATAAAAGGCCATCACTGATAAATATATATATTTTGAAGGCTATATATAAATATATATATGTTGCCCAACTCATATATTTGTTTATTATTTTTTAGTTCTTAGGGGAGATGTGGTGGGATGTGAATTTATTTAATGGCAATTGCATGTTTTTTCCCTTCATCTGTCATTTACAGTTAGGAGCAATGGTATTCTACCAACATCAGTCTTACTCTGCCAATGACTTTCTTGTGTTTATCCAGCTGTTTGTTTTGGAAAGATTGTCCTTTCCCACTTTTGGACTTTTCCATTGGCTTCTATCTCAAGAACATGTGGAATTATAAGAATGGCTACTTGCCTGGCAAAGTGTGAGCCAGACACCCACTGTTTATAGAATAGCTGGTTGCAGTCACGTATGCCAGAAATAAAACCACAGCACTTTTTAAATTGTTGTGTAATTTGTTAAATACAATGCCTAGAGATTTAATTAGCATTTATACGCTAATCACTGAATCATCCAGAGGAAAATTTCACTGGAACCAAAGAGCAATCACTTAAAGTCTAACTTTTACAAGTACAGGGCTAGAGGATGTAGGCCGGATGTAGGCCGGGTATGAGTCTTAAAGGGATTTAACCTTGTTGTTAACAGAAATATATTTGCAATGCAAATATTTATTCCTTTGCACAAACTATATTTCCTATACATGAAAAGAAAAAAAGATCGCAAATAATATAGTTTTTTTGGGTTTTTTTTTTAGCAAATGTTATAAAAAATTTTGTGCCAGAAGTATACTTCATCTTCAAGCACACTTGAAAAGTATGCTACTGTATGTGCAATTAAAAATGAAGAATATTGCAAATTTTTTTCAATTTAAGACTTTTATTAAAATGTATGTAAATTATGAAAATTCTCAGTAGAGCACTTTATAAATATAATAATTAATTGAGTTAAGTGATTTAATTTCTATTTAAATTCTATTTATGTTTAGATCCAATTTCCCTGCTATGCTTGGCTAGATTTAGGTGCTCTAGAAGAATAATGACACTCTAGGCAGAGAGGCCTATTTATCAATATTGAAATTTGTGGACTTGTTAATTTTTTTGTTGAAAAACTCACCAAATTCATATGTGAATTTATTTATTAAAAAACTTGATACTAGCAACTCAAATTAAAAAAATCTCTTACATTTTGCCTAGGATAACTCCTATTTTCTTCTAAATTAATTTGTCATCTTAAATGGCAAATTTTCAAAGGTGCATTTTTTGTTGTAATTCTACAATTTGCTACATAATTCAACCCCTTTAAATTATTTATTCGATTCAAGTTTTTTAAAATTAGTTTGAGCTTGTATACTCGTATATATATTTGTATACTTGTATACAAATTTGAAGTATTTGAGTTTTGTTCCACAGTTTTATTCAAGTTTTTTATATACAGATTTTTTAATAAATAAGCAAACATTTGAGTTTATTCAAATTGTGCGTTTATTTGAAGTATAAAAAAAACTAAAATTACACAAATTTGAATTACTCTGTGTAGATTTAAGCCAAGAAAGTAGACTTTACTTTTTCAGGAGGCTGTCACTTTTATTGCCAATGACGTTAAAGCTATAATGTTGACAGGGAAATAGTTTATGGTATTATTATGACCCCTGCCTTCATATGGGCTACCTTGATTTTGTCAAATTTGATGTAATCCTGTCAGATTTTTTTTTTCAAATATCTTTGATGTCATAATTTTGATACATCCATCCCCCAAACATGCAGTTTTCTAGTTAATTGGCCCAGTATATGGGAAAAGTTGAACAGCATTATGTAAGCTAATTAGATCTTATGCCAGGTAAGTATTTCTGAGAATATACAGCCACCCTGGTTCATGTGCATATAAACATACATAAGTAAATGTGAACTGATTTAAATTATAATAATATTTGTTTTAATTTAATACAATTGCAATGTCATTATGATGTAATTAGTCATCAGTGGGGCTTAGACTGACTGTAATCTACAAGTTGTGAATTAATTGGGTCACCTCTAACATTTTTTATTTGTTGTCAAACATTGTCAACATCTTTTAGATAACTGACAGGATCACTTCTTTAAAGGCATTGGCAAAGGGAAGGGATCTGTGTATTTTGTATTTATTACCCTGATAAAATTCAATGTATTTGATTAATAGAATATTGGAAAATGTAGTTCATTGCTTTGCTAAAGACATAGAGGCAGATTTATCAAAATGTGGGATTAGAATTTACCCTCAGAAAAACTCATTTACTTTGTATTCAATCTTATGGGATTTGCATATTTATCAAATGGAGCTTTAACCCTTTAAGTGCCACAGAACGTAGAATCTACGTTCTGTGGAAAAGTAACTTGAAATGCCACAGAACGTAGATTCTACGTTCTGCAGCACTTCCGGGTTCAGGAGCGGAGGAGCGGCTGTTAGAGCCGCTCGCTCCGTTCCGCATCGATCCCCTGCCCCTAGGCAATGAGCAGAGCAGGGGATCGAGTGGCCCCTGGGGCACGATCGCCCAGGGGCCCAAAAACAGCAGCAGGCACGTGCTACTTACGTGTCCTGCTGCTGCAGACTGCACGGCGCTGGAGATCTCCGCCCCCACAGCACAGGAACACAGAGGACGTCGCAGATTTCTTCCAGGGAGTCTTCCTGATCGTGTGCAACAGTCTACAGCGACTTTTTCAGGTTAGTGCAACAATTACACACACTAACACACCAACACACACTTATTACAGTAATACACACTTAGATTCACACTTACACACACTTACACATACATTTTTGGGGACTGGGGGGGTCACTTACACTCACTGCACTTACACACACGTGCACACGCACACACGCGCACATAACATGTAATTTACCATTTGTACACACGCACACGCACATACATGGCATTGTGGCTTTTTTTATCGCATCGTCTCTTTTTTTGGCTGAAAAAAATGTTTTATTGCCATTACGAATAGCGTATTCGCTAACCGTACTGTGCAATATCTTTTTTATGTTATTTCGGTGATTATATTGCAATTTTGGGTATTTTGGTGCATTTTTAGCCATTTTATTGAATTTTTAGCCATTTTATTGCATTTTCAGCTCTGCGTATGTTGTGTTCACTTGTTTCTAGCCGTATAACCTGTTTGGCCCAGCTAAAATATTCAAACTGTGATTCTGACGGCCGATAACGCTAGTCTGGAAAAAAAACATTGATTTTTGTGGTTTTATTGGATTTTTTTGCATTTCACTCTTTACTGCCTTATTTTCTTTTGCCTTGTAAATTTTATCTACTATATATCCATTTGGGGGTCTCTGTGCGCCACATAGTTTGGTATATCTATGCATATTGGGCATCAAAGTGTTCAGTAGACCCCTGGCGTTCATATTTAGGATGTTTTATGCTGATACGTTACGAAATGTGGGGCATATAATGGGGTAAAATTCAAGCTTTGTGACGATTTTCAGAAATTTGATAAAAAACGTTATGTTCAGCATTGCTTTGCAGTTTGGCAGTTTGCAGTAGAAACACTTATTTACCCATATTGGATTCGTCAGAATGTGTACTTTCTGAAAATATATGGTTTTCTGGGGTCTCTGTACTGTTAGGGGGGTCTAATGTCGCATAATACACACACCAGGTGCTCATATTGCAGCAGCCAGTGCGTCAGCCGTGAAAATGTATATACACTATTGTCATTTGGGGGTCTCTGTGCGCCACATAGTTTGGTATATCTATGCATATTGGGCATCAAAGTGTTCAGTAGACCCCTGGCGTTCATATTTAGGATGTTTTATGCTGATACGTTACGAAATGTGGGTCATATAATGGGGTAAAATTCAAGCTTTGTGACGATTTTCAGAAATTTGATAAAAAACGTTATGTTCAGCATTGCTTTGCAGTTTGGCAGTTTGCAGTAGAAACACTTATTTACCCATATTGGATTCGTCAGAATGTGTACTTTCTGAAAATATATGGTTTTCTGGGGTCTCTGTACTGTTAGGGGGGTCTAATGTCGCATAATACACACACCAAGTGCTCATATTGCAGCAGCCAGTGCGTCAGCCGTGAAAATGTATATACACTATTGTCATTTGGGGGTCTCTGTGCGCCACATAGTTTGGTATATCTATGCATATTGGGCATCAAAGTGTTCAGTAGACCCCTGGTGTTCATATTTAGGATGTTTTATGCTGATACGTTACGAAATGTGGGTCATATAATGGGGTAAAATTCAAGCTTTGTGACGATTTTCAGAAATTTGATAAAAAACGTTATGTTCAGCATTGCTTTGCAGTTTGGCAGTTTGCAGTAGAAACACTTATTTACCCATATTGGATTCGTCAGAATGTGTACTTTCTGAAAATATATGGTTTTCTGGGGTCTCTGTACTGTTAGGGGGGTCTAATGTCACATAATACACACACCAGGTGCTCATATTGCAGCAGCCAGCGCGTCAGCCGTGAAAATGTATATACACTATTGTCATTTGGGGGTCTCTGTGCGCCACATAGTTTGGTATATATATGCATATTGGGCATCAAAGTGTTCAGTAGACCCCTGGCGTGCATATTTAGGATGTTTTATGCTGATACGTTACGAAATGTGGGGCATATAACGGGGTAAAATTCAAGCTTTGTGACGATTTTCAGAAATTTGATAAAAACCGTTATGTTCAGCATTGCTTTGCAGTTTGGCAGTTTACAGTAGAAACACTTATTTACCCATATTGGATTCGTCAGAATGTGTACTTTCTGAAAATATATGGTTTTCTGGGGTCTCTGTACTGTTAGGGGGGTCTAATATCGCATAATACACACACCAGGTGCTCATATTGCAGCAGCCAGTGCGTCAGCCGTGAAAATGTATATACACTATTGTCATTTGGGGGTCTCTGTGCGCCACATAGTTTGGTATATCTATGCATATTGGGCATCAAAGTGTTCAGTAGACCCCTGGAGTTCATATTTAGGATGTTTTATGCTGATACGTTACGAAATGTGGGTCATATAATGGGGTAAAATTCAAGCTTTGTGACGATTTTCAGAAATTTGATAAAAAACGTTATGTTCAGCATTGCTTTGCAGTTTGGCAGTTTGCAGTAGAAACACTTATTTACCCATATTGGATTCGTCAGAATGTGTACTTTCTGAAAATATATGGTTTTCTGGGGTCTCTGTACTGTTAGGGGGGTCTAATGTCGCATAATACACACACCAGGTGCTCATATTGCAGCAGCCAGCGCATCAGCCGTGAAAATGTATATACACTATTGTCATTTGGGGGTCTCTGTGCGCCACATAGTTTGGTATATCTATGCATATTGGGCATCAAAGTGTTCAGCAGACCCCTGGCGTTCATATTTAGGATGTTTTATGCTGATACGTTACGAAATGTGGGGCATATAATGGGGTAAAATTCAAGCTTTGTGACGATTTTCAGAAATTTGATAAAAACCGTTATGTTCAGCATTGCTTTGCAGTTTGGCAGTTTGCAGTAGAAACACTTATTTACCCATATTGGATTCGTCAGAATGTGTACTTTCTGAAAATATATGGTTTTCTGGGGTCTCTGTACTGTTAGGGGGGGTCTAATGTCGCATAATACACACACCAGGTGCTCATATTGCAGCAGCCAGCGCATCAGCCGTGAAAATGTATATACACTATTGTCATTTGGGGGTCTCTGTGCGCCACATAGTTTGGTATATCTATGCATATTGGGCATCAAAGTGTTCAGTAGACCCCTGGCGTTCATATTTAGGATGTTTTATGCTGATACCTTACGAAATGTGTGGCATATAATGGGGTAAAATTCAAGCTTTGTGACGATTTTCTGAAATTTGATAAAAACCGTTATGTTCAGCATTGCTTTGCAGTTTGGCAGTTTGCAGTAGAAAAACTTATTTACCCATATTGGATTCGTCAGAATGTGTACTTTCTGAAAATATATGGTTTTCTGGGGTCTCTGTACTGTTAGGGGGGTCTAATGTCGCATAATACACACACCAGGTGCTCATACTGCATCAGCCAGCGCGTCAGCCGTGAAAATGTATATACACTATTGTCATTTGGGGGTCTCTGTGCGCCACATAGTTTGGTATATTTATGCATATTGGGCATCAAAGTGTTCAGTATACCCCTGGCGTTCATATTTAGAATGTTTTATGCTGATACGTTACGAAATGTGGGGCATATAATGGGGTAAAATTCAAGCTTTGTGACGATTTTCAGAAATTTGATAAAAACCGTTATGTTCAGCATTGCTTTGCAGTTTGGCAGTTTGCAGTAGAAACACTTATTTACCCATATTGGATTCGTCAGAATGTGTACTTTCTGAAAATATATGGTTTTCTGGGGTCTCTGTACTGTAAGGGGGGTCTAATGTCGCATAATACACACACCAGGTGCTCATACTGCAGCAGCCAGCGCGTCAGCCGTGAAAATGTATACACACTATTGTGATTTGGGGGTCTCTGTGCGCCACATAGTTTGGTATATCTATGCATATTGGGCATCAAAGTGTTCAGTAGACCCCTGGCGTTCATATTTAGGATGTTTTATGCTGATACGTTACGAAATGTGTGGCATATAATGGGGTAAAATTGAAGCTTTGTGACGATTTTCCGAAATTTGATAAAAACCGTTATGTTCAGCATTGCTTTGCAGTTTGGCAGTTTGCAGTAGAAACACTTATTTACCCATATTGGATTCGTCAGAATGTTTACTTTCTGAAAATATATGGTTTTCTGGGGTCTCTGTACTGTTAGGTGGTCTAATGTCGCATAATACACACACCGGGTGGTTATATTGCAGCAGCCAGCGCGTCAGCCGTGAAAATGTCTATACATATTGTCATTTGGGGGTCTCTGTGCGCCACATAGTTTGGTATATCTATGCACATTGGGCATCAAACTGTTTAGTAGACCCATATGTTTATATTTAGGATGCTTTATGCTGGTAATGATACATGGACAATACGATGCTGGAAAGTTGAAGCTTTGAGGCAATTTCCAGATATTTCACCAAAACCGACAACTTTGGGAAAGCCTTGCGACTCAGTAGTTTGGAGCAATAAGGCATGGGTACCCATTTTAGATTTGGTAGAATGTGTACTTTCCAAAAATGTATGGGTTTGGGGGGTAAACATATATTTCTGTGTTTTTACCCCACAAAAATGCAGTCAATGTGTTGATTTTTCATTAGCTGAAGTTACCCACGGGACTGTTTGTATGCGCTAACTTCATTTTGGGGCCTCTAAATGCCAGATACTTAGGTAAACCTATGAACAATGGCCACCAAACTGTTCAGAGGAACCCTGGCAATCATATTTAGGGTGCTTTTTCTTAGTACGTAATAACACATGGGTGATATGGTGCTGGGAAGTTGAAGCTTTGAGGCAATTTTCAGATATTTCACCAAAACCGACAACTTTGGGAAAGCCTTGCGACTCAGTAGTTTGGAGCAATAAGACATGGGTACCCATTTTAGATTCGGTAGAATGTGTACTTTCCAAAAATGTATGGGTTTGGGGGGTAAACATATATTTCTGTGTTTTTACCCCACAAAAATGCAGTCAATGTGTTGATTTTTCATTAGCTGAAGTTACCCACGGGTCTGTTTGTATGCGCTAACTTCATTTTGGGGCCTCTAAATGCCAGATACTTTGGTAAACCTATGAACAATGGCCACCAAACTGTTCGGAGGAACCCTGGCAATCATATTTAGGGTGCTTTTTCTTAGTACGTAATGACACATGGGTGATATGGTGCTGGGAAGTTGAAGCTTTGAGGCAATTTTCAGATATTTCACCAAAACCGACAACTTTGGGAAAGCCTTGCGACTCAGTATTTTGGAGCAATAAGGCATGGGTACCCATTTTAGATTCGGTAGAATGTGTACTTTCCAAAAATGTATGGGTTTGGGGGGTAAACATATATTTCTGTGTTTTTACCCCACAAAAATGCAGTCAATGTGTTGATTTTTCATTAGCTGAAGTTACCCACGGGACTGTTTGTATGCGCTAACTTCATTTTGGGGCCTCTAAATGCCAGATACTTTGGTAAACCTATGAACAATGGCCACCAAACTGTTCGGAGGAACCCTGGCAATCATATTTAGGGTGCTTTTTCTTAGTACGTAATGACACATGGGTGATATGGTGCTGGGAAGTTGAAGCTTTGAGGCAATTTTCAGATATTTCACCAAAACCGACAACTTTGGGAAAGCCTTGCGACTCAGTAGTTTGGAGCAATAAGGCATGGGTACCCATTTTAGATTCGGTAGAATGTGTACTTTCCAAAAATGTATGGGTTTGGGGGGTAAACATATATTTCTGTGTTTTTACCCCACAAAAATGCAGTCAATGTGTTGATTTTTCATTAGCTGAAGTTACCCACGGGACTGTTTGTATGCGCTAACTTCATTTTGGGGCCTCTAAATGCCAGATACTTTGGTAAACCTATGAACAATGGCCACCAAACTGTTCAGAGGAACCCTGGCAATCATATTTAGGGTGCTTTTTTTTAGTACGTAATGACACATGGGTGATATGGTGCTGGGAAGTTGAAGCTTTGAGGCAATTTTCAGATATTTCACCAAAACCGACAACTTTGGGAAAGCCTTGCGACTCAGTAGTTTGGAGCAATAAGGCATGGGTACCCATTTTAGATTCGGTAGAATGTGTACTTTCCAAAAATGTATGGGTTTGGGGGGTAAACATATATTTCTGTGTTTTTACCCCACAAAAATGCAGTCAATGTGTTGATTTTTCATTAGCTGAAGTTACCCACGGGACTGTTTGTATGCGCTAACTTCATTTTGGGGCCTCTAAATGCCAGATACTTTGGTAAACCTATGAACAATGGCCACCAAACTGTTCGGAGGAACCCTGGCAATCATATTTAGGGTGCTTTTTCTTAGTACGTAATGACACATGGGTGATATGGTGCTGGGAAGTTGAAGCTTTGAGGCAATTTTCAGATATTTCACCAAAACCGACAACTTTGGGAAAGCCTTGCGACTCAGTAGTTTGGAGCAATAAGGCATGGGTACCCATTTTAGATTCGGTAGAATGTGTACTTTCCAAAAATGTATGGGTTTGGGGGGTAAAGATATATTTCTGTGTTTTTACCCCACAAAAATGCAGTCAATGTGTTGATTTTTCATTAGCTGAAGTTACCCACGGGACTGTTTGTATGCGCTAACTTCATTTTGGGGCCTCTAAATGCCAGATACTTTGGTAAACCTATGAACAATGGCCACCAAACTGTTCGGAGGAACCATGGCAATCATATTTAGGGTGCTTTTTCTTAGTACGTAATGACACATGGGTGATATGGTGCTGGGAAGTTGAAGCTTTGAGGCAATTTTCAGATATTTCACCAAAACCGACAACTTTGGGAAAGCCTTGCGACTCAGTAGTTTGGAGCAATAAGGCATGGGTACCCATTTTAGATTCGGTAGAATGTGTACTTTCCAAAAATGTATGGGTTTGGGGGGTAAACATATATTTCTGTGTTTTTACCCCACAAAAATGCAGTCAATGTGTTGATTTTTCATTAGCTGAAGTTACCCACGGGACTGTTTGTATGCGCTAACTTCATTTTGGGGACTCTAAATGCCAGATACTTTGGTAAACTTATGAACAATGGCCACCAAAATGTTCAGAGGAACCCTGGCAATCATATTTAGGGTGCTTTTTCTTAGTACGTAATGACACATGGGTGATATGGTGCTGGGAAGTTGAAGCTTTGAGGCAATTTTCAGATATTTCACCAAAACCGACAACTTTGGGAAAGCCTTGCGACTCAGTAGTTTGGAGCAGAAAGGCATGGGTACCCATTTTAGATTCAGTAGAATGTGTACTTTCCAAAAATATATGGGTTTGGGGGGTAAACATATATTTCTGTGTTTTTACCCCACAAAAAATGCAGTCAATGTGTTGATTTCTCAGTAGCTGAAGTAAAGTCCTGAACAATTTGGATGTGCTAACTACATATTGGTGTCTCTAAATGCCAGATACTTTGGTAAACCTATGCATAATGGGTATCAAATTGTTCAGTGGACCCCTTGCAATCATATTTCAGGTGCTTTTTCTTGGTACCTAATATAGTTTGGGATATGCGGAGCAGCAAAATAAAACCTTTGAAATGATTTTTCAGAATTTTGAATTTTTTGTTGAAAAACCGCTATGTTCAGACAAGCTTTTATGTTTGGTAGTTGGGAGTAGAGAGACATAGTTACCCATTTTGTAATCGGCAGAATGTGTACTTTTCAAAAATGTATGGTTTTCTGGGGTAAACCTACGGTTTCAGGATTTTTTGCCTTGGAACCTAAAGCATGCCGTTTTCTGCCTTAGTGCTTTCAAAATTTGGTAATATACTGCCGGGAGTTTTTGCTGTACAGAAATCCTAAATCTCCCTAAAACTATACATATCTGGTATTGGCACGTTCGAGAGACATAAGGCTTTCCAAATCAGTTGGATTTTCATCCGTAAAATGAAATATTTTTCTGGTATAAATTGATATACGATGAAAAATGGTAATTTTTCATTTTTTTTTGGTATTTGGCACTATAAATTTTTTTGCACTGGTGTAAATACATGAAAACTCAGGCAGATTTAGAAAGCCCAGTTTCTACCGAAAAAAACAATGTATAGTTTTCCTAGGTAAACTATAGGTTTCCCCTCAGAAAATGCCCCTAAAGTGAGAGAGCACAAAATGTTTCAAAAACGGCTGGCATTTCGCGTAACCAAAATGTGAAATTCTGCTGGCACTTAAAGGGTTAATTTTCACTTGTTGATAAATATGTTTTTAAAACTCCCTAAGGGATGAATAGAAAATAGAAATTGGGTGAGTTTTTCTTTGGTGACCTCTGATCACACATTTTGATAAATCTGCCCCCCCCCTTTTTTTTTTTTTAATTTCACTGTGGTCTAATTTTTTTGAAGTGGATAATTTACCTATCAATTGGTATCATTAGGTTTTTGGGCCAAACTAAGTAGCTTTGTTGATAGTATATGAGAATATGGATTATTTCAGGTTTTGTTAATCCCCTACTTACATTTTTCTGTGAATGTATCCAGTATCATTTTATTAACTGTGTATTAAGTATGAAGCCTGTATGAACAATGGCAATCAACTTTGGCCAGATAACAGATTTGAACCTATTTATCCAAATTAGAATTTGCATTTTTCCACGATTCGAAGAAAAATGCAGTGAAAAGTTGTATTTGGGTGAAAGTTAGAACTCACCATTTGACAAATAAAAAAAAAATCCCATAGGAATTAATGGAACGTGGGTGAGTTTTTATTTATTAAAATCTAAACTCACATTTTGATAAATCTGTCCCTTGATAAAGACACATTTAAAAAATATTTTGATAAATATGTCCCATTGTATATAGGCCAATACTTTCACCCATTGATAAATATGCTTTTAAAAATTGCATAGGAATGAATAGAAAGTGGGTGAGTTTTTGATAAATCTGTCCCTATGTATAATTTTCAATGGGTTTGCTTGCATTGAAAAAACAGTCTACATTTTTCATAGCCCCCATTGACTTTTACATGAACTCAGCAGCTTTTTGATGACAGAGTTTTTCATTCCATCTGTACACATTTTTTCACATTATTCAAATTTGTTTAACGCCAAAAAATTTGATTTGTGGCAAAAATGCTAATGTGAACATTGATAAAGATAGAGGGAATTATAGGCTTACCCAGCAGCCTAATAAAGAAAGATAATCTTAAGGACCTCTCTACAATGAGTTGTGAGTTTGTGGAGACAAAAGTATTACAGTTGCATTTTACAGATGTAGGATTTGTTCCTCTAGCACCTCTCATGCTAATCTTACCTAAAAAACTTAAAGCTCTCATAGTGTATTTGTTGGACAACAAGGGGCCGATTCACCAAGGGTCGAATATCGAGGGTTAATTAACCCTCGATATTCGACTGGGAATTAAAATCCTTCGACTTCCAATATCGAAGTCGAAGGATTTAGCGCAGATAGTACGCTCGAACGATCGAAGGATTATTCCTTCGATCGAACGATTAAATCCTTCGAAACGTTCAATTCGAAGGATTATAATCCAACAATCAAAGGAATATCCTTCGATCAAAAAAACGTAGGAAAGCCTATGGGGACCTTCCCCATAGGCTAACATTGAGTTTGGTAGGTTTTAGATGGCGAACTAGGGGGTCGAAGTTTTTTTTAAAGAGACAGTACTTCGATTATCGAATGGTCGAATAGTCCACGATTTTTAATTTGAATCCTTCGATTCGAAGTCGAAGTCGTATTCGAAGGTCGAAGTAGCCCATTCGATGGTCGAAGTAGCACAAAAAACACTTTGAAATTCGAAGTTTTTTTACTTCGAATCCTTCACTCGAAGTTAGTGAATCGGCCCCCAAAAGTCCATGCAGTAGTCTCAAGCATAAGCATCCAGAGTTTAGTAAGTAGGCAAGAATACAAACTATACTCCAAGGACAAAAGCAGCTTCCTTGCAATAATACACTGTGCAAATCCAATGGAGGCTTTCCATATAAATATTACTAAGTACTGTATGTTCACGTATACACAATCTCAATAAAAGCATAGCTTTTCCCCAGGATGCACACGTATAGCCATGCTGAACTGTGGGGTACAATACAAAGTCAGCACAGTCAAATGTCATGTAGTTAGTGTGACTCTTACACTGTAGCTGATTTTCCAATTTTATGTTGGGGGCTAAAAAACAAGCAAATGCCCTGTTTCTGAGCCAACTCATTCACCCCAAGGACCTTGCAGAGGGGTAGAGCTCAGGAAGGAAGCCAAGAATAGTTACAGCAGGGAGCTTGGGACCTGTAACACCAGTGTCACACATACAGTTTATTTGGGAGTTAGTGCATTTTGCTGTCTCCCCTCTTGATAGTTCTGTTAAGGGATTAAGGGCTTTAGAATATAGCAAAATACCTTCCTGTAAAAAGTAGATTTGATTTTAGGCTACAATGTTTTTACATCTGCGCTCTTAGTTAAAAAATGTATTCTGCATGCCAGCATCCCATGTGGTGTATCAATTACTGCGCTTTGTTCCATAGGAAATTGTTCTAAATGGATCTTTTCATTCTGCATAATGAATATACTTTGTCACTGCTATTAAAAACACACATGCTTATTTATGCAAATTCTAATGAATTATTTCTTGCTATGTAGTCCTAATACAAAAGGGTTTGACACTCTACAGTCAAAGGGGCAAATTCACTAAGCACCGAAAATGCGCTAGCGATGCCTTCGCCGCACTTCGCCAGTCGAAGTTTCGACAGGGCGCCACTAATTCACTAAAATCCGAAGTTGCACTCAGGGAGGCGAAAGGTAGCAAAGTTGCACTACCGTTAATTCGTCAAGCAAAGCGAAGTTACACTAGCGATGCCTAATTTGCATACAGTGCCAAGTTAAAGTACAATGGACGTATATGTAGTAGCAAATACATTACAATACACAAGCCTGGGAAACCTTCATAAAATAAAATAGAGTTATTATTTTGCCCTATACATGTGCCCACAGTATAGTTTTAGGTGCTATATGTTAGGATATGTAGGGGGAAAGGAGGGTACCCCCAAAAAAATGTATGATCTTTTTCAGCCTATCACCCATAAAAAAAGTAAAAGACGACAGCGTTTTTTTGAAGCAAGTCCTATCTACTCTATTGCACTTCGCCTGGTCTGAGGTGGCGAAGGCAAGTCTGGCGCAAGAGGTAACGTTCAGTAAAATCCGCAAGTTAGTGAATTAGCATAGTTTCATCCCTTCGCCATAGCACAACTTCTTCTGGTGTAAGGGTGCAAAGTAGCGCTAGAGTAGGTCCACTTCGCTAGCGAATTTACGCCAGCACCCGTTAGTAAATCGGCAAAGTAACGAAATGACGTCACACTGGTGAATTTTCTCTAACGTTAGTCACTTCGCTCTTTAGTAAATTTGCCCCATAGAGTTCATTGTGAATATTTGTATATAAACACACAAGCAAATAGCATGAGAAAGAAAACATGTAACATGTCTTTCTGCCTAAACATTGACCTACAATTCCTCAATGAATGCTAATGAATGCAAGATGCATAACTCTAGGCAGTATCATTCAGTGGCTATTACACCAAATAAATTACTGTGTTGCATTAAAAATTTGCATTAACTTGAGGGATGAAAACATAATTTAGCCTCTTTATAGGACATTGGTAAGGCCTCACCTTGAGAATGCAGTGCTGTTTTGGGGTCCAGTCCTTAATAAAGATATTAGCGTGTTATAGAGAGTGGAGATAAGATAAGATGCTTGCCAGCATTGGATCTGGGCCCACAAGGGCTGTTGAACCCCCCCAGGCATCCCCCTGTTCACTACAGGCCCATTGCCACAGCCGCAACACCCCTTTGCCCCCTCCCCCCCATTCCAGCTCGTACCTCTTTTCTGTCTTCATGTGATCAGGGTGACAGGACATATCACAGGGGCTTGACAGTTGCACATCTTTGCTCTGCTGCACTTAGTTATGCCACTGTTGCAAGGGGACATAATGTAATTACTCTTTACAAGTACAGCAGGATCTACAGATAGTATAGGTATTTGTAAATATAGTTTATATATGTGAGTGTATAGATAGATAGGTCTGTATCAGTATGTGTATACATATATGTCACTCATTATATTGAGAGTCATGCTGTATGTGGGCAACTGATATCTATAACTTTCATATATGGGTCATATATAGCATGTACAGTAGGTAGCTGCCAATCCCCTCAACTATCCACTGGTAACATTAAGGATGCTATCCCAACACAACTTCACATAACACATCCCTACACCAAAACTCTTTATGGTCTGTAAGGAGAGAGGGCTTTTATTATGTCTTGTATGATTTCCATGTGTGTATGTATTGGTGATGTTAATCCTAGTTCATGTTGCATGCTCTTCCATTGCACACCTCTTTGGCCTATGTCTATGATTATGTTATACATGCACATGCTTGCAATTACCTATGAAAAGATATGTTAAACATTTCAACATGAATACTTGTACATGAAACGCATTTCTAGTTGCTTAAATACTGGCCTGGAGACCAAAAACAATCGACATTCTGGTTCCTATCACTTTTAGTGCCAAGAAGTGTGTATTATGAGTAATGATATACATCATGGGAATAGCTCCACTGCTGACATCTGAGCTGCATATACAGTACACTTGGAGTGGAATATTATATTTTCCAAAATAATCATTCACTGTTATAATTTTTGAAACCCATTCTGGCGGGCAAAGACAAAGTGCAGTGCAGTTCAAGAAAAGGAACTCACTGCTGAGCATTCAGCATGAAAATGAAAATCCATGGAACCCTGAGTTAAAATGAGAGGATTAATAGGCCAAAATCATAGCAGTTTTCTGAAACCCATATTTAGACCTCTTTTTACTGAGAACTAACTGCACAAATTTTGTCATGGCAAATGTTTCCATATAACCTTCTTATGTCCAGCACCTTCTTATGTCCAGCATATAATATTCCACTCCAAGTGTTGGTGTATTAACACCATTGTGTACTCAGCCTTAAAGGAATTGTTCAGTGTGAAAATAAAAACTGGGTAAATAGACAGGCTGTGCAAAATAAAAAATGTTTCTAATATAGTTAGTTAGGCAAAAATGTAATGTATAAAGGCTGGAGTGAGTGGATGAATAACTTGTCAGTCAGAACCCAACTTCCTGCTTTTCAGCTCTCTTGGTTTACACTGACTGGTTACCCTGGCTACCAGGCAGTAACCAATCAAAGACTTGAGGGGGGCCACATGGGTCATATCTGTTGCTTTTGAGTCTGAGCTGAATGCTGAGGATCAATTACAAACTCACTGAACAGAAATGTCCCATGTGGCCCCCCTTCAAGTCGCTGACTAACTCAGAGTTATAGAGCTGAAAAGCAGGAAGTTGGATTCTGGCTGTTTTATTAGACATCTGTTCACTCCAGCCTTTATATATTACATTTTTTGCTAACTAACTATATTAGAAACATTTTTTATTTTGCACAGCCTATCTATTTATACAGTTTTTATTTTCACACTGAACTATTCCTTTAAAGGTGAATTTTCACTGCAAATATGTACACAATGAAAGTGTACTTATTCCCTGCCTAAATAATAAACCCATGCTGTTTTTCAGTTGTACATTGTACATTTCAAACAGAGCTATATATAATAAATAGATACCCAAGGGCCATTGGCTAGGGCCGCAGTTTTAGTGGATACATGATGAATCTTTGAGTATGTGTTACACTTGTGCCTCACTGGGGGCAACGTCTGTATTACCTTGCAGAAGGGCCATAACCAATCTTCCATATATTTTTTTTTGTTGTGTGTGAAAATAATTGTGCAGAATTATAATAGGTATAGCTGGCCCTTTAATAGACAAGTTCTTGATATTCTTATGGTTCTTATATTGATGTAAGTATAAAATCCCTTACTTATAAAATAAGTACTTTGGGGCATGTTTACTAACACTGGAGATAAAGATATGGAGAAATTTCTGGAGATGTTGCCCATGGCAACCAATCAGCAATTAGATTTAAACAGCCACAGCCAAGTTAGAAAACAAAAGCAACGATCTGATTGGTTGCTATGGGCAACATCTCCAGAAATCTCTCCAGATATTTATCTCCAATGTTAGTAAACATGCCCCTTTGTGTTGATAGCAATGATTTAAGAGCACAAGGGAATATAAATGTTTCTATGCTGCCAGAAAACATAATACAAATATATGTATGCAAAATATATTATGAAACACTCCAAACAAATTAGCAACTACTATTTGAGAGCCATATACATTAGCTGAGAAAGCAAAGACCCTGTGTGGTATATCTACCTGCTGGAAATTCCATTTGTTAGCTTTGGATGTATTTCACTTTCACAAATATTTCTCTCGCTGCAACAAAGCTCCAAGGCAATACTTCATTCTGTGGGACTAAATGAAATAAAAAAAAGTACATGCTCATGTCTGTAGCATTTCCACTCTGGCATGTAATTTCAGAAGGGTGAAAGCAGACAGGAGCAAAATATAACTATAAAACTAAATAACATATCTATAATAGATAAATCATGTTCTGTTTTCTCTGACATTTATAGTGCTATGAATTAGAACTAAGCCCATTTAGAAGAGGTCTCCTGTTCATAATTGTACCTAGTGAATAACTTCTAAGTCAAAGGTGTTTTTTTCCTATTTATAGGACTTTGCACCTCTTTATTAAAAGAGCCCTTCAATCTTGCAACTACAAATATAAACTATGACTTACCTGTCAGAGTAACATGTCAACTTTTGATAATTGGAAGTCATTACAACAAAATAAGCAATGCAAATCTATTCTTGCCAGAATATGATCAGAATATGCTGTATAAAATTGTGGACTAGTACAATGACACAAACTGTTTTGCAAAATTTGTGTGTGGGGGTTTACATTTTACAGACACATCTTTTCATCATTCTGACTTGATTTCTTTTCCAGCCTTCCTGCAAGAGAATAACTTAAGATATTAAAAAGTACTCTCTTAGGAAGTAAACTGATACATAAGGAGGTAAAGGAGGGTCCTATAAAATGAAGGTGAATACCTGGGAGGTGGGTCTCAGGAAAGGTCCCATGAGCTTTACTATTTTGACCAGCTTATTTTCTATTCCATTCTACGGAAAGCAACAAGAAGCATCTATCCCTGTAAGTTTAGCAAGGGCATGTGAGTAGCATTAGAACTTATTAACAGTAAATATGTAAAGCAATATTCTTTCAGATAGACATGTAAGGTTTATAGCCAGTTAGTCTATTAAACCAAGCAATGTGCAACCCCATCTCCCTCCTTTTTTATTTATTATATTCTCTTTTATGTTCTGCTTTAACCTGAAGTGATGCTTTATTTTGTTAGGCTAGTTTAGAATGTTCTGGAAGTTTATTTTAATTTACCATTCTGTACTCTATTTTATTATTGTAATTCTGCTTCTTGTATACTTTTATTAATTCTGATGGCCTGTGCAGATGATGTCTTGACTTATTATTTAGCAGTAGTTACTAGTTTCTGAAGAAATGCTATTTTGGCAATAGTCCCTGATATTCCCAGCAGAGCACTCATTATAAACTACTCTTTCTTTGAGACAGGCCCATGCTTTTGTACTGAATGTTGTCTTCATTGATTTCATTGCTTCTTCACTATAACTTGGACACATTAGTTCTTAGACACAACTGGTTTATGCTGGAACTGAACATTTTAATGGACTCTTATCAACAGTTTACTAAACATTTTCTCTTTGATGGTATATACTGTACTTAATTTATAATTTTGATACAGGCAGGGTTTAGTCTATCTTTATTGCTGGCGTTAACCCTAAATAGGGAAGAAACACTGGCTGATCTGCTACCTCTTTATTATGCTTGTGAAACTTTATGTCCCACATTGAATGCTCTATAACCACCACTGCCACTGTAACACATATAACATCTATAGTGACATTCAGTCACATCATGGTTTAAGCATATAAATGGAGTCTGACACCATCTTTAAAAAGTACAATGCAGTTTGGCTGGCTTTTATTTTGAACAAAATCATCAGATTCGGCATACTTGCTTCACATAGGATTTAGCAATCCCAATTCAACACCTACATTGGTGTTCACAATAACACACATTTCCAGCAGTTAAAGCCCTGGACATCACAAGTCCCAGAACTTAAAGGGGACCTGTCATCCAAAAAAATCATTACAAATCCTATTTTATCACATTAGTCAAGCAAAATGAACTTTAATTACACTATATAAATTATTTCAATCTTGTTTCCTTCAGTCTGGGAATTAATAATTATAGCAAGCCATGTTTTGCACACTGTTATTAAGCCAAGCCTTGCATCATCTCAGAATCTTGTTTGTGCACCAGAATGGGGGACCTGATGTTTATCCCCATGCACTGGCTACACAATTAAATGGTTAATAGAACTTGGGGAATGTGGGGAGAGCAGTGACATCTAGGAAGTGCTGAATGGAAAGTGAAAGTAATTGCTTGCCCCACCTCTATGCATAGAGGAGGAGCAGACAATATTTGATTGACAGCTGAGATTTTTAAATGCGTTTACAACAGCTATGAACTAGTTAATTAAAAAAAAAGAATTTGGATTTCATGTTAACTTGAAAATAACTTTTATTATACAGTTGTTTATGTCTGGGTGACAGGTCCACTTTAACACAGTCTCTTGGGAGGGGTTCTCTGTTCTTCTCTCCAGTCACTTGGAGGTCTCTCCCCACTCAATGGGGAAACACACAAATTCTTGCCAGCTGCTCACACACGTCCCTCCAGCACACGGAGGTCTCCAGGGCCACTCACCCTCCTCCATCACAAGGAGGTATCCAGGGGAAGTAATTAGGTGAAGTCCAACACCTTTTTTTAACTGCAGCTCACCTGCAGCCTAATTACATATCTACCTCTAGCTGGGCAGCTGCAAAACTGAGCTGGTACACATATACCTCTACACTTGCTGCAATGCTATACATATTCCCTGGAGTTTATTGTTTACCAGGTTTAACACTGGTGAAAATCACACATTAACATTATCTTTTAAAGGACACCTCTTACACTATGTATGCAACATATCAAAGCTCCAGATGTTTGCTATAATCAGCACTTATTCATTCCAAAAGAGGTCAAGGAAAAGTGCAAATATCTAAAAGTGAAATTATTGTCGTCAGTGTTTTGTATTTAGCTGTGCTGCTCTGTCCTATACTATAGTCTATCAGGGGTGTTTCTGTCATGAGGCAAGGTGAACAGAAGACAGGTCCCCAGAAGTTACCAGGGGCGTCAAAAAGCCGCTCCTGGTAACTTTGAGAGGCGAATTTCCTGTTATTAAACTGGAAATTCCACTTTTATAGCACAGAGAGTGCAATTTTGCTCTCTGTGCTAGCGATGAGACACTCACTGGACCCCTGTCAGCAATCTTAAGGTAAGCACGCCGTGCTGGGGGGGGGCGGCGGCATTGTGAACGCTGCCTCAGGCTCCTGTAGACCATAATATGTCAACCAAGAAAATGGAAACCTTAATCCCATGAATGTGGAACAAATGAGTGTAATGTCTGGAGTTTAAAGAAAAAAAGTTATTCATTTGTTTTAATGTTGGTTATATAAGGTATCATTGCTTACAGGGGAATGTCTGCTAGATTATCTTGCTATTATATTTGCAAACTGGCAAAACTGAAAACCCACAGTGAAACTGAAATAAAGATAGTTCTACTTAATACACACAAAGCAATCCCATTGCAAAGCAATTGCTTGATATGGATCACAAATTGGTTTAAAATAGAATATAGCCCTAAAAAAGCTTGTACCTCATATTATAATATTATAATAAATTACAATAAATTATATCACCAAAATGTAGTCCTATTCTGTATTTTGGGGCCTTGCAATAATGCCAACTCACCTACTGGAGGACTGCCTAAACCCATAGCGATAAATCAAAAAAAGGCACTGCTTGGTTTTCTGCTAGAGTTCCCTTCACACTTGGCTGACCATATCCCAAAATCCAATATTTCTTCTGCTGCTCCGTACGCCTCTTGTCATTTTTCCTTACAATACAGCTAAGAATTAGCCCTTTCCTATAGTTTTCTCTATGAACCAAGTACAAAACACAGAGCCGCGTACCTGTGAATCAATATAGTATCTTCTATAGGACACTTGAACTATATAGCTGGAAGCATTCATGTTTCCTCATTTATTTTTTGGTGTCTTTGTGTTTTGCAACTTCCATTATCATCTGGTGATAATGAGCATGATAATGCAGATGCAAATTTAAACAGAGGTCATTGGGGGGGGAGCCATGGCCTATGGCTCTTCAGGGAGAGTAATACCACAGTGTAGTCACTTCCAATAAAACAAATTCTGAATAATGGTTTAGGGTTTGGGTAATAGGTGAGGTCCTCAATGCTCTTAGGCTTTACCTCAATCTAGTCAGCACACTACTGCTCAGAAAACAGAAGAAACATTTTTTTATATATATATATACACCTTGTTTTCTAATCCTTTTCCAAGCCCTGCCTGCTGCACAGTGCACACGTCCTGTAGTAAATTAAGATTAACCCTGGGAGGGTAGACCATAGACTGAGCTGCAATGGATCCAATTTGCTTTTAATCCACCACTGAATAGAATTCTCTGAAAAATATAGCCAATACATATATTTACATATACTAAGTTCAGCTCTTCCCAAATATTTTGCAAATCAAAGTAAAATGAAAGTAGAGGAAGGCAATCAACAAATGATTGCTGAAATATGCACCAATCTCAGAAGAAACCTGTCTGATGCTTTTCTTTCCCTAACATGCAATTTAAAAGTATTATTTTTCAATTACAAACATGAATACCAATAATCTATGATGTCCCTGTCTAACTTTTCTTGGTGAGGCCATCCAAATTGGCAGTATTTTGCCATCTGAGCAGTATTGGCTCAATAAGTCTTTGTTGAATGGTTTTAATGTAGCTCTGTGAAATGAATCCTGATGACTTTGTTGTTAAGCATGCACCAGATGCAAGTGGAATTTTGAACTCTAAGCTCACTCATGACACATGTTGTAACAAAGATGGATTGTCTCTCTGACGTAAACCTTTATTGTGTTACAGCTGGTATAAGGAGAGTATATCACCTATTTTATTTTGACATTTTTATTTTAATATTCTCTTCTTTAATATAAAATGAGTCCCCAATTTCCTTTCTTTTTATGTAAAATCTAAGAAGCAAGAAGGCTGTGCCCTGGCAGTGAGTGGTAACAGAAGCTTAATTTATTTTACTGCATTGGTTTTTTTATTGTTGTCTCGTTCTTTCCATCTGCTGTATGATATGTATTTGCTTTATATTTAAAATAATTAATTATTCATTTATTACACTTCAAATATTAATTCAACTTACACATAAAGAAGCACAGAGCTGTAGTATTATATTCCAATTTTGTTTTCTAGTTATCAGTTTCTAGTGGTACCATCAAATCCTCTTGGAGAAGGACCAGCCAGTAACACAGTGGAATTTAGCACTGAGTCAGGTAGGTTTGTCAAAATAATGTCTTAAAATGACACGTCTGTGTATATATATACACAACTGCAGATGCAGTGGCGGAACTACCGGGGGAGCAGGGGGTGCGAGGGGACCAGGGCCCGCACCCCTTCAGGGCCCCCCGGCAGCCCGCTCGCCACTGAAATCCGGCGTGTACGGAGGGGGCGGGGCCCGGCTGCGCATCACACACACCAAGACCTGCCCCGTCTAGTTACGGCACTGTACATGTGTTTGGTGTTTACTTTGTGTCGTTGTGGCTGTAGCTACACACTTCTCAGGTAAACGTGGTAAGATGATGAAGGACAATATGAAAAGGGGCAATACTGAATGATAAAGCAAGGGTAATGCACAAACATCTAGGATTCACAGTTTCATTTCAAATATGCATTTTCTATTTAACAGAAGTACTGTATGTTAAATATGTTAAACAGCTTTGCTAAGTCTAACTTAACCGCCAGGTAATAAATCTCCTCTTCTTCGCCGCGACTAATCTCCCCAATCTGCCTTCCCCTGCCTTCCACCGGCTAAAATGTAAATCGCCTGGGGGCAGGCACACAAAGCGATTGGTTTTCCGAAGTCGCCCGAAGTTTCCTCGTGAGGCAATTACGGGCGACTTCGGAAAATGAACGCTCCGTGTGCCCGCCCCAGGCAATTTTCCTTTTAGCCGGCAGAAGGCAGGGGCAGGCAGATCGGGGAGATTAGTCACCACAAAGAAGAGGAGATTTGTTGCCTGGCGACTAATCTCCCTGAATCTGCCCGTGTGGCCAGACTCTTAAGCAATATAGGAAAAGCCTTAGAAAACTTACCTATAAAGTTGCTTACAAAGTATAAGAATGGGGTCTCTTATCCAGAAACCTGATATTCAGAAAGCTTAAAATTATGGAAAGGTAATTCCATTTCCATTTCACTATTGGTCAACAATATCTATATATATATATATATATATATATATATATATATATATATATATATATATATATATATATATATATATATATATATCCTTTGTAGGAAAAAGTAATGCTCACTAATACACAATGGGCCTACTTATAAAATGCATTTAAAGACTTGAGTCCTTTAAATGATAAATGAACGAGTCCCCCACCATCTCTGTCAGGAATTTCTATTTAAAAAGCCACTGACTATACTTTTATACACTGTGGGAATATAGAGAGATTTCTGTTCCATAGCAGCTTCCCCTGCAAACAGCACATCTGGAGATAATCATTCCCTGCCAAACAACATGCAGAGATCATATGTGTGTGATATGAGTCTGTTCAACTTCCTTCAGATTCAAGGTTGAAGAGATTGGAAATTATATTCCTTCCTTAGAAGCTTTATCAAGACACATTGGTCCCTATATACTGATACAAAAATAAAAATATTTGTTATAGCCATTTTTCCATAAAATGTTTTAACCATTTCAATTTATTTTCTTTTGCAGCGGATCCTAGAGTGAGCGAGCCTGTTACTGGTAAGGGCCAATAACACATAACACATTCTAGGTTTTTTTATTTTGCAGCAATCATGCAGGTTTCTGATATTTTGTGTCAATATACAAATTTGGTTGCAGGTGCATTAAGGTCAAAGCTGGGTCACCCTCAAAACTGCACAGATTTCAGTAAATTAATATATTATGGCACATTAATATCTTTAGAGAGTGCTTTACGGAGAGATTTATTGAGATGATTTAGCTCCTACAAGCAGCTGGTCCACAGCGCAAAGTCCCTGATCTATAATATTTATTTCTAAATTATTGACATGGAACATACTGCAATTGGTATATAACATACATAGCACTGATCCACCACCAGTGGTTATGCCTGATTCAGTATCTGCACCCAGATAGGCTGATCAAATATATTGTACTGTATGTCTGGGTTCCCTTAGACTTCAGAAACGAACTCAACTATTTAGATATTTCCTGACATATTCAGATTAATAAAACAGATTGCTATTACTCATTTACTATATATTAATACAGTAAATATATGTGTTTGTTTTGCAACTTGGTTAATTCTTATTCAGTGAACAGTAGAAATAAAGTGCAACAGGACCTCCAATTAAAGACTTTTCACAGCTGAATCTCAAACAGGTCTTGAAAAAATTAAATATTTCTGGCAGAACAGACAACCACTATCTGTTTTTTTTTTTAAAAATCCACACTTCATGTGGTCTAGGCATGTGAAGTTAATATATTAAGATCTCTATGTTCTACAGACCACTGGTGTTGTCAGGTGTTAGGATACAGATTGATGAGCTATGAAGTAAGAGCTATGGGTCCCAGTATTAAATGTTGGTTAGATCCCCATTCACTGTTAAATACCACTAATACATGCCTATATTAAAGCAGATCCAAAACATAATTTCAAATCCTATTTTATCATGTTAGTCAACCAAAATGAACTTCAATTACACTTTAAAAATTATTTGAATCGTGTTTCCTTCTGTAGAAAAATGTATTAGGACGTGAAGACCTAACACGCTTCGTGCCTGTTGGGGCACTTACTCATAGGCTAAATGGCACACCCCTGTACACATGTTATATAGGGGCTGTGACCAATCACAAAACTACAAACACATGTTACCACTCCATACAATTAGTGAAGTTCCTACTAGTGGTTAAAACATTAAATAACAAATAAAGAAAGAAAATATGTGTATATATGAAACAATGAAAAAATAAATGAAAAAAAAATAGAGGAAGTGCAGGCAATATTTGATTGACAGCTGAGATTTTTAAATAAGTTTACAACAGCTATGAATGCTTTAATAAAAAAAAGATTGGGTTTCATGTTTAATTTGAAAAGGACATTTATTATACAGCTTTTTATGTCTGGGTGACAGGTCCATTTTAAGTTCTACTTGGGGGTCTGAGGCCCCTCTTATTGAACTGTGTACACAATTCTTAATCTTTGTGCATGTGGGCCCCTTTACTTCTGGGTAAGTATGGTGGTAACTGCAGACAGTTCTTCACAATACAAAAATGCACAAATTCCTTTAGTTTGTCGGCATGACCTGGTTGCTCTAGATTTCCAAAATTAACTATGATTCAACCACATATAGCAATAAACTTCAGGTAGACGCACCAGCAGCAATTCAAAAGCAATATCTTACCTTGTATTTTTTAGGCCTGCTGCAGCCTTCCTACCTTACCTGAAGGAGGGGTGCCTTTCTTCTGAAATGGTGTACACATTTGACACATTATAAAGAAATAAAGATAAATACTCTATTGATGTGTAAACTAATTGTGATGTACATGTGACTACTTAGTAGACTTTTTAACATATGTCTATTAAAATAAAAAACCCAAAATATATCTAAGAGGCCCCTTTAGATGAGATGGTCATGGGTGAGCTATTTTTCTCCAGTCTGAAGGTACACCATATCATCCAAATGTCAGTAGGTTTAGTAAGAGGATGCAATCTGCTCCTCTGCAAAACATAAGCAACAGCTAATAAAGTGGGCCACATGACCTGTGTCATAGATAGACTCATTTTAGATGTAGTGATCTTTTTACCCATTGTTTATTATTAGACACAGTTTGGAAATACTGTAAAATGGCAGTATTTAAGAGTCATTATGCCAAAGAACATGTAAAATATTGTCTTTAAAGCAGGAATCCTGGCTTTAGTTGCAATGTATATGAATCATCCCCTCAACAGTCAATCCAATGAAAGTTGAGGTTAAAAGCCGTATAAAATTAATTAACACTCTAGCGTATTTCTTTCCACTAATTTTATTAACAGAATTTTTGTTTTCCTTCAAATTACATAGGAGGAAAGGATGCTATCTGGACACAAATTAAATTTAAATCAGATTCCTATTCTGAATGCAAAGGGAAGCAGTTTGTGAAAAGGACCTGGTACAAGAAATTTGTAGGAATCCAACTCTGCAACTCCCTGAGATATAAGATTTACCTCAGTGACTCCCTTTTAGGTAAACTGTGTTCATTTGATGAATTTATCTTTAATTTGAATTTAACATTAAATGATAACATTTATTGTTCTATATTTTATGTTAAATTAAGGATTGTGCCTCTTGATTCTGTATGGAAATATTCTATGTTAGATACATCTTACAAATATTGAGTTCTAGCAAATATGAATTAAATTCTAGTACATTTCATGCATGTTGCTCCAGTGAGCACCTATGTTGGCTCTATTTATAAGGTACAGGTGTGGGATTCCTTATACAGATGCCAGATTATGGGAAAGCCTTTCCCAGAGAGTCCATTATAAGCAAATAATTCTAATTTCCAAAAATGATTTCCTTTTTCTATGTAATAATAAAACAGTACCTTATACATTGTGGTAACTCAACTGCACAAATCCGTATTGGTGGTAAATTAACCATATTGGGTTTATTAATTGTACCCCCATATGTAATACAAGTCACTGTTTACCCAGGCGCAGTAACCCATAGCAACCAATAAGATGTTTCTAAATGCTACCTGTTCATTGCTATGAGATACTGCTCCTGGGCAAAATTAGCTTCTTTTATTACATATTTATTATTTTGGATCCCATACCAAAATACCATTTGTTTTTATAACTTCTCTTTATACACTTTTAGTCATATTTAAATCCTTGTACAATATTTCCTTGTACAATAAGCTTGTGCCAAAATTACATGTTAAGTAATAACCAATATTTAACTGATTCAGTAGAACAAGTAAACAATTGAGATTGTTAAAACAATAAGGACAATTAGGTCACCAGGTTTGTCTAGTCTTATGTTACATTACTAGGTAAGGTTGCTTTATAGCCATCGTGTAAGCTTTTTGGTTTTATGAGTTACTTAAGTTGGGTTTCAGAATGCCTGCCAATCAGACCACACTTTATCATACTTTGCCAGTCTGTGTTCGTTCCTAGCTGCCATTTTTTCCATGGTTGCTCTGATGTCAATAGAGTTTATTACTTGCTAGTAATCCACTTGATTTCCAGTTTTTAGCAATCATTAGTGTTGTTGCATTGAAAATGTGGAACAATAGTTTCATCTTAAATTTTAGATGGTTTGGTAAGTGCAATCATTTTTTTCCCCATAGTTCAATAACAAGGGGGCATGTCCACCACATATGGAGTAGGGTAGCCTGTTGTCCGCATCCCCTAAAGCATAAAGAGGAGTATGTTCCTGTAATTTTGTTGAGTTTAGATGGTGTGAGATGCTATATGAAGAGTAATTTTTTTCGATTTTAAATAGTTGGTACATCTGGTGGCACCCACAAGTGTGGATTGTATTTCTTGTCATTGTTCAGATGTTAGTTCTATATTTAGGTCTTGTTCCCATTTTACGATGTGGGGATGTTTGTAATCCGGCAGCATGGTAAGTAGAAATTGGTAGCAATCCGAGAGGTTTCCGCTAGTCTGACCTCCTGTCTCGCATAAATGCGCTATTCTAGTTTTCTGGCATAATGTCTTATAAGTAAAAATACCAGAGATTTTAATGTTTTTTCAGCTATCTATTTATAACACTTTGCACAAGTTTAACAAGCTTGACTTCAACCACTGTTCTCACTTCACCCTATTTATAATGATTTGCATCAAAGATTTTAAATAAATTGGTTCTAAAATTATTAATGCAGCTCAGACCTCGCAAATTACATTATTTATTAGAAAGCAGCCACCAAGAATTTTTAGTCTGTTGATAATTTAGCCACTGAATTAATGGAAAATCAGTTACAGCAACTTCAACATCACTCCAACTTTTCTGGCAAGTTTTCAATGTCTTCTTAGGTATTTTAAACATAGACGGAACAGGAAAAATTTGTTATATAAGAAAGCCCTGTATTTTGTATTTTTATGTCAAAACATATGCACACACAAATAGTAAGATGAAAAGATCCTACCCATTATACCAATATGGCTCTGCCACCCTATACTTAATTTCTCAGTTTCATTGTTGTATCTCTCTAGAAAAAAATTAACCTATATTACAAGCAAAATGTAACTGTAAAAGCAAAGCACAAAACAGAAGATTGGAACATATGAATGATAAATATAATAAAACACTTGCTCTAATCTAGGATTCTCAGATCTTAAAATGACAACTATAAAAAATATGCTTAAGCTAAAGCACCAACAATATATCAATCATTTTACATCAAGGGAAAGTTAGTCAAATTAAACGAAATAAGGGCATTTTACCAAAATTGTTCCAGAGATAATGTCCTGATTGATAAGTTCTAGAAATAAATTTGCAATACTCGTCTTGAAGGGTAAATTGTCTCAGTAAAGCTTATTTTATGCTAATACAAACATATATATATCTATATCTCTCTCTATTTTACTTCTATAGGAACATTTTACAACATAGGGGATCAGTCTGGTTTTGGAGAAGATCACTGTCAGTTTGTTGACTCATTCCTGGATGGAAGAACAGGACAGCAACTGTCACCAGAGCAGTTGAAAACAAGAAAAGGCATGTATGACTTAACTGCCAGCACAAGAATTTTATTCCTCAACTACAGTTGACCTACTATAATTTGACAGCTATATAACACAAAAAACAAGTAGCTGGGTTCAATCCATCCATTTATAGCTGATAATGACACATTTTAGAAATGGTAGCAGTGGGACCAACCCTACATTCCCATGTACTACAGATCATTCAGAAGGAGGTTTATACAGGTATTGGACCTGTTATCCAGAATGTTGGGGACCTGGGGTTTTCCGGATAATGGATCTTTCCATAATTTTGATCTTCATACTGTATGTTGGCTAGAAAAATCATGTAAACATTAAATAAACCGAATAGGCTGGTTTTGCTTCCAATAAGGACGAAATTATATCTTAGTTTGGATCAAAGTACGCTGTATTATTACAGAGAAAAGGGAAATCATTTTTAAAAATTGGAATTATTTGGATAAAATGGAGTCTATGGGAGACAGCCTTTCCATAATTCTGAGCTTTCTGGATAACGGGTTTCTGGATAACAGATCCCATACTTGTGCTAGGTTTTAGAGATAAAAGTTTCAGGTGTTATCCCTCTGACGTTGCTTTTCTTCTGCAGGATTTTACAGAGCAGTGCGCCAACAGCCTGTTGAATTTGGAGAAATAGGAGGCTATTCACAAATCAGATATGTTCATTGGTATGAATGTGGCATAGCAATCCCTGGCAAATGGTAAGAAGACTGCTGAAGAACAATTCTACTCACCTGGTTCTGAATTCCTATTCTACGTAAGGGAAACATGCTAGCTTTTTTTTTATCCTTGTCTACTAATGTAAAATATGTATTAAATAAGGCAATGCAAGGAGATTATTGTGGAGTAAACATTTTTAGAATAGGCTGCTTCCATATTTATCAGATTTATCAATATAAGAAAAAGGATATTGTCTTCATAGGATAAAATCTCGGGAAGCTGGCTCCCTGTTTAGGTATTTTTGGAAAAAAAAGCAGTGTCTATATTATTTATCACAATGTTGTAATAATATTAGTGCAATGTTCATTTAGTTGTGTTGTGAAAGCATTGAGAGGAATTCTTTTTATTTCCATAAAGCATACTGCTAAACAATGATCATTGTCTATTATCAACATTGTCCATGTATTAATTTATTTAATAAAATTGCCATGTGGATAAATTGCAAGGTCGGAGCAACAGGAATGTTCGAATCACCCTGAAAGAAACATTTTGTTTGTAAAGGTTGCTAAATGTCATTGCTAAGCAAACGAGAAATTGTAACAAGATTTGCAGCAAGCAGCACATTTTTGCCCAGCGAGTCATTTTATGAACTAGAAATAAGCCACCTTCTGGCACAGGGGAAATGTAGATGAGCGACGCTTCAAACAAGGCAGGTACTTTAAAAGTCTGTTGTGCAAGATATTTTACATTAGGCTATAGGTATCGATATTTTAACACAAAGCATGTGGTTTATTAAAAAAGAGTAACTTTCTACAGAATGTACAGTATATCCTGAAAAGCTTTATTTCCAGTGAAACTTGGTTTTGTATATGAAATGCAGTATTTGAACTCTATAATAAAGACATTCGTTTTTTTGTAATGATTGGATTCACGTATTATGTAATAACAGTGAGTCAGGAAGGCACTTACTTTTATACAGATGGAGCCCGATGAACACCCATCAATATAGCAGTGTTGGCAGAGGCATAAAATGACTTTCCCAGGCCTCCTTTATACTGGAATTACTTACAAGAGTTGCAAGGGTGAATCTGAACAAAAAGGTAGACTCTCCACATCATTTGGGGGGGTCCAGGTGCCCATGCCCCAGACCTTCAGCTTGAGGAGAAACACAAAACAATTCCTTGGATAAATGACAAACAGGACCTTGGTCAATTAATGATGCCCATTTTATTACATTCAATACCATTTAAAGGAGAAGGAAAGGTTAAAACTAAGTAAGCCTTATCAGAAAGGTCCATCTAAATATACCAGTAAACCCCCAAAGTAGTGCTGCTCTGAGTCCCCTGTCAAAAGAAACATTGCATTTCTTTCCTTCTATTGTGTACACATGGGCTTCTGTATCAGACTTCCTGCCTTCAGCTTAAACCTCATTGCCCTGGGCAAGAGCATGCTCAGTTTGCTCCTCTTCCCCTCCCCCTTCCTTCTCTGCTGTAATCTGAGCCCAGAGCAGGGAGAGACTCAGGCAGGAAGTGATGTCACACCATGTTAATACTGAAGCTCCTATCCTAAACAAACAGAGACTTTCTAGAGCTTTTTACTCAGGTATGGTAAAACATTCTACAGAATAAATATAGCATTCTAGCTTGCACTATTGCAGCTAATCTATTCGCAATAAAATGCCTCCGTAGCTTTCCTTCTCCTTTAACATAATGTACAATAAACCTGATGCATTTTGTGCCATTGCCATGCAGTTGGTTGGTACAAACACAGGGGGTGGTAACAGGGCCCCTTGCAGTAATGGGGTCAGCTGTGGCATTATTAAGCCATTACGTTCTGGTGTGCTTACTCCAAAGCAAAACTTTTGGGCAAAGTATTATTAGCAAAGTGTGTGCAATCAGATGTTCATTCTAATTTTTTTATGTGTTTTCGCAAGGCTCATTGGTTGTGCCATGTTATCCAACAGTACCAAAGAGTTTTTGCACATGAAGTACCACTTACGACAATAGTTATAAACAACACAAGCCTGCAGGACCACGATCCCATAAGCTCATTTTGGCTCCCCACATCTAACAATAAAGCAGAAGCATGGAAGTCAGAGTTCTTTTTTATGATCTTCTCCAGCTTTGCTGGGCGCTGAGCATTGCTAGAAAAGGTCTGGCACTTTAAGGCAACAAACAGATGTTTTCTTCATTTAGCAGCCTTCACAGAGGAGATTAAATCTGTACCCATGACTTCCAAATGTTTTGACAAAAGGGAGCTTTACACTTTGACAAAATAGTCATCCAAATATAGAACAACAATTCTTTGTCTTGTTAAGACTACAGCCTGCAGAATGTCTTTGTTAAATACTCTCACAGCTGTAATTAGAACAGAAATGCCATCTGCCTGAGCTGGCTGCTCTGTGCTCCGAGTACTACTGGCACTTACAAATGTGAATATTTGGCTCGGACTTTAGAACATTTCTCTTCTTTGATGCTTATGTGCTTTGGTTCTTCTTTATTATCACTAGGGCCACTCCTGCCGTGCGGCAAGGTGAGAAACTTGCATGGAGCAGCCAGTTACCAGGGACGGCAAAAAGCCGGCTCAGGTAACTTTGTGTCGAATTTACATTAACACGGAAATTCGACTCTGCAAGTGCAACAAGCACAATAATGCTCACTACACTAGTGATACAGGCCCTCCTGGACCCGATCCAATGCTAAAAGATGAAAGCAGGGAGCGGGAGGGGGAGTGGCATCAGGGCTGCTGCTTACTTCATTCATCTAAGAAGCGCTCCTTTTCCATTTCCCCATAACTTTCTCCCTCATTACTTCACATTCCTACATCATTTTCATGGTGCACCCATCCTCTCTCCCAGTCTCATTAGACATTCTCAGAACCTACAGGCCTTCAAACAATCACATATAACCCACCAATATCATAAACCTTTAGTTACTTGACCAACCACCTAACCCTCTTCACTCACACACTAATTACTGGTTTTCTGTTTTTCACTATGCACTTACCATTACTCTTAACCAACAGGACCTCTGCAATCACACAGGTCACCATATCATGTCTCACTCCCTTTGAGATTGTAACCTCTCTTGAGCAGTTTACTTTCCCAAATGTCAACTAGCAATATGCAATATTGCCTCCTGTAGACTCCATTTTATATAAATACAGAAATGAAAATATTACTTAATTTTTCTCTGTAGTAATAAAACAGTACCTTGTACTTGATACTTATTGGTGGGGGGGGGGGGGGAACCAGCCTGTTGGGTAAATTTAATGTTTAAATTATTTTTTTTAGTAGACTTTAATAATAATAATAATAATAATAATAATAATTGGATTAGAATGAAATATTTACAATATTTGAAATATTACTCTCTATTGCAAAAATAATTAAACAGCATGGATATGCACTTTTGGGTGATTGATCTACAAGGTTCATCCTAAACTTTTTCTGGTCAATCCACTGATTTTACTTTTCTTGACAAATCCATTATCAGGAGATAGAGAAACCATTCTTTACATCATCTGAACTCCCCAGATCTTTGTATCATGACTGGATTCACAATCACTGGTCTAATAATTACAGCGTGTGGGATGTGCAGATTTTACTTCAGTTTTCTGTGTCAGCATTTTATTGCTCATAAAGATCCTCTCCTTCTAAACTACTGCTATACATATGGTGACATTTCAGCACTTCCGCCCTCCTCTCTATCAACAGATTCTTTCACATTTGATCAAACTGCTATTTTCTATTTTGGTGCTTTACTGATATTGGCAAACATAACTTTGCTCTGTCTGGCACACAAATTAAACTGCATCTGCATCTTACCGCTCCTCCATCAACAATGAAAGACCTTCTGCCACACCTGCCACCCTCTAGTCTAGGCCAGGGGTCCTCAATCTTTTTAAACAGGGGGGCCGACTGTTGGGGGGCTGGACTATAGTTTGAAAAAAAAACGAACGAATTTCCATGCACACTGCAAACATTTTATTTAGAGTGCAAAAAAACCATGAAAGAACAATACAGTATACAATTACCTTAGCACAACTCGGCTCCTTCTCCGGTGTGACTCAGCACCTACTTCAGCAGTTCAAGGGCCCCACTTAACATATAGAAGCCATTGCAAGGGACAATTGCCCCTCCAGTGCCCCCTTGATGGTGGCCCTGCGCACTTAACTACCTATTTCTCCCCGAGAGTGGGGATTTGGTTGACGGTTCTCTGTAACCCAAGCTAAGACTGTGACATGTGCAAGAGGAGTACCTGGACCAGGCGAGTGGCACACTTCTACTAAGCTTCTGCTTGCAGATCCTCTCTTTTCCACGGCACCAGCACCTCATGTCATAACGCCCCCCCACCCGCTGACGCTGGACATGGCCGCAACAGGGGCGGTGGCCGGCTAAATAACCTTGGAGGGCTGTATCTGGCCTGTCGGCCATAGCTTGAGGACCCCTGCTCTAGGCACCTTCCTAAGGTTAGAAAAAAAAAATAGGATGTCATGCAACTAGGAGTCATAGCACCCCAAAGTGCCTTTCAGGATATGCTGAGAATCTATGTATTCCCATTGGAGTAAAAACACCATGTGACCCCCACCATAGGGAAACAATAGACCCAACATAAACCTAGCTATTTGGGGCTCATCTTGACATACCCAGCACCTGCTAATACTATTGGTGGTCAACTCTAATTATCTTGTGACATTTACTAAATTACTGAAGCAAACTTGGCGTCTAATTCTCAAATACGACATTTAATTTAAGCAGTTGCCTGTTGCATTCGTTTCCGAACTTTTCAGCTGCTGCTGAAATTCCTCTATAATGTACAGAAAACTATTTGGGGCAAGAAAGATCTAAGCAACATATTAGGGATGCTGTCTTTTCCTAACAAATAGACACTAAATATTATTCATAGAGCTATCATCATAAATATGTTCTTAAAGACTTTGTCCCACCAAATATTTAGAAAAAGAACCATAAATCTTGACGCCATTAACAGATTTAGAGAATTGACTATTGACAAGAACAATAATTGATGCTGGTTTTCTTAAGGTCAGGGTCAGTATAGCTTGTGTAACCTTTCAACCAAACAACTGTACAGAAGGTCATTCATTACATAAATAGATGTATGGTTTCAACATTTAGCCTAGAGCATAAACAGCCAAAATGCATCCTCGGGCCCCAAAACAGATCATGTTTTAGAGATGTCCCTATGAAAGCACAGCTGATACTAGCACTAGCTTATTTAAACCTATAACATTGACAGTGACTGATCATGACTAAGATAGGACTGGGATAGCTAAAGAAAAATACATTCAAGACTGGAATGGTAAGGAAGAGACAATTTTCGGTAACATTTCCTACTAATTTTCCAAACCAAACTGAATTTTTACACCTTTAAAATGAAATTTAATGGAGAAATGTATTTAATATTTGGTATTGCGCGAATATCACATTAAAGCTGGAAAACAAAAAAGCAGAAATATCAAGGATTTTTTGGTAGGAGAGCCCAGTGCACAATGCTTTTTCAGATCAGAGAGCCCCTCCTCCAAGGACAGGAAACAAGACCAAAAGTCACCCCCAACCCGTTACCCAGTGTTTTTGTTTCTGGTCTTCTAAGGACTGGTAAGTATGTTGTCTGGGGTTCAGAAGGATTCCTGGTTTGCTTTTTCTGCCCAGCTGGGTAGAATGGAACAAGTAACTTCCACCCCCTTAAAGGAACAGTTCAGTGTGAAAATAAAAACTGTGTCAATAGATAGTCTGTGCAAAATAAAAAATGTTTCTAATATGGTTAGTTAGTAAAAAATGTAATGTATAAAGGCTGGAGTGACTGAATATCTAACATAATAGCCAGAACACTACTTCCAGCCTTTCAGCTCTATAACTCTGAGCTAGTCAGTGACTTGAAGGGGGGCCACATGGTACATATCTGTTCAATGAGTTTGCAATTGTTCTAGGGCCGCCCCCATTGATAACACTGCTTAATCCTAAAATCGGCCAAGGGCACAATATCTACTTTGTATAGAAAAATCATGGATGTGTCCTTGAAAGCAACTCCCATTAAATCTAGGACAGCGTGGGAAGAGGACTTGGGGGTCCTCACAGATGAACAATGGGATGTTTTTCTCAAATCACTAAACAAAATTTCCACTAACCCCAGGCACAAAATGCTACAATTGTATTTGATACATAGGGCTTATTAAACTCCTCTACGGCTGCACAGAATAAATCTTGACCTTTCCCCTAATTGTTTAAGATGTGGGGACTCCACTGGTACCCTGATGCATACACTTTGGTCCTGTCAAAACATACAGACATATTGGGCTCCAATACTGGAAGTGTTATCCAAAGTGGTGGGCCTAAGGTTGGACTCTGAACCGTTGATTTGTCTAATCGGGATTCTTTTAGGTCAGCAAATGACCCCCGCCATAAAGAGTCTTCTAAATAAGGCCTTATTTCAAGCTAGACGACTGATCTGCATGAGCTGGAGGGCAAATGAGTCACTATCCTTAGATACATGGGTTAGTAACATGTCCAACGTGGGTACACAAGAATTTCTGCTAAGTAAAAAGAATGGGCAATTGGTAAGCTATCACAGAATCTGGACCCCCATGGTTGACGAAGTTTCCCCTAACACATATTCAATTACCTTAATTCACCCTAACTCTGTAATACAATGCCACAATTGTGTATCACCACCGCATTTGCGGGTTTATGGTAAACAACTCACTAGGTTTGTTACAGGAATCATTGCTATATATTCTACCAATATATTTGATGTACTGTGCATTAAGTGAACTCTGATGTACTACATATACCAACATTGTGTTGTTGTACTCGGTTTTCCCGTTTTTATTGCAAATAGACTTATCTGAAGAAAAAAAAAAAAAACTTGCTAAATGCATAATCTATGCAAAATAAAAAATATTTCTAATATAGGTAGTTTGGCACGAATGTCATCAATAAAGGTTAAAGTGACTGAATGTCTAACATAACAGAACACTACTTCCTGCTTTTCAGCTCTCTAACTCTGAGTTAGTCAGTGACTTGAAGGGGAGCCACATGGGACATATCTGTTGAGTGAGTTTGCAATTGATCCTCAGCATTCAGCTCAGATTCAAAAGCAAACAGTTATGACCCATGTGCCCCCCCTCAAGTCACTGCCTGGTAACTAATTAGCGGAAACCAAGAGAGCTGAAAAGCATGAAGTAGTGTTCTGGCTATTATGTTACACATCCAATCACTCCAGCCTTTATACATTAATTTTTACCCAGTTTAAACAATTTCTTTAAATGGGTGGTTCGCCTTTAAGATAAGTTTTAGTATGTTATAGAATGGCTAATTCTAAGCAACTTTTCAATTGGCCTTCATTTTTCTTTTATTATAGTTTTTGAACTACTTTCCTTCTGTTTCCAGCTTGTAAATGGGGGTCACTGAACCCATATAAAAATAAATGCTACTTGTTTATTATTCACATTTATATTCAGTCTCTCTCCTATTCATATTCCAGTCTCTTATTCAAATTGACACCTGGTTGCTAGGGTATGTTGGACTCTAGCAACCAGATTGCTGAAATTGCCAAAGTGCCATCAGCCTGAGGGCAACGAGTGATCATAATCTCAGGAAATCAAGCAGATGAAACGTCAAATTTTGCTCATATCTTTGAAATGTTAAAACAAACAGGAAAATTATTATAGAAGAACACGTGTATCCAAAAATACATATACACATCACCAATGAAAAATATCCTTCAGGCAGAGGCAATAAAAGAAAGACATGTTTTAATTATTCTATTAGCTTTTAATGTGTTAGAATTTGTACATAACACCTAGTTTTAAACTTTAGGACAGATCTAATTTAACACATCAGATCATTAAAAACAAGCCAAATAACTGGGTCTGCCATTTGCATCGTTTCATAGTTTTGATAAGGCCAGCTAGTGTCAAACACATTTTGTTTCAAAAGCATAAAAGAATCATTTGGTCTCTACTTGAATTAAATTACACAAAACATTTAGTGAAAAGCAACAGTGTGCTGAGAAGCAAACCAAACGTTTCCACTGTTTTCTTAAACATCAGTACAATTTTAAAGCATAAGATTGGAGTCTATTGGGATGGATATAGACCTAGCAGCCATTGCCTTGGCAGTAACAGTGTGTCAATGACATTTACCGGTAACCAGGTCCTGGCTGAGCGTATCCCTGACCAAATGGCAGACGATTGCGAGCATAAGGGTTAGGGGCACTTGGGGGTGGGGTTACAGTACTTCCAGGGGATTGGGTAAATCCTGGCCTAGGCTGATAGGCACCTGGTTGGTTTGGAGCCATTCCAGATTGGGAAACTGGTGGCGGATTGTAGTTTGCAGGCTGAGAGGCTTGTGTAGTGTAAGTCTGTGGAGGGTATCCTCCAGCCTGGTACTGCTGAGGCTGAGGGGGTTGTGAAACCATTTGCTGTTGCTGTCCAGGGAACCCTGGAACAGGAGTCTGTGCTGCTTGCTGATTGTAAGCTGGATACTGAGTTTGTTGTTGAGTAGTTTGCTGATTGTAACCTGACAAAAACAAAAAAATTTAAATTAAAAAATAAATAGAATCAAGCATGACTTCTGGATAGGTTCACGTTATTTGTTAAAACTAAGCAAAAAAAAAATGTTTTTTTATTCAAGTGAATGCTCAGTCATGTTGTGTTTAAGAGAGAGGACAGACAACCAGCATAAGTTAGATACCAAGTTTTTATACAGACTGAGTCAGTTTATCCCAACGCATAGTTAGATTCACCAAAACAGCTGGCAGGATTACATTTATGTTCATTACAAAAAAACAGCAAGACAGACCTGATTGAACGAATTTGTGCCTTTAGATGGCAAAAATTAATTTCATCTGTAAGCTCCATTGAAACAGTGGGGACCATACAGCCAATGTAATGTATTGAGAGTAGGCTTAGCTTGGTTGCTTTCTCAAAGGTTTTTTATCATCTAAGGTTTTGGTTAAACTCTCCAATTGAACCTGTTTCTTACCAGAATACTGCATGCCGTAGGGTTGCTGAGGTTGGGCTGGAGCTTGGGGCTGACCTTGAGGAGCTGGATAACCAGCAGGCTGCTGTGGATACTGTTGATATATCTGGCCTACAAGAAAAAAAAAAAGAAAAACAAGTTTTTACTTTTACCTATGAGGGTATAGGAATTGCAAGAATGTGCATTTTTAGTCATAGTTTTAAAGTATAGGCCTTGTATCAAGCAAGTGAATGGATTTGTCTAGCACTGCACCAAACATGGTTTGCACAAAGAGGGAGTCAATTCGTTCAAAGTCCCAAAAAGAATGGCAGGTAGTGACCACTCAATGCTTGTCCCCACGCACTGACCAAGAACGCTGGTCCTCTCAAACCCCAAAGTCATCAACCTCAGCGGCCGCAGGAGGACAGAGAATCCCCTGAATAAGTGCACAATGGCTCCCATGCCTATAATCCTAGCTGCTGGACATAGCGGAATGATTACTTGAGGGCCTGGGAATAAATGTTGCCCACAACCCCTAGCCCTGAGACAACACCACAGAAACAGTCGCCACTCAGCCCAGGACACTAGAGATATGGAGAGTTATATTGTTTACTCTACAATTACTTACGGTTTTTTTTTAATTATATATGTTTAACACTAAGTTGAAATGTTGTGTAAATAAGTAAATAGGCAAACCTTCCAGTGGTATAAACGTCTACACCCATATGTTATTTCTATACAGGAAACCCGTTTTACCAGAAAGTCACGCCCTAGGCACTTCCTAGGCTCTTCCCACAAGAAGAAGCATAGGGGGTAGCAATTCTATTACACAATAACTCGCCTACTATAGTAACGGAAATTGACGCAAATAAGGAAGGGCTATATATATATATATATATATATATATATATATCTCATCATCATCATCATCATTTATTTATATAGCGCTGTCGAGATACGCAGTGCTTTACTGCAGTTATAGCAAACAGGGAATAAATGGTGGATAACAAACAAGGATTACAGAATACAATAGGGTTAGAAGGACCTAGAGATTAGAGTTTACAAACTAAAAGGTTAGGGTACAATTGAGACATTAGGATTATATAAACATTTTGTCATTTTTGATACAGCAATGATTAATTAAGGTACATCAAATAAGCCTCTTTAAACAGATGGGTCTTTAAAGGAGCGCTTGAAAGTTTGGAAAGAAGGAGAAAGTCTGACAGCTTGTGGCAGAGAGTTCCAGAGAAAAGTAGAAGCCCGAGAGAAGTCTTGTAGACGAGAATGGGCAGAAGTGATCACAGGAGAAGTGAGGCGAAGATCAGAAGCAGAGCGTAGGTATCGTGAAGGAGTGTATTTGGAGATTAGAGATGAAATATAGGGAGGGGTTTCATTATTAAGGGCCTTGAATGTGAGTGTTAGTAATTTGAATTTGATTCTAGAAGAGATTGGGAGCCAGTGAAGGGACATGAATATGGGAGCAGCAGATGTTGAGTGGCGAGCTAGATGAATGAGTCTAGCGGCCGCGTTTAGAACAGATTGGAGTTGTGAAAGGTGACTTGTTGGAATACCTGTGAGGAGTAAGTTGCAGTAATCAAGGAGAGAGATAATGAGAGTTCAGAATCAACTAAAACACTGATTCAGTCTGAGATATGGTCGTATTCGAGCAATGTTGTGCAGTTGAATACGACAAGATTTTGCAAGTGTTTGAATGTGGGTTAAAAAGACAGATGAGAGTCTAAGATAACTCCTAGGCAGCGTGCCTGTGTGGTGGAATGAAAGGTGGTGCTGTTTACGTTTCGGTCCCTGTTGTGACCTTTTTCATGGATGATACAAAATGTGATAAATGTACATATGTCCATGGTCAGATCTTGACCCTGTAGATAAAGCTATAAGGTGGATTTTGGCCTGATGTATGATATTGTGGATTTTCCTTAATATATATATATATATATATATATATATATATATATATATATATATATATATATATATATATATATATATATATATATATATATATATATATATATATATATATATATATATATATATATATATATATATATATATATATATATATATATTTAAGGGCTACACTTACTGCTTACCATCGCACAACCCATAACCACGCTACCTAACCTACTTAAACTGATTCAAGAATTTACAAGGGTGTCAGGACTTAAAACATAATCAAGATAAGAGTGAATTTAGTGAAATGTCACTAAACTTATTGAACTTAACTTTGAATTTCAAATGAGGGAGAAGTACATATCATATTTAGGTATACGCCTTACCCCAACATTAGAAACAATTTATAAATGCAATAACCCTCAACTCTATAGGGGATAGGGAGAATAAATTGTATCAAAATGATGACCCTGCCCAAGTTACAATATTATTTCAGGACTCTGCCCATTGCCATTCTATGGAAGGATCTAGTGAGCTTTCAACAAACAATCATGGCTTTTGTGTGTGACAATAAGAGGCCAAGGATCAATAAAAAAAAAATACGTTCCTCCACAAAACAAGGACTGGGAGTACCAAACCTGTATCATTACTACCACCCATACATGGAGGATCCCAAGCATCCTTGTGGGTGGATATAGAATCAAGCCTAGTAAAATCGGCCTCTCTGTTAAGCTTACTGTGTCACCCAGTATTAGGCACAAAGAGGCACAAACTTGCATCCCCGCTAACCTACTGTATGCTCCAGTTATGGGACACAATAAAATTCAAATATCGGTTGGCATCGAAACCGTTTGGGATGATCCCAATACAGGGAAACACTTTTCTCCCGGGACAAACTGGCAAAACTTTCAGATGAAGATGAATGGAAAGAGCGATTCCGCACACCGGACCATCAGTTAAAAATGAAAAATCTTTATTAGACCATGTTTAAAATACACGCTGTATCTCCCGCTTGACGCGTTTCGTGCTCAGCTGCCCTTAATCATAAGCATAAAAGAGAAAGGTGGAAGTAACAACTTAAATAGCTAATACCCATAGTGACCTCTAATGTTCAGAATAGGTAATAAATTACAAAATACATTTAAAATGTATCCATCATCATATTGTTTAGATACAAATCGATTACATTAGATGAAACATGAAACAATTGTAATTCATACAGAAATACATTATGATTAGCCACTTAGATTGCTTAAATAAAGTAAGAAATATCAAATCTTGTATTTAATCCATCTGGATTGCGTGTATGCAAAGTTAAAATCCAAAAAGCTTCACGGCTATTTAAAGAAAGAAGTGGATCACCACCCCTTAGGGGCATGGGTACTTTTTCAATTATTTTCACCCCTAGATCCTGAACACCACGTTTGCTACAGGATTTAAAATGTTTACTAATAGGGGATTTACTATGGCAAGTAAGTGTTCTCTTATCCTGTCTTTGAGAGGGTGGATTGTACGTCCAACATATTGTTTCCTACAATGAATTCCATACTGTATTGTGTACTGAAATAAATTGTAGTTTTGTTACTATTCTTGGATAATGGGATGTTTCCCTTCTCATCACTCATATCCTTATTTACATTTTTATTTTTATCTTTATCCTCATTCTTATTTTTGAGAAGGAGGTTATGTCTATCCCTAGTTCGAGCCTTCTGATAGGCTATTTCCACCAGATTCGGAGGAAAACCTCGGTTTATTAATTTCTTTTTTAATGTTATCGACTGTTCATCAAAGAACTGTAATGTTGAGCAGTTCTGTCTGAAGCGTAAAAATTAGCTAAATGGAATACTAGTCTTAGTATGGCGGGGATGACAACTATCAGCCCTGAGAATGGTGTTACCCGCTGTAGGTTTAATAAAGACTTTGGATTCAATTTTGCCTGTACTAAGTGAACCAATTAGTAAAGTATCCAAAAATTCAATATGAGTGGGATTTTGGTTCATTGTAAAGGTCAAATTAAAAGAATTGGTATTAAGGTAATCCAAAAACATAGCAAGTCCAATAGAAGACCCGCGCCAAAAAAATGTGAGGTCATCTATATACCGACCATACCATACGATGGAGTCACTGAAAGGGTTACTATCTCCAAAAACATGGATTCTCTCCCACCAACCCATGTATAAATTAGCATAGGAAGGTGAGAAAGCAGCACCCATTGCCGCTCCATACCTTTGGAGGTAGTATGACCCATCAAAGTAAAAATAGTTGTGGGTTAACAAAAATTCCAAAGCCATAATCAAAAAGAATATACAATCCGGAGAATACATTTCAGATTTAGCAAGAATATGATTAATGCATTCCAGCCCTTTTTCATGGGGGATGGACGAATACAGTGATTGAACATCCATAGTGACCCATGTATAATCATTAGACCATGTTATATCTTTAAGAATTGATAACAAATGACCTGTATCTTTAAGGTAAGATTTCAAATTTTTTACAATGGGCTGAAAGCACTTATCAATCCAAATCAAAAGGCCTTCATTTAGGGAGCCAATACTAGAAACAATAGGTCTACCCTGTGGACGGGTCATGGAATTATGGATCTTGGGTAAATGGTGAAAAATTGGAGTGATAGGGAAATCTCGAACCAAGAAAGGTACATCTTTAATATTAATCACTCCCATTGATGTTCCAAATTTAATGAGGGCAACAAGCTCAGATTGGAAACATTCAAAGGATTTTTTGTTAATTTTAAGTATGTGTCCGAATCAGAAAGCCGTCGTATCGCCTCAGAAATGTAATCAACAGTGTTCAATATCACCACAGCCCCACCCTTGTCTGCTTGGCGTATGGTGATATTGGAATTATCATGAAGTTGTTTCATTACAAATTTGTCTTGGGAGCTAAAATTAGTCATCCCATTTCTGCTTTTAAATTTGGATAGTTTCCACAGGTCTTGTTCTATAAGATCCTGGAAAACATCCATTGAAGGGCATCGTGAGTTAATAGGATAAAAAGTACTGTTTGGTTTAAGACCCAAAGATATTTGTGTAATAGACTCCTTATTAACGATATTCCCTTCAGACAATAAATCTTCCAAATTCTGAAGACCTATCAAAGCAGAAAAATGGGAGAAACTAGCATCACATTGGTTAAATTCAGAAACATTATTGGTTACCTCTGCATGATCAGGTGCTAAAACAGTGTTACTGTCCTGAATAGTATCTAAACTACTTGACTGTATATTGTCGAAATACTCAAAGAAGTGTCTGCGTAAAGTCAATTTTCTTACCAGTCTGTTAACGTCAATCAATGTGTTAAAGATGTTGAAGTGGCAATCCGGAGCAAAGGATAAACCTCTACTAAGAATGGTGGAATAATCAAGGGGTCATATTTACACATCAATTTACAGACCGAACAAAACCATTACTACTACCAGTGATCTTATGGAAATATAAGGTCCCCACTACCGAAACATATCTGGTAATACAATTGGCACATTTTGTCCATCAATTATGGAGCAAAATGATGTATCTCAGACATCTATGGAAGGTATATACATGGTCTCCCTGATGGGTATGCACACTCTGTCTGCCATATAGAATATAGAACTATGTAAATAGATCAGAGAAACTTCAACATATGTTGCACTGGGAACAGGACCTCGGAACAAAAATGTCTCACGGAACCTGGCTGAAAAACTATCAAACAATTTTCAAAGGGAGCTTTAATGTAGCTATCGTGGAAACTTCACAAGCTATTTCACAGAGCATATTATGTACCAGAGTGGATTCACCGCATATATTCAACCACCTCCCTGTTTTAGGAACTGTCCAACAAAAGGAACAGTATGGCTTATATGGGGGACTGACCGGTCACTCAAAGCATGTTGCCACTGTCCTCTCAAAACTTTTCTATACCCACATTGAACCTTGACCTAAGGCCATACTCCTCGGACACAAACTAAGAGGCATAAATAACACAACATATATGTATGGCAACAAGGATCCACACAGCTGCACAATGGAAGTCTAATTCTCTCCATCACTCAAGTCCTGGATAAGATAGAATATACACATGCTAAAGAACTACTCAAATATCAATTAGACAACCAGATGGAGAAGTACACAGGAATATGGGACACTTGGATATTAAACAGAGAAACTCTCATCTCTATTTGACCATCAACTTGGCAATGGACAGAGTTCCCCTCACCTTAGTTATTAGTTTGGTAAGGTGCCATAAATATTTTTTTTGTGGACATTAGACTGAGCATGAAGTTTCAATATGATTGGACCCAAAGAGCACCATGCACTGTTTTCTCTTAGACTATTTTTTTTCTCTCCTCTATCTTTTTTCTCCCTTCTACCCTTTTCTTTGGTATTACAACATGTGATAAATATGTATGTAATTTATCCTGTGACGTTAAAAAGTTGACAAAAAAATAAAATACAATGAAACATTGTTCCTTTGAAATTCATCCCCCCTTTAAACCAAACATCTGATTAGACAAAAAACTTTTCTGGGAATATTTATTTCAGTGGTAATTTATTCGGTTTACTTTCTATAAATACAACCCACACTTACATTATTATTAGATTACAACTGTTCATTCTGGCCAGCACTCATTTAGTTCCAAAATGTCTTTTTCTTTGTAGCAAGCCTTTCCAACACACAGTATAGCAGAGAACAAATAAATACAAACTTCCATAGGTACACACGGGTATGAATGTGTTAGTAGAAGACAGCATCCTAACCTTCAATCTGACCTGCTTGCTGCTGGGCTCCTGGGTATGATGGCTGCTGAATCTGAGCCCCTGGTGGATGCGCAGAAGAGGAAGAAGCAATGCTGTCTGGAGTACTGGAACGTTCTTCTACTGGTGCACTAGGAGGTCCTGGGAGGGAAAAAAAAAAAAGAGCGAAGTGAAAAATAAATTAAATTCTGCATGTACCACAGCCAACCCCTTGACGAAATAATTTTAGTGTTAACATGCACTAGCCATTAAATAATAACAGGGTCTCTCTCTAACCCTGGCATCTCTGGCACTGGCTAGCAATTCTTACTGTTGTGTACCAGCCCTGTCATTTGCATTATCTAATTAGTTTCTCACAATCCTATTTTAGTGAATACATGATCCCAAGTCAGCATTGTGGTCAGCCCACTAATTAACATACCAGTGACTTGCTCCTCAGATAGCCCAAATGCAGACATGACATTTTTGTTGATTTCATCTGGGTTCTTCAGTGGATCAAAAGCAGACATGCTGGCAGCCATAACTTGGGTAGATGGTTTCGCAGAGGAATCTGGGGCAGGTGGTTTCTCTTCCCTGCCATCCACAGCTTCTGTTTTAGAGCAGATATCAAAATCATTTATATCTTGGGAGTCACAGATGACAGCAAAAACCTTAAACTTGTAAGAATTACCATTGTCTGGAATGCTAGACGGTATTCCAGGTTCTGCAGGTGGTTCAAGGCAGTCCAGCAACCGATTGACTTTGTTACGTAGTTCTATCAATTCCCTACGGAGATACTTTACTTGACTAGATTCCAATGGTCTTGGCTGTCCATTTACTACAAAGAAAAAAAAGACAAGGTCATTATATAGACTTCCTTTTGGCACATTTATTAGTGATACAAATAAAAATGAACTTTTCAACTTCATGATTTATTATTGTTAAATTATATAGCAATAGATCATACATGTGGGGGAACATGTGCTTAGAAACATAGGGGGAAAAACAATTGCTTAGGGGAAAAGAAGCAGGAGGCCCAGCTTTTATTACAGCAGGAGAATCTGTTGAGGGAAGAGAGAAAGAAAGAGTAAAAGAAGAATGAAAGGATAATTGGATGGAAGGTGATCAGGAAAGCAGATATTTGAGCATCATTTAAACCAAATTCTTATCACATTATCTGATTTTAAACATTTTAGTTAAAAAAAGAAAAAAATTCATATGGACTAAAGTGGAGGAGAATATAGGTCCATGGAAACCAGCAACGCCCTGAGTGACACAGCCTGCAACAGTTATGTGACCATGTGCAGTGTGAATGAGACTCAACAATTAACATGAGCAAAAGACTGAAAGGCAGCTGGCACCAAACAACTGTGCTAAAGAATACACAGTACAGGCATATTACAGAATTGGGCCGGTGGTACAATGGTTAATTAAGAGACATGTCTCTCCATAATGCTACTGCCAGACTGTAAAAACTGCTGCAAAGACCTGCTTGATTCCATTCCTCCACGGCTTCCCATATTATCCAGTTTACTTGCAGTTTGCTGCATCTTTGGTCTGATATGTTCCCAATTCTCTCACCCGCTAGGGAGCAATTTTCATTGGATACTCAGCTTATAATTAAACACTGGCCAGCAGCAGCCAGAGAGCCATCAATCCCATTTAGCAGTTTAAATTTAATAATATCTTTCAAACGATCTGAAGCGGAGAATGAAAATGGAAAAGAATTCAGAAGCCCAATCTGAGCAAGTTTTCTTTTAACATTTATTTGTCTACATAGCTTTTAAATATCTCAATTGAGAAAAGCTAGTTTCTGGCATGCAAATAAATGCATATTTGCACTGTTGGTAGGCAATGAACTCAGATTCTTGTTAAAACTGATTCTGACATACCAAAAACAAAGCTTGTGTAAATATTTCACACTATTCTACAGTGCCATTTGATAAACACTGATTTCACCTTCTGCTGTGGCAGGATGAATCTGTACTTTGAGGGGACGTGCATATTTGGAGTAGTTCTTTTGTTTCACCCAAAGTGTCTACTCCAGATGCATGCTGCCATGATGAGGCACAGGCAGGTACAGGACAGTTGCTTAGTATGATTATCTAGGTTATGCAAATATTGAGCAAATGTCCTTGCATGTGTGAGATACAGCAAGATTTTCCACACCAACTGCTGACCCCTATTTTAGATTACCACAGTACTTGATGGGGTTGGGAGGGCAGCTTTGGAGAATTAGAACTGGTCTCCTACCAGAATGCAGGACTTTTCACCTTGCAGGTGCCCTGTGTGAATTAAATTATAACCAAAAGCTAGGATTGCCAAATGGCTGGTATTTTACCAGTAAAAATGATGCTCGATGTCAATTAATAGGATAAGAAAGATTGCCCCAGTGAAGTTGATAATAGAAAATAAAAGGAAAGAGCTAATGTGGATATGAGTAAATGTACAGGTGCAATGAAGAGTATGTAAGTTAGCCAAAAGCTTGAAAGTGCCGGGTACAATATAATGCTATGCCCCCAATGATATGTCCAGTGAGTTCTTGTTATCCCCACACTACCATTAAAAGACTATTGTATGTATAAGTGTGTTTCTGTTGCCACTCTTGAGTGCGATACAGACAAGTGCAGAGGCTTCAACACGGAGATATACTGCTCCAAATATTGATTTTAAATAACCAACTGCCCACTGCAGAATCCATGGTCACTCTTTATGTCATGTTAACAAATCATACTTTCGTGTCAGAATCATTTATGGAGCTCTACACGGATTTGAAAATTATGCCATAATGTTCTTGCCACCAACCTGGCTTTAAAAGTTATCGAAATGATACACATTAACGTTATAGGCTCATTGTCTTTCACATATACAAGACAGCTAAAATTATATCACTATATTCAGTGTTTTATTGCTGCCACCATATTATGATGTCTTAAGCTGCATTTTATTGCCCAAGGGTTGCTTGAGACTCAAGAGTGTGGTATGCAAATATGGACACCACCTATATTCAGTTTGCAAATGCTAACCTCCATATACAGTTATCCCATCGATTGATTGTATTAGATTGTCAGCTCTTATGAGCAGGATCCTCCAATCGTGTTATTCAGTAATCCCTGTATGTTAAATTACTTTATGACCCGGTTAGTTATAAATACATTTAAACAGCTGCGTAACTTGCTTTCATTTTTATAAATCAATTATGCCTTAGGCATAGAGGTGGAGCAAGCAACTAATTTCACTTTCCATTCAGCACTTCCTACATATCACTGCTCTCCCCACATTCCCCCGATGCTCTTAACCATTTAATTGTGTAGCCAGGGCACGGGGATGTACATCAGGTCCCCCATTCTGGTGCACAAACAAGATTCTGAGTTGATGCAAGGCTTGCATGAATAACAGTGTCCACAAAATGGCTCCTGCCTGTTTGCTATAATTATGAGTTCCCAGATTGATGGTAACAAGATTCAAATAATTTATACAGTGTAAGTAAAGTTCATTTTGCTGGACTAATATGATAGAATAGGATTTGAAATCTTTTTTTTGGTGACGGGTCCCCTTTATTACAGAGTCACGCGTTTCAGCTCAAGTAATGGCAATTAACAGCCCATACCGATAGAGCCACTTTTTTAATACACAAGCCAGAGTACATACTTACCAAAGAGCGTGAGCTTTAATATTCTACTGCATTGTATGGCAAACGACAAATCGGAACTATCAAATATTGTTATAAGATCTCCATCTGAAAACATATAAAAACACAAAGTAAGAACTGAGGTCATGTTTGCTAGGGCAATTTTACTTGGAAAGCTTCAAGTAGAGCACAATATACTGCCTTGAAAAATACTTGGTATATTGCATTATATAGCTGGATTTGATTACTCTTTAGATGAACTTCCAATGGATTGCATGGTTAAAACTTCATGTGATTATGACCTGGACCTTCCATTAAGAGTGCTCTAGGGGATATAACTGCACAGATATAATTAACTGAACTCAGCTCCAATGAGTTAACTGATGCAGGGGAGTTATCACATATAATGCAGGAACTCCAGTTCCTGCCTGAGGGGAACATTTGGTAGAAGTTGCATGGTTAGCTTGTATTTAAAACAGAGGATGATTATTTCTGCTTTTTTTATTTACTTCATACAAATACCTTTGATTGTTTCAGTTTTACTGTACATCCCATTTATAAAAACAGGATACAGTTCAGCTATATATTAGCCCCTGTAATGCCATAACACTCATGATTTCCAGGGTGATTTTTCCTGCACACACAAGTGATGTATATGAAGAATATCTGTGCTACTAGTGCCACCACGTGGAGAAGCCCATTATATTTTTTTCTGCAGGATACAAACATCCCAGTTGCATGATGATGTGGCAAGCCATTAAATGTTTTGGCAAGCCCAATCAACATGTAGAAATGTTTTAAACACAGTAAGCCTGAAACATATAAGTTGGAAGAACACTGTGTTCTAGTGGCACTGTTGGAAAATGAGGTCTAGAAAATGTGATACTGTATAATAAATGGACACACATGCATTTTGAAGCTGGTAAACAGACAGGAACACTTTTCTTTAACAAATGTGTTACAAAATATTTTAGTACAGTATGCTTTATGAAGTATTGTTATGAAGTATTGCAGAGAAAATAGCCTGCAACTTAAAAGTGTAAATGATATATATATATATATATATATATATATATATATATATATATATATATATATATATATATATATATATATATATATATATATATATATATATATATATATACACACATACACACACACACAATAACATATTTGCGTGTGGTAAAAGTGGATCGTGCTCTCAGACCCCCTTGTGCAGCAATAACTGCAACTAAACTCTTGTGGTAAATGTACTGCACATCTGTATGGCAAAATGGGTGAAAATTTCTCCATACAGCTACAGCTTCAGCTCTTGGATGTGTGTGTTTTCTCACATGAAAACCTTTTCCATAACATTGCAATTGGATTAAGGTAAGGACTTTGACTTGGCCGTAAGTGTATAGAATTGTTGTCTAGCTGCATGACCCACTGTCTCGAGCACCATCAATGATGGTAAGCTGCTCAGGCCCAGATGCAGCAAAACATGGCCAAACTCACAAGTTTCACAAGAATGCAGCGTTTTTCTTTCTCCAAATGCAACACTCCTCATTTAAAGGACAAGGAAAGGCAAAAAAAATAAAATCCCATTTTTACTTTCTTTAATGAAAAAGAAACCTATCTCCAATATAATTAAAAAATGTGTACCGTTTTTATAAGAAACCTGACTGTATGCAGTGAAATTCTCCCTTCATTTACTGCTGTGGATTGGAATTGTCAGATGGTCCCTAACTGCTGAGCAGGGAAACAATCATACTTATGAACAGCAGGGGGAGCCCCCGCCTTACTTATCAGCCATGCAGGATTCAAGCAGTCTTGTTTATGACAATCCCTAAGCAGCCCATACCACACTGAGCATGTGCAGGGTCAGGGAAAGATGTTAAACAAAGTTACAAGATGACAGCCCCCCGTGGCCAACTTTGAAAGCATAAATCATTTGTTTGATTAGGCTTTGTGGTGCAGTAAATCATGCTTATATTTAGTATACAAAATACAGCATTTTTAGCCTTATTCTATTTTAGACTTTCCTTGTCCTTTAAGCCAAAAAGTTTTATTTTGGCTTCATCCGTCCACAAAATATTCTTCCAGTATCCTTCTGGTTTGTCCACAATCCTTAAAAAACTGTAGAAGTCAGCAATATTTTTCCTACCCTGCCGTACACAACATTGCTGTTGTGTTCTCCTGATGGTGGACTCGTGAACATCAACATCTCCATTTGTACACAGACTGTCGGAATGTTGATTGGTGAAGTCTTGTCTTTTAACTTTTCCAGCTTTATGGACATCAACAAATCTTTCTGAGGTTCACAAATGTGTTGTATATGTGATCAGGCTTTGCCCCCATTCTTTTAATAAACATGGTCTCTCACTCACACCTGATTGTCATCCCATTGACTGAAAACACCAGACTCTGATTTCACCTTCAAATTATACGATACCCCTAAGGGTTTACTTACTTTTGCCATACACGGATATGTTATTGCATTATTTTTTTCAATAAAAACACGGCCAAATATATGTGTTTCATTTGTTTACCTAGGTTTTATTCATCTACTTTTAGACTTAAGGTGGCCATACACGGATAGATCCGCTCGTTTGGCGACACGGATAGATCCGCTCGTTTGGCGATGTCGCCAAACGAGCGGATCTCCCTCCGATATGCCCACCTTGAGGTGGGCAATATCGGGCAGATCCGATCGTGGGCCCTAGGGCCCAACGATCGGATCCTAGCTTTCACAAACGGGCGGTCGGATCGCGGGACCACATCAACGAACAGATGCGGCCGCGATCCGACGGGATTTTTAACCCCTCGATCGGGGAAGCCCGTCGGGGGCCCCCATACACGGGCCAATAAGCTGCCGACACGGTCTTTAGGTTACATACAAGATAGAAGAGTTGTCTTGAGTTGAAACATATACATTTACTTATTAAATGCAACTTAGACAGATGTTTGTCTTAACATAGTATTTAATTTTTACCTTTCTGTGCTCTGCAGTAGAGAATACATGCCAGAGGGGATTTGGGCAGGTGGTTTATTAAAGCTACATGGTAATAAAGGTCAAGCAAACCACAATATGTTACTGTGATAGCCCCCCTATAAAATATATTGGATCTTATTTCCAATGATTATCTGACACCCAACTCCTGCATGAAGACAGAATGAAGAGAAACAGATGCTGAGAGACGAATAGTGAAGATAAACTTGATTATTTCGATGGGTACATAATTTAATTATTGTATTTAGAATGTTTCTTATTTAAGTATGCTGAAGCTTATATTCAATTCTCATTATTGCGATAGTTCACCTTTAACCTTCAGAAATGCAGGAGTAAAGTTATAGTTCCTTCAAGTGAATACAATCACTGGGGGTGCCTAACTTTTGGCACCTCCCAGCGATTGTTGACTTTTGTAAGGGTTCTGATCTTTTTTGACCAGTTTAACAAGGGTAAAAAATTGGCAACTATATATTTATATGTTAATTTTTCAATAAGGATATCCTGCCTCCCATTAGGATACAGGCAAACAGGACCTATTGCTGCCAGTGCTTGATCTCCTCCGGGGTGGTCGAAAAACATCCAATGTTCTCTTCCCACTGGCATTAACGAAAATTGTTAGAAAACATATACATTGTGTATTAGCCCAGATTTGCCGTGGGAGGCAATCTCAGATACTATGGAAAGCAGAGCCAATATGTACAGATGAAGCCACTTGGATTTGTGAGTTAAATGCGTCATGACTCAGGGGTAATTGAAGAAACTGTGTTATCTTAAGTCATCTTAACTCATTTAATGCATTTAACCTTTTCATTAGCATACCAAAGCTCCATTGTTCACAATGGTGAATGCTTTAATTAGATGGGATGTTGTGACACAGTTTTCTGTGTTAAATGAGATAAATGGGATATCTGTGTTTAGTTATTCTGTGTCAAACAGACAAACCAAAGTGGCTGCATCTGTATGTTTTACAACATGTGTGCTTGTGCCCTAAACCTTTTTGACTGTATTACTCAAGAGGGGCAAACACACGAGAATACCAACAAAATTACATACTTTCTCAGGCTTCAAGACGCTCATAATTGGTCTGGTTGTATATGTGGAAAGTACAGTTCTGCAGAGCTCTACATGCAGAGGATAGAAAGGGTGGAAACAAAAACAATGACATTTTTTTAAAGGAAAACTATACCGCCAGAAGAATGTACATGTCTATAAAAATATATTGAATAAAACAGCTCATATGTAAAACCCTGCTTCATGTAAATAAACCATTTTTATAATAATATATTTTTTTAGTAGTAATTGCCATTTTAAAAAATAAGGGTTGCCCCTTGGGATCCTAGGATTCACGTTGCACACAAACATACCAAACAAACCATACATGTTAGGTCACATGAGCCAATTAATGGACAGAGCTATGTGTTTTGATTCCACACTTCTTCCAGTTACAGCTATAGTATTTCTGGTCAGGTGATCTCTGAGCTAGCACAGAGACCATCATGAAATGGTGGTTTAAGGCAAGAGATGTAAAAGGGCAATATTTACTTTGATATATATACCAGTTTGGTACGATTCTTTAATATGCCATTTAATTTGATATAACCTGTTTAAAATATTTATTTTGGGGGTACAGTTTTCCTTTAAAGGTGCATCTTGCTTCTCTGTTTCCAGCACGCTTTGACTAAATTTTAGTTCAAAAACGTAATGTTAGCTATGGACATTTTTGTTTTTTAGAAACAATTTTTTTCTAAAAGGGAGATTATGGGGATTAATGTTTCATCACAAAGAAGACAACTGGACTCTATACTCCCATAAGAAGTGGCAATGCAACCCACTAGAACTGGAAGAAAATAATTTTTACATTAGTAGTTACAAAACACAACTGAACTGTATCAGGCCCGGATTTGTGGCAAGGCCACAAAGGCCAGGGCCTAGGGCTGCAGAATTTGAGGGGCAGCATGCCGCCCAGCCGCATCAGGACTAGCTACTAGCACTGGAGATGCACATCAGTCTCCAGTGCTGTTCCAGACTATTAAGACTTGCACGAGTGCATGCACAGGAAGAGGAAGGAGACGCACCTAGCCGGGGGAGGCGGAAGGGGAGGGGACAGTGCTTGGCAGCAGCAGGGGGAAGCGGAGGGGACGGCACTGGCAGGGGGTGAAGAGCAGAGTTGGCTTAGGGGCGGCCAGTTTGTAAGTTGGGCCTGAACTGTAGCTTTCCATGCCCATTTAGTTGCAAACTGGCTCAGATATTGAATCAAGGAAATTGTTTAATGTAGGAATAAAGAGGATATTTATTGTGTCCCCAGGTAGCTCAAACAGCAAATTCTGAATACAGGACTCATTTTGGTTGCTGCTGACTCAGCCTGAAAATTTGACAAATAGTGTGCAGAAGTTTATGCAACATAATGGAAATAAACCGCAAAGATAAGTAAGAGGATACCAACCTTCATCTTTGTACTTGATGGTCACTTCATCATTAGTCAGGAGCTTTCCTCTGAAAACTCTCTGCATCATCAGCACCAACTCATCATAGGTAATGTCCTCATTGTGAATTGGAATTCTTCGGATGTCTTCTCCCAACTGAGCTTTTATAATCAACTTGCCGCTTAAGTCCAGTTGTCCATTCATTGTGGGCTCCGTGGTGATTTAGGCAGCTTGAATTAAAATGTAAAAAGTATGAACTAAATGGCGAAAATGTAAAAAAAATTATATATTTTTATATATATATATATATATATATATATATATATATATATATATATATATATATATAATAAATAAATTATACATATATATATATATATATATTATTAAATAAATTATATATATATATATTTTTTTTGTAAAATATATCTTAAGTCAACTGCATCTGCAATTCATAACAAGGCCTAGTTTGGCAACTATTTGGACTGGAGAAACCTACGTGCATTTTAAGATTAGAACCTTATCTTGAGAAGAGGTGGTTTCTAGGGATGAGCGATTTTTTTCGATCAGTTTCGCCACAGAAATGACGCCCACAGACCCCCATGGGAGAAAAAAAAATGTTGCGCATCAAAAATAATTTGTCACCCATAGACTTTAATGCATTTCGGCGAATTTTCGCATGCACCAAATTTTTGTTGAATCGAAATGGGTCAATTTTGCCCATCCCTTGTGGTTTCTACTAATGAGGGCCGCAGAATGCATGTAATTAATTGGGCTTGCGCTGAACATTTTCTGACTGTTAATAAAAAACATGTATGGTTTGTTATTTCTTGCAACAAAACCGGACAATTTTAAAATAAAATGCCATTTTACTTCCTGACTTGTACAAGCATGTACAAATCAGTAGTCAACAAAGAAACTTTGTTTTTGTGTGTGTCCTGCATGTTTATACTTTTGCCTTTCACTCATGAAAGGAGAAGGAAAGGTATTTTTACTTGGGGGTGACAAAAGTTAGGCACCCCAAGTGATCGCATGGACTTACCTGAAACTCCAGGCCGGTGCACCTATTAGGAGAAAATTGCACAAGCCCAGGATTCTTCTAGCGAGCACTTCGGAGTGACCGTCTTCTGGCTTCTTCTTTTCTCTTGCAGCTCCGAATGCGCAGTAGAGCGAAAAGTCTAACTTTAATGGAAAAAAAGTCTATTTCATTCTACCGCGCATGCCTCTGCCCTGGGAAATTTGAAGAAACAAGAAGCTGGAAGAATAACGCGTTGTGGTAATTGCTTGAAGAATCCCGGCCAGTGCAATTTTCTCCTGATAGGTGAACCGGTTTCAGGTAAGTACATGGCACCCCCAAGCAAAAAGCTCTTTCCTTCTCTTTTAAGGTATTCTATGGAAAACATTTATGCATTAATGAAAAACAAAAGTTGGTTTGCTGTAGTGCACTTTAAAAAAAAAACAAGGCTGTAGTACTAGTCTGGATTATGATACCTTTTTATAACATGTGTTGTAACATTGTTAAATTACCGTAGGTAAAATTGGAAATATTAGCAGCACACTTTTGTGCACATTTGTGGTTTAAGTGCCATTAAAAAATACAAGAGAACAAAAAAAAAATCTTAAATTTTGTTCTATAAAGTAGTTCACATTACGGAGAAATGTGAAGAAGCTGCAGTCACTGTGAAGCTGCAGCTGCCAGACCCACTAAAACCAAATCTTTTAACAGATTCTCAATGCCAAAACAGTTGCTAGAGCCACCAGATGATTTCTAGCAGCTGCTTAGGCAACTACTACTTGCCACAGTATTGCTGCATTATTCTGTTTTAGCAGCAGGTGTACACAAGTAAAGATGGCGCTACTAAATGTCTCATCTTAATTTTTTGGAAGTAGTTGCAAAATACCTGACTACATCCTCTAAAATTTTAAAGTATGAGGGTAAACTGTAGGTAACTTCCTGGGGAATGGGGATCTATGAACCATCCTCAACTTCCAGCAATATCTGTACAATTTCAAACTGAGGCTCTTTTAGTATGGCTTTTGAAATATTGCATTGATTTGTTCTGTGCTGTAGTTTCTCATTATCCAATGCCTAAAAGTTAAACCGAAGAATTAATAATTGTACATTAACACATAATTCAATGGTTTGAAGCTCAAAGAGAAATCCCACATCTCTAAGCAAGCCAAAAGCTAACAGATGATAATTCCACAAAGAAATGTAAAGCAGCTTTCCAGGATGCACCATTCAAACAAGTAAACATTAAATACTGGAAAGTAAATCAAACATAATGCATTACAAATGAGTGTCCTATTCTCAAATATGGACCTATTATTATAAGTAAGCACCATTACAATTAGGAAATCTAAAAGTAAAGACATAGGCAGGCTAACCTATGAAATTTTGGGTAGATCGAGATAAATAATGAGCCAGATTAGGAAATAAACAACAAATCTATTACATATGTGTGCAAACATTTTATTTATGTTTGTATTAGTCTTTAATATTTAGCACATGCCAGTCACCAGGTGAATTTTAGGATGGTTAGAGTTCAAGCAATTAGAGATCACCTTTGTAAAACTGTGTCCAGTGCTCAATCCTACAGTGGTATGGTTCGCCAGGCCCTCTAAGTATTCCAAATAAATCCACTGGAGAGCAGGTCAAGCTTCAGTGTGCCATTTATTTAAAGATGCATTAGCACTACATGTTTTGGACCTCTTGGGTCCTTCCTCAACTGTACCAGAGGAAGGACCCAAGAGGTCCGAAACATGTAGTGCTAATGTATCTCTTAATAAATGGCACACTGAAGCTTGACCTGCTCTCCAGTGGATTTATTTGGAATACTTGGAATTTTAGGATGGGTGGTTGTCAGGCTGTGTCAGTGGTATTGTATGACGGCAGATGCTGTGACATAGCATATGTGGAAAAAAAGCAGCTATAAATTTTGCAGAATTGAGATTTCACTCTTTTCTGCGAAGTTCTATGAAAAATAATCTAAACCGTATATCCTATGCAAAAATAATCCAAACCATATACCCTATGCAGGCTCTTTTACCACTGGATTAATTATTCCACGTTCCTCCAATTAGCAGCATGCAGCTGAAGAACTAGTTTGCATCCCCCACCACCAGCAGCACACTTCCTGAATACATACTCTAGAAACTGAATGTACATTTGATCAATCAGGAAAAGCCAGACTGACGCGTCTGACTGGCCTCGTGTTTTTATATGGTCATGAAACTCCTGGGTAACTTATAATATACTTATATTTTACAAGAGGGGGTACTTTATTCACTATATAAATGGTGAGTTCTGATGTCACATGACTCACTGAAATTTGTGTATTATAATAAAGTACCCCCAGCTGCAAAATATAAGGATATTAGAAGTTACCTCGGAGTTCCATGACCTGTATAAAAGCACTACTGTTTTTATATGGTCATGAAACTCCTCGGTAACTTATAATATCCTTATATTTTACAAGAGGGGGTACTTTATTCACTATATATATATATATATATATATATATATATATATATATATATATATATATATATAAATAATACACTTATTCATTAGGCATTCACAAAAACGTTGAAAGATTTCTTGGCAGCAAATGTCCTATTTTTACTGGGAAAGCTTCACATACTATTATTGTAGCATACAGGTAAGGGGATAAATGGATACAATCCTTTTCATTTAGGGGTTACTGGTCCTCAAAGTATGTATCAGTTATTACAGGAGAATACTGGAAACCCTAACACTGAGCTTTCACACAATCTTACTTCGGTGACTCCTGTTGATCTCTGGACTTGTGATGTGGCAACTGAATGTGAGCTGAGGTCATGGTGAGCAAGGAAGAGAAACAATGGGGCCACATAAAAAAAAAATCTTGCTTGATACCTTTCACCCAGGTAACAGGGAAGAGGTCACTAGCCGGCAATCAATAAGTTACATATGAGGAGTGAAGGTAGCCCTTAGAGTTTTAGAAGCACAGGTGGTTCTTACATTAACACAGACTCGTATCCTGTGACTCATATGGACAAGAAGATTTAAGATCTTCAAAGTAAGTACAAATATATTTTTTTTTCAATATGCACCACTTTATATTAAAATAAGTCAATGGAAGCTGTGACAGATGAATACATTGTGGAACGCCAGAAGACTGCAGTGGAAAATATTAACACGTCTACGACAAGTGTATTGACATTGTAGCTCCACCAGCAGCCGGCACAACGTGAGCCACACCCCAGGCCCAGGTCACAACGCCCATGTAATCACATTGGTTTTCACGTTTGGCTTTTACCTGACGCTGCTCTCTGCTCCGTCTTAGATGTTCCGAGCCGATAACTACCGACCGCTGTCAGACTAAATGCCAGCAAGGCGACAGGGTGAGGGCGGCAGTACTGATATCACTTCTCCTCCTTCTGTCTGCCAGCACCGTAACGTCTCGCGCTTGGAGCAGCCAATCAGACACGGTATTTGCGCTTCAAGATTACGCGTTCAGCGCACAATCTGGACGTGGCAAAGGAGGAAGCGAAGCACACATGCGTACTACAGCTTTCGGGTACAACTAAAAATATACCGGTGCTTTCGGGGGAAGGGTTTTTTTTTTTTCAATCAACTTTATTAGGGCAGTATTTTTCAGTCAACTTTATTACTGTCAGAAAACAGAAACTGCGGATTATCTGTAGTTTTGCAGCAGAGCAGACAGATGTAGAGGTGGGAGCCAGCTGTTACCAGCCAAGAGAGAAGCCCCTTCTGCTCCACTGCACAAAGAGTGCTCACTAGCCCAAGGCCAACATCACACCCCCCACAAAGTAACCATCTCTGCATAGTGAGTTTCACAATTACCTGCTGCTCAATTACCTGCATGTGTTCAATAGTATACGAAACATATGTTGAAATCAATGTATTTCAATAATGTAGTTTAAAATTGATTGGTTCCTGGATACTTTTTAACTAGTTCTGAGTTAGCATAAGGGTTCCAGTATGGCACTCACTAACAGGATGATCAGGAACATGCTCCAAATGAGCTAAATAGGTTAACAGGCACACCAAACAATTTAAGTGAATTAAAGGAATTCAGATATATAAACAAGTTGCTGTGTAGCCATGGGGGCAGCCATTCAAGGCTCAGGTTACAAAGCAGATAACCTATGCATTCTGTACTATACCATTGTATTCCTTTACAGAGCTTGCCTGTTATCTGCTAAGTGGCTTGTGCCTTTTCTCATTTTTTAGCTTAAAGGGATACCGTCATGGGAAAGCATGTTTTTTTCCCAACATGCATGAAAAAGAGCTGCTCCAGTAGACTTCTGCACTGAAATCCAATTCTCAAAAGAGCAAACAGATTATTTTATATTGAATTTTGAAATCTGACATGGGGCTAGACATTTTGTCAGTTTCCCAGCTGCTCCAGTCATGTGACTTGTGCCTGCACTTTATGGACTACTTTCTGTCAGGCTGTTATTTATCCTACTTAATGTAACTTTATTTATCCTACTTAATGTAACTTAGTCTCAGTGGGACTTGGCTTTTACTATTGACTTAGATCTACCAGGCAGCTGTTATCTTGTGTTAGGGAGCTGCTATCTGGTTACCTTCCCATTGTTCTGTTGTTAGGCTGCTGGGGAGAGGTGATATCACTCCAACTTTCAGTACAGCAGTAAAGAGTGACTGAAGTCTATCAGAGCACAAGTCACATGACTGGGGGCAGCTGGGAAACTGACTATGTCTAGTCCCATGTCAGATTTCAAAATTGAATATAAAAAATTCAGTTTGCTCTTTTCAAAAATGAATTTCAGTGCAGAATTCTGCTGGAGCAGCACTGTTAACTGATGCGTTTTGAAAAAAACATGTTTTCCCATGACAGTATCCCTTTAAATGGCTGCCCCCATGGCTTCAAAGTAGCCTAATCATATCAACTTTAGTGACTTTCTAAAGCAAACAGTTAATGTTTACCAACAGTACATTATATTTCAATTGCTTTTAAACACTTTTATTTTTTGGTGTTTCTGTTCCTTTAAGAGGATAGAAGGTCTAGGTTGGGGTTGTTATCTCTGGAGATCTATTTTACCATAAAATGAACCGGAGGCCACCCATTTAGACTATCCAATCATACTATCCAAAGCTATAGCGATACTAAAATCTACAATTAATATAGATATTGGTATACAGTTAGGTCCATAAATATTTGGACAGACAACTGTTGAACTGCAGACTTTCAGCTTTAATTCAGTGGAAAAAAACCCAAAAATTTTACATAAAAATGTGAGGAACTAAAGTCTTTTTTTAACACAATCACTTAATTTCAGGGGCTCAAAAGCAATTGGACAAATTAAAAAACTGAAAATAAAATGTTAATTTCTAATATTTGGTTGAAAACCCTTTTCTGGCAAAGACTGAAGTCTTGAACTCATGGACATCACCAGATTCTGGGTTTCCTCCTTTTTAATGCTCTGCCAGGCCTTTACTGCAGCAGCTTTCAGTTGCTGTTTGTTTGTGGGCCTTTCTGTCCAAAGTTTAGTCTTCAATAAGTGAAATGCATGCTCTATTGGGTTCAGATCAGGTGACTGACTTGGCCATTCAAGAATATTCCACTTCTTTGCTTAAATAAACTCCTGGGTTGCTTTGGCTATATGTTTTGGGACATTGTCCATCTGTATTATGAAACTCACAATCAATTTGACTGCATTTAGCTTGATTTGAGCAGACAGTGTGTCTCTGAACACCTAAGAATTCATTTGGCTGCTTCTGTCCTATGTCACATCATGGATAAACACTAGTGTCCCAGTGCCACTGGCAGCCATGCACGCCCAAGCCATCACACTGCCTCCGCCATGTTTTATATATTATGCGGTATGCTTTGAATCATGAGCTGTGCCACGCCTTCTTCATACTTTTTTCTTGCCATCATTCTGGTAGAGGTTGATCTTGGTTTCATCTGTACAAAGAATGTTTTTCCGTTTAGCAAAGTCCAATCTAGCCTTTCTATTCTTGCTTCTTATGAGTGGCTTGCACCTTGCAGTGCACCTTCTGTATTTACTTTCAGCAGTCTTCTCTTTATCGTCGACTTGGATATCGATACACCTACCTCCTGGAGAGTGTTGTTCACTTGTTTGGCTGTTGTGAAGGGGTTCCTCTTCACCATGGAAATGATTCTGCGATCAACCACCACTTTTGTCTTCCGTGGACGTCCAGGTCTTTTTGCGTTGCTGAGTTCACCAGTGCTTTCTTGCTTTCTCGGGATGTACCAAACTGTAGATTTTGCCACTCCTAATATTGTATCAATTTCTCGGATGGGTTTTTTCTATTTTTGCAGCTCAAGGATGGCTTGTTTCACCTGCATGGAGAGCTCCTTTGACCGCATGTTGTATGTTCACAGCAAAATCTTCCACATACAAGCACCACCCCCTTAAATCAACTCCAGGGCTTGTATCTGCTTCAATGATAATGACATAACAAAGGAATTGCCCACACCTGCCCATGAAATAGCCTTTGAGTCAGTTGTCCAATTGCTTTTGAGCCCCTGAAATGAAGTGATTGTGTTAAAAAAAGGCTTTAGTTCCTCACATTTTTATGCAATCTTTTTGTTCAACCCACTGAATTAAAGCTGCAAGTCTGCAGTTCAACTGCATCTGAGTTGTTTCATTTAAAATTCATTGTGGTAATGTACAGAACCAAAATTAGAAAAAAAAATTGTCTCTGTCCAAATATTTATGGACCTAACTGTATATACTTTCAGCAGGGGTGTGTTTAAGTATGTGCACTGGGTTTCATTTGGAGGCAAGGGCGTAACTACAGAGGAAGCAGACAGTGTAGCTGCAGGGGGGCCTAGAAGGTATAGGGTGCCCAGGAGGTATAAGGGGCCCATGAAGCCCTAATTAATGAGCCATTTTAACGTCTATTGGTAAAACAGGACAACCTCTACATATTTGGGAGGCCTTAAAATTAATTTGCTATCTAGTTATGCCACTATTTGGAGGGGTTGAACTTGATGGACTTTTCAACTTAACTTAACTATGTAACTATGCAGTTTTCTAACTAAAACTTCTCGATTTTGTGTCTCAATTTTCACTTTTTATCCTATTTTGTTTCTGGAAATGCCCCTCATTTTGAATACTAATAATTAATGATTTATATAGCACCAACATATTCCACACTGCTTTACAGAGATTATACATCAGTCCCTACCCCAGTGGAGTTTACAATCCAAGGTCCTTATCACATTCCCAAACACTAGAGTGACAATTAACCAACCTGTATTTTTTTTTTTCTTTTAAATTTATTTTGTTTTTGTATTGTCATATTCTTTTTTGTAATGTAATGCATTGTATTGTTGTGCTGTTTGGTGTGTTTGCTTCAGAAACACTACTATAGTTTATATAAACAAGCTGCTGTGTAACCATGGGGGCAGCCATTCAGAGCTAAAATAGGAGAAAAGGCACAGATACACAGCAGGTAACAGGCCTTGTAATATACAATGTCATTCTTTAGAATGTATCTGTTATGTACTGTGTTTTCTGTGAATGGCTGCCCCCATGACTACACAGCAGCTTGTTTATATAAACTATAGTGATTTTTTTGAAAGGAACACACCAGTTTTACCAATGCTGGGCAACAGAACATAATATTTTCATTACTTTAAAACATTTAATTTTTTTTGGAGTTTCTGTTCCTTTAAAATAACACAACTCTAATCTAGTCGTATATTGAGGACAACAAAGGTGGGAGAGTGGGAAATAGGAAAGGTGGGAGGGTGTGGGAATAGTAAGGGGAAAGGTAAAGAACAATGTAATGTGCCTGTATTCTTTTAGAGTGTTGGAGGAAACCAGAGTACCCAGATGAACCCCACTTGGACGCAGTGAGAACACAGAAACTCCAGTGCCCTGACTGGAATGCTGCTCTTTATGACAGATCTGTATTTTAATTTATATTATGGCCACAGATCAGTTCCCAGAGTCCGTTGGAAAATCAAAATACAGCCGCTTTTCCTATTTTCCATGAGTACTCTTACAGTAAGTAATGTGTTGCATGTAAAAAGCTGCCTCAATAATGCAAAGATACAGATTACAATTATTGTTTTTTACAATAAGGAATATAGGACACCAATAGTAGTTAAACAGAAAAGAATAGACATAAGTGGTAAAACAGTAACCAAAGAAATGTATCCATAGGGGGGTGCATACTCAGTGAAGAATATGATCACATAAGAATATAGGTGTGTTTCGGGGAAAAATGGCAAATCTAGGGCGCTGTCCTCCCTACGTACCAGTATCTAACCTATTGCTGATAGCCCTCTATGTTGAACCCAGGGGCCCCAGAGTTTATTACAAGAGCGCAAGTCACCCATGGCAATTGAGGAGAGCCTTTCCATAGCCATATAGTTATCTAGTCTGTTTTTCACCTCCTGTAAGTTTAGTGAATTGGTTTTCCAAGCCTTGGCAATTGTCTGTTTGGCTGAACCCATTTGTTCCCACCTTGCACTCGACCATGTAGCAGGGCTTCCAAAGGGGATTTCCTAAGTATAAGCCCAGTGATGCTAGTTATCATTGAATATACCCTGGTCCAGAACCGGACAGCCTTAGGACAATGCCACCAAATATGAATAAACGTGCCAGCCTGCCCACAACCCCTAAAGCATAACAGAGAGGTGGTGGGGTACCATTTTGAAAGCTTTTCGGGAACTAAGTACCACCTAGTGACCACTTTTTGAGACGTTTCCTGTACTAAAATACTTGGGGAACACCTAGTCATGTCACGCATCATGTCCAGCCAAGCATCCTCCTCCAAGCAGAGACGCAGGTCTTGCTCCCACTGCCTAACAAAAAACAAATCTTTAACGGGCATTTGGTGTATTAAGACTTTGTAAATTCTAGATAGGGCCCCTTTATATGGGATGGAGTGCAGGCATAAGCGTTCAAATATTGTGGGTGCAGGTAAGTCCCGTAGATTGTTCCCCGTTAGGGAGAGGAAATAGTGGTGTATTTGGGCATATCTAAATGAAATCCACATCAAATTGCTGAGGAGGGTGCCCCCCCCAGAGCTTTGTTCTAACTGTGTCCAGAGAGGGGAAGTACTCTGGGTATGCCATTCCACCACCTGAGCCAGCTGGGCTGCGATATAATAGGCCCTAAGACTTGGAATTCCTAAGCCGCCTTTAGTCCTACTACGGTAGGCTATGCTTGCCTTCAGCCTAGATCGTTTACAACCCCATACAAATTTTAGGCATTGAGACTGTAGTTTAAGTAGGGTAGTCATTGGGGGGTTAACTGGAAGTGTGCGGAACAAATATAACAGATGGGGAAGGATTGTCATTTTCAGGGCATGTACTTTCCCTAGCCAGGACAACCGCAAGGATTCCCAAGAATGTAGCATTGAGAATAGTTTTTTAATTGTCCCTGGACAATTGGCTTGAGATAGACTGCTATATTCTGGAGTGATCTGAACCCCCAAATATTTTATGCTTTTGGATTGTCATTGGAATCCAAAGTTTATCTCCAGCAGCTTCTGAGTATGGGGAGGGAGATTAATGTTCAGTGCTTCGGATTTTTGGGAATTAACCTTCAGACCAGAGACCGAGCCAAACTCTGAGAGTAAAGTATATAAATATGGGAGAGATGTCATGGGTTTGGAAACCAACATCAATAAGTCATCAGCATAGAGGACACATTTGTGATGAATATCACCTATCTGGAGACCATGAATTTCCGCATGTTGCCGAATGTGAATTGCCAGGGGTTCAATAATGAGGGCAAACAAGAGAGGGGAGAGAGGACACCCCTGACGGGTGCCCCTCTTAATTCGGAATGTTTTGGATAGAAAGCCTAAATGTCGTACACGTGCTCTGGGATTGTGATATAGGGCTTGGATGACATTAAGAAATTCAGGAGTCCGCTATCTTTTTAAATGGTTTGCTAAGTGTAATTCATTGTTGGTCAGGAATATTCTTTTTCCTTTCCTTTTTTTGTAGATAATGCTACCTACCGGCTATGACCCAGTAACAATGGTGGCAGCTGTGGCTTGCCCCTGGAAGTGTGATCAATTTAACAATGGGATGTGATTGTGAGCAAATTGTTCAGACTGCAATCCCAATCCTTTTAGTAAGATACTTTGTTTATACTGGAGAAGCAGACTTTTTAAAAATGTATTTAGCAAGTAATAGCATATTCTAAAAATATTTCTAATACCTTATCTGTCCAATAACCAAGTAGCTACTATGTCTATGTTTAGTAATCCTTTATTTTCAATAAATGAGCCAGGGAATTATTATACCCATGAATTATTTGATTCAATAACCAAGTACACTGACACATTTGAACAAACGCTATCCACTTTCCTATTTAAAAATGTTATGTCCACTAAGAAGGATTTTTCATCTCTTGCAAAAGACTGCTTCTGTAAAACATGTCAGTATTCCTTTAAAGGGGTTGTTCACTTTTGGTTTAACTTGTAGTATGATGTATAGAGTGGTATTTTGAGGCAATTTGCAATTGGTTTTCATTTTTTATTATTTGTGATTTTTGTGTTATTTAGCTTATTATTTAGAGGCAATTTCAGCAGTCTGGTTGCTAGTATCCAAGTAACCCTAGCAACCATGCATTAATTAATTTAAACTAGACTGGATTATGAATAGGAGAGGACCTGATCTGAAAGATGAGTAATAAAAAGTGGCAATAAAAATACATTTGTAGCCTTACAGAGCATTTACTTTTTAGGGGGTCAGTGAATGATTGTATGAGCCAGATAAATAAGGCACATAATAAAAATAATGTAATAAATAAAAGTTGTTTAGAATTAGTCATTCATTAACATAACTAGGTAACTATTTTAGGCAAGTTGTGTATGTGCTCATAGGCTCCTTCCAAGCTACTTTTCTCCCAGCATTGTTCCAACAACTTACAAGGTTCAGGCGTGCATGGAATTGATAGTTCCTGTCCTTAACCAACTTTCAAGCAATGTGGATGTTTATATTTTTGCAGAGTCAAATATATTTATAGGAAGTCCATTTGTAACATACAGACAACCATTTCATTCATACCAAATATATAGAATTCTATACTATAGAATACAGATACCATAAAGAAACTAAATTGAAAGAACCCAAAACACCGCTATGGAACTATGTATCTGTAGTGGGAATTCTCCACGTGTGAAGTAAAGGTGGCCATACACGGAGAGATCCGTGCGTTTGGCGATGTCGCCAAACAAGCGGATCTCTCCCCTATATGCCCACCTTGAGGTGGGCAATATCGGGCTGATCCGATCGTTGGGCCCATCCTAACAAATGGTAATGGGAGGTCGGATTGCGGGAATGCATCAATGAACAGATGCAGCCGCGATCTGATGGGATTTTTAGTCCCATCCGATCGGGAAAGCCCGTCGGGGGACCCCATACACGGGCCAATAAGCTGCCGGCTCGGTCTGTCTGCAGCTTTTATACCGCCAGTGTATGGCCAGCTTAAACTGTGCTTAGTCTGTATAGGAAGGATTTAGTAATCTTGTTCATCTCCTTTTTTGTGAGTAGTGCATATGTTGCCCTCTAGATGGCGCCAGATATACACAAAGAATTCAAAGGCAGTAGCTATTAACTTAAATAATAACTTTACTATATATAGCATGTATTTATTCAGAACTGTATTATTCACTAACAGCCATTTATCACCTGCCAAATGTGTGGGCTAATAGAGCCCACACTCCAGTTGGGGGTTGTTTTTTCTTTTTTTAAATTCTGATGTTACATGCATGAGCATAATGAGCAAGTCGTGGCATTAGTTCATTACACGTGTGCCCCAACATGGCTGCTCATACTAGGAGTTCCCTTCCAGTTCGGGTTGCCTAGTGCTGGCGGGGGGCAATTTTTTTTAAAAGGAAACTACTGTTACCCCCCAACTGGAATGCAGGCTCTGTTAGCCCACACCTTTGGTTGGGGATAATATTTTTACCCAACAGGTGCCCTTTAAATGATACAAAGCTGTAAACATTCCTTTATAACATATAGAAACCCTTTTGAAAAACACTGTCCTTATACACACAATATGAAAATACAGCCCATCCAGTATACCAGTGTATCCCACCTGCTTACAACAGAAAATTCACAAACAAAAAAGATTAGGCGTATAGGTTGATAATGGGAGAGGAGGATAAGGTGCACTACAGATTTTATTGCAGGCATCCGTTTCCAAATGGGCTTAGATACCATTAAGGGGTTGTTCACCTTTAGATATGATGTAGGGAGTAATATTATTTGCATTATGTTTTATTATTTGTGTTTTTTGAGTTAGTTAGCTTCTTATTCAGCAGCTCTCCAGTTTGCAATTTCAGCAGTCTGGTAACTAAGACCCAAATTACCCTAGCAACCATGCATTGATTTGAATAAGAAACTGGAATATGAATAGGAGAGGACCTGAAAAGAAAGATAAGTAATAAAAAGTAGCAATAACAATAAATGTGTAGTATTACAGAGCATTTATTTTTAGATGGGGTCTGTGACCCCCATTTGAAAGCTGGAAAGAGTCAAAAGAAGAGGTGACCCAACCCTTTAAATTTTCCTTCAAGGCGATTATTACTTATTAGCGAAATGTGTACTTGTCTACATGACTCTCCTTGTTTGTTTGCTTTACTGCCTGTCCCCTGTTGCTTGCTCTTCTTACTGTTGGTCAGGTACAAGTTTAAATTCCAAAGTTGAGGCAGAATGCTAATCAATTGCACATCAATGGAGAGCATTGAGTTTACAGTCTTAGCATACTTCTTCTTCTTCCTCAGATCTTTGTATCAACTACTTATAGTCAGTTAGGTTGAAAAAAGACACACGTCCATCAAGTTTAACCTTTTTACTTTTTTTAACCTGCCTATCTGTCACCATTACTTAATATGTTCAAAACTCTCAGTACCCAGTTTCACAAGGACAAGCAAAGGTACAATATTCCAATAGAGGGAATGAAGAGAAGGAATGAATATAAGCAATACTGTGCAGTTTTGAGTCTGAAGAGATGGCCATTTTGCTAATTAATTAATGCCTGAAGAAGGCTTTCTTGTCAGTAGCAAGTACAATTCTGTCAAGTTATACATTGTAACAGGCAATGGCTGAATGTTTGTTTTCATGTAAGAACATTTGTGTATGGACATTTATGATCACTGATCTGTTTCTAGTAAATACACAGTTTCAAGTCCCAGTGGACGCACATGAACACAAGCCAACGTAGCAGACTTCTGCTTAGGAACTTGGCATGCATTGTGTCCTCCACCACAATAGTAAATATTGTTTTTTGTCCTTTTCTCATTTGCCCCATAGACATTTGTAAAGCTGATATGCTGCTTCTGATTTTTGAGTTTTGGAAGCAGCTTATCTGCAGTTGGAGCATTATGCCGTAATGCTGTATGAGACACTACTGCAATTAACCAAACACCACGTTACACATGACCTTGATCTTGATACACAAAGGCGTCCATCTCTTCTGGGAAGGGCTGTTATGTATAATGAATTCAGTCTCTGTGCTATTCAGAACACCACACAATTGCTCCATTGAGATGTATTGTATTCAAGATATAATGATTTTGCATTTGCTTGTGATTTCACTTTACATCAGTCCACTTCATTTTTCGAGTCCCCTCAATTCTTCCAGTATCATTTTGTCTCCTCCATCTTGCATTTCCAAATACAATTAAATGTGACTAGAGTTTTCAGTACTTTTTAAAATGAAAATATTTATGCATTCCAAGTTAATTATCCTCAATAGTATTTTTCATTTTCGATTTCCCTAGTGTGTATATTTCATAGTATATTAAAGGGGAAAATAACCCACTTAAATCATCAGTGAAATGCAGATTTTACTATGCAGCAAGCTGTAGTAATCTATACAGCAGCACTTTTTTTTCATGTTCAAGTTCTTATATTATTTTCCAAATGTACAAATGAAGCTGTAGGTATCAGTGTGTATTAGGTGGGGAGCTAAGGATGTTGGGGGGGGGGATCCTTGGCTTTATTAAAGTGGACCTGTAATTTAAACATCTTAGCTGACCATCAAATATTGTCTGCTCCTCCTCTATGCCTTAGGCCGGGGGCAGACAATTACTTTCACTTTCCATTCAGCACTTCCTAGATATCACTGCACTCCACACATAACCCCATTCTCTTCACCATTTAATTGTGTAGCCAGGGCATGGGGATGGACATCGGGTCCCCCATTCTGAAACAAGATTCTGAGAGGCGTGCCTTAATAACAGTGTCCACAAAGTGGCTCTTGTCTGCTTGCTAGAATTATGAATTCCCAGACTGAAGGAAACAAGATTCAAATAATTTATAAAGTGTAATTAAAGTTCATTTTGCTTGACTATTGTGATAAAATAGGATTTTGAATAATTATTTTGGGTGACGGGTCCCCTTTCAGCAATTTTATACTAAGCGTGTTGCTTGCTTTGAGTTGTTTTTGTATTTTCACTTAGATGTATCCTCTCTGTCTTTCCATTAGGTATTCTCATCATCCATGGTAAGTAGTATATCATAGCTGCTTTTGCATTCATCTGGGTTCGATTAAATTGTTTTTAGATGTATTGGTGTACTTACAAAGAAATAACTTAACATTTTGAGTGCATTTTGTCAAAGAAATGGGGACGAGTAGGATAGGGCTCATTTTATGTAATGCCTAACCTATGCTTCTCCTAATCATGTGTTGCATGAGGCACTAGTGTCTCTGTTCTAAGTGACCCTCCAGATGAGGTGATTTTACAATTAAAACTGTCATTATTCCTTAGTGTTCAAAGTTTAATTTTAAAGGTATACAGGTGCGGGATCTATTATCCGAAAATCTGTTATCCAGAAAGCTCCAAATTATGGAAGGCCATCACCCATAGACTCCACTTTATGCATATAATCCAAATTTTAAAAAATGATTTCCTTTTCTTCTGTAATAATAAAACAATACCTTGTACTTTATCTAAACTATGATATAATTAATTCTTATTGGAAGCAAAATCAGCCTGTTGGGTTTATTCAATATTTGAAGGATTTTCTAGTAGACTTAAGGTATGAAGATCCAAATTACAGAAAGATCCGTTATTCAGGTCCAGAGCATTCTGGATAACAGGTCCTATACCTGTATAGTCCTTTAACTGGGACTTGGATTCAGCCGAATCTGAATCCTGCTGAAAAAGGCAAAATTTGGCCGAATCCTGAACCAAATCCTGGACTCCCTAGAATAAACAATAAATAATACACAAGAGCCATGAATATCCTGTAAATGATATCCTTATAAACAGTGCTTAGTGATGTCAGTTCTGTCACATGACTGAAACTTGTGTATTATAATAAATAACATCCATGTTGCAAAATATGGGGATATATTTTTTTAAATGGTCATGGAACTCCTCTGTAACTTATAATAACCTTATATTTTACAAGCCGAGGTACTTTATTCTCTATATAATTGATCTCCGTTACATGTTTCCAGTACTGTTTACTACAGCCCATGACCCAGCAACAAAACTGAGATTCCAAGAAGATTCCAAGTTCGTTGTCCCCTATAGAAAAAGCCACACGGGCAAGTTTCAGCTAAGAAATGTAAAGAAAAGGCAAAAAATATTTTTCAGCCCTATGTTAGTCTTACATTGCTTTTCTGGGCTAGAATATAGTACTCTTATTTCCTGTTCAAATATTGAAGATGTTACTTTTGCACACAACACTCTTGTAGTTGTAAGCAATAACTCAGGTGAGCTTGTTACAGAACATGCATTGGGGGTCTGAAGAAGAGCTGATGAAATAAAAATTCAGTGGTAGTTAGTGGAGAATACAGTAGAAAAACATTTCAGTAGCAATTACATACTGTAACTTTTGTAGTTCACCTCAAAGTAAACTTTAGGTTGTAATTAATGACCCTACTGTAATTGTTTTTATTTTGCTTTTTAGTATTGGAGTACATCATTCTAAAGATTTCATTTATGGCGAACTATCCCTTTAATGTTTATTGGAAAAACCTATTATTTATACTTTCAATCCCTTGAGTATATTGATTTATATGACTGTTCGATAAATCTCTCTGTAGATTTCTAGACTGAGATGAATATTAGGGAGAAATGCAAATATTTTTTCGATGTTGTACAAATCTCACTGCTTACAAAGGAATTAAACATATTTTAGTATTGCAGTTGACACATACATATGCATGTACTGTGTGTTTATTAAGATACCAAAATGTGCATGCTTTCCTAATTTATATTTCTTTTAGGCACACATACCCCATCATGAAATTGAGCCTTGGTATGCAGGGCAGGTTTATGCCAGGTACTGGAAGCATTACAGCCAGGCAATGTATTGGTTGTACAGGCACAAGAGAGCACACAGTGTGGCTGGGGCATCTCTTTCCTATCCACATTGTTATCCGGCTGGAAATTTTCAGAACAGCCGATATTCTGATTGGGAAGGTGGTAAGTTATCTCAGCCTGACATCTACCCAAGGCCACACCACCAGGTCATACATCCTCAAAGGACACGTCCATGTTTAAAAGTATCAGAGTCCAAAGAAATTGAGTCTGAAATGGAGTGTGATAAAGATGTTACATATGATTCTGATGAGGAAGTCATTGAATGTGACACTACCAACATGGAAATCACAGAGGAGTTACGACAGTACTTTGTGGAGACTGAAAGGCACAGGGAGGAGTTATGTAAGTGTCAGTTATTGAGCATATGTTTTATCATACCAAACAAACCTGTTTACCCTAAACCCTTATTTTTTAAAATGGAAAATCCTTTTTAGTTTGTTTGATGTTTTTAGTCATATGTGTGATTTCTTACTCTGGCCATCAAAAGAGACTAGAAGAGATATTTTGGCTATATCATCTGGAAAGAATTTAAGAATATGAATTACTTAGGCTTTGTACAAAGATACAAAATAGGAAATACAATGCAATTTTTGATTTAATTATATAAACTTTGTTTAGATGTGTATTCCCTTGTATACGCATGAACAATGGCATGGTAACGTTTTTATTAAAGCAGTGACCTGAGTACTGTTAGAGAATAGTTTTGCGGCTATCAATCAGCCCTATTGGCAACTCACTTCTATAGAAATGTGGCTGAAATTCTAATGAGAATATATATTTAGAGCTACAGTGCACTGTAAAGTGAGAGATTCCCCCAAGGCTTAGTCATCATGTGCAGCTCAGCTTCATTTACACATTGTAATCCCACTCTTGAAAGTTTCCATAACAACAAAACAGAGTACTTCGAAAGACTCCATTGACATGACTCAATAGAGTCTCTTGAAGCAGGAAAGAACTGGAAGCATCGAGAGACCAAGATAAGAGCAAGAGTTGCTTCATTGGTGCATGGATATTTCTACATTTACTGTATATCACTCACTAAGCCTTTGCTAGGCTATTTTGCTATATATACAAGAAGCAAATGTTATTTTTTTTTTACCCCGCATCAATGTCAAAGTCAAGTCATTGTAAATAGCAGTGGGTGGCTTATGGGAATATTTTCCCGCTTAATGTCTTCATTTTAATCCTAGTATGCTTATGGTGTAGTCTTCTCTGTTTATAGACCATGATTTGAGAAGCTGTGTTTCTTTCAGTAAATATCAGATTATCGGTCTCTTATACATTTGCTCTGCTGCTTAGACAAATTATGACGGTGTGCATATTAATAGGTATATTAAGAGGAAGATATATTGAAGTGCAGCTTAACCTGGTTCACTGCCATAGTTTTTGTCACACAAAATGTGTTATAAGGCCTCCGCACAAGAGCAGATAATGTTCTCGCTGGGTTTTAAAGGAGAACTAAACTATATATATTAATATGGTTAAAAATGCCATATTTTATATTATGACCATATTGCACCAGCCTAAAGTTTCAGGTTCTCAATAGCAGCAATGATCAAGAACTTCAAATTTGTCACAGGGGGTTGCCATCTTGGAAAGTGTCTTTGACACTAACATGCTCCGTGTACTATGAGCAGCTAAAGGCAGCTGCTGATTTCAATAAAGCCAAAACCAGTCTGTATTTGGGAACTAATGTACATAAATACACATAGTGTATACTACCTTTATGAGTAACCCTGTTATGAACTAAGGAGTCCTGATCAAATGTTGGATCTGGGGGGGGGGTGCTTGAAATAAAAAAAAGTCTTGCAACCACTGATGTAGGGTATAACATGAAAAGAACATGATTTCCAGAACCAGAACCTATTGTGATGTGGCATTTCATTCAAACCGTTTGATTCACTCTTAGAACAAGTGTGTATTTAGATGAATAATGTGTGTGTCAAAGAATATAAGTATTAGGTATACATTTTAAATCATTGTGCAGCATTTCAAGTTTCTTTCATCTTTATTTAAATGTTTTTCTTTGTTTTGTGCTGAATTATCGTTCCTGAATATGGGCACTAGTAAAGATACTGAACTCTTTCCTCATACTTTGGATACCAGTGCTCAAATGTACAATGGTAGCTTTATTTCTACAATAATAGCACAAGAAATAACATGCTACCTCCTGAATGTAGTTCACAGATGACATTATAGGGGCATTTTGGAGATCTATATACTTTTTATGTGTGGGAGAGGGTTCCCTGGAAACCCTTTTACCTTTTAGTTACTGTTCTATGGAAAATATATATAAAATGTATTTGCTTATTTTCTTCTAAACTTTCTTTTTTATTAATCAAGCACTCCTTGGAACATGAGCCATGGGTTTTGATATTCAAATATTTGCCTGCTGTTCTGTTGCATTGATGACCAATTTCTGACATCCGGCCGCTGGTATTACATACAAAAATATATACACAACAAACATTATGCAAGTGTAGCAATATAAAGAAGATTTTCGATCTCTGTATTTCTTACTGTTGGCTAGTCAGTAATCAAATTAACATTAGCAGTACCTAGAGATTTGAGTTGTCTGTGTTAAGATTTCTGGTGTGTGTATATATATATATATATATATATATAAATATATATATATATATACACACACACACACACACACTTATGTTATAGTTATATAATTATAATTTATTAAAATAGGCACTGATTACTGTAATAGAAAATAGTTATATATATTTATGGACTCCAGTTTAAGACATTACTCATAATATGAAAAAGAAGCCTGCTCAGTTTTGTTGCGACGTATTTGGTATTCACGATACAAAGATTAAGGCTTGGCTGTATTTTAAGACTCTGAAACTTTGGCATTGGAAGCTGAAGAATAGCTTCAGGTTGGTTAAGCAATAAGTCTGCTTAGTGGAAATGAAATCATTCTTTCCTTTCTGTCTGGCATTGCTTTTACTGCCAGAGAGCTGTTTTTGTTGTATATGTGACACACAAGCCCCCTGTCTCATTTAAGATTGTTATATTGGTAGTGATTTAAAGGAGAACAAAAGCCTATAAAGGAGTAGGGCTAACGTTAGTGCATTTTGTATTCTGAACTTAATGTATCAACCCAAAGGTTCAGCAGCCATACAACATCAATGATTTTCTTATACTGTTAGTCCATGTTTTGAGTGTCACTGTACATGCTCAGTGTGCTCTGGGCTACTGATGAGAAGCTAAGCTTAGGGTTTGTTGGAAATCATCACCACATTTTAAATCAGTGTAAAGTGTTTCATAACTTACTGGTGCTATATAAATACATAATGATAATATTGTTGAAAACATTATCAGAAAAATAAATTAAAAGTAGCTGTTTCTACAGCCTTGATTATAAATAGTATGACTATTTAAGACAGGCAGTGCAGGGAGGTGGCGCTGAGAACTGCAGTCAAACCGTAACCTGACTGGCAACGCGCTATCCATCCACCTGCCGTTCCTCCGCCCCTGGCTCCTCCCTCCTTTCCAGACTCCTCCCTTCCTCCCAGCAGCGGCTCTGTGCTTACAGGTCCGGACAAGATGAGCGGGCGCGTTGGATTCTACAAGCAAGAGCTGAACAAGACGGTGTGGGAGGTGCCGGAGCGGTACCAGCGTCTCACCCCCGTCGGTTCCGGTGCCTTCGGCTCTGTTAGGTAGGTGAGGCGATTAGTGAAGCGGGTGGGGATTGGGCCCTGGCACCGTCATGCAGTGCATCAAACTGTGCAACAAATAGTCTCTGCCACAGGCTGAAGGGGCACCGGCGGCACGTTACTGTGTTCTGAGGCAGGGCGTGCTCATGTTTTCTATCACCACTTAGTGCTGTACTGTGAGCATTGTAGTTCCGACGCTCCCTGGGCCAGATGATAGGGAAGCAGTGCTGTATGTGTGTGTCGCACCTATACTATATACTGTATATATACATCCTATATAATATCCTATATAATAAAGTTGAAGTGTCTCTGCGTCCAGTCCCTGTGTCCGTGGGATTGCACTACTGCGCATGTGCCCCACGGACCGTCTCTGGCGAATTTAAACTCTAAAATGGGTTTTTATAAATGTTTGACTACATATGTTCTAGCGCCCGTTAATTTAACGGGGCTTAATGTCTAGTTCAAGTATATTCCACTTCTTTGCTTTAATAAACTCCTGGGTTGATTTGGCTGTATGTTTTGGGTCATTGTCCATCTGTATTATGAAACGCCTCCCAATCAATTTGACTGCATTTAGCTGGATTTGAGCAGACAGTGTCTCTGAACACCTCAGAATTCATTTGGCTGCTACTGTCCTGTGTCACATCATGGATAAACACTAGTGTCCCAGTGCCACTGGCAGCCATGCACGCCCAAGCCATCATACTGCCTCCGCCCCGTTTTACAGATGATGTGGTATGCTTTGGCTCATGAGCTGTTCCACGCCTTCTCCATACTTTTTTCTTGCCATCATTCTGGTAGAGGTTGATCTTTGTTTCATCTGTCCAAAGAATGTTTTTCCAGAACTGTGCTGGCTTTTTTAGATGTTTTTTTTAGCAAAGTCCAATCTAGCCTTTCTATTGTTGATGCTTATGAGTGGCTTGCACTTTGCAGTGCACCCTCTGTATTTACTTTCATGCAGTCTTCTCTTTATGGTCGACTTGGATATCGACTTGGATAAGACTGTTGTCTTCTGTGGACGTCCAGGTATTTTTGCATTGCTGAGTTCACCAGTACTTTCTTTCCTTGGACGTACCAAACTGTAGATTTTATATATTAATATTGTAGCAATTTCTTGGATGGGTTTTTTTCTGTTTTTGCAGCTTAAAGATGGCTTGTTTCATCTGCATGGAGAGCTCCTTTGACCATATGTTGTCTGTTCACAGCAAAATCTTCCACATACAAGCACCCCCCTCAAATCAACTCCAGGGCTTTTATCTGCTTCATTGATGGACATAACATCCAATTGTCCAATTACTTTTGAAACCCTGGTCCAATTACTTTTGCAGTGATTGTTTTAAAAAATAGTCTTTATAGTAGTTCCTCACATTTTTATGCAATCTTTTTGTTCAACCCACTGAATTAAAGCTGAAAGTCTGCATTTGAGTTGTTTCATTTAAAATTATTTGTGGTAATGTACAGAACCAAAATTAGAAAAAAAAATTCTGTCCAAATATTTATGGACCTAACTGTAACTCCCAAAAAGTATCATGGGAAAATTCAGGATAATTCAGGATAATTTGGTCATGCCCTTCAGGCAGCTATAATGGTTATCTCAAAGTGAATTGATTTGCACAATACAAGCACTGGGAATTATACATTAACCTTTTCACATTAATCTCTTCTTACATATTGCATATTGAAAGATTTAAGGTTTTTTTGTATGTATACTGTATGTATCCAAGGCATATTCATACAGTATATTGAATACAACCTAGTTGATCTTTGTGTTGAATGTAATTGCCAACATTCAAAAATATGGTGGTCATTCCTTACTCTGAAACATGTTTAAAGAATCAGAACAAACTAGGTTTTCTAGCAAGAAATTGGGTTGTCAGGACTTGGCACATAGCTTGGCAAAAGCAAGTTCATTTTTTCCACTTGATGTTTTCTTTTTTTCCAACCTGGCATTCACACTGCAAGAGAGCTTGAATATTCCCACATCCTACCTCCTCCTTCTCCCTCATATTCTTTTGTGTGTCTGGGCCATTTGTTGCCCTTTATAAAGAAAAACATGTCATAGAAGCAATAACTGGCTCCAATAATCCACATTCTTTTCTGCACATCTTCCCTTCCCTCTTCTTATTCTACAGTGGATGTAAATGTGGTAAAGTGAGATTATGTTTGTTTGTATACAGAATGGCTGTTATGCCAGAGGAACAGGCATCTACACATGTTTCCTGCTCTCATATCTAAAGATCTGCTCAGTAATATTTCTTTCTCCTTATCATAACATGATAATTCAAAAACACGTGTCTGCAAATTTTTCTTCTTAATATGAAAAAATAGTTTGGTATATTGTGAATTACTTTTTAGTTCTTTTAAATTTATTGTGGTTTAGGAAGTTATTTATTTATGTTTGTTCTAATCAGTGTTTGATAAATACACAATATTTTCATTATTGCAGGAAAGCAACAGCAGCTTGAGGCAGAGATTCATGAACAGTATATAGCAGCAGATCATGACCTGCATGTAGCAACAAAAACATCTACCGATCCACCTTCAGAAAGACCCGGGGAAAGGCGCAGAGTGGAAATGAAGAAATTGTGTGGTGAAGATGCCCCAAAAATCCTTGGGATGGAGACAGCCATGCAGCTTAACTTTGACAGACACTGTGATAAAAAGCAACCCAAGTACTGGCCCATCATACCACTGAAGTTATGAGCCATTTATGAGAATATGAACTCTGTACACTGTAATTATCATGTATGTCATCACAGCTGTGTCGGCTAGTGATAGAAATTATGTTTATGTTAGTTATTTGAGGTTTTTTTTTTTTTTTGAAGCTGCATAAACATATTTAGCCACTGTAGGATTCTTATGTCAATAAACAGAGACTGGAAATTGATTTATGCAGCCTTCCATCTTTGCAGATTATTGCCATTTCTGTTGATTAAAGAATTTACATGTAAATTTATAAAGAAATAGAGAAATTGCAGCATTTGCAAGTCTTGTAACAGTACTGAAAAACAAGATATTTTAGACTGAATAAGGTCTCGGTAAGTGAAAAAAATACAATTGAGTAAAATACAAGTGCTCAGTAAGTGACACAGTGGCATTTCTGTGTGCATTCTTCCAGTTCCACAACACCCTGCACTGGGTTATCACAAAGTGCTGTCACATTTTTCCATCTGTATTTCATATTGCACTACCACCGAGGTTATTTGGAGCATCCTGTTTGCTTGGTTAATTACATATTCTGTACATCTATTTTTTTTTTTAAAGGGGAACTATTGCGACAATTTAATTTTAATATATGGTAGAGCTCATAAAAACAGTTAACTTTGTAAACATGATTGATTAAAAGATATTTTTTGTTTATTTACCGTAGTTATAGTTTGTTTTTCTTATGACTGACTCACTGCATTCTCTCTCTGACTTGATAGTCCACTGTGCTCAAGGTCAGGGTCGTGTTTTGATTGACAGGAGAAGCTGAGTTTTTATTGGTTGCTAGGCTCTGCATAGATCTTTCACCAGCAATGTTTTTTTTCTCTGAACATTAGGACTGTGCAGCACAATCTCCTTGTAGGCATATGTTTATTTAAGCAACTCCTTGTGGAAATGTGTTTAAGATGAAAGGTACAAACATTGTTTTTCTGCAAAATGTTTTTAATTCTTTAAATTACTGTTAACCAGTTATTAAAGGCTTGTGCCAATGCACCGCTTTGTAGCTTATTGCTAGAGGAAAGGCGCAGGTTTAAATTAATATGCTATTGGTTTGATGTAATGTAATAGTAAAAGCCGCCTTTCCTGGATTATCAGATGGGCATTTGGATTTGAACATCGGGGCTGTTATGATGGATTGACACAGTGGTTAGCGCAGTGGTCACCGCACACTATGGCATCAACTTGCACAATTTCCGTAGTGATTTCAGCAACATATATGTTGCACACTAGCTTGACCTAATGTGATCGCCATTTACAGAGCATCTACAGACTGCTGACATTTTAAACTGGAGAACTGATGAATAAAAAGATAAATCAAAAACCACAAATAATAAAGAATGAAAACCAATTGTAAATTGTTTCAGAATATCACTCTCTACAATGTCTACATCATACTACGGGGGTTATTTATGGGAGTTTTGTGAGGTTTTTTATACCTCGAATGAACTCACAACTCGTATGCTTTCCATTTTAAGAAAACACTGGAATGGAAAAAACTTGAATCTGAATTCTAAGTGAAAAACCCAAAAACTCAAATTAATCAGTTTTTCCACTGGAAAAAAACTCAAACTGCTTGAGTTAATCGAGTTTTCGAGCAAAACCCCTAAAAAAACTCAAACATCATGAAGGCTTTTAACATCTCCATATGGTTCAATGGACCTCTCCTATTGACGTCGACAGGTTTTAGCTGGAGTATTTTCAGATTCAAGCAATTTCCAGTTTTGGGGTATAACAAATCTCTAAAAATTCTAGTTTTTTTTAACCCTGAAAAATTTGAGGGTATTTTTTAACCTGAAAATCCAAGTTTTAAATGAAAAATACCTTAGAAAACAGGCAGCTGTAGGATTTGGTGTTTTGTGGCCATGTTGGGATGGGTATTAGTGATGAGCAAATACATTCGGCAGGCATGGATTTGCGGCAAATTTCCTCCTTTCACTGCCACGAATGAATTCTCTGGTACAAAGTCCGCCGCAATATAAACATTTGACGCGCCTCAAAATTATTCGGACACCTGTTGATTTTAATGCTTTTGGACAAAATAGTCGTGGGTATAAAAATTGTCGCACGTCAAAATTATTTTGACACCCATCACTAATGGTTATAGTTAATGTAGTTGAGTGCTTTCTTCACCTTATTTTTTGGGATTTTAATTTGCCATAGACAATAATAACAGTCAAATATAGCTGGCAACTAGTGTTCTGGATATTTTGTTGGAGTTGTTTACCATTTGTGGGTATTGACTCAAATAGCATAATTGATAATACAATTTTTAAAGAAGGAACCAGCAACACCCAGTGGGTAAATTTAACAGATATTCACCTTTGTTTCATTCATTCATACATCTTTTCTCTTCAGCTCGCTTAAAACTGCACAAGCTATTCTCCCTTTTTCTGATTCAATTTTCTGGATAGAGAGTTCACTTCCAGCCCTGCTCATTTTCACAGCACATGACTGATTGTAATACCTTTACTGGCTCTTTAGCTTGAACACAGTCGTTTTATTCTCTGCACCTGTTGTGTTTTATAGAACATAGACAAATGTAGCTTCTAGAGCTTTTCCAATTACTGGTACACACTTTCTATTCAGCCCTTTCTTACCTGAAATGTATGGGTAATGGCTTGTGGCACGTTAGTTGTGCCCAGTATTGACCGTTTGTGCATGGAAGGCAAAACATGGAAAATACCCTTCTTTTGTAAACAATAATTGTAATCTATGGTGGTCAGCACTAACCGTTCGGGGAGATTTAGTCGCCTGGCGACTAATCGCCTCTTCTTCAAGGTGACAATCTCCCCGAACTGCCTTTGCGTGTCTTTCCGTCTGCTATAATGAAAAGTCGCCTGCACTTAAGTACATGCGGCGCTTCGTTGCCGGAAGTTGCTTCGCGAGGAAACCCATGTTAGAGGTAAATATTGAATTTTTATACAGGAATAATGGACCTTATTTAATACATGTTTAAAACAAGTGCATCTTCTACTTGTGCGACTTCCCCAGAATGATGGTCAGCTCTGCAATAAGCCATTCTTTGGCAATGTTCCAGAAAACAAATGCCTGTACCAGGTTTTCATGCTTTTTGTTCTTGTTTTGAAGTGGGAGTGTCCCAGCTTATTGGAACAATAATAGGCAAAATGTTTTTTTCTTACAGTCAGGAGTCTCCTGGGTAGTTAAACTTGCCACCAGTACAAACACAAGGTGATACATATGGTCTATTCAATACTCTATGCTCAATAAGCATTTTCAAGGATGAAAGTGACACTTGTAGCCTATTGTGCAAAGGAAATATGAAGCTGTGATATTCCCATGTAATGACCATTGGCTTGCATAAGCAAACTGCAATGGGTAAAATAATGTTTTATTAATGTCCAGCTATAACACAATATAAGGATGCTAATATTTATTTTATTGTAGACTATTTTACATATAGTTACATCGGGTTGTAAAAATACCAAAGTCCAGTCAAGTTCAAGAGTAGGTTAGGGGAAGAGAGTAGTTCGGGGGGGTCCTGTAGAGGGGGAAGGAGCATAGGGCAGGGGTTCCCAAAGAGGGGGGAGGAGCGTAGGCCAGGGTGGTTGAAATGAGAATGGAGCACTGGTTAGCGTGATGGGATGTGCTGTTTGGGAGTCAGTCCCATCACATCAGTGCTGCCAGACACCAACAAATCTGGCAGCAGGTAACGGACAAAGTGAACGATGTAGGCGCTTTACACAGGGATCGCCCCACTGTGTACAAGTGCATCACTGACCTAAAGCGTTGGCTAAGGGCTAAGTTATCTGCCAGAAGACCAGTGGTGGGCGTGTCCCTCCACTAAGGCTGAAGCCATACGAGAGCGGCTTCTGGACACAATGGGCAAAGTGGTCTGTGAAAGTTCGGAAGGACCATACCGTGACACACACTGGAGAAGTAAGTACACTTTTATAGAAACAAATATCTGACTCCTTTTTTCCACATCCTCATCATTCAGATACATGTCTGATTTCCCCTTTAGCATTTTACTTATTTGGTAAAATATTGCTTTAGAGGAGGTTCTTGCACTTTTCTTTACAGCGTTGCTGTTTGTTTATGTACTAGTTATTTACATGCAGCTGTAACATTGACAAAATGGCAACCATTTCTATATTAACCATTTCCCCACTAAATCCCAAATATTTACAAACTGCATTAAAGGGGAGGTTCCCCTTTAAAGGAGAAGGAAAGGCTGGAGACACTTGGGGGTGCCAAACGTTAGGCACCCCCAAGTGATTGTAGCGACTTACCAAAAACCCAGGGCCAGTGCTCCTATCAGGAGAAATCTGCACCGGCCCTGGGTTATAGGAGCGAGCACCACGGAGATATCTACTTCCGTCTTCGCGCAGCTGCGCATTTCCCCGGACTGAAGCATGCGCATTTGAACGAAAAAGCCGACTTTAAAGTTAAAGTTCGGCTTTTAGTTCTAATGCGCATGTGCAGCTGCGCGAAGACGGAAGTAGATATCTCCGTGGTGCTCGCTCCTATAACCCAGGGCCGGTGCAGATTTCTCCTGATAGGAGCACCGGCCCTGGGTTTTTGGTAAGTCGCTACAATCACTTGGGGGTGCCTAACGTTTGGCACCCCCAAGTGTCTCCAGCCTTTCCTTCTCCTTTAACTTAACATTTAAGTATGTTATAAAATGGCAACCTTTCACTTGGCCTTCATGATTTATTTTGTATATTTTGTTTATGCTTCTGACTCTTTCCAGCTTTAAAATGGGGGTCTAGAAAGTAAGGCTCTGTAAGACTACACATGTGTGTTATTGTGAGTTTTTATTACTCATATTACTATTTAGACCATCCCCTAATTATATTCCAGTCTCTTATTCAAATGAATGCATGGTTGCTATACTAATTTGGACCCTTGCAACCAGATTGCTGAGATTGCAGCTGAATAAAAAGCTAAATAACTCAAAAACCACAAATACTAAAAAAATAACGACCAATTGCAAATTGTCTCAGAATATTGATCTCTGCATCATAGTTAAACTTAACTCAAAGGTGAACAATCCCTTTAACTTCCATCTGCAAAAGTGAAGTGTCAAGCAACACATGTAGAGCCTAGAGCAGCTGTATTGTTATATATTACATTCTCTCCTGCTTGCATCATTGCAAACAATGCTTTTGTGTCCTGTATTTAAGTTTTAACCATTCCATCTCCCTTGCTGTGCCATTATAGATTCAAGTTTAACCATTCCATCTCCCTTGCTCTGCCATTCCATTGGAGTTAGTATTTGGAATGAGTTCACTGTTATCAGTGATCACAATCCCCTGAGTTGGCTTTAACAAGTTGTGGGGACAATGGCAAACTACTACAGTGGAGCTTAACCCTACAGCAATACTCATTCACAATCCAAAACCGCAGCGGCAAAAAGCACGGCAACACTGACAGTCTGTCTCATCAGGAAGAAATGTGTGACCCACAACATTTTCAAATGCCCCTAGCTCCACCCAACAGTGGGGCAGCTGGTGGCATTTAACTGGAGGGGGGAGCCATGTGATGTTTATATGGACAGAGTCACATTACCTGATCACTGAACTCAACAAAAACTTGTCATTGCCTGTTAGGAACTGTCATCCCTGTCCAACTGGCCAATCCCAGTGAGGGGCTGCCCCTGAGGGTGGGGAGACAATCAGGAAGTGACTTCTCCCTGTGTGAGGAAGTGGGTGGAGTTTTGACACAGGGACATGGGTGGCTTTGGTCCAGCGCTGCACAGAGACTCATAAGAGTGTGACAGTGGGAACTGGAGGTTATTTAGGTCAGTGCCAGTAATGGCCTGCTCCAAAAATCCCACACATCATCCCAGTGTGAGAGCAGAATAAAAGCAAAGTGCTGCATTTCCTCTGGCCTTCATCTACATATCACCCTCTGGCATTTCTACTACCAGCACCATGTGACTGTGCCCAGTCTGTGCCCAAACATTGCACTGCCCCTGTGTTTGGCACATCTTGAGGAGAGACTGTGGAACTATACTGTGTTCTCTGTGGAACAATACTGTGCAGCCTGTACATGTGCTGGATTATAGGTCATTATGAAACTGCTTGCTGCCCCCCCTGTGGACGATGGTTAGAACTATACCTCCTAGTCATCATTATCACCAGCTGAAGCAAGATACAACTCCCTAATAACCATCCAGAGAGACTGACATGTCGATTGTAAAATGTGGTTGCTGCTATTTTGTCATATATCTGTTGGGATGCGTTATTCATGCCAATGTTTTCAAGTCACCAATAGTTTCATGCAGTTCACATATTTCTACCACTCTTTTCAATTAAGCATTTGTGATTTACCTGCTGACTAGTCTCCTAAGGGTAACTTCACAGGCTTCCCCATCTAGCCACTTGCTCATACCTTGCTCTTGTATCAACTTGGGGGGTTCCCATATAGAAAAAAACACACTTTTTTCATTGAGGGCTAAAGAAATGCATATTAAAAGCATGCATAGTGCCTGACATGGCTACTAATGTCTTTGTGCTACCATTTGAAGCTGTGTTTGTGCTGCCAAAAATATGACTTGAAATTCAGTTGTGTGTGAACAAAATACAGTGAACTGGCTGTTGATCCTAAACATATTAATACACTATATTTTCAAATATTGTTCCATAGGGTAGGGGTATATTAGTTTTAAAATAATTAACAAGAATGCAGTTAGACCCTCAAGAGTTCTGTCAAGGCTAAAATAATTAGTATATCATACTTTCACTCATGTTAGGCCAGCAGTCATCACTAATTTGCCATGTCGCTATCTGTCAGCAAAACATTGGCCAAGATGTTGGACAAGTAACTTGGCTGATCCTGTTTTTTTTTTTTTTTTCAGTGACCTGGAAGCCACAAATTTGACAAATATTGTATCTGGTTACCCAGATCTAGCAAAATGTTATTTGAACTGCTCAATTACTGGTCCTGGGAATGGTAGCTGGAAAGACAAACAGTACTTGGGAATAATCAGTACTGGGTAAGTTGTGGTGATGGGGAGGCCAGGGTGGGTCAGCCATGAAAGTGTCTAAAAAAAGACGGGAAGTCAAACATTTTTCAAGTGGCCATATTGACAGCTCCTCTACCCCTCTAAATTATTCCCAACAGTGTCTAAGTACAAATTAAAAGCCTTCAATTCAGCAATAGAGGCAAATATATTCTAGTGTTAGAAATGAAGTCTAATATATCACTGCATTACAAAAAAACAATGGCCATTATTTCCCAGCATCACTTTTTACATTTTTGGTTTGTATAACCTTTCATTAAGATGTAACCAGGTTTATTAAAATCTCCCACAAAAAAATGTAAATGGTACTAAAGAGTATATAGCTAGATTTAGCATGCGCCAAGACATGATTCTCCAGTGGACAATTTGTCAGAGTCAGATATTTTGCTGCTAGTAACAAAACACACATATTTTTTTTATTGATAATTTTTATGTTTTATATTTTTAACTAAACACATTGCCTGGATATACAAATACAGGGATGGTACTTGTTATCCAGAATGCCGGGGTCCTGTTGTTTTCCAGATTTTTATTATTACAGATAGAAAGGAAATCAATTTTAAAAATTTTAATTATTTGATGAAAATTAAGTCTATGGTCCATGTCATAATTTGAAGCTGTCTGATAAATGGATTTCCAGATTACGGATCCCATACCTGTACAAACAAACTTTTGATAAAATTCATAAAAAAATAAATAAATTACAACATTTTTAACCCACAATGTAGCATTTTATGCCGGAATGCAACCATAATTATGTACACTTTTAAAATAGCATAGATAAAATGTGTGAATGTTGTTGTGCGTGTCAGAAAAAAAGTTAAGCATGCAAGTCAGTTGCATGGATAGTTGCAACATGCAAAGGGAACCCCCCAAGTCCGACCCTGCATTCGGTTACATTTACAAATAACTTAAAAATCATTGACAAAGAAAAATTTACTGTGCAATTGTTTTTTAAGGAATGGTGGTGGATGCAATGAGGCTCTTTAGTTACTTACCTACTAATTGTCATATGGCAGCAGGCTGCAAGGACAAGACAGGCCTGCTCTAGCACTACTTAGTGCTCTTGCACTATGCCCAGGGTTCTTGCAAATGCCCCCTCTGATATTACTTGAATCTGTGGCACTGTTTGAAAACTATTTCATATTAAAAAAACATAATTTTCAGTTATAGTACATTGAAACAAAAATATCAAAAAAGATTATAATTTCAATGTGGATTTGTTATTCGGTAAAATGAGAGCACTGGGCATTAATATGAACACTTTTGCAAGGCCCTGAATATCATGAGATAATATCAAAGGGGAAAGTTCACAGAACAGAAAGCTTTAACTTCAAATCTGTGTTTTGCTGGTAACTTCCTTAATGTTCCATACAGACTGGCATACACTTTTCCAAAAATCCTTTCCTGGCATTTTATTTCCTGGGAAAAGTTTACTCAGAAATTAGTAATTAGTATTAGATTTTTTTTTCACAAAGAACATCCTAAAATTTTCCATAACATATTGTCCTGGTGTTTGTCCCCAGAGAAACATCCACTTTTCTCCTTTTATTTGTATTTTGTACCAGTGATTTTCTCCCAGGGAAGTTTGCCATTTTCTCAGTGATATTTCCTAGTTTACTGTACTGGTGACACTTCCATGGGAATCATTTGAAAAACAGGGAAATGTTTAAGACAAAAGGCCCCATGTGCTGCTGGTTTCCCACAGATGAAGTGTGGGAAGTACAACAGGGTTAGGAGTGGGGGGGGAGGTTTGCAGGAAATATACAGTATCTCACACATAAGATTCTCTATTGCGGCTTTTATGGGTGAACTAAATTTCTCATATTTAAAAATCGCAAATTGTAATCTTAATTTTGTATGTCAAAGAACTGACCTATGGCAATTTATTAGGTTTGTGTTTGAAATATAGCTGTAAGTTCTTTTGAGAAGGGCCCTCTTTACCTTTTGTATTGCCGATCTGTATGTTCAATGTATACACACACTTTATAAACATGTGATAATAATAGTTCAATGCAGATTTTTACAGTTTTCCTTCTTAAATTCTCACACCTTTATGCGACTGTTACTATAAAGCCTTGGCCTTGGGCTGCCATATGTTCCTGGGTTTTCTATCAAACTTGTATTTAAGAATAAGGAAAGGTAACCCTCATAATTGTTTTGGTTTTTGGATGCCAGTACGGTTGTCACATGTCCGGTTTTGAACTGGAAAGTCTGTGTACACAGACTATCCAGTTCAAAACTGTAATTCACTCACCCTGGTTTAACCCTAAACATCATCACCTTGCTGCCCAGGGCCGATCCTGCGCATTTTGCTGCCTGAGGCGGGCTTTGTTTTGCCGTCCCCCTCCCACGGCACTCACTTTTCCAGACCGGGACGGTGTAGGGTCCATACCGCTAGTGCAGAGCGCGCAGTTGCGTGCTCTGCACTAGAAGAGCTGAATTTCCAGGTTGAAAACCAGAAATTCGGCTCTTAGTTACCAGGAGCGCCATTTTTGCCGCCTCTGGTAACCAAGGGGGCGCTGCCGCCTGAGGCGAGTGCCTCAACTCGCCTCATTGGCGGAGAGCCCGTGTTGCTGCCTCAATACCATCAGACCCAAAACCCGCAGTGACCCAAGGGTTGACCACCAGTTGGGTGGGTTTGGGTTGAAATTTGGCCAACCATTGCAGATTAAGGTTGTGTGCGGGTCACACTGGGGAAGTACACTCCAACACGGCTCCCAAAGATTCCCAGTCTCTGAACCAGAGTTGGGCAAAGAAGTAGTGTACAGAGTGAGAAGATGCAGGTATGGGTTGCTTTCTACAATGGAAACATTTTGTGGGTTAGGGTCTGGTGCTGGTAAAGGTTTTGCAGGTTAGGGTAAGGGTGCAGGTTTTTTCCTGACCAACACATCATTACTTTAGAGCCACTCCCTCATGTCACTGTTCAGTCAGACAACAATGTAAAGTTGGCCATGCCGGCATCAGGGGGGCACAGGGGGTACATTTGTACCGGCCTGAGCCTAAAGCAGAGCCCAGCTGTGCTGTACTCTTCAAATTAGCCCTTGAAAGCACCGAACCACTGAAGTCCTGTAGAGCTGAAGATCCGAAGTCCCAAAGATTTAAAGTCCTGAATTGTGATTCAGAACGCAGAAGCCCTGAAGTCGCGAATGGACCAGAAGCCATGAAAAGACCTGAAGCACCAAAGAGCCAAAGTATTATTTTAATACTATATAGGCCCCAGACCACCAATGTTTTTTTTTTTTTTTTAATATTCTATGGTGCCCCTGACCACCAATGTTTCTTTTTCATTTTTAAGGGTTAGTGACCCATATAATCAATTTTTTTCAGCTGTAGGCAGGATATAGGCAAAACAGAAATACGAATAAGACAAAAAAATTAAAAAAATGAGTACCAACTACGCTGTTGCTTAGAATATGTCCAACTATTATATACTTCTCTTCTATGTATAACATATACATATAGTACAATGGTAAACATTCTCTAAGAGCTCAGCAATAAGTGGATTATACATGATTTAATAATTAAGGTGGGCAAAAAAAAGAAACGTATCCTTAACTCTTACGTCAGGTTTCAGCAAGATTAGTGATGTAACGTTGTCCCACCCCCGCCGGTTGATGTTCGTGACGTCACTGACTCCCCCTCCTTTCCACGCGCTGCAGAGATTATCAGGCAGTCCGGGCAACTACAGCGCCTATGAAGTGAGAGCAAACGGTACAATAATCAGCAGCATAAGCCAGGGGCACAGAGGACGTTCCTAAACAAAGCAGAGCGAGGGGAAAATTACAGAGCCCGACAAAGAAGCATCATGGGTAAGTGAGCTGAACTTGGGAAGCCTTAACCTAATCCCCCCTTTTCCGCAGTTATCAGCTCCCCTGAGCGCTGCGGAATAATGGTTTGTGCCGCAACAGTCTTTTAATGGAACAGAGAACTTTACAAAGTTTGGGCGAGGATGATTTGCTTCTGCAGGGGTGGGAGAGTTTGTGGTGCCCGAAATATTGTAGGCGCCAGTGCTGCTGCGGATGTGTAGAAGGTAGTGCACTGGAATTGTACTCAGGCTGCAGCTGCAGTGAAGCGGAGTGTGAAATGCAAGGGAAACTGGATCAATTGGGCTGGGAATTGTTTCCTACCAAACCTCTTAATAAAACGTGAAGTGCAATTGCCCTGATAACCTCAATTATGTGTCCAGCTGAACAGATCAGCTGTTGCGGGCACGTTGCTAGGTTGGAACTTAAGTACATTTAGCCTTTTTTATATTTTTAAAAATGCCCCAAAACATCAAGCCTGTCAATAAATGTGTGGGATATGTCCCATGATGTTCTATGTTTAGAATCTGCACCCTTTTTTAATTGCTTGAGGTAAATAATGCCATATAATCAGTTGTGTAGTCCTTTTGCACTTGATGGTTCCACACCACACCATATTACAAAGCATCAGTGACAGCTAAAAGTGTTTCCCATGGTTCTGGCTCATTCTGGATGGTCTTTGCTACTGATAGTTCCCTCCTCCCCTTTCTATGGAATTTCTCTACACAGCAGGTTTCTGATCTGTCCCAAACAAAGTCACCGGGTCCTGATATAGCCAATTTTTTGGAGTGGTGAAAGCCATTACCTGTATTTAGAGCTGGGGGCAAGGGCACATGATTGTGTCTCAGTAGATGAAACTGATATAATTCTGCCAGGTGTGCATTTCTTGCCACTGGTGTACTAAATACAACTGGACTAATTGGATTGATCTGGCACATTGTGTTATAATTGTAAGGGCGCTTTTAAACTGTATTCATACGACAAGCATTTAAGTGCATATTTCCAGGGGCAGAGCTAAAGCTGGCACACTAAAGCCACATATGGGTGGGTTAAGTGTTTTTTCCAGTAGTTACCTTATAGTGGCCCACATAGCTGTGCACCGGTCAACTATATACCCTTGTTTTGCCCCTAAACCTGTTTGCAGTATACAAATCAGTTCTGTCGCTGGTTATCTATGTTGCATACATGCCGAAGCTGCCTTTATATTGGAAGTCCTGTTTGTTTCTCCTGAGAGTAACTCATGATGAAAATTAAATTGTCAGGCACATCAGGGCTTAGCTTTGATTTACTTTACCTGCTTGTAGTTCAGGGAAAGCTTCCAGCCACAATACTATCTTGAGTTGAGTCTGTATTTCTCCCAGTGGTTGCATAGGTTTCCTCCGGGTCTCCATTTACCTCCCACAGTACAGATATATACCAGCAGGTTAACTGAATCCTGATTAATTCTACCCTGTGTGTTTGATAGTGATAAGGAATTTGGATTGTAAATTATTCTGTCTCGGGGGCTAATGTGACATAACAAGCTGTAAAAGCACTGTATGCCTTTAATGTATAAATAAAGGATTCATTTGCATTAGTATACAGCTAGTATTTACAAAGATAAACAGAAACAATCAAGGATGGCTGATTATACGGGTTATCATGCCTATGCTGTAGCCCGTTATAACCTAGGTAATTGAAGATGCTTGTCTGTGCATATTAAATCTTTTGGTATCTCAGTAATTTAGATAAATTGCTTCAAAGGTGGAAATTGTTTCACTGGGCCAGAGTTGCTGAATTCTCCCCTGAGATCGAGCTCATTTAATATGATGTAGGTTCTTTTCATCTGAGGTAATGGAGTACAATATACTGGCTATAAATGACAAAAGATCATGCAAAAAAGTTAAATTAAAAAGGATGGGCTGCACAATTCAAACAAGATGTGTGTATTTAATTACATGTTGTTTAGGAAATTGATACTGTATTACTGGGTGAACCATTTGAGGGAGAAAGGCAAAGGTTAGCAAGCTGTAATGCAGAATACGGTAGGTAACTGTAGTTGACTTTATTTTGTGTCCGTAACACACAGTGCTGTTTTTATGTAAATGCATTCTGCTTAATATTTTTTTAATTGACTACACATATCTACCCTGCTCTTCATTTAACTGCTGCACTTCTGATGTTACAGAACTAAAATTCATATTAACTATGTGGTTGGGGATTCTGGGTATTGTATCCTCTTTAAACTTCGGGCGACTTCGGAAAATGAATCGCTGCATGTGATTAGCGTTTTTTTTTTTTTTCATTTTAGCCGGCGCAGAGTGAGGGAAGGTGTTTGGGGAGATTGGTCGCCGCAAAAACAAGGCGATTAGTCGCCAGGTGACCAAATCTCCCCAAAATGCCCAGTGTGGCCTGACCCTTAATATCAAAGATTGCCATGCTGTTCTTGGGTTTTAAGGCCTCTTACACACACAGGGCCGCTCCGGCCATGAGGCAAGGTGAGAATCTTGCCTCAGGCGGCACGGAGCGGCCAGTTACCAGGGGCGGCAAAAAGCCGCCTCTAGTAACTTTAAGAGCCGAATTTCCGTTTTTTAAAACGGAAATTCGGCTCTTCTAGCGCAGCGAGCGCAATAGCGCTCGCTGCACTAGCGATGCGGCCCCTCCTCCACCCGCTCCGACGCTGTTAGTTAGAAGAGCGGAGCAGGAGGAGGGGCGGCATTGGGGCTGCTGCCTCAGGCGGCAGCAGCCCCTGAAACGTGCCTGTACACACAGGCATTTTTTGTGCATTTGACATGTGTTTGAGATGCAGGTTTGAGTGCCGTACAACCTCTTGGAGCAGGCACTCAATGAAGGGAAACTTCCACCAGGCAAATAATACAAAGTGAAGAAAGTTTATTACGTCCGCAGCCTTACGCGTTTCATGTCATAAACACTTAATGATAGGCTATCAGGTTTGAGTGCACCAAACACATCTGCTAATTGATTTCATATTCTGCCTGGTTGTACTCCGAAGCATTCAGAGTTGCGTTTTATTGCATACATATATCTTTGTGTTTTTTCTTAGATGCAACATGCACTTGGCGCATGTTCAAAAGACAATGGAGTAAATGATGTGTGTAAGGGTAGGACTCCATGAGCGATTTTGTCGTGATCCAACGCGCTGCGACAAAACGCATGCGAATTGTCGCATGCAACAAAAATAAGGTAAGAGATAGAAGTGTTCCAACGTTGATCCGACGCTGCATGCGTTTTGTCGCAGTGCGTCGGATCGCGACAAAATTGCTTGTGGAGTCCTACTCTAAAGCCCACAAAAAAGCATGTGGTTGCGCTCAGTATATGTTTGTAAGCATGGAATTGCCTTTGTGTAAGAATCATAATGTAACTTGTCAAGCTTGGCATATATACCATAGAAAATATGATGCTAGTGGGTGCATTATAAAAGATAGGGCAAAGTTTACCCAGGTTTAGTAACCAACCGCAACAATCAGTCAGATGTGTATTATTAATCAGAGCTGTGGAGTTGGAGAGTCAAGAGCAATTTCGGGTATCTGGAGTCGGAGTAGCCAAAAAATTTTCAGACTCCTAATAACTTTAAAATGCAAGCACTGAAAATAATCAAATCAGATTTAAGAGCTATGTATGAAGGAAGATATAGCAGAAGTAATCCTATTTCTAAGAACAATACTTTAGTTAAATTTGGATTGTATGTAGCAGATATATGCCAGGTTCAATTAATATATGTTGTTTTAGGTTTTCCGATTGTTTTAAAAAGGATCCGTAACACCAATTGAAAGTTTTAAACAAATTAACATATAATATATCGTTAGCATGCACTGGTAATAGCTGTGTGTTTGGTTCAGAAACACTACTATAGTTTATATAAATAAGCTGCCATGTAGCGTAGGGATAATTTTACCAGTGCAGAGCAACAGTACATTATATTTTAATTACTTTGATACACTTTAAATTTTTGGTGTTACTGTTGCTTTAAAAACAGAGGAGTTGCAGAAAGGTACCATAAACTTGGTAGTTGGAGTCAAAGGATTTATGTACCGACTCCACAGCCCTGATATTAATGACCCTCTACTATATTTCTGATTATGAAATTTTTTAGGCTTTCGTACTTGGTTATGTTCCAGATGAGTCTTAAATTAAATTAGCTGTAGACTAATGAATAGAGAATATGCAAACTTATTTTCACACATTACTATGTATAAAATCAGGAGACGTGTTCACAGGCAAGTGACAAGTGGATTGATGTGCCATTTCCACTTTGCAAGCCAATTCTGCCTGCCTCCCGATCTGTTCCGGTCCAGAATTTCATTAGCTAGATCTGGGGTCTATTTCTATTAAGATTATAAAGAGTGGGTACAAACAAATTATTGCGTTTTTCGCCATGAAAAGTATAAATCTGAGCCAGTTAAAAAAAAAAAAAAAATTCTGGTTAGGAAGGCTGTGAGCTAAAGATCAGCAATGGCTTGAGGGATCCAGTTTGGATATCACTGATTTATATTATGTGCCCCCCCCCATCACAGAAAAGGGCCCCAGCCTTCTTGCACTGACAGAGACCAGTCTTCTCTAACTCTGCCCATAGTTAAACAGCTGACTTATGGTTCCATTGTGGAAAAATATTTTTTTTATATTGCAAGTTCAGGATCTGACTACAGGGTTGTTAGTCTGAGCAAGGCCTTTTCTGTACCAACAGGCGCTACATTTGTTGTGCTAATGTAATAATAAAGCAAGGCCTTTTCTGTACTGAAATCAGCAGGCGCTACATTTGTTGTGCTAATGTAATAATAAAGATAAACTTGCTTTGGGTACTCTTTGAGGAAGAGAAGTTGCCAGCTTTGAGAAAGTACTGACACTGCTATCTCTGCTCTCCAGTCTTACATGTCGCCATTATTCTTACACTTCCAGTAAAGCTGGCCATAGTCTCAAAGATAAAGTTGCGCAAAAATTTGCCTCTTATGATTTTGGACAGTGTGTGGATTGTCCTGACATTTTTCATACCATGGCGATCGATCAGGTTATAAGATTTCTGTCGGCCAAAGATAATATCTCTGCATGTATTGCTTATTTGACAATATCAATGGGTGACTGTAACTAGTATTTGTTGGACATACCTTTTGTAAAATTGCTGTCATGGCCAGACAATTGCCTGATTTGTTCTTTTACTACTTTATTTAATCTGAATGGTTAGTTGCAGATCGGAAGATTGTGTTTTATGAGCTTCTATCTATTTTTCACACAGTGAGAAACTTGTAGTACACATATGTTTCTAATTAGACAAGCTTATTTTTAACACTTGGTGAATCCCACGTACATTGTCAGGGTAAGAATTGGCATACGGTGACAGAATGTGGGAAATTAGTGTCTCTGTCATGTGAAACCAATTTGTGCAGTTGTATACAAAAATACACCTCCCTTTGACTAGTGTTGTCCAAATTTTCCATTTTTATATACAATATAGCAGCAGGCGAACAGGATGATGCCATGCACAGATATCTTTGCATCCCTTGGGCAGACAGGATGTGGAAAATATACATTGGTTCTGATCATGGACGCTCTTTATCAAGGTAAAATTTGGAACACATTTAGAATGATCTCTGTCCTTTTACCCAGCCTGCGATAGCTATAGTTCCCACAACAAAAATTCTTGCCTACACCTGACATCAACAGAAGGGTTCCATGTGCGTTTGAGTCAAATGCAATGAATGCACTTGCCACAAGCTTTTGGTTTCCGTAATTCGAAGAGTTTTTTAAATGCTGCCGGTCCTTAACCATGTCTCCATTGCCCTAAAATTACAAACTGATTTTTACATTGTCACATTTGTCTTTGGGAAAGTACCATGTCTGCAATGTCTAGTTCAGAACTTTATGGAAGTATCTAGGGTGGGTGCCTGTTGTCTCAGGCTTGTTTGGTTTATGCCCATTAAGAGAAGTATTGTTCAACGTGGAGTTGAAAATATCTATCCTTTAAGTTCGGAGTTTAAAATGTCTACTCTAAATTCGCCTCTTCATTCTTAAGATTACCATCTTGCAATCTTTTTGTTTAATACTGGCCTAGATGAGTTTGTCAGGGCCTCCCATCCTTGTGCTTGGTTTGTCTGTGGAGGAACAATGACATTGTTTGCATAAGAATTGTCGATTGGATGACTCTATGACTGAATGTGCCTGGGAATGAAGATCTGATTGATTCTGAAGGCATATGGATATGCTGGAGAGCAGTTGAAAACTTGAATGCTGGCCTGGGTTGTAGGCAGTCCAAATCCATACAGCCGCACTGTCCAAATAAAACTCTGCATGCATAGAAACCTTCCTACTTATTTTAGATGAAACAATTGTAGGTGGTTTACTACTGAATCTATAAACAACGGTTTTAGTGCACCTCTTCTAGTTATAGGTGCCATCTATGTTTTGTAGATTTTTGAATAGTCGTAATGCTTTCTCAGGGATGCAAAAGTATTATATTTTTGATGACTTTGAATGGGGAGCATCCTTTTTAAAATTAGCTTTGCATAGTGATCTGTAAACTTCCCCTTTGTTATATAAAATATTTTGTAAAAACATGAATGAAGTCATGTCAGAGCTCTTGTCTGTGTCAGTTTACTTCATGCTCCAGCTTTTTCCATATACCAGCTTCAAACTCTCTCTTCTACTTCATCTCTGTCAAGTTGGCCACACCTAGGCCAAGATTGTCTGCCAACTCTGCCGCTACATTTACCTGTTTATGGAATGAAATCAACAGCCTGCCTGAACTACACATCTCTCCCTGCTTCTAACTGGCTTTGAATCTCAGTTCGGATTTTAACAAAATTACTGCTTTCCCCTTCAGTGAAACAACATCTTAAGGCTGCCTAATTTTGATCATCCTTAAAAACTGTACTGCAGAGTTGATATTTTCGTACGTGCTTGTACTTTACAGATTTGGGTGGTTTTTTTTGCTTCACCATACCAAGAAGGGAAAATTGGCAGCTTTTTGTGATTGTACATGTTATTTGGTTTCTAAGGAAGCACATTGTGTTAAGCAAATTTTTATCCAAATTTCACAGTAAAAACAGTGAAGTATTACTTTTTGCTGAGTAGCGGGACTTTTTTCCTTCTATTTATTTTCCATTTAAATGAGCCTTGTGTTAACTGCGCTATTCCCTCTTGCATTTCTGAAATTTGCAGATGCAGAATGCTAGTTTTAACAGATGGCAACATTTTGAAAAAAACCTTTTTCCCCCTCTCCCTTCCTCTTTTCATTCCTGAATCACTAGGTTCCCCCTCATTTCCAGTTCAAAGATTACAAATGTTAAAATACATAAATAATGGTTTCTGTAGTTAGTTAGTATTAGCTGACTGCTATAGTGTAAATATTTCATTAACAGCTTTTCAGATATTGTGATACGAATGGAAAACAACTAGTCTGGCTTCATTTATAAATGTAATGCCAAAGCCACTTTCAGTTGCCCTGTAATACTTTATAAAATGTTGCCCTTTTTTAAGATCAACAAAACATTTCATATACACGGAGCTAGCCACCAGGCTTATGGATTAGGGCACAAAGAAGTTGTCAAGTAAGCTCATGCCCTGCTGTGCATTTGTAAATGCAGCACTGTAAGTAATATGTAAATATCTATATAGAACACACGAGAAAGCAACCAAGGATAAGCACTTCAGAGTTAGAACCCATGTCCAATTACTGCTGCTTAAGACTAATGAAATTATACCATGGCTAGTGCATTGTGCTTGCTTGCCTTACCATTCGTTCAGTTGATTTCAGTAGATGTGAGTTACCTAGCAAATTCATTAAAGATGGCAGCACAGCAACATAAAGCCTGCAAAAGCAAGCACTTTCCTTCAATAAAAGCACACACATGCTATATTAAGAAGTTTTTTTTTTTTTTTAACTATACAACATCTGTTTGGGTGCTTCTAGGGACTCCAATATTATAGCAAAATGCTGTAGTTGCATCCCATCCTATATTCTGCTAAAGATAGTTGAAGACTGCGCCAGCAAATACTACTGTGTGTTCCTGATTTAGTCGGGAAGTTTTGAGTAACCTTGAACATATGCTGTGTTATTTCATAACCATGACTTCTTCCTTTCTTTTTATATTTATGCAAACGAAGTGCATTTTATTAAAGGGGACCTCAATTTAAAAACTTTGTTTTCCAAAATGAAATGTAATTATAAGCAATGTGCATTACATAAAGGTTTTCATTGGTTATTTCAAAATGTAATTGAAATGATAATTTTTCTTTTACGCGGTTTGTACTCAAGTAATTTCTGCTCCAGGTCTATTAATCAGACAGCTTCTGCTACATTTTTCAGGGATCAGAACTAGGAGTGTAGATAATATTAACAGCCAGGTAGGTACTGATCTTATTAATAGCACCTTTATTTGCAAATAACTTTAAAATAATTCAAAGTTTTAAATGTAATTGAAAGTTGCTTAGAATTCATTATTATGAAAAAAGAGTGTTTGGGTAGAGGTTCCATTTTCTTTAAAGGGGCGGTTCACCTTTAAGTTAATTTTTAGTATGTTATAGAATGGAACTTTCTAAGCAGCTTTTCAATTGGTCTTCATTATTTCTTTTATAGTTGAATTATTTGACTTCTGATTCTTTCCAGCTTTCAAACTTTTTATCATTCATTTTTTTTATCCAGGCCTTTACTACTTGTATTCCAGTCTCTTATTCAAATCAATGCATGGTTACTAGGGTAATTTGTATCCTAGCTACCAGATTGTTGAAATTGTAAACTGAAGAGCTGCTGAATATTAATATTGCATCCTGCACAAAAGATTTTGCTGAACCCAAAACCAAAAAGTCCCATGACTTGGGTTCCAATTTAGTTTGGTGGAAAAAAGTCCTAGTCCCAGACCAAATTCTGGATTATGTTTATGGCTAATTGTAATGTAGGTCTTTGCATGTTTACAAAATTATGTCCTAGGCTTAACGCAAAAGAAGTCTGTTGAAATAAAAAAAAAAAAAAAAAAAACTTTTAAGGGAGTCTTCATATTACAAATGTAGTAGGACTTTGCAAAATAAGCAATTTTTTGTTTATTTTGCCCTTTAAAATAAGCAGCTGAAAAATAGGCAAGATACTTTTAAATGCAAACATTGTATGCTGGACTTATTTAGCTTTATCATATTTATTTTTTTTTTAACAGCAAAAACTTAATGTTTCCTAGGTTCTAGTGTGTGTGTGTCTATACCCCTCAAATTACGATTGTTCCTTGGCTTAGCAGACTGTAAGAAAATGAGACAATAGAAAATACTCCTTTAAATCATGTTTTATAAAGGGCACCCACTACTTTTTTATGATTTTCTGTAGCTGGAAATAGTCTGGTTTTGGTTAGAATATAATCACTCCTTCCTCTGGTTCTTGGATGACAATGTTGCATTATTTGTACATAGAAGTCTTTGTCCTCTTTGTTCTAAATACTCTATCATAGTTTTGTAATCAAGACAAGTATCTTTTCTGTACATTGATAATGAAAGCATTGACTGCCTAAATGACTGGCCATACTTATATTTTCCATTGTTTTTAGTTCACTGTGCCAATAGTTTTGTTAATTTTGGAGAAGAATACCTTAACATTTTATAATGAATATCTACTAAATGCTACACTAAATTAAGTCTTAAAGGGGATGAAAAGTCTAAAATAGAATAAGGCTAGAATTGCTGTATTTTGTATACTAAACATAAACATGAACTTACTGCACCGGAAGCCTAATCAAACAAATGATTTATGCTGTCAAAATTGGCCACAGGGGGTCACCATGATGTAACTTTGTTATACATGTTTGCAAGACCAAGACTGTGCACATGCTCAGTGTGGTCTGGGCTGCTTCGGGATCGTCATAAATTATCAAAACAGCACAAGTCAAATAACATCTACCAGAAGCCGATACAGCAAGACTGATTAATGATCAGAATATGCAGACTGCGCTGGATCCTGTGTTGTCATGTAATCTAATGTGGATTTTATCGTTTTTGAACCAGTGGCTGCAGTAAAATAATCCTGTATATAGAATCCCAGTTTATCTGTTTAAATCTGGCTCCATGATCTTTGTCCCTGCAGCTGGAGTTGGAAACCGTAAAGGGGATGTAAAGGTATAAATATAATGCAATACAAATCTCTACACAGTCACCGACGACTCTACAGGGAAACAAACAAAGCTGCTTCAGTTCTGCATGGCTGTGAAGTAAAGCGGGGGCTCCCCTTGCTGTTTATAAGTATGATTGTTTCCCTGCCCAGCAGTTAGGGACCATCTGACTATTCCTATCACAGCAGTAAATGAAGGGAGAATTTCACTGCATACAGTCAGGTTTCTTATAAAAACTGGATACATTGTTTAAAAAAAAAAGTATATTGGAGATAAGTTTCTTTTTCATTAAAGAAAATAAAAATGTTATTTTATTTTTTGCCTTTACATGCCCTTTAAGTAGGTATATACAAAAACCGAAAGAATATTTTCTATATACACGATATTTAGTGAAAAGCCATTAATAACATTTAATATATACTTACAACTTTATACAAAGGATTCGCATAGTAACATAACTAAAATTTGATGGGGCCTTACAGCAAACACATTTTAGGAACCCACCCCCCCCTAAAGTAAGTTCAAGGGTATAGTTCAGGTATGGGACCTGTTATCCAGAATGCTCAGGACCTGGGGTTTTCCGGATAACAGATCTTTCCGTAATTTGGGTCTTCGTGCCTTAAGTCTACTAGAAATTCATTTAAACATTAAATAAACCCAAAAGGCTGGTTTTGCTTCCAAAAAGGATTAATTATATCTTAGTTGGGATCAAGTACAAGCTACTGTTTTATTGTTACAGAAAAAAAGGAAATCATTTTTAAAAATTTGGATTATTTGGATAAAATTGAGTCTATGGGAGACGGCGATTCCGTAATTCTGAGCTTTCTGGATATCGGGTTTCTGGATAAGGGATCCTATACCTGTATAGTATCTCTTACACGTTCTCCATTTATTGTATTATAAGCTCTTTTGGGGAGGGCCCTGTTTACCTATTGCATCGGTTATAGGTTGTATTTTTGTATTTAATCTGCATGTTCAATATAAATATTATATATACTTTTACATTATTGACATGTTCCAAGCCTGCCTTTATAAGTTAGATACCAAATTCGTTGTCATTTAATGGAAATGGATTTGCAGTTTAATTTTTTATTTAATAAACATTGAACTTGGAGCCTTTTCAAATTTTAATTGACCGTAACAGCAAAGTAGATGTCATAATCAATACTGAAGAGACTTATTTAACATAGTGGTTGTGTTTAGAGAGGTTGTGTGACATCTAAGCCTTGGGGAAGAATAGAAGGCTGACGAGTTTAGAATAAAATAAGACAACATTATAGCATTTCCCTGTGTATTTTATTAACCCCAGATAATCCTATATCCCCGAAAATAAATGTATCTTATGATTTAATGTTTCACATTGGAGACAGGAGGCCTTAAAATGTTGTAGAAAGAAAACTCCCATCGTCATGCTAATTAAAGGATTATTCGGGGTACTGGAAGTTGGTGTTCCATAAAATAATTTTCAGGTAGTGGCAATCCCAGTACTAATCTGATCCAAATAAACACCATGTACCATATGATTGTACACATTGTATACAGCTGTAACCATATGATTGTGAGCAGAAATGCAGAAACAAATTGTGCAAGGGCACAAGAGTACATGCATTCAAAAAGCTGATAATTCAATAATTTCATTAATCAGGTAGAGGAAGGTTTTTTTTTGTTTTTTTTTTAAATGAAAATTGTAATTAATTAACTTTTAGTTTTCCGTGCTTTGGCTTTTGGTACTTCTAAAGGTAAGTAAAATGCTGGTGCAGCAATTAGAGAGTTTTTTCCCAAAGGGCTGTGCAGTTTTCCCCCAGTGAAATACACTTTACATGTCATTTAAAGTTAATTGCGAATTGAATTTCAAAACTGCATTATTTTTTTTTTTTTAGACATTAAGTGGCAAATTTACTTAAGGTCGAATATCACATATATAACATTTTGTTTGCTGCATAAAGATGTTTTGAATAATCTTCGCTAAAGATCAGTCCAGCTCTATTGAAAAAAAGTTGAATGAGGTATTGACCTCCTGTTCTATGAGTGTAATGTTATTGTAATGTTAGTCTAAATTATGTTCATATTCTGTTGTAAAGTTTTCATTAAAAAACATAAAAACCCTAGTGTTCTTCTCTAGGACTTGGAGTTTCTGTAGTTGTAATTAAGTTTTGGCTTTCAGATTTCATTTCAGCTGTGCGTGGGTGCTTTGCTGTTAAAATCCCCCAATTTCACTGAAGATTACTTTTACAGATATCTGAATGGAAATTTTCCCTGTCATGGAATTAAACTGGCAGGGCTGCAGTGACTCTCAGGCTTATCTGCACTATAATAATAAACCGGCCAATTCATTATTGCTGAATTGCCTTTGAGAAGTAATTTTTTGCATCTGTAATGCTTGCAACTGTTGTTCACAGTGAAAGGTCCTAATCTATATTTGTTTTTTCCAAAATACACATATATATATATACTCTATATAAATGCAGATGGTGACCTTACCCCATTTATTGTGGCCACCTGAGCATTAGACATTGAAAGCAGTCACAACAAATAAGGTTTTATGTAGTGTGAACAGCTCCATTAATAATTTGCATTGCAGTATATGAGATGTGCATGTCGTCTAGAGGGGTCTGCACCACAACTAAATTAGTGTGTGAATTGTCGGTTTTGCGGCTGCGTATATTTGGTGGCCTTGTATGATACCTCTTATAATTGCAAAATGCCACACATAAATATGCTTCTGCAATGGTTTTGATCTTTAAGTTTTTGCTAGGCAGCACAGGGCACTGGTTGGTTAATACACCTTTTTGACTAGGAGGAAGGTCCCTACAACATGAACTATCCTCTTCCTTGTATTAACTCCGCCTCCATCAATCTTTTTCCATCCTGCATCCTGGGGATAAAATGTTAGGGGGAGCTCTGCTCCCTTAAATTCAATTTTTCTTTTTTTCACTTCTTTTTTTCATGGAAGCTTTGGATTTATCATTTTACTGTCTGTTATGGAGTTCTATTTCTTTTTGTAGCTGGACCACTCTATGCCCTACAAATGGGAATTCTTCTTTAAAAGGTAAGTACATATGTGTTGCACCTAAACAAGTTTTGGAGTGGAGCTCTGATACGTTTTAGATCATAGTGTTGGTTTCACCAATCCTAAAACAGCATGAGCCTCTGTGCTTTCGTCTGGGACTAGAAAAGCTTCTTTAGTATCCAGCTGTAAATACAGTACAGATTCTACTCTGACTGCTTGTCGCCTGGAGTGACACAAGCAAGGTTCAGTTGTCACTTGTTGGAAAATGCTTCAGGCAGTTGCATGTCATTGGAGTAATGACATTATGCATGTTTACATAGCTAGATATGCACATAAGCTTCATGAATGATGCAAGCTCGCCATGGTATATATATCGTTTGTACTGCAGCCAGCCACACCTATCATGAATGTAATCGGTAATATTATATGACCTCCCTTAATGACATGAATATACAACTCCATACTCAAAAGCTCTTACCGGGTTCTTACTCGGGTACCCATACAAATGAAGGCAGCCATACAAGAGATGATCCTGTATGGCAGTGCTGTCCAAATTCTGTGGTACTGAGGGCTGGAATTTTTCTGCCCTATGTGGTGGAGGGCCGATAATGGAAGCCAGTATTGACCACTCCCTGTTTTTAAACCAAACCTACAAGTTCTTTTAAGACCATGTCACCATTAATGTTGGTAGCACACCAAAAAGCTACGGTTGGTGCTCACTGTAGGGATATCACTCGTGAAAATTTTAAGTCATATTAAAACATTACCTTAAATCCATGAGTCTCCTCCTTTCCTGTTGATAACACCGCACCCACCCCAGCACCTTAGGGGCCCCTAACAACAATTTCCAAATGTGAACAAACCTACCATGCTCACGTCCTAGAGGTAGAGTAGGGCAGGCAAAGCATGGCACACACACACAGGGAGCATAGGGCAGGCATAGTATGACACACACAGGGAGCATAGGGCAGGCAGGGTATGGTACACAGGATGCATAGGGCAAGCAGAGTATGGCACATACAGGCAGCATAGGGCAGGCAGACTATGGCACACACTTGGAGCATAGGGCAGGTAGAATAGAGCAGGATACGGGGAAAGTTATCAGGACCACTCTAAGATGAACAGTTCATACTGCGATACATACAGTTACATAATGCTGGTGCCCCTCCAGCAGTTTGTATGAGGTGTGAACAATGTGGGCACTTTTAAGTCTGCTCTGAGGTGAAAACAGTGCAGGGCTTTAGGGGTGTAAACAGTAGAGTTGTTACAGGTGCGAACAATGCAGTGAGGATTACAGGTGTGAAGATGCAGGAGTTTACAGACTGAATTTGAGGTGTACAGAATGCAAGGGCCAGATAATCTCAGTATTTTTACCTTTTTAAAGTTTACAAAAAGTTAAGCAGTCACAGCAGACAGACTTTCATGTGGGGGCCACACAAAATGGGCCGCCAGTTAGACAGAACTGCTGTATGGTAGATAGATAACCTCTGTCACGGTCGGCACCCTAAACCAGAACTAATGCCAAGCTCCCTGGTCTCGGCTCGGCTTCACCAGTTAGTGTGACCGCCTTTGGCTTCGGGAGGAGCCCTCAGCGTACTCAGATGCCACCTGGACTTTTCGAGAGGAGCAAGGCGAGGAGTTCTGGCAAGCAAAGGGGCACGACAGTATTAAACAAAAGTCTTTGGACAGAAGATCGCAGTACAAGGCGTTAGGCAAAGGAGTAGTCAGAACAGGCCGGGTCGAGGCAGGCAGAGAGTAACGTTGTCAGGCAGGCAAGGGTCAAACCAGGAAGTCAAACAGAGGGTTAATCAGAAGGGGTAGTCGATAATCAGGCAAGGGTCAGAATCCAGAAGTTAGAATAGTCAAAACAACCAGGCAGGGATCAAAACAGGGTTTAAACAGATCTAGCTTAAAGCTCAAGCACCAGGAAACGAAATCCTATCACGGGCAATGATCACAGCCCTAATGGGCTTTCAATACAATTTGAATTGCGCGCTGACGTAGTGACGTCAGCGCGCCTGCGGCTTTAAGAAACCCCGGAGCGCGCCACGCGCGCCCTAGGATGCCGGCGTCTGCGGCCTGCAAGATGCCGCGTGTCAAGACGGGCGTCCCCGCCGAGGGGGCGACAGGCGTCCCTGTCGTCCCCCCCTAGACCACCAGGTATGCTCTTTACATTACCCCCCTCTCTAGGGGGGGCCACTGGACCTCCAGGCTTACCGGGAAACCTAGCATGGTATTGTCTCCTGAGACGGTCAGCCTTGATGTCATCAACTGAGACCCAAGAGTTCTCCTCAGGACCGAAGCCCTTCCACCTGGTAAGATATTGTAACTTACCCCTCACGAGGCGGGAGTCGAGGAACTCCTGGATCTCATACTCAGGCTGACCTTCAACCAACACTGGGGGAGGAACAGACAGAAGACGAGAATCATTGGCGGGCTTCAACAGAGAGACATGGAAAGAATTAGAAATCTTGAAATTAGGAGGTAACTGAAGACGGACAGAGGATGGATTAATTATTGCAATGATGGGATATGGACCAATGAATCTAGGACCCAGTTTAGGAGAGGGAACCTTCAGCTTGATATTTTTTGTTGACAACCATACTAAATCTCCCACCTTGTACTGGGGTGCTTCCCTACGGGATTTGTCAGCAGCTTTTTTGTGAGCTAGGGAAGCTGCGGATAAAGAATTATGAACTTGAGACCAAATGTCGGAAAATTTCAGGATAGAAGAATTGGCAGAGGGTACAGGGGAATTAGAGTCGGAAAAAGAAAACGCTTTGGGGTGCAAACCATAGACAACAAAGAAAGGAGACTCTCCTGAGGAGGAATGGGTAGCATTATTATATGCAAATTCTGCCCAGGGTAGCAGTTCGGACCATGTGGACTGGTTATCGGACACATAGCATCTGAGATACTGCTCAAGGGACTGGTTTACCCTTTCGGTTTGACCGTTAGTTTGGGGGTGATAGGCAGAAGAAAAGGACAATTCAGTACCCACCAAGGAACAGAAAGCACGCCAAAATCTTGAAACAAACTGGACCCCCCTGTCAGAAACAATATTTACAGGAAAACCATGGAACTTAAAAATATGAATAATGAATAAGTCAGCCAGGGTTTTAGCAGAAGGGAGATGTGGAAGAGGAATAAAATGAGCCATTTTACTGAACCTATCGACCACCACCCAAATCACTGTCTTACCCTGAGAAGGAGGCAACTCCACAATAAAATCCATGGAAATGTGAGACCATGGTTTTTCTGGGACGGGTAAGGGGTTTAATAGACCCTGGGACAGAAGATGAGATGACTTAGACCTTTGGCAAACTGGACAGGAATTGACAAATATTTTAGTATCCTGTTTGAAGGAAGACCACCAAACATGACGGGATAACAGGGAAATGGTTTTTGCAATACCTGGATGACCTGCCACTTTAGAATCATGAACCTCTCGTAACACTTGTTCCCTAAGCTCCTCAGGAACGAACCATTTACCAGATGGGGTATCAGCAGGAGCAGATGACTGTAAAGGGGACAACAAGGAAGAGAGATCAGACTTCAAGGTTGCAACAATTATTTCCCTGGGAATGATGGGAGTACACTCGCTAGAGTCAGAAGAAAAGGATTCAAAACTCCTAGAGAGTGCGTCCGCTTTGGTATTTTTGGAACCAGGCCGAAAAGTTAACAAGAAATTGAACCTGGAAAAGAATAAAGCCCACCGGGCTTGCCTAGGATTTAGGCGTTTAGCCGACTCGATATACAATAAATTTTTATGGTCGGTATAGACCGTCACCACATGTTTAGCACCTTCTAGAAGATGCCGCCATTCCTCAAAGGCCCATTTGACTGCCAACAATTCCCTGTTACCTATATCATAATTCACCTCTGCGGGTGAAAACTTCCTGGAGAAGAAAGCACAGGGGTGTAACTTGTTGGTAGTCGGGTGCCTTTGAGAAAGAACTGCCCCAGCTCCTACCTCGGAGGCGTCAACCTCCACAATAAAGGGAAGCGCAGTGTCGGGGTGACGAAGGATTGGGGCAGAACTGAATTCCTTTTTGAGGAATTCAAAAGCTTGTACAGCTTCAGGAGACCAAATGCTGGGGTCAGCGCCTTTTTTTGTTAACTCGGTAATGGGAGCCACAATAATGGAAAAATTGTTAATAAACTGACGATAGTAATTTGCAAACCCCAGGAACCTTTGGGTAGCACGTAATGATTGGGGTTGGGTCCAATCCAGTACGGCTCTCACCTTGCCTGGATCCATTTCAAGACCCCTGCTGGAAATATTAAATCCTAGAAATTGAACGGAAGTAACCTCAAAGGTACATTTTTCCAGTTTAGCATAAAGGTTATTCTTCCTGAGTCTGTACAGGACTTGTTGAACATGATTTCTATGTTCACCCAAATTAGATGAGAAAATCAGGATATCGTCAAGATAGACCACTACGAATATCCCCAGCAGGTCCCGAAAGATGTCGTTGACAAATTCTTGGAACACGGCAGGTGCGTTACAAAGACCGAAGGGCATTACAAGATATTCGTAGTGGCCGTCTCTGGTGTTAAATCCAGTTTTCCACTCATCCCCTTCCCTAATGCGTATGAGATTATAGGCGCCTCTAAGATCTAGCTTAGAATAGATCCTAGCACCCTTAACCTGATCAAACAATTCAGAAATTAATGGGAGGGGATAGCGTTTTTTTATGGTGATCTTATTGAGACCCCTATAGTCTATACAGGGGCGTAGACCACCATCTTTCTTCCCAACAAAGAAAAAACCTGCCCCCGCAGGGGAACTAGAAGGCCTAATGAACCCTCTCTCAAGGTTGTCCTTAAAGGAGAAGGAAACAAAAAAAACAATACTACCTTAAATGTGTTTTTTATCAGTCCCCCTGCTGAAACGCTATGCTATGCTCAGAATTTATAACTGCTTCTATGCACCGTCCTTCCGAAGTTTCGCCCCTTTCCACAGTTCGACGCCGCCATTTTAAAATAGGCACGTCACTTCCACCCTGCGTATAGTATCAGACAGTCCCGATTCTTGGCTGCAGCTCCCCTCTTCAGCTCCTGCGCTCGCTCGCTCACTGATAGACTGTAAATTTAAACCAGAGCGAGCGCAGGAGCTAAAAGCTTCCCCTAGTTTCCTGGCAACGGGGAAGCTGCATGTCTATTGAAGTTCAGATTAATGAGGCGGGGCGTCAGAGAGATCAGCGATGATGCACGGCTGTGTCACGTGACTGCATCTTCACTGCAGAAGGAAGATAAAACACTCTCGTGCGCATGCGCAGGGCACTGATAGCAGCTATTGCGTGTGCCCCAATCATACAGATTTCTTACTGAAACAAAGGTAATCTTTCTCATACATGTCTATGCTTTTTCAAAAATCATTTGCAGCAAAAAGATTTAGGGGAAAACCAATGAGGGAATGCTTGCTGGTAACTATATATACTATACATTGTCAACGCTTACAGCTTGAGTTATTTTTTGGCTTTCCTTCTCCTTTAATGTATTCTTTCATTGCCTGGGCCTCCGGCAAGGAAAGAGGGTATGTCCTACCCCGAGGGGGAATAGACCCAGGAATTAGATCTATAGGGCAATCATATTGCCTGTGTGGAGGTAGGGTTTCTGCAGCTTTCTTAGAAAACACGTCAGCATATTCAGCATATGCTGCAGGTAAACCTTCTAAAGTAGTAGTTGCCACAACCGGAGGAATACATGAACCACCACACTTAGGGCCCCATTGCAGAATCTTCCCCGATACCCAGTCAATATGAGGATTATGGATCTGGAGCCAAGGTAACCCCAAAATAAGAGAAGACGCACCTTCAATGATCAAAAGGGCTAACCTCTCACAGTGATGATTATCAGAGCACATGGAAAGAGACACAGACTTTTTAGTTACCAGGCCTGAACCCAAAGGTTTTTTATCCACTGCCAAAATCCTCATAGGAGGAATCAGGGGAACTAAGGGAATACCAAATTTTTCTGCAAAGGTAGCATCCAGAAAATTCCCCTCCGCCCCTGAATCCACAAAAGCGGACACCCTGACAGAACCCGTAGACCAGGTGAGTTTAACAGGTATCAAAATCCTAGAGGTAGACTGGGGAGAGGAAACTTCTGCACCCAAATGGAGCTCCCCTTCTCCATTTAGGCTTGGAAGTTTCCCGGCCTCTTAGGACATGAATTCAGGAAGTGACCCTTTTCCCCACAGTAAATGCAAAGACCCAGGGAACACCTGTGGGTTTTCTCCTCAGAGGTTAGATGGGATATACCCAATTGCATGGGTTCCTCCTGAGGTTGAACCATGGAGGGGTTAGGGAACTTAACATTGGACACCATATTAGAAAAGTTATACTTCACATTGGTAAACCCAGAATGCATAGGAGAACCCCTTTCACCCCTTCTTTCCCTCTGCCTCCTATCTACCTGGATGGCAAGTGACATGAGATCATCCAGGTTGGAGGGTAAAGGGTAATTCACCAAGCTGTCTTTGACCGAGTCAGACAGCCCAATACGGAACTGGCTACGAAGCGCCATGTCGTTCCACCCAGTCTCCACTGCCCACTGGCGGAACTCTGTGCAATACACCTCCGCATCCCGTTTCCCCTGGCGCAATTTACGAATCGCAGAGTCGCAGAAGATGCACGATCCGGGTCATCATAAAGTACAGCCATGGTTTTAAAAAATGAATCAAGGGAGAAACGGGCAGGATCTGAAAGGGGTAATCTGAGAGCCCAAATTTGGGGATCACCCTGTAATAGGGTTATTACGAACCTCACTTTTTCCTCACCAGTAGTGAATGAATGGGGGAAAAAGCTGAGGTATAATTTACATGCCTCTTGGAACACGAAAAATTTTGACCTGTCCCCATTAAATTTATCCGGAAACACAATTTTGGGTTCATGGGTTTTGGATACATTACCCAACGGAGCAGAAGAACCCACAGGAGTGGCCACAGGAGGGGTGACTACTAGAGCTGGAGGCTGGACGGAAGCATCCAGTCGATGGGTCAAATTGTGGAAACCTTGCATCAGGTAATCTTGCCTCTGCTCATGTTCTTCCAGGCGCTGTAACAGCGTGGTAAGTAGTGCTTCGGTGGTGGAAGTAGCAGCGGCAGCTCGACCTTCTTCGTCCATCTTGAGGGCCCGTGATAATGTCACGGTCGGCACCCTAAACCAGAACTAATGCCAAGCTCCCTGGTCTCGGCTCGGCTTCACCAGTTAGTGTGACCGCCTTTGGCTTCGGGAGGAGCCCTCATCGTACTCAGATGCCACCTGGACTTTTTGAGAGGAGCAAGGCGAGGAGTTCTGGCAAGCAAAGGGGCACGACAGTATTAAACAAAAGTCTTTGGACAGAAGATCGCAGTACAAGGCGTTAGGCAAAGGAGTAGTCAGAACAGGCCGGGTCGAGGCAGGCAGAGAGTAACGTTGTCAGGCAGGCAAGGGTCAAACCAGGAAGTCAAACAGAGAGTTAATCAGAAGGGGTAGTCGATAATCAGGCAAGGGTCAGAATCCAGAAGTTAGAATAGTCAAAACAACCAGGCAGGGATCAAAATAGGGTTTAAACAGATCTAGCTTAAAGCTCAAGCACCAGGAAACGAAATCCTATCACGGGCAATGATCACAGCCCTAATGGGCTTTAAATACAATTTGAATTGCGCGCCCTTGCGCGCTGACGTCACTACGTCAGCGCGCCTGCGGCTTTAAGAAACCCCAGAGCGCGCGCTAGGATGCCGGCGTCTGCGGCCTGCAAGATGCCGCGTGTCAAGACGGGCGTCCCCGCCGTCCCCCCCTAGACCACCAGGTATGCTCGTTACAACCTCTTTGCACACATTGGATTAAATGAAGTTTATTTTATTCCTTTTAAAGAGTATCTTGTACATCATAACTACGCATACATCTTTTGTTCTGATTCGAGGCCAAGCTATTTGCTGCCTGTTAGTCTGCGATTAATGCACTTTCCTGACCAAGTTTTGCTTATCTAACTTCCTCCATGTCATCACTGCTCTATCTACTCTAGGCTTTTTCTCATTGGTTGTACATCCTTCTTAAACCATTTGTTCCATGTCTCCATTTTACCATTCTACAGACCTTTGGAAACATATTCTCCAAAGCACTCAGTGTCATAGTTTTACCACAGCTTTGGCTCCGTTTTGTTCAATGTTAAATGGACTATAGGTTGGCCATCCCTATAATGTCCCTTTTTCTTTTTGTTACAACTCTGGCTTTGGCTATGAGCAGTAGCACAGCAGAATCCGAGAGACTGCAATTAAAATGCAACTGTCTGTATATTCGTATACAAGTTGGGGGATAATATTTGCTAATAGTACTTGAATAACATCACAGTTGAAATTGTTTTAATTGAATGACACCAGATGAAACAAATTATATAAATACAATAGAACCCCCATTTTACATTTATTAGGGGACCAGAAAAAAAATGGTGGAAAATCAGAGTAATGTATTATGCAAAATATATAAGTGGGACTACAAAACAACAATGTAAAATGAGGGAAAACTTAAAATCAGGGGATGTAAAATGGGGGTTCTACTGTATTCTGGCACATTACAGCCACTGCTTCAATAGGGATGCAAAAGAGAAGCATTGTGAGAAAAACATATCCATATCACATGGAAGATTTTATTTCTGCCTAGTCTTTTTTTTCCCTTCCTTAAAAACGTTATAAAAGTTTATTGAGCCTTCCAAATAAATTTGCATTTGTTACAAAGTCAACAATTATACTGAGGCATATTTTTAGGGTCTTTTTTTTTTTTTTTTTTTTAATCTCATTGAAATAGATTGGATATAACCTAATGCAGCCTTTTAACATTGCTTCCTGATTTGAAATGCTCCCAACTCTGAGTCACCCAGTCAGCCTTTGCCTCTAATTGCAAAATGTCTTCTTCTGCAGAAAAAAAACGAGTTCAATATGTCACATTGTGTATAACAGGATGCATTTTTTTATGCTAGCTGTCTTCCTACAAAACATACTTTTATATGACTACCAGCAAATTAGCAGTGAAATCCGTATAACACCGAACAGGCTGTATTCAATTTTAATTTTTTACATTTGTCTGATAATCTTGGCTAAAACTGTGTTTTTTCTTTTTTACATACTTTGACAAAAGTGACACAGCCTAAATCCTTGTGCTATGGCTTTTCTCAGTTAGCAGTGAAGCTTTCTTTCTGTGCAGTGTGACATTGATAGAAGAGAGCACATCTGGCTGCTTCTGGAACATACTATGAACATTCCTGTCAAAGTCCTGACACACAACTGCAGCTGGAGCGCAGAGCTGGGCAGTACATCACGCAGTAGTAAAAGAATGGTTTCTGTAAACCTGATGGAATTTATATTATTTTCCCCAATTTCCTTTTAAATAGTTAGTTTCACAGGACTATGGATGTCATGGAACATTCTGTGTGCCCACAAATCAGCAATGGGCCTCCAGATTTTCTTAAACTACAACATGCTAGAAAGAGCTTTTTGGCAAAATGATGGAAATTGTAGTTAACCACCTTCTAGGGGGCAGTCTGTCACTGTTAATTTAGCATAAACACACACATTTAGGGGCATATTTATTATGCTGTGTAAAATGAAACTTACAAAAAAAAAAAAATGTAAATTAAATGGCATATTTAGCAAGGTGTGTTTTATTTTACGCCATGGGAACCCCAGATTTGCCACAGTTATTTTTTTCAGTAAGTAAGGTCCAGCGGAAGTCACTCTTAAGAAAAATCGCACACAATTTTTTATGCTTTTTATTTTACACTGCAAAGCCTGGTGATGTGTGATGAATTATCCTGACATTTTTTACACCATGTAGTAAAGGTGGAACTTGACATAGATGTATTTAAAATTGCAGACCATTTGCACTTGGTCTTCCTTTGTTATTTTCTGCGTGTTTGTTTTTCAGTTAGGACAGAAATGTACATGAGAATTTGGCCACATAGATTTATCTATCCCAGCACAGGATTTTGTAGGATGCTGCAAAATCTGATCTTCCGTACTGTTATGTAAATTCATGTCAGATAAAGTCAGATGGTTTGCTGTTTTCATGCATCTACTTCCAACTGACTTGTTTTAATGAGAAACAAGACTCTTATCAGACTTATTGCTGAGATGGAAAAACAAAGTATTCTCTTCAGACATTTACAGTAAGTTGTATATAGAGCATATTTGCATATTATATTATTTTTAGACTTGTACAACAACATTCAATCTGGGCAGGATTTGATCAGTTGGTGCAAGGACATCTTATATAATTTAGTTCTCCCCTTCTACCTCCATCGGGTCAGTAATGACAGGCAGCCTGAAAGCAGATTTAGCCTGAGACATAATTTTAATTTATTACCTTTCTATTTGGAATTTCTAGTCTGTCATTTAAAATGCTTCCTTGTTGCTATGGTAATTGTAGCCCTAGCTATCAGTGAACAAATTCCTAGCTGGAAAGATGTCAAACAAATGTTAAACAAAAAAATAAGATAAATGAAGACGTATTGCATGTAAGATCACAGTCTACGGCAGTCCACATAACATGAACCTAGTTCAACAGAGTTTTTGATTTATCCCGAATTCTGTAGTATTCAGAGTTTTGGTTATTTAGTAAATAAAGTCTTGCGAGAGGATTTGGTTAAATTATTGATATACAATTTAGTGGTAGGCTGCAATCCAATCACTTATGACCAAATGTTTCTGGTGACAGATTATGGGAGTTGATCAACATGTGTAGCGTTAAAAGGACACTGTTCTAAAGTATTTTATTTGATGATAATGTGTAATGTTTAGTAAAGGAAAGTCTTTTAGAAAAATAACTTTTGTGTTTGCATTGGGAAGTAAAAAAAAATGGTTATGTCTCTAATCAAGAAGCAACAGCTCTGCCATGTTATTATATAATCATAGAAACCACAGTGGTTTTTCCTCATGTGGGCATGTAAACCATGGTCAGGCCTTAGGTCTTAGGCTGTGGAAGAGATAAGCCAGTGATCATCCTTATTGGTGTTTTTATTCTTTGTGGATAACCAAGGCTCTGCGGCCCTCAAAAACTGTAATTCCTTCCCCTATTAGAGGTCTTGCCTGATTACTTTACAACTCCTTTTTCTTTATTCTCTAATGCAGTCATCTTTTACTTTAGTGCTACAGAGTAGATTTGTATTCTATATGATGTAAATGTACAATAAAGAAAATATACAATATCGATAATCTGATGATTTTATCAATGTAAATTTGTTGCAGCATTGCATGGGTCATGGGTCTAAGAACATTTACTGCTAAATAGCAAGATGACTTTTTGTTTTATTTTTTATTGCTGACATTATACAGTTCTTGAAGACGCTTACAGTCTAATTTCCTTACCTTCGGTGTGCAAAAGAATAAATACCCACTGCTCGGTTTCAGTTAACTTAGCAATATATTTTTGGGCAGTGGAAGGAAAACTGAGAACTTGGAAGAAACCCAAGAAAATAAACGTATGATGTGAACCTCAACGAGGTAGTGCTTTCGTCAGAATCAGATACAAAACTCTACTACTGCAAAGTTATATTTCAGTACTGTAGTACTTGTTGCTATCTTCAGGAGCCTGTTGACTTCTAAAGGACTTTTAAAGCTGAGCAATATCTGTGCAGGTAGCTGAACAAATTCATGTTTTTGGGTTGAAAGGTAGAATCAGTAATATGACTTACCACTTAAAACAAGACAAAGGGGTCTATGCCAAATTATAACTATTGATGGGCGAATTTATTTGCCAGGCATGTTTTTCAGAGTTTCTCAAACTTTTTGGCTAACCGAAATGGGACAGTTTCGCCCATCACTAGGCTTGGGGAATTTGACCCGTTTCACTTTGACAAAAATTTGATGCCGGTGAAATTTTGCCGCCGCCCATTAAAGTATAATGTTGGGTGTCAGTTCCGCGGCGAAACAAAGCAAAAAAATTCACAGCCAATCACTAATCATAACATTATGCACAGATTGGTATTGTTAGAGCTCAAGACTTCATATCATGTCACAAAGTTGTCTGCCTTGTGGTTACATAGATGACAATAGCAGATATGACATCTGAATTTAGCTTTAGGTTTATTTCTTTGGTTATGAAGAGAGTGCTTTTTCCACACAGTCTTCGTAGCTGCAGATCTTCTGAATACATTATCCTACAAACCACACCTGAGACATGTGCTAATAATAGCTCTTAATCTGCTCCACTTCTATGATCAGCACTAAATGCACAAGTGATAGAAGAGAAAACAACCGTGCTGCAGATATTTTCCTATTTCTAATGTGTCGGTCACCTCAGCCGTTAATAAGACATGCTTCATATCTGTAGTTGTTGCTTAATGACATGATCAATGTGGTCAGATATACTGAGATGTAAATCTGTACAGCCTGTTTGTAGAAACATGAAACCGACACCTGAAGAGCTAATTATGTTCTGTTAACCGGGGAGCAGGTTTATCATAATTAAAAGAGTTAGCTTTAATTCTTACAAACAAACCTTTTGCTATTCCAAGGTGAAAGTCTCTGGAGAACCAAACTTTATGGAACAGTGTATGATGTGGGCAGAGCTTGGAATGACATTTGGAATGTGGCCTATGACTTTGGCAGCACTAATGAATGTTTGGCTTTTTAGGCTAAATGGTGCATACAGGGTGTTTTATTGCATGGGAGAACTATTGTGCTAAACACTGAGCTTCACCAACTGTTGCTTTCCATTGCCTTGATAGGAAACATTACCTAGGACAATCAAAAGTACTGTCAACCTGGTATTGCACAAGATCACTGATTTGGACTTCCCTATGCAATACCAACTTATCAACGCTAAATCTTTAATGAATTAATCATTATTGCATTCTTCTTATAGGTCAACTTGGGCATATTCAAAATATATACTATCATGCTAAGAAACAATGCCTAGATACTGTTTTTGAACATGTAGGCACACTCTGCCATCTTCCTCTTAACAATAGGCTCTGCCTTTGGGTGAAAGGTTTTGATAGGCTAAGGATAGTATTTGTCTGTATAGCTGCACATACCTCAAGGTATAGCAACTGGAATCAGACATGGGCCCTCAGAAAATGAGAAGCACAGCTGATTGGCACTCTAGTAATACTTGTCAGTCATTTTAATAAGAATTTTTATTTGAAAGCACATCATTGAGGGCCTAGAGCAATATGATCATGGAAATAAGGAGATCCTCATAGGGAACAAAAGGCAGCAGTACACTGATCTTTTTATTTTTTTAACAAGTAGCCGACTGTACCACGTAATGGGGTATTTTGGACATTTGGGAACTTGATGTCCACTTCCTCTGCCTCAGATAAATGTTACATTGTGTTAGAGTTGTATGCGGCACTGTACAATATTGTATACAGATCTGTATTTAGAACAAAATATGCATATTTAAATAGGAGGAAAAATTCTGCTGTTGGAAATCACATCTGTTTAAAAAGCCACAAATGGATGAATCACTATATTGTTTTTCTGATTTCTGGCTTTGCAGTCTTTAGATGTTGGCAGACTATTTTAAAATTGCATAACATCACAATCTCTAACTTACCTCGATAGAAAGAGGGCGCACTATTCACTGTTCCAGAGTAAGAGCCTGACATTTTGGCTTGGAGCTCTTGAGTGTAAAAAGCTTTTCAAAGAAACATTTTGCAGACTTATAATCACAGTCTCACAAATAAATGGACATACAAGAAGCACTTTTACTTGTTTTCTGTTTTTTAAACCTATTATTGTTCTGAAGGGTAAAATACAGTATATAATGAAGCCAATTAGGTAATTTATAACATCCATGAAAAAGGTTAGCTTAATTTAGATATTCATTTGCAAAACATTTTTTACATACTTCCTAGGGTGAAAAGAACACGGAAAGATATTTATTTACGAGAAAAGCAGCCAATGACAGAAGATGCAGAACATGTTTAAATAAATATCTCTCTTTACGTCTTTTCTGGAAGTCATTTGTCAGAGGGAAAATGAGGAAATAGCCTCTTAAATCTTATATCTCTGTAAAAATAACGACTGATTTATCGTGCAGCTGGATACACGAAAAACTTTTTACTAGAAAAATTTATAAATGTGGTTCATTATAGATGAAAGTTACTGTTTTACAACTGAAACTGAATGATTTTAACAGTAATCTTAAGTAATATATCCTAGCTTTTGGACATAGCCTGTAGTGGATATTAAAGGGAGTAGACCACTGCAAAATGATGTACTGTCAAACGTGTTGTCATTACTATGAATGTGATGAAATCATTGTGTGATATTGGTTTACATGGATAATATGACCACATTTACCTCTTTTTTGCAGTTATTGGGCTAATCCAGGGAGATTTAACAGTATGCATCACATATTAATTTCCTTTGGCCTTGGAAGAAATTTCTGTTTTCTCCACAAGGATATGTGGCATTGCAATATTCCATGATTTCCATCAGAATTTTAATATGATTACATTTAAAAAAATGCCTTTGCTTTCTGCCCACATGATAATATCACTACTGGAAGGAAAGATTAAAGCATTTCTGTGATTTGGGAGCTCTAGTACAATTTAACATTGACTTGTACATTTAACAAATCACATTGTGCCACAGGCAATCCATAATAACCAAAGATAAATATATTTTTAATTAACTGACAATGACATGTACCAACATGTGGGAATATTAATAAGCAATGCAAAGAAAATTAATACATTTTTATTCCAGCTCCACAAGCAATTAACAGTAGATAGTATTTAGCTCCAAATACTTGCCATATATTCAGACTTTTAATTTTTAGACATAACTACTGTATAACTAGAATTTAGATTATATTTATTTCTCAAGCTCCAAACTTAGTAGCTTTGTTTGTTTGCTATATTGTGGATATCCTTGTTTTATATCCTTTAAACACATTTTTGTGCTTCCCTATTCTTACAGGTCGAAGCACAGCTAATGTTGCTTATGGATTTATCTCTTCCAGCATCAGGTTGTTGAGATATTCAACTGCAAGGACTTAATGGATGCTCCTCTGTAAAACATAATAAATAAACATGTCCGTTGCAATTTGTCACTTGATAACAGAGGCCTCTTGTCTTAATTTAGGGCTTCTCTTGCAGGCAGTAGAATCATACATAGATTCATAGATTTTACAGAAGCCAAATCTCATTCCACCACAGGCAGCACTTAACTGGAGCAAACGATTCTGTGTTTATTAGCTGTGAATGACATGCACTTACATGTTAGGAAATCAATGCTCCTTAGTAGTAGGAACGCATGTGATCAGATTCCTTTGTGATTTATCATTTTATAAAAATATCTCCGAACTGTGCATATTAATCACACCATTTGGGAAATTATGCCTATAATGTCGCTGATTTCTTATTTATAACGATGTCACTAATTTAAGACTGATTAACATCTACGTTTTTTTTTCCCTTAAACCTTCGTCTTTTAATTTGAATTTGTCTACACTCTGTATTTTCAGTTTGTAGACATATGAAAAGCAGTGTGGTAAATTGAGTGACTTCTTATAAAAAAAAAATAAAAAAAAATAAAACCTATTGGACAGGAATAGACCACCACATACCCGACTGCATGAACTTGAGTGTGTGCGGATCCGTCTCTATATGTGTACGCAGGACCGCCATCAGAAATCACAGGGCCCCATACAACAAAATTTCCTGGGCCCCCTGGGCAGCACCCAAAAAGCCCCACCTACAGGTCCACCCTCCCCACCCCACAGGTCCGCCCCCCACCACACAGTAAAAAAAAAAACAAAAAAAAATATTGGTGGCTAGGGTTCCCACATGTTAATAAAAAATAAGATATTTGTGGTCAGGGCCCCCCATAAAAAAACATTTGTGACCAGGTCCCCCCCATTAAAAAATATTGCTGGCTAGGACCCCAAACGAGAAAAAAAATTGGTGTCCAGCCCCCCCCCACATTAAAAGAAAATTGGTGGCCAGGGCCCCTTAAACGTCCATGCCTTCCTGAAGTCAGCAGCTCTCAGAAAGGTGGGGGCCCGGCTAATCAAGTAAGTGTGGCATGGCCGGGCCCCCCTCTGAGGCTGCCTTGTGTGTACGGCACTAGTTATTGTGCCCAGCACCCCCCAAAAGCCTTCAGCTATAAGTGTGTTGTATGGAGTGATGTAGCATCTGTAGGGATGCAGGTTGACCATGTCTTATGCAGAATGGATGGCCACCTGTCTAGTCAAGAGTTCCACCTACTAAATTTGTCATTGGCTTTGACACATTTCCTCAAAAAATGTATTAATAGATTGTTGCAGAACTGCAATTCGTTAAATACACATGAAATAGCTGCTTATTTCATTCTAGTAGTGGAACATATGACACTTAATTGCATGTGTTTGCTCTTGTTTGACTACAATTAAACAAGGACAATGACTGTAAACTGTTACAGCAGTATTTAGGAACTCTGAGTGACGTCTAATGCTCCTCAGGAAACTTGATCCAAGACCCTTTCAGATTAATGGGATTTAAGTGAATATCATTGTATCTGCGTAGTGTGATTTCTCCCCCCCCCCCCCCTTAAATCATACTTCTTTACTTTTACACATGTAGACATGCCTGGGGGCTGGGCATGCATATTTAATAACCTTCAGATGGGTGGGGAAAACAAGTATTGCTTTTAACTCATAGCTTAGGAGATAAATTAATTAGCAGAAAATCAATAAAAAGGACAGTGTAATCATTTTGTATCCCGTGGGCATTTGGACGTGAGAGTACTGGGTTACTGAACTGAGTTAATTGCTTTGTGTTCTTTTTTTGTATCTTTGTGGAAAGTAGTATGTTTTCTTTTTTTTGTTTATCTGAAGAATGTTAAAATAGTTCCAGTAAAATGTTGAATTTCTGTGCAATCTTTCTTACAATAATATAGCATATATATTGCTGGCATAATGCACACATCTAGTTTATAATTTGTGCAGCCTGACCCAGTATGGCACTGCCGACCACTTTCTGAGCTTATCTACTGTGGAATTTACACAGTTATCGGTAACAAAATGGCATGGATCTTGTGTTTACTAAAAACAAGAGAAAGCAGTAAAACCCCACACTACCTTACTAAATATGTTTATAATAGCACTAAGCACTTATATAATTAGATCTCAATTAATTTTAGTAAGGTAGTGTGGGGTTTTAGTGCTTTCTCTTGTTTTTAGTATCCCTATTCTGGTTTATATACCTCTACACAGCCTGAAATTGGGTTATACAAGTGAGTGAACATTAATTACAACTATATTTTTGTTTGTGATGGATCTTGTGTTAGTGTTGTGTTGATGTATTTAAAAAATCTTATAACTTCAGATGAAATAAAATAATTCCTGAAGTCCTTTTTCTTAGAGGAAATGCTATGGTTTGAATGTGCATATATTTGTACAGGAGACCCCTGCAAGTAATAAATAGGCCTTTTTGCAGAGCTAGACCTGAACATTTTTTATAGAAGTTAATAGTAATATTGTATCCTATATTTGATTTCATAATGATTATTCTCCTTGCACATATAATGAACTGGAAAGTACAAAGCCATGTTAGCATATAGAAAGCGTAACATTAATTTTGCAGTAGAACGGAAGTTACATTCTTGCCAAGCTCATTTGGTGCATATATTTGCAGGACACTTTGGTTACATGTAGCACTTTACAGGGGAAAAGGGCAGATTGTTGTTCTTCATGTTCGAATAGTTTTATTTAGGATGCCTCTGGGCTATCCAGTTTCATTTATTTCTATAAATTTATATTTGTAATATAAATCATTTCTAAACAGACAAAGCACAGGCCATTGGCCAATTGTGTATCTTTATCATCATGTCTGTCATTTTAATAATGAACCAAAAAGATATGTACTGTCTCACCAGAAAGCACAGCGGGGCAGTGGGTAATTGCACAAAATAGAACTTTGCTAGAGGTGCTGCACATTACCAGACCTGTAAATAATGCATAGTCTCCAAGTCCAGGCCCCCTGAGAGTTACCCACATCTATTTCAGCTGCTCCCAGGCTGTACGTCTAATTCACAGCTTATGTTGATTAAAAAAGCTGAAACCAGCATGCACATTTCTTCTCTGAATTTATAGCTACACAGACAACCAATGCAGTCATTTGAAAATCCTTGGAGAAAATCCCTCTTGACTAATGTGTGTCTACATACATGAACAATACCCTACTTTTTTTTGTTTTCTTTTACAAATAAACATTTCTCTCTTTTTCTCTTTCACATTACTAGCTCTTCTCGCTTTCTTTTGCTGCGTCCCATATAGGATGCTTTAGAAAAATATTCAGACCCATGAACAATTTTTGAATTTTACTGGAAAACATCCCCTGCATTGAAATGTTCTTATCAGTTATTTTTTTTTAACAGCCTCCGATTGTGGGCCATCTAAAAGTTTATACTGTACAACAATCATCTATGGAGCATTGAACCCAAGTTCAGATGCAGTGAGAACTGCTTGAGACTACATGCTTTTAGACATCAGCATCAGTAATTTCCCAGAAATATTTGGCAGGCACAAGATCCATCTTTGTCTTTTGAGGACTGTAGGTCTACAAAGCAAAATATTCTTGCTGTTTTTTGCTGGGTGAGATTTAGAAATGTCCGACCTCCAAATTCTAGTTTTGGACAAAGGATGAACAAGATCAGAAAAATATAGCTCTATAGGCAGATTATTTGTGACCTAAATCTCCACTGCATCTTCTCTGTGTTGGTACACCAGATTTAGATGTGCAAAACAGTGAGTGGTGCACAAATTGACCTGGCCTACAGTATGTAAGTTCTAGAGCAGAATTTGGGCATTTTCATGCACACCACAACAACTTTGGGTGCACAGTGAATTGCAAGCCCTGTTTTTACTGCCTGCCGAAAGCAAATGCCCATACAAGTTTCCCCTTGCATTCTTTCATGCACATTCTGGACCTCCTAATGCTAATCGAATCAAGTTCTAGAGCAGAATTTGGGCATTTTCATGCACACCACAACAACTTTGGGTGCACAGTGAATTGCAAGCCCTGTTTTTACTGCCTGCCGAAAGCAATTGCCCATACAAGTTTCCCCTTGCATTCTTTCATGCACATTCTGGACCTCCTAATGCTAATCGAATCTCAACAGGCACAAGTGCTTCTTGCAATATGGGTGGGTGAAAGTTCTACCTGTTCATAATTCCTAATGCTTTTGTCCATCCCATGTATGTGAACCCTATTATGATCTACCTTCTTTTTTCCTGTATAGGCATTGCAGATAATTTGTATTTTATTTCTATTTTTTTTTCCAATTGTCCCTCTGATCTTAATCCCTGTAAGTTTTACTATAGACTTTTGATGAGAAATATATTTACACAGTGTTGCACAGTTTACCCCCTTCGTGTTAGTTTCCATGTGGTCATATCCACACATTGTAATAAAATTGGTCTGTTAGTGTTACACAAGCTATTGTACCAGGGCACTTGAACTGAAACATATGTGTGACATTATCTACTGCTTTACTTCAAATGCTTTATTTATGCTTGCTGCCAATTGTCACTGCAGATCATAGAAGGCATAACTATGATAAAATTAAGCATTCCACTGTAGTGTCCGCAAAGCATATGTGTCCACAGAGTTAATGTCTTACAGCTTTGTATGTTTTTTTTAATGTCTCTAGTATTATAAGAAGTCCAGCAGCAAACCCGTTAGTTTTAGATTTCTAAAAAAAAAATACTAGCTTTGCCTTATGCTCTATATAAATGTCATTTGTTATATGGCTTCATATAGCTCAGCATTGACCAAAACAGACACCATCATAAATAAAAAGTTAAATTGTGTGCATGAAAGTGCTTTGTGGAGAAATTTCAGGGGAAAAAGCAAAAAAAGCATGAGAACAGTAGCCCAGAATTAATGTTCTCATTCTGTAGGTGAGCCCTTCCTGAACTGCTAGATTTTTAGCACTAATAATATACATATATTATGCCAGAATTCTTGCAAACCCAATGCAATTCTTTGCCGCCACCTTCTCCGTTATCCTTATGTTTTTTTGTATTGCCAGCTGCAGGGCTGTCACGCTTAGCCATGATTATTAGCTTCTGCAAGGTTTGTGTACTGTTAAAGTTTAGAAAAGGTCCCTTTGGCAACAGAGAGAACATTCTTTGCTTGTAGGGATGGGACCTATTATCCAGGATGCTGGGGGACTGAGGTTTTCCAGGATAAGGGGTTTTCCTGTAATTTAGATAAGCATACATTGGGGCCAAGTAAAGATTGCTCATGCCTTTTGGCATGAAGCTGAAAGCCTTCCACTTTTGAAATGAAGCTAAACTTCAGCACCTAAGAGCTACCTATGGTTTTCCTCTTTTCAAAAGCCAGTTCCGGTGATTGCCAAGGTTTCTTTGTGCCGAAAGGTACAAGCAATATTAAATTTGCCCCTAAGTCTATGTCAAACCTGGGCTTGTAATAAAATACTTAACCAGAAAATTAGGTCACTAATAAGGACAGCTCTTATGCAAGGAAGCAAATGGTAATGCATTGGAAAAAACACTCAATCTCCCACGTTTAAGGCATAAAAATTTGCAAAACAAATGAAACAAACATTTGAAGATAGAGGATGTCCTGCACAGTTCAAGAAAATCTTGGAGCCAAATGTGAAATACCTTTATAAGAGAAAGTTGTTTGTTTTAGTAGTTTAGGCACTAATTTAGATTTTTCAAAACTCTGTATTGGGCTATGTGTGCCTAATTTTATATAGGCATATCCTACATGTTACATGTTTTTCCTTGTACATTTCTTGGATATTCTTGTGATACAAATTATATTTTATATTTATTCTCTTTGCAAACTTAAATGTATTAAATGTTTTCTCTGCAAAGGGAGTTGGGCATAGTCACTGGTGTAACTATAATACAGCAGACCATGTGGAGCCTGGGAGGCCCAGATTGCGGGGTCTGCTGTATGGGGGAGGGGGGAAACGACCGGTAAGGGTTGCTATGTAGTCCAGGCCCCTCCTCCTCTTTGGGCCCATTGTTGTCTATTTTTGCCACTTGGTGTAACACATCTACTATCTCTTTCCCAGTCGACTCCTAAAAAAAAAAGCTGAACTATGTAAACCACTATGCTTTTATGCTAGTCGTCTGTTGCTAATTGGACAGAAAGATTCTGCGCAAACTTCACTGAGCAAAATGTTTTTTTTTTTTGTTTTTTTTTTAAATTATTATTTATTTAGGCCCTGTAATCTTTCCAGTGATTGGAGCATCATGCCTTCAGGCTACTAAAATACCTAAAAAATAATTTTCCAACTTTTTCTTGCCAATGGCATTGATCATTCTCTGTATGCTCTGGGCTGATGTTGAGATGCTAAACACAAAGTGAAATAATATGTGAGGTTATATCTATCATAGTAGCTGATGCAGGGCTGATTATTTATTCATTCTTTAGCAATTCTAGGAATACCTAAGACAACAAATAAGTATTTCCACTTAAATCTTGAGCCAGGTGGACCGTAAAGCTAATTTTTCTCCATTCCCCATGGAAACAACCCTCAGCTGGTCCCATATGGGCAGGAACTTGTATGATGTTTTTAGTTACGCAGCAGAGCTCATGGGCGCCATCTTCTGTCTTTAGTCCTCTTTGGTAAAGGAACCCTGTATTTGGCGCATGCGCATTTGGAGTAGTTCGGTATTTGTACCAACTGCGCATGTGCCAAAAAGTTCAGTGTATTGCAGAAGGGAAAGAAGAAGAACCGACGACCGGAATATGAAGCCAATGAGCACACTACTCTGCATAAATAAGTGAGCATGCTGTCCAGGGGCACTTTCTGGAATAATGCACTGCGAGGGTAGGAAACAGGGCTCTGGGGTAGTAGATGGGGCTTTACTTACTGGAGGGAGGGGGTTAGGTCTCCTTTAAAAACATCTTATTTGGATCTCACTAATGGTTTGCAGTATTTATTTGTCACTGGGCTTATAATTAACATGATTGCTTTAATTTAAGCATGTTCAAAGGGATACTTTTTTTGGGCAGTCTTGCTTCTTTCATTTGTCTCTTTTTATTGTGTAGTGGTAATATTAAGTTGTTTGTTGTCATAACTGCCTGCAACTCTTAAACTTGTCCTTAGTCTGTTTTTTCTCACTTTTAAAATCCTTCATAGCTTTACCAGATGCATATGTTAAAGCTTAGCATCTGCTTCAAATGCAGAAAGGCATATATGCATACCTCCCAACATTTGAAAATCAGAAAGAGGAACAAAAAGTTATGCTGCAAAACTTTTTTGACCATGCCTATTTTGTAGCCATACCCCCTAAATACCTTGTCTATCTTACAAAAATTTGGCAGGTTATGGAAAGTTTGAACACATTTCTGGGGGTTTTAGGGTCATGCTTTATGTTATTACAATTTTGATCATAAAGGTGAATTGTCCTTAAGGGCAATGGCCGACAAGGAGATTTGTTGCCCTCGATTATTTATAAGCAACTGCGGCAACAAATCTCCCAAAAATGACTCATTTTAAATAATTAAAATCGCTGGCAGTATGACCAACATATCTCTAAATAGCCTGAAGTTGCCTCTGGAGCAAGCTTTAGGCAATTTAGCAATTTAGCAATTTATTTGGAGAGGCATTTTCGGGAGATTTGTCATCTAAGGTCTCTCAATAATCGTGGGCGACAGATCTCCCTGTCAGCCACTACCCTTATGCTTCAAGTCAGTTTCCCCAAGAGACCTGCTAATCTTAAGTAGATACAATTGTATCTTTGCTTATCCTAAATTATTACAAATGTATCTAAGAGCAGAGTATTCTGGGCTCTTTACCAAAAAGCCTTTTATTTAATTAAGCTTTAGAAACTTGTTTTTTTATAGCGTCTGTGCAGAAGATCAAAGAGAAACTAATTTCTGCAGTAACGTAACTACCTGCCTCCGGGCGCAGGATGTGCATCTGGGCCCCCCACCCCGCTAGATGTGCGTTTTTTTCCTGACCGTCGGCCCTGCTCCCCCGGTAGTTATGCCACTGCATTTCTGTAACAATCCTGGACTGCAAACTGAGGTGTTAAAATCGGGACAGTTGTAAGGCATGATATATGTATTTTGGGTTACTTTTCTTGTTACTTTCTTTTAGCTTTTTTGTAGAGGCATTTTCTGTGTGATTTTGAATGGAGAGTCTCTTCCCTATACCTAAAAGAGTTAAAGGAAACATGGACATTGTTTCATTTGTTTTTCTTTTTAGTGATTTTTTTTTTTTCGTCATTTAATTGCATTTTGTTATGTGATATGTTCTTAGATGATTTCACATGGTTTAAGTTATAAAAGATCACACACCCATGCCATGAATAAGGTGCTAATGTTGTGTATGTGTATATGCAGAAACTAAAGTGGGGCATAATGTCATCTCACAAATTCCTGGTTAAGTACAAATTAGTTCCTGTTATATTAGGCGATGCACGTTTTAGCTTGTTGCTTTGTCGTGTTTTGATGCTGTCTTCATCAGGCTGGTGTGCACACTCTCATCAGAAGGCATGCCTCTGATCTGTACAATGAGATTGCTTAGACATGTAAGCACTTAATGACAAGGGGCAGGACGAGGATGATCAAATGTAAGGCAGTGACAAGAGTAATAGGCAGAGGTTATCTTACTAAAATAATTTTTGTTTTCCTATGAAGAACATGAATATAGCTTGTGATGAAAAAAAACACACCTTTCTTAAAAAATTGGGTGGTCTCAAAAGCAGGTATGGAGGTTATGGCTAAAATGCAAACACTGCATATGTTCCCCCCCCCCCCACACACACACACACACACAAATTTTTGTTCACAGCCGTTTAAGTACCTTTCCACTTTTTTCGACTGATTTCGGCAACAGCGTGCATGCATGTGTAGTTGAATGTGCCTTTTTTTGTGTGTTAGAAGGTGAGCAGGTATAAATCATACAATGTTAGGTCACCAAATCTATCAATATTCGGGATGCACTGAAACCATAATTTTTGGATTCATCCAATCACTGAGTCCTAAAATTTGACATCCCAATCCAAATCCATATATAATTAATATGATATTTAGAATGTAACTTTCTTGTGCTGCACTGAGCATTGCACTGGATGCATTAATGAAGGTGCAGCCTGGGTAGAATGCACTTGCACCGCACAGGTTTAGGTGCAAGTTTGAAGTGAATGTTTCAATAAGGGATACAGGATTTCCTGTAGCCCACTCTAGACTAAAAGATAAGATTGGATAATTGCTTCCAGAAGACAAAAGTCACTGTTCCGTGATGAATCATGAGGCCAAGATGTGGCTATTAATGACAACTTTCAGGGGCCAAGTTCAGGGCTGAAATTTAACCAATGGCCAGCTCAGGTCTGCTGCCATTATTGCTGATAGATAGCTCTGCAATTTACCAGCAACAGGTGCTTGTGACAGGGCAAAAACATATAGAAATCACAAGCAATTGTGGTTGGGGCCAATGACCATAATATACAGCAATGTACAGACCAATACACACTCACTACAAGTGCTTATATATTGTGTGTACAATTAGCCACTTGGTTCCATTATTGTCAGACCAGCCAGTTATTTCTTCCTTCTTAGATAGGACTCCGGAGAACCAGTTGCTGATTCAGTGATTCATTTATTCAAAATGTGCACAAATGTATTTCTCCCTGCTGTTTTATTATTGTATTGTAGTTACTGTTATTTCAACTCTTACGTGCTCAGACTAATGGTCTGGGGGTGTTTATGTTTTTTTTCCCATTTTTTATTTACATGTTCTGGGGCATGGTATAATAGGGGAGGAAATGTAAACATGACATTAATAGAGGTCAAACTTGAGTAAGTATGGAAAATTGTCTATTTAAAGGGGTTGTTCACATTTGAGTTAAATTTTAGTATAATGTAGAGATTGATATTCTGAGACAATTTGCAGTTGTGTTTTTTTTGTTATTTGTGGTTTTTGAGTTATTTCGTTTTTTAATTTAGTCTGATTTACCCTAGCAACTAGGCAGGGATTCAAATGAAAACTGGAATATCAGTAGGGGAGGGACTGAATAGAGTGATCAGTAATAAAGAGTAGCAATAATGGTAACATTGAACTTTCACATAGCAATAATTAAATAATACAATTAATAATCAGATGTGAGTCTAATATCTGACACCTATCATCTATTTAGATCCTAGGGAACTGCTTGTACACTCTAGTCCATCTCATATGTGTTACAATTCAAATTTCATATAATACTGTGTTTGTCCATGAACTTTGACTCCATCAGGTCCTGTTTTAATACCCTGGGGGGTCCCAAACCAGTTGTTTAGTAATAAAATATATATTTGCCTTTGGAAAATGTTAAAAAAAAAAAAAACAATCGGCGTTAATCATATTTGCGTGACTATGAGATTTATATTTGCAGAGGATATAAATAAAAGCAGGCATTTGGAAAATAAGATAATGATATAGTTGCAGATTTACACAAAGGCTGTTGCCATGATAACTGAAAAAATGTTTTATTCTCTCAACTGAACCGTGGTATTTGCATATTTATGATGTTCAACTGCTCCAAATGAAAATAAATCTCAAGACTTTAAAACTATCATATCTGTTACACATATATACGATGAAATCCTATCAAATGTTTATTTTAGCAGAATGTTTGGGGAAAATTAGCAAAAGAGGTATACATATGGATATTAAAAACAAATAAGTGCTTTTTTCTGTGTCATGTTCATTTCAAACCTTGAACAGACAGTTAACCCATAGCTTTTGGCAATTGGCTTCTGGGGTGAGTGTATAGTATGGACAGAAGTAAGAGATTTACTTCCATATTTAATAAACTGCACTGAGTTTGCCCTGCTTTGGTGACCCCTAGCAACACATCAGCAGGCACCATTTACTGGTAAAATCTCTTTATTGGGTGCTATGGGTGCCTTTTATTACATAATTCAGCCAACGAAGTGCAGATGCACACCTGGTCCCTCTTTAACGTTCACGGTGCATGGGGCATAGGAGGTCGGCACCTCCAGCAAGTGATACAAAATAGAGTACTCCAGCACACGTAATCTGCTCAAGGGTTATTACCCGTGTTTAATGTCAAGCCAGGAAGGGGTACGCCCCTAAAACGTTGTAACCTGTTTGGCATGACATTAAACACGGGTAATACCCCTTGAGCAGATTACGTGTACTGGAGTACTCTATTTTGCCTTTTATTACATGTTTGGGTTTGATGTGTCCGTCGTTGATTTTAGACTTGTGTGCACCCAGTCATGTGCTTTTTTGAGTGTTAATTTTTATGTTTATTAGGGAGGCAGCATTGAAAGGATTGTGAAGGGATCACAGGAGCATTAGTAAGGTGGTTGCTTGATTAAAGTATTCCTAGCAGTGTTGCTTGGTATAGGTTCCCTGATCCGGAAACCCGGATAGTATGGACAGAAGTAAGAAAGATCCGAATTACGGAATGGCTGTCTCCCATAGACTCCATTTTATCCAAATAATCCAAATTTTTAAAAATGGATTTCCTTTTTCTCTTAAAACAGTAGCTTGTACTTGATACAAACTAAGATATAATTAATCCTTATTGGAAGCAAAACCAGCCTATTGGGTTTATTTCATGTTTAAAATGAATTTCTAGTAGACTTAAGGCATGAAGATCCAATTTACGGAAATATCCATTATCCAGAATACCCCAGGTCCCGAGCATTCTGGATAACCGGTCCCATATCTGTATATTATTTTCCAACTCCCTGCTTTTTCTCTCTATTTTTCTCTCTCGCTCTGTTTTTCTTATTTCCGTTTGTTCGGGATTCGACCTTTTATCCACAAGATTCAGATTCTGCCAAATTCTTGTTACAAAACAAGGAATTAAAACATTTTTTCCCCCACTTTTTCCTTTCCCTTTCAGTATTCAGCTGAATCCCCAACAGTGCTATACTTTCCTTATGTGTGACTTACAGCTATATATCACAATCATGTAAACAATCCATTCCAATTTGATAATGAGCGTATTTAGGTCAGTTTAATGCCAATCAATAAGCTATTATTTTAAACAAATCAGGCCAAGGAGTAAACTGTTGATGTAATGGGTACCAATTTCAGGAAAACAAGCATCATTCAATGCCGATTTGTATGCAGCTAACACATTCTATGTTTTTTTCTGCTATAAATTCACATAAGATCCTTACATTGCATTTAGGGATGGGCGTGGAAATGACAACTATAGACATGTATGGCGACGCGCATCAAAAAACTACCATAGACTTTAATGGCCATCGCATTTCGAAACAAAACCGGTCAAATTTGCCCGATTAATAAATTTATTGTTCCTAATATATGCTCATTCACACAGTGCACCGTGGCATTGGTGTATTCTACACATTTATAAACATGTTTTTTTGTCTTAAAAGCTCTAGACTGTGGTATGTCTATTGGAACCAAATTGCTTGTTTCAAATGCACCATAATCTATATGGACAATAATTTTCAGTTTATTTCAGCATAACGAACATTAGTTGTGAAACAGGCAATTATTAAAAACCTCAAAGCTTTTCCAATATATACATTTGTACATGCTCCCTGTCTCCCACCCCATAAACTCAATTTAGTTTGTAAAGTGTTCTTCTCCTGCTGGCAAAGCCATTGCCAGTTTACAGTATTTTTCACTGCAACATCCAGCATTCCATGGCAAGAGAGGAATACTGGGAGCTGTAGCTGCATGGTAAAGGTCCCTACAATAAATTGGAGGTGAATGCTTCTCTAATCAAAATGATCCCCAGTCCACATATTAAACCACAAATCAAATGTTCCCCTCTACTATGTATTAGCGCAGGGTGCCCAAAAGGTAGATTGGGATCTTCCAGTAGACCTTTAGCTGGTGATCAGTAGATCTCAAGACACTATCAACAAATATCTTGTCTAAATCGTCCTCCTATTTCATTCTTCAGATATTATGTTATGGTACATAAGAAATAGTTTGTAAAATATTCATGTTCGCATAAATCAAAGGTATAAATCAATATTTAAGTAATATTTTCCATGGAGCAGAATGCTAACAAAGCTTTTATGGATGTAGATCATAATGGGAAATCATAACTAAAAAGTAGACCTAGCATTAGTAAAGTATGGGCACTCCTGTATTGGTGTGGTAATAAACAGGCACAAAATACTCCTTGTTGTATCTACTGGGTCTGTAATAAAGAGCAAACTAAAGGTTGAGCATTTGAACCCCTTTATTTTAATCTGACAGGATTTCCGTTATCACACTGGAACTGATGCTTGACCCCATGTAACTAGGTCATTTGAGGTCCCTGGGACCAACTGAATATTTTTCTCAGGAATGTCAGGCTCAGTACAACTGATTTGCATGTCTGTGCACCCGTCTCGCTACTTTATGCAGTGGGCACCTTCAGTCATATTATACACATTGTAAAAAAAATCCAACACCATCAACACATAGTGTGAGCTTGTCTGGTCCCTCTGAATAACAACACAAAACCCTGCTTTAAAATATTGTTGCATATTTTATTGAACTTCGTTAACGCTGCAGGGCAGTCATTACAATTAAGTGCCGTTTGGTTCTCATCTGGAGATCAGCTGGCTTTTGTCAATCTCTTACTTTGCACAAGAAGGAATTTTTTTGTGTTTTGCAGCCCTCTTCCCACCATTCTCCAGCTCTGTATTGTCTTCAGAATATGAATGATAATAGAGATGGCAGAAGACAAGTCTTTATTGTCAATGGATGAATAGGTCTTAGAAGATCATTCACCCATAAAGACCTGAGGAGTAGTAGCTGTGCAAATATAATGACAAATCTCATGGACTCTTTCTCTGATAAGTCTTAGTCAGTCTGCTCTGTCTCTAAGTACATATAAAGCTGCTTCTCTCTGATGCTCAGGAAAAGAAATACATGCTCAAGAAGGAGGCAAATATAGATATTTTCATACTGATGGACTGGAAAATTATTGTGCTGTTTATCCTACATGAATTTTGGTAGTTAGTGAAATGAATATCACATGGCATCTGGTGACTATAGATCTTGATCAAATTAGAAAGTCTTATCTTACGAACAGCTTATACAAATGAAAGACTTTTGTGATGTGCTGGACCTTCCTCATGCAAGGAAATCTGCGGAGTCCTGGTTAAGCTGAGGCTACAAAATTCTCTTGGTGTACCATGTGGGTCTCAAAGGCCTTTAGTTGGACAGCCCTAGTTTAGACATTTCACAATTCTACTAGCTTATTTATATTATAAGTCTACAACAACCCGTTACTATTTAAGTCACTGTGCTTTACTGGTTTCCAAATTGTTCGGACTTGACAGAAAGCATGACACATTAAGCTAATTATGGAACATTTTTTCCCAGTAAATTTCTGATTAAGTATCTAGAAACATATTTTTAACAGATGGTGAAAAATGCAAGTTGTATATCTTAAATGGTCAAACCCAGGACTCGCGTGTGCGTGCCTCCACCCAAAGTTTAAAATTCACTGTTCATCCAGTGGGTCAACTTGCTGAGAAATTTTTATGGAGTATTTAGAAAGTGAGGGAATATGTATAAATAAATTCTCTTTTTATAAATACGGACCATAACAAAGGAAAATACTTGAACTACTCTGCACTGTAACAAAAACATTGTTATCCCACATGGCTCTTGTTTATTACTATGGAATTTGGAATCTGTGTAAAGCAGGGGGCTGTCACTTGTGGCTCTCCAGCTGTCCCTGGGCCCATGTCTTTCTGCATACTGCTACTAAAACTGAAAGGTAGGGATAAGATGGAAAAATGAATGAAAGATAAGAATAATGGATGAAGTAGACCCAGTAAGACTGTGAGGGCTTCATAATTTGTTATTTTCTACACATTTCTGATACAGTTATAGCAATAGATCACAAATATTGGAATTTTTAGCTATTCTGGTGTTGAAGCACTCCAAATCATAGTATATCCCACTGCTTCTATGTTATATTATCAATTTTAAGTTGACGTCCCTGAAAAATATGCAGCATTAGAGCATATTAAATTTGTGGTTTATACAAAAGCTCATTCCGTTTTACGGTAAGCTGGGTTTATTTACATAGAAAATGTAATTATTTTAGCAATAAACTGTCTCGTTAGTATGACCATCTTCTGTTGAGTTCAGTAAATATACAAAGCGGCATTGTGTTATATAAATTTCCTGGAAAACTACCGACTTCTAGGATATGCTCTTCCTGTTTGCTTTAGATTGCCTTTCGGTATTTCTCAGAAAGCCTCTAGAGAATGACCCAAGGGACTGATAAAAAAAAATACTAGATTTTATATTTTCAATTAACAAAATTAGGGATCCACCGAATCCGGGATTCGGCCAGGATTCGGCCTTTTTCAGCAGGATTCGGATTCGGCCGAATCCTTCTGCCCGGCCAATCGTATCCTAATTTGCATATGCAAATTGGGGGTGGGGAGGGAAATCGTGTGACTTTTTGTCACAAAACAAGGAAGTAAAAAATGTTTTCCCCTTCCCACCCCCCCAAGGATTCAGGGGTTTGGCCGAATCCAAAATAGTGGATTCGGTGCATCCCTAGACAAAATGTAATTCTTTGTCTAATAAAAACAGTGACGTGGTGGATTGACAGTTGACATCAGTACTTCTGGGCGAATGCTGCTTTTGGGCTTTGCATTTTACAAGATGTTCCATAAGAAAGCAATGTCCTGCAGATTTCTCATTTAAATTAGGTTGTTTTTCAGATGAAAATAGAAGGCTGTGCATTTCCTATGTCTGTTATTGCAGTCTGTGGGGGACACTATCCCCATAACACTATAAAGAATGTCTGCAAAAGATATTTCAATAAATTTCAAAAAATATTGCCCAGGGATTTAGAAGCATACAGACGTGATAGAAGTAATCACATACATGTCACTTTGATGTTCTGATTTTTACTCGACTGCAAAGACTTGTGGCTCAGGGCGCTGCAGGGGATCACTAGGACTTCAGGAAAGATGGCAGAGCAGATGGATGGAAAGAGAGCTGACAGAGTGCTCTGTGGAATATGACCCCTGGCTGTTACACTTTTCAGCTGACAGGAGCACTGGCCTGGGGTGAACATTAGTTGTTATTCACTTGGGTACCAGTTGGTTACGTTTCCCAAGTGAATATAGCATTTTACATGTTCTTTAAGCTGCAATTAAAGTGCAGAAATCCACCAGTAACATCAGTTTGTTGATGGCAACCCTGGCCCCTAACCACTATTAGAGATCACTGGGGAGGAAAGGCCAAGGAATGACACAATGATGATCACTGTAATAGTGTATGGCTAGAATCTGTGGCAAGCACTGTTTTTTTGTTTTTTTTTATTGTGCAAAGCAACTGCTTAAAGCAGGAAAGTTACGTTTGGCTGTATATGTCAATATGATGTGCTTACAGGGCGTTGCAGAAAATGTACAAACCCAATACATTCTGAAAAAAATAGATAACGTAATGATTTATAGTTAGAATACTGTAACCAGGCAAATGAGATATTATTGTAGACATATATTTTGTGTATTTGGTTTGTATGTCACAAAGAAAAATTGTCACTTGTAATATACAGCTCTTATGCCTTTATATAACTATTGAACCCTTTATAATAGGGAGTACATAATTTCCCATATACAGGTTTGGGATCGGTTATCTGGAAAAGCGATATCCAGAAAATTCCGAATTACGGAATGGCCATCTCCCATAGTTTCAATTTTATCTAAATAAAACAATTATCTGTAATAACAAAACAGTAGTTTGTACTTGATCCAAACTAAGATATAATTAATCCTTATTGGAAGCAGAACCAGACAATTGGGCTTATTTAATTTTTTCATAATTTTCTATTAGATTTAAGGTATGAAGATCCAAATTACAGCAAGATCCGTTATCCGGAAAGCCCTAGGTCCCGAGCATTCTGGATTATAGGTGCCATACCTGTACTATATTTTATATTGTATGCTTGGTGTTTAGTACAAATGTGGGTATAATTGCTGGTGTTTGTAAGTTGTCTTGCCTTTTCCTGAAGTATTTCTCCTCTGCCTCATATCTTTCCCGAGCACTTTAATTCACACCCACAGAAATTGCGTGGTTCTTCTTTACCATCTGTCTGATGTTATTTATTTTTTACTTTGGCAACAGTGTAAAACATTGCTGTGCTTAAAGGGGATGTTCACCTTTGAGTTAACTATGATGTAGAGAGGGATATTCTAAGACAATTTGCAATTGTTTTTTTATTTTTTATTATTTGTGGTTTTTGAGTTATTTAGCTTTTTATTCAGCAGCTCTTCAGTATGCAATTTCAGCATTCTGGTTGCTAGAGTCCAATTTACCCTAGCAACCATACACTGATTTGAATAAGAGACTGGAATATGAATATGAATAGGTGAGGCCTGAATAGAAAGTTGAATAATATGAAGTAGCAGTAACAATAAATGTGTAGCCTTACAGAGCATTTGTTTTTTAGATGGGGTCAGTGACCCCCAGTTGAAAGCCGGAAAGAGACAGAAGAAGAAGGCAAATAATTAAAAAAAACAATAGAAAATAAACAATGAAGCCCAATTGAAAAGTTTCTTAGAATTAGCAATTCTATAACATACTAAAAGGTAACTTAAAGGTGAACCACCACTTTAACCGTCAGCTGCCATAGCTCCTTATATGACAATTTGAATTGCTGCAACTTGTGTTATCATACAAGCAGTTACAGCATATCTATAATGGATGTTTCATGGTATTGCCCTTAGTGTGTGCCCTACTCTACAGCCTTTTGGTTTTCCAATTGCATGCCAGCGTGTTATTGTGCCACACGCTTCAAATTTCTCTAAAAAGAGCCCACAATTCAGTCTCCTTTAGTTTCTAAATCAAAAGCAGCTCAACTGCAACTCATTCGAGCTAGTTCCTGGTCTGGCATGAAGCCCCATCCCCTTTTCTGAGCTCTCCTTCTTTCTTTGAATGTTGAGACAGTTAGAGGTGCCTATTGAGCATATTTGACAATCTTCACAGTTTGAGAGAAGAGGAGACTCTCCTTGGGTCAGGTTGAGGGATTTTTTGCCTTTCGTTCTCCTTTAATGGATAAGCAAGCTGGTTATTTTAAAAGTATCACATTTGCGAAGTGAAATCTAAAAGTCCAACATGTGAAACACACTGCACAGTTTCTTAGGATGTGCCTACTTTTGACCATTTCATCATGACCACAGCCACAAAGTTCCATTTGAAATAAAAACAGAAAATGATTTTGTTAGCTTTGTGGATGCTGGTCACATTGGTCATAGCACAGTCTCTTTCCTATTGTTCCAGTGATAACCAAGATACAGTATGCATTCACCCACAAATGTTAACCAAACTGAATTTTAAGTTGTTCTCCCCATTCCTTTTAGAGGGTCTAGCCCTAAAGTTTGTAAAGCTCTGGCCTAGACACACTGCTTTATCTGAATTGATATGTGTGATATATACACTTCTTAGACATGCCACACACCATTCACAGGAAAAAACACAGGTGCCACCTCATTGTGCTGTGTTATTTAAAATCCAAAAAATAGGTGCATATTGGGAATTTTTTAAAGTTAAAAATCCATAATTTTATTTATCACATTTTAAAAACAGGCCTGTTTTTAAATTGTGCTAAATAAAATTATGGATTCTATATATAGGGAATAGTTAGCACAGTGGCACTGTGTTATGTCTGAGTAAATGCCAGTATATATTGATTTCTAAATTTCTGATATCCCCTTTTACTCTGCAAAACTTCCTTTGTTAGGGTATATTGTGTACCTGATTCAAAAGAAAGAATACGTATACATCAAAAAGCCACGGCAAGACTTTAAAAAGAGATATTTAAGGTACACTTTCCTAAAACTTGTTTTGCAGGGATATACACACTATACTGAACAAGCCCAAACTCCCCTAGCATTATTTTGGCAAACTGCTTATGAACATCAGAAGAATTGCTTGTTTTTTTTTTACTTCAAAGAGAAAAGCTATAAAAAAACAGTGGCACAGTATATGACCACACACAGTGATGATTAATTTTAGATTTTAAAAAATGGTTCTTTGGTTATTTTATTTTTTTTTATTATTATTTCCTAAATATTTAAATATACTGCATGTATTAAAAATTATTCCAAGACAGATTTTCTTTTTTTACTCCCCAGGTTGTCAGTCATATCTATCATAAGATAGAAGGCGTATGGGATGAATCTGTCCGCATAGTACTAAATAGGGCTCCAGGGAAAAGAGGGGCTGATGTGGCTGTGACATGCACTCAGTTTATAGAGGCACACAAAGGAGATAGGGGCATGGTAATCTAAGTTTGGACAGCCATGTGACAGGAGAAAGCTTCTTTCTTTCACACCGACATCCAGTTTGTGATGTCACATGTCTGTTCTTAAGTTATGACAGTTCATTAGCATCTTCTGAGGGGGAGCGTTCCTTGGAGGAAAAAAAAGAAGGGAAGACAGAAGGGGGAGGGAGTGGCAACAGATTTTTTTTTTTTCATTTTCAGGGCTCAGCATGCAGTAAGCCTGGGTACAATCAGGCAGAGAATGGCCATTTTATAGCAGAGATCCTGTGTGACGTGTAACTGCTTTCTGGCAGCTACTAGAAGTACCAGTAGGCAGAGTGGAAGTGAAGCTGACAAGAGTGCATCTTGGAAAGAACTGTAATCTACTGTAGTGGGGAAGAGAGACACTCAATCACTGCGGCTGTAAATAGGAGGCAGGGGGACAGAGAGCACAGCAAAGGAACGACAGAGACAGAGTGTTTCTTGGAGGGGGGATTAAAAAGCATTTTTGGTGCATGGGATGAAGCCAGCCATGGAAACTGCAGCAGAGGAAACTACAGAACAAAGCCAAGAGAAAAAAGGTACCCAGAGAGTTCTTGTTTAGAGATTGTACTCACAGCCTGGAGGCTTAGATCATATGGCTGTTTTTTTTTTTTTTTCTTCCATCCTTCCAGTTTTAAAAAGCTTAGGAGAATTATGCTAGCTCTACTTTTCTTATGTTTCTAACAGGAGGAAATTTTGCTGATATATTAGAGTAAAATACTGTTTTCTTTATACTTATTCTTATACTTTTTTCTTACATTTCAATTAAATATTTTTGACACCATTATAAACACCAGTCAATCGTGCAAATGCTTTTTACATGATTAATTAACCTACCAAAAAAAGGATTAGGTTGCCCTTGGCTTTCCAGCTGTTGTAGAACAACTCCCAACATCAGATAGCGGGATCTGGGAGTTGCAGATGAAGTGCCAAAGGTTACCTGTTCATTTAACTTACTGTCTTATTTTTCAGTTTGGTAGTCTGATGTTACATTGATTGAAAGCTTAGAAAAGCAGGGCTAATTTTCCTAACAGTATTTGGTATTGCACTTAATGTTTGTTGCAGTTTTTGCGCCACTATTGTGTGCACTCATGATGCTATAGAAATGAACAGACGTATACACGTGCAGTGATTACACCAAAGGCATGGTTCAGATTAGAGAGGATTCCTTGCAGAAATCTGTATATCTGCGGTAGCACCTACCCTCCATTCTGTTGTTTGCATACACTATTCAGGATGTAGTCTTTAAAATTTGCTTCATTTTTTTTTTAAGGTTGCTCCATGTATTTGTGTTCCCACGGGGTAGTGATTGTTCTAGACACTCTACCTCTTTGTGAGCACTCACCATTATTCTTTGCTCTGGGAAGGCATATTCATGAATAGCAGTCATTTTCAACAGAGAAATGGTTTCTCAGCAACTCGAAGCCATGTTGCATTTCTAACTCAAGGTGAAAAATATATTGCTCTATTTTTTTTGCCAAGGGTTACCCTATTTTCAAGTACCAAAGATGCTTCTTCATAAGATGCTTCATCTAAAAATATATATTTGTAGTTTTTAGGTTATTTAACATATTTTTTTTAATCTGCATTGAAAATGCAATGTATTTATAAAAAGAAGGATCCTAGATGCTTGCCCCCATAAATTGTTCTGTATCACAGCATACAAACTATATAGATACATATTTAATGGTTTGTCCGTTTGATTAACAACGTTTCAGATAATACATTATTAATTGGAAATGCAACAAATAAATAAAATAGTTGGTGATGGAAAGGATATGTCCCTATATATGAAAATATAGAAATACATATATTGTGATATTCTGTAAGCCCGACCATATTAAAAGCTTAATCTATCAGGATACAGAATAAGGCTAAAGTATATTTATCGGGATATCAATATAAGTAGAACCTAGTATAAAATGTTCCTTGTAATGGTTGCTTGTATTAAACATCATGTGACTCATCTTGAAAGTATTTCATGGTAGAAATCAGGATTCATCCAGATACCAAATCGTTCACATGGTTTGACCGAATGGTGAACCCAATCCGATTCTACTTTGCATACTCATATTCAAAAATGAGAAAATATTTAAAAAGTTAGATTCAGTTGTCCAAAGTCACATGCCTTTAAGGGCTCAGATTTGGTTCGACTGAACCCAAGTCTTTATTTGGTGCATCCCTAGTAGAAATGTCTTGTGAAGCTGCAAAATGTACTGTAATGACATCAGTTTTCATTGGAGTTCCTTGACTTTTAAGTGGCCTGCATATAGCATTGATCTGTATTTGGTCATCGAACACCTTGGTGACTTTCATTTTTTTTTTTTTTTGATACTACAGAGGGTACACTATTCCCTATATTCTGAAACAAATATGGTTTATTTTTATCCATACATTATGTACACACATTTTCTTAATAGAGTTGATACCCTAGAACTTTAATAGATATATACTTGATTGACTGGTTGTCCATTGTGTTATCCAAAGATACAATGTCAAATGGGATATGTATATAAATACCATGATTTAAGAACAGTTTCCGTGAGTAGAATCTGAGACAGTTCCTGTATGTCTAGGTCTGCAAGGTTTCCCTTGAAATCCAAAAAGTAGACTTGACCCACAAAACGCATAATATCTTGGTTTGAAAAAAGGCAATAGGTTTTGTTCCATTGGTAAGTTCTAATGTTAGTAGCCTCTAGGCCGACAGCCTTTGTGGCTGTTCTCTAAGTGGAACAAGATGTCATTGAGCCCAAGAAAATGGACAACATAACTAGCAAGGAAGAACTCTGCAAACTATACAGGAATTCATGTAATTTAGTAAAGCAAAACACTTTCTTTTGGCTTGCTAAATTACTCTGCTAGTCTCCTTCTTGTTACAGCCTCCTAAAAAATGCATATGGGTTAGGTTTATCATGTTGAAAAAGGAAACCAGGTCTGGACTGGGAGTCAAAATAGGCCATGGCATGTCAAGTACACAGAGGCACAAACAGCCCCACCCCCACCAGCCCACAAAATAGTGACTGTCTATAGCAACTTACAGCAGGCCCTCTGGCATTTGCCAGAACCGACAGATTGCCAGTCCGGGCCTGATGGAAACACATTTGTTTGTGGAACATAGGCTTAAAATAGTGTGTGGCTCTGAATCATTCCTATTTGTCATAGGAATCATGACCGTATTCACAAATTCAAACAGCAGGGGTATGCCACCTTTACCTCCAAGAAGCTCTATTCTCCCTATGGTGCAGGAGGTTGGCCCAGTTCCCAGCAATTACTCGTAATGCTGGGTTCAGGAATATTCAAGGGAAACTAGTATTCTTTTTATACTTTTATATTGTGCCATACTTTACTATTTACTAACAGGTGACCAGTAAATGCTTCCTGCTGATTGGTGAAAAGGAACAGTCTTGGCATCTTTTATTCCTTTTCCCCTGTTTGGTCCATTTAACACACACACACTATGTTAAGTTTTATCAGGAGTGGGTGTCTGTGCATCTTATTTTGACACCTAATATGTATTTCGTGCTAGTACGCAACGTGGGTTAGTATGGAGCGAAGCTAAATAGTGATTTTCTTTGTTCAAAATGGATTGTAACTTGTGATGCAGAAGGTTCCAAACAGGCTGCCTAAGAAAAGGATGCCTTGTTCTGAAGGAATGCAGCAAGGCCATAGTTCACATTGCACTATTTTGTCTTGAAACAGGCTTAATATTTGTATGGTTCCTAATATCAGTATGACCAATCAAAGCACAGGGCTACCGAGAATGTTGTTATTATTTTTCTTTCTGGCTGCGATAAAAGTTTTCTGTTTATTTAGAGGGGATGTTAAATGAAACTTGACTTATTATTTTGTTAAGTTAATAGAGTGTATCTACTGTGAAATAAGCATTTAGAGAAAGCATTGTACAATATGATAGCAAATGGATACAGCCAACCTCTTCTATATGACTGGCTAAAACTTTATACAGAGATAATGCTGAGAAGTCAGGTTTAGGCATTAAAAAACATTTCTTGTAAAGTGTTAGAATTCTAGGCACGTGTTTGTAAAAGCCTTGTAGCTTTTAGGGCAAGGCCTAGGGCATGTTCTCCTAACAAAAACACAGTTTTTATTGCTCTTATAACATGTATATGTATAAACAGGCAATGTATTTGTATAAACAGGCAACTCAATAATATACTAGTGGTATAAACACATTTTACAATTAGTGTTATAATATAATATATTGAGCTGATATACATGCAGGAAGATTAAAGCTGCTGACATAGACCATCAGACTTGCCCATGCCAAATGTAAGCCACCCCCCCAGTGAATGTAATGATTTACCTGATACCCGAGCTGGTACCCCTGTTTGCAGAAGTCTGCACTCAGAGCTAGCACCAGAAAATGATCCTCTTCTTCCCTACCTTCAAGGGCAGATGCACTCATAGTAAAGCCAACTTGCTGTTGACTCTACTGCTCATTCGCACCCGTCCAGAGAACAAATATGCAGGAAGATGATCATTCCTAATGCTAATTGAGAAAAAATGAGCTGGTGCAGTTTTCTGTTAACAGGAGCACTGGCCCAGGGTATCAGGTAAGTAATTAAAATTACTGGAGGATGGCTAACATTTGGCATCCCTCCCTGCTATTTACACTTTCCTTCTCCTTTAAAAGCCTATAACAGATAAGTCAGACAATAGTCGGGTCCTATCAGCTAGCAAAGTAACATGTTTACTTTTCCCTGTTATGAATGCAGCAGACAAGTAAAATATAATTGCTGGTTATTTTTATGGGTTACATGGCTAATGTTAAACCGTTTCTAATAATGGTCCCAAAAAAAGAGAAAACTTGCTAGATATTTTAGCTTTGTATAAAATTCAGTATTTACCAAATAAGGCTACAGTGAAGAAATCATCTTCGATCCAAATGACTGTATCCTAGATCACTCAAAATGAGCTAGGAAAGCACACAGTATTTGCCTAATCTGCAAGGTTTAAGTTCTTTGGCACATATGGTGAGCACAGACATGGAGGCATTTCCATTATGGCTGTTAATTTCTGTTCTCAGTCACGAACTGCCTCCTGAAAAAAACAGAGAGTTAATTATATTTTTAAGCTAAAACTAAACCTGCATTTAAAACATTTAATGCAACAACCACTATGTGATAACAAAAAAAGTTTAATAGTATAATAATAATCATAAATAATGTATACAATGATAATTTATGAAATTCCAGCTTTGCACATATGTGCCCAACAATATGGGCAATATACAAGCCATGTTGGGATGAAAAGTTGTTTTAAGTATAGTACCTACATATCTCATTATTGTCCTTGATATAGGATGGATAGTCATAATTCACTTGAATATCAGAAAGTAGTTTGGTTTGGGGCCTTAGAAATGACCAGGTTTGTTATTAGAAAGAGCTGGAAGTGACCAGCGGGATGAGAAAGTCTTGGTCTAAACCCTTTATACACAGAGCCCTTAATATTCTGTGAATTGTATATTTATAAACGGTGCTTAGGAATGTCATCAGTTATATTCGGTGGCTTTGGGCTTGTGCTTTTATATGGTCATGGAATTCCTTGGTGACTTATAATACCCCTATAATACACAAAAGCCATGAATATCTTGTAAATTATATCCTTATAAACGGTGACTAGTGATGTCATCAGCCCCGTGCTTTTATATGGTCATGGAACTCCTCGGTGGCTTATAATATCCTTATTTTACAATAGGGGTTACTTTATTCACTATATATTTTACAATAAGAGGAACATTATACACCATATACTACTATGTAAGTCAAAGGAAGAAAATCATTGTCTTATAGCTTTTTTCTAATTTCCCCTTTTTTTTTCTATTCAGCTTTATGAGAGAAAGCCTCAACCTCAGATAGCCTATAAGGAGGTATAAAAACAGTGCAACTACAGTTCCTGGAACTCCCCTTTAGTTCCGACTCAGTTTTTCCCATTATGAAAATTTTAATAAATAATTCAATATTGCACTCGCAAGCATTCCTCCAATAAAATCGCTAAAATGTGGCATTCCGGTCTATTATGGAAGCAGCAGCCGGTGAGCCGAGGAAACTACACTGGACAAAGGCAAACGCATCGGACGGTTCAGTTACGCAAAGGACTCTGAACGATAGACCAGAATGCCACATTGGTTTTAAAGCGATTTTATTGGAGAAATGCTTGTGAGTGCAATTTTGAATTATTTATTAAAATTTTTATAACGCTTCCACACGTTACTTCCTTTTAACCCACTAAAGTTTTAAGAAGAATCAAAGCGGACTGAGACACTCAAATTATATATGCCTGTATCCACTTACTTCTTGTAAGTATAAACACCTGCCAGACACACTAGGATCGGAGTGTGGGCTTCTGTGCTACTATCACTCTAAACATCACGGGTGTCAAAACTTGGATGTATAAATAAGGACTATAGCCGAAACACCTCTAGCACCACTTAAGTCACAGACTTTTACACTGGTTAAATATTAACTCCTGATGGTGGTGCATGATTTTTAAGTATAAATTATTCACATATGGTTATATTTGAAGATCGCAAGTTCACTAAAAATATCATTATTTATTTTGAAATACTGCACTATATATATTTTATCTGTTTTATTCCCCCTCAAAACCTTGTGGTTTTTGAGGAATACAGCAATCTCTTCTGGAAATTATCAAACAGTTCATGAACCACAGAGAGGGAGGGATCGGTGTCAAATGTGTTTGGTGTACCCTTTACTAATCACTGAATTTCAACTTGGATCCCAATGATTTATATATCTGTGATAAGACACGGTCATAGAAGCAGCTTTTGTCAAAGAAGATCTACCATAACTGACCATAATGTGTCTTCCCACTCCATAAATGAGATGTCTGTGTCAGCACAAGTCACTTCTGACATCTGCAGCTCAAAAACCTGTTGATAAATGACCCCATGTAGACTCATTAAAACATATCTTTAGGTTGGAGTGATTCTGACTACAAGTGATTTAATATTAAGTGTTTTACTGCTGTAATGGGAAGTGAATAGGTCTTTGCATTTTAATCCATTACTTTCAATGTAACAGTAATATTCTACTTAGAAACGACAGCTGCTCCTTCAGTCATTTCTAGGTTTGTGCCACGATCCGTGTCAGCCCACCATGTGTTCTAAGTAGGATTAATGGTATTGTTTTGAGAAGCTTGTTATGTTGTGTTTTTTTATATAAATGGATTGCATATCATTATTTATTGCTTTATACTTTCATTTGGCAAATGTAAAACTGCAATTTGTTGCAAGTCAGAAATATTATTCATGATGTGGGACCCTTAGAAATGATGCGAACACTAAAAAATCAGACTTGCTTCTTGCCAGCTACAGTGGTGTTTTATCATAATAGCTTACCATTTAATCCTTAAACACTGGAAATTTATTTTGCAGGTGAAATAAAAATAAATTCGGCGAGTTTTGTCATCCACCTGCCGATTGGTAAAGAAATGCATGGAATCGCCCTGTGCGCCTTTGTAAGGTGGCTGCCAAGGTTTTCATTAATGTACATTCTGAGCAACGTGGTCAAGTAGTAACATACTTGTATTACTGCAAGTACATCCATTAAAAAACAAAAAAAATTCAAATGTTTATGTTTACAAAATTGCTTAGCCACCATACTATACAAAAAAAAGTGCAGTGCTGAGCCAGAAGTTAGAGGAGTAGAACCTGGATAAGGATGTCCAGATCAGACCGTACCCAAATGTGGAACTAATTTAAAGTTGGTGGTTCTATGGTCCACTTTTACTACTCTTGTGATACGATTCAACAGATCTCATTACTGTCTTTGCAGAGCAGTGCAGAAGAGCTTGTAAAGGAGATGGAAAGGTTGAATGACTGGGGGTGCCAAATGTTAGGCACCCTCCAGTGATTATAATCACCAGGCCAGTGCTCCTCTTAGCAGAAAACTGTACTTCTGAATGAGCACTACAGACCAATCCTCTTCTTCAGGTTTGTTGCTGCTCTGTGGTCCCTGCAGAAGCATGCATACTAGAGTGGAAAATCTTCTTTGCTTAAAGTTCAGCTTTTCATTTTGCTTCTCATGCTCACCTGATGTGTAAAACAAAGAAGCAGGAAGAAGATCACTCAGAAAGTACCCCAGCCTGGTGTCGTTTTCAGCTAAGAGCATTAGCCCGGGATTTCAGGTAAGTGATTATAATCATTGGGGGATGCCAAACATTTGAGCCCCACCCCAATGTGATTTAACTTTACCTTCTTTACGCAAATAATTCCAATTTTTAAAAATGAATTCCATTTTCTCTGTAATAATAAAATTGTACCTTTGTACCTGATGGTTAGTAATCTGCATAAATCCATATTGGTGGTAAACCAGTCCTATTGATTTTAGTAAAAGCTTAAATGATTTTTATCAGACTTATATGGTGATTCAAATTACAGAAAGATGCCTTATTCAAAAAACCCACAGAACCCTAGCATTCCCGATAATAGATCCTATACCAAATATACTATATATATATATATATATATATATATATATATATATATATATATATATATATATATATATATATATATAAAACAAGTTCTGTTCTCACTGTATTATGCATATAATTGCAGTTAGAACTCATGACCTACAGACAATTGGAGCTGGAGATATAAAACTTCATATTATTGTGGTACAGACCTATCATTCCAATGCTTGAGAGCTCTGACTTGCCACTACCTAAAATTGTCAGAGAGTCACAGACTGTGTGGATGCACAGGAGCTCAAGGCCGCACTGCCATCTTCCTGTGCCACCATATAAGAGTCCCTACAGGAATGCAGTGCAGTGTAAACAAAGGACTAAGGTAGAACCCAAGTTCAGTGCTTCTTTCTTAAACACTAGCAATACTTTAGATACAGTATCAGACTGCAGTGGATGTGTGACTTACAGATGACTCTTGTAACTGCTATAAAGAATTTGTTTTCTTTCCTCTCTGCAGTTGCGAAATATGGACAGGAACAATAGTAAAAAGTTTTGTTCTGATGTGTCACACTTGACTAATAATGGTACCGTTCATATCCCTTTCTTTGAAAACGAAGCACAAGATGCATGCTGCTGGTATGAGTTGGAATAACACTTCATCTCTCTCTCCTGTATCATCCCAAAAGCTGATTTCACCAGAAAGTGACCCCTGGTGCTTTAGGCTAGGGCCACATGTAAAGGAACTCGGCCAGTGGAGAAATGCAGGCCGAGAATCCACTCCTCTGCTGCTGATCTCCTATTCAATGAATAAATTAGCTCGGCCCTTGTGCAGACAGACGTGGTAGATTCAACACTGATATGTGTGATGTTGCATTTCGTGCTGAAATCCACCACGTCTAGAGAGGCAATGTATTCGGGTGGCAGCAGCAGAGGAGCAGATTCGCTAAGTTTCCCTAGTCTAATAACTTAGTTTGAATGTTCATTAGAACATTAGTGGACTTTGTACACTTCCCCCCCCCCCCCCATTAGGCTAAGCCATTTCATTACCTGGACTAGCCTTTAAAATGTATTATTGTTAGCCCTAATGAGTAATGTTACTAAGTAGTATTACTATAGCTAATATCAGAAACAGCATGTTCAGATGCTCTCATGTTGGCATCCAACTTTCTCATACACTCACCACATCATGGTGGGGGGTGACTCAGGCAGCCCATGATAACTTGGTGTTTTATTTCTGGCTAAAAAGGGCAGTCATTGGATCCAAAATTATATCTGCTAGTTTGTGGCCATATTTATAATGCTTTAGTACAATGTTTAACTATACAGTATATGGTTTGTTTTTCCCATAGTAGTGCTTATATCCTTCATTTCAAGCAGCTGAATAGAACATTTTATTCTTGAGTGACATATACCTAATATATATTCCATTCTACAGTTAGGCCCATAAATCTTTGGACAGAGTCAACTTTTTTTTCTAATTTTGGTTCTGTACATTACCACAATGAATTTTAAATGAAACAACTCAGATGCAGTTGAACTGCAGACTTTCAGCTTTAATTCAGTGGGTTGAACAAAAAGATTGCATAAAAATGTGAGGGACTAAAGCCTTTTTTTAACACAATCACTTTATTTCAGGAGCTCAAAAGTAATTGGACAATTGACTCAAATGCTATTTCATGGGCAGGTGTGGGCAATTCCTTTGTTATGTCTATCAATGAAGCAGATAAAAGCTCGGGAGTTGATTTGAGGGGGGTGCTTGTATGTGGATGATTTTGCTGTGAACAGACAACATGGCTATATTGGACATTGCTAAAAAAAAAAACATCTAAAAAAGCCAGCACAGTTCTGGAAGAACATTCTTTGGACAGCATCTACCAGAATGATGGCAAGAAAAATGTATGGAGATGGCTCATAATCCAAAGCATACCACATCATCTATAAAACATGGCGGCGGCAGTGTGATGGCTTGGGCGTGCATGGCTGCCAGTGGCACTGGGAGGTGTTCAGAGACATACTGTCTGCTTAAATCCAGCTAAATGCAGTCAAATTGATTGGGAGTTTCATAATACAGATGGATAATGGCCCAAAACATACAGCCAAAGCAACACAGGAGTTTATTACAGCAAAGAAGTGGAATATACTTGAATGGCCAAGTCAGTCACCTGATCTGAACCCAATAGAGCATGCAATTCACTTGTTGAAGACTAAACTTCGGACAGAAAGGCCCACAACAAACAGCAACTAAAAGCCGCTGCAGTAAAGGCCTGGTAGAGCATTAAAAAGGAGGAAACCCAGAATCTGGTGATGTCCATGAGTTCAAGACTTCAGGCTGTCATTGCCAGCAAAGGGTTTTCAGCCAAGTATTAGAAATGAACATTTTATTTTCACTTTTATAATTTGTCTAATTACTTTTGAGCCCCTGAATTGAAGTGATTGTGTTAAAAAGGCTTTTAGTTCCTCACATTTTCATGCAATCTTTTTGTCAACCCACTGAATTAAAGCTGCAAGTCTGCAGTTCAACTGCATCTGAGTTGTTTCATTTAAAATTCATTGTGGTAATGTACAGAACCAAAATTAGAAAAAAGTTGTCTCTGTCCAAAGATTTATGGGCCTAACTGTATGTGTATGACATAGACTGACTCATTCTGCATTGGTAAATTAAGCTCATATCTGCCCAAAAGAAGCCAATATTGGCAATATAAAAAAAAGTTTATTGAAGTTATAACACACCGACACGCAAGTGTAAAATTCTCAGCGAGGTCACCTACAGTCTGGTGGTAGTTTCGTAATTGTTGTCCTTTCGCAACATGGTTGTCTGACCTTCAGCATTGTTTGTCATATTGAGGACAAAGAGCTGGTTTTGGTTCAATAGTTTAATCCAGTTTGCCCTTGTTTTTAGGATTGCCCTAGTTTCCCAGCTTTGCATATGAAAGCCCTAGAATTTTTGAATCAATGTCTCACTTCCTGAGAACTTTGGGGCACAATAGTGTTTGACAAGTTTTACAACTAGAAGAAAAAAAAACGATTCATTTTTGACAAATGAAAAGGCTCCAGTGGGCCATACAAACAGATATAACTGCAAATGCAAAGAGTGTTTATGAGCAGGAGTGAATTGCTAATATTCTTAGGAACTACAGGAAAATGTATGCTGAATATGCAAGTGTAAAATTACCTAACTCTTTTATGGAAAATACCACTCTATACTTTCTTCTTATGCCTATGGTATTAAACTGCTGCTGCAGGGGTAGGGACTATTGGCAGAACGAATGCCCGTATCAGGTACACACACTGTAACATGGAGATGTGCCTAAAAACTTTTCTTCATCTTTTTTTTATGATTCTCTGAAATGATAAAGATTTTGTGCTGTATCCCTTCTAAAATGTAGTAGGATTTTTTTTAAAGTATGTATGTAGATAGTATGTGTGTGACTTGGCAAATGTTTTTTGATCCTGTAAGCTAGGAGATATCTCGGGTTTTCCCAAAACATCTAGTACCGGGGTCAAATCTGGGAGGGCTAGCTACGTGAGACCCGGGGTGTCCTCACAAGAGCACAGCTGCATAAGGCAGTTCCTGCTTTGTAGAATTCCTAAAAAAAATTGCACTTTTGCTCTTTCCTTGGCCTTTTATGTTGGGGTGCAAAGTAACTATGTATTTTTACTTTTTTTTATATTACCTTGTTGGTGGATATTACATTCTAAACTATGGTTTAAAATATTCTTTTAAAATGTGTCCAAAGTTTAAACATGGTGGACCCTAATTTGATGCATATGGTTTCATCTTGTCAAATTCTCTCTCGCCGCTCGGCTTGCATTTAAAATAGCATGTTTTTCCCTGAGGAATAACCTCACCCCTTGTTTCAGCAGCTTCTCCTTCTGTGAATGTGTTAAATCCTCAGCCAGAATCCCGGGCAGCTCTGAGCAAGTTGCTGGGCCGTTATTAACTTGTTTCCATGGCAACGACTGTTCACAAGCCCGAGGACAAAAATGTTTTTATTCTACTTTGTTGAACAAAGGGTTCTGGTAATGCTTTGGACAAAATGCTCTTTGAAAGCGAGAGACATTGATGCGTTTGTATTCGTGTTTTCTGAGACGGCTAACTTTTATTTAGATCTAGAACTCCCATAATTGAGTGCAATTTAATATTTGGTTTTTACAAAATATTGTTTTCATATTTCATTTGTTTTTCGATTTAATTTACAGTTTATTTTTTTTTTTAAATCAATATTTCTGCTATGTACAGTTTAGTGTGAAGGCATTTTATTTTTGAGTATGGTTACCACTATAATAGCTTTCATCTGTTATTTATTTTTTTACTTATTTATTTATGTATGATATTTTGTACAAATTGCGTAAAGCCCCTAATGGGGGCCTGAGCAATGAAAAGAGAAATGTACGGAGGGCAGTGACATGTAGGAATTTCTGAATGGAAAGTGAAAGTAATTGACTGCCCCACCTCTATGCTTTAGACATAGAGGTGGGGCAGAAAATATTTGATTCACAGCTCAGATATTTAAAGAATTTATATAGGTATTAATGTTTTAGTGAAAAAAATATGTTTGATTTGCAAATGACTTTCATCATACAGCTTTTTATGTGTAGGTGACAGGTATGCTTAAAAGGAAAAATTAAATTATAACACTCCAACGTTTCGGCCCACAAAGGCCCCAATATGGGGCGAAACGTTGGATGAACAAGTGATGACTGAATAAAGACATACTTATTTAATTGGTATGTTGGTCCACTTTGGTCAACTCTACAGTTCTTGTTTTCGATGTAAACCCCAGTGTCTAAACTGTGTTGTAAATCAGACAAATCAGATATTCCGAGTTAACATTAACAGTTGCAAAAAAAAAAAAAGCTTGTTTGGGTAGAACCTGCAATGCTGTAACATTTTACAAATTTCGGCACATTATTTTCTAAGTGGAAATATTAGGAGAACTGGTCCTTTGTGGATAAAAAAAAACTGCCAAACTAATTCCAAATGTTCCCCTGGCTTGCAGGCAGGATACTGCTACACTCCTCTTCCCTTAAAACCACCACACTCTCTACCCAAGTTTCCTCCAGAGCAGGAGTGGCAGGCAGTGTTTTAATGACCTGCACTTTGTTCCCTGTGCCAAAGCTCAGACACAAATTTAGTTTTTAAGCTGTTATAATCAAGTCCATCCATTTTCTTTTATTCTAGGAAACAGGCGCAAATGTCCCCATTGCTCTTAATTCAGACGCACAAGGCTTGTCTTGAAAACCTGTCCTATAGCTGGTTCTGTGGTCTAAGTTGGTGGCCAAAATGCTATGTACTGCTTTTTTTTGGGTACTAGAGCTTTAACTAAGTTTATTCTAACAACTGATGAGTTTATGTGGCAGATCAGAGGGTTCACATGTACTGCTTTGCTAACACTGAGTTAAAAGCTTTGAACTTTGGGGTATATGTTCCGATACACTGAAACACAGAGCTGTAAGAGCATTTTTGTGTTCATAGGAAAGGAGTTCAGCTGCTCAGGTTTTCCATGCAGTGGGGTCAATATCAGACTACACTATGAATGTCTGCGCATATGGGAGCTCTTTTAAAATAATACATTTGGCTGCTGTTTGCTGTGTTTGCAAAGTTGAGCTGCAAAATTTAAAAAAACTGGATTGACCGATATGGGGGGGGGGGGGGATTGACCTGATATGGGGGGGGAGTTAATCACTGGTTGGTAAGTGCTGATCAACCATAGTAACAACCAGAATTGAACCCATTTGTGACCATCTAGAGATAAAAAAGGTGTGCATTTTAGAGCTTGGCAACTTTTCAAATAAGCTTTATTGTTTGCAGGGGTGTAGTCATGACAGGGCCCAGGGATGCCAAGAAGATGGGTATGGAGGAGCCCCAGCAAGATACATGTATGATGTACATGCATGAATACCGGTGAAACTGAAAGGGGGGGGGGTGCAGTGCTTTAAAAAAAAAAACAAAAAAAAAACCTGTTGGTTAAAGGAACACTTTACCCCCAAAATGAATACTTTAGCAACAGATTATATATTATTAAGGGGAATAATAATGAATCTTCTCAAACTGGAATATACATTAAGTAAATATTGCCCTTATACATCTTCCCTTGAACCGCCATTTTGTGATGGTCTGTGTGCTGCCCTAGAGATCACCTGACAAGAAATACTACAACTCTAACTGTAACAAGAAGTGTGGAAGCAAAACAGAAATTGGCTCATATGACAGAACATTTGTGGTTTGTTTGTGTGCAGTGTGAATCATAGTTTCTTAAAATGGCAGTTTTCTATTTAGGATTACCTAATAACACTTACTATTTAAAAATATATTATTATTAACATTTTTTACAAATGAGCTTTTTTTTGCAGTATATTTTTATAGAGACCTACATTGTTTGGGATATAGTTTTCCTTTAAAGTGGTGGAGGTTAAACCTCTTGGGCATCGTTGGGTAAACTTGGGTCTGTCATTGATGCTACATCGTACACAGCAGGCCTATAATATTTATATTAGTTGCCCTTTTGAACTGTTGGATAATGCTACCACAATATGGGTGTTTGACCTGCACACTTAGGATCATTTTTATGGGCATTGACATGCCCTTTGACTTAACATAATTGCCACACCCCATGATGTAAAAGGGCAAATTTTATTTTTTAGGTATTAAGGGAAATAGGGTGGATTTGCATCAGATTTTCTGGAGAATTTTGCTTAACCTGAAACACATGGAACACCACACACCCTCTCTGGTTTATGAGGTGAGAGACCCGCAGCTGCGTTACTGTAACTCACACCACTCCATTCCCTATTCCATGCTTTTATCCGAGTTCATACCATTATTAATAAAGTGATATAAAAATGTATTGCTTAATTTGGATTTGTTAATATGACTAGTGGTGACTGTAGTGAAATCACACAATATGCTATACATTTCATCCTAGTAAAGCTGAGCAATAATTGGTACCCTACACAAAATCAACTGGCACTTATTGGCACATTGCAGTTTTAAATGGCTTATGAGTTGGAATCGACTGGTGCTTTGTTTTACCTACAAAGGAGATTCAACCACACTCTCTCCCTCTCCATCACCTTCTGATCTGGATCTGAATTTCCACCTGATAGGTCAGAACTTATTAAAATTAGGGGGTTGTTTTTAAATATTATCCTATGAATTCTTGGGGGGAAAAAAACAAGGGATGCACCGAATCCACAACAATTTTTTACTTCCTTGTTTTGTGACAAAAAGTCACGCGATTTCCCTCTCCGTCCCTAATTTGTATATGCAAACTAGGATTCAGTTGGCCGGGCAGAAGGATTCGGCCAAATCCCGAACTGAATACGGGATTCAGTGCATCCCTAAAAAAACCTTATTTGGCAAACCGTTTATTCCGTGGATTTAGGATAAGGGGGTCTCTTACATCTGTGTGTATATTTAACACAAGTTTGAGTGGATATTAGAAATTTTGGGGGGTGTGGAGTTTGTCATAAAGCCTGACGCAGTACAGAGCCGAACATATTCACAGAGCATTTCATTATGTTTTTCTGTACATTAAAAAACAAAATATTTGGTCTTTTGGAAGCACTTTCTTCAGCACTTTCTGCCTACAACTCACCCTTCCAACTGTCCCGAAAGTCTGTTATCTCCCTTTCACATCAAACAGGGTTGGCTGATCTATGTGCTGTGAGGCATGGGGTTTGTCGCAATATCTTTTTCTTTACTTTTTGAAAATATAGTATGTGTGACTTAGAGAAAGAAATAAGCCATCTCCATTAGAGGAAACTGAGCATATACAGGCAGACAAATGAGCCTGAAGTACTGTCTCTGCAGCAAAGTGCTTTATTGTGGAAAAGAGTTTTTTAAAGATCTTTAGTGTGAGGTTGGGAAGGGGTTACCAGATGGTGCTTGTCACTAGGGACAGCTGTTATATCATGCTTTTTATTCCAACATCCTGTCACAGCAGATCTCTAGCAAAAGGAAATGCAACTTTACATATCCCTGAAGGGAACTGCTTTCAAAGATGGATTTTGAGCACGAGAACCTTTGGCAAAATAACGCATGCATCATGTGGAAGTTATGCATTTCATGGAAAGAAACATTTATTTACTGAATTATATATCTAGGGAGAAAATCTGTTTTTGGCATTAACCCCCCCCCCCAAAAAAAAGCATGTGATAATTTGTATGTACCTAGAACCCAGGCACATGGTACTTGGGAGGGACTGTCCACAGGTTTTTCCCAAAACAGTTGTCGCTTGTGTCATGGCTCTCTAAAATAGTGCATTCTAAGAAATAATATTCATCTACCTTATAATAGAGATATTAGAAAGCATCTCGGAACTCGTTGTGTGGAATAGTCATACTAGGCCATTCACCTTCCATATGTATAGATGGTGGGCATTTACAAATCAGATTTTCTGTTCCGTCAGTTTGAGTCTGATTGGATTCTAGCATGGTTATATCTCCACAAATGGTTAGGCAATATAGTGTACAACTGCTAATTGTGCTATGTTATCTGTATACAAAATTCATCTTATAACTTCCCTCAAAGTCAGAGACTTGAGCAGAGGATGAACTAGAAGACAGCGTAGATGGTAATTTTAGTTAAACATTTCCAGTAGTACTTTATGAACTGCTTCATATCCCTCAAGCTTCACTGATAACATTGTTGACACTTTATTAATAGGCAGTAACATCCATGAAACTGCCAGTGTGTGGTGAAGTAGAAATCATTACTATTTTGATGCCATATTAGAGGAGAGACCTCTTCCTAACAGGGTTTTTAGTCCTTGCTGGGAGTTTTAACATGGTAGCCACTGAAGGAATGTAAGTTTGAGATTTGTGCATGGGGAGTGAAGGTTTTACAGACGTAATAAAATGCTTACAGAGTGATCTCATCCCTCATTGTGTTCCATTGTGAAGTGATGAGTTCTGGGAAGTCCCTCTGCTTTCCAAAGAATCTGTGCTCCACACGCAACTGAAATTAGAGGGACTTCAAGTCCCAAAATCCATCACTTCACAGTGGAACAAGGAGTTGGATAACTATGTGAGCTTCAAGGGTTGGATTGGATGTGTAACTGTAAATGAGTAAGAGTTAAATTGTATAAACTGGATTTTTGCAACTGTGCCATGGTCCAGGAAGGGAGCAAGGGCACAGTCCTTCACCAAATACATCCGATTAATAAACAAAATGTGTTTCTTTTCAAGAGAACAAGATACATGCAAAATAAATATATAGTTTCTCTTTTCAGCTATCTTCACTTCCTTCTATATGTGACTACCAAACCAGATGTAAGAGCTTGTTTCATGGCTCAGTTGAGAAATAGGTTTCATTCATTTAATGTTTTATTCTACACTAATGTCGTGAAACTAAATACTATGATACCACTAGCCATTTGTTGCTTGTAGGTTCCAGCCTGAAAATGCATGACCGAGCACAGGAATGGAGAAGAGCCCGTAAGATAGATGAGCTCCTGGCTGGCTGTGCTGAACAGAATTTGAAATAAAACTTGCCTTTGAAAGACAAAAACATCCATTATCCTTAATCCTATTTCACATACATAGAAGCAGAAGCTTAATAACATAAATGAAATGAGCAATGAGTGAAGTGCTTAACAGCTATTGACTAAATTTTAACTTTATTTACTTCTATTAAAGTGGTCTACTTCCATCCATTTCAAGCATTCCCGGTACTCCTATAATATGCTTACCATTACACTGAAAGCGAGAGCTGAGCTCTCAAGCAGTTTCTTGGGTCGGACATAGCTCTTTGGGGATTGAATTAAGTTAGTAGGCGGATGAGTGAAAGCAGATGGTCAATCAAGTCCAAACCTAAAAACTGATCATTAATTGACTCCACTAGAGTAATTATGAGGGGAGAAAGATGCATGATGAATCTAGTTCAGGATGTGTAATTGCATTTTCGGTGTATGACATTTTGTTAATGGAATGGTACTGTTGCTAAATAAAGTCTTTTTTGCTGAGGCAGTTACGGCCCCATGGTGAGATGCTGTTGATTGAAATAAGATCACCTGCTTCTAATTTTAATGAAAGGGTTGCCTGCTTTATAGAATTAGGTTAATTGTTCTATTTGTTGTGTTTTTTCCCCCTGAAACTAAAATCTGCTGTTACATCAGCAATACATGGGGTAGAAATATTTCTGGGATTTGGCTTAAATTGGCTGGAAGCATCCCTAAACAAAACAGACCAAAGTAATAACTTCTTTGACACCTGGACCACTTATATTTTAAGTCTCTCCCCCCAACATCAGACAATTCACGGTTTCTACATTTCACCAAACTGCATGGTAAGATTTTGAAAGACTAGATTTACTAAGCGTTGAAAATTCGCCAGCGATGGCTTTGCAGTCATCGCAACACTTCGCCAGACGAAAATTTGCTCAGACAACGATAACTTACTAAAATGCGAAGTTGCGTCTAGGGCGATGAATTCTGGTGATTCTTTTCGCTAGTGTTACTTCGGCAATCAAAGCAAAGACACGCCAACGTTGGCTAATTTGCATGCGCGGGAAATTATGTCACGCTGGCGAATTTTTGCCAGCGTTAATCACTTCGCCCTTTAGTAAATTTGCCCCTACGAGGCACTAACCCTCTGATTCTAGCTACAGCGACTTTAATCTGATGATGAAACTGTCTGCAACCCAGAGTCCACTAATACACAGGGAGTAATGGATGTCCGAAACATCCATAGGTATGGCAAACAACAGGCTTATCTGATTCTGATTGGTGTATCCTATTGTTTTGTTGATATTGTTTTATAATAAAAGGAAATTAGGTTCCTCACAAACACTTTAGTCTGGTGTAGCAGTGAACTTGAAAGTGTGAATACCATTACCTCTCCTCAAATAGATCTAGACTCTTATTTGTCCTGCATTTTGCCACATTTGTATACAATTCATACATGTTGGGGGGGGGGGGAAAAGATGCACAAACATGAATTTTTGTAGTATTGAAAATTACCTTATTGGTTATTCGTCCCTACAAAGCTTGTAACACGTGACTGTATTATTCCATGAATGAATACTCATGGTTATGATGGAATTTAAATACAAACAATTTAAAAAAAAAAAAAAAACAGGTGTACATTTTTAATAATCTAATAATCATCATCATTTATTTATATAGAGCTCTTCTGGAGGTCCAAATCTGGCCGATGGGCTTAGAATTGGACACCACTGGTCTATAATAAAATATTTCATTAGTCAAGATGGTCTAGAATGGACTTTTTTTGTTGTCAGGCCTGAAAGATTCCCCAAAAGGATAACATCGGGAAGCTGCAGGGGCTGCTCCTTGGTCAATGTTTCAGCAGCCTAGTCAAAATAAAGACTGGGGCGAATATTACAAATATTCCGGGAATGTATTTGCTGGTAAATTTGCAATTACCTATCATTCTGGCCCAAAAATCCAGCTTCCAACTCGACCCCTTCCCTTCTGACCCTCTGTCCCCTTACCATACTCGCCAAATTTCTGTACCTTGGAAAGCCACTACCTTGCCCCAATTATTTCACTGTCCTGCCCATGTCCTAATAGTACATATGTTTCTTTAAAAAAAATGGAAGGTTTTCCGGTTGGGCAACACTGGAGTAACTGTAGTCCTACTGGAATTCTTTCTGGTTGAGTCAGCACTAAGGACCGAAGCTAGAGACTTTATACCTGGCAGTCTATAAAAGGACACTGGATATATTAGGTGTTGATGGTATTGTAGACAGGCCTGTTCTTGTTGTATTGGCATTGAATAGGGGGATCCTTAATATTTGTGTCTTTTTAACATAACATGTTTGATGACTGCAGTTTTTCAATATGGCATCCTCTAGAGGACTTTTGTACCCCTGGCTAGACAACAGATGGCTGAATTTCAGATTATGTGAGATCAGTATGTTAACAATTGGTGTACAATAACCAGTATTGTATAAGAGTCTTTTTCAAAAACCATGCATCCATTTCAGCCCCAGATAAACACATTTTTGGTGACTGTTGTGTGTTTGTTCCATTTCCCCCACATATAATGTTTGAGGCCTTAGTACGTTTCATACTGGCATGTCAAGATTTATATATACATTTTTATTGAACGTAAGTGGAACAACAAAAGAAATTCTTGGCAAAGAGGATGGGCCATGCCCTCGGGTCCCTGGGATGCCATTAAACTGAAATGGCCACAACTGTTACACATACATTTAGTGCGCCTTCTGTAATAAAATCAATGGGTTATTCCCTCAGCAAAGCCAGGCAAAGATCTATTAGCTCTGTAACACATAGAATCAACAATATAATTGCAATGCTTTGGGCTACATCCATGTGAGTTTTATTAACTATTTAGTTCCTTCTTCCCCATCTAATGTTGATTTAATTGTCAAAAATTCTGCAGTGCATAGCTGTTGCTAGTGTGCATTAATAGATTGCGTGTTTGTAAGCTTGTGTATTATAAAAGTAATATACCCCCACTGTAAATTATGCGTAGTCACTGCAATATTCCATGAGCTGTATAAAAACAAGCGGCCTGCACACTTCAAATATACTCATTTTACAATAGGGGCTACATTGCTTTCTATATAAATGCCTCTGATGCTTAGAGCCTGCCTTTATTCTAGCTGTTCCAATGGCAAAGGCTGTGCATGTTCTACATCCAATTTACTTCTGTATGAAATGAGGATGCAACAGTTGCAGACCTGCAGAAAATTGGGCTTGTACTCCCCTGTTGTATTTAAAGGAAATTTCCACTTTTACTACCCATTTTCTTGGGGTTTTTTTTTTTAGAAGAAGGACTTCTACCAAGCAGCAATAGGCAGTACTTTTATAGAGGTGGTGTATAAAACAAAAGCATTATGTGTTTACTCAGAGCTGCACCCATGCACTTTAGCAGAAATGAATGAAAAGTATAAAATATGTAAGTAAATATGTATATTGGTTGATGGCTGTAAAACATATACAATATGTTTCTGTATTGGCTATTTCATTACTTGCAGTGCAACTAGATTTGTGGCTAAGACAGTCCTAAGTAATGCATCAACCTGCCATCTTGTTTTTTACTAACCCAGCTTTAGTGCTCTGAAGAAAAGATGTTGGTTGTCTTCCTGTCATATCTATGAAACATGCTTTAGTGCTGTACCATGACTGATTGCTTGGATCAAACAAGCTTTTGGAGCCTGACCTGGCATCCAAGGAACAATATCCATGCAGTTATGCACTTTTATTGCAAAGCTCAAGTACTGTGGCATTGGGTTAGAAGTGGGATATGAAGAATTCACCATTTTATGAGTTGTGTTAAGGTAGTTGACCTTTAAGGGCCAAATCCCATATACAGAAAATTACAAGAAACAGTTGCTTGCTAATGCTGTCTTGGTGCCATATGTTGTCCCAAGGAATGCATTCTCTACTAGTTTAACGATCCAGAAGATATGCGCCGCCATCACTCTCAAATGAACAAGTACACTTACTACAGCACACGCTGGGGCTGAGCATCAAGACCCAGAAGATCTTTTATAATACTGACATTAAGAGGCACATTTATCAAAGGTTGAATTTCCAATTCATGTGAGTTTTTTTTTTTTTTCTTTTAACTCTAATGAATTAGATTTTACTCAAAATTCGATTGGGGGGTTATATGATAAAAAAAATTGAATATCTAAAACTCAGACAAATTTTTATGATTCAAGTTTTTTTTCCTGAAAAACACTCAAATGTCCGGAAGGCTACAAACATCTCCAAATTGGTCACTGGGCCTCTCCCATTGACTTATACATGAATTCGGCAGGTTTTAAGTGGCAAATAGTCGAATTTGAATTCTTAAAGGGCCAGACTTTGATAAATCTATTTTTTTTTTTTTTTAAAAAAACTCGAGTTTGGATAATTGCCTAGCATTTGGCACCCCCTAGTGCAACAAGCCTTTCCTTCTTTCTTTCTTTAATAAATCTGCCCCATAATGTCTACATTTTTCCTATTTTTTTCCTATAGTCAGTGACTATGGTGATTCACAAGCCTCCAGCTATTCACTTAATTTCGGGTCAGCAGTATAGGATGACCCCAAAACATTGATTTAACTGCAGCACCCTTATATGTAAATCAATGCTTTATTGGTCTACACAGAGCATACTGCTCACATTCAACCTTCAGGCATTTAATGGTCTGTTTCTCAGATCCTTTAACTCAAAAGAGACCGAAATATTGCATGAAGGCAATTCCATTTTGAACCTCCAATCCCCACCATCCTCCAGCAGCAGTCGCTATTCTTTCCCAGATGTAAATATGAACAGAACAGAAGCTGTGCTTTTTGATGAACAGTTTGTAATTATAAAGATAGGAATAGTAGGAGAGGCATGCAATACCCCCAACTTTTGTCTTCCTCATTTTGCATAGAGAATCTGATTATTGGCCCAGAACCGAGAAGAGACATTGGGGGGAATTCACAAAAGTGTCGGTAAAATAAGTAACCCACAAGTGGCGGTCGACAAATTTGTAAAATGTCGTACGAACGGCAAATTCACAAAGGCAGATGTTACCATCTCTGAATGTCTCGTAAGTCTGTCAATTTTCTAAAATGTCGTATATCTTTTCATCGTACAAACGACATTTACCAAGACTTTTTAAAAGACAATTTGACTGACATTTTCATTTTGGAGAGCCTAGAGTGTCTGAAAAATTGTCGGTAAAAAAAATGAGTTTACGAGTAATTCATAAAAATGTCGGGAACAGTGGCGCTGAAAAAGCCACGCCCACTTTTAACGACACTAATTCAAAAGTGTCGTACATGTCGGAAAATTGGCAGAGAAATGCTCTGTGAATTTGGCTGCTGTTGCTACGACACTTTCTACGACATTTTGAAGACATTTTTTCGTTCCCGACACTTTTGTGAATTCCCCCCTTTGTGTCTTTAAACCTAGCGATCTGAAATCTGAAGCCACAAACAGGAGACTGATAACTTACATAGATTTGCTTCTTCAATAGGGATGGAATAGCATGTGAATGTTCATAGAGAATGTTATATATAGAGCAAAAACACTGTCTTGTCATTAAGGTGGCAGATCATGCAATAGTTTGCAGCCTCCAGATACAGCTCTTCAGATAATGGGGCAGTAGAAGATCTTTTAGTTCTAGATTTAACATGAATTCTATTGTATGTGTATGTTTTAGTGGAGTGAAAGTTGTGTTGCAGTAGAAATCCAAATACAGATATTTTGTTCCTGGGAGCACAGTCAAGTCCATCTGTCATGATTCTCAACATTGTTTCTTCCCTATAGAATTCTGTAACCTTATTTTTCCCCAACTCTAAACATTGCCTCCTTTGTCTCTAGTTAAAACTGACCTACATTCCCAAAGCAGAGACAACGTGCAGCTGCACTTCGCACTGACACAATTCTTGCTGTATATTTATTTTGTCTTTTGCTATTGTCAGCGCTTTTTGTCTAACCAGAGTCCCTTTGTTGCGCAGGTTGCTTTGAATGCTGTATCAAGTGCCTGGGAGGAGTTCCATATGCTTCACTGGTGGCCACAATTCTCTGTTTCTCTGGGGTGGCACTTTTCTGTGGCTGTGGTCACGTGGCACTTACGGGAACAGTAGCCATACTTGAACAGCACTTCTCTTCAAACCCCAGCGATCATGTCTTCTTGACTGAAGTGTAAGTGCTCAAAATTATTACTTACAATTACACAAATGGTCCTAACACATACATGTCCTAAGACATACAGTTTATTCTGAAGAGCATGCATAATAAAACAGCAGTGTTTTTGTATGTAGAAGAGGCCCATTGCTCTGTATAAAGGTTTGGTGATCACTACTGTCAACCAGTGACATATCTCTAAGGGCTGCACTGATGGTTTTGTAGGTGCATTATCTTCTTCAATGAAGTAAGCTATCCCCCGAAATATAGTGGTCTGTATTGTCACATGACTTAAAGAATTTTGATTCGATTCAGCTGAACAATAAGGATTTATCCAAATCCTACAAAAAGTGCTAGGATTCAGCCAAATTCCAAACAGAAGCCTTGGTTTGGTGCATCCTTCATTGAAATAATACCTGACTGTGCAGACCAAGACATAAATGTCAATAATTTGGAAAAGTCAAGTCAAGTCAACAGTTTACTTAAGCTGTACTTTTTCTTTAAGCATAAAAGATAGCCCTATCCTGGGCTGAATGTACTTGTTTAATATCAATGGTTTAAGGACATGATGGGATATATTACATGTTTTCTCCTTTGCAGAATACAGCTAATGCAATACGTCATCTATGGAATTGCATCTTTTTTCTTCTTGTATGGAATCATTCTATTAGCTGAAGGCTTCTATACCACTAGTGCAGTGAAGGAGCTACATAGTGAATTTAAAACTACAGCCTGTGGACGATGCATCAGTGGAATGGTGAGTGATTGGGGGGGGTAGAGCTACCTATCTTCATTTTCGGATCCTCTGGCAGCAGGTTAAAGGATCTCATTGCTGATACATCCTGAGCAATAATAACAGCTAGGGAGGTCAGAAGCACCAAAATAATCCATTCATTCCATAGTCAATTCACTTTTAATGTTGGCAGCAGCTTCATTCAAGTTTTTACCCAAAGAATAAACATGCTAAAAAAAAAAAAAATATATATATATATATATATATATATATATATATATATATATATATATATATATATATATATATATATATATATATATATTTATTTAAAATAATATATATAAATATAAGCTAAGGGCAGCACACCGCTCCAATGCTAGCCTCGGGTGCACAACAAATGTTTTAAATTAGACCACCAACACCTACATTTTTTGTGAAGATTCAAAAAAAGAAAACAGCATGTACAGCCAACATGAGGTTTCAGTCCCCAATGCGACCATTCTCAAGGCAACTATGCCTGCAACGCAATCACATGATTGGGCCAATCAAAACTATAACGTGACTACTACACTAAAGCAAGTAAGAAATTTTGCAAAGTGACCAATTGCTCAGATAAAATACCTTAAAATAGCAGATTAATGGGAACAATGAAATGATTGTGCACTAATTAAAAGTTACCATAGTTACAAGTACGGATGCGCCGAATCCACTATTTGGCCAAACCCCCGAATCCTTGTGAAAGATTTGTCCAAATACCGAACCAAATCATATGCATATGCAAATTAAGGGTGGGAAGGGGAGAAAAAAAATGTACTTCCTTGTTTTGTGACAAAAAGTCATGAGATTTCCCTCCCCGTCCCTAATGTGCATATGCAGATTAGGATTCGGTTCGGCCGGGCAGAAGGATTCGGCCGAATCCAGCTGAAAATATTGGATTTGGTGAATCCCTACCATAAATAAACCCAATAGGCTGATTTTGCTTCCAATAGGGATTAATCTTAGTTTGGATCAAGTACAAGGTGCTGTTTTATTATTATAGAATTTTTGTTTAAATTATTTTATTCTAGATAACGGGGTTGTCCCCCAAATCATGATCAGTCTGTGAATTGTTTTAAATATTTTGTGGACCAGTATGAAATCTGTTTGAACTTTTTGCCCCCAGTTTGTTTTCCTTACCTATATTCTTGGAGTGGCCTGGCTTGGCGTCTTTGGCTTTTCTGCCATTCCTGTTTTCATGTTCTACAACATGTTGTCCTCTTGTGAAGTTATCAAAGCATTGCCTACAAATCTGACCACCACAGCCGATCAGATCTGCGTGGACATCCGGCAATTTGGTGAGCATTTCATAGTACAATATTGTTATTTATATTAACAACCATCTGTTGCTCTGCACTATAGCATTTCCCTTCTGCAGGCTGCGCTGTGACAGGTTGTTCCTATCCTATATTGGCATCGGGTTGCCACATTTTCTGGAAAAAAATACCAGCCTTCCTATATTCTTGCCGTTTTTTCCTATTAACAAAATTGGCATCAAGCATCATTTTTACCGGCCAGGCTGGTAAAATGCAGGTCAGGTGGCAACCCTATTTGTAAACAGGCCACCAATATGTGTACCTACCTATAGCATTCTGAAGCTGATGCCTCTGCTTTTGCAATTCCTGCTGAGGCTGCTGGTGTATTTTCTTACTGTGATCTGATTCTCCAAGTCTATACTCACCTGGTGCTGGATCTTTGGAGGCTCAGAAGGCCTTTTTAAAAGATGTGTGCCTTGGGTCAACCTCCCATGTATTCAAGAAACTGCATATCTGCATTTTTCCCACTCTAAAAATGTGGGACAAGACCCCTTGGTGATTGGTGGTTCCTTGAAGTACTGGAGGAGTTTATAACAAGTAAAGATAAATAAGGTGAGGGACTGACAGAGCTGAGAGAGGGACTCCAGTAGCTGAAATACTAAGAAAGGTCCAGTGGGGCACCAAGGAATATGTAAACGGTAATTTATTCTTGTTGGAGTGAGGTACAGCAGGTGTCCTGTATGGCTAGGCAGTTACTCTCTTTAAGAGCAACATCTGCAGTGAAGAAGGGATTTCTGGAGCACTAGGAACCCTGAAGATGGGGGAGTTGCATCTCTTTAAATGATTGGTGCCATTGCTCAGACTGAAGCAGGGGCAGCTGATTTCTTGTTTAAAGCAGAGCTGTTATTCTGGGGACGACAGTGTTTCTTTAAATTCTCTATTAAATGAGAACTAAAGTGGAAGAAATAAGTGGGGTAGAAATGCCGCCCATTATGTTTTGGGCCTCTGTAACAGCCCAAGGCAACCAAGGCCCTTTAGCAGATTTACTACATCATTTTATAGGAAACCCTGCAGTTTCTATGACATGTGAAACAAATTTTCTGTTTTTGCCACATCCCCTAAGCTTAACTTCTCAACAAATGCCCAGAGGACACTGAGCATGTGCAATGTCACTCCTAACCGAATCCAAGATTCTGTGCACAATTGTCAAGACCTGGATCATCATTGTTACAGTATATATATATATATATATATATTAGGGATGCACCGAATCCACTATTTTGGATTCGGCCGAACCCCCGAATCCTTCACAAAGGATTCGGCCGAATACCGAACCGAATCCGAACCCTAATTTGCATATGCAAATTAGGGGTGGGAAGGGGAAATTTTTTTTTACTTCCTTGTTTTGTGACAAAAAGTCACGCGATTTCCCTCGCCACCCCTAATTTGCATATGCAAATTAGGATTCGGATTCGGTTCGGCCAGGCAAAAGGATTCGGCCGAATCCGAATCCTGCTGAAAAAGGCCGAATCCTGGCCGAATCCCGAACCGAATCCTGGATTCGGTGCATCCCTAATATATATATATATATATATATATATATATATATATATATATATATATATATATATATATATATATATATATATATATATATATATATACTGAAACTTTTGTGTGGCTCAGTAGCTTCAGGATTTTGGCATTTCTACCCCATACTGTGTTTAGGATTTAGTTCTCCTTTAACATGCTCTTGAGTCGTCCCTGCTCTGGGCATACTTTGTCTTTCATACCAGATGAACTAGTCGCTGCACAGGAAGTTGGGGGAAATGTAGCTGATTTATGTTCAAATGGGAGCAGGAAATTGTTTACAGCAAAAGTATGTACAAGACTTTTTGGATTCCAAAGATTTACCAATGAAGGCTAGAAAGGAAAGCATACAGCTTCATAGCTTTTGGGGAGGCAGGGGTTGCAGGGAATGTATTTGTAGCAGCTGAAAAGCCATTAGTTAGTGCATTGTTAACATTTTTTGATGATTATTTTTTTCTTCAGCCTTGTTCTTTTCTCATGATAAATACCAAAAAAAATGTTTTACCCGGTAAGTAAATGTGATATTTCAGACTCTACAGGCTCATGACAGCTTTTTCAGAGAGCGAACTGTGTGAGTTATAAGCATGGGCTGGCATATTAGGTGCACTGCTGAAAATGTCATCTTTCCAAGCTTCAAAGCAATCGCTTTCTGTGTGGGTGAAAGGAAAGGAACACAGATGGCAAGTGGGTGGAAGGGTAGAGGAAGGAATGTGCAGAGAGAGGAGGCTCTGTAATGGATTTGGTTTCTCTTGTCTGTGTAGGTATCATTCCATGGAACGCTTTACCTGGAAAAGCATGTGGGCAAGCTTTGGAACAAATCTGCAATAGTAATGAGGTAATTCTATTTGCTGTGCAATTTTCTGCATGGGAATTGTGATCATATGACCCGGTGCAAAGTAAATAACATAGTTGTCCACTCACTTCCTCCTCTTTGCTTCAAATACGTATCCTTGGGGGGCTGCTGCAGTTCTAAATAACAAATTGGAATGCTCTTTAACTTACAGGGAAGCAGTTTTTCCATAAAACGCTGGTGCAAAACGTGTCCTCTAACTTTTGAATAAAATAGAGCAGAATTATCTCCTGCTAAAGTCCATATATACTGGTCCTCTAAAGACCTAACTGTCAGAAGGCTTTTCCTACAGTATATATTATATCTCCCCTAGAATGGCTGGGTAAGTCTAAGACTAATGATACAGAGATACACTTGCGGGAGTATTAAAATGTAAAATAATCAGTTAGTTCTATTGTGCTACATCAGTCTGGGTCAGGGGCGTAACTACAGGGGAAGCGGACCCTGCGGCTGCAGGGGGCCAGGAGGTATAGGCCCTAATTCATATACAATTTCAATCAATATAGGTAAAAAACGTCTGCATCTAGACATTTTGGGGGCCTGAAAAATCATTTGCTGTGGGGCTCAATAATTTCTAGTTACACCACTGGTCCGGGTCCTGCAACATTTGTAGTGACAATAACATCTGATGAACCTGTTTTATGCAGGAAAATGAGGCAGCATGGTGAGGGGGCGTGGCTTGGACAAATTAGGGTGTGGTCTAAATGTCTCCATTTTTCAAGTGGAAGTGTTGCTTCATGTAGAACTTTAGCTTAAGCTGGCACCAGATGGTGGCACATTTTGTTTAATAAGACCAAATTCTCCTTTTCATTTTATTATTCCTTCCTCCAGTTCTACATGTCCTACCACCTCTTTATTGTGGCTTGTGCTGGAGCTGGAGCAACTGTCATTGCCTTGGTAAGTATCACCCATATGTCTCTGTTAGGCTAGTAAAGTAATAGTTCATCTTCTTGCAAATCAGAATTTCACATCTCTTCGAAAAGTGATTTTAACTAAAGCATGAGAAGCATTTGGACTCAAAGGAAGTGCTTGTCCAAATTCCTTTTCTGTGTTGAGAATATCAAGACATCGCCTTCTCCACTGTCACTAGTGCAGATATCCTTGTTCTGCTTCCAGTCACACTTACCATAATACAATGTTTTTCAGCTGGATATCAAGCTGTCTCAAATCATGGCTTGGAAAACTAAATAGGAACTCATTCCATATAATAAGTCTTTCTAGCAGAGCATGTTGTGTGAACCATGTCTATTTCTTGCTTCTGTGGGCAGATTCCCTCCCATGTTCTTTATGTTACTCCCCACCATTACGTGCAGCTTCCTAGTATTAGAAAGTCAGGTCCAGTTGTTGTAGTTTCACTGTAAGATGGTAATAACCTTTAGAACTGCCCAAACAGGGCATATTCTTTAATGCCAATTCTAAGAGCATTACTATTACTATTTTTGATACAGGTATAGGATCCGTTATCTGGAAACCCGTTATCCAGAAAGCTCTGAATTACGGAAAGCCAGTCTCCCATAGACTTCATTATAATCAAATAATTCTGATTCTTAGTTTTTACCTTGTACTTGATCCCAACTAAGATATAATTAATCCTTATTGGAGGCAAAACCAGCCTATTGGGTTTATTTAATGTTTAATTGATGTTTTAGTAGACTTAAAGGGAGACTGTCATTTTCAAAACACATCAGTTAATAGTGCTACTCCAGCAGAATTCTGCACTGAAATCCGTTCCTCAAAAGAGCAAACAGATTTTTTTTTTATAGTCAATTTTGACATCTGACATGGGGCTAGACATTTTGTCAAGTTTCCCAGCTGCCCCCAGTTATGTGACTCGTGCCTGCACTTTAGGATGGAACTACTTTCTGGCAGGCTGTTATTTCTCCTACTTAATGTAACTGAATTAGTCTCAGTGGGACTTGGCTTTAACTATTGAGTGCTGTATAGGATCTACCAGAGAGCTGTTATCTTGTGTTAGGGAGCTGTTACCTGGTTACCTTCCCATTGTTCTGTTGTTAGGCTGCTGGGGGGGGGAGGGGGTGATATCACTCCAACTTGCAGTACAGCAGTAAAGAGTGACTGAAGTTTATCAGAGCACAAGTCACATGACTGGGGGCAGCTGGGAAACTGACAATATGTCTAGCCCCATGTCAGATTTCAAAATTGAATAAAAAAAAAAATCTGTTTGGTTTTTTGAAAAATGGATTTCAGTGCAGAATTCTGCTGGAACAGCATTCACCAACATACTGGATTCCACAGACTGAAATGAATCCACTCCTAAGCGGAAACCATTTCCTACCCCCCCCCCCAGGCAAACAGTGTAATACAACCCCTCCCTCAGCTTGTTCTTTTGTGAAATGATGAATTCTGGGACTTGAAGTTCCTCTGCTTTGGTGAGGGTTGCACGGATTTCCCCAGAATCCATCACTTCACAGTAGAGCTAGGGCAGGGAGGGGTTGCATTACATTGCGAGCCTAAGGGTAGTTGGGAAATGGTTTGTAGGTGTGTCATGGTTTCCTTTCAGTGTGCAGATTCAGGTATGTCTGTGTAAACCAATTGCAATTAAAATGCTTTAAAAATGCATTTATAATTATTTTTGGCAGTTCCAGGCGCCTTTTTAACATAAAAGGGGTGTATTTTCCCTTTAATACAAAGCACCTTTTTAGTGATACTGCACATTAAAAAAATAAAAAAAACATGTAATTCTAAAATTGCCAGTCAATAACTGGGCATTTATTAAAAAGCAAATCTTGAATAATTGTGGTGATTTATAGGATTGGACCCCCTGACAGAGCCGCTGTTCCTTTAGGTGCCATTAATAGTGATAGGCAAATTTATTCGTCAGGCGCGAATTTGCAGGGGATTTTTTGCCGCCGGCGGCGGTTACGATGCCGGTGACAATTTATCGCACGCCCATTGACTATGATGCAATTGGATGAAGTAGGTGTCGATTTTGACGCCAGCGTCAAAAACTTTCGTTTCACAAATTTTTTATTGTTTCGCGAATTTCATGGGAAATTTACACAATTTTTGGCAGAACGGGACAAATTCGCCCATCACTAGCCATAAAGTTCAACAGCAGAAGGTAATTGAGAAATATAATAAAGTGTTCAACAGGGGCGTAACTACAGAGGAAGCAGACCCTGCAGCTGCAGGGGGGCCCAGTAGGTTTAGGGGCCCCATTAGGCCCTACTTAATGAGCATTTTCAATATATATTGGTAAAACAGGACAACCTCTGAATATTTTGGGGGCCCTAAAATAAATTTGCTGTGGGGCCCAGTAACATCTAGTTATGTCACTGGTGTTCAATAACTGGCAGCAGTGCCACACAGAATAATTCCTTGTACCATAAATCTGAAGGAATAACTGTTTCTCATCATTGCAGCATTTGGTTGAGATAGTGAACTGCGTCAGCATCAATTTATTTGACTTGGCATGTATAGAGCTGAATGTTTTCCACTAAGTCCTAGTGATACTTGTGTTGTTTCAATGTAAGCCTGATCTTCCCTCTGTCTATAAAAGCTGAGCGCTGCCCAGGGCTGCACTAGGCATGAACTTGCCATGTCTTACTCTTATTTGTGTTCTCTTCCACCAGCTGATCTACATGATGGCTACCACATATAACTATGCCGTCTTGAAGTTTAAGAGTCGGGAAGATTGCTGCACTAAATTCTAATTTGTTCTAGAAAAAGACATATTGAGACTGCATTGTTGTAGCTCGAACTACCACTGACACCCTGGACTAAAAAAAACTCAGTCTAGCATTTAGAATCTATTTACCATTATATTTTTGTGTTTTTTTTTTTCTGTTTTGTTTTGTAAATAGCAATTCTTATTTAGTCCTATAAAGTCACATTATTAATAATAAAAACGTTGTGTTTGAATACTGCAAGGGATGAGGTTTGGCTATGTTTTCTGTTACTAATTAGAAATGTAAGAATTAGTACAAGCGTGCCTTCTCTGGCCTCTCTTCTTCTCCCTTCCCAGTTGTGCAGAGGATTTCCCCACAAAACATTATGGGTCTGGTGAAATCCACTGAACAATGGAAACTGTAGGAGAAATTCTAAATAAGAGGAACAGACCGCAATTTCGTATTGTTTACATAATAAATAAAAGTTTTCCGGGTGGTTACTAACAGAATAAGGGCAGAGACACGCTCAGATTCGGGGAGATTAGGCGTTGGCGACAAATCTCCTCTTCTTCGTGGCGACTAATCTCCCCAAACTGCATTGTGCCGGCCGGATGGCACTCAGATTGCTTCATTTTCCGCTGAAGTTTCCTTGTGGGGCGACTTCGGAAATGATTCACTCCGAGTACCATCCGGCCGACGATTTACATTCTAGCCAGCAGGAGGCAGTTCGAGGAGATAAGTCGCCCCAAAGAAGAGGAGATTTGTCGCCGGGCGACTAATCTCCCCAAATCTGAGCGCGTCTCTGCCCTAACAGTTGTTTAGAGTCCTAGTACTGCAGTATCATTTTGTACACAGCCCTTTCATTTGTATAGTAAATTGCTTGTAACAGATGTTTATTTAATAGCCAGATCTCAAAGGAACATCCAAAAAAAAGGAGCCTGTATGATTGGCCTTTGACCAGTAGAACCTTGGCACTGTACCTCTATGCTCAGGGGGCTCATTTGGCCAAAAAGAGAGGGATCTAAAGATATGTGACGTAACACAAAGTCGCACGGTACTGAGGTGGGGAAGCCAGTGTGGTGTGGAATTATCACTTGGGGGGGGAAGGTTATTTTTCACATGTACGTTTGAGAGGAGACAATAAGCTATAGTGATAAAATGGATTCTTTTTATAACCTATTTTTGTAGTTGAATAAACATGGCAATAAAATACTACTTTGTGGGCTGCATGCTTCTGTTCTTTACAGATACTTCTATACCCGGCTATACTTCTTTATATTATTTCATGGACACGCAGCATTTGATATGCTGGACCTCTGTATGTAATATGTGTATGTTCAAATATTAATCGAAACCTACAGGTATTCATTAGCTCGGAGGGAGGTTGATGCCTTTTATGGCGTAGTTTTAGGCATCTCCTTTACAACTGGCACTAGTTTTATTTCTGGCTTTACTAACTGACTCAGCTGTTTATCTGTCCTGTGCAGTGTGTAGCATAGGAAGTGCATGTCAGGCTATTAATACCCGTCACTACATCAGCCACGCCGATTAACTCTCATTTTCTCCCTCTCTTTTTTGTTATTAAAATACTAGTAGTAATCTAACAAGCCACTTGCTTTGCCTCTTGACCTGCTCACTAGCAATCGTGCTCACCCTTCTCTTACAGATCCACTTCCTCATGATTCTGTCTTCTAACTGGGCCTACTTAAAGGATGCCAGCAAAATGCAGGTCTACCAAGATATTAAGGCAAAAGAAGAGCAGGAACTTCAAGATATCCAGTCACGGTCAAAAGAACAGCTTAATTCTTACACATAAAAATGATTTCCCGGCCTAATGCAACCGAGGAGCCAGTAGGTTTTTATTCAGCAAGCCGTTCATACAGAAGATTAATAAACCTGCTACTGAACAGTTCTCTGTTTCACCAATCAAAACCAGTGTGTAACAAAACATTCACCTTTGCTCCTGTATTTTCACATGAGACATTTTAAAAAGGCAGCACTTTATAAGAAGCTGTGCTAACTACATTTCCGTCTTTGGAACTGGTCATTTCAGGAAAACAGGTTGACGGCCATGTTGGACAAATTTTACAAAGTGTTACCGTTTTGAAGTGACATGTGAACACTTGAGCCTTTTGTATTTAACGCCCTCAAAAAGTAAACCGCCCAAGTGCCAGGGAAAACGAGTGTGTGTGGTTTCACTGCTTTTATGAACACTAACGTGTTTGTATAGTGACAGATCCTGACCATTAAAACATCCAAGCGACATGAGCAGAAATGGTTTAGTAAGTGCTGGCTCCCCTCCTGTAGTTCTCAATAAAGGTACAATGATTGTTCCAGTGTCTTTAAGTCTACGGAACAACGTGGAAACCTACTCATTGGTGCATTTGAAGATATCGTAGAACATTGTTGATGTAAGTCTTACATGATTTCAGTAGTTTATTGTGGTTCCACATCCTAAACAGGATATTGAATTAAAAAAAGGAAAAAAATAAATAAAAAAGTGGCGTAAGAAATGCAGACGGATGAGGCGCCATCTCTACGTAAAAATCCACAGATATTCCTAATGTACTTCTGAAATATGAACAAAGGCCGTTCAGGTATTTTGTTTGGTTACAGGCCAAAAAAAGATTAAAAAACAACAAAAAAAAGCCTTTGAATATTTCAACACACAGCGATTACTGTATGTAGCGGACAATGTAACCTAGTCGCCTAGCTTTTTGTTCAGCAGATGCATGAAGGTGATTGTTTTAGCCCCGTGTCCTCATTTATGGGTAATAAAGGCAGTGGGGCTCATTTATCAAAACTGGGCAAGTTTGCCCATGGGCAGTTACCCATAGCAACTAGGGATGCACCGAATCCACTATTTTGGATTCAGCCGAACCCCCGAATCCTTTTGCAAAACATTCCGGCAAATACAGAACAGAATTTGCATATGCAAATTAGGGGTGGAAAGGGGAAAATATTTTTTACTTATTGTTTTGTGACAGTCACGTGATTTCCCTCCCCACCCCTAATTTGCATATGCAAATTCGGATTCAGTTTCGCCAGGCAGAAGTATTCGGCCGAATCATGCTGAAAAAGGCAGAATCCTGGCCAAATCCCGAACCGAATCCTGGATTCGGTGCGTCCCTAATAGCAACCAGTCAGTGGCTTTTAAAAGGCAGCTGCAGAATGAACAATGAATGCAACAATTTGATTGGTAGCCATAGGTTACTGCCCATGGGCAAATTTGCCCAGTGTTAATAAATGACCCCCTGTGACTTCAAATACAGTATTTTTTTTTTCTATTCTGTGTAGTTGCTGGGAATTATCATGTTGCCTTTCCGTTTAGTGTAATATTTTTATGTAAAAGGAAAAAAAAATTTAAATTTTGCTATGTATAAATTTTGTACCCTAACAGTGAATCAATATTTTCTATGAGTGCCAAGGGCTTCCTGTAGTTATATCCAAGTGTTATAATAAATATTTGTAGATAAAGACACTGTTTCTATTATTCATTTATGTTTGGAAAATGCTTTGAGTTTGACTTGTCAGAACTAGACTTACACCATTTGTATCATCCCACACAAGGTTTAAGAGTTATTTTCTGTTACAGTAGGGCAATGGATTTCATACTATCTGCCATCCCTTTTTAGGTCAGCATTTAACTAGGCCCTTCCCTTATGAGGTCTACTAATATAAAGCTTGTTGTAGGTCCAATGGTATTCAGACAGTTTACTTTTCTTTAGATGTACTGGCCAGGGTAGACTGGGTGGGCGGACCAGTGAGATAGGGGGCAGGGCAATGATGCAAAAGGGGTGGTGCTTGCTGAGGACTCAAGCCTGTCTCAGCAGAAAAAGGTAAGATTAGGCCTAGCATGCAATGGATCAAGGCTTAAAGGAGAGGGAACGGCTAAAATTAAGTAAACTTTATCAGAAAGGTCTATATAAATCCACCAGTAATGTTGCTCTGAGTCCTCTGTCAAAAGAAACACCTAATTTCTTTCCTGCGTTTGTGTACACATGGACTTCAGTATCAGACTTCCTGTTTTCAGTATAAACCTCCAGGGCTACGGCTTGAGCATGCTCAGTTTGCTCTTCTCTCCATCTCCCCCTCCCTCCTGTAGTCTGAGCCCAGAGCTATGAGTGAGCAGGAAGTGATGTCACACCAAGCTACTATGTCAGCTGCTATCCTAAACAAACAGCGAGAGATTCTAGAGCTATTACTCAAGTAGGGTAAAGCCATTTTGATTGGATTCCCACTTATTTGAACTGAAGGTGCCACTCAGGTGAATGGGAAACATTTTGAAGATTCAGCATGTGCAGTTGCTTTAGACTTCCCACTACTAGCCAAATATTTATAGTATGCCAGCATATTCCACAGTGATGTACAACAGAAGGATGTAAACATCAAACATACTATTCATATTACATATAAATATTTAACTGTAGAAGAGGTAAAAAAGACCTGCCTGTTAGATCTTTCCATCTTAACATTTAAATGGATCCGGAGACCTGAAGTTTGGGATGAGGCAGGATGAGGATTAAAAAAGATAAGAGAAGTAGCATTAACAGGTGGCAGTTGCTTATAGTGTAAAGTTAAAGGCTAAAGTTTTCTAAATGAATGTGTTTCAAGCGATCATTTAAAGGAATTGTTCACCTTTATAATAAACTTTTAGTATGTAGACATTGATATTCTGAGACAATTTGCTATTGGTTTTTATTTGTGTTTTTTGAGTTATTTCGTTTTTTTTATTCAGCAGCTCTCAGTTTGGAATGTCAGCAATCTGGTTGCTGGGGTCTAAATTACCCTAGCAACCATGTACTGATTTGAATAAGAGCCTGCAATATGAGAGGGCCTGAATAGAAACTGTTAATAAAAAGTAGCAATAACAATAAACCTGTAGCCTTATAGAGCATTTGCTTTTTAGATGGGGTCAGTGACCACCATTTGAAAGCTGGAAACAGTCAGAAGAAGATGGCAAATAGTTCAAAAACCATAAAAAGGAGAAAATGAAGGCAAGATGAAAAGCTGCTTAGAATAAGCCATTCTATAACATACTAAAGGTTAAAGGGATACTGTCATGGGAAAAAAATTTTTTTTTTCAAAATGAATCAGTTAATAGTGCTGCACTGAAATCCATTTCTCAAAAGAGCAAACAGATTTTTTTTATGTTCAATTTTGAAATCTGACATGGGGCTAGACATATTGTCAATTTCCCAGCTGCCCCAAGTCATGTGACTTGTGCTCTGATAAACTTCAATCACTCTTTACTGCTGTACTGCAAGTTGGAGTTATATCACCCCCTCCCTTCCTCCCCCCCCCAGCAGCCTAACAACAGAACAATGGGAAGGTAACCAGATAACAGCTCCCTAACACAAGATAACAGCTGCTGGTAGATCTAAGAACATGTCCCACTGAGACACATTCAGTTAGAAAGGAAAAACAGCAGCCTGCCAGAAAGCATTTCTCTCCTAAAGTGCAGGCACAAGTCACATGACATGGGGCAGCTGGGAAATTGACAAAATGTCTAGCCCCATGTCAGATTTCAAAATTGAATATAAAAAAATCTGTTTGCTCTTTTGAGAAATTGATTTCAGTGCAGCATTCTGCTGGAGCAGCACTATTAACTGATACATTTTAACTGATTAATTTTGAAAAAAAATTATATTTTCCCATGACAGTATTCCTTTAACTTAAAGGTGAACCACCCCTTTAACGGCTGAAAGACTGATGGAATGAGAGCATTTCAGAGATGGGGTACAGCTCTAACAAAGTCTTGAATGCTTGTATATGGGGAAGGGATAAGTAAAGAACAGATCATTAGAAGAATGTTCTGAGAGGTTTGGTTATTTGGAGCTAAGTTCAGAGATGCAGGGAGAGGTAGACTTGTGAACTACTTTGAATGTTAGGGGCAGTAGTTCAAATATTTTCCTATAATTCTAGATAAATCCATTGTAGGGACTGGCAGTGTATTAGGGTTGGTATAACAGTGAAAGGAGACATGATTACTTATTCGTTGGATAAGAGGACTAAAGGCGCGAGCAGGCACTGGTCCTAAGGGAAGGGAGTTATAAAGGAGTGGTTCATTGTAACAGGTTTCTGGGGTTTTATATTTGCTGAAGGGAAATTTTAAAAAAAAAATTTAATTTAAGGTAATCATGGGAAATTCAAGCAGAAATGACAAACAAGAAAAGACCAACATAGTTTGGGTGTCATCAGTACAGAGGTGGTACCGGGATTCATCAACTGGACAAGGAAGAAAAATAGGACAGAACCTTGAGGAACAATGACAGAAAGAGTTAAGGGAGAGTATGTGACTCCATAGTAAGAGATACTAATAGAGAGATTTGAAAGGTAAGAGGAGAAACCAGAGGGGGAATGGGGGAGTAAGTGAAGTTTATAGATTATCCAGGGAGTAACTACTGGAATGAGTGGGGGAATTGGAACTCAGAGATACGCCAAAGGAGAAGGTTAGTGAGAGGAGCTTTGAAAGAGAAGGGACACAGCATTTTCAATGGAAATATTAAAGGAACAGTTCAGTATGAAAATAAAAACTGGGTAAATAGATAGGCTGTGCAAAATAAAAAATGTTTCTAATATAGTTAGTTAGCCAAAAATGTAATATATAAAGGCTGGAGTGAACAGATGTCTAATAAAACAGCCAGAATCCAACTTCCTGCTTTTCAGCTCTATAACTCTGAGTTAGTCAGCGACTTGTAGGGGGGCCACATGGTACATTTCTGTTCAGTGAGTTTGTAATTGACCCTCAGCATTCAGCTCGGATTCAAAAGCAACAGATATGACCCATGTCAGCTAGCACTCAAGCCTTAGGGGCAGGGCTGGATTAACATAGCCGGCGCCCCTCGGCCCACTGCCGTTCGTCGCCCCTGCCCCCTCCCCTTTATTCATGTAAATTTTCATCATCGGGACCAGAACAATGGGGATTGGGGCATGGGAAATTAAAAAAAATATTGTACTGTATCTCCTGCGCATCCTGTGTTTTTGAACCAATGTGGGTGTGGTTGGGCAGCATGCCGCCCCCTAAAATCCTGCTGCCCTAGGCCCGGGCCTTGGTGACCTTTCCACAAATCCGGGCCTGCTTAGGGGTGCCTGTGCACCTGTTAGACTAACTTGTACACAGACATACCTACAGCTTCAGGTGTTTTCATAAATCATTTTTTTGGTTGACAGCTTTTAGGATTATGGCACAAAGGAAATGTTGCTGATGTTCCCTAATAAGAAACCCACCTCCACCGACAGCTGTATATCAAGGTTCCTAGGGATACTGGTGGAAGCATCTGCTATATATTAGATATTTAAATCAATGGGAAGAACTGTTAGCAAAGATGGGCAAAATGATTGTTGTTTCTGAGAGCATAGCTACTTTTAAAGTAGATCTGTCAACCAGGCAAAACAATCTGTATAATAAAAGTCCTTTTCAAATTAAACATGAAATCCAATTTCTATTTTTTATTAAACCATTCATAGCTGTTGTAAGCTCATTTAAAAATCTCAGCTGTCAATCAAATATTATTTGCTCCTCCTCTATGTCTAGGCATAGAGGCGGGGCAGGCACTTACTTTGACTTTCCATTCAGCACTTCCTAGATGTCACTGATCTCCCCACATTCCCCTGTTCTCTTCACAGTTTAATTGTGTAGCCAGTGCATGGAGATGGACATCAGGTCCCCCATTCTGGTGCACAAACAAGATTCTGAGATGATACAAAGCTTGTCTTGATAAGTGTCCACAAAATGGCTCCTGCCTGCTTGCTATAATTATGAATTCCCAGACTGAAGGAAACGAGATTCAAATAATTGATATGGTGTAATTAAAGTTCATTTTGCTTGACTAATGTGATAAAATAGGATTTTGAATAATTTTTTTGGATGACGGGTCCCCTTTAACACATGGACAAAATGAAAACTCTTTCCCCCGAGGGCCTACTAGTACAGTATACATATACAAGATATTATATGGACAGCAAACCAGCCTTCTTTACCACCTCACGGTCTTCTTGTGCTACTCCCAAAGTAAAAGATGTTATAGTACTATAGATTTGCTTCCTAACAACTTAGAAAATCACACTGTTAAGGTTTTAGAGAGTTTAAAAAAGAAGTACTAAAAAAATGTGTATGAGTGTGTTTATCAAAAAAGAGGTAAGTGCCACCAGTTGTTGGGGAGGCATCATGTCTGAGAGAACGGTGACTACTGAAATATATCATAGGTCCATTGCTTTGCAGGGCTTTATTGCATCTGTTTATCAGTCACTGCCCCACTGGAGCCTTAAAGGAAAACTATACCCCCAAAATGAATACTTAAGCAACAGATAGTTTATATCAAATTGAATGACATATTAAAGAATCTTACCAAACTGGAATATATATTTACATAAATATTGCCTTGAACCACCATTTCGTGACTCTATCTGTGCTGCCTCAGAGATCACCTGACCAGAAATACTACGACACTAACTGTAACAGGAAGAAGTGAGGAAGCAAAAGGCAGAACTCTGTCTGTTAATTGGCTCATGTGACCTTACATGTGGTTTGTATGTGTGCACAGTGAATCTTACGATCTCAGGGGGCGGCCCTTATTTTTTAAAATGGCAATTTTCTATTTATGATTACCCAATGGCACATACTACTAAAAAAGTATATTATTATGATAATGGTTCATTTACATGAAGCAGGGTTTTACACATGAGCTGTTTTACTCAGTATCTTTTAATAGAGACCTACATTGTTTGGGGGGTATAGTTTTCCTTTAAGACTTTGTGAACTTACGTCATTTCACTATGTTGATTTAAGCAAAACCAGTCATATACATCCCCAGACAGTACAACAACTGGTGAACTGACCCTTCCATGAGTTGAGCAGAGACAACAGCTCAAGCTGCGACAGAACTAAAACAATTTACAAGAAAAAAATCCACAGGAACCCACTTGGAAGGCTGTATTCTGGTATTCTGAGTTCAGATTGGAGGGTCGGTAAGCCTATAAGGTATAATATGGAGACGTAAACATTTCTGTTCTAATGTGCATTCAGGTTTCCTGCTTGGTAATACACAAGTTTTAGATACTTGAGGTTTAATGAACAAACTTTCCTGCAAAACTGCTTTACTGGGCTTCCCTAATAATGTTTAAGGAAATCTGTTTGCATTCAATGTCCACTTTATTGGTAACAGAAATAAATATAAAACATATACACTATACAGGCAGGAAGAAGATGGCAGCCAGTGGGTTCCAGTTGCTGCAGAACATGCAATGACAAGGCTACACATTACTTGGCCCCATAGCAAAGTCATTTTTAATGGTCTCCCAGTTTTTAGCAAGTTGAAACGCTTGCAAAGATTTGCTAAAACTGCTCATCTCTCAACAAACAAAAAGGGCTCCCAGTAGTCAGTACAAGTACTTGAGGCAAATACATGATGACTGCTGTGGTTATGGCAAACCGTTGTCACCTGCTGCATGTGCCATAGAGACAACATGCTGCCATTCCTGCATATTATACAATATAGTCGTGTGTGTGTAAATGATACAATTGTGGAATGTAGCACCTGGGTTATGCATTATTCTTTTATCCGCTTCAGGAAGGCAACCATGGTGCTCTGAAATGATCTTACAATGTACTCAGGATACAATACATTGCAGTGCCCAGTGGCAAAGTCCCTGATTACAATGGTAAATCTGTGGCCACAGTTTTACTAAGCCATCCATGTCAGTAATACAACATAGAGGTGAAAGCATTTACCTGTGTTAATATTTACCAGTAGGAGCTGCTACTCATAGGATCAACAATCCAGAATGCACAGGCAATAGGTTCAGCTGCTGATGAGCAGATTTTACAACCAGTCAGCAAGCTCACCAGTGTGCCAGGTAAAATACATGTCTGTGTATGGCCTAAAATGCTGTTTAAAAGGAACATGTACCTTCCATAGCACACTTCCTCCTCTGGATTAAAGGGGTGGTTCCCCTTTAAGTCAACTTTTATATTTTTATAACTTGTCTTTCTATTTCTATTCATAATTCAGTCTTTTATCAAAACCACTGCCTGGTTGCTTTCCCTTGTTTGTTATGGTTGTGAAGGTGATTTGGACCCTAGCAACCAGACAGCTGCTAAAATTCCAGAGAATGGAGAGCTGCTGAACAAAATGCTAAATAATTCAAGGCCCCTTCGTGTCACCTTAAAGGGGACCTGCCACCCAGACAGAAAAATCTGTATAATAAATGTCCTTTGCAAATTAAACATGAAATCCAGTTTCTATTTTTTTTTTTTTTTTTTTTGTATTCACTTTTATTGAACAGTAAATAGTCCATTACAGTATATCTGTCACCATGTAACATTCAATATATATAATATATAAAAATTGCAAGTACAAGGTCTTATACATTTGTTCAATTTACAACCTTATAAATCTAAAACATATGTAACATATATAACTTAAAACAAGTCATTTGTCCTAGTATGTAGTGTATCGTAACATATAGTGTTCATATCTATCCTTTAATTTTTGTATTTTCTTTCTCTTTTTCTTTTCCTTTGTCATTCCATTTTCAATGACAGGATCAGCTACAAGGATACCTATAGTAAGTAGACTTTATATGTGTGCATCTTATATTTTGCTAGAGATGTACTCTTTCCATGGGTGCCATTTCACTACGTAGTTCCAGTACTTATTATTCATTGAGGCAGTTATTTCCTCCATTAGGCATATCTCATTTATTATCTGATACCATTTCTCCTTACTTGGGATTGTTTTTCGTCTCCAAAGCATGGGGATTTGAGATTTTGCAGCTATTAACAGTTGTAAAAGTAAGTCTGTTTTAGTAAAATTTTCGGGTTCAAACTTGAAAAATAAAAGAATAGCAGAGGGGGACCTATTCACCTTTTCACCTATAATGGATGAGCAAATATCTAAAACGTCTTTCCAATAAGATTCAAGAAGTGGGCATAAGAACCACAAATGCTCCAAAGTTCCAGGTTCTAGTCCGCATCTCCAACATAGATCATTTTCCATTAAGCCCATTTTTTTAAGAATCACCGGCGTTCTATACCATCTAGACAGTAATTTATAAGAGGATTCTTGTACTTTATTGCTTATAGAGCATTTGTTGGTATAATGAATTATCTTTCCCCATTCCTCCTCACTTATAGAAAGTTTCAAGTCTTTTTCCCATGCTTTAGTGAAGGATGGGAGTTTAGGATATTTGGTATCAATAATAATTCTGTATATTCGAGATAAAACTTGTTTTTGAGACCCATCAGAAGTGCAAATCTTCTCGAACTCTGTTAGAGATCTGGCTGGTTTTCCCTTAATCTGTAGGGTTTGCAAAAATCTTTGCACCTGCTGGTATCTCCATATATCCCTTACCGCCCATGAATCTTTTAATGAGTCCGCTAGAGATGGTTGTCCAAGGTTAGAGCTCAGAAAATGTTTTAACTGAGGGAATTCTATGTTAAAGGCTTTGCTGTATCCTTGGTCTATAATTCCAGGCATAAATTCACTATTATTGTAGATGGGCATTAATGGTGAAGGAAAACTGGACAGTTCCTGCTTTCTATTGATTTTACGCCACACTTTCAGACTATTATCAAGCAAAATATGGGAATTAATTAACTGTGGGGTATTTTCTTTACAGAGCCAGGTTAGGCTATTCAATTGACCTTGAGTCCAAAAATTTTCTAATACATGCCATTGTTTGGGGGAAAGTGGGTTTGAGTATTCAGCCACTGAAGAAAGCACTGCCGCTTGGTAATAAGATTCAAAATCAGGCATTGCCAGACCTCCAAGAGCTTTAGGTTTAAATAAAGTTTCCCTTTTCACTCTTCCCCTCTGAGCTTGCCAGATGTAATTGAATATAGCTTGATTTAGTTCATTAAAGAATGTTTTTGGAACAGCTATGGGTAAAGCATTAAACAAAAAAATAAATTTAGGCAAAATGGTCATTTTGATGCTGTTAATTTTCCCTCGCCATGTAAAGTTCTTTTTAGCCCAAATCTTTAATGTTTTTTTAGTTTCTACCAAAAGAGGAATATAATTCAACTCAAACAGTTTTGATAAATCTGCAGAAATTTGAATTCCTAAATATTTCAGGTGCGTTTGTTGCCATGTAAACGTGAAAGAGTGTTGTAGGTGGTTTTTTAGATGGGTATGAAGATTTAATGATAGGGCTTCCGATTTTCCCATGTTGATTTTATAATTAGAGACCTGACCATATTCTGATAATTCTTTCATAATATTTGGTAAGGATATCATGGGTTCCGATATTATCATGAGCAAGTCATCTGCGAATACCGCAGCTTTGTAGTGCTTGTCTGCTATTTCTAAACCCCTAATATCCTCGTTGTTACGAATAGCGATTAATAAAAACTCCATACAAATCACATATAAAAGTGGAGACAATGGACACCCTTGCCTGGTGCCATTCCGTATCTTAAAAGGGTTTGATAAAGTACCGTTTACTCGTATTTGGGCTGCCGGGACCGTATAGAGTGCCATTATTTTCTCCTTAAACTTCTGTGGAATACCCAATTTTAACAGTGCCATTTCTAGAAAGTCCCAGTTAATCCTATCAAAGGCTTTCTCTGCATCTGTGGAGAGAAGCATCGCAGGTGATTGCTGTTTGTTTTTCCATAAAATCCAATTTATCACTTTTATTGTATTTTCTTTAGCTTCTCTCCCTAATACAAAACCAACTTGGTCCCTATGTAAACAGTAAGGTAGTATAGGCTTCAATCTTTGCGCTAGAATTTTAGAGAATATTTTAAGGTCTATATTCAAGAGTGATATAGGCCTGTAATTACCACAAATTGAATGATCTTTTCCAGGTTTCGGTATTAGGGAAATATGTGCCATAAGAAATTCAGAGGCCAAGGGAGCTGAATCAGAAACCTCATTTAGAAAAGGGAGCATAATTGGGGTGACTATTGGTTCTAATTTTTTGTAAAATTTTGCGGTAAACCCGTCAGGTCCCGGCGCTTTGTTTAGCTTCAGTTGTTTTATTGCTGTTAGTATTTCTAGGCCAGTAATTGGGTCGTCCAGGCTCTGTCTAAATTGCTCCGGTATCTGTGGTATGTCAATCTTGTTTAAATAGTGTTCAATTTTTCCTCTAAGTCTCATTTTACTGTCTTGTGTGAGAGGGTTAAGGTTGTATAGTTTCTCAAAAAATTCTTTAAACACTTCCGCTATTTTGTCTGGGGCCCAATGGAGTTTATTTTTTGCATCTTTAATCTGTTTTATGTGAGAGTTACTTTGTTTACTTTTCAAGGCCCTTGCCAGCATCCTTCCTGTTTTGTTCCCATACTCAAAATATTTTTGACGAACTTTAGCCAAAATATTTTTATTCTGGTTATTTAAAAGTAAATGCAAATCCAATCTAGCCTTCGTCAATTGGTGAAGAACAGCTTCGGATTGGTGGGTCTTATGTTGCGATTCAAGTTCCCCAACTACCGTCAATAATCTACCTATCTGATTTTGTCTGGCTTTCTTTAACCTTGAGCCATGTTTGATTAATATTCCTCTAGCTAAACATTTGAGGGCCTGCCACTTCGAACCCAGTGAAGCCGGGTCAGCTAGTAGAGCCTTTTTATATGTGATTAGGGAATCTTGTAGCTCTTCAATGCAATCTTTGTCGTCCAAGAGGGAATCATTCAGTTTCCATCTCCATGGAGTCTTAATCATGTTGGGGAGTGAAAGTATAATTTGGACAATAGCATGATCTGACCAGATTATATTTTGTATGGCTGCTTCCTTGATCCAATTAATATTATACTGAGAGATTAATATATAATCTATTCTGGAATAATTCTGCTTTGCATGCGAGTAGAAAGTAAAATCTTTGTCATTGCCATGAAAGCATCTCCAAGAATCAAGAAGTCTAGCTTTATTCAGTACTTGTTTTACCTTATTGATTGCGGAGAGAGGTATTGAGGAAGACCCTTTAGACGAATCTAATTTAGGATTGAGCATCATATTCAAATCTCCACCAATTATCGTAAGCCCTTCCAGGAAGGGTTCAATTTCTCTAAATAATTTGGTAAAGGTAGTTGCTTGATTCTGATTCGGTAGGTAAATGCTGCCCAGAGTGCACCTAGTTCGAGATAGCACGCCCTTTACAAATATGTATCTTCCCTCTTTATCTTTCATTATTTCTTGAGGCTGAAAATCAACATTTTTATGTATTCCAATTGCCACTCCTTTTGTTTTAGTATCCTCATTATTACTATAAAACCAATGTGAGTAATTTTGATAAGTATTCAGTATCCTAGAATCCCCTTTTAAATGCGTTTCCTGTAACATCAATATAGAAACTTTTTGTTTATTCATTTCTCTAATCAAATTATTCCTTTTTTCAGGAATGTTGAGCCCATTAATGTTTAATGAGATGATCTTTATGTCCTCCATTAATCAACGGTAAGTATGACAAATCCTTCGCAGCTGACCCAGAACACTATATTTTCCCTTATAATTAACCTTTCCTGTAGTACCATACCTAGGATAATGTGCAAAAATATAAAACATAGCATAAAATTACATAAATAACTTGTAACCATTGGGGTGTTATTAGCCTTCCCTTAGATGGCTTTGACTGACAGATACAACCTGTATATCTGTCTAGACCCCTGGGGGGGTGGAGGGTCCACTGACAGTTACTTTCACAAGCCTACACCCCTGTCGCTACTACCAGCTAGATTATTAATTTGAATCATTAACGAATTTCAGGAGCCCAATTTGGCTACCTGAATTAGAAAGTGGACTTTTTTTTTTTTTTTTTTTTTTTTTTTTTTGAAAAAAAGGCAATATAATACTCTTGTACCTATAGTTAGGCATCAAAGAACACAGTAAACCATACGAGAACATAAAAAAAAAACATATTATAGCCAAAAAAGTATAATCAACATAACAGTGTGAGGAGAATATAAAGTTTGTTAGGCGAACCTAGTATCGGACTCATAGTTACCATTTCCGAATCTAGTGTTCTTTTGGACGGCTGAGAAAAAAAGGGATTTTTAAGTATAAATGTTGTTGTCCTCCCAATCTCACTCAGCTGGGCCTTTTCTTTTTTCTGGAGTTGCTTTATTTTTCTTCTTTTTGCTCTTTGGAGAGGATACCTCAGACCACTCTTCCCTGCGTGGTAATTCTGGAATTGCCGGCGTGATAGTGAGTTTAATCCATTCTGTCAAATCTGGCTCTTTGATGCCACAGGTCTTGCAGAATTGGGTGATGTCATCTGGACATGTTAGTGTTGCAGTAATTCCATCCCTGGTCACCTGGATTCCAAATGGGTATGTCCATCTAAACATCAGTCCTTTGGCTTTCAGGCTAGAGACAATAGGCTGTATTAACCTGCGTTGTTGCAGTGTGTGCCAAGAAAGATCTTGGAGAATAATAATGTCTGAGTTCAGGAAAGATATATTTTTCAAATTTCTGGCTTTATTGAGGATATCTTCCTTTATCCCAAATCTAGTAAGGCAACAGATAATGTCCCTGGGTCTGTCTTTCGCTGAGCCTTTGGGTTTCAGGGCCCTGTGAACCCTTTCAATATCTATGGCAAATGAGCCAGGTTTATCCAGAACTTGCTGGAATAGCTGTATCACTTTAGCTTGCAGGGATTCTCCTTCCTCCAACTCAGGAAGGCCCCGTATACGCAGATTGTTCCTCCGGCCACGATTGTCTATATCGTCTAATCTCCTTTGCAATGTTGAAATAGTTTTTATGTGATGAGCATTAGCTTTTGTCAGTGCTTCAACTGTGTTCTCTACACTTTCGTTTCTATCCTCAACTTCAGAAACTCGTGCGTGTAAAGAAGCTATCTCATTCTTTATAACCCCAATTTCCTCTTTCAGGGTTGTCTTAAACTGGGATATCATATCCGCTAGGTCAGATTTGGTCGGAATCGATTTTAAATGAGATAAAGTGATCTGCTCTGTACTTACAGACTCACTATCGGAATCGTCTGCCGAACTGCGCGGTCTGCGTTGCGCCGCCATTTTGGATCCGGGTTGGGAGAGGTCGCCTTCCGACGAGACAAAATATTGTTTCAATAAGCGTTGAGAATCTCTGGGTTTGCTCTTCTTGGTCTCCTCTCCTTCCGGATCTTTGTACTTGCCGTGTTTGCCCATTACATTAGTCCACAAATAGTACTAGCTGGAACGTAGTGCAGGAGCTCTCCGATCAAGCAGCCATCATGCTCGACGGTCAGCCACGCCCCTTCAGTTTCTATTTTTTATTAAAGCATTCATAGCTGCTGTAAACTCATTTAAACATCTCAGCTGTCAATCAAATATTGTCTGCCCCTCCTCCTCCAGGGCAGACAATTACTTTCACTTTCCATTCAGCACTTCCTAGATGTCACTGCTCTCCCAACATTCCCCCGTTCTCTTTACCGTTTAATTGTGTAACCAGTGCATGGGGATGGACATCAGGTCCCCCATTCTGGTGCATAAACAAGATTCTGAGATGATGCAAGGCTTGCCTTAATAACAGTGTCCACAAAATGGCTGCTGCCTGCTTTCTATAATCATGAATTCCCAGACTGAAGGAAACAAGATTCAAATAATTTATATTGTGTAATTAAAGTTAATTTTGCGTGACTGATGTGCTAAAATAGGATTTTCAATAATTTTTTAAAGTGACGGGTACCCGGGTGGTTGACCTTTAAGTTAACTTTTAGTATGTTATAGAATGGCAAATTCGAAGCAACTTTTCGATTGGTCTTCATGATTTATTATTTTTAAATGTATTCTGACACTCTCCAGCTTTCTATTCAGGCCTCTCCTATTCATATTCCAGTCTCTTATTTAAATCAATGTGTGGTTGCTAGGGTAACTTGGATCCTAGCAATCAGATAGCTGCAAACTGGAGAGCTGCTGAATAAAAAGCTAAATATCTCAAAAGCCACAAATAATAAAAAATGAAAACCAATCATACTAAAAGTTAATTCAAAAGTGAACAACTCCTTAAAATATACAAAATGATGTTAATATTAATAAATATATTACTATTCTCAGTTTTAGGAGGAAGCTCACGGTGGATCTAAACAGGACGGTGATCTGTTATTCCCTAATGAAATATTATCCGCGTGTTTGAGAGAGATACTTATTTGAAAAGATATTGCTTGTTAAAGGCAAAACAAGCTTTCTCCCATTATTGATATCATTTTCGCCACAGCTTCCCCGTTTGCTTGGGCAAAAGAAAGTAGGATAAAAATGTTAATACAACGTAAAATGTCATCTTTATAAGGATTTTCTCAGTAAATTTGAAGCTAAACGTTTATGCGCCTACATTCCCGCTCTTTAATGAACCTGGATTGAGGAATCATTAGGGAAAACCAAATCTCATTTTTCACACACAGAACATTCATTGGCATTTGATTAAAAGAGGAGAAGTGGTTAAAAGCAGATCTATATAATATGGCTGAAATTCACAGATAACAATCAGCCCCTGACGAGATTTCCACATCAAATGAAAACACACTGTGCTGGTCACAAAAATAATTAGCCCCAAAATTCAAAGCTCTTGGACGCGTCTTGTAGAAAGGAAGTGATTGTTTACCAGAAGTTCTCGTCGTCTTCTCCATGAGAGAGCGCGGTGATGCTGAATGGAGAGAGAGAGAAATGATTTTAATAGGCAGAACGCTGCGTGGGAAGCCTCACAATTAGACCCTTTAGAAACAGGCTCAAGAATCAGCAGCTGAAAGGAGAATTGTGCAGTGAGGGAGATGAAGCAGTTCCACCCCACGTTCAGCCAGAGGATAGAACTGCCATTATACTCTCCTCTTCCCAGTGTTCCTTAAAGATAAAAGGCCATACAGCTACTTCCCAAAACCGGCTTCCTCTTTCATTGCTGGTCAACATTTTGTCTCTCTGAAAGGGGAACCATCATCAAAACAAAAATGATCTACATAATGCACAATGAATAACTATTATAAAAAGAATCCATTAAAAACCATTTGGCACCATACACCTGTATGGAGGCAATTGGGGGAGTTTGGGAGATCGAAGGTCGAAGTTAAAAAAAACTTTGAATCGAAGTACAATCGTAGGATTCGAAGTAGGCCTAATTTGGTCCACTTCGTCCCCAAAAAAACTTCGACCTCCATTCAATTGGTCTTTTTGAATTCGGAAGTCAAAGTTTTTTTTTAACTTCGACCTTTGATAAATATGCCCCCCTACTGTCATTTTAAGGAGGAGCTTTGTAACCATATCAAAACATAAGGTGGCATGTTATTTATGAAGAGCCTTGATGCAAATGCTAGAGCAGTGCTGTCCTACTTCTGTGCTACCGAGGGCTGGAATTTTTATGACCTATGGGTCCGATAATGGAAGCCAGTATTGACCACTCCCTCTTTTTTCAACCACACCCACTGTAAACCACACCCATGTTACCACAAGAACTTTTAAGATCATGTCCACATTAATGGTGGTGGCACACCAAAAAAAACAAATGGTTGGAGTTCATACTTCCCAACTGTCCCATTTTTAGCGGGACAGTCCCAATAATTTTGACTGCTCAGCCAGCAGTGGCAGATTGTTACTGAAATGTCCCAAATTTCTCTTTGATCTCATGCACTGACACCAGAAAAAGATATTACATTTCTGAAACTTATATACGTTTGTATACTGAGTGCCTGCACTGAGATACATTTGTAACTATTTAAGATAAGCCTGTCTTTTGGGTGAACTGATATTTTCAGCTTAAAGGGCAAGTCACCTTCATTAGCAAAAAGATGTGTTTTTAGACTTTCGATAACCTGCCAAATTTTGTAAACTGGACATAGTATTTAGAGGGTGTGGCCACAAAATGGGCCTGTTAAAAATGTTGCCAATTTATGTGCAGATGTTTTTGTCCCTCTTTCTATTTTTCTAATGTTGGGAGGTATGCATGGTGGTTATTCCAGGGATATCACTCATATGTGAAAAAAGTTTGTCATACCCTGAAATCCATAAGCCTCCTCCCTTGTAGATAACACCCCCAGCACATGATTAAACACCTTAGGGCTCCTAAACCAATTTCCAAATGCTAACAAACCCCCAGAACAAACCCTACCAGATGTCCCACAGGTAGCATAGGGCAGGCAGAGTATGGCACACACAGGCAGAGTAGGACAGGCAGACTTTCATTTGGGAGGCCACACAATGGAGGGGGGGGGGTCACAGGCTGGATGCAGCCCACAGGCCACCAGTTGCCCAGCACTGTGCTAGATGATTAAGCGCTGCAAAATTTTACTCCTTAGTGCTCATTCACAAACACATGTCTTGCTGCCGTCTGTGCTTCCTGACCAATTAAAAATCCATTGCAGGGTGGTGCAGGGTAGGGCAGAGGGTAGCCTTCATGAATACAGCACTGCTGAAAACTATACAGACTACACTGTACAGACTATACTGTGTGTTTTTATATATATATATATATATATATATATATATATATATATATATATATATATATATATATATATATATACTGTGCTCCATGATTCTATCAGCACTGTTCTTGCTAGCTCCATCAGATTTCAGTACTAACTCCCTTATGTTACATTGGATATAAAGAGAAGTCACCCTTGCAGTTTCGTTTGGAAACAAAGCCCTTGTATAGGTATGGGATCCGTTATCCGGAAACCCATCATCTAGACAGTTCCGAAATATGGGAAGGCATGAGGATATTAGAAGTTACCGCTGGGTTCCATGACCTATATGGTCAAGAAACTCTTCGGTAACTGATAATATCCTTATCTTTTACAAAAGGGGGTACTTTATTCACTATATTATACATAAACTGTTCTCTGCGGTCACAATATCACACTGATTGGACTAAAGGAACAATACAGCTGAACATACTGTAGTTGCAGGTGTAAAATTCATGATTTTAAATTCTATTTTTTGTTCTGAAAATGTTCCCAGCGCTCAGATGAAGTTCTCCCTGGAATACCTGACAGAACATTATTGTATATGTTTTCACTCAAGGGATGAAAACATAATTATGCCTCTTTATAGGTCCTTGGTGAGGCCTCATCTGGAGTATGCAGTTCAGTTTTGGACTCCAGTCCTTAAGAGGGATATAAATGAGCTGGAGAGAGTGCAGAGACGTGCAACTAAATTGGTTAGAGGGACGGAAGACTTAAATTATGAGGGTAGACTGTCAAGGTTGGGGTTGTTTTCTCTGGAAAAAAGGCGCTTGCGAGGGGACATGATTACACTTTACAAGTACATTAGAGGACATTATAGACAAATGGCAGGGGACCTTTTTACCCATAAAGTGGATCACCGTACCAGAGGCCACCCCTTTAGACTAGAAGAAAAGAACTTTCATTTGAAGCAACGTAGAGGGTTCTTCACAGTCAGGACAGTGAGGTTGTGGAATGCACTGCCGGGTGATGTTGTGATGGCTGATTCAGTTAATGCCTTTAAGAATGGCTTGAAAGATTTTTTGGACAGACAATCATATCAAAGGCTATTCTGATACTAAGCTCTATAGTTAGTATAGGTATGGGTATAAAGAATTTTAATTAAAAGTAGGGAGGGGTGTGTGTATGGATGATGGGTTTTCATTTGGAGGGGTTGAACTTGATGGACTTTGTCTTTTTTCAACCCAATTTAACTATGTAACAATACACCCTATCACTGCCAACTTTTTGTAAGGAGCCACCTGCAGTGCGCTGTGTGTCGGGACAATGCGTGATGATGTCATTCTCGCGCACATTGTTTACTGTTAACATTAAACACAAACAGTATTGGTTCCCCTCCATGTCTGGCTTCTGTTACCAGATAAGCCTGTGATTTGTCTACTACTCTGGTTTTTGACTCGTTGCCTGGATATCAACCCTGTCTGTATTATGTTTGCCCTAGAATTGTGAAGGTGCCTTGTCCGCTCTGCAGCAGAAAGTCTGGGGCCCCAAAAGGGCGTCGGTGAAGACCGGGGTCGGCAGGGGTTTCCCTGTCACACAGAAGGGATTTCTAGAGGTCTCCCAGGGCTTCTCACTAACAAGATCATTACACTTTCCTCTTATTTGTACTTACACTGGTCTGGCTCTATAATTCCCAAGCAGCAACATCTGGTTCAACATACAGTATTGTAATAATAAAGAGATACAAACACGTAATGCTGCAATACAAAAGGGCACAGACACATGCATTAGGCTGATACTTATTTACCTTTCGTTTGATACTTTTTCTACCACAGAGACATCTTCTAAGGATTCTTTGTTAATCTGATGGAAAATTAGAAATGCTTACAATTAACAACTACAAAAATTGAAGCTATTCACAGATGATACCAAACACCCACATTTAAAAAAAAAAAAAAAAAAACACATTTACTACAAATCTTACTATTTTACAGAAACAAAACAGAACATTTTCTATGAGGCACAAGTTCAGCGAAACCCCAGGTCCCCAGATTTAGGGTAAGGGCAGACGCTCAGATTCAGGGAATTTAGTCGCCCAGCAACAAATCGCCTCTTCTTCGGGGTGACTATTCCCTGAACTGCCTCCCCGCTGGCTAGAATGTAAATCGCCGGCGGGATGGCACTCGGAACGTTTCTTTTTCCGAAGTCACCCAAAGTTTCCTTGTGAGGCAAATTCGGGCGACTTTGGAAAACGAAGCACATAGATTGCCATCCCGCCGATGATTTACATTCTAGCCGACGGGGAGGCAGTTTGGGGAATAATCACCCCGAAAAAGGAGATTTGTTGCTGGGTGAATAATCTCTCTGGATCTGAGTGTGTGTCTCTGCCCTTAGAAGGTATTATGCTCCACTGCAGCCAATGGAAAGCAAAAGTTACCGAGTTTTGCTCAACGTGAATAAGCAATTATGTTTCAGGTCAGAATTCTAGTGCAACAAAGAACTGGAATGAACAGCATTCAGGGGACCAGAAAAAATGTGTAAAATCAGGGAAATGTATTATGCATACTATATAGGTGGGATCATAAAAAAAATATGAAAAAAGAGGGAAAAATCAGGAGATGTAAAACCGAGGTTTCACTGTAGTTTAATATGGGAGGGATAAGAAAAAATAATATATAAAATATCTCTCTGTGCAATAAACAAGGCAAAGAGTTGGAATTCTGAATGAGTTGTGCCAGAGTTTCTACAATGCAGTTTTAGCCACTTATTTATAAACTTACCTAAAACTGTTTTCTCCTCTTTATGTATAGAGATATGTTTTCCATTTACTAGGATCTGGCTTTCTCTAGTACAGTAGAATGTCCCTGCCTTACAGCAATGTTATATATATCTCTGACTGCTTTGTACTCCAGGAATAAATCAGGGAATTAGCATTTCACAATGACTCATCCTTATGAATTAGAGGAATGACACATTTATACTGGGAAAGTACCTAAAAAAACTACTATTATAAGGCAACTGTTATGAAATGACATCTGAGCAAAGTAACAGCATGGAATTTACGCATTAAACAAATCAAATTCTTGGATCCGTTCTGCGACTATCCACTTAATAGCACAGTAACAACAAAAAGGTAGTTAAAGTAATGAAACTATAATGACCTTCTGCTCTGCACTGGTACAACTGGTGTGTTTGCTTCAGAAAGATTACTATAGTTTATATATAAACAAGCTGCTGTGTGACCATAGTGGCAGCCATTCAAAGCTGAAAAAAGGAGAAAAGGCACATACACAGCAGATACCAGATAAGCTCTGTCGTATACAATGGAACTCTTCAAAACCTATCTGATATCTACTGTGTATACCTTAAAGGAATAGTTCAGTGTGAAAATAAAAACTGGGTAAATAGATAGGCTGTGTAAAATAAAAAGTGTTTCTAATATAGTTAGTTAGCCAAAAATGTAATATATAAAGGCTGAAGTGAACAGATGTCTAATAAAACAGCTAGAATCCAACTTCCTGCTTTTCAGTTCTATAACTCTGAGCTAGTCAGCGACTTGAAGGGGGGCCACATGGGACATTTCTGTTCAGTGAGTTTGTAATTGATCCTCAGCATTCAGCTCAGATTCAAAAGCAACAGATATGACCCATGTGCTCTCCCCTCAAGTCTCTGATTGGTTACTGTCTGATAACCAGGGTAACCAGCCACAGTAAACCAAGAGAGCTGAAAAGCAGGAAGTAGTGTTCAGACTGACATGTTATACATCAAATCACTCCAGCCTTTATACATTACATTTTTAGCTAACTAACTATATGAGAAACATTTTTTATTTTGCACAGCCTATCTATTTACCCAGTTTTTATTTTTACACTGAAAAATTCCTTTAAATGACTGTCCCCATGGCTATACAACAGCTTGTTTATATAAACTATAGTTGTGTTTCTGGAGTAAACCCAACAGTTTTACCACTTTAGGGCAATAATGTATTATATTGTCAATCCTTTAAAAAGCTTCCATTTTTTTGGTGTTCCTTTAAGAGACATATCCACACTGTGCATTTTTCTCTGTAAAAAGGTTGTTATTCATTCTCGGTCTTTCTCCCAAAACACTGCTTATCCATACCTCTTCTTCAGCCTCCTTTTAAGGAAGCCGTCTATACAGCACTATTTGGTGATTTAGCTCCAAATCAAGGAAGCACTTTCTCATTGCTTACATATATATTGTCTTCTGACTAACACAACACTGCCATTCATCCTGCCATTCTAAAGCTGAGCACGCACACACTGTTCTTGTCAGTTGGCACCAAATTGGTTAATGAGTGGGATGGAAATAAATAGAAATTCAGAATAAGTTAGAAATGCTGGGAAACCTGTTTAGCTGATGACTACCACTATTCCGGTTACTATCCAGGCCGCACTCCCACTGATCTGGATGCACCTTCAACAAATTAAATGTAAACTCCAAAATGGCTTATAACAAAAACAAAATGGAACCATTATGAAACAGAAATCACGTTAAGACTATTTGCGGCAATGTTAAAAATAAAACACGTATATAAAAATGAGAAATTTGCAAAAATACTAAAATGTCTGCATTCTGGGCATGGCCCTACTCATCCCTTTTATGCTTACCCAAAACTGAGCTCAAAGCATTCACTTTAAGAAAACAAGTCAATCAAAGGGGTGAGAAAAGGGAAACCTTTACCTTACCACAACATCTTAATGCTTAATATATTTTTAAAGTATTTACATTTGTTTTAGCTTGTTCTTGAAAACAATATACCCCCCCACCTTCACGTCATTTAAGGAATGATTAGCCTGAAACTGAAATCAGACAGAATGAATATAACATGGGTAAAGACCCAACAAAAACCATATAATAAGCAGTTGGAAAACAGTAATCCAAATACATCTGGTGACTTTAATCTCAACCAAAATTGGAGAGTTGGGATTTTAAGTTTTAAATAACACTGATTTTGTAATGGATAATGTTCTTCCATAGGACACCAGGTTAGAACCCTGGGCTAAATTATTACCCAGTACAAGGAAAGACTTGTCACTTTAACCCTCTTCCAATATTTCCAAACACTTTCCAGGACTCTAGATGAACTGACGGTAATAAGATCAAGAAAAAACTACCAAATGTATTTTTATAGAACACATTTGAAAAGATGGCCCTATAGTATGTGCTGTGCATCTAGTACATGTACTGTAAATTAAATAAAGCAAATCTAATATACCTCAATGCCTATCATACCTACTCCATCAACTCCTATTCTTTCTCTAACCTTTTCCTCAAATACATTCTTGTCTATTTATTATATTATCCTGTTTTATGGGTTTCCTTCTGTTGGTAGAAAAACCTCAGTAAAAAAGTAAGTTTAACAAACGCATTACTTTAACGGTAGTAACACTCTTACAATTGCTACTTTCTCTTAAATTTATAACCTGAGCCTTATAATGTAGGTTTGACATGATTTATTTTAAGTGTGCACATTTTAAGTGATCATTATCTCCCACCCCCCTTTAAAAGGATTCTGTGGTGGGGAGACCGTTAGCCTATGAATAAGTGCCCACCCTTGGTACGAAACGCGTCAGGCTTGAATATGTCCTAATAAAGATTTTTCTACTTTTTATATATCATCTAGGCTCCTTTTCCAACTAACAGTAAGTCTATCCAATTTTTGCTTTTTGTTTGATTTCACTTAATTACATGGCCCTTGGACTGGGGGTCTTAGACTACTGTGAATGATTTTGATCTTATGGAATAAGCAGGGCCGGATTTACATAGCGGGCGCCCCTAGGCCCACTGCCGTTCGTCGCCTCTGCCCCTTCCCGTTTATCGTGCAAATTTTCGTCATCAATGGGGATTGGAGCGTGGGAAATTTTAAAAATGATTGTATCTCCATCGCATCCCAAGTGTTTTTGAACCAATATGGGTGTGGTTGGGCAGCATGCCGACCCCCCTTAAATCCTGCTGCCCTAGGCCCGGGCCTAGGTGGCCTTTCCACAAATCCGGGCCTGGGAAAAAGAATTTTTGGAATTCATATTGATCTCTGGAATATGCTCAGTTAGTAGAGGCACACACCACAGCTATATAGCTTTTTTAACATGATTAACGGCTCGATGGTTCAGATGTTTCCCAAAGTTTAATTCCTTCAGCAAGCTCACCTTCTCAGATTGTTCCTGTGCCCTGTTCTGGAGAATCATTTGCATGTATTTGTCCAGAGGGTTGACACTGCCTTGAACTGAAGAACTGGCTTCCTCACGATCCTGCACACCTGCAATCTCCTCTGTGTTTTCTCTTCCCTCATTAGATGTTGTATTCACCATTGAATTCTGGAATCAAATGAAGAAAATATATGATATGGCAAAGCATATTGTGAGAACATTTCTTCTATTCATATTGTTTAATCATTTGCATAGTCTTTACTGATTACATCAAGCAGGGAAACATGGCGGCGCGGTTCATAGTCATGGACAGCTTACTTAAAAAAGTAAATGTAAATCAAGGAGGCACTTTTTACAGAGAAAAGACTAGTGGGATAGGCTTCTGTTGTCTTACTTCCCCAGGATTGTATTTTTCATCAAATGTGCCTATATGTCCTTTAAGTTGTTTTCCTTAATTAGTTCTGAACACTCCTTTTCTGTCTGACTGTGAAGACCTTTAAAAAGGTACCTACTGGGCATGCCGACTACCTCTGCTTCAATGGAAATCAATCAGGCATGCACAGTAGCCACCTCTTTGAGGTCTTCATAGTTGGAGAGAGAAGGAGTGCTCAGAAAGAAAAAGGGAGCTTCATGCAAGACAGGGAAGTAACTAAAAGAGTTGGAGTTGAACCGGCTGTAAGAGAGTAATTAAATAAATCTGAATGCAGGGAAACAGGTGTGTTATTCTGGGGCTGTATATGGTAATTTTAGAAAAAACAGTGTGAGTTCAAATTATGCAATTACAGAAGAGCATATTTTGCTAAAATCAGTATAGACATTATTTTAACCCACGTAGATCTGTGCGAATAATGAGGGTATAAGTGTTCAGTGAGTATCTAAGAAACACCAACATATAAAGAGGGCTCTGTCTGCTACAGCTTACAACCTGAGAGTAGGCTTTGTGTTTAGTTATACAGTATTTTAGTGATGGAATTCCAGGGTTACGGGCAGCGAGAGAGAATGAGAGAAAGAGGTTCAAGGTGGGAAATGTGGATTTGGGTATTGTGAAAAGAAGTTGGCTTTGTGTGGAATAAAAGAGATACATCAAAATATGGAGACACCAATGTAGAGATGCAATGAGGTGCAGAGGAGCAAAGGGCTTTAGGTTATCCACTGCATCATGGGGAGTTTGATGAGACGTCTCTCCTTGGTGAAAGCAGAAATATACCAGCAGAGAGTCAATGACTAAAGGAGGGAGAGGTGGGAGTCTGAGAGGCCAGTTAGTAGCAAGTTACAATAGTCTACATCGTATGGGATGTAGGCATGGATGTTTTGAGGTTGCTTGAGAGAGAAAAAAAAAAGGAGAATCTTGACTTATAGTTATAATTTGGTCATAAATGATGTGATTATTGCCCACATATGTTATATTCTCCATTGGAGCAAGAAAATATAAAAGAATACCTTGTGTACATCCTTTTCTTCCTCCGAGAGTTCTCTGAACTGTTCCTCATCCTTCTGTTCAACCCCCTCGTCTGTTTTCTCATGTTTGTTGATATTTTCGGTGTAATGTTGACTACTCACTGTAATTATACAAAGGAGCTTTCATTTTTTTACAAGTGTAACAGCAGTTTCACCTAAATATCTTACCTCTTTGTATATTTTCCTTTGTGGTATATTACCTACTAATACATTATGAGCTTGGGAAGGTGAAAATTAATAGGGGACTATTTTATGCTAACTGCGTGTAAATATTTTCAAAGTTTATATATGATTAAATGCATTTTAATGAATGTTTATTAAATATGTGTCCCTCCATAGCACCTACAAGTAACTGTACCATTACAAAGGCAGGCTTTGATTAGTTTCTAACCTATGTAAGTGTTCTCTCAGCACAGCAACTAATTAAAGGGCATGTAAAGTCTAAAATAGAATAAGGTAGATAGGCTGCATTTTGTATACTAATATAAACATGAACTTACTGCAGCACAAGCCTAATCAAACAAATAATTTATGCTTTCAAAGTTGGCTACTGGGGGGTCACCATCTTGTAACGTTGTTAAACATATTTGCAAGACTCAGACTGTGCACATACTGAGTGTGGTCTGGGCTGCTTAGGGATCGTCATAAACAAAGCTGCTTGAGTTCTGCATGGCTGGGAAGTAAGGTGGGGGCTCCCCCTGCTGTTCATAAGTATGATTGTTTCCCTGCTCAGCAGTTAGGGACCATCTGACAATTCCTATCCACAGCAGTAAATGAAGGGAGAATTTCACTGCATACAGTCAGGTTTCTTATAAAAACGGTACACATCTTTTAATTAAAGTATATTTGAGATAGGTTTCTTTTTCATTAAAGAAAGTAAAAATGGGATTTTATTTTTTGCCTTTACATGCCCTTTAAACCCAGTAAATACTAAGTGTCAGCAGAAACTATCTTCCCCTCAGGCTTACAGGCACTTACAGGGTAAATCCAATGGTTCCGTAAAAGGCATGTGCCAATTAGTCAGAGCCAAATCGCACACCCTGCCTGGCTCTGTATTATTCGGCTGCCTGTGGTCATGTAATATGTTTAAATAAATATATATTTATAAAATATCATCATGGAAAGGATTCTTTATGTACAAAGAATTCAGAAAATACATACACATTTCTGCTAAAATGCATTTCATTACAAATAAATGTTGATGGGTTAGAAACAAATGCACACACCAGTAAAAAAAAAATCTGTTCATTCATGGATGATACTAAGGTATGACATACTGTTCTTTTATTAAGGTTCCAGAATAACAAATGGACTTTGTTCTTATATAGTGCAGCATTAATTATTTGCATGTTTATGCTCTATTATCCAAGCACGAATAATTCCAGCACAAGAGGGTGATTTCAGGAGTCAACTGAACCAGATTTTAGCACCTACTAAAATTTTACATCCTTTTATACAGGTATGGGATCTATAATCTGGAAAACTGACATCCACAAAGCTCAGAATTACTTGAGGGTGATCTCCCATAAAGTCCATTTTAAGCAAATAATTCTATTTTTTTTTTAAAAAATGATGTCTTTTATCTGTGATAATAAAACAGCACAGGTATGGGAATCCCTTATCCAGAAACCCGTTATCCAGAATGCTCTGAATTACGGAATGGGCAACTCTCATAAATCCATTTTATTCCAATAATCCATTTTTTTTTAATTATTTCCTTTTTGTCTTTTATAATAAAACAGTACCTTGTAATTTATAAGATACAATGAATCCTTATTGGAGGCAAAACCAGCCTATTGGGTTTATTTAATGTTTCAATTATTTTCTAGTAAACTTAAGGTAGATCCGTTATCTGGAAAACCCCAGGTCCCAAACATTCTGGATAACAGGTCCTATACCTTGAACTTGATGCTTAATAAGATGCATAAATGCATACTGGTGGCTAAACAATCTTATTTTTTAGTGGGGGTAAGGCTTGGTAATCCAAATTATGAAAAGATCAAAAAACTCCAGGTCCAGAGAATTCCAGATACAGTAATAGTTCCATAATCTGCTCCAAACTTGTTCTTCCCTGTATATGTATTTTGAAATATATTGATTGGATTTGCAGACTAGCCAGGGATGCTATACTATATTCCTCTGAGGTAATTAAAGGGGTAGCTAAACTTTAAATTCACTTTTAGTATGTTATAGAATAGCTCAAACAACTTTTCAATTTGCCTTTATTTTTTCTTCATAATTTCTTCATAATTTTTGAAATATGTGCCTTCTTCTTTGGACTGCTTGCAGCTTTCAAATGACCCCATATTTTTTTTATTATTCATTTATCTATTCTGCCTTTCTCCAACTCATATTCCAATCTCTTATTCACAGCAATGCATGGTTGCAAGCATACTTTGGACTTGTAATTTAGCAAGTGGATTGCAAAAATTGGAAACTGAAGAGCTGCTGAATAAAATGCTAATTCATGCTCTGCATGCGGGTTATTTATTAAAGCTTGAATTTTTCTGGTCGGGCTTTTAATAGGGAAAACTCAAATTTTTTGAGGAACAAAATTATTTCGAGATTTATTATACCCGGAAGCTGCTAAACGTCCGAATCCAAAAATACTCAAACCTGTAGAGGTCCTGTAAGTCAATGGCAGATGTCTCTTTTCTAATTTGAATATATTGTGGGTTTAGCTGGGTTTCATACGATAATTCAAACAATTCAGAGTTTTCGGGCGATAACTCCAAAAATTTGTACGATTCAAGTTTTTGCTTGATTTTATTGTAACTTTTCCCCGAACTGAATTTTTTGAATTATTGTATTAATGAACAAGGTAAAATTGTGGATGGAAGTTTGGTTGAGTTATTATGAGAAAAATTGGCGTTTTACTAAATAAAAAAAGTTAATTTAAAGGTGATAGTTTGAATAATATTAAAAGCAATTGGCCGACAATTTACGTATTACTTGGAAACAGTATTTTGTCTTATGTAGTTTAATTTATATTTGTGTACCAACATTCCATGCTGCCTCATTGTGTAACATGATTGCTAATGTTTCCCCACTGTTTTATGATAAAGAGCCACTTGGTGAGACTAAGACAACACTTCTCTTCAGGGGGCAGTTGCAAGAGCTGCTAAACTCACATGAATCCACTGGTGAAGTTACTGCTACTGGCACATTAGCAATGACGTGATTGTCATGAACCACATCCCCAGATGGATGAGACAAGTCAGTTGCAAGTTGCTCTGGAATGTCCTCCTGGTCTGAAAGGAGAAAAGGAGGGGGATAAAATCAATGGATTCATTATTTTCTAGTTCAAACTGTAGTTTAGGGCTTGGCTCCACTGCCTGGGAACAATTAGAACCAAACAACCTAAACTTACATAATGAAGAATTCCGATTATTTTTCCGCTTAACACACAGGTCAGTATTTTATTGATTGCTGGTATATTAAATACATAATCGGCTTTTATTACGGATGCAGAAGACTTACAAATATTCACAAAACAGCTTACTGTGTCAATTAAAATGTCTGTACATAAAAATTGTCACTATAATGTATTTTGCATCTTGTGCAACATGGAGTGATCGCATGCAGAACTGAATATGAGAATATGGGGTGCTGGGTGCTTATATAAAGCAATTATAGGCATGGATTGGGTGTACGAAGAGAAATGAGAATAATCTGAGTTTTCAAAAGGTTCATGTGTTCTTACTGCAGAGTGTGTTACAGGGAACATTGAAGTTAATGATTATATTTAAAGGAGTGTTTATTAACAACCAAGGAGGAGGCTTAAAGGAGAACTAAAGCCTAACTAAAGAGGTAGGCTAGAAATGTTGTACATTATGTTTTGGGCTTCAGTACCAGCCCAAGGCAACCACAGCCTTTTAACAGTAAAGATCTGTGTCTCCAGAGATGCCCCAGTAGCTCCCCATCTTTTTTTATGCCAATTCACTGCACATGCTTTGTGTTGCTGCCACTTACTGAGCTTAGGGACCCACTCAAAATATACTGTTTATTTAGAATAAAACTGTCACAATATAAAGCTTCTTAACAGCTGCTCAAAGCCCACTGAGCATGTTAGTGTTGTCGACACTTTCCAAGATGGTGACCCCCTGTGACAAGTTTGAAGTACTGGATCATTGCTGCTATTGAGAAGCTGAAACTTTAGGCTGGTGCAACAAGTTCAGTATATAAAATATGGCATTTTTAACCATATTTATTTTTAGGGTTTAGTTCTCCTTTAAGTTCAGTTTATCAATGATAAAGCAAGGGAAAACAGCTCCAGCAGGGATTTCTGCAAATTGCCTTTTATAGGGTCGTGGGTATACACAACAAAAATGCAACAAAAAGACTTCGCTGAGGCTATTTACACATGTTAAATAGACTGCCAATATTATAAACAGACATGTAGGCTTGCTAATGAAATTATTATTAGTATATAGTATGAGGAGTATTTGGATTTCATTGCCTTATTCTTCCTATGATCTTCTTGGAATTACTACACATGGAAAAAAATGTTAGTATAAAAGCAACATTTTACATAACTGATGTAAGCCATTACTTAGATGCAGTATTGCTCCAATGTTTCTGGACATTTTCAGAGTGCTTTGACACCAGGATCCAGGGAAAACGTATGTTTATCTGCGTATCTGCCTACAGGCATAAATAGCCTTTCTGGGCCTTATCATTACTGACATGTGTACAATGAATTTTATTATGGTCGTACCTTAGGCCTATGTTCTTTTCATGAAGGCGGAAACCCCTTACTTAACCTGCGTAACCACAAGCATATAAATGTATTCCTCTGTTTTCTTTATGGTTTCAAATTGTGATTGTACAGTATTGATCCACGATCAGTGCCTTCAAATAGTCATAATGTCTAAAGCTAACTCGTGACGCTTCTCAAGTTTAATCAGGGCCACAGTAGAGGGTTATATCCAAATAGTTATCAGGAAGGGCAACGACACCGCCCCGGAACAGCGTTATGACATTTCTTATGCGTTACGTGACTGTCTCTAACAGTTAATTACTGGCTTTATGTGAAAGGCTGAGGCCAAACCACAAATCTCTGAAAGACGACAGGCTATAAATAGGCACCAATTCTGTCCAGACCCCCACATTCTTTTCCAGACACTTAACAGTAAACAGCTAGTATGAGACAATAAAGCATTTTAAAAAATAAATAATTAATGGCTGTTTCGCTATGTGCAAGTTTTATTTCAAATTTTCCTCTGCCATTACTAATATAAGACAAATACCATTTGCATTTTAGCAGCTGAGTGAACAGACTGTATTCTTCTGGGTGCCCACTATAAATTTGTGTTCCTCTTCCATTTGGATATGGCTTTATTTAGTGGTATGTTATAGGCACAGATCTGTCTGAAGCTTTTTTTGTTCTAATATGTAGTCAAACTACAAAACAATTATTTTTTCTGTTAGCATGAATTTATGCTTAGTTACGGTACAGGGTACTTTCATCAGTTTTCTCACTTATCCAACCTTCAATGATTACTCCGCAAGTCCATTTGTTTTAGAATTACTTATACTAGATATAGCATTCAACAGTAAAAATCCAAGTCCCACTGTGACTCCTCCTGTTACATTGAGTTGGAGAAACAATAGCCTATTTGAAAGCACTTCTATCGTAACGTACTGGCTCGTTCTGAAAGCACAGGATTGGAGAAAAACAAACCTATCCGAAAGCAATTCTATCATGAAGCGCTGTCTCATTCTGAAAGCACATGACCAGGCAACATGAGCTGAGATGGCTGCCTACACACCGATATTACCACTAACATTAAATACTCTTGTTAGTTCACTAATAAAATTTAATATGGAAGAGTCAATTATTTGCAGTGTAATTTAGAAATAAAAAATTACACCATAGAAATCATAACAGAATCCCTGTATGAGAGATTATTGTTCTGGTGAAAATATAAAAAAAAGAAATAGAGATGGAGAAAATACATTCAGTTGTAAAAAAACAAAAAAAAAACAATTGAATTTAATCTCAAAAAACTCAGATTCAAACAATGATAAATCAGCCCCCAAGTTTTTTATTTTTTCCAATTTCTGAGATTTATTAATTGAAAAAATTGTGAAAATTGAAAAATCCAACAACCAAAATTGGAGAGTTTCTATAGGAGTCATTGAGGTGCAATTTCATTTTTTTCATACAGTTGTTCTAAAAATGGAACAATTCAATTTTCATTGTGATCGATTTATTGATTTTCCAATATGAGGCTTTCTGTAAATATTCTAGCGATCAAGAGAAAATAATTGCAGTAAAACAAACCTAATCAAGTTCAACTGTGATTTTTTTTCTGTGAATTTAGGAAAAGAATGGTGTTCAAAAAAAAAACAATAAACCAGAATCCATATATTTGATCAATTTTAATGTTTGTGTTCATGATTATATCCAACACTTTCTCTGTGCTAACTGCAACATGCACAGACAGATTAAAGGAGAATCCTTCTGGTTTGCTATAACAGGGATTAAAAGACAAACTATATTTCTCTAATTAGCAAAATCATTTGAGGCTAAAAAGATGTTTAACACATAGACAATGTACACTACCATCCAGCTCTCAAATGAGTTATTCAGGGTAACAGAATTGTTTTATGTGAAACTTTTTAGTTTAAGGTACCTCTGTTATATCATTTTAACCAAAGCATCTTACCTTGTAAAGAAGAATTAGTGCTATTAAGATCATCAAAATATAGCTTCTGTGGATTTAAATGGTTGGAAACTTCATCACAATTGACATCTTGCTCATAAGGCCTGAAGGAAATTAAAAATGTTAGTGTTTTTACTAAATTAACTTTGTGAATAAAACATTTTTCATATAGAGACATAATAAGCAGGATCTTTTATCAGAAAATCATTTACAGGTACTGCGTCCTGAACAGGTCTTTGACTATATGAGGATAGGAGAGAGCTCTGCATGAGGTAAAATAAACAAAGCACTGAGCTTTTAAAATACACAACTTCGAACCACAAATGTGTCAGAAAAATTACTGAGCACTGTTTAAACTTTTGTAAACTTTATATTTAGGGGTTTATTTATCAAAGGTTCATTTTTGAGAGTATTTTTCAGTCAAAACTCAAATTTTCAGGTTTAAGAAAACCCTAAAAATGAGAAAATTTTTTTTTTTGAGATTGAGATTTATTATACCCCGAAGCTGGAAATAGCTTGAATCCAAAAATACACCATCTAAAAACCTATCGAGGTCAAGTAGAAGTCAATGGCAGAGGTCCCTTGAACCATTTCAAGATGTTTGTAGCCTTCATGATGTTCTTGTAATATCCTGCCTGGAGTTGAACCAAGGACCTGGCATCTGAAGTAGTGAGGGCTCCTACCGAGGCCAAAGGTGGCTGCTACAGGCGGAAGACTGAGCTGCGACCGGGACCTTGAGGTTTGTTCTGGGTTTGGGACACCAATCGTTACAGTTTTTTCGGTGGGTTTCGCTCAAAAACTTGATCAATTATATTTTTTTTCCACTGAAAACTCTTTCACTTTGAGTATTCAAATTTTTAAACCAACTACACTGATTCAAGTTTTTTCCATTCGAGTTTTTTCTTAAAGGACCAGTAACACCATTTTTTATTTTTAGAAAAAAAAATGCATATACATTACTTACCTCCAATATGCTGATCTTTCCTGCTGTTTGGGTAAGACATCAGAAAAAACTAAAACCGGCACTGTCCCACGACGTCCACAGGGTCTCCGCCATCTTCTTGCTTGTTCTCTTCTTCTCCCTTACGTGCTCGCTGCTGTGTCTCTCTTCCGGGAACCGACTTCCTGGTTTGTGATGTCACTTCCGGTTTTGTGACAGTCTTTAGTGCCCAGTGTTGTACTCCACACAGCCCTCATTGGTTTTGTCTCTTTCTCCCACCATTTCTATCTTCTCTTGCTATTCTGTTCAATTCCCTGCATTTCTCTCTCTCCCTGCTCCTTTACCCAGCCGTTCCTTTAGATTGCCTGCCTCCCCGTGCATCTCGCTCTCTCTCTCTCCTTTACCCAGCCGTTCCTTTAGATTGCCTGCCTCCCTGTGCATCTCGCTCTCTCTGCCTGCTCGTTTACCCAGCCGTTCCGTTAGATTCCCTGCCTCCCCCTGCATTTCTCTCTCTCCCCGCTCCTTTACCCAGCCGTTCCTTTAGATTGCCTGCCTCCTCCGGCATCTCGCTCTCTCTCTGCCTGCTCGTTTACCCAGCCGTTCCGTTAGATTCCCTGCCTCCCCCTGCATTTCTCTCTCTCCCCGCTCCTTTAGATTGCCTGCCTCCCCCTGCATGCACTCTCTCTCTCTGGAGCCTCAGCCTTTCTCTCCAGCGGCAGTTTCACTCATCACCGCTCTGGCTCCCACGCTGTATTTTGACTTCCGGTTACTGACTTCCGGTACTGTGCGGCGGAACAGCGTCGGGGACGCGCACAAAGTGGTCGCCTTTTCGCTGTTTTCCATGGCAATGGAGAATAGGTATTCTAACAATTTTTTTAAAAAAATGCTAGGTATATTATATTAATGTAGTAGGGCATGACCATTATTTTTAACATGTAGAATGGATTTCTTAAATAAAAATTTTTGATGTTACTGGTCCTTTAAATTAGTTCATTTGAGGTCTAAAAAAGTTTACAAAGCTCTAAAATTCAACCTTTGATAAATAACCCCCTTATGTAATTCTTAAAAGGAAGGTAATTAATAAATCCAAAATGAAGAACCTACTGTTGTTCTATCGTACCTTGACAGATTAAAAGTTTGCCCATCAGATGTGTGCTTAAGTACCTGTAAATTGTGGTCAATATTCTGCAGTTCTCTGGCCCGTCAGATGGCACTACCCAAAGAATAATACTTCTTTTCAGTGGTGTAAGGTAAAACAAATGTAGTAGAACGCAAAAGCAGGCTTCCAAAGAGTCAATATCTACATGTGGACAAATAAACCCGCCCCATCACCAGTCAGGCTTAATGTGCAAGTGCACGGATCTGATGTAAGTGGATTGACCACCACGTAATAAGCCCTGTATCTCCTAAGTAGTAATTATGAGAACATGCCAGAGGAGGATTTATTTGCTGAGGTGGCCATTTATATACCTTATATTACATTAAGTCTCACTGCAAAGAGTAACCTATCTCTGAAAAGCAGGTATCAGTGTTTTAAGTTTCTGTGTTTGTATGTCTGTTTTATGTGTTTAAAGTGTTCAATAAAGGTTAACTTTTATTTGTTAACATGCTAGATATATCAGATCAATTACATGTAAGGCTAGGGCCACACGACACGGATCTCAGTGTGAGGATAAACACAAGCCAAGAATTAGTTGCTCCTCTTCTTTCATGCGCCCAAAACGCAAGATTTCGCATTTCATGCCAAAATCCGCTCAGCAGAAAAAGGGAAGAGAATAGCAGATTCTTGGCCTGCAGAGATTCCGTGTCGTGTGGCCTAGCCTATTGCTGGGATTGATTGAATGAAATGATCAGTCCATGGTCCTCATACATAAATACCCCAGGCAAGTGCAGTTTTCAGTGACCAGAAGCACTGGCCCAGGGTATCAGGTAAGTAATTATAATCACTGGTGGTGTTGAACATTTGACATCCCACATTGATTTTACTTTTCTTTCTCCTTTAAAATGATCTGCACAACATCAATATGTTTTCTTACCTGTTACTATGATCTTTATCTGTATCCACTGGAATATCAGGAACATCACAATTAATTGAGGAAATGTGCCCATTATTTGGTATAGGAGACAGTAGTTGTTTAGGGCTTTGTTGAGATGATGAAAGAATAGAGTCTTCATGGTCTGCTATAGGAATATGATACATAAAAAGACAATCAGTCCAAGCACAGCGAAAAACAGTCAAGTTATAAATACTGCATTTTGTTACATAGTTAAATCAGGTTGAAAAAAGACAAAGTCCATCAAGTTCAAACCCTCCAAATGAAAACCCAGCATCCATACACACACCCCTCCCTACTTTCACATAAATTATATATACCCATATCTATACTAACTATATCTACCTGTACCCATATTAATATAACTGTGTTATATATAAAATGACAGTCTCACCTTCTGTTAAAATTTTTTGCTTTTCACTTGAGTTTTGGTCACGTTTAGGTATTGGAGTTGAGGATAGTCTCCTTGCAGAAGAGATCTTTGTTCTTGGAGGTGTAATATCAGTCTCAGACGGATTTTCTTCTTTGTGACTCGATTTTAATCTATTTAAAAGGCTATGCTGTTCTGGTGTGAGATCGTCTTCTAAAAAGACAACCTTCTGCCGAGGAACATCTGAAAAAATTTTAACAGGTCTTCTTGTTTTTGGAACAGTACTCAAAGGGCTGCTCTCAACAGTGTCTGGATAACTCATCATAACAGTAGACAAAGGTCTGGTCTCAATAGATCCTGCCTGGCTGATTCTGTTTTGATATTTACGGTAGGCTTCCTCTAAGAATTCTGCCTCTTTCTCAAGTTCTTTGATTCGGGCCTTGGTATTTGCTACAAACTCAAAATCAGAATCTGGGGAGCTGCTGCGAGTCCTTGTAGCATGGCAATACATTGGACTTGATCTGCCACCTGCTCCAGCAAAGGTATCATATGAACAATGGCTTTTCAGAATAGCTTCATCAACATAAATACCAGGAGGCACAATCTTGTCCAGCACAGAGCGATCAACCAGGGATGGCTTTGGGTTGCGATAAACTTCATTTTCTAGAGTTGTGCAAGCAAGAATCACACAGAAAGGAACACAGTAGATAAAAATGAAAGTACTGTAGAAAGAGCTAAAACTGATTTAACTTGCTTTTATGTAGCAAATAGCTTTATTATAAAACTGTGTACATATGAGTTACTAGACCCAAGCTACACAAGTGGCCCTCTACACAAATTTTTTTTCTAATGAAAGCAATTGTAATTATTAACTACTTTACAGTATAAATTATAAAATAATTACAAGTTTTCACTGGTTATGTATTTGTAAATATGTATCCGAGTATCTAATTTTGTTTTCTACCTTGGTGGTTTTGACTTTTGGAACAAAGTGGCTCATTATCAGACTTTTTAAAAAAGTTATTTCAAGAAACAGAAACTGCAGAGCAGAAATGGACAGAAAAATATGGCTTTTAATTGCAGCTACCTTTAAATTTAATGCAAAATGCATATGTTAAAGGCCACTTATAAATATGCTAAAATGCAAAACGCTCCTGTGAGAGGACTGATTTTTGGTATGCTTTGCTCCTTCGGCTGTTCTGGGACTTCACTTTAATTTCCTAGTCTGCATCACTAATGGAATATGAGAAGTCCTTTTGCCGTCAGTTTATCTCAAGGGAGTCATAAAGTTGTGTTTGGAGGTTGATTGCTGTAGAACGTAGTAATAAATTCATTTAATCCAGTTGAGTGCTAAATGTTCTTGCCAGCTTCTTCCCAATGAATTTTATTATTTGCTTTTCTCTAGGAAATGTTGCACGTAAAGACTAAGCATAAGCATTTCCCAATTGTATATATTTCTGCTCTAAAAATGTGTGTCCATGTATTGCATTCAAAACAGAATAAAATACCAACCGAGCTGTGCTTGTCGAAGCTGCAATTCAAGGCGTTCAACCCGCGAGTTACATTTTTTTGCTGAATCCTCGCTGTTTAAAAGTTGGGCCTTCATTTCAGCACACCGCTCAATCTATGGAGGAGAACAGCGACAAAATCAGCATTTGAGGATGTTTTGTAACTTGGTAGTATATCAGCCCTCAGAGAATTGACCGTGCACACAGGAGAGCAATACACGTTTCATTTATATATTAATTTCATTTTATGTGAATTTCTGTCTTTTGCTTGTCAATAATATTTTTATTTCTTTTGGGTAAGGGTATATGACACAAGAATGGAGGGAAGTAGAAAGAGGGTTCATTCATTCTTATCATGTGCTTATACAAGAATTTCATTATCTGTACTCTGGTTTGTGAACACTTTTGTAACTATATAGATTTATTTCTTTTACCTCTTCTTGATAAACTATGTAATAAAAAAAAAGATAAGAAAATAAAATATATGAAAAGAAAGAAATCATGTGAAGGTGATGTTAAAGAGTAGTAAAACATATATTTATTTTGTGTGATTCTTAAATAGTCTTTTTTTGGATAGTTATCTAACACTGCTGATTTGTATTAGGTAGATTTATGTTACATAGAGTTACTCTGGTATCCTATAATCAACCTTACATAAGAATGCATCTTCCATTGGTCTACATTGGTCTTATGCAACTAAACAATTTAAATCTTTTTATTACATATGTGTATTTATTTGCTGTATAATAGGAAACTTTTACTTCTTAAAAATGCGTCCTGACAACAACAAAAAAAATATTAGCAGTTCCTCTTCAAGTTTATAATCTGTGATCTTCTTATAGACTCAATTAAGCCATTTACTGTGAGTTTCTATTTTACGGTCACACATGATTGTTTGATGAATTTACAGTTGTAAAATATGGCAAACTGCTCAGTTGCTGGTAGGGTGTATAGGACAAGGGGAATAACTATATACAACAAGGAGTAATGCTTAATAGTGCTGCATTTTCAGTTACCGTGTTATTATTTAAATTTAACTTGCATGGTGGCTTGTGTTGGACTCTAAGGAATGGAGGGGTTCAGGTAATTTAAGCCATCAAAACATTATTTTATCTTGATCAGCACTCACTGGTCCATCCTGTAGCAATATAAATAAAATTGAGCGTTGAGAGTAATAAAGTATAAAGTGAGCAAATGGCTTATTTTGTAGAAGTCTGTTTTAGTATTTTTGCTTATGGTTGTGCTGTGGAGTCAGAGATACTAATTGGGTTCATTGTCGCAAATTTAAAATGTCCCCTTAGTGGGGGTTCATTTATTAATGGTGGAGAGTGACCTTTAATTTTATTTGTGATGAAGTATATGAAAATTACAAGCTGTGAACGTCTTGCCATGTGGCCCTGTAACTACAGCCTGCCCTAAAGTGGGCAGTAATTACACAATTTTCTTTGCTTGTAGCAGGTGGTTGCTCCACTGTATTCATAAGGTAAAGGCATATCTGGTGAGGAAAAAACCCAAAAACTCCTTTCTGTTCTGCCCATTGACATTGTGGCCACATTAAACTAAAGCATGCTGAAAATAAAACTGGGTTGTGTCAGAAATTAGTAAAATAAGCCCTCTGTAAATAAATTATCCCAGTGTTCTTTAGCACATGCATTATTGTCAAACTTTTATATATTTTGCTGTTTTCTTGACTAAACGTGGTACAAAATTTCAAGTACAGAGGGTATCAAGTGATTCTTGAAATGGATTTCTCTGATCAGAATACCACACGGTACATAAGCTCATAGTACAATGGATAACATTATTTAACTTTTAGCAAAATTGAGTCATGCAAAATGCCTGTGGTTTACTGACTTCACACGCATTCAGTTGTATAATACAAGTGCAATGGGAAGGCTTTATTAGGCACTATGAGTGGCAAGGTGGTGCGAAGGTTTCTTTGTGAATACTTTAATGATTCTTGGAATTAGTGCACTGAAATGTATGGGTGTTTTAAGTTGGTTATTGTAAAATGTGGCTTATGGATATATAAGGCACACACATTAGATCAGCACGATCCAAAATGATTTATACAATTTAATGAAGTATTATATATGGCAAAGAGCTTACTTACTTCATTGTGCAGTTGTTTTTCCAAGATTTCTTTTTGTGTTTTAAATTCCTCTTGTTCCAGCTTTCTTGCACTTTCCATTCTCTTCAGCTCTACTTGAAGAACTACATACTCAGCACTTGGATGTATATTTTCTGTAATGAGGTAACAATATATGAAAATATCTTCGAATGCAAATCAGCATCAGGGAAAGAGCATGTTATAGCTCACAGCAACACTGACTCACTTTCTCGAAGGAGCTGATTTTCCTTGTGAATTTCATCCAGTTGTTTCTTAAGTAGCTTTACTTCTCCTTGTAGCTTAAGCTTTTCCTCGTGGACCAAAGGATAATCTATGGTTTCTTTCAGCTTGTCAGTTAAGTGGTGGTTCTGTCTTGTTACAAGAGACATTTGAGCTTTCAAAGAATCCACCTCTATCTGAAATGAAAAAAATCAGAAATATATAGCAAACAAATACAAAAAATAATTTCTATAGGATATAAAAAGAAAAAAGCCTGTATCTTTTTTGCTATAAGATGTTTTGGTAAGTTTTTAACAATAAAATATACATAAGAGTGCAGGATGGATGTTTTTTGTATGTAGGCCTGCAGCAACGAGCTAAATTCTTTGCACCTGCAATTTCAGCAGTACCACTTTTCTTTGTATGTATGTATGTATGTCCTCCTACTCTGTAAGCAATGAAGTAATTATTATTTATTTGCACCTGGACAACTCAGAAAGGTGAGTGTCCGTACAAACAGTATATATATATATTTCTGAAAAATCAAAGTTTCGGTCACATATTCAGACCCTTATCTTGATAAATGTCTGAATATGTGATGAAACGTCCTGTGAGTGCGGAGTTATTGCTGTGGATGTGCTTTCTGAACTACCACTTGGCACCCAAGCCCTCCAATACTATGATATATGTGTATATAGTATGTGTATATACTGTATGTATATATGATTTTCATGACCTTATAAAGGCATAAGGCATGACCTTTTTATAAAGGTCATGGAACTGTGAGGTGACTTCAAATAGCCACATATTTCAACATGTCGTACATTATTTTTATAATACACAAGTATGTGAGTCATGTGACATAATCCAATTGTAGCTGATGACATCGCTATACACGGCTTTTAAGAATATAATTTACAATATGTTCATGGGTTTTGTGAATATATAAATATAAACATTCAAAAGCACACCATTCTTCGTGAATGATTCATTAAACAATAAAACTTCACTGTGCATCATTCAAAGGGGTTTATATTCATCACTCTTTAACCCTTTCCCTGCCAGCCGTTTTGTCCTAGATGCGAACATCTACTGCCAAGCAGTTTTTAGATATTTTGCACTCTTTCACTTTAAGGGCCAGTCTTTTAGTTTACCCAGGAAAACAATATATTGTTTTTTTCAGGACAACATGAACTTTCAAAATATGCAAGAATTTTGGTGTAATTCTACTTCTGTAAAAAAAATATAGGCTTCTAAGTGTCCAATAAAATGAAAAAACTCATGTTTCACAAAGAACAATCACATATATCAGAAACATCATTTATTTTATGTACGAGAACACAGCCGATTTAGAAAGGTCTATGTCTCCTGAACGCGGCAATACCAAATATATATAGTTTTATGGAGATTTCTCACTTGTATAGATCAAAATCTACAAGCAGTACACTACCAAATTTCCAAAGCAACACTCCCCAAACGGCATACTTCTGATTTCAAGGCCAAACATTCCACTAACAGTAGGTTTACCCTAGAAAACGACCCATTTTTAGAAAGAACAGATTCTGGTTAATCAAAAATGGGTAAATATATTGTTGTACTCCAAACCACCAAGTTGCAATTGTTTCCTAAAGTTATAATGTTTTATAGAAATTGGTGAATTTTTTGAAAAATTACCTCAAAGCTTCCAATCTACAGAATCATATCTCCCACACATCATTAGGTATCAATGTAAAACACCCCAAATATGAAAGCCTGGGGTCCACTGAACAGTTTGATGCCCAATATGTATGGGTGTACCCAAGCATGTGGCATATAGGGGCCCTAAAATGTAGACACCTCATTTGAGCTATCAGTTCTGTAATTCCAGATACTGCAAAATCAACACATTTACATCGTTTTGGGGGGGTGTAAAAGTAGAAAAAAGTAAGTTCACCCCAGAAAACCATATATTTACGGAAAGTACACATTCCCACAAATCTAAATTGGGTATGCATGTCTTTGTACTCCAAAGTACCAAGCCGCAAACTGTTCCTAAATTTGGTGATTTTGGCGAAATTTCCAAAAATCACCTCAAAATTTCTAGCCTGCAGCATTGTATTACCCACATACTTTTAGGTATCAAGAGAAATCCCCCCAAATATGAAAGCCTAGGGTCCTCTGAACAGTTTGATGCCTAATATGTATAGGTGTACCCAAGCACGTGGCATACAGGGGCCCCAAAAGGAAGACCCCCATATGGTCTGTCATTTCAGATACTGCAAAATCAACACATTTACATCATTTTGGGGGGGTCAAAAGTAGAAAAAAAATTAAGTTCACCCCAGAAAACCATATATTTTCAGAAAGTACACATTCCCTCAAATCTAAAATTGGGTATGCATGTCTTTGTACTCCCACATACTTTTAGGTATCAAGAGAAATCACCCCAAATATGAAAGCCTAGGGTCCTCTGAACAGTTTGATGACCAATATGTATAGGTGTACCCAAGCATGTGGCATACAGGGGCCCCAAAATGAAGACCCCCCCCATATGGTCTGTCATTTCAGGAACTGCAAAATCAACACATTTAACTAGTTTTGGGGGTAGCAAAGGTAGAAAAAAGTAAGTTCACCCCAGAAAGCCATATATTTTTGGAAAGTACACATGGGTATGCATGTCTTTGTACTCCAAAGTACCATACTGCAAAGCTACGCTAAATGCTGTGGTTTTTATGACATTTTCTAAAAAAATCACCTAAAAATATTGTAATTGGCTGCATTTTTCTCACCCAATTTCTTACATACAATTGTAAAACACCCTAAATATTGATGCCAAGGGTCTACTGAACAGTTTGATGCCCAATATGCATAGATATACCAAAGCAGCTGGCATGTGCGGACCCCAAATACAAATAGTGCATATGAATTTTCTCGGCTGCCGATTCACCTTCTGTGAACAAAGACCTTTGACTGTGCATTGTGTGCCACAAGACCCACCTAACGGCACAAGGACCCCCAAAACCATATATATTTGGAAAGTACACATTCTGATGAACCCAAATTTGCTTAAAAATGTGTTTGTACTCCAAATAATCAAAGAGCAAAAAAAAATGTAAGTGAAATGACAAAAGCATAAAAATCCCAAAAATCAAATACAATTAGGCAAATCAATAAAATAACAAAATAACTGATCCAACAGTGTGGTTAGTGGTCAGAATGCTTGATCCACTAGTCACACTGGTAAAGCAACAGTTTTTTAGGGAATAACAAGAGGGAAACTGATAAACTGCAGAACTAAAAAAAAACAAAAAAAAGATAAAAAAGATAAAAAAAAAAGTAACAAAGATCCTATAAGTGTGTGTTTGTGTATACATGTGTGTGTTTGTGTATACATGTGTGTACAGCTCTGACAAGTGTATAAGTGTGTGTATATCTGTATGTGACTCTGTAAAATACATAAAAAGCCAGAAATTTTTTTAAAAAAATCTACCTTTAGTTATATGTGTGTATGTGTAAGTGCATGTATGTATGTGTGTGTGATTGCATGTATGTGTGTGTAACTGTGTAAATAAAAGGGAACTTACAGTTTTTTGGAGAAGAAAAGATCAGAAGCAGATCTGCAGACTCCAGGATCGCAGAGATCAACAGCAGGAAGTGCGTGGGCGGAGCTTCACACAAGGTCGGTCCAGGAAGAAGCAGCACAGGGGGAGCAGCATACAGCAGCCAGGATCAGGTAAGAAGTCGGGTCCTGCGACAATCGCAGCACAGGACCCGACTGGCAGCCCCCTAGGCTAGTTGTTTAGGGGGTGGAGGGGCCAGGAGAACCTCTCTGCACTTTGATTTTTGCAGGAGTGCAGAGAGGCAGCTGATTAAAGAAAGAACGTAGCTTCTACGTTCTTGGCACTCACAGCCTTTTTTTAAAATAACGTAGGAGCTATGTTCTTGGCAGGGAAAGGGTTAATCACATCCAACTCACATAAATACATACACAAATGTTTTTAACTATATGTATATATAGTCCAGAAGCCTCCCGCACTCCATTCACCTTTTTAAATGACGGGGTGCTTCCTTAGTTTGCTCATTCATATATCTTGGAAGAAGTAGGAGCACACCAGTTGTTTTTGAAAAAGTTAAAAAATATAAATTTTATTAAGCCATTTAAAAAGAAGGACAGGCCAACGTTTCGGTCTCCACCTAAGACCTTTATCAAGACAGGTCTTATATATATAGATCTCATGTGCTCACCTGCTCACTGTCATATACTTAGTTTGTAAAAGGCTTACCTCCAGTTCCTTTATACGAGACATTGCTTGCTCTGACTCATGCTTTTTCATGTTATGTGCAATAGCCTCTTCACGTAATCTTGATGCTTCCTCTAGGAAAAAAAACCCACAAAAACTAGATACAGTGTCCAACTTTTTTTTTTTTTTTTACAGTTTTTCATGAAAAAATAGTTCTACTTAACTGTTTTTAAATAAATGTACATTCGCTGTTCCGGTAATTAGTAATTTACATGGTTAATGGAAAACCAAACCATAAAAATGAATGCCTAGAACTGCCATATTTTATATACTGAACTTATTGCACCAGCTTAAAGGTTCAGTATCTCTATAGTAGTAATGATTCAGACCTTCAGAGTTGTCACAGGGGCTCCCCATCTTGGATTTTATGAGAAGTGTCAGTGACACTCACATGCTCCATGTGCTCTGAGCATCTGTTGAGAAGCTAAACTTAGGGGTCATGGGAAAACATCAAACAGCCAATGAGGTTCATCTGTCATAGTCGTTTGACGCTACGGGGTTAACTATTAAATTTTGATGGTAATTACAATAGTTTCAGCATGTAATGAGAATCAGAATTATTTACCAAACAGCCATAAATAGTGACATATATATATTCTACTGTATATATACAGTATATTGTGAGTCGCCTTCTAAGCTCAAATAACTGACAGCAGCACACAGCAGATGCAATGAATCAGCAGAAAAAAATATGGGGAGCTACTGGGGGGCATCTTCTAAGAGACAGATTTTCACTGCTAATGGGTTGAAGTTGCCGCGGACTGGGGCAGAACCCCAAAACATTTATTATTTCTGCACTCCTTCTTTAGTTAAGCTGTAGTTCTGCTTTAAATACATGATTTTGCGTTTTTCAGTGTATGTTAGTTTTAAGCAGCAGTTTTGTTCACCCTGTCAGTAATACTTAAAAGCTAAACGTTAGTGCTTTTGTAATTGTGAAATGCCTATAATTATCATAAAGTATTTGTGATTCAGAAAATTAGAGACTGCTTAAAGGGAACCTATTTTTCATGGAACCAATAAATGTCTATCTTTTAGCAGCTTCCTACATGAGAATGTGCTCTCACATGATGTAAGGCTGTGAGAAAGAGGTTTGTAGATTATAAAGGAGATTTGGGGATTTGTAGACTAGAAATTAGAATGGCGCACGTTAGCTTTCACAGTGCCCCAATCGGATGAAGATGCTGTCTGTGGTTCTACTAACCTTTATTTCTTCTCTCATCTTCACTTACTTTCTTTGTTCTTTTTATATATTCTTCATTTAACTCAATTTGATGCCTATACACGTGTAAAAACAAACATTATTAACATTATTAATGTATGTTAGGTACATAGTTTTCCTGATGTGTTATTACTGTAAGGTAAGGTGAGAAAAGTAAGATACAAGATCACAAAAAACAAATAGGGGGAACATTTTTTGTAAAACTTGTGTTATATATAGTATAACGTACCCTTACTGTAGTTTTTAAGTCTATTAGACTGAATTCTGTGATCACATAGAAAGTCAAAAAACTCCAAGGTGACTTTGAATGGTAAACATTAGAAGGGGGTACATTACCCTTAAAGGAGAAGGAAATGTTAAAACTAAGTAAGCCTTATCAGAAAGGTCCACCTAAATATACCAGTAAACCCTCAAGATAGTGCTGCTCGGCGTTCTCTGTCAAAAGAAACACTACATTTCTTTCCTTCTATTGTGTAAACATGGACTTCTGTATCATACTTCCTGCCTTCAGCTTAAACCTCCTTGCCCCAGGCATGAGCATGCTCAGTTTGCTCCTCCTCCCCCCCTTCTCTGCTGTAATCTGAGCCCAGAGCTATAAGTGAGCAGGGAGAGACTCAGGCAGGAAGTTATGTCACACCAAGCTAATACTGCAGCTGCTATCCTAAACAAACAGAGAACTTCTAGAGCTTTTTATTCAGGTATGGTAAAGCATTCTACATAATAAATATAGCATTCCAACTATTAAAATGTCTCTACAGCTTTCCTTCGCCTTTAACAACTACAAGTGTTTATTTATTGCAAAAACTCTCAAAAACTATGCCCAACTCCCCGGGGTATTTTACCTCTGAGTGACGTACAACTGTCTTTACTGCTTTCCCAGTGACCTCAAATAGCAGCATAGTAAAATCAGAAATGAACACATGTATAGTATAGTAAATTATTTTATGCTACTGTGCAAATGCCCATCTGGAACAGATGCATGGAATGCCTAGGATAAATAACAGCAAATGATCTAATATGAGGCTTAATATGATTATGTCGGGCTACATGTATTGGGGTGTCCGCAAATTAATCAATATGAAAACAAGAACCACAAGGGACTTTTAACTCCATAATACATGTGTCCGAAACAATCTAAAGATAATGTAAGTAATTACACCTCCAAGTAAAATAAAAAGCAATTTTTATTCACCACCATGCCATGTTGGTCAAACAAGAGTTAAAAACATTTAAAAATAAGCAGCGCTGAATGTGAAACTAAAGGGATCCCTTCTATGTGGACATTAACCCCATTGACTGATTGTGTTAATCAGATATGGGACAGTTTGCATGCTATTGTGTAAAACAATTAGAGGTCCGTTGGTGTGAAAGGACGTAATGAAAGAATTTTGGAAGTAATAGATACAAAGTCACAATTGTGGTCTCCTCTGATTAATTATGTTCAATTGGATAAATCCTTATTGATCCTAATAAAGGGAAAATTCCGAACTCAGAGGCAAAACAGCATGCATGAATTCCCCAAAATTATGCAAGGATTTGAGAAGAGGATTGCAAGGTAATTGTTTAAATGTTCTCTGCCCATGGGCCGATATTCAATAGAAAAGAATGGCTCCAATATTAGGGGTTAATAATTTCTGTGTGTGCTGGAGTCTGTATAGTGCTAAAGGTGCACTATGCACAGTAGTGAATAAACAGTCCAGATGACCAAAATTGGAGATATAGATATCGCAACATATACTCCCAAATGTTTCAGTCAGATTGCAGGTGGTGTATCTCCTAAGCCGCTCTCTGTTACGGTCATATAGCACTCAAATATGAGATAAGGGTTTATACCGACCGTATGCTGAATTGCGCTCGCAAGTGCTGGAAGATTGATTGAGTTAGCCGCATGACATCGCTGCCACAGTACTCCACTTAGCACGCCAGAAAACTGTCCAGAAGAGGGACACCTCCATACGACAGATGCAGTGCTGAACCTCAACAACCTTTAGCACTATACAGACTCCAGCACGCACAGAAATTATTAACATGAACCAAAGAAACAAAAGATTAGACCGCTCCAGCTCATCGATCTTCCCTTCGTCCAGGTGCTCAGTCGACAGTGTCCCCACTGTAAGTATAGCAAAAACTCCACAGGCAGACGGCACTTCTGGATGGATTTATTGGGAAAGAAACTGCTGTGAACCGCCTAGCGCGTTTCGGGATTGTATCCCTTAATCATAGGCTTATGAATTATTAACCCCTAATATTGGAGCCATTCTTTTCTATTGAATATCGGCCCATGGGCAGAGAACATTTAAATAATTACCTTGCAATCCTCTTCTCAAATCCTTGCATAATTTTGGGGAATGCATGCATGCTGTTTTGCCTCTGCGTTCGGAATTGTCCCTTTATTAGGATCAACAAGGATTTATCCAATTGAACATAATTAATCAGAGGAGACCACAATTGTGACTTTCATATTACATATTACTTCCAAAATTCTTTCATTACGTCCTTTCACACCACTAATTGTTTTACACAATAGCATGCAAACTGTCCCATATCTGATTAACACAATCAGTCAATGGGGTTAATGTCCATATAGAAGGGATCCCTTCCGTTTCACATGCAGCGCTGCTTATTTTTAAATGTTTTTAACTCTATTTGACCATCATGGCATGGTGGTGAATAAAAATCGCTTTTTATTTTACTTCGAGGTGTAATTACTTACACTATCTTTAGATCGTTTCGGACACATGTATTGTAGAGTTAAAAGTCCCTTGTGGTTCTCGTTTTCAGAATGCCTAGGATAGACAGATGATAGCGAGGCATTTGGAGGTAAAGTACCTCTAGTGGTACTTTTTTTTAATACAAATGAGTATTGGCCCTGGTTAAACAGTAAGTTACTGTATTTAGAACCATATAGCTGTTTATTTTGCTTCAGGTTTTCAAAATTGCAGACACTATGGTAAATTTATCAAATATTCCAGACCTTAATAGCTCATTTTTAAGCTTCTGGTCAAAGGTGTCCTCTATGTTCTTCACTTCAAGCTCCCTCTTTCTGAGCAATTCATCTATACTTCTGTTCTTTTCTGCTTCCAGCTTCTGAGTACTGCATAAAAAGTAAACAAAGGTAAAATGGTATTGGTATATCAAACGCTTGTGTTTTACCTGATGGAGACCATCACAAAGTCTCCTTGTTAGGGTGCCACCATGTCACAGTATATTAATTTAATCCATCAATCACAGAAATGATGGATGTAATGTGGACATAGTGGCGTGGCTATCTAGTCAGGGGTACCATATGAACATCTATTTATGAGATGATTAAGGTTCCTTAAAATATTCACTGAAGCTTTAATTTCATCCCAATACTCCCAAAACAAAACATACAGGGAAATAAAAAAAAAAATATATCCATGTAACTGTTGACTCCCTTTTTAGGAGGCCAATGATAAACAACATTAAGCAATTTGGGTGTTGAATAAATACACATTAAACTGCTACAGATATTTTTCTCCTCTTATTTGCATGTTTTCATGTGATATCAATCTTTCCTTGACTGATGTTCCCTGATAAAAAGGCAACATGAGGGTAGGGGGACACCAGAAAAGACATGCACAATAGTGTGTATCTGTTTCAGTTGTAAACTGTGTACTCTTATGTCTGAGGATATTAAAAGGGGAATTTTGCTTTCTATTGTATATATAAAAGCATAAATTAAACATTATGAATTCAGAAGACAGTATTAGAGGTAATTCTGGCAATCCATAACATGTAATATAGCTTGTATATAATCATGAAACTCTTTCAAATCACTATATTTATAAACAAAATGCTGACTGACAAGACATAAGCTTCATAAAAATAGAAAATCTGATCCAATTCAGTCAACAATTATCATTAGAAGTACCTACCGCTCCAATGCTTCCATGCGCTGGCGAAGATCTGATTCCCTAGCACGAACTGAGTCAATGTCTTTCAACAAGGATTGCCGCTGTGTGTATATTTCTTTGGCTTCGATCTGGAAGAGTAAAGATATAACTCACTGCTGCACTACAATCCCAACTAAGATGTTAATAAACTTTCATGTACATTTGCATCAACCCAGTGGTTTTCCTATTTTCAAGTTTCATAGAAACTTGGCCTTATTAGTAGATGTAGCTGGCCAGTTAGAGCATCTTTCTGCATCTGAAACATAAAGGCCCTGCCTTGAGTACATAACCAATATTGTCCTAAGGACTTTTGCACCCTAGTGTGAAGTGCACAGCAGAAAATAGGATCACACACATAACCATTTTGGTCCAAATGTTCACAATAAATAGGCTATCATTTGGTTTGAGTGGGCAATGAAAGGTGAAATTTTATATCATGCTGCCTGATTGCATTATTCATGGTATTGTGAAAGAGGCCATATTTGAAAGCACTAACAGTCTAACTTTAATTGCAGACCTCTGCATTTTATTGAGCTTTAATTTGCTTTGAGCAGAGCAAAACCATAACAACTTCACATGGCTCCTACTGAATACAAAGGGAAATGTGCAGAAGTGCAGTGTGCGAGATCTTTTATGATGAAAACACTTACCAGTACATTTACAGGTGGAAAAATCTCTTGCATCAGCACTTACATGTATTTCCTAGTGAAGTCAATGGGAGCCACTTTGCTTAATTTAGATGGCACCAATATATTCACCAGCACAGTCGCTGTTGGTTTTATTCAACAAAAAATGAATCATAACCTAGCTATAAGTGTTCTGCTCTCTCTTCTCTCTGCTTCATTTTCTATTTCTTTAAAGAAGAATAAGGCAAAGAAGGAACTGATTAACATTGTGCCATGGAGTATTGCTAAGCAAAATGTAGAGACCACTTTGGGTAATGGCACATTGTCATTTTATCCATGATATTTTTTCTGGGTTAATACAGTCATATGAAAAAGTTTGGGAACCCCTCTCAGTCTGCATAATAATTTACTCCACTTTCAACAAAAAGATAGTGGTATGTCTTTCATTTCCCAGGAACATTGGAGTACTGGGATGTTTTCTGAACAAAGATTTTTAGCAAAGCAGTATTCAGTTGTATGAAATGAATCAAATTTGAAAAACTGGCTGTGCAAAAATGTGGGTACTAATTTGAATGCATGTAACTGCTCAATACTGATTACTGGCAACACCAAATTGGTTGGATTAGCTTGTTAAGCCTTGAACTTCATAGGCAGGTGTGTCCAATCATGAGAAAAGGTATTAAAGGTGGCCAATTGCAAGTTGTGCTTATGCTTAACTCTCCTCTGAAGAGTGACAGCATGGGATCCTCAAAGCAAGTCTCAGATCTGAAAACAAAGTATCATGGTTTAGGAGAAGGCTACAAAATGCTATCTCAGAGGTTTAAACTGTCCGTTTCAATTGTAAGGAACGTAATCAGGAAATGGAAGGCCACATGCACAGTTGCTGTAAAACCCAGGGCTGGCAGGCCAAGAAAAATACAGGAAAGGCAGATGCGGAGGATTGTGAGAATGGTTACAGACAACCCAAAGATCATCAACCAAAGACCTGCAAGAACATCTTGCTGCAGATGTATCTATACATTGTTCTACAATTCAGCACAATTTGCACAAAGAACATCTGTATGGCAGGGTGATGAGAAAGAAGCCCTTTCTGCACTCACGCCACAAACAGTCACTTGATGTACGTAAAAGCTCATTTAGACAAGCCACAGTCATTTTGGAACAAAGTGCTTTGGACAAAATTGTTATTCGGTCATAACAAAATTCGCTTTGCGTCGCGGAAGAAGAACACTGCATTCCAAGAAAAACACCTGATACCTACTGTCAAATTTGGTGGAGGTTCCATCATGCTGTGGGGCTGTGTGGCTAGTTCAGGGACTGGGGCCCTTGTAAAAGTCGAAGGTCGGATAAATTCAACCCAATATCAACAAATTCTTCAGGATAATGTTCAAGCATCAGTCATAAAGTTGAAGTTACGCAAGGGTTGGATATTCCAACAAGACAATGACCGTAAACACACTTCGAAATCTACAAAGGCATTTATTCAGTGGGAGAAGTACAATATTCTGGAATGGCAGTCACAGTCCCCTAACTTGAATATCATCGAAAATCTATGGGATGATTTGAAGCAGACTGTCCATGCTCGACAGCCATCAAATTTAACTGAACCCGGAGAGATTTTGTATGGACGAATGGTCAAAAATAGCCACATCCAGACACTCACGAAAAGCTATAGAAGGCATTTGGAGGCTGTTACATTTGCAATAGGAGGCTCAACTAAGTATTGATGCAATATTTCTGTTGGGGTGCCCACATTTATGCACCTGTCTAATTGTGTTATGATGCATATTGCATATTTTCTGTTAATCCAATAAACTTTTTGTCACTACTGAAATACTACAGTTTCCATAAGGCGTGTAATATACATTAAAAGGAAGTTGCTCGTTTGAAAGCTCAGCCAATGATAAACAAAACTCCAAAGAATTAAGAGGGGACACAAGACACAATGAAAATTCAGTGAATATTGCATTGTACCAGGAAAATGTATCTTCTCTTACAATGCTGATGATAATGTTCTGCTGTGAAGTTGCCTATATGTAGGCAATACCAATAACCCTAAAGTAATCAGTTTTGTTTAGTACTTTGATACTACTTCAGACTTAATGCTATTGAAAAAATGTGGCCTTACCATCAAGGGTACTCACCAAATGTGCTAAAAATTTTCAGATACAGTATACTACTGAAAAATGCATAGGTTTTAGTGTGTTATCAGTGACAGGTACAATGCAGACCTAGGTGGCAACACACAAACAGGTATGTGCTTCTCTGTTTTGGTGTCTATGTAACTGGATAAAATAACACTTCCATTTACCTCTTGCTGCCTTTGAAGTCTCTCAATAGCATTCTTCTCCCGCGACACCAGACCCTCTAATTTTGCTTGATAAGTCTTCTCTAATTCCCTTCGGAAATCAGACATCTCTCTCTGAGATTTTTCTGTTTCATCCAGCTTAATTTTTGCAATTTCCACATCCTTAAAGTGCTGTAGCTAGAAAAATAAATCATTCTGTTTTATTAGAAGTGCATGTTCTGATTTTGATTATGCACTCTAGAATCCCATCTAACCCCATCAGCAAAAAAGCAGTTTGAGAGGCTAAATTTATATTGTTTTTATTGCTTTAACAGAAGGTACAAAGTCTAATACTGAAGTCCTGTCACATTATAAACATAAGATAAGAATCACTCGCACAGGTAAGCAATTTATGGGAGAGACTTCCCTGGAGCCAGGATGGACACTACCACCCACAGGAGAGCTAGGGCTGCAAGAATTAAAGAGCTACGTAGAAAAGTGGATTAAAGGGGTTGTTCACCAGGGATGGGCGAATTTGACCCGTTTTGTTTCGCCAAAAATTCGCCGCCGGCGAAATGTCGCAGACGCCCATTAAAGTCTATGGGCGTCAAAAAAGATTTGTCACGCAGCGAAATTATTTTGTCGCCCGTCTTTTTTTTTTTACGCACGTCTCCATAGAAGTCTATGGGCGTCATTTTTTCAGCGAAACGAGGCGAAAAAATTCGCCCATCCCTATTGTTCACCTTCCAAACACATTTTTCAGTTCAGTTGTTTTCAGTTCAGAATTTTGCAACATTTAGTTGATACATTTCTCAACAGCATCTCCGGAGTAGTACCAACAATTGTATCAATTCTAACAGCTGCCTTTAATGAAACCCATGGATTCTGCTCAACAGGGACAAAGATAAGAAATGTATCAACTAAATGTAACAATTTAGAACAGTTTACATGGTCGGTGAACCCCCTCCCAGAGCTGCTTTAGAAGGTGAAAAAAAGACACTTTACACTTCAATATTAGAAAAACTTTGACACATAGAAAATAGAAAGTAATTGGATAACGTAGTTATTTCTGGTGTTCTATGAAGGTGAAGAACCCCTTTAAAATATCGCAATAGAAAAATAACTTAAATGTAGGGATAATTTATTTGTATAATCTTTTACTAAGTGTGAGATATTAATTGAACCAAACTAAGAACTCCTCAAAGGCATCATTTTTAAAAGAATTGTCCATCTTCCAAATACTTTTTCAGATCAGTTGTTTTCAGATGTATAAAGTGTTGTATTAATTCGAACAGTTTACAGAGTTGGTGACCCCCATCCAAAGCTGCTTCAGAAAAACAAAAGGTAAAATATGAAACTTTAAACTTCAATATTATAAAAACAGTTACTTATAGCAAATAGAAAGCAATTGAAAAAGTTTATTTCTCGTGAACTATTTCAAAACAACTGAACTGAAGAAAGTGTTGGAAGGTGGATAACCCTTTTAAGTTCACAGTAAAACCTGAATATCACATGAATGCTCACGACTTTAAAGGAATTGTTCAGTGTAAAAATAAAAACTGTGTAAATAGACAGGCTGTGCAAAATAAAAAATGTTTCTAATATAGTTAGTTAGCCAAAAATGTAATGTATAAAGGCTGGAGTGATTTGATGTATATTATGTCAGTCAGATAACTGCTTCCTTCTTTTCAGCTCTCTTGGTTTACACTGACTGGTTACCCTGGTTACCAGGCAGTGACCAATCAGAGACTTGAGGGGGGGCCACATGGGTCATATCTGTTGCTTTTGAATCTGAGCTGAATGCTGAGGATCAATTACAAACTCACTGAACAGAAATGTACCATGTGGCCCCCCTTCAAGTCGCTGACTAGCTCAGAGTTATAGAGCTGAAAAGCAGGAAGTTGGATTCTGGCTGTTTTATTACACATCTGTTCACTCCAGCCTTTATATATTACATTTTTGCCTAACTAACTATATTAGAAACATTTTTTATTTTGCACAGCCTATGTATTTATCCAGTTTTTCTTTTCACACTGAACTATTCCTTTAAGAGATTCAACTGGCCTAAGCAGCAAACATTCAGGCAACTTTACTGATTTCCTAATCTGGATCGCCCTAGATCCTGGATTTAGTACATCCCTAATGCACAAAGCAGAGATCTTTGCAGACTATATTTTTAATTACTTTACTATTGTTTATAAGAAACAATAAGAAGTCATTTTTGAAGTGTTTTTGTAACCATTCTCTTTCACACCAAAGAAACAATTCTGGGAGCAAACGGATTGAATTACCTTCTGAGCCATTTCTGTTCTTAGTTGTTCCTCCATCTCTCTGCGATAGTCTGAGAGTTTACTTTCCAGGGACTCAAAATTCTTCCGCTTTGGATAAATCTCTTCAAATTGTTCATCAATAAACTTTAATTTCTCCACTACAAAAAATGTTTAATTGGTGATTTAGTAAAGATTATGTACATAATAAAAAAATTCAGTATGAAAATGACCTTGGCTAAAAGATTGGTTTAAATAAAAACTAGAAATAAAATACAAGCTAAAACTACTCTATATGGCCAAAAGTGGAAGGACATTCTACTTAAGAAATTCTTGAGAATTTTGTGCTTCATGGTAACAATTTGGGAAAGTGTATTTTCTGTTTTACCACAAAAATCCCACCAAAGCACAAAGAAGGGTCTAGATATAAACTAAGTTCTTCTTGTGTAAAAATAAATAAAAATTTAGGCCTAGCTATAATGATGAATGGGTAAAACAGATTAATAGCATACCAATTGACTCTTTGTATGGAGATGTTGTGACAGTCTGGGTGTCAGCATCTCGACCTTCTCTATGAAGATGATAATCTGTTAACTCCATTAAGAGCTGAAAGAAAAAGCCTGCAAAAACAATATTGTATTGGGCTTTGGTTGAAACAGGATGACTGCCCTAAATATTATACTTTCATACCTTTTGCACTTTCATTACGAGCACTTGAAGTCTGAGTAGAGAATAAGGAAACATGGTTATTTAGCTTTGAACCAGTAACAAAAAATAATTCAACAAAAATCATTTGACTAGTGATGAAAAGATCGAAGTTACCAGAGATTTGTAAAGTCGAGATTTTGGGTTGATCTTCAGCAGCTGCAAGAAGTCATGGACAGTGAACATCTAAATAAATCAAAAACAAAAATTATGCACTGGCTGACAATATAGTGCATTGCTGTGTAAAGCAAATAAACAATGTGGTGTGTATGATGTAGGCAAAGTAACTAAAATAACTATTAATTTGTAGTTTTAGATTGTCTTTTTGTAATGTAGTTACTAAATTATTATTATGTTTAAAACACTACAAGTTTAACTTTCATTAAACCAATTCTTGGATAGACAAAATTAAATCACCAATGCTGACAGAATGCCAGAATCAGAAGTGGGTGGCAATATTTTAGGTAACTCTTATTGGCGCCAATTAATTTGTTCATTCAATACGGTTTTTTTTTTTACCGGAACAGTGATCCTTTATTGGAAAAATGCACCATCCAAAAGGAAAAAGCAATGCATTGCCACCCTGTTTCTTACTTTTCCCATACCTAGCATCTATGGGGAGGCGCATTTATCAAGGGTCGAATTTCGAATTAATTTGAGTTTTTTAAAACTCCCATAAATTTAGACTAGTCAAAATGTATTAATAAAATAAAATGTGTCCAATTCTGACGAATTTAAAGACCCGAAAACTCGAATCGAATTTGATCAAACTGGATTCGAGTTTTTTCTCTGAAAAAACTCAAATGTCAGGAAGGCTACAAACATCTCCAAATTGATCCCTGGTCACGACATGAACAACAATTCGGCAGGTTTTAGGAGTCGAATTCGAATTCTTAAAGGGCCACAGTATAACTCTCGAAAATCTAATTCGAGTTTGGACATTTTTGACCATAAAAAAAAACTTGAAAATTCAATTCGACCCTTAATAAATCTGCCCCTTAGTGTAAGCCTGCCAAGGGATGCCTGGAAAAAGGTAAAAACATGGTGGTGCTCTGAATTATTTTTTCCGTGGGCCAGGGAAACTTACCCTTTCAGCCCTTGGTACACTAAGTACATTCTGTGCTGGAGCTGAAGTGCTTGTACGTGACAATACAGCTTGTCATTTACTTTCATAGGATCTGCCTATCGACAATGGTGTTAGACAGATTCAATTCAAGTATATGACAGGCCACACCGCCAAATTCAGGTGCTACACTGCTAGCAGAGAATATGACTCGTGTGCCATGGGCATAAAGCTGTAAACAGTCTGCCAGCATTTACCTGCTTGTTTAGGGGGTCTAACCAACTAGAACTTCTAAACTGCCTGGAATGTTGACTAATGCAATCAAAGATTACCATAGGCCATTGCCCTAAAATATAATGAGCCACCAGCCTTATGTGTCTGGTTGAGCAAGATCCTGCATAGCTCAATTTGGCTACACAATAGTAAATTGGTTAGTGATCTGCCCGTTCAACCTGTATGCACCCAGATTTAGTAGAACATAGAATATATCCATGCATTATATGGAGAAAAAATAAGAAGTGTTTTTGTTACAGAACTAAACCTACATTATGGGAAATTGTTTTGCCATAAAACTTTCTTAAATATACTGCCACATCTCACTCATTACTGCAAGCATTTTAGAGTACTTTGTGGAGAAATGTCCTTACACATACAAATTACATTGTTATTTCTTTTACTGGTTCTTAAAGAAACCATAACCTTTTGTCACCTTTTCTTTTTCTAATCCACATTCTGGGTAAAAGACCGAAAGAGAGTACTCATAGCCACATTTTCTCAGATGATCAGCAACCATGCTGTTGGAAGCCCTGTGCAGCAGTGAATCCGACTCCAAAGCTTCAAGATAATGACCTGGTTCTCCATTAAATGCAGGATGTTTTAGTTCATGGATTAGCTGGTTACGAAGCTGGGTCTTGTTGCAAAAAAACAAAAATAACATTGCATTAACTATTTACTAAAACATATAATTTCACAGTTTTGTGCATCACCAACCAAACATTAACACAATGTATGCTTATGCTTCAGAAGTGTGGTTGCAGTTGCACTCAACATTTTATTTTCTATTGTTTTTCAAAACTGTAAATTCTAAGAATAAATGTGTGCATATTTTCCAGTAGTAGATCAATAAGTCAGATCACTGGCTTACTCTACTGTTGACTTCTCAGCAGCTGTTACTTTAGCCCCAGAGTGAGCAGGCTTTTACTAAAGTCTATCAAAGAGCAGCGATTACAAATGATATATTAGTTGCTGCCATTTACAGGTGGAATATCCCACCCTCCATGTGTATGTCTTTAGACAAAGCTTTAGAAGTCTGTGAGGGTTTTTATAACTCACAACGCTAATGGTTTCCGATTTATGCAAAAACTTGAATATAAAATACTCGAATCAGTATAGTTTGGATGAAAAACTCAAATACTCGTGTTTTTGGAGAAAAAAAAATTGAATCACTCGAATTGATAGATTTTTCAACTTGAACATCATTAAGGCAACACACTTCTGCAAATGGTTCAAGAGACCTCTACCATTGACTTCTACATGACCTCAACAGGTTTTTAGCAGGAGTATTTTCAGATTCAAGCTATTTCCGTCTTCGGGGTATAATAAATCTGGGAAAAATAGAGTTTTTTTTAACCTGTAAATCTGAGTAAAAAAATCAACTTAACTTTTGATAAATAACCCCATAAGTGTGCACCACCTCACTAAAACATATTAAATAGATTGAGCTTGAATTTTAAAGGCTCCTTTGCCTTTTAAAGGAAAACTATACCCCCAAAATGAATACTTAAGCAACAGATAATTTATATCAAATTGAATGACATATTAAAGAATCTTACCAAACTGGAATATATATTTACATAAATATTGCCCTTTTACATCTCTTGCCTTGAACCACCATTTCGAGACTCTATCAGTGCTGCCTCAGAGATCACCTGACCAGAAATACTACAACACTAACTGTAACAGGAAGAAGTGAGGAAGCAAAAGGCAGAACTCTGTCTGTTAATTGGCTCATGTGACCTTATATGTGGTTTGTATGTGTACACAGTGAATCTTACGATCTCAGGGGGCGGCCCTTATTTTTTCAAATGGCAATTTTCTATTTATGATTACCCAATGGCACATACTACTAAAAAAGTATATTATTATGATAATGGTTCATTTACATGAAGCAGGGTTTTACATATGAGCTGTTTTACTCAGTATCTTTTAATAGAGACCTACATTGTTTGGGGGGTATAGTTTTCCTTTAAAGAAAAATAAGTAGCCAACAGACCCCCAGTTACAAAAGAATAAAGTATTTCTTTTTATGTCTGATAAAATGAGATATGTATAATTTTGCAAGAAACTGCACATATATTCGAAATGAAAGTTATTTCATACTATTTAAGGAATGTATTAAAAACTTGTTAATCATCTGTTTTTGTGAACTGAGTCAGAAGTGTGTTTTTTGGCACTGGGTTGCACTTAAAATACTGTCATGGCTGATGTTTCTTGCGACCTGGTCTCTGGTGAGCACAGCATGACTCCTACAGCATGGATAAAGTAACTGATAAAGCCAAACTGCACTGTAACGCTTATTGTAAGAACATAGAGTAAAATACCTTGAGCGAATCCAAAACACCTTTATTTTTAAATGTCTGGTAAAGCCTTTTGCGCAGTTCTTCTTGGGACAGTGATTTGAAGTCGGCAGAAGACATCTTGCCAACCAACTAGAGGCACTGAAATATAAATATTTAGCATTAAAAAACTAATATTTACAATGAAAGTACATCAGATTATACAGTTCAGATGTATGTATATTGGAAACTAAAAGGCCCTATTTGTGTATTTGATGCAGAATAATGAATTTGTGAATGCATCAGCAATACATGGCACGTTTACTATGCATAATGTTTCCTAAAAAAAAAAAAGCTGATCAGTAATGAGCGATTCCAGCTGATCTACAACAAATATGGATTGGTCTTCCTGGTCAGGGGATTTGCTTAATATTAATATTTTTTCAATACTGATTGAAACTACTGGATTTTTTTGTGTGTAACAGTCCTATAGCCTATTATAGGATTAAATAAAGCTGGCCATAGATATTGAGATTTTTAAAAGATCCGATCATCATTGTGAGACCATGATTATCTCGGAAAAATCGTACGAATTGTCCATCAAAAAAAAAGACCAATTTGCCACGAATACAAAGGGTAGCTGCCTGTTTGGCCCTGCAAACATAGATAGATTGCACTGGGACCGACAAAGATTTTTTAACCTGGCCGATCAATTTCCTGACAAAGCTTGAAAGGTTGAAGTTTAGTTAGTATGAAATTTGTGGTAAATATGTAGTCAGAGTCCTAGATATTACTAGAATTCCAGGACTGAGCTTATTTATGCCCCAGGTTCCTAACAGAGTGGGTCTGGGACTGCTAGTCCAGCCCGGGTGTTTTTAGTTGTCCTGAGGTTATCAATATAATTCTAAGTTTTATGTAAATAATATTACTAATTTCACTATAATACACCTTTCTTTTTGAAATGTTTAAAAAATATCTTTGAAAAATCCAATAAAAACTATTGAAACAGTAAAAATATCAATATAATTCTAAGTTTTATGTAAATAATATTACTAATTTCACTATAATACACCTTTCTTTTTGAAATGTTTAAAAAATATCTTTGAAAAATCCAATAAAAACTATTGAAACAGTTGTCCTGAGGTATCTCAGGTGGTTATTTAAAAAGGCAGCTCAAGCCAGAGTGGGGAGTTCCTGGCTGGGAAAAAGACACAGGAAAGCTGCCTGTGTGAGAGGGATTGAAATCACCAAAAGGTTTGGGATTTTATATATTGCTGTATGTACTTTGTTTTGGGGAGACAGGCGGTAGGCCTTCTCCTGGTAGTTAGGAAAACTGACCTGTATTAGTTAGAAGCCCATTAAGTGGCAAGGACTTTATTTTGAATTGTTTATGTTGTTTTGCTGCAAGTGAAAATAAACTGCCAGAAAGAAACAATTTTCACCAACATAGAGATGTTATAAAGTGTTTGTGAGAAATTATATTGAAAAAAACCGACTAAGTTAAATAATATGATTGGATCAAACTTTCTACAAAGATCCTACAGTATTTCCCATTCGACCTTTGATAAATCTGACCCTATTTTTATCTCATTACAGAACAATGGCACCAAACTCCCTGTGTGTGAGACCTTACTATAAAAAGTGGCATGGTTGGCTCATTTAGTGGTTTTCATTTGCTTCCCTCACAAACACTTCACATGTTCAGGATTACCATTTGTGCTAGTTAGCCATTTTGTAACAACAGGAAAATTGTAGGTTTTACAAGGATTATCTTTAGTAGTGTTCTCCCATCGAGACCTACCACCTCTTTGCTCCACCAATGGTATTTGCAGGATTCACGGAAAATGCATCTTACATTAGAAAATACATATTGTCATAATTAATAAACAACACAATAGTAAAGACATTTTATTTGAATACTAGAATGTAAAGGTAGGGCAATGTCCTGGAAATATTTAAGGACAGTGACAGTTTTTGAGATCGACTGGTTGCCACCTGAAAAAAATCTACAGGAATCGAACATGATATAAATAATGCCCGGAGATGATACAGTGCAAAATCTTTTCCACAATGAAAAACATCCCCACGCTCCCTCTACTCACTGTGACTGAGAGTCTCCACTTCCAACCGCCGCTCATTCTATAAACACAGAAGACAAACACATTCCTTTTGCCAGCCCTTATTGGTAGCCAATCCCAATCGTATCCCCTACCCAGTCAACCAATCACAGTCACCAGAAGGATATCCTAACAACCGAAAGCGTCGTTTCTGTGTGTTCCAAGCCTCGATTAGGACAAGCTGTAGATTATGCTGTTCAGTGGTTAAACCTAATAAAGTTTATTCAAGAACTGTCAAGGAAGAATACATGCGACTGGTCTGATTGTATTTATGACGGCTTCCGGTAGCAACGTGACAAGTTGGGTCTGTCTGGTCGCGTTATATCATCGTTGAAAGCTGGGAGAGAGGTGAGACTCACATATAATGAATTTGTTTCCGGAAGTGATTATATGTGTTGATGGGATTGAAGAGAAGTGATGCTAAAATGTTCGTCTGTCACTAATTAAATATTATTGGCGTCATTTAATAATAAAGGTGCCCTCAGTGTCACTAATTATTCTATTACGATTACATGTTACGTCAGCCTCCTCACTGCAATGGTCGTACAATGTAGTCAGGTTTAGCCTCTAGCGCAGTGGAAATGAGAGGGGAAACAATGTTTGATTTGCTACATTTTTGTTTTTTTACTTTCAGAAAATCTATATTTGAGGAACATGTCTGGAAGTTTCTATTTCGTCATTGTAGGCCACCATGATAACCCTGTCTTTGAGATGGAATTTCTGCCTCAAGGCAAAACGGAATCCAAGGTAGACAGCCTTCAACATTCAAATATATCTACTCCTATTCTATTATTTGTTTATATACTGTGTACGTTTTTGGACAGTACCTGCCTACTATTTAGCTACCTTGTAGCTTCACCTTTGCCTGGAAATCCATGTATACAAAACAGAACAAAAAACCAGCACCAAGAGTCTTAATGTGACAAAAATAGTAGAATATTGTTAAATGGTATGTAAAACCGATTCGGTCCCCAATGATAAACGTCTGTTTTTGTTCTATTTGTGTATATGTATATATATATATATATATATATATATATATATATATATATATATTAATAATCAAAAAGAAAACCGCACCAAACAGGTCTTTATATGAAAAAAACAAAAAGGTTTTATTTGATCAACGCTTCGGCTCAACAGCTGGAGCCGTCTTCAGGAACTAAAAATTGTGCATACAAACAAACAAACTTAAATACCTCCATTACCCACCAAACAGGAAGTGACAAGTGAGCAAGTGGGAGTGTACATACTTGGACCTCTAGTGACGTGTTACCCTTCACCTTCAATTAAACAATAACAAATAATAAACAATACCTAACCTGAATGTGTGTTATTAGCTGCCAGTGATATGCGTGACTTCATGTGAAAAATAAAAGATTAAACTTCGTTATAGCAGCGAAAAATATAGTATACACTTTCTTCACATATACATGTGAATCGTGTCCGTCAGCGCCAGCTTCCTAAACTTGCAGCCAAACTGTACCTGTACCTTTAAGTTTGTTTGTTTGTATGCACAAAAAAAAAAGCTTTGCCCCTTCACCTTTCATCATTGACTGTGTCCTGACATATAGCATAGTTGTAATAAAAATATTCTGCTGTCCTTTTAAAATTCATGTACTAACTATTGATGCCTAGAGAAAAATATACTTTTTAAAAATATGATTGTTGTTTTTTATTCCTTCCATTAGGATGATCATCGACATCTAAATCAGTTCATAGCTCATGCTGCCCTTGATTTGGTTGATGAAAACATGTGGCTGTCCAACAATATGTACCTTAAGACGGTTGACAAATTCAATGAATGGTTTGTCTCTGCTTTTGTCACTGCTGGACATATCCTTTTTGTTATATCACCAATTACTGCTTCCCCTTTGTTAAAGGAAAACTATACCCCCAAACAATGTAGGTCTCTATAAAAAGATATTGCATAAAACAGCTCATATGTAAAACCCTGATTCATGTAAATAAACCATTTTCGTAATAATATACTTTTCTAGAAAAAAAACAGTATTAAACAGTTCAAGTTTACACCAGTCTATCGTGTCTCTGCATAGTCATCACTGCAGCAATACCTACTTAGACTGAAACAGGAAAAGATGGTACAAGCATTTTTAACCTTTTTAACAGAGGATAGCAGGTTTAATAGAGGGAAGGGTAACAGAAAGAAAAGGGGGGGGTAGGCCGATGCATCATAAGCGTCTCATCAACTGCAGCTTTACTTAATTTTTTTTTTACTGTTTATTAACTGAAATGGCTCAGTTTTAATCCTAAATTGAGGCATCACTTGGCACATTAGGAATAGAATTAGCAGTGGCATAACTAGATGTTATGGGCTCCAAGCAAATTCAATTAAGTGCCCCAAAATAATGGTAATTTTTCCTTTTCTACCAATAAATATTGAATTACTTATTAATTGGGGCCTCACTGGGTCCTTTATACTCCTAGGCTCCTCGCTGCAACTACAGGATAAAATGAGTTGGTGTTCTTTATTTCCTGGTACAGGAATTGGTTTGCACTTTTTCATTGTCTGTAAAATGTTCATTTAGTCATTCTGAAGATGTGCGCTACAGCATTTATTTGCATCATTTTTTTTCTGTCAGTTTTTCAAATCCCGCCTTCTAGAAAATTCCTAAAATAAACATTTTATTATGCCAAAACTAATGATTCAAGTACATAATTGAGCAGTGATGGTATATTGCAGTGATTACAGGTTTTTCTGAATCGTTTAGCAGCCTAGCATATATATCCCATATAGTATGTGTGCTATTATAATGTTTCCTTATCATTGTTGCATACATATGCGATTTATAATGCTACATGATGTACGACAAGAAGACGGCATCAAAAATTTCTTCAACGAAGCCTACGATTTATACATAAAGGTATATTTATATTATAGCTTCTTATTTAGAATACTTTCTTTCTAATTAAACTTAAATGTGGTTTCTGTAAAAGTAAAGTCTTTACTCACCACATTAAAGAGGAGGCCCAGGTGCACCGCCCTGAGCCCTCAGAACGGGGAGCAGATAAACCAAAACATATTGTGGAGCAGTCACTAAAATAACGGCAATCTTCCACCAGGTAGTTGAAGCAAAGTAAAAAGATTTTTTGTCTGCAGCCTTACACATTTCGTGTTACAAACACTTAATCATAGGCCTATGATTAAGTGATTGTAACACAAATCCCATTTCTATGGGATTTTGAAAGGCATATTTATCAAAAGGTGCACTTTCACCCATTGATAAATACTCTTTTAAAAATCCTATAGAAATGAATGGAGAGAGGTGAAATTTCACTCTAGCAGACTGTGGTGATCTCTAACTTCTCTGATAAATATAGCCAAATGTGCTCCCATGTGCTACACTGACAGCCATTGGCATTTGTGCAGATACACAATGCTCAAAGTTACCTTCCTATAGGCATTCATTTAAATGGCCGTTGGGAATTCATATTTATTGCATGTGTCATGTAGTAGCAGAAAAAAAAATGCACATGTTTTACCAGCAAAGATTCAAATTAAGGAAGGTAATTTCATTATGATTTTTTTTGCCTTCCCTAAAGTAGATGACGCACAGGCAAACTGTCCCAACCCTGTAAAACATATGCATTGCGTGGTAGCAAAATGCATATGTTTTTTCCCTGGAGATTTATATTAATGGTAATAGGAATGTAGCTTTTGCCATTGTGTCCCATGCATGGAAGGAGATTAAATATGGGCGACTAAACATCCCAACTAGGGGCCTTTGTAGATCTCGATTTTATTTGATAACATAGGATATAAGAAGATGTGAGCATGCATTCTCACTTTTACACTTTTTTTTTTTTCCCCTGCAGTTTGCGATGAACCCGTTCTACGAAATAAACTCCCCTGTACGGTCAACTGCATTTGACAGGAAAATACAGTTTCTGGGAAAGAAACACTTGTTAAGTTAACAGAAGACCAATAAAGCTATTCATTCATCTTGTAATGACTTTATGCATTTGCGACTTTGAGAGAATACTCCATTCCATGAAGAGGGTCCTATGTAGTGGGAATATACAAACCTATCTCTGTTTACATATTTGCATGAATATTTGCAAGCAATCTGACAGAATAAAACATGGAAATGTCTGTTCTAATGATTACGTATTAAAATGATGGATGCACTGACTCCGCTGGTTTGGGATTCGGCAGAATTCTAAATCGTTCACGGAAGATTTGACCGAACTGAATCCGAAGCGTAATTCGCATACTGAAAATTGAGCTTTAAGGTCCCCATAGATGCAAAGATATTTGGTTGGTGAACGATCGATTTCAGTGCAATCCGACCAATCCGTCAAATTATCGTGAAGTTAGTGGGAATTGAATGATCGTGCCTCAGTATTACTTTTCCATTGCGCTTAACAGCATAGAATGACAGACATATGCATGTCTTCTTGTCACCACTTGTAGCGTTAATAAATGAAAACCACTGTGTCTGAGGTACATGCAATAGATGCATTATTTTTAGCATGGAGGTCCACCATGTCCAGACATAGGGGCATATTTATTAGCGTTGGAGACAAACATCACTGGTGATGTTGCCCATAGCAACAAATTAGCAATTAGATTTTAACAGTCAGCTACAAGTTAAGAAACAAAAGCAAAGATCTGATCACCGGTGATGTTTGTCTCCAGTCTTAATAAAAAGGCCCCTGAATGTCAGAATAGGGCCAGGCACATATACCCCCACCAGCCCACCAGTGACTGTTGATGGCTCTGTATATCGTACTGCAACCCCTCTGGCATTGGTCAGAATCTGCAGATTTCCAGTCTGGGCCTGGAACATTTATTATTGTATGTATGTTTGCCATGTTGTGATTGCAGTACTGTAAAGGAAAAAAAGCAAAATACATTGATGTAAATACTAAAAGAAATATGTTCATTGTGAGTCTCTGTTTATTACTAACATGATGTTAGAGATAACTGGATCCCTGAACTGTTTAACATTGGGGATCACAGCCAGCCTAAGCCTCCACACTACACTAGAGAAATAATTCACCCTAGGATACCCATCTTCTAGAGAGGTAGACATTGACATAACCCCTATCAAAACCTTATAATTGATGTTGAAATAATCTCAACAGGTAACAGTAGTTGATATGAAGGAGAGTGGAAAAAGTGGGCTTCTCAAATCACATATAGTAGGGGGTCAGTATTATCTGCTCATAGCAGTAGGGAAGGCTAAAGGCATATAAAGCCCAAAAACCTTCCCTTTGCAGAGGATGGTAAACTCTTACAAAGCCATCAGTTATAGTTTATTTCTACTGTGATTTTTACTTGATCCCATTATTTTCCTCAGTTCTAATTGTATCCATTGAGACAGGTGAGATGCCTCAGAACAATGACATTACATCTTGCCAAGAAGGTAGAAATCTGCTCATAATATGATAGATTTTAGTGAAAATAAATCTCTTCATTTGAGGTCCAGGAGTTTTATCCTGCTACTTAACTGGTCCAAAGAGTCCTATACAACTAGACTAACGGCATTCCAGTTTTCATGTCATCTTGTGTGATCAGTTTTAGATATTTGTGAGTCTACCAGCACCAGACAATTCCAGAAAATTAGAAGAGAATTTTATTGTATCTGCATAGGCCCAATGCCTAAATTTATCACCAAAAATTACTTTGCTAGATTTCGTCTGGATGGCAAAACATTGGGTCTCTGTGGGCTCTTACGCATCAGTTTTTTTCAAATGCCTTTACATGCAGTGGCTTTTTTGTGCCTACCACCACATAGAGGGTTACTGGAGCCCATTGTTTTTAACTGGCCCTCTACTCACTGTGCTGAACACCTGCATTTGGCAGTTCACATGGTGCACTGGGTACAGGGACAATTGAAAAGAATGGGCTTCATTAACTCTTTAGTCTTATGCCTACCCTTGGAAGACACAGTGTCCGTATCCCGTCCTCACTTAAGGCACACCTCCTGCTATTGTTCACTCCTCCACACACTGGTCTCCGTTCATTCTGTAGTTCATACAGCTAAAGACGTTAAGGAGTGAATCCAAACAGCTGTTCCTTAAAATCAACAAGCTTTATTCCAGGTTACATATAAAAACAGTGAACAGGGCTCCACAAGAAATATACTTCCTGTTTTATGACCGTGTAGTCACCTGACGCATTTCATGCCTCTTTCTGGCACTTCATCAGAGATGATGTCAGGTGCTGACATCACCTGTGATAAAGTTCCAAAATAAGTGAGATGAATGGGAGAGGTCCTAGTAGAACGCACTCTCTTGTTGCATGTTTATTTTTCATGTCCCTTTTGCAGCCCCTCCTTGCCTGCATAGCCTCTGCATTCCTGGCTATATTTCTCACCTCATATTTTTATATTTGGGTACTTTGTGCCCTGAAACAGTTAAAAAAAAAGGCCTACCTAAGAAATGTTTCGAGCTCCATAAACTTTGAAAAAGTACACAAAAAAGCTGAATGACATGACATATTCCAGTCCCGAACAACTGCACATGCCCTGAAAGTCACAAAAAAATTCGAATTTTTCACGACTTTCGTGACTTTTCGTCGCACGTGCAGTTGTTCGGGACCGGAATATTACTCCAACTGCGCATGCACCGAAAACGACAGTCTGCTTCTGAAGTTTAACGAAGAAAAGATTGCGGCTGTGAATTTCCGGGGACAGAATCTGCACCGAGGGGTAAGTAAAAAGTTAGGGGCATTTGCCCCAGATAGGTAGGTAGGCTGAGGTGGGAGGGTGGGTCTACGTAGGGTAGGGATTTTTTATGTTACAGGTTGAATTCTCCTTTAAGGCCAGTTATGGGAGATGTGGGTAGAAATTTTATATGCTCTATACTGCCCCTAGCCTAGTGCTACTTACAGCAACCAACAGTCTGGATGCACAGTCAGTTGAATGATGGGCTGAAGGTTGCGCAATCGTGTAATAGGCTTCAATAGTAGTACTGTGTAACAAGTGCATTTTCCAAAACCCAAACAAACTCTACTGATCATGATGAGTGCAGGTACCACTGAGCTGGCAGCAGCTTGGGGACACTTATTTTACAGAAAATTGTGCCTCAGCCTAGTAATACTTAACCTGTTAATAGCAACGTTTCAGGATCACTATATATTTGTCCAAATTTGATGTTTGTTATTAGTGCAATTCATCTGCCACATATTATGCACTTGGAAACCTTCTATGGATCTCTGCATAATGCTTTTCATGATTACATAATTGGATTTACCATGAAAGAGAAAAAAAAATCTAATTATCAACTGATAAAAATTGTTCAATTGATGAGAAAATATGACTTATACAGGGAACTAGAATCCCATCTACTACAAATACAAACATTTTTATTTTCTATTGCAGCTTTACTGGGCAATATTAAGAATTAAGAACAGAAAAAATATTAAGTTTATCAATGAGTACCTGTAAAAATGATATGGTTACATTTCTTGCCAAAACATTAACATGGAATGTTTATTAAATATTAGACTTTATTTCTAATTTGCCTCTGGAATTAAAAACAACAACAACAACATATTCCCAAGCAGTGCTTTACAAACATTCAATTTCTTTTTTAAATTAAATGTATTTTATTTCCTTAGATTTCTCTATGTGCTTTGAAATGAGTTATGCAACTATGGCTTTTCTGAAATGGGCTTGAGATTTGCTGTACCACTGCTGAACATACTTTTTGCCTATTGTTTTAATTTAATTTTAATGAATAGGACTGCAAGACAATATTTTTGTGTGTGGTAATAAAGCTGAAAATGACCAATAGTATTAAATATTCCCGCACACTACTGTCAAACTTGCAGAATGAGTCTGATACAACCTTGCAAGTCTGCCTTTAGTTGCCGGTACTACATAGTGTTTCATTCCAGTGTCTAACCCATTGGATGTTGTTTTCAGTGGCCTCATAGCAGGTGCTTCTTTTTGAATTCCTGGCAAGTTGTGGTTGCATAAAAACCAGGTGTACTGCCTAACAGAGTCTACTGTAGGCCAATCACAGCCCATATTTGGCATCCCCAGGAATTCTTTTCATGCTCGCCTTGCTCCCCAACTCTCTTTACAATTGCATGTGGCTCAAAAGTATAAAACTTTGGGGACCCCCTGGTCTAAGGCTATTTCACAAGTAATCTAGAAGCTGGTCAGATATTGGAAAATGGACAATTGATTCAACTAAAACCAATTACAGGTAAGTTTCCTTAGTTGTTTATGCAAGTGAAGCTGCATATTACAGGCAAGGAACACCATACAACATATCTGAAATAAAAGAAAATAAAAGAGAAGAAAAATAAAGGAGAATAGCAAGGGTATGCAAAAAAGAGGCAAAAGAAAGGTATCAGTTTAAATAAATATGGCACTTAGAAGTTGGGCAGCACTGGTCTAGAATAAGCATGATTCAATGTATTAAAGGTCAATTGGTTCAATGTACGCAATTACATTTTGAGGTACTTGCTTAATTAGCCAAAATTATTTCAAGTTAAAAGACAACTAATTTTCCACATATACACTGGAATCTTATACTTCTAAATGGTCTGCACAGTGACTGTGACCCCCCTCTTGGTTGCTTTGACAAATCTGCAGATTGAAACCTTTAATACTGTAGCCAATTTGATATGGCACAATGGGCAAATTTAAACCAATTTTTAGTTAGTTGGGGGAAGGGAGGGCAATGCTGTGACAATTGCCTGAAAGCATTTGTCAGGTGACTTGGTAATGTGGATCAACACATTTCCAATAGACAATCGCCTGACTAGAACTAACACCAACGCTTTTCGGGTGTTGCGATAGATGGAAAGGGGATGGGCACAATTTTGGACAAAAAAATATTGGACAGAGAAGTGGTCAAAGTCACCCAATGTGCCATTGTCCATTGAGATGCAGAACATTTACAAAGACCATATATCTACATTTCAATAAGAGGATAAAATGAAGAACTTAACGTGTCCACAGAAACAAGTACTTGTACTTCAGCGAAGTATTTTATTATATCCTAAGTCAAATATATGTTTTTAATAAATGATACCATTCGTTGTGCAACAAGCTTGAACAGCTCTGTCTTAGCCAAACCAATATGAATTATTTTGATTAGATGTCTTGGCAGACATAAATATTAGATATTCTCCATTTTGTTCACCCAAACAATGCTACATGCATGGCCACCCACTCATACTTTATGGGCTTGCATGGCTGGGATAAAGGGGTTAAAGGGTTATTGCCTTTCACATGCAACAGTCAACAGCAGGAAGTAGTTGGCTTTTGTTTTCTATGCAGGTTAACTGTATCTGTGTGTATCAGTTGATCTGATCTATCCTCTATGGCTAAAACCCTCCGAACAGCTTCTTCAAATGCTGCAGCAACATTTGTGGCATCTTTAGCGCTAGTTTCAAAATAGGGATGATTTCCATTGTCTCTGCACCAGGCCTGGGCCTCTTCAACGGACACCTGGCGGTCTGTGATGTCTATTTTGTTTCCCAAGATAACAAAGGGAAAGCTGTCTGGGTCTTTGACATCTGCATAGTAGATAAACTCCTTTTTCCAATTGTTCAGGTTTTGAAAACTCTGGGAATCATCAACGCTGAATGTAAGTAAACAGCAATCGGATCCCCTGTAAAAAGGGGTTCTCAGGCTCCTAAAGCGCTCCTGGCCTGCAGTGTCCCAGATCTGCATTGTAACCAGATGACCGTCCACTTCCAGCTCTTTATTGAGGAACTCAACACCTATCGTGTGGAATAATTGTGTATCAAACTTATTAGTGACGTATCGATTCATGAGAGAACTTTTCCCCACTCCTCCATCTCCCAGAAGAATTATTTTCAGCAGTGAGGATTTGGTAGACATGATCTTCCTTTAAAGTGATGATCTGCAACCACAAAATAATGTAAAAGTGAATAAATAAATGAATTATTTGAATGAATATATATTGAAATTGTATTAAAATTAAATATGCGATTTTAAACAGTAAAAAAAAAAAAAAAAAAATGAAGTATTCATATTTTATGTAGCGTTTGATTGGTACCCTGCAGCACAGAAGCTAGTGTAATCGAAGATACTTCCATGTGAGTTATCTTGCTGTTTAACATTTCAGTAGCTCTCACAATAAACTGCATGACTACAAGGTGCTGCCAAAAGGAATTTGGCAGCTTATTTGTTTAGTCTCTAGCCATTGAGCCACTGCAAGAATTAAGGACATGGTAACTTTTGCAAGTTTCAATTAGTAAGTAAGCAATTCGTATATAGCAATCAAAGTCACACTAGATAACAAATGTACTATAAATAAACTATCAAGAATAATAAATATCATGATGATTTATTTATATAGCGCCAAGATACACAGTGCTTTACCTTAGTTATAACAAACGGAATAAATGGAGGATAATAAACAAGGGTTACAGAGTACAATAGGATTAGAGGGCCCTACAAATTAGAGTTTACAAACTAAAGGTTAGGGTACCACTGAGACATTAGGATTTTAGAAACAATTTTGTGATTTATGATACAGCAATGATTGATTAATTAAGGTACATTGAATAAGCTTCTTTAAACAGGTGGGTCTTTATGGAGCATTTGAAAGTTTGAAAAGAAGGAGAAAGCCTGACAGCTCGAGGCAGAGAGTTCCAGAGAAAAGCAGAAGCCAGAGAGAAGTCTTGTAGACGAGAATGGGCAGAAGTGATGAGAGGAGAAGCGAGGCGAAGATCAGAAGCAGAGCGAAGGTTGCATGAAGGAGAGTATTTGGAGATCAGAGATGAAATATAGGGAGGGGCTTCATTATTAAGGGCCTTGAATGGGAGTGTTAGTAATTTGAATTTGAATTTGATTCTAGAAGAGATTGGGAGCCAGTGAAGGGACATACATATGGGAGCAGCTGATGTTGAGCGGCGAGCTAGATGAATGAGTCTAGCGGCCGCGTTTAGAACAGATTGGAGTTGTGAAAGGTGACTTGTTGGAATACCTGCAAGAAGTAGGTTGCAGTAGTGGGAGATGTGAGAGACTGAATAAGTGTTTTGGTTGATTCTGAACTGAGATATGGTCGTATTTAGGCAATGTTGCGCAGATGAAAACGACAGGATTTTGCAAGTGTTTGAATGTGTGGTGAAAAAGCAGATGCAAGTCTAGGATAACTCTTAGGCAGTGCACCTGTGTGGTGGAATGAAAGGTGGTGTTGTTTACTGTGAGTGATATCTGTGGTATAGAGGAAGACCTTGGAGGAAATATAATGAGTTCTGTTTTAGAAAGGTTCAGTTTCAGGTGGCACTGTGACATCCAGGAGGAGACAGCAGAGAGACAGTCTGTAACTTGGGAAAGGACAGAATTAGAAATATCAGGAGTAGACAAGTAGGGTTGGGTGTCATCGGCATAAAGGTGATACTGAAGTCCAAACGACTGAATAAGTTTACCTAGTGAAGTTGTATAGAGCGAGAACAGCAGAGGGCCTAGAACAGAGCCTTGAGGAACTCAGACAGAGAGAGGGAACGTAGTAGAAGTAAATATGTAGTATGATGGCTTGCTAAGTGTGAATACATACGGAATAAAAATAGATCTTTCTGTAATTTGGATCTTCATACCTTAAGTTTACTAAAACATTAAATAAGCCCAATAGGCTAGTTTTGCTTCCAATAAGGAATATTTATATCTTAGTTTGGATCAAGTACAAAATACTGCTTTCATATTACAGAGAAAAAGGAAATAATTTTTAAAAATTTGCAATATTTGAAAAAAAATGGAGTCTATGGGAGATGGACTTTCCATAATTCAAAGCTTTCTGGATAACAGGTTTCTGGATAATGGATCCCATACATGTATACAGCAATTCCCGGATATGCAACTGCAGCCAGAATCATAGTTCACTCCCTCATGTTGTATGCTAGGAAGGAGATATTGATGCGGGGGATGGACAATATCCTTTTAACAAGAGACAATTATTAAAAGTAGCAATAACAATACATCTGCAGCAGTACAGAGCATTTGTTTTTTAGATGGGGTCAGTGACCCCCATTTGAAAGCTGGAAAGAGTCGGATGAAGAAGGCAATTTAAAAACTACAAAAAAAAGAAAAAATGACGGCCAAATGAAATGTTGCATAGAAGTAGCCACTCTATAATATACTAAAAGTTAACGTTAAAGCTAACCACCCCTTTAAAGGAATCCATGTGCATGAGGAAAGTATTCACCCATTTGGCCAAATTATTTCCTAATCTCAAGCAAACAGAATGGCTTAACTCAAAACCATTTCCTAAAACATTAAATTACAGAGGAGGCCGATTCTTGGTCCGTGTGTAAACATGGGCTGAGAATCAGTCAATTCACTAGCCTCTGCATTAATGTCCTGTACTAGCTTCAGTTTATGGTGCCCTGCTTCTTATTCCACCTGTTACTCTTGGGTTACCAGATAACATGAAACTCAAAGGAACAGTAACACCAAAAAATAAAAGTGTCTAAAATGAATTAAAATATAATGTACTAATGTACTAAATTCTCTGTGGTTGCTTCAGAAAAAGTACTATAGTTTATATAAGCAAGCTGCTGTGTAGCCATTGGGGCAGCCATTCAAGATGGAGAAAAGGCTCAGGTTATATAGCAGATAACAGATAATCCCAGTAGAATACAAAGGTATTTTATCTGTTATCTACTTTATTACATTATATTTTAATTACTTTTAGACACTTATTTTTTTGGTGTTACTGTTCCTGTAAGGGACCCATCTCGAAACTCCAACTAGAAGGTTGCACAAATTGCAATTTAAAAGGGGACCTGTCAACCGAATAAAATATTTGAAATCCTATTTCATGATGTTAGTCAAGCAAGATGAACTTTAATTACACTATATAAATTACTTGAATCTTGTTTCCATCAGTCTGGAACCTCATAAATATAACAAACAGGCAGGAGCCATTTTGTGGACACTCTTATTAAGGCAAGCCTTGCATCATCTCAGAATCTTGTTTGTGTATCAGAATTGGGGACCTGATGTCCATCATCCCCATGCACTGGCTACACAATTAAATGGTTAAGAGAACTTGGAAAATGTGGGGAGAGCAGTAACATCTATGAAGTGCTGAATAGAAAGTGAAAGTAATTGTCTGCCCCGGAGGAGGAGGGGCAGACAATATTTGATTGACAGCTATGCTAAGCTATGAATGCTTTAATAAAAAAAAAGAATTTGGATTTCATGTTTAATTTGAAAAGGACTTTAATTATACAGTTTTTTGTGTCTGGGTGACAGGTCCACTTTAAAGAGATAATTGATTTCTGTAGCTTGAGCAAACAAGGAAATTGGAGCTACTTCATGTTTGGTCCTTCCAAGGTAGATAGCGGGGATTCCCAGAGCACAAATAATCCCCCTGCACAATATACTACTGCTACCAAAACAGGCACAACAAAAGGGAGAAGAGCAGGGGTTATTTACTGGTAATAAAATGATCTACATTGCTACTGCAATTATAGGAACTGCCGAAATTAGAGAAAGATTTTAGAGCTCAAGGTTAAAGGTAATTCTATATTCTATCTAGGGTATTACAATTTTTCTACAAAACAAGCAATACAATTGTTGTCTCCTGTCACAAGTGTGTAAAGCTGGCCATAGATGTTGAGATTTTTAAAAGATCAGATCCTGATCGTGAGACCACGATCTTCTCAGAACGATCGTACGAATCTACCATCAACTAAAAAGACCAATTTACCAGGAAAACAAAGGGGAGCTGCCTGCTTGGCCCTGCAAACATAGAGAGATTGCACTGGGACCGACAAAGATTTTTTGACCTGGCCGATCAATTTCCCGACAGATGTCGGCCGAAAAATCGTAAGATGTACGATCGTTCGAATACCACTAACCGCACGATAATTTCGAAGGATCGGTCGGGCTTCCCTAAAATCGGTCGTTCGGCAAGAAGAATCGTCGCGTCTATGGGGACCTTAAGACTAAAAACACCAACTGCACAAAACACGTTTTTGGAACATTGTATTGACATAGTGGATTAACTCTATAACCAGAAATACAGTTCTGGTCTATTCTGCTGAGAGAGCGAGCCAGTCTTCTTCCTTAAACATCCTTTGTTTATTCTAAAACAAGGCTGATTAGATGCCATGTGATTTACCCCATGAAGAAAGTAATGGTTAAATGGCAACATTTGTCTTGGAAGGTGTTCCACCAGCCCAAGCTTACAGTATGTACAAGCTATTGTTTAATACTCTGAGATATACATTAACATGAGAGTATTATAACAAAAATAAACATGCCAGTTTAATATCCTGAGTGAATGTGAATTAATCTAGGCAGGCCCAGGAGGAACTTTGGGGGGGGGGGGTCAAGCTTCATTTATGTAAGTTATTTATTCAAATCCAATAGAAACTCGCTGTGGGTGAAAATTATATGGGAAAGTGAATATACAAGTCCACTTCTCAGTTTTCAAAGTTTAGCTTAAGAAATGACAAAAACCATAGCTATTTCCTAATTCAAACAACAGGCAAAAGTATGTTCAGCACACTTTATCACACTCATCTTGAATACTTCCCCTTTAAAAGTACGCCAAACACAACAATAATGATAATGCCCATTGCATGTATTATTAAATGTTATGCTTTCAGCAGTCTATTTTTTGTTCCCATTAACATATTGCAGTAACATAAGTAAAACATAAACTGCAAGAACAATTTATTTTCTAAGTAACAGCTATTTGATTGGTATGGCAAGAAGGCACTTCAAAGTATTAGTGTTACCTTATTTTAACACTTCAGTTCAGTTCAATCAGCATCTAAAAAAAAAGGAAGGAAAATAATTATTATTTGTTTTCTCTTTCTTTTATTTATTTTTCAATCAAAGAAATACAATACTTAACCATTCAGTAGTAGCTTTTAGAAAGGGTGGGTTATGTATGAGGAATTTGGGCAAACAACACATTTCTTGCCAGTACTGTTGCAGTTCAATCCAAATGTTTACGCATTTATCAGTCAGATTTGCAATAAATATTCCAGGGTGTCTAAATTTCTAGGTGATTGTCAACCTTGTTTGCCAATAAAGCTGTTAAGTACAAAAGATTTTGCGTCATGTTAATGCTTTCGGCTACTCCATGGATGGCGATAGAAGCTAGTAACCATTACCTGGCCAAATTCATTCTTGCAACAGCTAAGATTTGACCCAAAAGTTTATTTTGAGATTATTATTATTAATAAGATAGGAGAAAAGGTACGACCTAAGGGGTTGTTCACCTTTAAATTTACTTTCAGTATGATGTAGAGACCGATATACTGTGACATTTTACAATTGGATTTCATTTATTACTACTTGCAGTTTTGGAGTTATTTCACTTTTTATTTAGCAGCTCCCAGTCTGCAATGTCATTAGTCTGGTTTGCTAGGGTCCAAATAACCCTAGCAACCATGCATTGATTTGAATAAGAAACTCAAAATATGAATAGGAGAGAGACTGAAAACAAAAGTGGGTCATAAAAAGTAGCATTAACAATACATTTGTAACCTAACAGAGCATTTGTTTTTAGATGTGTCAGTGACCCCCATTTGAAAGCAGGAAAGATTTAAATGAGAAGGCAAATAAATAAAAAAAACATAAAAAATTAATAATGAAGAACAACTGTAGCTTAGAATTGGCCATACCATAACATACTGAAAGTGAACTCAAAGGTGAACTACCCCTTTAAAAGAACTGGCCATTACATACTGTATAAATGTGTCTGGATTTATGTATAAATAGGAGTTGTTTACCTTCCAACACTTTTACAGTTCAGTTGTTTTAGGATAGGAATTGAAAAAAAGTCTTTATTGCTGGTGAACTATTTTCGATTTGTGACAGTTTTTCTAATATTGAAGTTTAAAGATGAATTTTTCACCTTATGTCTTTCTGAAGCAGCTGTGGGGGTCACCAACTCTATGGGAGGAACTCCACAGAGGATTTTGAAGCGATCAGACGTGCTGCGCAAAAACGCAGGCGACAAATCGGATGCGACGGAAATAACATAAGGTAAGTTATAGCATTGTCAGATGGTGTTGCAGCGTTGACCCGAGGCGACACGACAGCATCTGCATCCGACAGTCGCGCCGGATCAACTCTGCGACACCATTCGACAATGCTATAACTTACCTTATTTCTGACGCATCTGACGGGATGCCTGCCTTTTTGCTAGTTGATACATTTCTTATCTTTGGCCAGGCTGAGTAGAATCCCTGGGTTTTATTAAAGACCGCTGTTAAAATTGAAACAATAGTTGCTGATATTCCACAGATGCTGCTGAGAAACATGTCAACTAATCAAGCAAATTGTGACAGTTCCTAATCTGCACCTGGATTACTGAGCTGCCAGAATGAAGACGGAAACATTAAACTTAAAGGAACAGTTCAATGTAAAAATAAAAACTGGATAAATAATAGGATGTGCAAAATAAAAAAATGTTTCTAATATTGTTAGTTAGCCAAATATGTAATGTATAAAGGCTGGAGTGACTGGATGTCTAATATAATAGCCAGAATCCAGATTCCGCTCTCTAACTCTGAGTTAGTCAGCTACTTGAAGGGGGGCCACATGGTACATTTCTGTTCAGTGAGTTTGTAATTGATCCTCAGCATTCAGCTCAGATTCAAAAGCAACAGTTATGGCCCATGTGCCCCCCCCCCTCTCAAGTCACTGATTGGTTACTGATTGTTCACCAGGGTAACCAATCAGTGGAAACCAAGAGAGCTGAAAAGCAGGAAGTAATGTTCTGAATATTATGTTCAGCATTTATACATTACATATTTGGCTAACTAACTATATTAGAATTTTTTTTTATTTTGCACAGTTTTTATTATTACACCGAACAATTCCTTTAAAACTTGGTTTATGGGAAAACATAAAAAAATGGAAAGCCATTCAAAAAAGTCTTTATTGCAGGTGAAAAATCTGAAAACAACTGAACTGAAAAAAAGTTTGAATGTTGAACAACCCCTTTAAGTATTGAATAATCGCAGCTGCGCCTGTAATGCAAATAAAGAGAGCTAATTTGTTTTATGCTCACAGCAGTAACATAGTAGAACAGAGGTCCCTTTGATTAATATTGGTACATCCAGTTACTCTTGAAACTTGTAGCACTTGTTTCACTTCTGCTTTCTGTCTGTGCAAAATTAACCTTGTGTCAGTAATCATGGGTACTTAAATGTCTTGAAAGGTGGTTTGACTTATAATAATCTAACCCTAATGCTGCTTAGATTTTTCTTGGAGGTCTGTCTTTGTAAACGGCACTAGCAGAAGGATTTGCAGATTAAGTTATTTTCTCAGGCAGATCACATGCACTTGTCAAATGATGATTGTATAAAATAGTTCTCATGGAAAACACATTCTAAGCACATAAAGCAGAATCCTCTGCTGAAATCCATTACCGATTTTCAAAAGAGCAAATAGATTTTTTTTATATTTAGTTTTTAATTTAGAAACCAGAGAAGACTCTTGAGTGCCACAGATTGTAGAATGTATGGTGATGACACAGAAATACCAGTCTTTCAGCACCACAGATTCTACATTTCCAGGTTACATGTAACTCTATGGGGAGGAAAACGCATTGTCTAGCAACATATAATAAGCACTAGTGATGTTCAGGTTGACTGGAACACTTCTCCTCTGCTACCAAAGATTCCCTGTCTTTCTCCAGCTGCCGGTGATTGGCAGTTAAACTGGGGGGAGGGGTTAGGAACCAGAGGCATGCACAGCGATAGCATATAGAGAAGTGATGGGAACTGGTTAGGTGCAGGTCCTACAATCAAGGTTGTGCCTATATATAACAAAATGATTAATTTTTTTGTAAAAATGAATTATTTATCCAGCCACCGGAGACTGGCAGCTAAACTGAGGGGTTAGGAGTGCATTTTTTGGTGCTTGTCAGCAGAGTGACGTAATACATTGTGTGCAAGACGTCACTTCTGCAACGATGGACCTAAAAAGGCAAAAATTCTCATAATGCCCATTAAGGTCCTGACTCACAGCAGAGATAGCTACAGCGTGCACACAGCTATTAATGCTGCTGCTATAGACCGATGATGTATTGTTAGTCATCCCATATTATAGGATATAGGGATCACAAACAATATGGGCTGTTCGTTGCCATACTGGTATGGGCCAAATGTCACTCCATTAATACTGTATTAGGGCAGCGACACATGCTCCTATTTCGAGAAATTAGTCGCCCAGAGACAAATCGCTTCTTCTTCGGGCAACTAATATCCCTGAACTGCCTTCCCGCCAGCTAGAATGTAAATCGCTGGCGGGATGGCACTCGGAATGCTTCATTTTCCAAAGTCTTCCAAAGTTTCCGCACCAGGAATCTTCGGCGACTTCAGAAAGTCAAAGCGATCTAACTGCCATCCCGCCAACAATTTACATTCTAGCCAGAGGGAAGGCAGTTCAGGGAAATTACCTATTGAGTAATTTTTGTAGAATTAATGCTAATTCCTTCTGCTTTATTTTAAACTTCAAGGAACAATAAAGGGTTCCTCTTATTTTTCATAGGATCCAAGTACATCTAAATGCCTTAGAATGGTCCTATGCATTATATCGCTATTTACGCCTATTAATATGCCCTAATATGCCTAATTAATATATCTTAATAGAGGAAATAATAGCTCTGTAAGATGTTACTGCAGCCTCTTTAAATCAGACAATGATAATGATTTCTCTGTCACAAGGTACCTGTCTTTTTTTCTTTATTTTACATACTGCTAATTAACAATATATAATAGGACAATATATAATAGGATAACAGATGCTGGTGGCAGTGCTGCGAGCACAGGATACTTTGGAATTGCTGAATAAAAATATTTTTGTTTAGACTTTATTAGGTCAGAGAGTTAACTTCTTGTTCTGTTTTTTTTTTTTGGCTTGATAAAAGTGCTTTTTAGAGAGCATGTTGAGAAGCAAACCAGAAAATTGTTTTACACTGAACACAAATCATGTGCTCATTGTGTAATAAGAGAAATTATTCCACTTATTAACAACATGACAGAATCATGTGTTTCCTCTAAGAAATCACAAGCAGCGGATGGGCAAGTAAGAATAAAAAGGGGATGAAACAGCAGCATCTTGAATGCATGCACTGCATACTGGAAAAGCAATATTTCCTATAGTTTTGTGGCACAAAAGCAGCCATTTCAAACAAATAAACAGAATAAACATTAAAGTTCATAAATAGGTTATGGACAATTCATGCTATCATACAATGGTTTGAAGGTATCCTTTTAAATATAATATAAAAATATTATACAGGACGCCTTTTAGCTGCTGTCAAATCATTTACTACCTGTCTCACCTGAAATAAACCCCTTAAAACCGCACAGATTAATGTGTGGGAAAGTTCAGTCTGAAGTCCAGATGACAATTAGGATAAAGACATTTTACAGAAATGTATTATTGCTCTTTAAACTTATTATAAGTAACTAGAGGCTTGGATTAAACGTTGAACCTTAAAGGGGCATGAACAAAAAAAAGTCCAAAAAACGCTACAGCACAATGTTACAGTTAGGGTATTCCTAGCAATACTGTACTGTCATAGCTTAGCAGAAAAAAAAGGCTGCATCTAATTACAGTTGAAGCTAGTTGCACAAGATATACTTTTCACAATGGCAAAACTTGAGAATCATTTAAAGGAACAGTAACACCAAAAAATTAAAGTGTTTGAAGTAATGAAAATATCATGTACTGTTGTCCTGCACTGGTAAAACGTATCGGTTTGCTTCAGACACTACTATAGTTCATATTAACAAGCTGCTGAGTAGCAATGGTGGAAATTGGAAAAAGGCTATATGGCATAGATTAAATAGCGGATAACAGATAACACCATTGTGTTCTATAGAGCTTATCTGATATTTGCTGTGTAACCTGAGCCTTTTCTCCTTTGAATAGCTGCCCCCCCCCCCAATTGCTACACAGCAGCTTATTTATATAAACAATAGTAGCGTTTCTGAAGCAAACACAGTAGTTTTACCAATGCAGGGCAACACTGCATTATATTTTTAGTACTTTAAAAAAAAATTTTTTTTTTGATGTTATTGTTCTTTAAATAGAAATTGGACAGGCTTAATAGATGCACACACACACACACACACACTCACACACACACACACAAGAGCCCTGCAACATGCATTTTACTAATGATAGCCTTATTTCTGGTGGGGTTATTATGTTGTCTCCCTAGCAAATCATGGCCTTTTGTGGGGTAAAATAGCAGCCAGCTGTAAGAAAAAATTCACCATGCGTCTTAATGCCTTTCTCAGGCTTTTAACAAGGCAATAGAGGACTTTTTTACAGAAGCCATTGGTGTATTAGCAATAATCCCCAGTTCTAACTTGAAGCCATTACTTGCCACTCCCACTTATTGCCCTGTCCATATGATTTCATCATCCAGGTTTGTACAATCAGCAAGGTGGCAACCCTACATGTGGGACTATCCTAAATGTAAAATGTATTTTACAATGACTTTCCTTCATTACACACTAATAAATGATGTGCTTAAAATATAAAGTATTTTCAATTAGAACTATATTGTGCGGTCATTTGACAGGTGCATGTCTAAAGACAAAACTCCAAGAATGGTTAAATATTATACAGCAAATTACAGTTTGAGACAAGAAGTAAAAACACTAGTCATTTCAGACACAAACAGGTTAATTTCAAAATTTGCACAGATAAAGGAGGAAGAACAAAAAGTGCTAAACGTTACGGCAGTGACTGTCTGTACCAGACTTAAACAAAAGCAATGCTGTCCTACTAAATGAGTACAGTGAGAATAACATGACTTGGCACAATTATTTACATTAATGGCACAGCTGCAATTATTCATTACATTACGTTCCAGATGACATATCCAGAGAGATCAGTTTTACACACACAAACAGAATTACAAAAAAGAGTGTAAGATTCTTTAATGGTTTTGGGCTTCGAATGCTGATGTGGGGAATGTGCATTTTCAACATTCAATACAGGTATTACACCTGTTATCCAGAATGCTTGGGACACGGCGCTTTCCAGATCAGGGATCTTTCTATAATTTGGATCTTCATACCTTAAGTCTGATAGAAGATCATGTAAACATTAAATAACCCCAATAAACTGGTTTTGCTTTCAGTAAGAATTAATTGTATATTAGTTTCGATCAAGTAAAGGGTACTGTTTTAGAATTACAAAAAAAAAGATAATACATTTTAAACATTTGGATTTTTTGATTATAATGGAGTCTATGTAAGATGGCCTTTCCGTAATGCGGATCTTTCTGGATAATGGTTTCCGGATAAGGGATCCTGTACTCTTTTTTTTTTTTTCAAAAGGGGAAAATAAATCAGAAATGTATAAAATCATCTAAAATGATACCCAATTTTGTAGTGATACCCCTGGTAAGTTCAAAACCCTTTGGTCAGACATCTATATGACCTAAGTGCACAATAGATTTAAAAAAGAAACCACAGTGGAGTAACAAATGTATCCTGGGCCTGGGTGCCATACTTGCCACTTTGATACAATTATTTGATAGGTTATTTATAGGGATACAAATGATATATATAAATATATAATTATATGTTGGTTATGTTTTCGTTCAGAACATACTTTAACAAGCAAACAGAGGGCACATTGCAAGAAGAGTCCAGTAAGCTTTGAGTGTTAGCCCTCTGCAGCTGGTTTGATATAACCAGGGGTGAGAAAAATATTGCTCACAAAGGGCCCCCATACACGTGATGATAAAAGCTGCTGGCAGACCAAGTTGGCAGCTTATTGGCCAGTGTGTGGGGCCATCTGACGGCCTTTCCAGATCGATATCTCGCTGAAAGTCAGGCAGATCTCGATTGGGCAGGTTAAAAAATCCTGTCAGATCGTGGCCGCATCTGTGCGTGTATGCGGCCCTGCGATCTGACCTCCCGTATCGGATGCATTCTAATCCGATCTTTGGGCTCTAGGGCCCATGATCGGATTAGACCGATATCGCCCACTTTAATGTGGGCATATGGGGGAGAGATCCACTCATTTGGCGACATTGACAAACGAGCGGATCTCTACGTCGATGGCCACCTCAGGGCATTTAATAACTTAACATGAAATAATCTAGGCCTGAAGAAAACCGTATATGCATACAAACAGGCAGTTAAGAGTGCCTCATTAAAGGGGTGGTTTATAATTAAGTTAACTTTTAGGGGCCGATTCACTAAGGGTCGAATTTCGAAGTTAAAAATACTTCGAAATTCGACCCTCGAATTGAAATCCTTCGACTTCGAATATCGAAGTCAAAGGATTTAGCGCTAATCCTGCGATCGATCGATCGAAGGATTTCTCGTTCGATCGAACGATTAAATCCTTCGAATCGAACGATTCGAAGGATTTTAATCAAACGATCGAAGTAAAATCCTTCGATCAAAAAAAGCTTAGCAAGCCTATGGGGACCTTCCCCATAGGCTAACATTGACTTCGGTAGGTTTTATCTGCCGAAGTAGGGGGTCGAAGTTTTTTTTAAAGGGCAAGTACTTCGACTATCGAATGGTCGAATAGTCGAACGATTTTTACTTCGAATCGTTCGATTTCGTTCGACTTCGATCGAATTTAACCAATTCGATGGTCGAAGTACCCAAAAAATACTTCGAAATTCGAAGTATTTTTCATTCGAACCCTTCACTCGAGCTGAGTGAATCGGCCCCTTAGTGTGTTATAGAATTGAAGATTCTAAACAACATTTCAACTGGCCTTTTTTTTTAATATATAGTTTTTGAATTATTTGCCTTTAATAAACACTGGGCAAATTTGCACCTGAGCAGTAACCCACAGCAACCAACCAAATATTTGCTTTCATTGTTCAGCCTGCAGCATTGGTTGGTATGGGTAACTGCCCATTGGCAAATTTGCTCAGTATTTTTAAATGGGCACCACTTGTTTGCCGGCAACACCCAAGTCTGACCTGTCAGACTAAAAACATTACCTAAAATTCTGAAAAACACCTTTAAATTGACACACTGAGTAATAACAAAAACAAAAAAAGGGCAAGTAAAGAAAACATGTTTACAATATTAAGCAAAGGCAAATTATAATCCGGAGTGAAATGGTGTTACATGCTTCACCGACACATATACAAATAATCATGTAATGTATTATTTATTCCTTTCATTAGCTGTAACGTATAGCTATGATTTTATAAACGTTTCTCTAACAACAATTACAGCAATAATTTCTATTGCAGACAACGAATGATGTAATAGCAACTACAGTATAAAGGGACAGAAAAGGTTGCCAAAAAAGTAATAAAAATAGGCAGCACCCAGACAACAGCTCCCGGCTCTCTCTCACATTCACAGGCTACCTGGGGAGGTACAAGTAAAAGGCCTGAGATTTGAGCATCGCTACAATACATTAGCTCAGTAAATATATCCTGAAATGATACATCAATGCTCCATAATCTGCATGACAGCAAAGCTCTAACTATCAGGAGAAAATAGAAGTCCTTTGCCCTACCACACCTGTGTTAGGAGTGAAAACAAAACAAACAGACAGGGTACTTGGCTCCTGATTAGACTAAATATTGTCTCAGTTCCAATGGGGAAGAAACTTATGTGAATGACGAACAGTCCCTGTAAAGTGCGGTGTAAATGGGAATAAAATAAATAACAAAAGCTGTACAGCAAAAGGCTATAAAGAATGTCAGCTCTGGAGCTGCAATAGCATCTTTGTACGCATTATAAAGGAGTCTGCTTTACAATCCCATTATAGAAGGCAGCAAACATATTTACAATATACGACTCCTGCAAAGGTATTAGAAGTTGTACAGCGTATATTCAACCTGAGCTTAACAGACATATAAACCGTATGTTTCCTTCGTGTAAAGTTATAGCCAGTGCACCCAGAACGCTGTCAGTTCATCCCCCGCTCTGTTTACCTGCGAGTCCTTCTCTCCTGTTTTCGGCTAGTTCCTAGAGGCGTTTCGTCCTCTCGTGACGCCACTCCCGCGTGACGTATAGCGTCATCATCACGTGTCCTGTTGGAAAGCAGGAGCTTTTGCTGCTCTTTAGTCTCATCGAAATGTGTTTCTCGCAATAGCAGTTTATTTTTCTTAATTTCATGTGGTTGCTGAGACCTGTTTGGAGAGATTCTCAGACGCGTGTGTGTGTGTGTATATAAATAGGGATGGATGGAGCAGTTTGCTTGGAGTGTATATGGGGGTGCTTAGAGCAGTAAAAAGAGCTTTATGGGGGGGGGAGTCAGGTAAGAAGCGGAGTATGAGGGTATGGATAGTTGCAGTGAGGTGTATGGATGCTGAGTTTTTAAGTACAACCACAGTTACTCTTGGTGTTGTGTGGCTAACATTTTAGTTTTGAGAAGAGATTGGGTAAGTGCTTGGGTATGTCTATGCCCTTGGAGTAGTGTATGGAGTATATATATATATATATATATATATATATATATATATATATATATATATATATATATATATATATATATATATATATATATATATATATATATATAGATATATTAGGGATATATATATATATATAGATATATTAGGGATGCACCAGGATTCGGTTCGGGATTCTGCCTTTTTCAGCAGGATTCGGCCGAACCGAATCCGAACCCTAATTTGCATATGCAAATTAGGGGTGGGAGGGAAATCACGTGACTTTTTGTCAGAAAACGAGGAAGTAAAATATGTTTTCCCCTTCCCATCCCTAATTTGCATATGCAAATTAGGATTTGGTTCGGTATTCGGCCGAATCTTTCACAAAGGATTCGGGGGTTCAACCGAATCCAAAATAGTGGATTCGGTGCATCCCTAATATATATATATATATATATATATATATATACACATACACACACACTTGTTTATATAACCCAAAATTGCTTTGACTTTACAGCTCTTGTGAACTTCACTGCTGGATTGCCAGAGAAAACAACATTGCAAAAACAACTGCACCTTCATGTCAAATGACTACAGCATACGTGGAAATGGGAGTGTCCTTAGTACCAAGAGGTGTGATCTGTAGGACAGCCATTGTGGCAGAGATGGATCGAAGGTTTCTTATTTATGCTGTTTGAGAAAAGTTAGCGAATTGGACAGGTGTCGAGTGATGGTCACATGATTAAACCTGATCCTAAATCACTTGCCAACACTAAAATCATGTGACCAAAGTGGAAATTTAAAGGTTTTGCACATCTAAAGTCTTGTTACAAACTTACTAATTAGAAATAAAATAGTCTGTCATGGCCACTAGTATGTACCTAAAAAAATATACATAAGACGGTAACGATTTTTAGGACAAATTTAATTACAGATGTGCAACTTGCATGACTAAGTCAGTTCTTTTCTTCCATTTTATACCTCCTAATAGATTGACCAACATTATCTGCATGTATGCTAATGAAGGAGCTAATTTTTCACATGTTGCTGAGGTTGTAAATGATTGTGTGTATGTGTGGGAGATGTTCCAACTGGCCCCATATATATATATATGGCCAAGCTCTCCGCTCTGCCTATTTTGTTGGCTTTAAGGTGGCCATAGACACACAGATCCAATCGTACGAATCAAGGATTCGTACGATTTTCGGATCGTGTGTGGCGTGTGCCGTCTGGCGGAGATCGGTCGTTTGGTCGATCGTTCAGGTTTGATTTTGACCCGTCCGATCCCGCCGGAGCTCATGGCACATCGTAATCTGATCGTTTGGCCATACGGCCGAACAATCAGATTACCCCCAATATAGCCATGCCTGTTAATGGCAACATTGCCAAACGAGCAGATCTTTGCATCTATGGCCACCTTTAGAGTGGATTTCAATGGCACTGGGTAGGTAAAATTAGGGTCATAATTCTGACAGGAGTGACTGGGATGTTCTTTTTAACACTTTCATACCCTAATTTACATATGCAAATTAGGGGTTGCATACAATCAAATTCTTCATGAAAGATTCTTATTCTCTGAAATTTAGTTCACATTATAAGAAGGAGCTATGTATAATGAACTGTAGGTCATGTCACTGCAACACTCTCATTATAGGCCCTTATACACAGGAGTCTGAATGTGAGTTTACTGAAAGAATTGCTAGACTTCAAAATGTATTTGTGTGCATGGGCTTTTTTTAATGCAAGGAAATACATTTGCAATATATTCTATATGTATATCAAATGCACAGTATGCATAGTATAACCTTTAAAAAGAAAGCAATTTCAAACTGCCATCTAAAATTTCACCGATTTCTTGAGCTTATTGCTTGGAAATTAACATTTTGTGTAAAAATGTCTTTCTACTCCAAACTTCAGTGTGGTGGATTCAGCTTTAGTAATGAAGTATGGGCTACTCATGTGAAAACTAAACCCAAATCAAGTGAGGCACCCCTTTCAACATTCTACTCTCTTTTCTACATTGCCTATACATGTCTGAGGGGGCTGCAATACTGCCCTAAAGAATTCTCAGTGAATAACTACTGATCACAAACAGATGTATTTGATACTAGAGTATTGTAAAAAAAATGATACTGATTGCTTTACCAAGGATGATAATGTTTTAACATTGTTAAACTCTCATTCATATGGTACTCAGAGTGGCACTGTTGCGAGTTAAAATTAGACATTTATGGTTATACCCGGAGATAAGTTCAGACAGCAGTTTTAAAGAAATCTTGTTTAATAGAATAAATAATGTATGTCCTGATCATTAACCTATTGGAAGGAAGAAAGTTCAGCTTCACAGAGCGACCACAAGCACAATTCTGAGTTCAAGGCCAATTTACAAATTCATAGGCAAACCCATCTATTGTGGTACCATTTTTCACCACATTCATTGCAAATTACAAATGTCATCATCTCTTCATCAGGGTTTCCTGTTCGTACCCAACCTGGAAGGAAAAGTGTTCCCCTAGATATCATTGTTACTGTGCAGTTAAACTTATCACATCTTCGACATCTGATTTTATTGGTGTGAACACCGTCAACTCCTTGGGGTAGTTGATGCTCTTGAACACAGGTTTCAGTGTAATTAGCTCTAAGTTTCCGTAATTCATCGCACGCCATTTCCATAGCACCCATCTCGGCAAATACCTTAGGACATAAAGCTCTAGACAAAATCTGCTTCTTCAAATGGCAATTTTTCGGATTTTTCAAATTGGAAATTTTGCTTCGGATGCAGTTTCTGTATTTCTTGGCATTACAGGCATGCAGTTTATAGATGTTCTCTTCAATCTCCATTGCTAAATTCTGTAACTTCTCTTGACTTTCAGAGTCCTCTCTCAATGCTTGGCACAAAAGCTCACTGCATTTGCTTCTCAAAGCAAAATCTTCACCATTTACCTCCTTTTGCACTGCATCATGTGCAACAGATTCCTCATGTTTATCACAACAGTCTTGTGTGCTTGACTCAGTATTCTTTGGTTTGAATTTGGAACTCTCATTAGAAGAAGATGGGATACTTGTGCTTTTATTAATTAATATTTGTTGTTCACCATTGTGAACTACTTTCTCACAACATTCTTTTTCACATATTTTAGAGTGCTCACAAATTCTGCTGGTATCACAGCAACTCCTATATAGCTTTTTCCATTTGGACAGTAAAAGTTTTGCCTTTAATTTCAATCCTCCTTCTGGACAGCTCTTAAGAACTCTGTAAACAATTCTGGCAATATCAGTTCCCTGCAGAACTCCTAATGTGACTACTGCTTTTTCAAAATAAGTAAAGTGGAATGCAATGTCTTCATATTTCCTCTCAGCCAGAAGTCTTTCCACTTCTAATGCTCTGGAAACAAGCTCCTTATTACTGTCTTTGTGTAGCATCCCTACAGTTGGAAAAAAGGACAAATTAAAAAAACAGACTTTCTTTTTTAAATATTTAAGTGATTAAATATATTAAATCTGTAGCTTTCTTGGCTATTCCATACTTGAATGGCCTGTGCTGCAATACTAATTGTAGAATTATACAATGCACTTACAACTGTAGCAAAAGAAAAATATACCCTATTGCCAAGCATGTTCATATTATTGCTTCATTGTGCATACATACACATATATATGTCGCTATGAAAGTTTACTTAAAGGTGTGCCTCATCCCTTCAACATCCCTGTCACAGGCACAAACCATTAATGCAGAACTAAACCTGCCTCCACCTTCAGCCCCGCTACACCCGCCTTCTTTGCACTCCCTGCAATATTCAATTGAAAAGTTTCCCTGTGTTTGAACCTAGCATAAAACTGCAGAGTTCACAAGTGCTATCATCCCCTGGCTTCAGAACCTCTTCTGTAGGTTGCCAGCACAGCTCTTGCAGCAGCATGCACAGTTGAACCAAAGTCCGGAATTAGCTGCGGTGGTACATGCTCCAGCAGAATCCATATTGACGAACTGACAGAAGAGCATCCAATGACGGGGGAAGTTACCACTTGTGAAGTCCGCTGCGCAACTTCACAATTTTATAGCAGGTCAACACACAGGAAAACTTGTAAAGGAATAGATGTTGGAAGGAGATATCTTTTATGAATTGATATAACATTATGTATTTAAACTTTTAAAATCAATTTACTTGGGCTGTCAAATTTGGGCACAGGTTAAAGCTCTAAAAGGTTTAAAGAAACTCCAATAACTCAGGTACCAGGAAGAATAGAGAAGCTATTTCTTTTACCAGCTATATTATTGCTCTCAAATCGGTTTACCCACCAAACGTCAATCTAAATACATAGATCCTAAACTGTTTTGCTTGTTCTCCAGTAGGGGGCCCAAAGCAGTGACTTGGGAGTAAGCATAATGGCAAATTATGGTGATATTTGGGAAGAATTGCTTTTGGTTTTCCTAGATATCCCAGGAAGCTCAGCTTGGGTAGCAACTAGGGTGGATGCTCTTCCCAGAAAACCTGTGCAATAAGCATCCATAGTGGGGGCTATGTTTCCAAACAACATTTCATCCATGCAGAAAAATGATAACCTTGTTATTGATGGAATATGAAGGAGCATAAAACAGTCCCCTACAGGACAAATTACATGCCGTCCTATGGTGTACCAGAAAATTAAAAAAACTAAACCTCTGAAAATACAGGAGGTTCACCACTTAATGGTTATTTAAGTACAGCATAATAACAAGTTCTCATGTTGCGGTGTAATCTTCCCTTGCATGAGATGGGCTGTAGCCCAAAGATAAGTAAAGTAATAAATAAGTAAATGGTTCATATTCTCCCTGCATCACATCTTGTTGAAGTTGCATTAGTCCCAATGAACTGATAATAAAATGTATTGTACTATGTTCTAATACCCACAGCATTTTGCATATGCTATTTTTTCTTAAAAGTTCATCAGTGACTTTGGTTCTTTGAGTTTAATAAATAAGAAACAGACCATTACATATTTTTCTTGTTAGTCTTTGTACCCATAGGTATAGACTTGCAGTGATGAATGGAACTAACTTATGCAAACAGACCTGCCACTTCACCTTTATAATTCACACACATATGAATTTCAGGTGCTACATTGGCCCTTAATGTGTAAATGCATAATAAATAGTGTAGTGTGCAGCATGCTTAAAATTAACTAATTCAGTGTGCAATTATGTACAACAAAAAGACAGGTATATGCTATAAAGCAAAATTAAACATGTTTTATAAATATATATTATTAACATGTAATATGCATGCTACACTGTATCTGCCATGTTAGATGCATAGGAAGAACAATATATTGGTGGTTACTAGGTTTATGGCTAATCTATGGGTTACTAAAGCAGATATAGCCCCATATGAATTACTAGGCACCAAGTGTGCCCAGGAGCACATAGCAACCAATAAAACATTTGCTTTTTAAACAGGTGACCAGTAAGTTCTACCTGCTTATGGTTGCTCCTGGGCAAACTTAGTGCCTTTTACTAAATAACTCACATAGTGGCCATACAACCAGTCTTAAAAACTGCATTATGCTATGCAATGGTTGCAGCCCTTGGCAGTTCCGATAGGCAAGTGCACTATAGCATTCTCTGTGTGCTGGCAGACTACAGGCTACCATTTCCAACTGTGCTTCTGGAGAAGGACCATTACAACTAAATAATCATTCACCTGTAAAACATACCAGAGAGAATAGTTGTTTTTACTTGGAAGGCCTGTCTGATTGATATCAGGGCAAAAAGCAGCCAGATAGCGTGCAGGTTTAAAAATCACACCTGGACTAGATCAGTACTTTGATGTGGTCCTTGCTCAACGGGTTGCAGTAAGCACACAGTATGATGTGAGCAAAGGTCTCTAGCATAACAACTGAATGCCCAATTTGGCCCAGAACATTGGTGAAGTGTAAGGAGATCCACTTGTTTGGTGGCCCCACAAAACTGAGCAGATTTCAAGGTGTGCAGCCAGCTTTAGCAACAAATATCTAATTCCCTCACATTCTAAGTTCAAAGGAAAGTTGTTATTAGCATGTTAAAGCTGACAATGTTAGGAAAATAATCCTCAAGGTGGTGTAGTGTAGTGTGGTGGAAACTGCACACATAAGGGTAAACCTCCTCCATTTTTCTTATTCCCGTAGACCCTGAAAACTGCTAATTAAGACCTAAAATACAGAAGAATTGGGTGCCGAGTTATTAAGATGTGTGAAATCTTGAGTTACATCACCATTTTAACACCATTTTAACACATACTACAGTGTAAAATAATATGTATTTATTCATCTTTGTAATTAATGTGTAGTGTAAAATATTGGTATAAAACTGCAATGGAAAAATTGGAGCAGTGAATTAAATGCAGATTGAGACTGAAGATCTGGTGAGGAGAATTGTTAAGAGTGGTCAGTTGTGTTGAATAAAATTGCAATAATTTTGACTCAAGAATTTCTCCTCTGGCTGAGCTGGACTTGTCCCATAAAGGTGGTCAGTAAAAGTTGCAGACTCAGTCCATCAGCTAATTGCCCTTGGGAGGGCCTGCCCAACTCATATCAGGTCCATTGCAAGATCTTAGAAGATCACCAGATTTGGCCCAATTTGTGAGGTGGTATGAATCATACACATTCATGAATTACACTTTGATGACACCCTTTTTTACATGATCATTTCTCCTCAATCCAATTAACTTGAATGTGTTAACCGGAGACAGATTGAACTGCTCATTTGGTGAGGTTGCCAAAAGAGTGGATCTTTGCCCCGATCTGGCCACTATGTGCTGTACCATATAGGGCTGATGCGTTCATTTGGTCCCCAGGCCAATAATCAGATCATTAGGGGAGCATTTTGCTATGCTGAATTAAAGGATTAAATCAATATGCAGATGTGCTGACTGGAATTTTAAAAACTGTCTGATTAATATCTGGCAAACTTTTGGCCAAGATGATCATAAGGCACCCTACATAGGCTGATAATCTGCCAACTCCTACACCTGCAGATTGATTGAGCAGTTTATCAAGGCCCGTGTATGGCAACCTTTATTCCAGCTCTGAAGTGGTGCAATATAATAGCATATCCGTCAACCCTCCTGCATTTTATGGGAGTTACCAAATATATACCTGCCAGAGATGAATACAGAGACTTGTGGTCAAAAAATAAAAACAATCACACAAGTTCAGAATCGGGGAGCTGACATCTCTATAATGGTGTACATTTCTGGGGTAAATATTTAGCAACATAAATATCACACTTTTACATTTATATTGCATTTTCTCTTACTGATTAAAAAAAAAAAGTGATAGCCATGAGTAAGAAGAATATCATAGGCTGATGAATGAAAATGTATTCTGAATAACTTATTACACAGCTTTATAAACAAGGCCCATCGGTTTTGCACCTGACTCGCTCTATGCAGTTTAAGAAATTAAAGAGGACCTGTCACCCAAAAAAAAAATTCAAATTCTATTTTATCACGTTAGTCAAGCAAAATGAACTTTAATTACACTATATAAATTGTTTGAATCTAGTTTCCTTCAGTCTGGGAATTCATAATTATAGCAAGCAGACAGGAGCCATTTTGTGGACACTGTTATCTCAGAATCTTGTTTGTGCACCAGAATGGCCTGATGTCCATCCCCATGCCCTGGCTACACAATTAAATGGTAAAGAGAACGGGAAATCAGTGACATCTAGGAAGTGCTGAATGGAAAGTGAAAATAATTGCCTGTTCGGCCTCTATGCCTAAGGCATAGAGGCAGGGCAGGCAATATTTAAATGACAGCTGAGATTTTTAAATGAGTTTACAACAGCTATTTGGATCTCATGTTTACAAAAGAATTTGGATCGCATGTTTAATTTGAAAAGTACTTTTAATATACAGCTTTTTATGGCTGGGTGACGGTCCCCTTTAAGTCACTTGCATACATACTCTCTGTACAGAAAGATTATTTTTAGTATCACATGTACATTATACCTATAGATACTTTTGTAGAATATGGTTAATTTCTGACGTGAACGTGACAGTGGTACCTGCGAGTCCCCCCAAATAAACAACCCAATCAACTTTCTGCATAATGACAAGGCAGAGCTGCTAAAACTAAACAAACAAAAAACATCCGGCAGAGGACACATTGTGACTGTGCGTACACAACCACAACCCGTGCCATTAAAGCCAAATACACTAGCGCCAGGATTAAAAGAGTAAGCAGAGTAATCCCACTAAATACCTTCAGAACTGCGCGTTCCTCTGACTATAACCGGGAGCACTGCGCTAATGTAAATGTACGGATTCAGCCACTATGGGGTGGATGCAAACAACCCACACACGTCAGCAAGACGTATGACATCACTACCCGGAAACATAACAGTGTCCCACCAACTGCGGCGCGGCTCGTACTAGCGTAACTGACGCGACTTTTGTCCAATCATAAACGCGAAAGGTGTAAACGTTCTTGTGAATGTAAAGAAATGCTTGATTTGCAGGCTTGGTTGTTACGTGTACACACAGGGCAGCAATAGAACAGTGCTTTATATGCTTTCTCTTTTTCCCATATAAGCTTACTATACATAAAGACACCATTCTTTTACGATTTGTTTTACTCAAGATGTTAGGATGCAAACAGATTTCCTTTGAGAAACCGAATAAGGCACATATGAATCTGTAACTTTAGCAACAGTTGTGTCCAAGGCCACTTTGTGGCTTTATCTTAAAAATACACCGTATATATGATTGTGTCAGGGATAAAGAAGCAGCAGCGCTTTATAAAAGATACTTTAGTGCATCTGATTTCATGATACAGAATTTAATAATAATCATCAGTGGCGTAACTAGATGTTACTGGGCCCCACAGCAAATTCATTTTAGGATCTCCAACATATCCAGAAGTTGTCATGTTTTACCAAAATTAATTTAAATTTCTCATTAATTAGGGCCTTGTGGGGCCCCCTATACCTCCTGTGCTCGCCTGCAGCTGCAGGGTCTGCTTCCGCTGCATACCAACATTTCGGCATGGCAATTGTTTTGGCCACGCCCCTTTTGTGTGGTCACACCCCTAATTACCATGCCCATTTTAGAGAATTTGCCAGGTCATTAAAGTTTGAACACATTTCTGAAGTTTTTATGTTTTATTACAGTTTTACTAATGAAGGTGAATTGCCCTTTAAGCTGTGAGCCTTCTGCTCCCAAGGGACAAAACTGTTACAAATGTAGCAGAACAGTTAGAGGCAGTCAGTGAATGCAATGCCTTGCTTGCTTGGACACAGAGAGCTGCCAGAGGCAATATGCAGGCAGCTGCTGGCAAATATCTGGAGACAGAAGATGATCAGCGCTGCTTACTAGTTCAGAAGTCTTGGGACAGTCTGAGGATAGAGGCTGAGTCGATGCGCCAAGCACCACCCACCCGTGCACCGCACCGGAAGGACTTAGGAGTGGAGAGAAAGGAAGTCGGAAAGACCCGAACGCACTCAGAGTCTCAGAGACAAGGCAGCTCTGTGCAGACTCAAGAACCCAGAAGTAGCAAGATGCCCTGCCCGTGCTGGGAAAATCCGACAACAAGAACAGCCGGCACTGGTCCGCGGGACATCTTCACTACTATCCGAGACAGCGGGACCAGCAGATAAAATCGGGACTGTCCCATGTAATGCGGGACAGTTGGGAGGTATGCCTCTGTAGATAGTTACGCCACTGATAATCATAACATTGCCCCAGGGCCACCATCAAGGAGGCACAGGGGGTATTGTTGTACTGAGCCTGGGCCTAAAGGGGGGCCCAGCTGTGCTGCACTTTTTGAAATAGCGGGCCCCCTTGACAGTGCAGAAGTCGTGCGGTAGCAGCCGAAGTCCCAAACTGCCAAAGAGCCGAAGTCCCAAAGCCGCAAAAAGACCAGAAGCCACAAAAGGAGCCGAAGTAGAAGTCCCGAAGCTGCAAAAACACCTGAAGCCACAAAAGGAGCCGAAGTTGAAGTCCCGAAGCCGCAAAAAGACCCAGAAAATGTTGTTGTACGGGCCCCATGACTTCTAATGGTGGCCCCCAGTATTTCATTGCAGACACTGTCACTAGCATTTTATGACACAAACACACTGGCCTTCAGTATTTCATCATACCTCCCAACATTTGGAAAATAGAAAGAGGGACAAAAAGATTTGCTACATGGGGTGCTGTGAAATGTTTATTTTATTGCCACACACCCTAAATACCAAATCCATTTTACAAAATTTGGCAGGCTATGGAAATTTTTAACACATTTTTGGGGGTTTTAGGGTCAGGTTTTTTTGTGCTATTACCATGGGCATCTGCAGAACATTTTCCAGGGGGGGCAATTAAGCTAATATTGCATAGGGACACATCCCACAGGAGATTAACCTATTCATGACAATGCAGTAGGTAAACTATGCATAATATGGCAATAAAGTAATACACTTCTGCTAAATTTATTTCCATTTATGAAAACATTTACAGCTTTTGTCATAATTTAATGCTACTCTGCTTTACTCAGCATAGGTGGCAGACTCAGTTTTAATTAAAATCTACTTTTCACATAATTCAGTTATCAGGAACACACTTCCTCCATCCCAAGTCCTCCCACTAACATGGAAAACTGCCAATACACTTTGACTACTGCCTGCATGTTCTTAGCTAAGCCAATCCTCTGAATACTACAGGTTGCTGCAAACCAATTTACTTTATTACTGGCACAGCAGGCTTCACCTTCAAATCCTCCTTAGTCCCTTCCAATATCAATGTGTGAGTAAAAGAAAATTAAGTTTTGCTAATGAAGGCAAATTGCCCTTTAAACTGCAAGTCACAGTTTCCCCAAGAGACCTGCTTACCTAAAATAGTTACAATTCTATCTTTGCTTATCTAAATTGTTACAAATGTATCTAAGTGCAGCTGCCATTTTTTCTGGGCTTTCTGCCAAAAGCCTCTCATTTAATTAAGTTTTAGAAACTTTGTGTCTTTTTCTGGCTGTTCAGTGCAGGAGATCAAAGATAAACTCCGAACATTTCAGTTACAGTAACAGTTTCAGGACTGCAGGTTGAGCTGTCAAAAGCCAGAATTGTCCCGTGAAAAAAAGCACAGCGTGGCCCATATAATCTCACTTGCATTTTCCATAGGTATCCCCCACCTTTCTTTCCTTTTGTATGGGGATAAAGTTTTTGCCAACCTTAAACTTAAAGGGGGCTGTCACCCAGATATTGAAAGCTGTATAATAAAAGCCCTTTTCAAATTAAACATGAAACCCAAATTCTTTTTTCTTAGTAATCATCTATACCTGTTATAAAAGGTACTTAAAAATCTCAGTTGCCAACCATATATTTCCTGTCCCTCCTCAGGTCAGGGAGGCAGTTACTTTCACTTTCCATTAAGCATATCCTTGATGTTACTGCCCTCCTCTCAAAAAAGGTTTTGCAAAATTGCCTGCTTGCTGTAAGTGTGTAACGCCAGGACTGATGGAAACAAGATTTAAATAATTTATATAGGGTAACAAAGTATATTTTGCTTGATAAACACAACAGAATTGAATTTAGAGTCATTTCTTAAGGTGACAGGTTCCCTTTAATTTATTCCCAGGAGGGTATTGACTAGCTAAAGATTGGCACTGTACAGGACTGGACTGGGATGCAAAATATGTAAAACAGTAGGTTTACTCCAAGAAATCATATATTTTTGAAAAGTACACATTCTGCTGAATCCAGAATGGGTGACCATGTCTTTCTACTCCTACTAAACATCACAGCTGTTCTGAACTTAGCAGTTTTTACATAAATGTATGAAATTTCTGAAAAATCACCTCAAAACTTTCAATTTGCAAGTTTGTATCTCCCACAAAGCATAAGGTACATCCTAAATATGAACCTAAGGTACATTCTAAATACGAATGCTAAGGGTTCCAAAATAGGTACCAAAATATCTGGCACTTAAAGACCCCAAAATGAAGTTAGCACATACAACTTGTGCCAGAGGTCACTTCACTACTGAAAATTCAACATATAACAGCATTATTTCTGGGTTTAAGAAACAAAAAAAAGTTGAGTCCCCCCAAAACCACATTTCCAAGATTGATGGTTTTGATGAATCACCTCAAAGCTTCCACTTTGTAGCATCTTACCTAGCATTAGGTACCAAGAAAAAAAAACATCCTAATTGTGAATGCCAGGGGTCCAATGAACAGTTTGATACCCATTGTGGATGGTGCTTAGAGACCCCAAAATGAAGGTAGCGCATACAAATTGTCCCAGAAGTCAGTTTAGCTACTGAAAATCAACACATTTATTGCATTTTTGGGGTTTTGGGGAGTAAAAACACAAATAAATACATTGATCCCACAAAACCATATATTTTTGGAAAGTACACATTCAGGCAAATCCAAAATGGCTAACCAAGAGCTTGATAAAAAGCCATTTGAGGCCTGAAACGTCGCTGTGATGCCCAGAAGTCTGCAATAAAGGCATTTTTATCTTACAAAGATTGAGTGGTGCTGTTCAATTACAATTTCAACCATGTCTTTATATTCCAAAGTACTAAGTTGCAGTGCTTTCCCAAAATTGGCAGTTTTGATACAACACCGGAAAATTGCCTTAAAGCTTCCACTTTCCAGCATCTTATCTCTCACATAGCATAAGGTACCATGAAAAAACATCCTAAATATGAATGTCAGGGATCCACTGAACAGTTTAATGCCCATTTTGCATAGGCTGATGTAATGGCTACATTTACTGTAAGGGTTAACTTATGTATAGCTGGCCTTACTCAGTGTAGACAGAGTCCATCAGCAGAATCATGCCCCCCTTTCAGTGGTCAGAACTGTTTCAAGTTGCCCATTCTGGACAGAGTGAAGAGGTTTCAATTATCCTTTCATGACTGTACCAGGAGTGTAACATCTTCAGAGCAGGTCTTATCAGTACTATGTATGGTTTAATTGTTTTGCAGCTGTCAGGCAACTAAGGGAAGTGTGACTCCCTTTTCAAATGTTCAAGGATGTTCTCAAACCTTAAGGTATGGCTCCCACACCAATGTTTTTCTGCCTTTAGTATACCTTTGTATTAATGTGTGGTATAAAATGGTATCAAACCCCCACCCTGTTCTTGCCTCTTGCGAGTACAGAATCCACACAGCTCATGTCAATTAACTTCATCCCTCAAGTGATCTCCGGTTTCTGTGTATTCCCACGACACTTACTAAAGTATCTGGGGCCTAGAGACCCCAAAATGAAGTTAGTGTATACACATTTCATAGCATGTATTCTACTACCAAAATAAATACTTCCTGATTTATGTGGGGTAAAATTAGTAAGTCAACCCCTATTTTTCAAAAGTACATGTAGGGACCCATAGGGTTAAAATGCCCCTATGGCTTTACATCCCTACCATTCCTCCTTTTCCCTAGTTGCTGGAAAAAAAGCCCATGTATCTGGTTAAACTTTTACCTATCCAGTTTATTGGCCAAGAGGTATAATGACCACTTTCTACCACACTCTAATATAGTGCATGGAAAGGGGTAGATCTTCCTCTTTGGCTTCTGGTGTTCTGATCAGCTGGGTGTGCTCATTGAGCCTGGGTACACCAAGGCCCAGTAAAGCCATTGCCCTAAAGGGACCAGTACCTTTAGCGTCTGAGTGGGGGAGCAGGGACCCCGTGAACAAGGCCAGCTAAAGACAGGGTTATATCTGTCACTCTCTAGGAGAGTGAGATAGAGAGTACAGATAGCAAAAGCAGCTTTGTGCTCCATCAAGGATCTGTAGCAGGGAGTAGCTTCCCAAGGCTCCTAGATTGCCTTTAGTGAAGGGACCACAGCAGATAGGGCATCAGACTTCTTCCTGACCACTCCACTGGGTGGGATCCGGACCACTTCAAGGTACATCTGCCTGGAGGTCTGCATTACTGCTTGACTACAATCCTCAGGGGAGGCACATTCCTCAACTGTCTCATTATCTGCCTGTCTAAGCTGCTGATTATATTCTGCCTGTACCTCATATGACTGTAAGTAAACCTGTGGGATATTTGCCTTGAACAAATAAATTGTTACTCCTTGTTTTCACCACAAGAACCTCCTGGCGTCCATTATTCCATTCTTTTTCCTATTTTATTGCACAGTAGCCTGTGGTAGTTGTAATTACACTACACCACACCTGAAATCTTCCACTTATTGAAGGCCCTAGCCTGAACTGTGTTTGAGTCACATGTAACCCATGCTCTAAGCACTAGCTAGACATTAACTCCTTTTGGTCTGCCTAGCCCAAATTAGCGTTACATACACATTCTGATGAATCCAAAATGGATAATGTGCCTTTTTTTTACGGCAAACTACCAAACTGCAGTTTTTATGAAATTTCTAAAACTTGTCACAAAGCTTGCGTTTGCCCCATTATATACCCCAGAATTCGTAATGTACCAGCATAAAACATCCTAAATAACCACACCAGGGGTCTACTGAATACGTTGATGCCTAATATGCATAGATTTACCAAATTATGTGGCATACACAAATGAAAATAGCACATATGAGTTTTCACAAATTACACCATTCACCCAGAATAAGTCTCTCAGTCCATGTGAACACTTGCATTAAAAGTAATGTAACATATTATAGCACACATCACAGACAGATCTTCTTGGGATGGTTGCTTACATTGATCTTGGTTCTTTATGAAGGATTCATGTTGGGAGTTGTTGATATTTTAAAATGATTTAATAAAACAATATTTTTTATCTTAAAAGCAGGCATGTGGGATTTTTTTGAAGTAATACGTTATACCTCTCTTTGGTCACTAGAGGACCCCAGCATGCCATTATTGGTTTACTTATGTCTATCTCCAAGAAGTCTAGCTATGCAGTGTCTTTATGAAGGATCACTTGCAACTAAATTTGTCTACTAAAGCTTAAGGATTCAGTGAGGCAGTGGTTAGAGAATGGTCTTCATATGATGAAGACTGAGGTCTTATCAAAGGGGAGCCACACTCTGGTCTCATCCTGTTGGGCAGTGTAGGCAGGCATCAAGCTTGTGACTGCAAAAAAGGAGGCAGTTGCTTTAACCTCTATGCTATCTGCCTGACCCTTTTTGGCTCTGAACCTATGGCTCTGTTTCTAGCACAAATGTCTAAGGTGTGGTTATAGGTGTTTTGGTTCTTTATAAAGGAGCACCTGTCATCAAATATCCCCAAATTAAGCAAGTTTTGCTAGGTGTTTATATGGCGTAGTGCTTCTTCCACAATCTGTGGCTTTTGGATGTTTTAGATGTTTTGCTGACAGTTACCTTTGTTATGTATAAAACACCTGACACCAACTATTCCCAAGTTAGTCAAGTTTGGCAAGGTTTTTAGATGGTGTAGTGGTAAAAGCAGTTTTGTGCAGAAAAACTCACAAATTGGAGCTATGTTTTTAAAAACTCAAGTGTTTAGTATTTTGGGAAATTATAAACCATTTTTTTTAGAGCTTGTAAACTCACAAATTCCATGTTTTTGAGCTTATAAACTCAGAAATGTGATGTATTTGAGTTTTTTGTATCATGATTGTATTCAATTGAGTTTATATATTCAGATTTTTTAATAAATAAGCAAACATTCAAGTTTTATTAAAATTGTGAGTTTATTCGAAGTAGGAAAAACCTCTAAAAACAAATAGCAACAAAGCAAACAAATTCAAATTTTTGATAAATAAGCCCAGCAAACTCACAAATTTTAGTTTTTTCAGCTTGTAAACTCACAAGTTCAAGGTATCAAGTTTTTTTGCACAGCTGTATTCAAACAAGTTTTTGATAATCTGCTTTTTTCATAAACATTCGAGTGTTTTTAGTTAGTGAGTTGATTCGAAGTAGAAATAAAATCTAAAACCTCACATATAAGATTTTTTGATAAATAAGCCCACAAATATAAATCTCATTTGTTAGGTCTGTTTTCATTGGTCAAAAGTTCACCAGTAGATGTCCCCAATTAGGTTAGTTGTTAAATGTACAATGTAAATATAAGGGCAGAAACAGCTGTGAATGTATTTGCTGGAATGTATTTTATCTTCCTCAGTGTGCCATTTGGCTTCTGTGCTAATAAAGTGTTAGCACTAGGGACTAGAACAATGTAAAAACAGTCGCAGATTATTTAAATTTGCAGTATGTGAAGTATGACCCTATTAATTTGGATACAGCATTTGAATTACTGGTGAAAATGATCATCTAGTTAAAAAAACGATTTTGAATCTCAGTGTGGACCTGACCCTGATGTGAGCTGCAGGATGTTGTGATATACCAGTTATGAGCTGGGTAAGAAAAGGCAGTGGGACAAATTCACTCAGCGCTGAAAATGCGCTAGCGATGCCTTCGCCGCACTTCGCCAAGGTAGTGAAGTTGTGCTATCGTTAATTCGTCAAGCAAAGTGAAGTTACGCTAGCGATGCCTAATTTGCATACGGCACTAGTTAAAGTACAATGGACAAAAACACACTCACAAACGATTCTCCACGCCTTTTTAAAAACACGGAGGATCTCTGCGGCAGCAATGTAAGTCTCTCTGCGTCTTCCGGACCACATTCTAAAGTGTGGGTTTATATCATACTCTGATACCTATATTTTTATTTTTTCTGTTTTTTTCCCAAAAAAATCCTCTCTTTGAGGAATACAGCAATCCCTCTTTTTTGAATTGGATGTTGAAGGTGGAAGAGAACCTAATGGATTGTTTGGACTGGGGTACACTAGGTTTGGGACTTATTTGTATGTATATAATTTAACTGCCCAATAAGCTGCCAACTTAATCTGTCGACATCTTTTATCAGCTCGTGTATGGGGAGCTTTAGGGAGCAAGATAAGCAATAAAAAAGTTCCAAGGGGGTGCCCAGTTGGTTATTTGGTAGCCCGTATGTGGACTGCCAGACTGCTGGTGGGTCTTTTTGGTAGTACACATGGTCTTTATGCCTTCAAAACTTCCCTCCAAATCAGAAATCCAAAAACAAGCACCTGCTTTGAGGCCACTAGGAGCAACATCAAAGGGCTTGGTGAGCAACAGGTCACTGCCTTAGAGTAACTGGCACTCCTGATTAGGGTTCCTTTGAGCCCTCACATCAGCACTTGTGTTTAGGCATCTGGTGCAGAAGTCATTCGCATGTCGAACACTGGAAATATCGCCAGGAATCTTAAGCACATTTGCATTCGATTTGGAACAAAGTGCCCACAGGTGCATTCATTTTTATAAACTGGACGAATTGCCGCATGCATAGTGCAAATGCATCAGGTGCAATATCCCCCTGCGACTGAAATGGAATTCTGGGAAAAACGCTGCATTGCAGGGGAAAATACATGTCGATAGTACTCAAAACACACTTTGTTCACTTATGTAAATGAACCCTCATATGTTCACTTCATGACTGTGCATGTATTGTCTGCAATAGCAGTAGGGCTATATGTTTTATAAAAAATTAAGCATTATTTATTTTAGTTTATAGTTTTTGAGTTATTTCCTCTATCTCTTTACAGCTTTCAGAATGGGGTCACTGACCCCATCTATAAAACACATGCTATGTAAGGCTACAGATGTATTGTTATTGCTACTTTTAATTACTCATCTTTCTAGTAAAGCCCTCTCCTATTCATATTCCAGTCTCTTATTCAAATCAATGCATGGTTGCTAGGGTAATTTGGACCCAAGCAACTAGATTACTGAAATTGTAAACTGGAGAGCTAAATAACTCAAAAAACACAAATATTAAAAAATCAAAACCAATTAAAAATTGTCTCAGAATATCATTCTCTGCATCATACTAAAAGTTAATTTAAAGGGGAACAACCTCTTTAAAATTAGATGCAAACTTGGACATCAAAACAGAAAACTCTAAAGAAAAAACAAATACATGTTAATAAAATCACAGAACATAAAAAATGAAACTAATGATTTTTTTTCTAATTTCCTTTTCCTCTTAAATGCTTGAAAGGTCTTTCTACAACCACCTGATCCAGCATCTCGCTCATATCTTAATGCCATACAGCACCTGCAATCTGGCTTCCACCCACAATGCTCTACAGAAACTGCCAACACATAAATTACTGTCATGTCTCCAGCTTAAGCTTTCACCATATTGTTATTATTTCATCGCTCATTTGTGGTGAACTCCCCCTGCTGGTTGTTTGCTTTATTTACACAAGGCCATACCTCCCAACTGTCACTTTTTTGAGGGATAGTCTCAATTTAGACATCTTAATTAGATAGATAGTCTCAGATTAGAAAAAGATACAACATTTCTAAAATGAAATAAAAAGGCTTTTGCAAAGAGCCCAGAATACTCGGCAGCTGCACTTTAATACATTTCTAACAATTTCAAATAAGCAAAGATGCAAATACTATTTAAGGTTAGTAAGTCTCTTGGGGAAACTGTGACTTGCAGTTTAAAGGATAAGCAAACCATAAAAATAAGTGACTGTTAAATTATTGAGGGTGCTATTCTATGCACTTATGCAATGTACCTTCATTATTTACTTACTTTTAATTCCAAGATATTAAGATAAATGTACTGTTAATATTAAGTTGTTTTTTTACACTAGTGCTACCTGCTGGTCATTTTCCGACCAGTCTGACCACCAAGTAGTCAAGGAAGTTGTCAGGAGAAAAAAAAATAGCAGCCTCTTTTTCTCCTGACAACTTCATTTACTACTTGGTGGTCAGACTGGTTGGAAAATGACAAGCAGGTGGCGCTGTTGTAACAAAATTCATTCATGTTAACAGCATGTGCATCCTTTAATATTTTGGTATTTAAAGAAAACAAATAATGAATGTATATTGCAAAAGTTTCCAAAACTGTAATAACACATGAACCCTGACCCTAAAACCTCCAGAAATATATTCAAACCTTCCATAACCTGCCAAATGGGCATTGCCAGTTTTTTTTTGCCATACTAAATGTGGCAAATCTTTTTTGTCCCTTTTTCTATTTTCAAACTTTGGGAGGTATGATTTTCAGTGTGACATTTGAACCACCATCCTCCCAGTCACCATTTTACAGCTAATGGAAGAAGCACACCGTTTTTTTCACTCTCCCTTTATGGTAGCATCGCTGGTAAGCAAATGGACTTATTTAATAAGGTAGTTATAGTATGCCATCTAAGTTGTGTTCTTGATTAAATTCATCTGTTAATGGTTACATTTTCACCTCTCTCCCACCTGCATAGCATCCAGTAGAATTCTACAGACTTAATTCTCAGTCTCTTTTATTTGATGTTGGAGAGATTTAGTAATGCGTAGTGAGGACAGAATAGTTACCACTAGTAACTAGTTATACATAGATGACTGCCTCAGAGGAGTGTAAGGGTCCTTTTGATGATTAATGTTCAGGCAATAATGCAAAGTGTTATGTCTCTTCTATATGTTAATAAAGTTTTGTTTTTGCAGGAAAGGAGATTGAAAAAGGAAGTGGAAGTTGGAGGTGTGGACAAGGCAGGGAAAGAAGCCATGAGATGAAGACAAAGAATAAAGACAAGTTTAGAGTTCTGTAAATCAAAGTGTAATTGCTGTAAATGAAGAAAGATCTTGGTTACATTGTGGGGCCTTTCAAATATTCTATTCAGTTTATCTAGCTATTCCTTACCAGCTGTTCATCTTTGCAAATCGTTAAAGATCAAATTATTCACATATGTATTCACTATGATACTTAAAGTAATGATGTTGTATTTAACTAACTAATTATATCACAATTGAATGGACTTTATTGCAAGAAATAAAATATTTTTTTATCAGTTAATTCTGTATACATCATCTATTTAACCCTTGTTATATGTTACATATGGACCAAAATAAAAATCTTTTCACTGTATGAACTTTTCCATTATTAGTCATTTCTGTTGAGTTAAGAAATATAACAGGTAGCACATGAACACCATGGTATATATTTTTCTAAAAGGCAGTGTTTTTATTGATTTTTTTATCAATAAAATATATAGCTGCAGTAACATTGTTAATGATTGGACAATTTGCAACCTATGAAAAGGGTTTAAAACAGATAGAAAGAAAACACATTGTATAAACCACAAATAATTCAGGAATGTGTACAAAGAACAATGCTTGGTAAGATGACTTGGAAGAAATTAAAAAAAAAAAGCCTAGTGCACACTGGCCTCCAGACAAATAGCACCAACAAATATATCAAGTATATTTAAATAACTAGTATTTAGTTAATTAAAACACCATTATTGATTACTACAGCTATGTAAGCAAGACACAAGTTAATGGATGTTGTCTGTCAACCTAAATACGGTTAATTTCTATATGGTCATTTACTTATACCCCTGCTGCAAATGCAGTGGCACAAATGGGAAAGAATCTCACCTATAAGTGCTCATTCTTAAAGCACTTGCAGCAGGGGCATATCTATTCTCTGATTCCCATGCCAGATGTGGGGCAGAGCACATTGAGGTTGGGTGCAAGTCAGCCCTGTACTGCATGCCACAGCAAATAGTGCCAAACTCATTTACTTACTGTTAAGTAAGGCACACGTGTATCTCCTGTAATAAAGTAAATATAATAAACCAGAAAGGTATCTCACTCATTGGGGAACTAACGTAGATAAGTGATTTATTGAAAAAAAAAAATTACATTTCTAGCACTGCTGTGTTCCTCCTCTGGGACCAATAAAGAGCACTGCAGTGCATGGATGTTTATATAAATATATTTATATATATATTGTGCGCTGTAACTGACCAGGTTGCCTAGGTCCCTGGCTGGGCTTGCCTGGCGCTGTCTACTACAATATCATGCAAATATTAAATAAATCCAATTGGCTTCCAATAAAGATTAATTATATCTTAGTTTGGATCAAGTACAATGTACTGTTTTAGTATTACAGAGAAAAAGGAAATCGTTTTGGATTATATTGGATATTATGAATATTTTGACAATACACATCATAATGGCATGTACTTTTGGCAACAATGAATAGTAGTGACAACACAAAGGAAATGGGAGACATTTTAGTATTTTCATACAGTTTGCTCAGCAACCTTGGTTTAAAGCTGTAGAAAATCCTGGTAACAATATAAATATTCATGGCCATAATATTCATGGACATAATATTTTTAGCAATAAAATATTCATACTATTTTCAAAAGGCACATTTTACAGTTTTAGCTTTTCTTTGTGAACTGTGAATTTTATTAATTATAGTGAGTCAGTCGTCAGAGCATGGACCAGATGAAATGAAAACATTGTCGAGTGCCATTTCTCCAGCTTTGCTCTTTCCACGCAGAGCTTCAAAGGTTATCTGTAAAGTAACAAGGGGATAATTAATTTAACTTATGGAGTGAATCAACAACCCCAATTTGAGTCATTTTCTTACATTTGTGATTTTAATATTCAGGTCTTTTAATAAATTACATGGCATTCATGCTTTTATAGATCATTTATATGTGGTTTCAAGAACCACTAAAACGACAAAAATGAGAATGTTGATAAATGGGCCTCTGTGTATTTCTTGTGGTACTAGTGTCTGACTGCTTTATAAAATTGAGGGAAAAAATTTGTTGTGGTTACTGCTTGAAAGTCAAAGGAAGAAGGAAATATTTGTAAAGTAAACCAAGAAGATCTAACAGTAGGTGGTTTGAAATATTTAACTGCAGTTCATCTCTGAATATAGAATTGTCTGCATTCTAGCCACAAAAATATGGTGGCTAAGAGCTCTGCCTGGCTCTTTTTAAAAAGGAGAAAGATGGCCATTGGTAAAAAGCAAGTTATTATAGTCACTATTGGACTAAGGGATTCCAAACTTTTGGAAACTCTACAGAGTCTTTTAAAGTTGTTCTCCTTTTAATGAAAGGCAATAAAAGAAAAAAGGTACTCAGTGAGCCCAGTTACTAACCTGTCTCTACATGCCACTGCTCTTCTTTTGTAAAAATCTACCTGGCAGAGTAGCCTTCCTATACCTGGAGGCAACACCATAATCAGCTAGTATTCGTGACAAACTGCTCTCTATGCATTGCAGAGTCTCATTGGCTGCACATACATTTTAGCTCTAGTGGCTAATATTTATGCATCATAAAGTCAAATGCAGCACGTAAGAATAATAGCAGATATGCCAAGATGGCTCTGCTGTCAGGTAGCCAAACACTAGCCAGCCAGGAGGATTTTTACATAAGAGAGATACCACTGGTCAGAGAAAGACTAGCGAAGGTCACCTGGTATACCTTACAAAGTAGTGCATGTTAGCTTTCATTGTCCTTAAAGGGATACTGTCATGGAAAAAATTTTTTTTTCAAAATGATTCGGTTAATGGTGCTGCTCCAGCAGAATTCTGCGCTGAAATCCATTTCTCAAAAGAAATAACAGATTTTTTTTATATTCAATTTTGAAATCTGACATGGGGCTAGACATTTTGTCAATTTCCCAGATGTCCCAAGTCATGTGACTTGTGCTCTGATAAACTTCAATCACTCTTTACTGCTGTACTGCAAGTTGAAGTGATTTAACCCCCTCCCTTTCCCCCCCCAGCAGCCAAACAAAAGAACAATGGGAAGGTAACCAGATAACAGCTCCCTAACACAAGATAACAGCTGCCTGGTAGATCTAAGAACAACACTCAATAGTAAAAACCCATGTCCCATTGAGAAACATTCAGTTACATTGAGAAGTAAAAACAGCAGCCTGCCAGAAAGCATTTCTCTCCTAAAGTGCAGGCACAAGTAACATGACCAGGGGCAGCTGGGAAAATGACAAAATGTCTAGCCCCATGTCAGATTTCAAAATTGAATTTAAAAAAATCTGCTCTTTTGAGAAATGGATTTCAGTGCAGAATTCTGCTGGAGCAGCACCATTAGTGCTATTAACACTATTAACTGATGTGTTTTGAAAAAAACATGTTTTCCGATGACAGGATCCCTTTAACATTTTCATATATTTTGTTCATTATCATACTGTCAAACTTACATTGCTACTTTTTCTGGTGTTTGACTCTTGTATCTCAATTTTTGCAGGCCTCCACCCTTCATCCCTGTTTCTTGTTTCTTCCCATATAGGAGTGATGTTTTCATCAATATACACCCGTAGTTTCCCCACCCTTTCTCCAACCAGGCGGTAGATGAACGTCAAGCAAAATTTGCGGTTGATATTTAAAGATGTGAGCTGAAGTTTTAGACGACCAATGCCTTTCTTTTGACTGGCAGATGCTGGAACTGACATATAATATCCAATACCTAATTTTGAAGACAACAAAAGATTAAGCTTTCTTTTTTCTTTCAATATTTATAGCTAAACAAAAATGTAAATTCTTACAGAAGGTACATGTTAAAGTAAACAAGACTTATGTCCATTCCTTTTGAATTCATATAGAAGTGGTAAATCTGTAGGAAGCCAACGGGTTGGACATGAGGACGTGGGCTCGGTCCTCATCTGCTTTCTTGTGTACAGATAATCAGAGAATGTATCCTTGCTTGTCTTGTACATAGTGCTGCTGCATTATGAAATACTTTCTCATTCTAGCACTTGCTCCACTTTAAGGCAGTAAAATGAGAAGTTATCGTCAGTCAATTTGTTAAACAGGGACAAAATGAAAATCAATAGGTTTTCCTTGTTTTGATAATGATGCCAATACTTAGGCAGGGTGACAACAGAAATTTAGGGGTCGTGATGTCTGGTGTATATACAAGCTGCACACATAAGATCGACATTTTAAGTCCTCACCATTGTCAAAGCCCCAGGTGAGGGAATGTATGTGATTAATAAAATTTCAGGGGTGCACCAGACTTTATCATTATTTTAATCAATAATGTTCACCCAGGCCCTTGCCAAGTGAATGTGTGTCTAAGGCAGCCAACAGTATTAGTATACAGAGAACACATGGAAGAGGGATTGTAACCTATAAGGAGGGACCAAAATATGGACCATCATATAGTGTTCCTACAATACATATTAATATATAGTAGCAGTTATGTAATTAATATATTTAGTTATAAAATGAGACATATAATTAATATCTACCAAATTGTGAGTGGTGGATACCAGACTTTAAGTCCTTGAGAAAAAGATTAAGAGACAATCTTATTTAAAGAATACTTCTAGTATTTGTTTCTGAAAATAACTGTAACGTTTAATGCTGACAGCCACTGTGGCATTTAAAGCTTGTAGTAACTGTGTCTTTAAATATTGTGACTCAATGTAGAGACCCATGCCCAACTTGTACCTGCTTGCCCATATCCCAACCTGAACTCACTTACCTGCATCTTTCCCCCACCAAGTTAAACCCACCCTGCCCCTGGCATAAGCGTCATGGAACCCAGAAGTGATGTCATACCACAGAGTGTTTTCACTGGAGGAGTAAATAGACTTTACTTTTTTTTTCCAAAATGGCTGCTTTCAATCAACCATCTACAAAGTGTGCCTGCGGCTGCCCTCTTGGTGGGGACAAAAAGGATATTTTGAGTCCTGACTAATTTGCGGGTATTCCACGGGTACCCAACACACTGCAGGACTCTAACTTATTGTCTAACTATTTCTAACTCAAGGCTGAGACATAGATTAAGAGGTGAACAGGATATGCTACAAATGAAAACCTAAGAAAGACAAGACTCAAAAGAATAACTCATACCACTGTGTCGGTCTGCATGTTTCCAGTCAAAATCATCTTTGCTGTCCTGTTTCCACTCACATGTTCCTTGATCAAATCTGCAATCAACTGACACCTCTGAAAACATGAGAAAAAGAGGAGACTGCATAACTGACAACAATGAATCATACTTAATGTTCAAAGTACTTTTTATTTGTTAAAGTAGGAAATTCATAAAGTTCATAAAATCATAAGATTAGTAAAGCTATTGATTCACACATTGCTTCAACTGAAATCTCTGCAGCCCTACATTAGGTACATTTGGTAAGTGTAGTAACAGGCCTCTTGTTTCTTATATGCTTTATCTAGGTGTTTGTTAAGCTATTCTTACCATTATTTCATCTCTACATTTTATAACAATGGAGTTCTCTTACAGGGTATAATTAGGGAAGCAAATGATTATATGTGCCTCACTTTTTTTCTAGAGCAGACACAGTTTAAGTACAACTAAAATAGTGAAGGGAACAAATGTAATGCAATATCACTTTCATCCAGCAGATGACCCTGTATTGCTGTTCTGTATGAATCACATAATAAGGCAGTTTGCAGATTCCCTCCAACAAGTAAAGATACCATCAGGTATATGAAATGATCTAGGTGGAAATGAAACTGTAATTTAATCACACTGAAATAAGAAACTTTCTAAATATAGGTATTGGATCTGTTATCCGGTAACCTGTTATCTCAGAATTACAGAAACGCCTGTCTCCCATAGACTCCATTTTATCCAAATAGTTTTTAAAATGATTTGTTTTTTCTTTGTAATAATAAAACAATGGCTTGTACTTGATCCCAACTAATATCCTTACTGGAAGAAAAAATAGCCTATTGGGTCAGCCTAACTGACTTTGGCACAAATCCTGCATGTAGAGAAACAAGATTTCTGGTGATTTTAAGAGTGAACTCTGAGACATATTCTAAACAAAAGGTCCCCCCTAAAAGATATATTGGATCTGTCATTCAAAATCTCCCAATTCCTGAATGAGAGAGAATGAAGAAAGACAAATGCTGAGAGGGGGAGAGTGAAGAATAACTTGATTACTTCAGAAATGATTCAGAATAAATATTGATTATATTTAGAAAAAGTCTTATTTCAGTATGTTGTGATGGTTCCCCTTTAATCCCTAAATAAAAATTATATTTTTTTCTGTAGAAGGGACACATTCACTGTTCAGTATATTTGGGGCCCTGTTTCCTTGGTTATGAGAATTGGCATGTTGATTGTCAAACAAATCAAGTAACTTCATTGGGTCAGGATATACAGATATGGGACCCGTTATCCAGAATGCTCGGGACCTGGGGTTTTCCAGATGAAGTATCTTTCCATAATTTGGATCATCATGCCTTAACTCTACTAGAAAATCATGTAAACATGAAATAAACCCAATAGGCTTGTTTTGCTTCCAATAAGGATTAATTATATCTTAGTTTGGATCAAGTACAAGGTACTGTTTTATTATTACAAAGAAAAAGGAAATAATTTTTAAAAGTTTGGATTATTTGGATAAAATTGAGTCTATGGGATATAGCCTTTACGTAATTCTGAGCTTTCTGGATAACAGGTTTTCCGGATAATGGATCCCATGCATGTATTATTATTCAGCCACATCTTGTAGCATGTTATCATTGTATGTATCCCACTTTTTCAAGCTACTATGAAAGGCTTGATCCAAAATGGCAGTGTGCAGTAGGGATTTTTGTTATGTGCGCTAACTAAATAAGTGAAACAAATATGAAACAAGTTTTTAGAACCTAAGATGTTTGCAGCTACTTATAAATTGTTGTGAAGGTGTATATACAGGTATGGGAGACCCTATTGTCAAGGCTTTGAATTACGTGAAGGCCGCATCCCAATTTTTAATCAAAAATTTTAATTTTTAAAAATGATTTCCTTTCTCTCTGTAATAATAAAATAGTATCCTGTACATGATCCAAACTAAGATATAATTAATCCTTACAATCCTGTTGGGTTTATTTAATGTTTCAATGTTTTTTCAAGCAGACAAGCTCCAAATGACAAAAAGATCCCTTATACAGAAAACCCCAGGCCCCAAGTATTCTGGATAAGAGGTTCCATACCTGTACATTCTAACAGAAATGTGCAACCTGAAAACATCAAACTGTTGCTTAACTATAACTCTCAGCACTCCCAGAGGACTGCAGGCTCGGAATTTGTTCAATATAATAAACATGTACTTACCATCTGATTTCAGCACTGGAGCTGTATTGATTATTGGTTGTGAACTCAAAACAGCTGCTCTTTTAACCTGAGGGGCTAAAGAAGACAAAATGTTACCATATGTAAAGTTGCTTTACAGAACTTTAGTAAAAGTGGCATACATATGGCTTGTGTTATTAGATTAGCTTCTGCTATCTGCAATCTATTTGATGAAATATTTGTATTTAGATGACATGTTCTCATATTCAAAATGGGAAAATCAAATACCAGACAGATTTGCTCATAGTTGGAGGTCCTTTAATGTTCATGGTCACAGACTTCATGCAGCTTTAGTATTTGAGTTGAACCAAGATGACTGATCCTGAGGTACCCACACTCAGAAAGGGCCGTGCTTGTTTTTTGATTACTTATTTATTTTTAACTAAAATGCAAATCCACCTGCACTGCACCAACACATAATAAGAATAACCGACTCCATAAAACGGACTTGATTGGTAGCTGGAATCCCATTACTAATCCCTATACTTATGAATCGTCTTCCTTCTTATTTCTATAAAAGTTTTCTCAACCTTCTTGTATATTCTGTCAGTCTTTAGAGATTATGGTCTGCCTTTGTATCATAATCTTCATTATCTGCTAATAAAGCCTTCCTGTTAATCTTTGTTTGCTGACTCCTAAATTTGGGTTGCCTCAATAAGGAAGATAACCAAGTCTGTAGAATATGAATTCCCTTTAACTAGACAGAATTAAAGGAGAAGGAAAGGCTAAAACTAAGTAAGCTTTATCAGAAAGGTCTATATAAATACACAAGTAAACCCTCAAAGTAATGCTACTCTGAGTCCTTTGTCAAAAGAAACACCACATTCCTTTCCTTCTATTGTGTAAACATGGACTTCTGTATCAGACTTCCTGTTCTCAGCCTGAACCTCCTTGCCCCAGGTGTGAGCATGCCCAGTTTGCTCCTCTTTCCCACTGTAATCTGAGCCCAGAGCTATGAGTGAGCAGGAAGAGACTCAGGCAGGAAGTGATGTCACACCAAGCTAATATGGCAGCTGTATCCTAAACAAACAGAGAGAGCTTCTAGAGCTGTTTACTCAGGTATGGTAAAGCATTCTTATAGCTTGCACTATTGTGGCTAATCTATTGGCAATAAACTGCTTTGGTAGCTTTCCTTCTCCTTTAAGCAAATACTAATAAAGAATCTTAAGATGTCTATCCCTAACTATATAATCAATAACTTTGTAGAAAACAATATATGATTCTTAAATAAACTATAAAACCTCAAATCAAATGCAGCAAACACAGGCATGGTTTAATGACATATGCAGTGTACATTCACAAACCATTGTAGAATGTGAATAAGGAACAATAAGTTCACCTTCTGCATAACATATGGCAATGGTACCCTAGCAGGCTCTGATTTTGCTGTCCCTGCAACCGAGTAGGTATCAATATGTCATAGGTGGGTCATAGGTGTGCCTGCTGAGCATTATACCAAGCAACATGCTTAGTGTGAAAGCAATGTCTTACCTAGGCTTACAAAGTTGACATTACATCTTGCCATATGCTTACTTAAAATATCTGTTTCTTCAGCACCTTTTCCTGGTTTCACTCATATATATGATACATGTTTACACTGTTCTGGAGCTGTTTCCTTTGCCTTTTAAGATTACTAATCTCCGAATGCAAAAATCATGAAAAATGCATGTTTTTAAAAAAAATCACAAATTCTTTGGAATTTTTCAAAACCCTGAGGATAAAAAAGTCTGAATCTGAAAATCCGGCATCTCAGACCTGTCAAGGTTGCATATAAGTCAATGGGAGACGTCCTAATGATTTTTTGATATGTGCTGGGTTTTTGGCAATACCCCGTAGTTTTCAGGCAAAATTCGGAGTTTTCGGTGAAAAATCCGAAAAAATCGTGAAAATCGGATGAAAAATCCAAAAAAGATCAGATTTTTCATGATTTTTTCGGATCTTTTCCCACAAACAATCGGGAAAGTGTATTAATAAATAAGCCCAAAAAACCCATGCAGATTTGGTTGGAGTTTTTTTCAGAAAATATTGAGATAAATTCGGACTTTGATAAATAACCCCCTAAGTGTTTTGTTTATTATGTTAAGTAACCATGATAAAGACTCATTCAGTGGGTTTCTCATAGGATCTTTGTTATGCATATCTTAGCCAATGCCATAAATTGCCGTAAAGCTGCTTTGTGAGAGAAGAGAAGGAGACTTAACTATTGGCACTATATATTTTTTCACAGACTACTTTACAAAACATTTAATGTGGATTTCAGACGCTAATTCAAACTTCATCTTTGATGATAGTGTCCCCTTTAAGCTTTAGACAAGCAGAGTCCCTATAATATTATTCTATTATTTATACAATACAACATATTTTAGTGTGGTATTCAATAAGCGGCAGATTTATCAAATTTTTTTTCAAAGAATTTACTTTCATTCTATCCTTTGCACCAAAGACAAACGTTTGAGTAGTTGAGACAAATATTTTGAATGTTCTGTATGTACCTTTCATTCTCTAGGTACATCTATACATACATTCTGCATCTATCAATCTACTCAGATTACGTCTTCACCAACAATTCATGAAAAATGCATTGTGCACAATGAGAAACCCCTGTAGGTCTTGCATATGCCTGTTATTTCTATGATCTTTATTTGGAAATGTTGTTAATATATTGGCCCCCTCCTCTTAATTACTTTGTATCTAAATTAGTTATAGCTGTTAAGTAATGTGTTAAGAGTTCCGAAGTACCTTTTGTGTCGTTAGAGTTAAAAGTAACTGCTCACAGGCTTTTTAAATTTGGCGTGCTGTATTCCATTTTGATAAAACTTTTAAGATCAAAGTAACTAGTTGATGAAATGTAAGCATCAGACTGACCTAACCTCAGAGGGCCTAACCCCAAAACCTTAGGAAAATAGAAAATGCATCGCCAAAACGGCACCAAGGGTTTCGGATTACTTCTATGTACAATGATGTCATATAAAGGTTTTTTGAGTGTTATCACTTGTAAAACGGATATATACAATGTTATCTAACTCAATTACATTATATTGTAACTCTATTCTTGCCCCCTTTACTGTCACCATGCCAAAGCCCCCTTTAGTAATAATTATTAAGTGTAGTATAATAAAGTGTGAATTCTTCAGTTTGCAAAAGTAATTATGTACAGAACATTTACTAAAATACATGTTCATGAAGGTTTCTTACTTAACTGTCACAAATATTTCAATAAAAGTTTGGGTTCTAAATGCATTATGATCAGTATGTTTGGTCCTGAGGATGACTTGAATAAATAATAAATACAATCAGAATTACATTATGTAGGCCTTTCATTTTCCCAGTTTGACAGGTAATTAGCCTTCTACACTAAAGGCAGCAACATCTTTCTGGCATATATGCTGCTATAGATTTTGCACTGAGGTGCAGCATATTGTACTTCTAGAATGGAGCACTACATTGTGGTGGTTGGCATTCTATAAAATGCCCCTAGCTTGCATGTCATTTAGACTCACAGGCTAGGGAATGCCAGGGACGTTATGATGCTCACAGAATTTGTGTTGAGTTAGACTTCAAAACAACCAATTCAAAAATCAAATGCTTTGAACTGGAAAAAGTAGTAGAAATACCTAGTTAAATTGGACCACACAGAGAAAGGAACATGAATGTAGCTGAATATAAAGTCTGTTAATTATGTTGAGATAAGATTCATTTTACTATTTTCTACCAGTCTGCATTGAATTACCCCAGACTCTGTGTTCTGTTCCCTTAGATGGTCAGTCAGCTAGGCAGTCATAAACTAACAGTGAGCTAAAGCCAGGATTTGGCTTAAATCTTTCTATTTATTTTACTGTACTGGAAGCGCATAAGCAAAATCATTTAGAAGTCTATGTATCTGCACAACTCATCAGTATAATGTAATACTGCTTTAGAGAATCCATGCCAAACTTAATGCTAGGTTGGAATGAGAGATTCCAGAGGATTTCACTGAAGGAACTAATCAGATGGTTTGGATGGTCATATATTAAATTCCATCATAGCTTTCTGCAACACATTCTTTACTAAGTTCTATTTTTGTATCTATGGGGTAAGCGAATAGTTTATTCACTGACACAAAATTATAATTTTTTTTGTAGAACTTCAAAATGATTAAGCATTGTACCTATGGACCTAAGGAACTAGCATATGAGGGCTCATTTAAAATAACAAGTAAATTTTGATCGGTGCACATATGCATGCAAATTTGACCCTCAATTTAGAATTCCAGATCAATATCAGTTTCCCTGAGGTAGTCTGTTGCTGAAACATGCTGTAATAATGCATGCATGTAATAAACACTTTACAGCACAGTTTATTTGTGCCCTTGTGCCTGCTTCAGCATACTCATATTTATCTACAATGTATGACATTTTAAATGCTATGCCCTTACTCATCTATCATTGCTTCCTATCCAAAAACATTGGAAACTCTCTGGCTGCAGTAGATGTTGGTGGTGATTATGGATGCTGCTCATTGATGCACAATTAAAGCCTGACTTATTAATAGTCATGGAGTTTTATCATGTGGTGATAATAGTTTTTGTTTGGTAAGACTTTACTAAGCCTTTATATTTAACAATTCATTTGGTTGGCTGGAAAAATTCGGAATTGCTGGGAATCCTTTGTATGTCATAAATTGGCCTTGTAGGTTGTTGCTGAAGGGTGCCTGCCTGTCATTGCCACACGATAGCGACAAGAAATTCACCGGCACACAGGTAATGCAAGCAGGTTATACCTTGCTAGAAATTTATTGCAGCATGCAACGTTTCGGGGTTACCCCCTTTATCAAGCTTGATAAAGGGGGTAACCCCGAAACGTTGCATGCTGCAATAAATTTCTAGCAAGGTATAACCTGCTTGCATTACCTGTGTGCCGGTGAATTTCTTGTCGCCATTGGATTTTGAGGTTGCCGTTTCCTCCATTTTGCTGCGCACCAGGGATCTCCATTTTTCGGGAAGGCCAGGGTGTGCAAATACTTCTCTGTTGTTCTACGATTGCCACACGATAACCATAGGTAGAGGATTTCCCATTCTTATGATTGGGAATGAGAGATAGAGTGTGTTCCCACTGTTCTCTCTGTTTTGATCATACTGGTCAAAACATCACATAACAGCTGCATAAAAATAAAATGTTTTACTGGAGCAATTATTTGACAGAATCTGTTTAAATAAACAGTAAAAACCCGATGGGCCCCACCGACCCAGACCCACACTTGTCTACGACCCATGCTGCCCCCTGGTCTTCCCCACATGAGGCCCCAATCGTGGCCTCAACTACAGGACAAGTATGTGGAGGTAATATGGGTTGGGACTGAGGCATTGCACTAGAGACAGGGGGGGCTTGAGAGGGGATGGTGGAAGCTCTGGTGGACCTGCAACCTTCCAGTCCTATGCTGTTTATCCCCAGACTTATTTTCATGTTGTTACCTTTCTATTTGCTATATGTTCTGCAATTGACAGATACAGATTCTTGCATGTCAATAACTGTCAAGTGATGCAAGTGGTGACCTGGGGGCTGTTTTAGCACCATAACTGTCAGAAAAAGTATCTCAGTTCAGGCCTGTGTGTGAATGTGGATAGAAACTTCACAGTGTTGCCCATGTGTGAGAGGTGAGAATGATTGATCATTAAAAGGAGCCCTTCTAACTCCTTATATCTTCACAACTGCTTAGGTGGGAAAGATCCTGAAGCAAATATTAAAAGCAGCTGCAACTTCAGAACAGCAAAAAAAATAAGACAGGCAGGAAAAGCTAATTGGAAAATGTATTGTTCAACCATGACCCACAAATTGCAGCACATGTTAGTCAAGCCTCAATAGATTCTAAGGTAAATTCAAGAGTGCTAGCACCTCTTTGTCTATTTTCTGGAAAACACAGTCAATTTCATTCCTTATGTAAGATACGAGTGGACTGCTAAGGAATTGCCCAGCACCATTTTCCAACCCAGAAATGAATCTAAACTTAGGTTTGGTCTTTAAACTGCTCTAATATTATGTATTTGGTGTAAAGAAAGGAATGTGTATCTGTTAATATCATTAAACACTATTTCATCTAGGGCACTTTATTATAGCATTTATATCCCTTTATTGCAACAAATGGAATATGTTCATAGTTTGAGCAGTATTAGATTTCATGAATATGGCCAGAACACAAGACTTAAGTAAATCATCGTTCTCATGCTAAAACCTTTTACAAAATAAAATGTGTCTGTTTGTAACTCCGGAGCACAGAAGCCAACTATTGATGATCAAAATACAATTGTGGAAATACAAATCTTATCTTGGTAACTTTAGCAAAGAGCTTTTTAATTTAAGTGATACGTGAAAGCCAAAAATGAAAAGATGAACATTAGCAGAACTTCAATGAAAGGTCCATATGGAGCAAAACAATTTATTTATCCCCAAAGAACTGCAATAAAATTATGAAAGAAGCTTACTCCACTGATTAAATTAACATGTTGTATATTAAAGTCATCCTAATTCTGTGGGTTACAAATTGTCAGGCACTTTATTCAAAGTTTATAAAAGGAGGACATTGTTTGGTCTTTATAATATTAGTTGTCTTCTGTTATTTTTGTTTCATTAAATAGAATGAAAAGCCTCCAAAAAAATCTTAAGTATGCAGAAAGTGCTCCCCCAAGCACTTTAACAATTTAGCTGAATTTTTGAGAAAAAAAACCAGCTTTAAATGCCTCAGGCTTTAACTGAAGAGTCAGGCGCCTGTGCCCTGTTCTGTTAGTAATTGACTTACACAACTCACACCAATTTGGTATGTACCTCATTTTAAGGGGCAAATTCACTAAGCGCCGAAGCACCGAACGATAGCGTTAATTCGCTAGCGTTTGGCATTTTCGTTACTGCGCAAATTCACTAACGAACGCTGGCGTAGTCTCGCTAGTGTTAATTCGCACCCTTACGCCTGGCGAAGTTTCGATAGCGACGTAACTACGCAAATTCACTAATGCGCGCAGTGTACTGAACGCTACCTTTTACGCTAGACTTCCTTCGCCACCTCAGACTAGGCGAAGCGCAATAGAGTAGATAGGGATTGCTTCAAAAAAAGTCAACAAATTTTCTAAGTCCCAAAAAACGCTGGCGTGTTTTCTACATTATGGGTCATAGGCTGAAAAAGATCGAAATTTTTTTTGGGGCTCCCCTCCTTCCCCCCTACATTTCCTGACTCATGGCAACTTACCTAGACAGTGGGCACATGTGTAGGGCAAAATAAAATTTTTATTTGATGTTTTGAAGGTTTTCTAGCCATTTGTAGTGCTGATACGTATTCCTCCATTAAAATTTGAATTTGGCGCCGTATGCAAATTAGCCTTCGCTAGTGTAACTTCGCTTCACTTAGCGAATCAACGCTAGCGCAACTTCGCAATCTTACGCTACCCTGTGCGCAACTTCAGATTTTAGTGAATTTGCGGAGCGCTGGCGAACACCAAGAGCAAACTATACTAATGGTGGGGTGGGAATGTACTGTTTCTCATTCGAGAAAATGATGTATTTCCTTGCTAAAATATTTGCAACGTCTCCAGGAATTGTACTATTTCTCCAGCTAGTGCTCAGAATCCCCTAATGATTGCACATGCAAGAATAGATTGTTATGAGGGTATCTTCTAGTGCAGTGGTCCCCAACATTTTTACCTGTGAGCCACATTTAAATGTAAAAATGTTGGGGAGTAACAGAAACATGAAAGAAAATTCCTGGAAATGACAAATGAGGGCTGTGATTGACTATTTGGTAGTAGCCCCTATGTGGACTGGCAGCCTACAGGAGGCACTACTTGGCAATACAACAATTTTTTCATGCAATTGAAACTTGCCTCAAAATCTAGAATCCAAAAATAAACACCTGCTTTGAGGCCACTGAGAGTAACATCCAAGTGGGTGGTGAGTAACATATTGTTCATGAGCCTCTTGTTGGTATTGATAGAGAGTGTGCTCAGTCCTAGTTATGTGTGCCCGAGTACAGGTTAAGACTTGTAACAAGCAACTATTGGGTTGCTTGGACAGAGTAATTTCTGTAGCTGAAAATTTGTTGAAATTGTGGGATTGATTTTGAAAGCTTTACAATAAAATTTTGTTAGCATATGGTAATTGTTTCCTGTGTTATAACTGGCAGCTTGATCAATCTGTACGCAAAATCTAAACACAAATAAATGAATAAAGCAAATGCTAATGTACACAGATCCTGTTGGGACACAATTGAGGGGAAGTTTAGCCTCTTTCAGGTCCTAGAATTTTTACTATAAGGGATGCTCTGGTTCAGGGGGGTACAGAGGGGGCCCCATGACGCCCGAATTAATGAGCGATTTCAACATATATTGGTAAAACTGGAATGAATTTGCTGTGGGACCCAGTAGTAGACCCGCCTCTGCTCCAGTTGCTACACTAGAGGTGCGATTGGGCCAGGGTCCGCACCCCCTCAGGGCCCCCCGGTCGCTCGCGCGCCACTCTGTTCTAAGGGAAATGCGGCTGTACGGAGGGGGGCGGGACCCGGCTGCACGTCCCGCACCACGGCCCGCCCCCCTCTAGTTACGTCTGATATTTTTACTGCAACCTGTTCCCGGAACCATTCTACTTAAACGTTCTACTGTTAAGTGATTATTATATATTGATGCACAGTCAGAATTTCTGTGTGTGTTACTGTGTCTACTTCCTGCCTAATTATGTTTCTCAAAATGCTCCGGCTGATCCAGTCACCAGAGGTAGGAAGTCATACTTTATACTTCATATGTTGGTAAAGTAATGAGTTCAATATCCACTGTAAATCCAGTATATTTCAGTACACAGAATGCCAAATTAAAATGTTGCTTATGTAACACATTTTACCTTAAACCATTGTAACTGTGTTCACTCCATGCCGATTGAAAAGTATTTTACAACTGTACTAAAGGATGCCACACCTTGTCAACTCTCATTATCTATGTTTGCATTTTCAACAACTGATTATAGTATAGTTTACCTCACATGTAAGCTCTGTTAGCTTTGATTTAGACTTTAAGATTAAAGATTGTCTGTGAAAAGCAAAGGTAAGGAACCTAACATAGATATGTATCAAATTTCTTCAAAATGTTCTTTGTTATAATATGACTATTTATTTCTATTTTCATTCATGGTCATGATAAACAATATCTTTAAGTTTTCTTGAAAATGTTTCACCACTTGAACTGCATGTTTAACTGAAAAAGCTGCTTGAATGTGTGGTGAAATGTTCTCAAGGGTATTCTTAGGGGCACATTTACTAAGCTCGAGTGAAGGATTAGAATGAAAAAAAGTTTGAATTTCGATTTTTTTTTTTTGGCTACTTCGACCATCGAATTGGCTACTTCGACCTTTGACTACGACTTTGAATCAAACGATTCGAACTAAAAATCGTTTGACTATTCGACCATTCGATAGTCGAAGTACTGTCTCTTTAATAAAAACTTTGACTACCTACTTCGCCACCTAAAACCTACCGAGCACCAATGTTAGCCTATGGGGACCTTCCTCATAAGCTTTCTATGCAATTTCTGATCAAAAGAAAATCGTTCGATCGATCGATTAAAATCCTTTGAATCATACGATTGGATATTCGAAGTCAAAGGATTTTACTTCGATGGTCGAATGTCAAGGGTTAATTAATGACAGAGAGGAGGGGAGGGAGGAGAGAGTGACATAGGGGAGGGGAAGTGACATAAGGGAGGGAAGGGAGGGGAGAGTGACAGAGAGGAGGGGAGGGTGGGGAGAGTGACAGAGAGGAGGGGAGGGTGGGGAGAGTGACAGAGAGGAGGGGGAGAGGAGAGTGATGGAGGGCAGGGATCGACAGAGGGTAGTGAACACAGAATAGACGTATGCAGAAGATATTTGCATCCCTTAGACCTCATACAGAAAGCTCCAAATTACATAGACTCCACTTTAATGAAATAATTCAAAACATATTACCCTTTTCTCTGTAATAACAAATCAGTAACTTGTATTTGGTCCAAACTATTGGTGGGGAAACAATCCTACTGGGTTTATTCAATGTTTAAATGATCAGACTTAAAGTATGGAGATGCAAATTACGGAAATACCCCTTCTCTGGAAACCCTCAGGTCCTGAGCAATCTAGATAACAGTTCATACCTGTACTGTGCACTTACATAGCATTTAAAATCTGCATAGATTAGTGTTTAATTAATGTTTAAATAATTTTTTAGTAGGCTTAAGAGTTTCGTAATCCAAATGACAAAAATACCCCTTAAAAGTATCATAACTTTCTTGTTTAGAAGCACAGTCCATCCTGCACCCCTGAGTGCTCGCATCATGCTTGCATTGTGGCCTCGCTCATTACACATTCGCCTCTCACATATAAATTAAAGATCCCAAAAGAGACTTTTATCAAGATATATATACGTAAATGTAATCTAAATGTTGATACACAATAAGGTGCAAATGCACTACTGAAATATAAATGAATTAGATTTGGAGACATGAGTGAATTTTTCTCCAGCCTCACAGGGCTTTGGCATTGAGCATGGGATAATTGGCAAATTGTCTTAAGTAAAAGCTAATGTTTTCCACTTCTTTAGCATATTTTGATACATTTGACTTTTTAAAGTATAAAAAATTAACAAAAAACAAAGTGCAAAGTATTGCTGTCACAATAATGGAGGATCTGTAAGAAGTTTGATTAATACAGGTATGGGATCCATAATTCGGAAAGCTCCAAAATATGGAAGGACCATCTCCCATAGACTCCATTTTCTCTGTAATAATAAAACAGTATCTTGTTCTTGATTTCAACTAAGATATAATGAATCCATAATCATGGCTAAACAAGACTATTGAGTTTATCTTAATGTTTAAATGATTTTCTAGTAGATTTAAGGTATGTTATCCAGAAAACCCCAGGCATTCTGGATAACAGGTCCTATACCTGTAAAATAGATCCACTAGAAAATGTGTGAAACTTACCAAACACATCACCACGTAGTAGTCTTTCTTCTTCTATTACATTTTCAATGGTTCCTTCTTCCTCTTCATCCAGTTCTTCTATCTCCTCTTCTTCTTCATTTTCATTGCCACCAATGTAAACTTCATCTTCATAGTCAAAAGGCTGCAAGTGGTTTTTAGGTGGTGGTGTTATAAATTTCTCGGGTATCACATTCTTTAGGTCTTGATATTTGTTCAGGCTGTTTTTATGAGCAAGTAGCTTCTTAATAGCATCTTTGACACTTCCACTGAATTTAGGACTTTCCTTTACTGGCTTGTCAAAAACAGCTAAACAAGAATATTTAAAATTTAATAAAACAAAGAACTTACAGTTTCTCTTTGCATAATAATTTATTATAAGCATGGCTATATCTACTGTAATTCTGTTCTGATTGATCAACACCAAGGTGCTGTTTTCAGCATCTAAATCCTGACATTTCAAAAATGTAACTTTACCACTTAAACTCTTGCAAATCTGAAATATGCAATGAGATTAAATAAGATCCTATATTTGATTTCAGCCAAAAAGTAGGTGAGGGAATTAAATTAATCAACATACTTTAATTCTTTGATTTTTAATTTTTTCTTGCTTTTTAATATGTAAATACAAAATGAAAGGGTATTTTACACTGTTTTCTGCGCATAGTTCTTTTTTCTGTACTATAAATGAAGCTCTGTTACATTGTGTGGTTCTTCCATCAGTGTCCGTACATTTCAGTTTCTGCCCTAATAGCAAAAGATTATATAAATTCCATTTGGAAATACTAAATAAGGCCATAAAAGCAATACATTATAGAATAATTCTATCCAAGTGTGTAAGAATGTTCTGCATATGATATCCTGACCATCTGCATAACAGTTTTTGTTTTCACATTTTTCAGTAGAATTCAGTTTTTCTCTCTCTGTCATATGGATCTAATTACAAAAAGAGCAGTGTTTCTTTTTTTTATATTATTTGTATGGATTTTGCTCACTCTAAAGGTAGTGAATATTTAGGGGGTTATTTGTTAAAGGTCGAGTTGTGTTTTCCCAAACAATTTGAGTTTTTCCAGGGTAGTTTCACTAAAAACTTGAATTTTTCAGTATTTATCATGCCCCAAAGCTGCTTAAAGCCCGAAACCTGTTGAGTTAATGTGGAAGTCAATGGCAGAGGTCCCTTGAACCATTTGAAGATGGTTTTTGCCTTCATGATTTTCAGTTTTTTATAGTGGCGTTCACTTGAAAACACAATCAATTCGAGATAGTCAAGGTGTTTAAGCCTATAACTTGATCAATTGTAGGTATTGAAGTTTTTTCCCCTGATTGCTATCAATCAAATTTTTTACACTCTGTTTTTTTTATTAATAAGCGATCATTTGAGTTGTGTGTTTATTTGAGGTAGAATAAAACCTCATATACTCGACCTTTGATAAATAATCCCCTTAAAATGTTATAATGTAAAGGACCAGCAAAGCTTCAGCTACCAGTGTCCTTCATTTAATGGTATCCTTGCATAAGGCCACCTTTGTGCTTACCATGGCCAGCAACCAAATGTTCCAGCTTTTTAACCTTCCTTTGTTTACCTTCTGGGTATCTCCAGGATGGCTCACCTCTACTCTCAAAATAAATCACAGCACACATCATGTACCATGAGCCCAAGGGTTAATAGAGCTAATGTGCTAGAAACTAGGAAAGGGAATAGGGGAGTCTGAATTGAAAGAACCTAATAGATGAGTGGAGAAGTAAATTAAGAGTTTGCTGGTTGCTGTAAATTGAGAGCTGTCCATGCAATGAGAACATTTATATCCTCTTTTTTATGTTGATAGGAAAATGATGGTTTAGCAGTTGTCTCATGCATGTATATAGTGACAACTAATTTTCAGTCATTTTATAGGTCTCTGGTACAGCATTAAGTAAAGGTTCAAAATACAAATGAGATGAAGACAAAAAAATGTCAATTATATAAGTAAGGAGAGAGGTTTTCAAAGAGAATTTAATAGACAGGAGTTAATGAAAGTCTTTGGGAGAGAATAAAGAAGTGTGAATCATTAGAGATGGCTCTTGAGGCAATGAATGAGCTTCTGTATAAAATGTTTTTTACATGTTCCACTTTCCGTAAGTGAAATAACATATATGTTGATTGTTAATCATGTACTAATTATACACATCTGTTAAACATGTTTTATACGACAAATATAAGAAGTAAACATATCATTTGTAATAGTTAGAAAATGAGAAAAAAATGAGAACGAAATGATATGGAAGTCCACAATCCTGCAAAGGAAACCTAATATCCTTCCAATAACAAGGGACAAATTTCGGTTCATCTGTGGTTCAGTCTGTTAGAAACAATTATTGGAAACATATGTGTGTGCTGAACAGGATTTAACATGCCCTGTTCTCAAAGGAAAATGATGAAGAAAGAGATGATTATTTAAATATTTAATTGTGCTTTTAAAAACTCCAAGCAGTTATGTCTAACTGCATATACTTACACAGGAAAGCAAAAACCTGTTCTCAACAAAGCTGTTTAGTAATAAGTACATTTGAAAATACACATTTTTTTCTCTCTAAAGTTTCAATGGCTAATATACCCTATAATCCTACTAGAGTATTGTATTTAGTACAGAGGCATACTAATGTTAGCAGAGGTTAGGTGTATCTACAGAATGTAAATAAACCAATGGAGTTGTCTCTGCTATTGCTGTGGCCATATGGTCCCAACTGGGCTGATAAGCCACATCTCTTTAGTCTTCTATGGAATTCTAAACACAATTGGGGTGCGACTTGTGAGATGTGATTAGGGGCTTGTTTCTACCTTTACTGTGAGATACTCACTGTTTAGGCTAGTCTGAGGCCCCTGGCACACACTCCTACACAGTTAAATTGCAACTGAATGAAAGAACCCGTCCTCACAATTTTAGCAGACTGCAATTTTAAAGAAGGCAGTGGGGAGGTGATTTCTAGGGAGGGGGTGTACCAGAGAGTACAATCCCGTAGTGATTATCATCTAATACCTATTTACCAAAATTTGAATTTGTGAATTAAACATTTTTTTTCATTTTGAATACACTCGAAATTCATTAACAGATCTAAAAAAAAACTTGAATAAAGCTTTGGAAAAAAACCTTGAGTGCATCAAATTCACATTCTATTTTCAATAGGTCCACAAACTCTATTAAATTTAAAAAAAACTCAAAAATCTCAAATTGAAATCACTTATGTCAACTCCCATTTGAGTTCTTCAAAAATTCTGCACTCAATAAATATCAAACATTCAAATTTTGGAAGCCCTAATTCTAATTCACGAGTTTTAGTGCAAAAATTCTAAGGTTGAAGAATCTGGCCCATAATAGTAGACTAGCCTATATGAATGCAGAGGGCTGTTAAGCTTCACTTAAATGTGCACATAATTACAGAATGATGCAATTATATAAAAAATGTAAATAAGAATAGGAAATGGGAATTAACCAGCTACTAGCTTCTTCAGCTCTTTGTTGAAACTTACCAGAGCATTCCTGTCCATTGCCTTTGAATCCTTGTTTGCATCTACATTTAAATGATCCCTGAGTATTGAGACAGTCAGCATTAATACTGCACTTATGAGTAGTCAGCAAACATTCATTTATATCTGCAACACAGAAAAAATATATATATTTTTGAATTTCAGTTTGTACATAACAGATAAATGATTGCTCGTATTTAGATGTAAAGAATACAGCAATATAGTGAAGAATTGAGCTGTGAATATATTATCTCTACCCCTGTCCACAACCTATACCTTGTTAATTTAGTAGTATATCTGTTTAGATACATTAGGCCTTTATTGCTGATTTATGAATTTAGCTGCTTAATTGCACAAGTGCAGTTGCCTATAGCAACCAATCAGGTCTTTCATTTTCTACATGTATCTACATGTAGGGGCAGATTTATCAAAGCTCGAAGTGAAGGTTGGAAGTTACAAACTTCGAATTTCGAAGTAATTTTTGGGTACTTCGACCATCAAATAGTCCAACTTCGATTTGAAGTTAAAAAAAACTTCGAAATTCAAAGGTCGAATTTTTTGTCTCTTTAAAACTTCGACCATTCACCACCTAAAAACTGCCGAAGTGCTGTTTTAGCCTATGGGGGACCTCCTAGAACCTGTATGGAGGCAATTTGGTTGGTCTTTTTGAATTCAATGTTTTTTTAACTTCGACCTTTGATAAATCTGCCCCGTAGTATGCTGTTCAAAAAAAATTGCTGAATGGTTGCTATTAGCACTTGCCCTTGTGCAGATTAACGTCTGCATAATTTGGCCCCACTGTCTCCATAATCCATTATTAGTTTATGAAGACATACCTGTAGTAGGATAAAGATGAGAATCACGATTTCAAGCAATTTAGGAAATTACCAGTAACGGCTACCATGCTTGTAAATAGAGGAAATAACGGTTAGGGAGAATCAGGGTTTTAAAAGGGGTTATATTTTTAGCAGCCCCCCATCCAGTAGTTTAAAGTGCATCCCTGGCCAAAGTGGGGACATGGATGGGAGTAAAAAGTTATCTTACCAATACAGTCGTATCTTCCATTCACATATTTTAATTCATAACCAATCTGGCACTTGCAGTAGTAACTTCCAAATGTATTTACACATCTGCGATTTATAGGACACGAAGCTTTGCCAACAGCACATTCATCGATATCTATGAAATAAAATGCCTTTGTATTTTTAGTTGTTTTTTTGTGTTTTGTTTTGTTTTAAAACACACATTTTCCTTCTAAAGAGTGAGGGACACACACGAGAGAGAATGACCAGCTGATAAATTCATACATGGGTCCATGTCAGTCAGTGAATGTGTATACAAATCTAATCCCTTATATGTTGGTACCTGTCACTTCCCATGGCAGAAAAGTCTTGCTGTGAAAATACAGCAGATTGGGTTCAACAGCAATCATAGCGGTCAATCACTTGGGTACCTTGCTTCACAGTGAGCAGTTTGTCATTTTCTGGAAAATCACTGGTGTTACAGTTTTCACTGAATGGCACCCTAGACACATTATTACTGTAAATGCTAGTACAGGTATGGGATCTGTTATCCTGAATTCCATTATCCAGAAAGCTCTGAATTACAGAAAGGCCCTCTCCCATAGACTCTATTTTATCTAAATACCATATTTTTTAAAATGGTTCATAAAAAAACAGTACATTGTACTTGATCCAAACTAAGATATAATTAATCCATATTAGAGGTAAAACAATCCTATTGGGTTTATTTAATATTTACATGGATTTTCCAGTAGACTTCAGATGTAATTATTTTTAAAACCCCAGGTCTTGAGCATTCTGAATAACAGGTCCCATACCTGTAGACCTTTATTCTGTCATGTGTCTGCCACCTGTTGTGTACTCCAGTCTGAACTTGTTTGGTTTACCCTACGATTCCACCTTTCTTGTTGATATCTTGACCCATGGACTACTTCTTTGCTATCTCAAGTTTCTCTGCCATTCTCTTTCCATTACTAACAAAAAGTCTCTGTGCTGGGAATACTAATTTAGCTAGTTGTATTATAGCAGAAAACTCAGGACAAAAGGGTATAATTAAATATCATGGCTTCCTTTGTTAGGAACGACAAGCATTATACTTTATAAACTGTTCTGTTCAAGTTTTAATAGTGAATGTAATAGTCACAGATAATGTTAATAAGTTAATTTTGGTATGCAGTGGGCAAGAAATGAAAAAGCAGACAGCACAAACCTATACAAGTTCTTCCATCTGGTCCCAACTGCAGTCCACTTGAGGGGCACAAGCACCGTATATATCCTTTGACTTGCTCGCAGCCATACTGGCATTTTGCCATGGCACAGGTTCTTGAGTCTAAAAAACAAAATATTTAGCATAATTTAGGCATTTTTTGCAGATAGAACTTACTTTCATAATTAAAGGAAAATAAGGCTTAACACAGAATTGGCACAGAAAAATTAGCACAGTAACTCCCCATCTTCTTTTCTGATCAATTTATAGCACATGCTCTAGGCTGCAGTTACCTGAGCTTAGGGACTAACTCACAATATAATACTGTATATAAATAGTAAAGATAGGAACATTATCTGTTCATTTTTTACATTATATGGATGTTTTGAACCTATTACCATTTGTAAACGCGTTTAATTATGTAGTTTAGTCTTTTAAATAAGACTAAATATGAATACACCTACTATGTACCTACGCTCTGCAGCTTTAATTTCACTTTTAGGGTGTCTGATCTTCTGCTATCATTTTGGTGTTTTCTTTTCCTTTTGGGTTCCATTCTATTATGTCACTTACCTTACATTCTGAGTATTTACAAACCAAACACATAGTGGTTTTCATTTGCATTTTGGCACTTTGAGAAAGGCTGGTGATCCACCTCCCCCAAACTAATAAGATCAACAATTTGCCAAGAACCTTACATTCTGAGTATTTACAAACCAAACATATATTGGTTTTCATTTGCATTTTGGCACTTTGAGAAAGGCTGGTGATCTACCTCCCCCAAACTAATAAAATCAACAATTTGCCAAGAAGCTTGTAAATAAAAAATAAATGAAACCGAAAAAAAAAAATGGTAAAAACTGGGCCATTATCAAGCATGAGACATACTAAACAAAAACCCAGCAAGGAAAACACACATATATGGGCATATGATTTCCCGGTGGACCAAGGGGCATTCCTTGCGCTCCACCAAATTGCTTTATTCAGGCTTATATGCCAAAGGGTCCCCACTTTATTCAATTTACCATTTTGTTTGGAAATACTGCACCTAGAGACCACCTGTTAACCCAGAGGAAATACTGGGGCTCATGCATATCTAAAGGTGACCAACAATAGCAAGCCCACATTAAGTACAATGGACCAATTAACCCTTACTGTCAGTGTATAACACTTAATGGAAATGAAGTTATAAATATACCCTGCCAGTGGGGCCCAAGATGGAAGCATGATTAACCCCAGTCTTTTTGGGGAGGGATGAGCCTTCTATTTGTAATATTATAGTTCAAAAACTGTTGCATTGTGACCAATGGCTTCATCCAACAATTTGATCTGCCATAGTGACATACCTAACATATGCTGACATCACTCCTGACCTTCACCTCATATATACATGTACAGGGTAGGACAATAAAAATGGTAGCTTTGGAGACACAGATAAAATATTTGTGGTAACTGACCAGAGTTAATCCAAAGTGATAAGGAGTGTCTGAAAGAAAGTGTGCTACCCAAATAAGCTAATAGTAAGACCTGGAACTCCAGCCGGTGTTGAAATTGTAGTGAAAGCAGTAAAAAGTAGTAAATACCGTTACATATGGAAGGTATTAGCCGCCATTGCTTAGGTTTGCAGAGAAAGATATTAAATATTTATAAATATGACAAGCATACTGGTTGTCTTTAAAGCTCTTTATAATCTAAGTAAAAAGTTGCCCTGAGATAAAAGCAACTGACAAAACAAAACTGACAAAAATATATCATGAATCTTGATCTCTGTGTTGCAATCAATGTCAACAGCAGAAAAAATTGGCTAAATTAGATTATACTAACTGCTGGAGTAATTTAAAAAGAATATTTGAAATGCATGCCTGCTCGTGACAGGAAAGTTTACAATTTTACTCCCAGAAAATTTGCCTGTTGTAATATGTTGCAATTTTCACATTACACGGTATAATGCTTTCATGTTGACATCTGTAACATTTTTTCTCAAAATACCCATAAAATGAAGAAAATTGGCTATATAAAAGTACAGCGGTAGAGAAAAATGGAACTATTAACCTGCAACACTCTGGAAAATTGCCTTTTAAGAACAGATGTTATACAAAGACGAAGAAAAAAAAACCAGATGCAGAATATTAGTTGCACAGTGACCAAGTCATATAAGGGAGGGAAACCTATTACTATGGAAAACTGAGTGTATTTTTTCACATCAGCCTAATTTTATACTTTGTGCCTGTTTTTAAATAGTCAGTACCTCTGGGCATAAAGTAACTCAGTAATAGCAGGGGATTCACAGACTGCATGTCTGCTCTTTGTATTGAAATTTTGAGTCTTTGTTGTTAACATGGTATCAATATATATATATATATATATATATATATATATATATATATATATCAAAGTCATATTCAGGGCTGGAACTAGGGACAGGCAGAAGAAGCATGTGCTCAGGTGTTGGAGACAGAGTTGACAAGTAGGGTACGGTGGGGTGCAATTATGACACCCCTCCCACCTCATGATGGTCAGGGCATGGGAGGCGTGCCTTAGGCACCAATGTCATTTGGCCTGGCACTGATCATGTATGCACTCCTTGCCCATTGTCTGGTACTACTCAGGCTAAGGTTAAATAGGAAAAAACCCAAAAAATGGAGATTTAAAATAAGCTTTATTTCATATAAATAAGAATCTTTCCAAATATAATCAATTAAAAATTGGTACTGTTTCTGTAATTTACTCTTCAGTTTCCCCCATTCTGTCTCTCCGTGCAGGAGCTGGAGTCAGATTTCGACTGACTATTAGGTCAAATACCTTAGAATGTGCTTCCTTTGCCTACAAATGTACTTGTTTCATGATGAGGCTTATAATGTTCATTTGTACGATTGTTCCCCTTTAATATACAAAAGCTGTGTATAAACTGTAGGGTGGTCTGCAAAGAAATAGAAATACCTTAATCTGTGAAATAGAAATGTGTAATACTTACTTGAACAAGATCCATCTGGCATGAGCATGTATCCATTGAGGCAGTAGCACTTGTAGCTGCCATGAGTGTTCATACATCTGTGTTCACATGGCCGGGGTTTTAGACCACATTCATTGAGATCTGCAAAAACATTTAGTATGTACTTAAAGATTTTTATGTGAGTTCAGCTTCAGTTCATAAGGCTTATAAATGCTAAAATATCTATCTATCTATCTATCTATCTATCTATCTATCTATCTATCTATCTATCTATCTATCTATCTATCTATCTATTTATCTATCTGTCTATTATTCATCAATCTATCTAATATATCCATCTGTCAATCAATCAAACAATCTATCCATTCAACCATCTATTATCTATCTATCTATCTATCTATCTATCTATCTATCTATCTATCTATCTATCTATCTATCATCTATCTATCTATCTATCTATCATCTATGAATCTATCTATCTCTGAAGATGCTTAAAATGTTTTAATGAGAGTAAAAACAGTTCACTGTTGTCTCATGTACAGTAAAACTATATATTGTTTCAGGAGTCAGAACCAGTAGCGCAGGGTAGAGTCCTGTACTGGTTCGGGTACCTGTGGGTACCCGCAACGAGGTTGGGTTTTAGACACAAATTCCCAATTCCCTTGTGTGCCGGCAGTCTGCAGGTAACCCTCCTGGGTACCCGGCTAATAAGGCTGATCCCTCCCACCCTCCCATGTGGTTTGGACAAGTTTTACCTTCTCTTTTTGCTGAAACTGTGGCCAAGTGAAGGCACTTTCAGTTTTGCAGGTCCCAGGTTGGAAGATAAGTTTAACTCTATGTGACACAGGTCGGGTAGAGGTTTTGATGGGTTGGCAGGTGCAGGTCGTGCACAAATCTGTCCAACTGGCCCCATGCAGGACTCTAGCACAGATAATATAATGCCAAATATTGCTTTTAAGAGCTATTACATTTACTATTTACAAGTTACTTTAAAGTGGACTTGTCACCCAGACATAAAAATCTGTATAATAAAAGTCCTTTTCAAATTAAACATGAAATCCATTTTTTTTTTTAAAGCATTCATAGCTGCTTTAAAAATCTCTGCTGTCAATCAAATATTGCCTGCCCATCCTTTATGCCTTAGGCATAAAGGTGTAGCAAGCAATTACTTTCACTTTCCATTCAGCATTCCTAGATGTCACTGCTCTCCCCACAATTCCCCCGTTCTCTCAACCATTTAATTGTGTAGTCAGGGCATGGGGATGGACATCGGGTCCCCCATTCAGGTGCACAAACAAGATTCTGAGATAATGCAAGGCTTGCCTTAATAACAGTGTCCACAAAATGGCTCCTGTCTGCTTGCTATAATTATGAGTTCCCAGACAAATGGAAACAAGATTCAAATAATTGAAATAGTGTAATTAAAGTTCATTTTCCTTGTGAAAGAATTATTATTGTTTGTACCAAACAGTAAGCATCATTACTATATGGCAAAGAATACCAAAGCAACATGGTATTTTGCATCCAACATGTCAGTTCAACTGCAATTGTCAGGGTGCCCTGAATACTATACAAGTTTGCTGGAGTGGGGTCTATATTTTTAGAAATAACTGGCTAGCCAAATACACACTAAAGGTTTACTCTCTATATAAATAAAACAGGCTTAAAAGGTTTATGCCACTCGAGCAGATATTTAGTAAGTGGATATGGTTGGTTTACTTTTGGTAATTTAGTACGATCAACCTTGATGCTGCCTTGGTCAAAAGCAATATTTATGTGCACAAGAGCATCTTCATCAAGTAATGGGCAAATAAATACAGTCACACAGTCTCAGCTTCTTGAAGGGTTAACAAAGTAAGTGACATAGTAATAATGACACATATTGCATATAAGTTATATAACTCCCAATCTTATATTGCACATTGATTAGCAATTAATTAAACCTCCAAAAAACATATAAATCATAACCAAAAGACACATTGGAGCAAAATAATCATTTGGTAAGAAATAAAATGTGGGTGAGTGTGTCAATTATTTCTTGCACTGGCAAAATATTTTTGGTGCTTCTGCATGATGTGGTATATTTATGAAAAAACTTGACAGTTTACATAAAGTGAGTGTAATTAGATGCATCTGGTGTTTAAGATATCTAAGCAAGAAACATATAGACACAGCTAATGCCCTTTCAAGCATCTGCATAGTGTAACCTAGTTCTTTACCCCTAGTATATGTTCTTTGTCTTATTGTTAGTATATGAAATAAATATAATGTAACGTATGACGTGTGATTTAATGAGATCTTGTTATGGTAGTAATGTAAGTGTAAGTGCTAGCAGGAAATCAAATTGTCAGCCCGTGTGTGCGAGTTTCCTGCACTGTGTTTAAACATTTACTATTTTCCAAAAGCTTTTTTTGTGATGGATTATCAGTCATTTGGAAGCCCCAGATAAACATTCCTTTGCACTACAACAGAAGTGCAAAGATCACACTGACAAGAAATGTTAACTGTTAAACACCTAAAGGCATGACAAGGGGACTCCTCAATTGACCCTTCACCCTCAGCCATCCCACTGAACCCCATTGTTACATATCTTAATGAAACACCAGTAGCCAGAAATGGGTTAAATGACCACAGCATTTATTCAAATTCTTTCTAATAAATAGGACCTTGCCAGCCTCACCCCAAGACAATATTCAAAGCCAGAATTCCATAAAAGATTGCTACTATGCTGAAGACTTGAGATCAGTACTATGTCATTATATCCACCACTGAGTATTAGGCTGCCTCTACCTACAAAGAGGATGGCCCCAAATTCTGCTATGAGCAGGAGCTGCATCTCCCATCATGAGAGAAGTTCAGCAGCCCTGCTGGTGGCCCTGAATCTGCAGTGTCTCGATGATAAGAAATCCAAGCAGGCTGTCACCTAGCACAAGCAAAAAGTCTGTATCAATCTGTCGTGAGTTGACTCCCGAGGAACTTTGGGTGACTTAGGAAAACGAAGCGTCGCAAGTGCCATGCCACAGACGATTTCTCATTCGAGCAGGTGGAAGACAGGGGGGAGCTGTTCGGGTAGATTAGTCGCTCCAAAGAAGAGGCGTTTAGTCGACGGGCGACTAAATCTCCCCGAATCTCCAGGTGTGACCTTACCCTTAACCTTACCTTGCCAATATACTGTCATAAAATACAGAAATGAATATTTTCCCATCCACACTGTGAGTTAATAAATGGCAAGTGATTGCCAGACAAGCAGTACCGGGTGAAAAAACCCGCATAAAGCTTACTGAATAAGGCAATTCTAAGCGAAATAAATAAATCAGTGGTGCAACAGACTGAAAAAATAGCACTGACACAGGTGTTATGTTAAGAGGTTGATAAATAATCATGAAATGTTATATTGACAATGGGGAACTGCTTTATGCCCAGAAAATAAAAACTAAGCACTATAAAAGTGAAGGCTAACATTGTGCAGGGGAGCTAATTGATAACTTAAATATAAAAATATAATAAACCTACCTCTACCCTGGCATACACAGGAAGGCTGCAATAAGCAGGCCCTTTATGATATAATCTCTGGGCTGCTGAATTCTATATAAATGCACAGATATGGTGAAATTGCATTTACCCCAAGTGATATGCAAGCTGAGTGCTGTGAAAGTGCAAGCAACATTGTGCTAGGTGTAAGGTATTTTTCCACATTCTGCGGATTTTATACAAACTTCCAAGGAATGCTTGCCAATAATCAACTGCAATCCACCTTCCTGTCAAGTGGGAAAGTGTAACCAGGCAACCAACTGTCACTTAAACACAGTAGAACTACTTCTGCCCCAGGCACACAGAGCAAATTACAGTGTATAGCCTCTATAGGGTATGATAACAGGGCAGCTGAAATATTGTCCAAATACATACTGTATATAGCTAACCTGCAAGCTCTGGATGGATTTATCATGTACAGTATATAGAGATGAAATCCAAGACTTAATGAAGCCTAGTAAAATTATAGGTCAGAATCTGACAACAGGCTGCTGAATCAAGTAACTATATCTACACAAATACAGAGCAATATGCAGCAAAGTCCAGGAAAATCACTGTATTCAGGCTTTGCACCTATTCCTGAGTGAGCCCCACAACTCTCTCTGTATACTCCAACTACAGCTCTCTGTATACTCTAATGAGTTTCAGTAGCAGAAATTCAGTGTCACAACCTGGATTTTTATATAATACAGAGGGTGCCATCTGGGCCCAGGCTGACACATGCTGCCTGAGCAGGCCCGGACTAGCAATCCGTGGGTTCTGGCAAATGCCATAGGGGCTGCTGTAAGATGCCATAGACTATTTAGTGGGCTCGTGGGGGGGCTGTTTGGGCCTCTGTGTGGCCTGTTGGGGCCTCTGGGTACCTGAAATTCCAGGGCCTGTTTTGATTTTCAGTCCAGACCTGTGCCTGAGTGACTACAGTGGGAATAACTGCTGTAAAAACAGCAAATAAACAGCAAGAGACTAACAAGCAGCTGCCCAAATAATTTTACCTCCAAATCAGTATACTGAGGCATTAATGTGTATATACTGCAGCTAATTATATTATATTAAAGAGAGAGCTTAAACTGAAATGTTTTGTAGCACTGTATTTGCTCAATAATTTTAGCATGTTATTACTATTTTTGTAAGAATCACTGGGGCTCATTACGAGTGCATTTTTAGGGTCATATTTATTAAAAGATGAAAATAGAGTGAACTCAGTTTTCCAATAAAAATAAGATACAATTGAATGGAGTGCTGTGAAATTCATTCCAGTTGAACTGGGACAAGCGGCATTTTGGCCTTTGATAAATATGCCTATAAGACTCCACTTCACGTTCATTCTAGTAAGTATTAACATATCACTGTATTCACAGTCTAGCTGTGATCCAAAGCAGAACTATTAATACACTCACACCTACAATTATATATACCAATACATAAACAAACTGTAGACCTTAAGAACTCCCTTTTACCATAATGTATTTATATTACTTTATCCTAGCTGTTATCCTGAACTTTGTGAAGTGTTATATATGCCATGCAACCTGATCCATCGTAAAAGTATTCTTCCAGCATGTTTTAAATACATAAGAATGTAGTACTTCATGGGCAGATAATAAACAAAATATCATCTCCTAGAAACAAAGGCATTTATATTGCAATGCATATATTATACAAGAGACAGTTAAAAAGGCCAGACATAAACATCACAAGTGCTCAGTGATCAGGTGGGGAAGTACCACTTACAATGAAGATAGTCTTGTTGACTACTGAATACAGAAACACTGAGTGATTTTTCAGTAGTTTCTCCCTTTGCTTATACTTTCTTATGTTCATAGTATCGAGGTTTCAAGGAAATTAAAGTTGTTTCTCCACTTGGTGCTTTCTATGCTTTTGATTACTTTTGACAGACTATGTAATATTTGAAATTGCCTATTAGGTGTAGCCTCCCGTTGACTTTTAGCAAGAGGAACTGAAAAGACCGGGAGCTAACAACAGTTTTTATTGACACAGCTACATTTAATTTCTGCAAATCAATAAGAAACTCCCCTGCAATTGTAAACATAACCTTTAGACAAATATGAATACATTTGTTTATTTTTGCCATGTGGCACAAAATAAGATAGAGAAATACTTAATATCCAAGCACGTTTACATAGAATAGATATCTGCATTCACATATTTACAGCTGTGTGTGAAGATTATTTTGCAACCTTTATTTTGTAACCTTTTTTAACCTTTTCAGACAAAAAGCATGAAGGGTGGAAGGGTGGCTAAATTCCTACTAAATTAATACAAATTTTAGGGAAAACATGTTCCCTGCTTTGACTGAAATTTTAACATGTTTTAGTTAAAGACGTTTATGTTAGGATTAGAAATTGTTTGAAAAAGGTTTTACACTTCAAGAGGGATATTCACAAACAAAATGGAGAGCTTTTATTCTAAACCAATATCACTGAAAGTAAAATCTGGGCACTGAATTTAAAAGACACAACAAGTATCAAAGATGTGGAATAGCAATGTTGGAGGGAAGAAGCTTGCTTGCTTAACATATAATAATGTCATGTAATTAATTTTTTAAGAGAGCACTATGTAACAATAATGGTCTGCTACAAAGTTGGAAACAACACAGACACGTTAAATGTAATTTATGATATAGGCTAGCCACAGGCCATTATATCTACCAGAACTGAAGTTTTGTGATATTCACGAAGAAGCAGGCATAGGCCAGTTAAAATGGCGAACCAACCAATCAGCTTGCAAAAACAAAGCGTGTTTCACACACCAGTCAACCAGAAGGATATTCATTACAAATGTATTAATCTATTAAAACCACCACACCTGCTGTTCCAGGCTATTTATTTGATCCACCAATCAGCTCAAGTATTGCACACTACTCATATATTGCTAAACTCCTTTTACATGACAGAGATCTACGATTAGGTTGGTGCATATAAGGTCATCACAGTTGTGAGCGTTTGTGGAAAGTTAGATAGCCTCACCATTACCTACACTAAGTACCTTTGTATGCATCCTATGCACCGCAAGGAGTTGTAGTTCTACATCTCTAATCTGATCTCAAACAAAACCGAATTGTACACATGTATTTCACCATTTCTCCTTTTATTCCTCAGTGCCTTTTTCAACAAAATCACACAGCACGAGCATTTCAGTAAAGAGAAACAGAAAACAGATTCACTGATGCCTGTGAGACTTTCCCAGTATGAAGGGTTGAATGGTAAATGTACCAGTCCTAACAGAATTCAGTTCTGCTGTCCATGTAATGAGTCTTAATAACTGGATCAATAGGTCCTCTTACTACTGGGTGCCTCCCCTCTACTCATGGCTGCATTTAGGTCCAGTGCCATCCCTTCCTCTTAGTTCCAATTTGCACCCCCTATTGCTGCCACCCTAGAAGCAGTGTCTCAGTTCAGTTCTTCCTGGAGTTCTTAGGAACCCTAAAAAAGAGTTTGCTTTGGTAATTACTGATTGATAACTAAGGGCTATTGCAATTGTACACTTTAGCACCTAACTTAGTAAAAACACCCTAATTTGATCATTACAAGGACTTAATATTATTCTGCATACCTTGATTGCATGTCTTTCCAGTAAATCCAGGAATGCATTTGCATTTGTTAGGTCCCACGCATTCTCCATGCTTGCAGCCCTGCTCACATACAGCTGAGAAATTAGAAAATACAAATAAATTCATAAAGACATAAACACTGCAGTATTTTACACTATGCTGATTAGGTGCAGCCTGCTTACTACCAATATCCCATTTTCTGTGACCCCATTGGATGTTCCACCTTTCTTGTATAATATAATAACACTATTAACACACATTTAATACATGAAAGATGCCCATGTTTCCCCAGTTCCTACAGTTTTTGCTAAGCTCTGCCCATAGGAATACAATTAAATAGTCTGCAGCATTAGATTTTATATGTTTGCACCTAACTGGTTCTAAAGGCCACACAAAAGATTCAGATGAGAAGGAAGAACTCTGACATGCAATGTCTACAATAAAATACACCAAAGATTATTTGTATTCTAAAACACAAGTGCTTTATATTCAAAAGGGCTATGAATGGTACATCTATGAATTTAATATTAATAGGGATGCGGCAAAATATTTTTAAACCTAAAAAGTATAATAAAAGTCATAAATCACCTTCACATTGTCCTTTGCGATTTCTCTTCCAGCCATAGCAGCATTCAGTTTTGATACCATATCGACATACTCCCGTTGTACTTGGTGATGTTACGAGCTGCCGGTGGTTTCTAGGGACGTAACAAAATAGGAACTTTTATATGATTATTTTTGTATATCCTAATGGAATATTCTTACACATTTATTCTGCTTGTGTCTCATAATAAGTATATGTGAGAATATTGTGTAAACACTCATGCACACTATATTGTTGGCTGGCCAAGAGTCATGATTGCAAGTTCCAGCTCTGCTACAGGGCATTTTGGTCATTTACACAAGCAGTTGTTGTCAAACAAAGCTGAAAGGGCCATGCTGAGAACTGTAGTTATTGATATATGATAAAAGGTTTAGAGCTCAGGATGTTTGCTGTTCAGAGAGCATGTTTAGATGTGCAGTTGATTTTTTTGTCATGATGAAATCAGTGAAAATGTAAATAAAATTTCCAGTTCTGACTAAACTGTAAATGAATAAGTGCTAGTTATTATTTTTCAACAAACATACCACAAAAAAGTCGGTCAAGTTTTACAGCCTTTAGTTATATGTGTAGAATAGGAGCAAATCTTACCCATATCACCCTTGGGGTCTACCAGCTGTTTCTCAGATTTATGTTCCTGAATCCTTAACCAGATGTCCTTGCAATATCTAATGCTGCACATGTGACTAAGCCTATCTAATCAAACTGGAACTCTAAGCTGGCATATACTATGATGACTTTTGTAACACACAGTTACCTTCTGGTGTGTTCTTATGTTTCCCTGGCTTTCATCAAATGTGAAGTCATACTTTCTACATTGACTGGAATTTGATAGCACAGCATATGTAATTTAGGTTTATCAGAAATAATATGAATATATAAAAACAAACACAGATATATTTATAAAATAGGGTTTCCAAAAGCAATATTTTTTTGGCTGCATTTGGATTTCTGTAGTGAAGCAGCTTTCATGCATAATTGGGACTCTATAAGAAGGGGAGGGGTGGAAAGACCCAGATGCTTACCTCTGTCAGCAGTATAACCAGGACTTTGCACAGCCCCCAACCTGTTGTAACTGCTGCATGCATAGTGGGACAGCCAGAAAGGTAAGGTAACACATGGAATATGCTTGTAAACTACGGTTCCACCAGAGCAAGGATTCAGGACAGGGTCAGACTAGGCCAGCAAGACAATGGGAAAAAATTCCAGTGTGCCCCAGGTCTTGTGGGTCCCACCAACGTGGACTGCTGTCGCACTGTTCCCTGGCCTCCCCTACTGGCCCAGTTCACGTTGCAGTTAGAAGAAGGATAAAGGTATGCACAGGGAGGACTGGCGGAAGGGGGTTGTGACTAGGGATGCACCGAATCCAGGATTCGGTTCGGGACTCGGCCAGGATTCAGCTTCTTTCAGCAGAATTCGATTCAGCCAAATCCTTCTGCTGGACGAACCAAATCCGAATTTGCATATGCAAATTAGGGTCAGGGAGGGAAATAGCGTGACTTTTTGTCACAAAACAAGGAAGTTGTTTGCATATGCAAATTAGGACTGAAGTGGCCACTTATTATTACAAATAAAAGACTAAAGAGATCCTATAATGCCCTAGACATGAGCCCACTCTAAAACAAATGTGGCATGACCTTCAAATTGGTTAAAAAAAATGTTAACACAAAAACTTTAATAGTTTGGACTTTCGAATCCCGCTTTAAATGAAAAAAACAATGTTTTTTAGAACTTTTATGACTTTCCGGCATACAGGATATGATGTCACTGACATAAGATTGAGGAGGATGTAGCTTCATTTTATCAGTTCGCCAGGTCTACGGTGGTGAAGGAAACTCTGGTGAAAGAGGTAACGTTCAGTAAAATTTGCACTTTAGTGAATTTGCGGAGTAACAATAGTTTGTCTGAGTGAAAATTTGCCTGGCGATAGGCCGCAAAACTACACCAGCCACAGTCTCTTTCGCTAGCGAATTGTCCTCTACGCCTTTTAGTAAATTTACGATGTCCCTGCGAATTGGATTTCTGGTGAATTTTCTCTAGTGACAGCCACTTCGCCATTTAGTAAATCAGCCCCTTAGTGTTCAGCCGTTGTGAATTTTAACCCTTCAAATCATGTCACTTTATAGCTTAGGACTGAACGCTACCATTTTATGTTATAAATGCATACATTCAGTGTGTCCCTATTGTAAAGTGATAATGACAAATAATGCAAATAAAGTACAATATATAAGGAGGTTTATTATGACATTGTAAAATAAGACCCCCAAAAAATTGTAGATGAGGCTGAAAAAGATTCTATTCCATCACATGTTTTCAACAATATGTAGGAATATCAAGGAGAGGGAATTTGCAGTCTGTGGAAATTAGAGAAAGGTTTCTAGCTTCCATGCTTAAGTATCATATTTCTTTTAATTGGAAGATGGAATTTGGCTCCATGAAAAAGAATGTATGTGAAAATATGCCAGATGGACAGTACATTTTAGAGCTGAATTTGAAGATCTTTCTGTAAATGGGAACGAGGAACACTTGCTTTAAATGCAGTCAAGGAGTTGATGCTAGGCATACAACATTAGAGAAATATAATAAGCTGCAAAGTCAAGCCATTGTTTCATTAACTGAAGCCTCTCATTAGTAGAGCATAAGTGGGAGTGATGGGGAGATAGAAACAAAAGAGTGGAATCATGTTAATAAGGAGCCAAACTGAAAATCCCTGCTTTATCCTATGGAGTTAAGCAAAGTTGACAAATGAAGGCTTTGAAGTTCATAAACAGGCAACACAAGTGGTTGTTCTTGAGGTTACACATGATGGTTTACAAAAGGAATCAGTTATGGCCATATTAATGTTAATAATAAGGATGAGCAGATGAGACAATCTTCTAGTGAGAAGGAAAAATGGTAGTAGGATGCAAATCTGTAATTATATTACAAAACAATACATAGCAGGATGCTCTTTTCCCACAGTGGCCTATGTCAATAGACACAGCCCACTATTGTCTCTTCTATAAAGTTTTTCGTATATGGTTCCATGGTCATGTATGGCCATGACCTCAGTGATAACTAGCATGCACCATGCTAAATTTGTGTAAAGAGTTTTTTTTTTAAAAAAATATGATGGTTATGTAATGTTGTACATAAGGCTAAAAACATAAGGCCAGGAATATAGCAATACCTTATTGGGGATTGGCAAAGGAGGTATGATTGGCAAAGGAGGTAGGAGTATGCCTCTTAATATTTAATTTGACAAATGTAAAAGGAAAATAAAATTAAAGATAGATGCAATGTAATATTTACTAGGGATGTAGCGAACGTCGGAAAAAAAGTTCGCGAACATATTCGCGAACTTGCGCAAAAATGCGAGCGGTTCGCGAACGGTTCGCGAACCCCATAGACTTCAATGGGAAGGCGAACTTTAACATCTAAAAAAGACATTTCTGGCCAGAAAAATGATTTTAAAGTTGTTTAAAGGGTGCAACGACCTGGACAGTGGCATGCCAGAGGGGGATCAAGGGCAAAAATTTATCTGAAAAATCTGCCTGTGTGTGCTTGGAAGAGATAGTGTAGGGGGAGAGCTGTTAGTGATTTCAGGGACAGATGATAGTAAGTTTGCTGGCTAGTAATCTGCTTGATACTGCTCTGTATTGGAACAAAAAAATAAATAAAAGCAGTCCTTACAAGGACTACTGTTATTGCAGCAGTCAGCAGATGAGATCAGAAGCAGGACAGCTGCCCACTGCAGCTACATACAGAGCACTGCAGTAGAAGGTAGATTACTAGCCAGCAAAGCTACCTAAGCTTAAATGTCCCTCAAACCCCTGCAGACTTCTGTCCCTCCAATAACAGAGCAGTATCAAAACGATTACTAGCCAGCAAACTTTCAACTGTCCCTGAAATCACTAACAGGCAGCAGCTCTCTCCCTACACTATCTCTTCAGCACACACAGGCAGAGTGAAAAAAACGCTGCAGGGCTTCGGTTTTTATAGGGAAGGGGAGTGGTCCAGGGGAGAGCTTCCTGATTGGCTGCCATGTACCTGCTGGTCTGGGGTGAGAGGGCAAAAAAAAGCGCCAACAATGGCGAACCCAAAATGGCGAACGTCGCGCGACGTTCGCGAACTTCCGGCGAGCGCGAACACCCGATGTTCGTGCGAACAAGTTCGCCGGCGAACAGTTCGCGCCATCTCTAATATTTACTATGCAATAAAGTGACAACATTTTGTGTGCCATATCTGGATTTAAGTGAAGTACTTCAATCCAGTTATAGCAACAAGCATCTTGCTATGCTATGATGACTTCATTGTGGTGTCCTTCCAAAGTACTGGTCTTTCACTACTTTCATAAAATAAGATATGCCTTTGTACTTATATAAGTAAAATCGAGAAATTTGTTTTTTTAACGATTCGAGAAAAAATGCAGTGAAAAAACACGAGTTTGAATATACTCAAGAATGTTCTTTGTAACCTTGAATAGTCGCCATTAAAAAATAAAACCACCAAAAATCACCAGAAAAAACTCGGAAAGTAAAAGCTGGCGAGGTTTTTGTATAGAAGTCAATGGGAATGTTCTCTGACAACTTTATGCATTTATTTATTTTCCCAGTTTATTAAAACATTTGACATTTTCAGCCTCATTGAAAATGAACGGGGCAATGGGATTCTCACTGAAATGTGTCTTCGTTTCAGCAAAAAAAAAAAACCCTGCAATAATTTGTTGCAATTATTTCTTAAATAAGCTAGCATTCAAGAAAAAATGTAGTACGATTTTTTTCTGGTTTTCTTCCCCCTCATCCGTTTTTTTATTTTTCACGAACTCAGATTTTGATTAATCTGCCCCATAATGTGACTCTGTATAATTAAATCAATGATACACTTGGCATAGATTCCCCATCTTTTGTCCTCTTTTCTTGCCTATAAAAGGATTGCACTTAGCCCAGTGTGACACACATGTCTCTCTATCCTCTTCACTGGATTAGAGTAGTGGGTACAAATGGACTGTGGGTAGTTTTGGGGCTTGTGGGACATTTGGTAAACATCGTAAGATTACAGTGCTTAATGATAGTAATACTGACACTTTCTTATGAGAAACTGTCAATATCTCTTTATAGTATGGCTTTCTGATAGTGATTTTTATTAATTACTATTACAGGGAGATATTTCTTGTTACTCCTAAAATGTATTTAATCATAAGCTGGGAGATGTCTTTCTTATGTGATACATTTACAGCATGCAGATGTTTTGTATTTCATTTTAACAGGTTGTTGATTAAAAGCTTCCTAGCACAAAGCCAGGAAATTCATAATGTGGAAGTTTACCTTGAAATTAACTTTTAGTATGATATACTCCAGAAATTTTCCAATATGCGCTTGGCCTTCATTTCCCATTCAAAATCTGGTCAGCCCTCCTCACATTTGCTTATGACCGATATATAATAATGTGGTCTTAACAGTCATAAAGCTATAGTTTGCAGGACAAAAATAGACGAAGGTAGGGTAACACAACAATATGGGATCACCGGATGTATAGATTGGTGGCCCAAGACATTCTTTGTGGGTTTTGAGCTAGCTAGATATTTGTTCTGTAGCTCACAAGTTTGAAATTGAAATGATTTATCGTGTTGCTACAAACCTACGTACCCTAACTACACATGAACTGTTTTGAATGATAGATGACAGGAGATAAAACATTAATAACAATATATATCGAGCCTGATTAAGGATTATTTGATTAATCCTTGAACTGACCACAATTCTGCAAGACCTGCAATCTTCTACTAGTAATACCTACCCAGATAAGCTAACAAATAGCTTGCAGTTATATGGGCATTATGGCATTTAATAGAATGAACAAACAAAAATACTTCCAGTAGAAGAAGTACATAATTGAATTTTTATGAGATGTTTCAAACCTGTGGCAAAAATAGCATTTCTCCTCCTATGTATTTCAAGCACCAAAGACATGCCCCTTACACCCACACCATATCTTTTATGATAAATGTGAATGGAAGCCACTTGCTACATGTATCCCTTAATATCTTGAAATGAAAAAAGAATAAATAATGAATGTACATTACAAAAGTGCTTAGAATAGCACTGACATCAGTTTTACATTCACTTATTTTTAAGGTTTACTTATCCTTTAAGACCCACAATTCTAGTTATAGTATGTTCAGGATGAAAATTGTTTGTCTAGAGGGATGGCAGGTAGGTTCCATATACAGTATATCAAATAAAGGAGGTAGAAGGGGATTCAGATGTTTCTCCAATGGCAAAGAAATATACGTGTGCCTGATATATTAATTTATTTTTTTTACTTAGCACAGGGACACTACTGCCATCAATCACAGAATGAAATACCAACAACAGTTATCTTCATACAGCACCAAAATTGGGTGTGCCATTAGATATTGCTCTTGTACATTTTGGGCTAGATTAAGGCACACAAAAAAAATCTTGTTTTACATTATGTATGTAGTTTATTTACAGTAAAATCTGCAATTGCACCTGGGGATTTGTTTCTCTCATTGTATTTAACATAGACCATTGTGCCTATATATTGATGTTTGGCATCATTATCCCTATCTATCATTGTGTGGTCTGGAAACAGAAAGCATAAGCTCAAAAAAACTGTATTCCATTGCTATAGACACATAATTAAGTACTGAAGTTAGTTGTTCTGTTATATGAGCTTTTTTCTTGGAGAGGAGATTTAGATTATGTGCCATTTCTTGACAGATTAAAACAAATGGCACGAATTGAATCTATATACTGTATTCTCATTATTTGTATCCAGGGCAGCTGAATTCCTGAAAAATCTTCTGCTCTTGGCTGACCATCTGGAAGAAGACAATAACATCTGGGGGAATGTATTATTTCATTTTGTGCTGCTAATGCTACCCCAGTTATGCACCTGCATTTCCCAATAAATAATAATAAAAGTAGGACTGACTTTGGAACTGCCCTGTGTGTTTTTGTTATTAGCTTAGCTTCCATTAGTGGGTTATTTAAATACACACTTTGTGACTGGCCTATTTACAATAAGGCAACGTAAACTGTGCTTTCAGTAGAACATTTTAATTGGCCCCTAGCCATCTGGACCACACTACACATATCCAACTTCAACAGTTAATGGATTTAGCAACCAGCAACCTGCTGTTTCCAACTGGTCCAGTATGATTATAACAAAGGTAATGTGCTAGAGATGGCAGCCTATTAAGAATAAAAGAAAATCTGGACAAAGAAAGTGCAGGGTTTTATTCTGTATAGCCGCAGCCTATACCTTAATTAGAGAAAAAATGAACATCCAAGTAGAGGGTACTTGAGCGCCCCTCTTTGATTCGACTATCACAAAAGCATGCTCTAGGATCTGCTCCTACAGAAAATACAACTGTATTTTGAATTACTCATCTTAGGGGCAATATATATTTTGGATGGGAAACACCTTCTAAAACAACGAAAGAAGGTGAAAAAAGAATTGACCCATAAGTCTGCACCTTCCCATCCATACAACCCGATATATCTGTGAAGTGTTTAAAAATAAAACATAACTTTTATTCTGACATTAAAACCGATGTCTAGTCTGAAAAAGTTAAAAAAACAGGCAAAGGGGAACTGATTGACAGGCAATAGGTGGGTTTAGGGGATAAATATGCTGGAAATAACCCACCGCGAGTCCCTCACGATTGCGCCTATTTTAGCTTCAGTTAGGCAGGTCGACTGATAGGGACTTTGCAGGGCAATACCTTACACGGATTGGGAGGGGACTCGCAGTGGGTGAAGGGGTTGGATGCTGGGTATATCCGTGGGTCATCCAGTACAGCCACATGGTGATCTAATGTGCATTGGGGAATGATCTGAGACTGCTCAGTAGTGTGCACTGTTTAATGTAACGGCCTTGTGCCTTGATAACTACTCCGTGGGAGCGTTTGGCTCCTAGTTATATGGGTGGGATTTGCAAGTGGGTGAAGGGGTTGGCATTGTGAAGGTGATTCCCTGGGCGACCCTTTGACAAATAAACTTATCTATGTGAGTTATTTCCAGCATATTTATCCCCTAAACCCACCTATTGCCTGTCAATCAGTTCCCCTTTGCCTAACTGTTTTTTTAACTTTTTCAGACTAGACATCGGTTTTAATGTCAGAATAAAAGTTTTATTTTTAAACACTTCACAGATATATCGGGTTGTATGGATAGGAAGGTGCATACTTGTGGGTCAATTCTTTTCCCCCTTCTTTCGTTATATATTTGCCATTTGACCCTGCACACCATCCCCTGTGTTTGATGGACGGTGCTCCCCAACCACCAACTCTTTAACCTTCTAAAACAATATACCTCACATTAAATGTGACAGTTGCTGTAGGGTTCCCACAGTGACCTTTGTCAATAGACGCAGTCCATTAGTGCTAAAGGATTTTGTGCAGACATCATTTTTTATGCCAAGAAACGGAAATTATGATTTTCAGCACAAATTGCTCATGTTTTAACAAATCAGACATGATCGTGCCAGGTACAACCCCCCCTTGTGGCCACAAATATGTTAGATTTATGGGAAAAATGCAGATTTGTGGGTAAAAAGCATGGCGACCTGTGCCACAAATTGCACTTTGCAATAAGCCCTGTTTTTTTACTGATACTTAAACAGTAATGGCTGTTATGTTGGAAGAATCTCTCTCTCTATTTCACAATTGTATATACAGTGTACACAGAAAGCTCTTTATATTTATTTTTAGTTTTTGCCTCCACAACTGCAACCCACCTAGGTATGTCTGAGCAAAAACCTGTAAAACCATTACTGCTTGTGTGCTTCAGCACCACAGACAGTGGTATGGCATGTTGTACCAGTCGAGCCCTGTGCAAAAGTGGAGTACAGGAAACCCAAGAATGATATCCTCCCTTCCTCTTACTTCATGTCATTCATGGACTTGCAAGAAGGGTGCAAATTTAGCTGGATTTTGGGTCTCCTATAGTCCTGACACAGGTAGGGCAGGTATATAAAAGTAAAGGTCATTGCTGATAAGAGTGGGAGTTATTTTATGATGGAAAACATGGTTTGAGTTATGTAATTGGTCCAAAATATTTGGATGTATTCATTTTTAAATCATCAGTATACGCAGCAAATATGTGTCAAGTGTGCTCACTGTAATTTTGGAGCTAACCAACTGGAGTAGACCTTTCTTACACAAACGAATAACTGATCCAGGAGCAGGTAGCAATGAATCACATTTCACTGTGTAGTACAGGTAGCAGAATGCCTGCCATTGCATTAGTTCATGATGTATCTTTCTGTCTGGAGATACAAGCAGTGCCAGACCTAAATGATAACAGATTCCAGCTCAAAGTGTAATTTTACACCCCAGGAAACATGTTTCTGAATTACAGTTCCATTCCCCATACAAAATAAGAAACATATTAGGATTCAGAAAGATCTACAGGCAAATAAATATATTTAGTTAAGCTGGCAATCCCCATCACTTATGGCATGCTGCCTATTAACCCTGACCACAAATAAAATGTACCTATTAGTTGGGCCTGTTTTGTTCTTCCCGTAGCTAAGTATTGGCAAGCCGCTAGCTATTCAGCAAATTCCCATTCATTCATGAAGAGATCAATGGGTGCCAAAGCAGGCGGCAGGCATGTTACAAACACATCCTGGGTTCTGACAAAAGCCAGATTTTCACAAGCACAAACAAAACACACATGGAGCCTTAACCCAAAATGCAGTGTCTGGCTTTTCTTCAAAAGCAAAAATCTTAGTTGATGAATGTTATTTCTGCTCTTTGATTTGGCTCATCACTGCCTATATACACATGTGAGATCTGCAGTCCATACATCTGCAAATATTCTTATAAGAAAGAATTCAGGGAAACCTGCTGAGTCTACTCTGCAAGCAGATATTGCTGCAGTATTAATATGTTCTATGGGTCCTGATTGGTACAAATATGATAAAATGGCATATATGAAGAATATATTTTTGTCTATTAAGGGTATATACACAGACTGGTTTTGCTTTATTCATTTGTTAATAGGCACATGTTCTCTGAAAAATCTGCATGCAATAAAGGTTTTCATCATATGTGCACTTTTAACAGCAAACAAACTTTATGGAAACAGAGTAATACACATAGTATGAGTTTGTATTCACTCTTACCTTGATGAATCCACAGAATAACAGCAAGCACCAAATACAGTTATCCAAAGCAGCAACATCAAGTTAGAGATTTGCATTCCCCCAGTGATAGCCATCCTTCAAGGTACTGACTGATAGACAAAAACCTTCCCCTGTGCACCTCTCTTAACTCTCCAGAATCAGCACAGATTTTCCTCTTCACATGTACAATAGCATTTCCTTGTAGAGTGATTCAGTGCATCCTGGCTTGCTAGAGTTTAGCAGCGCATGGAGTGTCAGAGAAGAGAGGCAGCACTTTTCTCTGGTTAGTCCTTTGTTGGGTGTTAGCTCAGCCTTTTTCCTGCCTTAGAGCAGCTGTATAAAACCTTTGGCTGTTCTGAAATTCCAGCCAGTCTGCCCTCACAGCCTCTGCTGACAGCTTAGTAGGTCGGTGGGCTGTAGCAGCATTTAGGATGGAGGATGGGGGAGTGGGCTTTGACTCTTTTTTTTTTCCTTTTACAATCCTAGTTGTGTTTTAAATTACTAAAAATAATACAGAGTACTTATTTGTCTAGTACTGTACCCCAGACTACCACATGCTTCTCTGTGCTTAAAGTTTCATGTCAAGACCAGTTCTTTCTTGACTTTTAACTTTCATCTTTTAAATGTAAATGTACTCGTTTTTTAAGCACTGTTCCAGGTGAAATAGTATTTTCTATCAGTCTCAGACTCTATCTATGCATGTATGTAGATCTTATACAGACTTGGCACAACAAACAAAACAATAAATACAAAATAAATATATGCAGAGATTAAGAGCCTGGTATTTAGAGACAGGAGAGGAAGGAGGAACCTTGCAGGCACAAGCAGGAGAGATAAGAAGTGCAGCTATTTACAATGGGTGCGACTTTTGACTTAATTTACAAGGAAGTAATTGCAATTGGACAAGTGCTAAAGCTGCAAAATTAGGACCCTTAGAGCAATATAAATGGCCTAGCATTAATGTGCTACTACTGCATTCTGTGGTGTAAGGTAAGGTGTAGTGTGTAGAGCCACGTGAGAGACATCAGCACCCAATTCTTCACAAGTGTGCTGCTCCTATTGATACAGAGCGCATAGGGGACACTGGAGCTACTTCCTGGTCAGGAGGTGTCCGTCGCTCCAGGGTTCCCCTGCTTTAATAGCACCCATTTCAGAATGGAAGCTAGTAAGGACTGAAAGGCTTTAAATTTAAGTAACCCTAATGAAAGTGCCCACTGCAAATAGGCCCCGGGGGGCGAGCATGTGCAGTGTCACTGACACTTCAAACAAAATCCAAGATGAGGAGCTACTGCGACAACTTTGAAGGCCTGAATCATTGCTGTTATAGAGATGTTGAACAATTATGTTGGTGCATTATGCTCAGTATATCAACTACAGGTATGCGATCCGTTATCCAGAAACCAATTATCCAGAAAGCTCTGAATTACGGAAAGGCCATCTCCCATAGACTCCATTTTAATCAAATAATTCAAATATTTAAAAATGATTTCCTTTTTCTCACTTTTTCTTGTACTTAAACTAAGATATAATTAATCCTTATTAGAAGCAAAACCAGCCTATTGGGTTTATTTAATGTTTACATGATTTTCTGGAAGACTTAAGGTATGAAGATCCTAATATGGAAAACCCCAGATCCCAAGCATTCTGGATTACAGGTCCCTGACCTGTATTGCATTTCTAGTCCTATCCATTTTTAGGGTTAGTTCTTCTTTGACATCTATCATAAACAGCACACTGTGCCCCCAGAGCTCCCCAGCTTGCTAGTACTCCAAGAGGTGTGATATCAGTTTATTTTGAGAACAACACATAATTAAAAACTATAACAAATAAACAATGAAAACCAATTGCAAAGTTGCAGGTGCACTCGCAACGCAAACAATTGTCAGACAGAAAAAAAAAACACAATTACCTGACTAATAAGTTCACCCATGCGTGCAGGCATTTACCATACTAAATGAATGGAGGGAGCATTTTGTCACATGTCTATTGAGCTACTAATTGCCTTGCAACAAAATGATCAATATTGTCTGGTGTGCCATTGCCCTTAAAGTGAGAGTGCAGTGAAGTTAAAAAACAAGGATTTTGTGTATCTGCATTCTGGGATGACAACAACATGCATGCTAACCCGTCCAAGAGCTAGTTAATGTAGTGAGCAATTGTGCAGCTGAGTACTTTTGAGCTAAACTGATCTAAGTAGTGGAATAAGTTCCCCTGTAGGAGATTGACCAATGCAGGGGCCGACAGTGGATATACCTAGATACAGAAGGCGATAATCTGAATGAGCGCAGACAAGTGAAGCAAGTAGCACTAATATTAAATACTACTGCATACTGTTTTGCATTATTTTATTTATTTACATCTTATTTAATAAAGTTGATGTTTGTTGGTAAACCACTGGCAGTGAATGGCGTATTGATAAGTGCAATTAATTGTCCATTTTTTAAACTTTTTGGAAAAAAAGAGTCACCTGTCAAGAAAGAGTTCAGGACTAGAACACAGCCCGACTCCACCTCCTTTCTACTATACATCTGCTCTCAAACTAACTTGTAGTTACTGCCAGGTTCCTAGCAGTGGCGTATCTACACGGTGCTGGGCCTCCCCAAAAAAAAATCTTTGGACAGATCCGGCATGCATCCTCCCAGCGGGCTCTGATTCCTCTATAGTTATACCTAACATTCTACATAATACATCCCATTCCTGTATTTATATTGCATGCTTTACATGACAATGAACAAAGATGTTTTAATATTTGCAGCACATGGAGCAAGTCTCCTGATATATGATCAATCTGCTTGCTGAGCAATTGGCTATAGGTTTTTGTTTCTCTTTATCTCTATTTCATCTGTACTCCTCTTTGAACTTACTTCTTGACACAACTGGGCAAACACCATCCTGGGCATTGTAGCTATGTAGCCATGCAGGAATGCAGATACTGTATGCCAATTAGTATTATGGGCAGAAATTTTTGAGATATTAGGCACTTTATTTGCCTAAAATAGGTCTTTGGATAATGTGTTGTGATGCTTCAAAAGGGCCTCAGATATTATAAAACATTTTATTAAAGTTTATTAATTAAATTATGTAAATACATTTTTATTAAAGTTTATTAATTAAATTAATGAAATACTTCAGCAGAACCCAATTAATATTTTTCCCATAGGCACATCTACATTGACACAGGCAATAATAGTCAACACTATTTAACTGACAACAATAAAACACTGGGTCTACATTTATTTATGAAACAACATATGCTAGGATATTTTTACACATTACCTTATTACATTAAAGAAGGTTCCACTTAGGAGGTTAGGGAAAGCAATTACCCTTAACTCACTCCCCCCTTTTTTGTGGCTAAAGTATGTTGGTTGAGAGAGTCAGCCAACTATTGTTGCACTTGTTCCAGTTGACAGACTCTCAACCAGATATTCTATGCAGAAGGCAATTATACTATAAACTTTTTTAAAGGACAAAGAAAGTCATAATTACTAAGGGTGACCCCAGTGATTATAATCACTAACCTGGTGCTAATGTAGGAGCCAATTCTCCCCCACACCTTGCTGATATCCTGCTTCTGCTCAATGGATCTTCAGACTGACAAGGATAGGTGAACATCAAATCAATTTTTCATGTAAGTAATGAAGTAATACTAGTCAGTGTTTGAGGGCTATAACTCAGTCTTGAGGGTAGATTTATTAAAGGGTGAAGTGGCGTTGCTAGTGACAATTTGCCAGAAATCCCATCCACAGGGACATCGACAATTTACCTATAGGCGTAGAGGACAATTCGCTCGCGAAGGAGATCATCGCTAGCGTACATTCGCACCCTATCGTCAGGCGTCACTAAAGTGTGAATTTTACTGAACGTTACCTCATTCGCTAGAGTTTCCCTTGCCACCTTTGACCAGTGGAACTGATAAAACAAAGCTTCATGTTCCTCAATCTTATGTCAATGACATTATATCCTGTATGCCGGAAATCCATAGAAGTGGTAAAAAACTCTGGCGACTTTTACTTTTTTAAAGCGGGATTGCCTTCAAAAAAAACTATTAAAGATTTTTGTGTCAAATTTTTTTTGTGTCAAAAACTATTAAAGATTTTTGTGTCAAATTTTTTTCCAAACATTTCAGGAACATGGTACAGTTGTTTTAGGGTTGGCTCATGTCTAGGGCATTTGAGGATCTTTTATGTCTTTATTATGATTCCATGGACATTTGTAATAAAAAGTGTCCAGTTCAAGCATTTGCACCAACATCACTAATAAAAACCTCCATTCGACCTTTATGTACCCACCCTATTCAAATTTACCTAAGAGCAAGAGTACTAACAAAGTTTGGATAAGCATGAATGAACGATAGCGACACTTAACTATGAAATGCTCACACTGTCGAAGTAACACTAGTGAAAATTCTCCAGCGTTCGGCTGCTGAGACTCAACTTCGCATTTTAGTGAATTATTGTAGTGGTAGCGAATGTGCGAAGCTGACGAAAATTCGCCCTTTATTAGATTTGTCCCTTGGAGTGAGGATTTGGTTCAATGTAGTTATAGCAGCATGAAAGAGATAGTACCTCGGCCATCACCTGCCAGTATGGACTCAATCAGTTAGAGCCAATGATAGAGAGAGCCCAAGAAAGGCCACCACTATGAAGAAATGGTGCTGTATACTCCTGCTCTCTGATGCAAACAATTTTCACCAGGTACAACCAGCTACTTTAGGTAGTTCACACTGGGACTTACAACATGAGAGAGTTCTTTGCTGCAGCAAAAAGTTAGCTTAAAGGGGCTCAGTAACAAATCATTATATTTTGAAGATTACTTTTAAAGCTAAAAAATGTAAAAATACTGTTTGTGAAATGGATTTTACAGCTCCCTTTCAATAGCTTTCCTTATTTTCGTTCTAGTAGAATAAACTTGAATGGCAACCAGGCCAAGCCTTAATATAACATAAATTAGTCGCTTCCTGTCATTTCCGTAAAAGGTTTGCATGTTTCATTTTTGAACATGTAAAGAAAGTATTGTGTTTTCTCTGTCAACAATCTCTTGAAATGTTCCCTAATAGCTTAGATCTCTCAAGTTGTGCAAAAACTCTCAGTTTCTCCTGTTATTTTAGAGATCATGGCTATGAAAGTGTCTCCAAGATGTTTCTGCTTGATAAACAGGCACCATAGGGTACAACAGGATATACAGAGCTTTTTCCCTTCTCTAGTACAGTACTGTAAATCTAAGACAATGTTTAAATTAGAAAAGCATAGTACCCTAGTAGACTTCTGTTTGCATGAGACAATGAAAATGAAAACAACCTTTCTTGTATTCATTCATTGCAATAACTTTCCTTTGGACTTTCTTAAAAGTCGAAATAGTGGAATTTTAACATTAAAGGAATTGTTCAGTGTAAAAATAAAAACTGTGTAAATAGATAGGCTGTGCAAAATAAAAAAATGTTTCTAATATAGTTAGTTAGCCAAAAATGTAATGTATAAAGACTGGAATGACTGAATGTCTAACATAATAGCCAGAACACTACTTCCTGCTTTTCAGCTCTCTTGGTTTACACTGACTAGTTACCCTGGCTACCAGACAGTAACCAATCAGAGACTTGAGGGGGGGGGGCACATGGGTCATATCTGTTGCTTTTGAATCTGAGCTGAAAGCTGAGGATCAATTGCAAACTCACTGAACAGATATGTACCATGTGGCCCCCCTTCAAGTCGCTGACTAACTCAGAGTTATAGAGCTGAAAAGCAGGAAGTAGTGTTCTGGCTATTATGTTAGACATCCAGTCACTGCAGCCTATATAGATTACATTTTTGGCTAACTTACTATATTAGAAACATTTTTTATTTTGCACAGGCTATCTATTTTCCCAGTTTTTATTTTCACACTGAAATGTTCCTTTAAGTACTGATGCATAAGTGCATGAGTGAATTCTATGCAAATGAGCCTAGTTGGTAGAAGATAACACCAGCATCCATGCAGCAACAATGAATGCTTTATATACCTTTTAATCTGCCACTGTGCCTTCCTCTCTTTAGGGGTTATGTAATAAAGGCACTAAGTTTGCCCGGGAGCAATAACCCATAGCAACCAATCAGCAGGTAGCATTTACTGGTCACCTGTATTAAAGCAAACTTATTATTGTTTGCTCTGGGTTACTGTTCCTGGGCAAGCTAAGTGACTTTTATTATTAAGGGAGATAGTGTTTCTTATGAGTCGGGAATACATCTAGTATGTACTTAAGAGTTACCCTAAAACCAGATCGTAAATCTGCCCCCTTGACATTGTGCCAATTTTAGTGCACTTGCACACTGCCTTCCTACAAGTACATGACCCCTATGCCTCAAAATAATACAAAATATTTTTGAGATTCTCTAGTCTCTAAAGGGGAAATGTAATAAAAATCACAAAGAGAAAAACAATTTGCACAAATAGGAATACAAATTTTGGAATGTAGACTGTTATTGCATTGCGTACTTGAAGGAGTCGCAATCTTTTGAAGCAAACATACTGTAATTTTTTCAGTAAGATGTTTTATTACATACACTGCACATTGGTGCAAACTATAAAAGTCGCTGGACAGTTTCCAGGTTCACAAAAGCTATATTTAATTTGTGTAAAGGAAAATGTATTTGTGCAAAGGCATACATTTAGCAGTACAAATAGTTATTCTGTTACTGACTTTTATTACATTCATCCATAAATCTCTGCGGCTTTATAATCACACAAGCTGGGGTCATGAAATAGTGATTTAGTCCAAATGAAAAAAAAAAACTCTAATTCAAAACAGAGATTTATTTAAGATTGCATGATCAGACATCTGCAAAAATACTAATCTCAGTCATATACAAGCATACATTTATCATTATAAATCCAGAGCTAAAAAATAATATATATCAATATAGACATCTTGTGCCTGACACCACTTTAAATGTGACATTGTCTGGAACAAATCTCTTATCTATCTAATTGCAGTAATAATTCTTGTAGTGGAGGTTTAGTAGTTAGTAGTATATGTTTTATAAGAATGAATTTATGAATTGGGGTAATTAGGGGATGGTTTGTCAGTTGGCTGTAAATATTGCTCACCAAGGGACCCTTACAATCAGTAAATTAAAGGAAGAATATACAAAGACTTTTTAATTTTGCACACAATTGTTTTTTCTCCCACAGATTTCTGTCCCGATTATGCATATTTCTGCTGTTATTAAGGGAAAGATATGCCATATGTGCAAACACATGTAGGTGAGTTTTTTGGTTCTCATTTATACCAAACCTGTACACTGGATGATTTGAGAACACAGTTATCTGTTTGTTCATCCCAATGACTTCAAAATAAGCATGGTTAGGTCCCTGAGAGATGTAGCACATTCTTACTGTGTATCTTATGGACTTGCTTGACCTGGCACAATCTAAACATTTTGAGGTTATGATTTTAAAGAACACTTCAATTATTTTTGTGTCCCAAGCATTTGAATGCAGGAGGTTTTGCATTCCCTGTAGCAACAACTTTTGGCCAGCTTACAAGATTGCTTATGCACAGACCTGATTTGTGGGAAGGTCCCAAAAACCTTTTGGTAGCGCAATGTGTAAGGTTCGGGGGAAGGTCCTTAGAGAAGAGGGGACACTGCTATTGAAATGGTCACGGTAGGTGGTTGTGGTGGGTAGCGGTAGGGTTACCAGGGGCGGATGGTGAAGCACAGTCTGGCCTAGGGATGTAAAGATTTTATGCATATGCAGCCAATAACAACACTTGCTTTTTGTTTTTAAATAGATAAAGATAGAAAGCATAACATTACTTTCTTAGGAAAGATCACTTAAACATACCAGCCAGAGCACTTTGCTCTTAATAAACCTGATCATGGTGTAGGCTCCACTGGGACATGGACTGATGTAAATGACTAATAATATAAATATATATATATACGGTAAAGCACTACATAATATGTCGGCACTATATGATGATCTCTTTGTTGACTTTACTGGAACTTAATGAAATGAGGAAAAGGGATGAAGGAATTCTATCATATTCCAGCCACCCTGAAGTGAATGTTTCTATTGCCTTTCCCCCTTCGTCAGAATTCTCTGTATTAAAAGTGAAGTACAGTCACCATATACTATTTTTCTGACTATCCGCTGAAGGTTATAGAATTTTACTCAAAAAGCAGCATTAAATGCAGAACATTTCCACAAACATTGTGCAGTCACTAAAGGCAATGCAACTAAAACCATGGGAACATTTTAAGCCTTAATCAACAAAATTTGTAGCTATTTTTGTCACACTGGATCACATATCAAAATGGTACTTCCTATGGCCTCACTTCCAGGAAGTGAGGCAGAGAGGAAGCTTAGAAAGTCCTGCACATTAACTGTAATTTAACAGCACCTTGTACTTTATTCTAACTAAGATATAATTAATTCTTATTGGAGGTAAAATGCTATTGTTTTTTTTAATGTTTGAATGATTTTTTAGTAGACCTAACTAAAATAATGTATTCAAAAATATGGAAAGACATCTTATCTAGAAAACCCCAGGTCCCGAGCTGGATGACAGGTCCCATACCTGCAGGCCTGGATTTGTGGGCAGGCCACAAAGGCCCAGGGCTAGGGTGACAAAAATTGGGGGACTGACCACACCCTTGAGTCTATAAAGCTGACAGGGGAAGAGAGCACTTTGTGCAAAGTAGCAGTGCTGTTGGAGAAAGCAGGTTGGTGTGGGGTAGGTTTGTGCAGCGGAGGGGGGAGGTTGTGGAGGGTGCGAGCACTGGGGAATCTGTTAGGAGGGGGGTAAAGTGTAGGTGCCTTTGGCAAGCATGTTGGGTTGAGGGGAGGAGAAGCAGGAGAAGATTTAAGTGGCAGTAAGAGATTGTGGAGGGCGCAACAAGGGGATGCGAGCAGGGGGAGGGGCAGTGGGATGTGACCGGTGGGGAGCCTAGTGGCATAGGCATCTTGAAATCTGGCCCTGCAAACCTGTAGTATTAAAAAGAATCCATATCATCAGTTCTGAGGATAGTAACCAATTAGGTAACTTAGGTAACAATTAGGCATGATTCATACAACCTAGAACTGCAAAGTTTTAATATTTTTCCACTTTTTTTGTTCAACATCGTGCTTATGTAAAATGCTCCTAAATAGGGGCTGTCTGGTCATCAATGCCTTATACTATTCATATTTAGTATAAATACATTACCATTGTGTCAATGACAATGAAATATACTGTACATGTGAATACAGATTCTGCTACAGGATAAGAGCCTTAGCTTATTTTTTTTTTGTTTTAATCTTTTCCAAGCAGATTTTGTTTAACAGCCCCTCAGCTGATTACCCTTTCACTAGAATCACAACACAAGCAAGCTGTGGATAGAAAGGAAGCAAGATATAAATTGAATACAGAATCCCCATATGTGTTTTTAAACCCTGAGCTTAGCCATTAAATTTTTCTTGGTTCCAAGAGAAGATGAAATGGAAAGGAAACCATGTTCCATTCTGGATTAATTGAACACTTTTTTAAAGAAATACAAAAATAATGACTTGTTTACATTAGTTGATTCTAAGAACAACTGACTTAAAAGCTTGCCTCTGACGGATCGTTACAGCCAGATCAACATCTTCTGTTTCACAGAGATTCATTTTTAAATGCCGGAGCTCACTTTTTTTTAATTACTGAATGAAAAGGTCTTTTCAGAGCTTTTCAAAGAAGTCTGCAAAAAAGCATTAACATTGTTGGTCGTTTGAAATGAGAAATTCTGTAATAAGAAATAATTGCTCTTTAACCATTTTTATACCGCAGGTGTTTAATCTTCCTGCTCAGCTTGCTGCCAGTAAACACTGAGAACCATAGGGGCAAATTTACTAACGGGCAAAGTGACTAACGTGGGCTAAAGAGTTTGCTAGCGAAGGAGATAGACTCTAGCGGTACTTGTGTAAGGCAATATAACAACTTTATTTTATTTTATTAAGATTTCCCAGGCTTGTGTAATGTAATGATTTGGCTGCAACATATACGTCCATTGAACTTTAACGTCCCGCCATATGCAAATGAGGCAACGCTAGTGCAACTTTGTTTTGCTTGCCGCAGTAACGCTGGTGCTACTTTGCCAGCGTTCGGCACCCTGGATGCAACTTCCGATTTTAGTGGATTAGCGTTGTCCTGGCGAATCTACGCCTGGTGAAGTGTTGTGATGTGAGCGAAGCCGTCACTAGCGAATTTTCGGAGGTTAGTAAATTTGCCCCATAGAATCAATGGCATCTGTAGGTTGGTACTTTTATGCATCGCCATATGGCAGGTGGCACGAAAATGGGTGATAAAGGGGTGATAATCTATATAAATGGAATGACATGATGGCGCAAAGTCAGCCATCAAATGTCTAGATAAATTTGCCCTGTCTGTAGCCTTGCACCCAAGTGACATCTATTAAAAAGAGTTAATATACGAACATTAGGACGGCAAAAAACTGTTTTTTATTGTAGAGTACTGCAAAGGTACATAGGCCTAAAAAGAGTTAGTTCTGTCTGTAGACTTGCATCCAAGTGACATAACAGAGCTATTGTCACCCATTACTCAACCCCACAAATGGGTGCCTAAAAATTCTATTTAATTAGCAGCTCTCAGCATGAATAAACAATGGTTTTCAATTCTATGAGAAAATAATTGTATTTTTTCTGCTGTGGGTATGCCTTCTTCTTTAACCAATTCATGACAGTATATTGTATATTGGTGCTGACCTGGAAGACTCTTGCTTCTATGCCTCTGAAGTGCTACTGCATGCTTGTTCAGACAATACAGAATCATGGTTATGAATACAAAATAGCTTCATGCTATAGTGTCAAAGAAGGTCAAGCTCAGTTAAGCTGCATGCACTTAACCCACCTGTCAAGTGTTGCTTGGAAACATGGACTGACAATTTAATGATTAATAATGTAATTAGCATTTTATGATAATATCGACATAGGTAGGAAGTCCTTCATTTTCATAAACGTACACTCATTCCATGCTATATGTAGCATGTGGTCTATTCCTTGGTTCATTGTTTAACTTGCTGACATTTTTTTCTCATGACCTCCTTCCTTTCTTTACCTTATCTCTATGTCCATATTTCTCTAAGCACAGAGCGCCTGTCCCTGGACAGTTTTTATACAATTATCTCTCTCCATTGGAGCAAGAAATTCGATTTTAAACTTTTAACTTGCTTAGCTCACTGATCACATTGATGCTGATGTCACATCAGTTTTGAAAGGGAAAAGACACATGGATACAGTGTTGGAGTAGCAGCCTGGGAACTCCCGCACCCAACATCCCTTTAAATGTCCACAATTTCTCTCTCTTTTTGTCTCTTCATTAGCTGATGCCAAACTGATTTTTTTTTATGATATGCACCCAGGACTTGTTTGAAACCAAATTTATTTTTCTACTTCTGGACTATATGGGTGGAGTAAAATTTTGCATTTGGCCAAATATGCAAGCTTTTGAAGCTGCTGGCAGCCTACATAATCCACTGTTCATAGCCATACAAATGATGAAAGTTACAAATGATAATCATCATAGCACATAGCAATAAAACTAATTATGTTACATTTGAGAACTCCTATTACAAAGAAGGTATTTCTTGTTTTTATGACCACAAAATAACAGTAACATCTGCTTTTCTTTTGATCCTATTTTGTATTTTGCCTTCATAAGAGAACTGTAATAATACTGCAGTGGCTTTTATTGCTCAAAATACCTTAAATAACAAAGGCTTTAAAGAATCAGAGCTTTTGAGCCATTTGTTTCAGTCTTTTTTTGAAGACATTTTTATTATTACATTGCAGTCAAGGGTAGACTATACCATAACAACTGCTGGCAGTACAAATAACTGGTGGATTAAATAGACTGAAGCAGATGTGATTGCAGGGCTGAGATGTGTACACTAATCTGACAACTGTATGAGATGTTCATCTTTGTTTACTCTGTGCTTTTTGCTTTTTTTGATCTTCAGATTTATCAAAGGTTGACTTTTTTTCCCCTGGTAAAGTTCAACCACAAATGGTGTTTTTCTGTATTTCTTTTTATTTTTTTTTGGAAGAAATGTATTTGCCATATTTATAAAAGCATTTTCTTTCAAATGTGATCATTGATTTTCTCTTCAAAATAATTTTTTGCCAGGTTGAAGAGGACAGGGGCCATTCTAACTTATTGGCAAAACTAATGTAAATTTAAAAAAATAAGATTTATTACTGGATAAGATCATTTGGGAAGATCCCCTATAGTAAACTGTTATGAATCTGACTTTTCCAGAGATTATATTAGTAGTGGTAATTTCCATTCCCTCTAGCAATAAAGCCTTTCCTTATCCCTTTTTTATATGTAATTGTATTATACATCACTGAGACTTTTCAGGAAAGCACCTCCAGGTATTAAAGGAGAAGGCTGCTTTCCAGGAATTTACCTGCATGAATAAAAGTTTGCCTATAAAAGCTGACAGACTGCAAATACACACATTAAACAGACTAAGGGGCTTAAACTCATTAAGCTGAAGTTATGTTTTTACTGTAATTTCCCTTTAAAGTGAATGCACATAATACCCTACCCTTACATCTGCAGAATAAAAAGAAAGAAAATATTTGACGGCAAAGCCATTTAGCTTTGTACCAGCCTCTGCTTCATTGTTCATTAAACACATTTGAGGTGTGGTAACTTCCTGAAATGTACACTGGCTGGAAAGCTTAGCTAACATGTTCCCTTCATCACTGCACTTTCCTGAATAGATGTGTGCACTTTGAATTGTTGCTTTTGGTCTGTTTACAACATCATTCATTTAGGCAGGAAACCTTTTTTTCTGTAAAAGTGTTTGATGATTTCTGGAACCCTTCATTGGTCTTGAATTAATGGCTGTATCGCATAGCATACATGTAGAGAATTCTAAATAAAAGTTACCATGCCACACATTTCTTGCTGGTAACTTCTAACTTAAATGAGAACTAAAGCTTAATTAAAGAAGTAGGCTAGAAATGTTGTACATTATGTTTTTGGCTTCTGTACTAGCCCAAGGCAACAACAACCCTATAGCAGGGAAGATTTGTGTCTCCAAAGATGCCCTAGTAGCTCCCCATCTTCATTATTGCTGATTCACTGCACATGCTCTGTGCTGATGTCACTTACTGAGCTGAGGGGCCCACTCACAATATACAGTACACATATAATATAAATGTCACAATATAAGGCTGATTAGTTATTAATAAAGATTATTAATACATGGCAGCACAGAAACCAGTTCAACTAGCATCAGAATTTAATAATCAGCCTTGCAGCATCCGTCTGTATTACAGGCCAAACTTTTTTTCTGCTTGATAAATTGTGACAACCCCTAAGCTTAGCTTCTCAGCAGCTGCTCACAACCCACTGAGCATGTGAGTGTCACAGACATGTTCCAAGATGGTGAGCCCCTGTGACAGGTTTGAAATCCCGGATCATTGCAGAAGCAGAAATGTGATTACATAAAATATGTCATTTTATGCTATAGTCATTTTTAGGGTTTAGTTTGCCTTTAAATAAAATTAGACTTCTATTTTAATACAGAATTTCTTTAGGTATTTTTTTTTTTTTTTACTTCTAGGACTTGTGCTACCAGAGGGAGGCTGCCAGAGAACATTGGCTCAAACTTGTCTAGTGGAAGATCATATCTTAGGCCAAAGCAATTACCTTGTCTACTTATGATGTCAAGGGACTCTTCAGCTGGAGAAATTTCATCTGGAGCCAAAGCATGTGCATATATACAGGGATGACTCATAATAACCTTGTCTATAGAGAACTACTTAGCAATAAAAAAGTGATCATCTGTTTTTCCTGCAAGCCACCTTAGAAATGAACAAAGCCCAGTTCTGTTTGGTGTAAACTACCTGATTCTTTTTCCTCTGAGCGTTTATTTTCCTGGAAATCTTTTGTTATTCAACACATATATTTTACTTTTGTCTGCTCGAGCCAAATCAGTTACTTACTGCAGGCCCCAAAGAGATGCAAGTACATTTAGTTATGTGCCTGGAACTTCGTTTAGCCTGCAGTTTTAAGGCACTAAAACACTTGATTATAAAAAAAAATAATAAATGGTAACTTTTATTTTAAACATTGAATTAAAGTAAGATATCATATGCTTTTTTTTTTTTAGTACCAGGTTAATATTCCTTTGTGCACCATGTAGCCCATACACCTGCACTGATACAGTGAGGAGGTTATTTATTAAACCTTGAATTTATCTGGTTGGGCTTTTTGGGACAAAAATCCAAATTTTTCATGGAAAAAAATGATTATTATTATACCCCAATGCTCCAAAAAAAGCCCAAATTCAGAAAACTGCCATCTCAGACCTCAGTTGAGGTCCTCTATAAGACAATAAGAGAGGTACCTATACCAATTTGGTCGGTGCTGGGTTTAGCCTGAAAATCCGACCTTTTCTGGGTTTTCGGCAAAAAAGCAAAAAAAAAAACCTGTATGATTCGGGTTTTCTCTCAATTTTATCGAGTTTTAATACAATCAGATTAAATCGAGTTTCTTTATTAATAAAGAAGCTAGTATTGAGCACGGACATTTGGTCAAGGTATTTTTACTGATTTTAATAAAAGTACTGTGTAAAAAAGACCCTAAAATTCCCTTTGGTGATGATTGCAGATTTAATGACTTTAAACCACTGTAAAACGGATATCACTGCTACCTCCCACCCAAGTTCCTGCTAATATACAACTTTAAGAGAAATGAAATACCTTTTTGATGTTGCAGAGATAACATACACAATAGTTTTTTACTTTCCAAAAGGAAAAGGAGTAAACCTATTCATTACAAAGATACATAGAAAATACAGATTACGGCCTTGAGCAGACTGGAGGACAGTAAATACAGCCACAGCAAGACAAGTTTCCACAACATGTCATGTATACTATATAAAGTTCTGAAATACTGAAGTGTATAATTGCTGTAAAGATGATGGGTTTCTTTCTTTCTCTCTGGTTTTAAAGGGAAACTATCCAACAACATTTATAAAAGGTTATGACATACACATCCTATATGCAAACCACTCTTTCATATATATGAAACTATTTCTTTAAATAAAACATAGTGTAATGTTGACATTAAATGAAAATGTTGTTTTTGTAAACGTATATTATGCTGTAATGTTTTATTAGATTTTTTGGTCAGGGCCATCTTTACCTCTTGTCTCAGGTATTGGTTGTATTTCTGGTTGTATTTCTGTATGTAATCATATGTTTCGTTTACATGCCTTTTTTAAACTGTTGAGGAACATGTTGGTGCTGTATAAACCTAACAACAGCTTTTCTATAAATATATAAAGTAGTAACTGTTGCACATGTATAGCATTGCCATTCTATTAGTGACACAAACGACTTGTTTGCCAGGACAGCACTTGATATTTTCTACTTTCTAGCCAGTGGTTTGTAGACTGTTATTCCCTCTAGAGTTCTAGTTACAGTTGGATATATACAATGAAGCCATTTTACATACCCTCATTTTAAGTTTTTCCATATTTTATACCATTTTTTGTGGTCCCGCAAATATATTATGCATAATATATTTACCTGACTTTACACCATTTTTTCTGGTACCCTGAAAATGTAAAATGGGGGTTCTACTGTACATAAAGTAGACTATTTCAATCTAGGGGAAACTGCTTTGTTGCCAGAGTGGCAGAAGGGTTAAAAGATAAGAGTCACCCAAAAAGAAACAATGAGGTGGATACAGGACAGGAGCAGGAGAGGGGAATGAGGTGCAAAAATATATATTGTAATATTATAGATATTTCTAACTATACAAATATATAGAATGAGGCAGAGGATTATTAGCAACTAAGAGGTGAGTGTGGGGGTAACTCAGCAGAATGAGAAGGGAAAGGGTAAAAGCAGTGGTAGATTAACACTATGTGAGGCCCCTAGGCTACACTTTCCACAGGGGCCCACCCCACCCCCTGCATTCCACAGCCCCCCCAACTGCTGCTGAACCTGGTTAATGCCGTGCTGCCCCCGTGCCTTGCTGCTTTCTGCTGGATTCAGGCAAGAACTATTAAGACATGCATGTCCTCTGCCGGAGACTCGGACCGCGGGATGAGTCTGCTTCTTTGGCGCACACCAGTGACATCACTGGTGCTCACCAATTCTGCTGAAGAGACAACTCTACACAGCCCAGCTTTGCATGCACATGACTACTATATAGATAGACATCAGGTGCAGCACCCGCCTTGCCAAATTTTCTTCTGGCCGGCAGCAACTGGCAAGCAACAGCTACAGCCTGCAGATTGCAGACAGTGGACGGTGCATTTTTTTTTTAATTGCAAAATAACCCATGGGCCCCTAACCACTGTGGGCCCCTAGGCTATAACCTTTTATGGGTAAAAGAGGACAGTAAATAGAGTGAGGACATGGATAGGTGGGGGATTCAATTGAGCAAGAGGACAAGGAACTGTAGGGATTATTGTGAGTCACACAGACAGTTTGACACACACACACAGACACACACACACACACAAGTTTAACACAACAGATTCACACTCATCTGCCCTGGTAAAGAAGATTACCGTATATACTTGTGTATAAGCCGACCCGTGTATAAGCCGAGGTACCTAATTTACCTAAGAAAACTGGAAAAATTTATTGACTCGTGTATAAGCCTAGGGGTTGATTGAAAATCAATCTGTACCTGCACCCACTGAATAACAATGAAAGGTAGGCCTGCCCACAGTTTAAAAAAAAAAAATTGTAAGCACACCAGTCACAGTAAAATAACTTATAACTCAACCAGGGGCAGAGAGATGGAGAGATGCAGCAACTACATACGAGGCTCCTTCTGCAGCCCCAACAGTGTGCAGGACAAATGTAAATGTTTACAGTCCGCAGCAAGAGCTTTGAAATTCCTCTGCTTATTTTGGTCACAAACTCTTCTAGGAGAATATGGCCTGGATGGGGGAAGGGGGTCCAATAATCCCATTATTATAAATAAGCCCCTGTTTAGCAGTTGGTGCTGCCATGCTGGTTCCTGTAGGGAGAAGATACAGGTAAGTGGGTGCTGGGAAATAACAACACTTTATACAAAAGGGCCCTGGTCCTGCTACCTCCATGCCTGAATATGGTCAGGACTCTGTGACTGACTGTCACGATCGCCGCCCGGAGCAGGTCCAGGAGCTCCGGGCGGCGCGTCCTTCCCTGCCGGCGTCGCTCCCAAAATGGCGGCGCCCATGGCCGCCACGTGGGTAGCGGCGCCGGCGCCTCTACCCATGTGGCGGCCATGGGCGCCGCCATTTTGGAAGGACGCCGGCAGGGAAGGACGCGCCGCCCGGAGCTCCTGGACCTGCTCCGGGCGGCGATCGTGACAGTCAGTCACAGAGTCCTGATGCGCTATGGGAGAGGGAGGTGTGTTGGGGCCGCAGAAGGAGCCTCGTATCCGGTGAGGGATTGGCTACAGTATCCGGTGAGGGATTGGCTACAGTATGTGCGTATGACCCGCGTATAAGCCGAGGTCGAGTTTTTCAGCACATTTTGGGTGCTGAAAAACTCGGCTTATACGCGAGTATATACGGTATCTACTCTGATCACAGTTGAGGAGCAGGAAGTGTCTCACAGAGGGAAGGGGCGGAGCTAAATCCGGACTGCTGCTCTGAGCAGTAGAATAGGCTGGTCCATTATTTGAAGGGGTGCTGACCATAAGATATAAGCTTATTGCAGGTTCTTATTGGTAAGTTTAAGAAATGTGTTCATATAAAAAAGAAAAAAACAATATATGTATACATATGGCAAGAGTATATCCTTTATATCCTTTATAAGTACAAATGCATGGGGGGGGGCAAGTGCCCTCCCTTGCCCCCATTTGTGGACACCCATGCATGTGTGTGGCCATGCACAACAGAGGACGCACATGCACAGAAGAGGCGTTTTTTCAGTGGCGGACTAGGGGTAAGCTGTTTATGAGGTATGTGATTGTGCCGCCCAAGCTATGTACCCTTGGCATGTGCCTCTTTTTCCTACCCCTAGTTCCAACCCTACCAGCAGTGGCATAACTACCAGGGGTGCAATCGCATCCTGCATCCCCTTGGGTCCTATCGGCAGGCGCGTTTCAGACCTTAATTCCGCCTGAGGCGGCATTGCTAGCGCAGAGAGCGAAATTGCGCTTTCTGCACTAGAAAAGCCGAATTTCTGGTTTAAAAAACGGAAATTCGGCTCTTTAAGTTACAGGAGCGGCTTTTTGCCTCCCCTGGTAACTTCTGGGCAGCTGCTGCCTGAGGCAAGGTACTTCTGACAGAAACGCCCCTGCCTGTCGGAACTGGAAAAAAAGGTAAATTGCAGGTGTACTGGCAGAGGATTATTGCTCAAGCATGCACAGTGCACATAGCACAAGTCTGGTGCGCGTGGGGGGCAGAGGCCCAGGTGCACATCCTGCACCTGGGTCCAGGCTAGCTTAGTTATGGCCTACCCACATGTAACTTAAAGCTGACTTCTAGTATTTTTATAAAGAATATGAGGATTATATTATCCACTATATAAAAGACTTGTTCTTAAGTCAAAGTTCTTTGTTTAGGAGCTGCTAAACTGCATGTAATCTAAGTGTTGCATGGCAATTAAGTGTTAAGTAGTGTTAAAAACCTTAAGGTGTTTAAAACTAAAATGCAGTTTGTGAGGAATTGCACTTTAGAGACTGTAAGTAAATTTAAGTGCAAGTGGGTTTGCTGGTATTACTCAGTGTGTGTCTTGTCACATGTATGTAGTGTTGGAGCAGCAGTTCCATGCAGTATTTACATGTGAAAGATGGGGGAAAGTTGGTGGGTTTTCATCTTGGAATCTGAACTGCAGACTCTAAGGGGTGAACTTGCAGCACTGAGGGCAGCAGCAAACGTGGGGGAGAAAAGGAGGTTCTCAGAGCAACCACTGGGGGCCAGTTGAGTGGGGGTAGGAGAAAGGGCAGTGGAGGCTAAGGGAGGAAGGTTTTTTAAAGTTACGAGGGGAAGTAGGGGACAGAAGGGGAGGGGGGCTGGTCCACAGCTTGTCCAAAACAACATATTTGCCTCCTCTATGCCTAGGCATAGAGGAGGGGCAGACAATATTTGATTGACAGCTGAGATTTTTAAATGAGCTTACAATAGCTATGAATGCTTTAATAAAAAATAGAAATTGGATTTCATGTTTAATTTGAAAAGGACTTTTATTATACAGATTTTTGTGTCTGGGTGACGGGTCCACTTTAAGATAGAGGGAGCTTAGGGAGGTTAATGCGTGGCTGAGAGATTGGTGTAGGGAGGAGGGTTTTGGGTTTTTGGGGTTTTTTGTCAGCTATAGGCTCTTTGCTAGGGATGGGCTGCACCTCAATAATAATGGTGCAGCTGTTACTAGGTGTGGCGGGACGGTTCAGTAAAAAATTCAGTGGAAGACAGGTTAGATGAGATAGTGGGCAAAGGAAAGGAAAATGGGGAGATTTGGTTGGGGGTACTGATAAGGACAGGGAGGACCACATATGTCATATGTTCAATATGGTACCAGTATTTAATGTATGATTAAATGTATGTTTGCAAATGCAAAAAGTCTGACTGGTAAAATGGGAGAGTTGGAGGTGCTGGTGCTGGAGGGAAAAATATGGTGTGATTGGTGTGGCCGAAACATGGCTGAATGAGCCGCATGACTGGGCAGTTAAGATCAGCGGTTATACTTTGTTTCGGGGGGGCAGAGGCAATAGAAAAGGGATATGTCTGTTTGTTAGACAGGATTTAAAATCTTATATAAAGGAGGAGGTTATGTTAGAAAATGAGGTGCAGAAGTCTTATGGGTAGAGTTATTCACCAATTGTAAAGAGTCCAGCAAATTAATTGTAGGGGTATGCTATAGACCCCCTAATGTAAGTGAGGAGGTGGATGCTAAGCTCTTGATGCAAATAGAAAAGGCTGCTAGTTAGGGTAATGAAAATGGGGGATTTTAATTACCCAGATATTGACTGGAGATACAGTACTGCCGGATCAGTTAATGGGAACAAGTTTTTAAACTTGTTGCATGACAATTTTATGGCACAAGTTGTTGAGGATCCAACCAGTAAAAATGCTATTCTGGATTTATTGATCTCTAATGAAACAGAACTTATAGCAAATGTGCAAGTCATTAAACCTCTGGGTAATAGTGACCATAATGTTATATCATTTTATGTCTGGTGCAAAAAACAAATATACACTGGCGCAACAAAAAACATGAATTTCAGAAAAGCTAATTTTAGTGCCTTGAGAGCTGCCCTTCAGAGAATTGATTGGGACATTACGTTTTCAGCTAAAAACACAGAGCAGAAGCAGTTAGGCAGTGTCATATTCTATAATCTTTTTTCTTTGATAACAACCAATTATGGCTTAAATCTAAAACCCTGATATCTACAGGATGTGTGTCTTTTTTCACCATAACTTACTATATTACTATGTTATTATGTATCTGCAGGTATCCAGCCCAAGATGGTGAACAGTGATATAACAACTGATGTCAGAATAGGCAGTGCCGTAACTAGAAGGGGACGGCCCTGGTGCGTGACGCGCAGCCGGGCCCCGCCCGCCCCCCCTCTGTACACAAAGGATTTCACTGGTGAGCGGGCTGCCGGGGGGCCCTGAGGGGGTGCGGGCCCATATTCAAAACCTTATACAGAGGGACTATCGAGAGCATCCTGAGCAGTTGTATCACTGTCTGGGCTGGGAACTGCACTGTCATGGAGCGCAAGACCCTACAGAGGATAGTGAAGACAGCAGAGATCATAGGTGTCTCTCTTCCTTCCATCACGGACATTTACACAACTCGCTGCATCCGTAAAGCCATCAGCAACACACCCCTCACACTCACTGTTCACACTCCTGCCATCTGGAAAAAGGTACTGAAGCATCAGGGCCCTCACTACCAGACTGTGTAACAGTTTCTTCCCCCGAGCCATAAGGGACCAGACAGATCTCTCAAACACTGACACTCCATCTGACCTTACTATATTCCACAACATTACACAGCCACTGTACGCCACTGTATAAATAAATAGCCATTGGATACAATTGTTCTCTATGAGCACATCTGCACTTTATCATGTTCTTTATCATGGTCTTACTTGTCATAGTCTTCCTTAGATTTTAAGGGGCCGATGATTTGTGGCTTTTTAGGTATAGCATAGCCCTCCTACAAGATCAGGGTGAGTTAATTACAAGGCCACAGTCTCGGTTACCCTGTCCTGCTTTCCTCTTTGTGGTGTCCCAGTCTTAGTAGAATGATCAGGCAGCTAGTTTTGGGACAGCTCCACCCTCTAATTTTTCATTATATCTTTCTACTTTACTGTATGATAGTGGCACTTTGTTTGGTCCCGATCCCAACTCCTGGTCATAATTTAAATTTTATCTAGATCTCATTTTTACGCAATATCTATCTATTAATTGACTCCTATTGAACTGCACTTTATATTTATTCTATTTGAATCCATTTGTTTAGAACATCAACTTCATAAAAGCACCCTATTTTGTATAATTGATTGGCACTTACCAATGAATTGTTGACATCCTCTATCACACTTGAGCCCAATCATCAATTTCGAATGAATTGATTGTTATTCTTTTAACTTTTTAACTTGGCAACTTTCATTTGATATACGCACTAAACAGCACTTTATAATTATATTTAATTAACTTAAGAATTGGTTTGGGAATTAATTGATCTGGGAATTGATTGGGTTTATATAGAATTGTTGATGAGCTAAAAGACCGGCACTGACTGCACTTTAATATAAGTATTGCTATTACTACTTATATAGTAGTGAATTAATCCATTACTAGATATAAAATTAGGTGTTACCAACGGGGTACTTTTCTATTTGAATTTTTTAAGTACTGCCCTTCTGACGGTTGTCAGCCCCTGGTGGTAACCACTGAGATCTTGTTTTCTTTTCTTTTGGTAAAAGAGTTCTTCCCTTTTTTTTTTTCTCATGTTCTTACTACTATCATATCACAATGATACACCCATCATGTATGACATTGAGCATTATGTACTTAACATATTACATCTGCTTGTACCTGTGCACTGTCTTGTCCTGTCTCTGCACTGTGCTGTCCTGTCTTGCAGGAGTTGCATATTTTTGCACTTGCACTTTTTGTCTGCTGTCCGGTACATCTATGTTGTGTGTAGCACCATGGTCCTAGAGGAATGTTGTTTTGTTTCACTGTGTACTGTACAAATGTATATGGATGAAATGACAATAAACTCACTCTTGATATGGCATTCTCTGCACCTAAAACATCAGAGCAGCTGAGAACACAGTGTAAAGAGAAGGACAAATTCTAACAGCTCACACATTGTAAACACTTGAGGCAGCAGGAACAGATAACCGAAATGAATATGCTCCTCTGGAGCAGTGGCAAAACAATTGAGGAAACAGACCCGACAGTTGCAGGGGGGCCTGGGGAACAGGGGGGCAGACTGTGGGGGTCTGCTTCCTCTATAGTTAATTTAAAAAAATCATCCTCCCTAGCCGTTCTCTCTTACTGGCTTGGAAGGAGGAAGCAAGTTGGGCAGGAGTGGGCAGAGGCAGGGTGGGTGAAGGCTGGACAGGAAGTGGGTGGGAGGATGGGGATCCCCTCTGAAGACTTTTTTGCAGCACACTCTAGTTATGCCACTGTTTTGGAGACAGGCTATTACAAAATGGAGGCGTAGATGATAATGGATAATGAACCTCCTAATAAGATTTTTAAACATATTAAAAGTCACCCAGATTTATGTGACCTGTATAATAACAATCTTTCACTATTGCCACATTATCTGCATATGCTCTTAGGGGTTATGACCCCCCTTGTGTGGCCCCCCACATGAAAGTCTGTCTGCTGTGACTGCTTACCTTGTGTAAGCTTTAAAAGGTATCAGTTAAGGGCCTGCACCTAGATACGGAAACTACTGGTTCCCTTACTGGGCATGTCCTTATAGCTATTGTGGCCTGCATCCTGCTGTTCCCTAACTTTTTTGAATAATATGCAAGTTATGTGCAGGGAGGATACCTATGTGCATCACCCCTTCTGAATATAGTGCTGTTGAAAGCAAGCTGCACTATATTCACTGGGGCTGCCACAGGTATTTGTGCTCCAAAATTGAGAGTAGAGACCTGTAGTAATTCAGGAACAAAGGAAAGCAGTGAGCAAAGTGCAAAAAATTACTCCCACATAATCTTGAAGGACATAGAAAGATTAATATACTAGGGTGCCAATTTTTAGGCAACTAGCCAGTAAATGAAATGACTAACTTTTTCAGGCCAGTTCTCCACAGGCCTATCCTTACTGTATTTACTACAACAATTCCTGTATCTGTTTCAGGTAAGAAAGTTGAACCATATTAATGGTCTTCTGTATAGACTACTTTGTGTATCATCTTAATATTAAGGAAGTCTGGCACATAAACATAATGCATAAAGGACACTTTGAAAAAGCTAAATACGTATCACTACCTTGTATTAATGTTATAATACTGAAATAATGTCATTAAATATTATAATCTTAGAACAACTAAAATGCATCTGTTGAACTCTGCTGTAATGCTCTTTGCTCCCTCTACTGACCTAGTTACTAACAGTTTTCTAATAAGTCTAAGATATTTTCATTGCTAGGATTAGTAAAGATATTATGCTGAGAAGTGTGTGCTATTTAACTAATATGAAGCATGTGCTGATGTCTAACACAAAGGTTAATAGCATTTATGTGCTTAGTTAATTTAATTGTATACTGTACATATGATTATGTATGTGTTTGGGAGGCCCATTGCAGGTGTTAAGTAAATGTCTACCACGCACTGACAGTGCTGCCATCTGCACTGTATTTCTGGTGCAGAAAACTCAGCAGGTCCAAAGATAAGAAGTGTATCATGATTCAATTGCCCGTTGCTTCCAGTGGCCTCAAAACAGGGCCTTATTTTTTAATTCCAGGTTTGGAGGCAAAATTTAGTTGCATAAAAACCAGGCATACTGCAAAACAGAACTACCTATAGGCTACCAGTTCACATGAGGGCTATCAAATAGGATGTTTGCGTCATTCTCCAACTCTTTTTAAATTTGAATGTGGCTCACAACTAAAAATGGCTGGGGACTCTTGGGTTACAGAGTTGGTGACCCCCCCTCAGAGAGATATAAGAAGGTACAAAATTAAACTTTTAACTTAAGTATTGAAAAAAGTCTTTATTTCTGATGAACTATCTGAAAACAACTACATTGAAAAAAAAGTGTTGGAAGATGACCAATACCTTTAATAGAAGAATTTTTGGCTCATACCACTTCTACTCTTGCACCTAGTCCTCATAAATGGGCCCAATGAGTAATTCATGTTCATATAGATTGCTTTTTTGTAGCCAATGGCAATCTAAACTCACTGTATCCTGCATTAGCTGTGTAGGGATTAGAAAGCCTGTTAATTCACATACAGCAGCAGACCAGCCACAGGAGGGGTTCTGCAAGGCATATGATGTGCTTTCTTGCAGGTATTTAGTTTACATCATTCTGACATCAAGTTGGACAGCTTCATCCTGCTGAGTCCTATAAGCTTCAATGTATTTGCAAATAAAGTTTAAAATTAAATATTTCTTAATTAAATGTATGATTTTCCATACCTTTCAAATTAAGGGGCTACACCTTCACAGATTAGTACCAATTAGTACCAGTATGCATGTTCATCATACTAGAGTTCTAGGAAAAGAAAATATTTAATAGGATAATGTAATGCATAGACAAAGTGATATACTATGGGGTTGGTTGTAGCAATGAGTACCCCAATAAATACACCTGTTATAGAAGAGGGATATAGGGGGACATGCATAAAGCCTTTTAGAGAAGGTGCAAGAAACATGTAAATGCATTTATGTAGAGAGAAACATACATGAAGGGGCATGTTATTTGGATAAACAGACACACATGCAAAGAGTTAGAAAAAGGCATGTGCATGATATGCATGTTAAAAGAACACAAAGAAATTAATTCAGAGAGATTTCCACAAAGAGACTGGCAGGCAGAGAAACATGCTCATAGAGAAACAGACATACACGTAGAGAAGGAGACAGGTGAAAAGACATGCAGTAAAAGAGACATGCATTGAGAAAATGGCAGGAGCAGAATGGGTTGGGATTACCTGGCAAACAGATAAATGCAGAGAAAACATTAAAGTGATGGAAAGGCATGCACAGAAGCAAAGATGTATTGGTGGTAATGAAGACTAATAAATAGCAATGCTCTAAATTATAGATTTTATTACATTTTATTTTATGTGGGCGGAAGAGTAATGTGAGGGGTGTGATGTATAAGAGCTCAGTTACCAAGTGGAAGGCAGGGTGCAAAGTGCAAAAAATGGGCACAATGCGGTGTTGTCTATGTTCAGCAGTGCTTTATTCATGAGGGGGGGGGCTGCCCCATTACTTGTACCTCCTTCAGATGTGATAATTATGGAGCGGCAACAGATGCGCTCATTGACAGAGCTGGGGGAGACCTGACCTGCTACATTGCTGTAACAAATACTTTTTACATATTGCAATTACATTGACATATAACTTTGGAGCAATATACAGGTTAACAACAAATAGATGGAGATTGCCGAAGTGCTAGAAGAAGACACAAAGATTCGGAAGATGGCTCTGGTGAACTGCAATCCCTGAACCTGCACCGAGGGGTAAGTAAAAAGTTAGGTGCAGCTAGGCTGGGGGGAGGAGGGAGGGGGTCTTTTTAGGGTAGGGTTACTTTAAGTTATTGGTTGAATTCTCCTTTAAGGGCAATTTAGTTGCCTGGCGACAAATCACCTCTTCTTCGGGCGACTAATCTCCCTGCATCAAAATCGTCAGTGGGATGGCACTTCATTTTCCAAAGTTGCCTCACAAGGAAATTTCAGACGACTTCAGAAAATAAAGCGCTCTGAGTGCCATCCCACCAAGATTGAGATTCTTGCTGGCGGGAAGGCAGTTCGGGGAGATTAGTCGCTCGAAGTTAAGGTGATTTGTCGCTGGGTGATTAAATCTCCCCGAATCCTCGCGTGTGTCTCTGCCCTTAAAACACTTCCACAGTATCTTGTCCTATCATGGCACCAATGGGTCTATGCCCCAAGCACTGTAATTAAATTACCACCTCACTGTAATCCCCATATGTAATAAAGGACACAAAATTTGCACTTAGGTGCAATATATAGCCAATATAGCAACAAATTAGACGTTTGCTTTTATCAGGTGACCAGTAAATGCTACCTGCTGATTGGTTACTATGGCTTATAACACGAAGGGAAAATGATTGCCTTTTACTGCATAGATCTAAATACCCCTAGATCTTAAAGCAGGTGCTAATTTCCTTCTTTGTCTAACACATGGCATTTCATCTTGTGAATATTTATTTTTTGTAAACTTCCCTTGTCTGTAATTTTAATATATTGTAAAAAAGCTATACATGAATGCATATTCATGTTGATTATTTGACAAAGGATTTTCAAAATATAAAGATACTTGAGCACTCTTTAGAAGTAAATATTGCTTTTCCAGAAGAACTTAAATATATTTCCTCCTCAAATTATAAACTGTCAACACTAACATATAAGAACTACACAGTGATGCACACTGCAATGTATAGGTTTCTCTATACATTAAATTAAAAATATTGCTTCCCCTAATTCAGTCCTTAAAGAACTTAAAGGGGCAGTATGCCCTCTTGTTCAACATGAGCTCAATTGGAAGGGCTTGTGCTGAACATAATTTTTACTTATTGTTTTAATAATTAAAAAGTCTGTGTTTCTTTTATTTCTTGAGCTAAACAGGGCAAGCATGGAAACTGAAGCTACGTAGTTTTGGTCTTGCCAGAATTAGATTTCTAGTGTACAATGCCCTTTCAACGTTCACACACCCAGAGGTATTATTGCCTTGGTGAACAATAACCACAGCTACATGAAGCTCACAGTGGTCCCAGCACTGACACTGCAGGGTACTAACCCTTCTTAGTATCTTTGGTGGAGCCTTTGGCTGCTCTACCAACTACCCTGAGTCTGCTTCTCCCTCCTATAGTGAGCTATTACAAATCGTCCTAGCACTTACTACTCCTAATGGAACCCGCCTTCCTCCCAGGCTCCAAGCTTACACTTCCTCCAGCAAATGGAAAGTCAAACAGTATAATCACATGTGGGCTTCCATTTACTAATTGCCAGGAAAACAGATATTAATTGCCAGGAAAACATTGAACCACCAGGAAAGGAAAACATCTCTCCCTCCCAACTGTAATATAAGCCTAAATTTAACTGGTCAAAACCTTCCTGGGCAAAAAGGAAGAGGATTTAATGAATTAATGATTGTCAAAACCTTTACCCTTCTACATAGAATGAAAAGTAATATCTGTTTGTCCTTCCTTGCACTTCCGGTTTCAAGAGTCAGAACTAGCAGTGAAGAATTGTATAAGACATATAAATACTGCTTTCAATAGTTTAAACCACTGAAATTACTGTATACTGGAAAGTTGTGTAGAATAACATTTTCTATTATAATACAAAGGTTACATATAGCGGTTTCATGTACTTAGGGGCATATTTATCAAAGGTCGAATTTTGAATAAAAAAAAACTTCAAAATTCGAATTCAAAAAGACCAACCGAAATTAAGTCAAAGTTTTTTTTGGTTGAATAGGTCAGTTTTCGATTGAATAGGTCCGTATTCGTCCGAATTCATACAAATCGAAGGAATAGCGCAGTCGATCAAATTTGATATAAAGTTTTTCCCCAAAAAAACTTAGATTTTTCAAAGTCCATCAATTGACTCCAAATAGGTTCTAGGAGGTCCCTCATAGGCTTTTAGATGGTGAATGGTTGAAGCCGATTTTTTAAAGAGACAGTACATGATACATTTCGATATTCGAATTTGTTCTTTTTTTTCAACTTTGAATCGAATTGGACTATTCCCTAGTCAAAGTACACAAAAAATAGCTCAAAATTCAAATTTTTTGCATTCGAAAGTTCACGTCGACCTTTGATAAATCTGCCTCTAAGAGTCACCTCCAGTTACTGCCTATTTGCAATCCGTGAAAACTCTGGCTGCATTTTTGGCAAAAGCCATAAAAGTCAAACAGTGCCATTTCACTTTGTATTTGTATCTTCTACACACTTACAGCTTAGACTATGGCTATTTGTATATTGCATTTAGCATGTACTATCATTATAATTTGAGGGGTTTTGTTTTCCATTATTTTGTTTAGAATCTTTTTTTTTCATTATTTTTTAAACCTATTAGTGATTCTTTTATCCTTAAAAACTACAGGCCAGTTTGCCCAAACCAAGTTGCACAGTGTGGTGCAAAGAGACCTGCCAATATGAGTGTGTTCCATGTGCGTCAGTCACAATATCACTTTGTGTAAGGGTTAATGGTACGCATGTTAGCCAGAAGAGGTCACCCCTGCACTTTGTTCACATTGCAGAAAATGGTAATACAAAAAAAGTAGATAACATACGTAGCTCATTCAGTCACAGTTTACTGTTTGTATTGTTCCAGTGAGTATATAATAGAATGGAATTTTAACAGATGGAATGACAAATATACTGGTGCTTAACATGTATTTGCTGGCTACAGACAAGCTCAGACTCACTCTCCGTCTGTAGGAGCTGATTATGGATGTGCTTATGTGCAGATAGCAAAATACACATTAATTCTAAAGGGGAAGCAAGACACTTAGCTGTGTTTTGTACCTCCCCAACCATATGAATCACAATGCAGCCTACTGCTGCTTGACTGCAATTCAGTGCCATAGAAAAGAAGAGAGAAGGAAAATTCATTTTATATCTCTTATTGCATAAAACATTGCCTTTTGTTGCTGTCAGACAGTCATTGTAAGCAGTTCTCTATCTGAGGCTGTTCTTTGTGATTTCTAGTTCTATCTGGTTTTTACCAGGAAATCTTCTTTTGCCTGTTTTAATATCACACTTCCTTATAAGTTATTATTTTGTAGCTTGATTGTTTCACTGCAAAATGGCTGAACCGTAATTTTAAAATACTAGAGCTTCTAGTTAATAGGCATACTGTCACAAATATACAGTATCTGCACAGTAATATCGGTCCTCGAGCTGTGGAAATTTGCTGCAGTTGCAGCTGCCATGAAAGAATTACCCTAATCACATAGAGAAGCTCGTGATTTGAGTAACAGGATAAGGATTGTTTACAGAGCATTAATAGGCAAAGGGCAGGGAGCTTGGACATGATTTAGAAACTGGTTCAGAGAAAGTGTTTTTATCACATGGTAACTGAGTGGTTGGCAAACATCTTCTGCTTGTTTTAGATTCAGTTAAAGCCAGTGCAAACTCGCCACGAACAGAATTGTGCATAACTCCACTGAAAGGTAATCGACTTCCATGTAGGCTGGAGCAGTCTGGCAAAACATTTTCAGATGGAATGCTAAAAATCAGTTTTCAGCATGAGTCAATATTGCCCCCATGTATATAAAATACACAACAGCCATGAATATGCTGTCAATTATATCCTTAAAAAGGATGCTTATTGATGTCATCAGTTATAATTTGTACTTAGTGATAATTTCTGTCACATGACACATTTGTGTATTATAATAAAGTGAGGAGGCCTATGACTTTTATATGGCCATGGACCTCCTTGTGACTTATTGATAGGCAGTCAGGATAGAGGGGCAAATTTCATGTTTAATTTGAAAAGGGGTTTTATTATAAGGCTTTTTATGTTTGGGTGGCAGATCCCTTTAATTATGTGAAGCTCCTTTGGTTTACAGAGACAATGGGGCAAATTCACTAAGATGCGAAGTTGCGTCAGGCGCAACTTTGCCGCACTTCGCCAGGCGTATTTTCGCCAACGCTCCGCAAATTCACTAAAATCCGAAGTTGCGCACAGGGGTAGCGTAAGTTTTCAAAGTTGCGTTAGCGTTAATTCGCCAAGCGAAGTGAAGTTTCGCTAGCGATGGTTCATTTGCATACGGCGCAAAATTCAAATTTCAATGGAGGAATACGTATCACCACTTCAAATGCCTAGAAAACCTTCAAAACATCAAATAAAAATGTTATTTTGCCCTACACATGTGCCCACTGTATAGGTAAGTTGCCATGAGTCAGGAAATGTAGGGGGGAAGGAGGGGAGCCCCAAAAATATTTTCGATCTTTTTCAGCCTATCACCCATCATGTAGAAAACACGCCAGCGTTTTTTGGGACTTAGAAAAAATTTTGACTTTTTTTGAAAGGTCTGAGGTGGCGAAGGAAGTCTAGCGTAAAAGGTAGCGTTCAGTACACTGCGCAAGTTAGTGAATTTGCGTAGTTACGTCGCTAGAGAAAATTTGCCTGGCGTAAGGGTGCGAAGTAACACTAGCGAAACTACGCCAGCGTTCGTTAGTGAATTTGCGCAGTAACGAAAAATGCCAAACGCTAGCGAATTAACGCTAGCGTTCGGCACTTCGTGAATTTGCGCCAATGTTCTTTCAAATGATATCCCTACCATTGTTGGCAGTGGTGGTAAATATCTTTTGCTTTGGCTTCCATGGTTTCAATACTCACTGAACAATTCATTAACCAGTAGCTGGCGGTATTATCATCCTGAAACAGTCCACTGCCATGAGAATGCAGTGCTTCACCTTAGGAAAATAGATTCTTGGGAGCATGGGTGTGTATTTTTTGGCATTTACCATCATGCCTAATGTGATAGGTGGACCTAAACTGTCAGTGCACACGTAACTGTAGCAAATATTTCCTACACTGTAGGCTCATATCAGTATAGCACACTTTTCCACATGCTGAAAACAGGGTAAAGGCATATCTTATCATATGACGGTTTTCCTTTTCTAAAGAACATCTGCAGGAAAATGCATACAATTTATCAACACAACCCAACAATATGGGGCATTTATCAAAGGGTCGAATTTCGAAGTAAAAAATACTTCGAAATTCGACCATTGAATTGAAGTACTTCGAATTCGAATATTGAAGTCAAAGTATTTTTTACCGAATCTGGCCATCGAACGATCAAAGTAAAATCGTTCGATCGAACAATTAAATCGTTCGAATGGAACGATTCTAACGATTTTAGCGTACGATCGAACGATTTTCCTTCGATGTGTGAAGACTTAGAAAATGGTTGTAGAAGGTCCCCATAGGCTAACATAGCACTTCAGCAGATTTCATTTGGCGAAGTATTGAAGTTGAAGTTTTTTTAAAGAGACAGTACTTTGATTATCGAATGGTCGAATATTCAAACGATTTTTACTTTGAAAGTAAGTCGAAGTAAATTCGAAGTCGTAGTATCCTATTCGATGGTCGAAGTATCCAAGAAATTACTTTGAATTTCGAATTTTTTTACTTTGAAAATTCCCTCTAATTCACTTCGACCCTTGATAAATCTGCCCCATGTGTAAAAGAAACATTTTACATACAAAAACATATGTAAACATGAATGACCTTGTCTTTGTTTACATTCTGCAATCATCTTCCCCTGTACCTCATGTTTTACTTCCACATCGGCTTTGACTCAGCCGTACAGTCTCCCTGCCTAGGAGATATACTGTATGTGTCTGTTGTCTTTTATGCCCCACTATCCACTCTCCTGCCTGATCCCATCACTTTCATCTGTGTAAAATGTTCCTAATAGCCCATACCTTAGCTCAGAAACAACCAAAACACGTATTTATTTCCCATCTTGAGTCCAGCCTTGACTACTGCATGTTAATCTGTGCAGGCATTCAAATATACCCTCTTTTACACATCACTGTTCTATTTAAGTTTCCTCCTACCCAAGTCCTTTCACTGACTTCATTTTTCATCTTGAATTAATTTCAAAATACTAAAGCTCACATTCCCTCTACAACAAAGAACCACCCTAAATTTGACCTCTGATCTCACTACACCAAGGGGCAGATTTATCAAGGGTCGAATTTTGAAGATAAAAATACTTCGAAATTCGACCATCGAATTGAAATACTTTGACTTCGAATATCGAAGTCGAAGTATTTTTCAGCAAAATTGGCCATCCTGCGATTGAAGGAAAATCGAAGGATTCGAAGGATTTCAGAGATCGATCGAAGGATTTTTTTTCGACCTCTAAAGACTTAGAAAAATGTTGTAGAAGGTCCCCATATGCTAACATAGGACTTCGGCAGGTTTAAGATGGCGAAGTATTGAAGTCTAAGTTTCAGTTCAGAAGTCCAATTACCATAAAGAATCACCATCTGTTTTCAATATCAGCTGGTATCAACTGTTCCCTAATGCTTTAGCATTATTGGAATGAGAAAGTCTGATATCCAGGGCCTCTCTCACAACAATTAGAAGGACACAGTGCTAATTGGCATACAATGTATATAGACTGTTGGGGGCTGATTCACTATGGGTCGAATATCGAGGGTTAATTAACCCTCGATATTCGACTAGGAATTGAAATCCTTCGACTTCGAATATCGAAGTTGAAGGATTTAGCGCAGAAAATTAGATCGAATGATTGAAGGATAATTCCTTTGATCGAACGATAAAATCCTTCGAATCGAACGATAAAATCCTTCGAATGGAACGATATAATCCTTCGAATCAAACGATTCGAAGGATTTTAATCCAACGATCGAAGGAATATCCTTCGATCAAAAAAAGTTAGGCAAGCCTATGGGGACCTTCCCCATAGGCTAACATTTTATCCGCCGAACTAAGGGGTCAAAGTTTTTTTTAAAGAGACAGTACTTCGACTATCGAATGGTCGAATAGTCGAACGATTTTTACTACGAATCCTTCGATTCGAAGTCGAAGTAGCCCATTCGATGGTCGAAGTAGCCCAAAAAAAGTTTTTTTACTTCGAATCCTTCACTCGAATTTAGTGAATCGGCCCCTTGATGTAAATAAAAATAGGCTAATGGAAATTGTCCCAGACTGAGCCACCTAGCGCCTGGTAATCCTCTGGTACTCTGACAGGCTAGTTCAACCCTGTATTTCATCTTGTAACTTGTGAGCAGGCCCCTCCAATTTTTATTCTATGCTGTAAAAACCCAGTTTGTTGTAAATGATTGTAAAATACAGTGTAAACTGGAACTGACACTGTTGCAGTGTCACCCACTGTAACCTACAGCACTTAATATCCTCCTATTTGTGTCTGTAAATTACCCTCCCATTTAGATTGTAAACTCTATGGAGCAGGGGCCCCCCCATCCTCTTATCTCCTTGACACTAAGCTCTTAATCTTTATTGTAACTGTACTTTGTACTTATTTGTATTCATTATTGTACTTTGTACTTGTTTGTATTTATTATTGTACTTTGTACTTATTTGTATTTACTATTGCAATGACCTCCTGTTTATTCTATAAATGTATTGTTCTGCTGTACAGTGCTGTGTTTTCAAGTAGTGCTATATACATAGAAATAAACATACATACATACATGCATACATAGAAGTGCTATGTGAGAACATGATGATGATTCTGGTTGGGTTCTTATAAAGAATGCTCATGTGTTATTTTCAACATTTTCCCACCTACACACTAGCTTGCTATACTGACAGCACTAGCCTAATTGTAATTGCATATACGGTAATCAAGAAGTACAATGAAAAAAGTGGTGCTCTGATTTCCTTCCGTGCCACTGCCTATTCTGACTCCCGAGGCATAAGAGATTACCTCTGTATTCTTCACTATTATTATACTCTATTTATAAAGCAGCAAGGTTTTCTATAGCACAGAACAATATGTTACACAGAAAAAAAGCAATGCAGCATTCAGAAACACATACAGAGGATCTTGTTCATTAAAGACTACAACCTAAGAATTGGGCTATCTTCTGAAACCTTCACCCTAAGGGGCAGATTCACTAAAGGGCGAATTGTTGCCAGGGACTGCTTCGCACACATCGCACCACTTCGACAAGCGCATTTACTAATATGCGAAGTTGCGCCCAGGGTGCCAAACGCTGGCGACTTTTCTCTAGTGTTACTTTAGCAGTGCGAGCATTTCATAGCGAAGTTGCACTAGCATTCGTCTGTGCCTAGCAAAAATTAGCTGGTGATCTTGCGCTTAGGTCAATTTGCCTACGGCGGGTAATTTAATGTTGTATGGAGGTCTTTATTATAATTGTTGGTGCAAATGATTGATGTTACCACTTTTTATTACACATGCCCAGGGAACCTTAATCAAGACAAGAGAGTTAATATAACGCCCTACACATGAGCCCACTGTAAAAGTAATGTTCTATATGTTATAAAATGTGTGGAAAAAAAGATTACCCAAAAAAAGTCTAAGTTAGGACTTGTGCGGCCACTTAAAAAAGGAAAAGGCGCCAGCGTTTTTGGAACTTTAATGCAAGATCTAGCTTCTTTTTAGAAGTCAACTCTGGCGAAAGAGGTAATGATCAGTAAAATCCACACTTGACTGAATTTGCGGAGTAACGACATTTCGCTAGAGAGAGAAAAGTCACCTGGCGATAGAGTGTGAATGAATGATATTGACGGTCTCTTTCACTAGCGAATTGGTGCCTGTGCCTGTTAGTGAATTGGCAATGTCGCTGCGGATGGTATCGCTGGCGAAAAGGCGCTAGCGTTAGCCACTTCGCCCTTTAGTGAATCTGCTCCTAAGTACCTTACCCTCTATCTCTGGATCAGGGTTTCACAATCCTGGAAAACCCATATTAAGTCTGGAATTCCACTTTGTGAGCCTGAATTGCTTTAATGTCATTTATGGATTTCATTTAATTTAAAAGGGCTGCCTCGTGTTTGGTCTCTTGTGAGTTTGAAAACTATATTAGTGATGGGCGAATTTATTCGCCAGGCGCAAATTAGCGAAACGGGTGCGAAAATTCACCGGCGTCAAAAAAATGGACACTGGCGATTTCGCTGTTTCGTGAATTTCGCGGGAAATTCACAAATTTTTCGGCGAAACGCCGCAAAATCGCCCATCACTATACATTAGCAGTATGCAACCCCCTTTCTTCTTACTTTGCTGATACTGTTTCATTTGCAGGAGTTCATTATGCAAGAGGGTTATCTGTGAAAGGGTAAGTTAAAAAAAAAACATTGATTTTTATTATGATTTAAACAATAGACAAAAATGTTTGTTTAGCATAAGTCAAATTCATTGCATTCATTAGTTGAAGGTGGTATACTGGGTCTTTTGGGTCCTAACCCATAGGTTAAGAATCTCTACTTTAGATTGGAAGGTGGGTATACTTTAAGAAAAGTAGATACAACCTTTTAAATGAGCCTCCAACCTTGTTTTTTTACATAATGAAAGAATCTATAATTCTACGCAACTTTCTAGTATTAATTAATCATGCTATTTTATGGATTTAAATCTATTAGTAAAGAGCAGTATGTTATCCCTTTCTGTTTTCTGCAATTGCTCCTGGTTCTTACTACTTATACTGAAGCAGAAGTAAGTTTCCTCCAAGTAAGTTAATCAGTTGGCTTTTGTTAAAGTGTTTCAACAGTCAGATCGATCAAAGCACAGAATATAAATAGCCAGGCAGTTATTGCCTTTTATCATCCACATGATAAACTTCAGATCATAAAGACTGAGGGGCCCAAAATGAAAGTGCAGTAGTGCTGAGAGTCTCTTTGCACCCAGTTTTTGCTCATTGCACTTTGCCTTATCTGCTGTAAATGAGCCTGTAAATGCAGTGACTGTGCTCAGATGTCTCAGTCTTGCCCCTTTTTAATCAGAGCAGTGAAAGACTGGGACATATGACCTCCAGAAATCAATCTTGATATGAAATCATTTCAGTGACAAGTGGTCTAATGGAAGATACTGTAGATCTACTGTATATATATGTGTCAAACATAAATCAGGTTAAACATAGGCAGGTGCTTATATAAGAACAGTCAACCTCAGTCTAAAATTTAAAGATTCTCAGTGTATCCCTATAATTATCCAGAAAGTTAATGTACTGTATAGCTATTCATAATAATATTTAAATGTTGCTCATTGTTTAAAGGAACTACTTACCCATTCATCCTTCTTCTAAAACAAGGTCATTATTTCAGAGGTGTTGATGTATCTTACGTGTATGCTAGTTACACTTAGGGGCAGATTTACTTTGGGTCGAATATCGAGGGTTAATTAACCCTCGATATTCGACTAGGAATTTAAATCCTTCGACTTCGAATATCGAAGTCGAAGGATTTAGCGCAGAAAATACGATCGATCGATCAAAGGATTATTCATTCGATCGAACGATTAAATCCTTCAAATCGAACGATTCGAAGGATTTTAATCCAACGATCGAATAAATATCCTTCGATCAAAAAAACTTGGGCAAGCCTATGGGGACCTTCCCCATAGGCTAACATTGTGTTCGGTAGCTTTTAGCTGCCGAACTAGGGGGTCGAAGTTTTTTTTAAAGAGACAGTACTTCGACTGTCGACTGTCGTAGTCGAAGGTCGAAGTAGCCCATTCGATGGTCGAAGTAGCCCAAAAAACACCTCGAAATTCGAAGTTTTTTTAATTCAAACCCTTCACTCGAATTTAGTAAATCTGCCCCTATAACTGTTAATAACTCCTGATGTTGTTGGGACAAGAATACATTTATCCTGGTTTGTGTGATATTAATGGCTATAGCTACATGTCTCAAAGCTATTTTTCTTTTCTAATGTACTTGTTAATACTCTATTTTTGTGAGTACAGGAATAGGATCCATTAAGTGGAATGCTCAGGACCTGGGGCTTTCTGGATGAATAACCATAATCACCATACCTTAAGTCTGCTTTATATCATTTAAACATTAAATAAATCCAACAGGTTTTTTTTTACCACCAATATGGATGCATGCACCTTAGGATAAAGTACCAGGTACTGTTATTATTACAATGAAAAAGAAAATCATTTTAAAAAAAATGATTTATTTCAACTGATTTTTATCAAAATGATTTTTAGTAGACTTAAAGGGATACTGTCATGGGAACATTTTTTTTTTTTTCAAAATGAATCAGTTAGTGCTGCTTCAGCAGAATTCTGCAGTTCTTTGTTTATTTTAGGGGTTATTTACAAATGCAAGTTCAGTTGTAGTGACACTATTTTTCTTAAAGGTATTTGCATCAAAAAATGCTCCTTACACTTCCCTACGGTTGTGATCAGCCTTGTTCACTGTCTACTGTTCTGAATTAAGCGCAGTGCATTGACACAAAGGTTCTCACAGCAGTCTCTGTGAAAAGATGCGGCACATGCATGTGGCAGGCACATTTTCCCCTCACAATTCCAGTTATGATGGAATCATGGGAAATATGCTGTATTTTGATTTTAAAAAAATGATAAGTTGCGCCCACAAAAAGTACTTTGCATACTACATTTGTGGGTCATAAATTAACTTTACTATCTCCATATTCCTTTAAAACATTGTTATTGCATTTTCTAGGTATTTGAAGAATATTTTTGACAGAGTAGAGTGAGGTTAGGATTGGATGCATCAGGTTGAGATTAGGCATGTTTGAATTTTGTAATTCTGAAAAACAGAAAGGTTTTTTTTGATCCAGACAGCCCTAGGCAAAACCAGGCTGCTTGATGGCAACCCTAGAATACACCTTTATATATACATTTTTGAAGCATGTGTTTAGGATTGCCACCTTTTGCCAAATCAGACTCTGGGCAGGGGGTGTGACCTAATGGGGGCAGAGCCATGATGCGGTGGGGGGCGGGTCATGATGTCAGGGGCTATGATGTGCCGATTGGCGATTATCCGATCATCATTTCAATCATAGGGAATCCTGCCCGGGTTTCCTAATTCAGAAAACCGGACAGGCAGTTTTGACCGAGGCAGCCCTTCATAAAAACAGACTGTCTGGGTCAAAACTGTACAGGTGGCAACCCTAATTGTGCTGTAAACTATTTTAGGGTTGGACTACATGGATGTTTTCGGCGTGATCCGACGCGATGCAACAAGACGCGGGCGTCAAATCGTATGCAACGGAAATAAGTTGTAGCGTTGATCCGACTCGTCACGACTGTCGGATGCAGACGCAGCGTGTGCATCGGATCACGCTGAAAACGTCCATGTAGTCCTACCCTTAATAAAAAAAAAAAACAATCAGCAATTTTTTTGGAAAGCAAAGTCTACTGGCCCCTCCCCCCGCATGCCCACATTCTGTTCGCTCACCACTAAATACAAACCCATCATCTCTGTCTGATTTGTGTATTCTTCCTCTTGAACAGAACTAGAAAGGCAACTCTTATAGCAAGCAACAAGTGCTCCAAAAAATCCTTGCTTTCTGATATTATTGGAAAAATTCACCATTTCCTTTAATGAACATTTAGGGGGCCCATTTACTTAGTTCGAGTGAAGGAATAGAGGAAAAATAGTTAGAATTTCGAATGGTCGAATATGGCTACTTCGACCATCGAATGGGCTACTTCGACCTTCGACTACGACCTTTGACTTTGAATAGAACGATTCGAAGTAAAAATCGTTCGACTATTCGACCATTCAATAATTCGAAGTACTGTCTCTTTAAAAAAAACTTGACCCCCTAGTTCGCCACCTAAAACCTACCGAGGCCAATATTAGCCTATGGGGAAGGTCCCCATAGGCTTCCTAACAATTTCCTGATCGAAGGAATATCCTTTGATCGATGGATTAAAATCATTCGAATCGTTCGATTCGAAGGATTTAGGGGCATGTTTACTAACATTGGAGATAAATATCTGGAGAGATTTCTGGAGATGTTGCCCATAGCAACCAATCAGATCTTTGCTTTTGTTTTCTAACTTGGCTGTGGCTGTTTAAATCTAATTGCTGATTGGTTGCCATGGGCAACATCTCCAGAAATCTCTCCAGATATTTATCTCCAATGTTAGTAAACATGCCCCTAAATCGTTTGATCGAACAATTATTCCATTGATCGTAGGTATAGCGCAAAATCCTTCGACTTCGATAAACGAAGACGAAGGATTTTACTTTGACGGTCAAATATCGAGGGTTAATTAACCCTCGATATTCGACCCTAGGTAAATGTGCCCCTATGTTTTGGTATTGTTGTGGCCAGCAATTAGTAAGCTCTTGCAATTTGTCAGTGCTTCATAACTGCTTTTTTCTGTCTAAAGGAAATGCAAACTTCCAACCACCACATTCCAGAACTGAGAATAAAACACTGAAGAAAACAAGCTCATGTTAAAGGAGATTCCAGCTGTGCTTTTAAAAACTGACACAGAAGATAACAGAAGGATTTCTATACAAAAAAAGAGGAAAATGCTATTTTTCACTTCACAGATTATATAATTGCTATACTTTGTAGCACAGGTTTGTCACATTTATTAAATACCTTTATAAAGTATGTAGAAATGCTGAATAATCCAGACTGAATCACTATCCCAGGTGCATATTTAAAACTCAAAAGAAAAGTTTCAGTATAGCCTGTCTCATGACAATGTATCATTTAACAGTAATCGGGTAAGGAATAGAACTGGTTCACCGGGGAAACTTTGAGTTCATTACTGGCAATTAGTATCTCAGGCTTTAGAATTTAGGCCATAAATGTCACTGTTTTCTATAAAACACATAAGTATAAGAATCACATCATCCCTTTTCCTTTGCCAGACTTCTGGCTTATGACACCGATTTTTCCTATCACTACAAACTATTTAAATGTATAAATTTATATCAAGGTGCACACCATGTGTAGCAACAAAACCTGGGTGCTAGTACAAACAAATTACACGGGACCAAGGACAGCACTCCTAGGATTTAAATAATTAGCATAGAAAAAATATATTATATATAAATATAAATATTATATATACAGTAGGGGGCAGATTTATCAAGGGTTGAATTTGGAATAAAAAAAACTTTGAAATTCAAATAAAACAAGACCATCAGAAATTCATTAAAAAATCTACGTTTTTTCCCCCGGGTGAATAGGCCGTTTTTTTTTCGAATTCAAATTGTACGAATCGAAGTAACATTGTATTCGATCGAATTCGATTTGAAGTTATTTGAATTTTTGAATTTTTTTCAAATTCGAATTGTATTTGGACTATTCCCTAGTCGAAGTACACAAAAAATACTCATTTCAACCCTTGATAAATCTGCCCCTATTATTATTATTATTATTATTATTATTAACATGTATTTATATAGCGCCAACATATTGCATAGCACTATAAAGTAAATGTGATTATACAACTAAATCACATGAATTATATACATAAAACATATGGAGTTACATACATCACAATCAATACCGGTACAAAAGGTGAGGGAGGCCCTATGCATAGGCATATACTCTAAAGGGAAGGGAGTAACACACAAGGTGTGGGAGTGCGCAAGATCGGATTAAGTGGGTGAGAAATGTGGTACTGTATGTGATGTTGCATTTGGTAGTTAAGCAGAGTGAGGGTAGGCTTCTCGAAAGAAGTGCATTTTAAGAGATTTCTTGAAAGTAGAAAGGTTGGGAGAAAGTCGGACAGACCGTGGGAGAGAGTTCCAGAGGTGGGGTGCAGCCCTTGCAAAGTTTTGAATGCGAGCATGTGAGGAGGTAATGAGAGGAGAGTTGAGTAGCAGGCAGCAACGTAACTAGAGGGGGGCGGGCCCTGGCGCAGGACGCGCAGCCGGGCCCCCGCCCCCCTCCGTACACCTGGAACTGGCCGGAATAAGTGGCGCGTGAGCTGCCGGGGGGCCCTGAGGGGGTGCGGGCCCTGGCCCAATCGCACCCCCTGCTCCCCCGGTAGTTACGCCACTGGTAGCAGGTCAGTAGAGGAGCGTAGTAAGTGGTTGGGTGAGTATATAGAGATGAGTTAAGAGATGTAGGGTGGGGCAGAGTTATGAAGTGCTTTGAAAGTCAGTGTAATTAATTTGAATTTGATTCTGAAAGGTAATGGAAGCCAGTGCAGGGATTGACAGAATGGTGAGGCAGAGGAGGAGCGGTTGCTGAGGTATATGAGCCTCGCAGCAGTGTTCATTATGGACTGGAGAGGTGACAGTCTCTGGAGGGGGGAGGCCAATTAAAAGAGAGTTACAGTAGTTTAGACGCAAAATGATGAGAGAGTGAATAAGAATTTTGGCAGCATCTTGGGTGATAAATGATCGTATTTTGGATATGTTCCTTAGGTGGAAGTGACATGATTTAATAAGTGACTGGATATGAGGAGTGAATGACAGGGCAGAATCTAGGATCACTCCAAGGCACCGGGCCTGGGGAGAGGGGCTGAGAGGGGGGAATTGTTAACTATGATGGATACTTCTGGGATGTTACTGGTGTTAGTTGGAGGAAAGAGAACCATTTCAGTTTTAGAGAGGTTTAATTTAAGGTAGCGTTGCGACATCCAGGTAGAGATAGCGGATAGGCAGGAGGAGACACGAGTTAGGAGTTCTGGGTTGAGATCAGGAGACAAGAGATAGATCTGAGTATCGTCAGCATAGAGGTGGTAGTGGAAACTAGTGATGGGCGAATTTGTGCAGTTTTGCTTCGCCGAAAAATTTGCGAATTTCGAAACGGCGAAAAATTTGCGAAACTGCGCCGGCGTCTCGTTTTTGACGCCGGCGTCCGTTTTTTCTAAAAAAAAATTTTGACACCGGCGATTTTTTTCCGCGAATTTTCGCGCCCGTTTCACGAATTTATTCGCCGATGGCGAATCGCGCAAATTCGCCGCAAATTCGCGCCTGGCTCGCCCATCACTAGTGGAAACCATACGAGTTGATTAATTTGCCGAAGGAGGAAGTATAGAGGGAGAATAGTAATGGTCCCAGGACAGAGCCTTGAGGAACTCCAACAGAAAGAGGTAGGGGAGAAGATGATACTCCATTGTAGGAGACACTGAAGGAACAATTGGTGATGTAAGAAGAGAACCAGGACAGGGCTGTGTCACGAAGGCCAAGCGAATGGAGGGACTGGAGGAGGAGAGGGTGATCTACAGTGTCAAATGCTATTTGATTTAATGTTATAGGAGCGCAGGGCAGATTTGTAGCTACAAAAGTCTGATTCTGAACGGGATTTGCGCCAGCGATGCTCAAGTGCACGTGAATGTCTTTGGAGCGCTTTTGTATGAGCAGTATGCCAAGGTTGAAGTGGTTTAGGTCTAGAACGTTTCGTTTTTATAGGAGCAAGCTCATTTAGGGCAGTGGTGAAAGTACTATAGTAGACAGAGGTAGCCACATTAGGACATGAGATGGCTGAGATATTAGAGTGAAGAGAGTCAAGGGAAGAAGAGAGATGTGACACGTCTACAGCTTGCAAGTCACAGTAAGTACGTGTTTGGGGAATAGCAGGGGGTGAGGAGGGAGTTAGTGAGAGTTGAAATGTGAGCATATTGTGTTCAGAGAGGGGAAATGGTGAGTTAGTAAAATTGGTGGTTGAGCAGGGTCTGGTAAATATGAGATCCAGAGCATTACCATTGGAGTGAGAGGGGGAGTCTGATCACAAAGATAAGCCTAGGGAGGAGGTTAGTGAAAGAAGTTTAGAGACAGACAGTTTTAGAGACAGAAGAGTCTCTAGGTGTATTGTTTACATATGAGAGTGAGTCTCTGGCTGCCTAGCAACAAGTTTTGGCCCCAAAACTCCACTATACCGTTGCTTGCTATAAGAGTTGCCTTTCTAGTTCTGGTCAAAAGGAAGAATAAGGGACACAAATCAGACAGAGATGATGGGCTTGTATTTCGTGGTGAGCGAACAGAATGTGGGCATGCAGGGGGAGGGGCCAGTGGACTTTGCTTTCCAAAAAAATTGCTGATTTTTTTTTCTATTAAGGGTAGGAATACAGTCGTGGTTTCCCTGCAGTTAGGGACCATTACTATCCGTAGCAGTCAGAGCAAGTAAAACGAAGGTTGCCTACAGTCAGGTTTCTTATAAAAACGGTACACATTTTTTAATTAAAGCATTTTGGAGATAGGTTTATTTTTCATTAAAGAAAGTAAAAACCCCTTTAAGTATCTTTCCACTCATTTAGACTACTGACTTGCTGCAATTCTCATGGAACCCTAAGAACTTCACCTAACAAAATTCAAGGATATTTTAATGAATGTAACTTTGCATTGAACTTTTTTTTTGCACATGGTGTAGTGAGAGCATTTTTCTCTTGTTGCATGGGCCTTGTGTATTGCATTCTGAAAATCGTTTGGCTGAAAACGCCAAGGTCGTGCACACAGTCTGCCTAAAGGCTGAGAGCTATACAAAACAAACACAGGGAATGGCTGATAGAAAGCTGAGCCAATGACAAACATTCCTTTACCCAGAGAACTCTTATTGTTAGAACATTACACACACAATTTCTCTTTTAGCTTGGACTTCAGACATTCAAGCAGTTCTAAATAATCACACAGACTTGTGTGCTGAGCCAGATTATCAAATTGGAACACAAACATTTAAGAAGAGGAAAACACTTGTGGCATCAACAGTTAGCTATATTAGTTTCGACTACAGCAGATTGTATTGCTACAGCCATAATGATTTGGCTGTATACATGGAGTGCTCATATATTGATAATAAGCTAACATAAACAATGAGCAAGAATATAATAAGTAAATAAATAAAGGACTGTGGATTGGACTCTAGACCACAATGATTAGGATACTATTCTTTTATTTAAAGGTACACAATATAACATAAATACATAATAAAGTATGTTAATTATTGTAAGTATGTGGTATCCAGGGTTGAAGGTAATCCTGGAGCATCTTCAACTGCGCATGCACCAGCAAGCTCTGTGTCGCTGAATTGATCGCAAAAAAACAATACGTTTCAGAAGATGGCGCATTTCTGCTTGCATAGGTCAGCTTTACTGAGAGACACTATTCAGTGAAATAGACTATGACAGTAGGGAGTAGAGAGCTAATGTAATAGGCTGAGAATGGGGACTTTTGTCAAGGGGGGGGTTAATTCTCCTTTAAGGGCTGATATTGTCAGTTATTCAAGAGTCACATCAGGCCCTTAATGGTGTTACTGGGTCTGCTATTCTTCAGTTACCACCAGCTGTAATTTTTCAGGGCTTAGGTTGTTTTGCATCCTTATGTGTTTTTCTTTATTTCTGTGCATCGTACCTTTATCTACAAGGGTGTCATTGCGGTTGAATATTTGTAAATAACTATAGAAATATTAAAGGAGATAACAGATAAAGTAACCTATGTGAAATAAAGAAAATAACTGCAATGTAACACATGGGGAAAAAGAGAACAGTTACTTGCTATGTCAATTCATTTGTAACATTCAAATTAAACTTGAATATTTTTGCTAAGAACTAAATTTATAGTTATCAGAAGTGCACAGCCAGGTTTTATTGCTATGTAATACCAATACACCCTTAAAGGGGTGGCTCACCTTTAAGTTTAACTTTTAGTATGTTATAGAATTGCTAATTCTGAGCAACTTTTCAATCAGACTTAATTTTTTTTTCTTTTTTATAGTTTTTGAATTATTTGCCTTTTTCTTCTCTTTCCAGCTTTCAAATGCTCTATAAAGCTACAAAGGTATTGTTATTGCTATTTTCTATTACTCATCTTTTTATTCAAATCAGGTCCTCTCTTATTCATATTCTGGTCTCTTCAAATCAGTACATGGTTATAAGGGTACAACCAGATTGGTGAAATTGCAAATTAGAGAGCTGCTGAATAAAAAGCTAAATAACAAAAAAAAACCCCCACAAATAATAAACAATAAAAACAAGTTGCCAATTATCCAAGAATATCACTCTCTACAGCATACTAATAGTTACACGTGGAGTGTAACACCGACAAAGGGTTGTTGAAAGGGTTACAGTTACTCATAACCTGCCAAATTTTGTAAAACAAACATGGTAATTAGGGGGTGTGGCCACATAAATGGGTGTGGTTAAAAAATTGCTGTGCTACAAGCGGAAAAATTTTTTTTGTCCCTCTTTTTACTTCCAAAATGTTGGGAGGTATGGCCACACCCCCTAAATACCATGTTTGTTTTACAAAATTTGGCAGGTTATGAAAGTTTGAAAATATTTCTCCTTATCTAAACTGTGTTTTTGTGTCTCAAAATTGTTACAAAGTATCTTATTTGTACCTGTTAGCTGTTCTGGGCTCTCTGCTAAAAGCTAATTAAGTGAGAAACTTTGTTTCTTTTTCTGGCTGTTCAGTGCATAGAAAAGAGGGACTTTCCAGTACAAATGAGGGACTGCGGGTTGAGCTGTCAAAAGAGGGACTGTCCCTCCAAAAAAGGGACAGTTGGGAGGTATAACTAACTAGTGCATGTCAAACTAGATTTGATTCACAAAATAGATATCTGTGACAGAAAGCAAGATTTTTTAGTACACGATTCATTCTTTCCACAAAATGACAGTTTTGTTTCACAAAACAGATAAAATAACCATTCTGTGAAGCAATACTGTCAGTCGCATTCCTGAACCAATAAGAACAAAGCTTATTGCCATATACAAACAAGATGAGAAATGGCCAGCTCTGCTCCACATGGCTAAGGCAAAGTATCTGGCCTGCTATAGAGGGGGCGCCCTCTAATGTCCCCTGTGCTGCATAGTAATAAACATGAACAAACCTTTCCTAAAAGAGCTGCTGTTAAACACTACAGGTTCATAAATGGAAGTTTTTACAAATGGCTGAGAAATATAATGCTGCACTTATAATGATTGTAGAGAAAGAAAAGTATGCAAAACATATAAATATGATCATTTTAGGTGATATGGCTATTCTTATTGTAGTAACCTGCTTGTGTGGCCATTTTGGTTAAGGGCATTCCTGCTGTTTTGCCATTATCTTATGACTCACTCCTGTTCCTCTTCCTGTCTAAGCTGAGAGTAATAATGGGACAAGCCACACCCTACTGTGCTTGTCTGGCTGCTTTGCCTGACTCTCAGAGTAAGTTATAAGTTTTGTATATGATAGTTAGACTCCAATGTCTCCTCCTAGCTGTAATCTTGCACCAATTAGCTTGTAGTAGTCTTTATAATGTGCTTAGCTATAGTTCAACTACTACATAATAGCTTTAGCCAGAGACTTTGGACTGTGTATTAGGGATAGTTTTGTATACAGAATGTATTTGGGACAAACGGCACCCCATACACGACCATCCGACAATGCTAATGCTTACCTTATTTCCATCGCATCCGACTTGAGGTCTGCGTTTTTGTGAATACCCTAACACATCACTCTGCAACGTTTTATTAGACTAAATGCAACAAGAGGTACAAATCTTGGCTGTTAATGAGTGCCTTGGAAATATTTTTTTAAATAATGAAATTCTTGTACATGGAAGCAGAGGAAGCAGATGAAACACAATTGGGCTGAGTAATTTCCCCTCTGCTCTGGACAGCTGCACAAATCTGAAAGGTCTGCAGTATGTTGCCGGATACACAATATGGTGTATTTAGTAAGCTCTTTTTAAGACTAGAATTTCATATAATTTAATGATTAAAATAAATTCAACCTCAATAAGACACTAGATACCAGTATATGATACATACATGTGAAAATACTGCACTTTCCCATTGGAGAACTTCCATTAGAGCTGGGCCTACGACATGACCACGGTGATCGAAAATTACAAAAAAATACTCTTCAATGGGCCAGATTGAGACTGAGTGAGAAAAAGGTTTATCAGGTGAAAAATCATGAGATTCAATTTGAAATGCAATTCAATTCAGAAAAACTTATCTCACAGTTTATCGCATGAAGGGGCAGATTTATTAAGGATCGAGTTGTGTTTTCCACAAGTTTTGAAGGGCAAGGTTTTTTTATCAAAAATCGGGTAAAAAAAAAACCTCTAATTTTTTTTAAAAAAAAACTCTAATTTTTCAAGATTTATTACCCTGGAAATAGATTGAATCCAAAAATACACCATTTAAAACCTGTTGAGGTCATGTAGGAGTCGATGGCAGAGGTCCCTTGAACTATTTGAAGTTGTTAATAGCCTTCATGAAGTTAGAGGTCTTTTTGGAGGGTTTTGCCCAAAAACTCAATCAATTTGAATGATTCGAGTTTTTTTTTTTGCAGAAAACTCGATTAATTAGAGTTTTCCGGTTTTGAAACTCAAACTTGCTGAGTTTTTTCTTTAATAAGAAACCATTCAAGTTGTGAGTTCATTCGAGGTATAAAAACTCTGAAATTAAACTTTCAATAAATAACTACTGAAAACTACATTGAAGTCTATAGGAAAAAACTGGAACCGAAAAGTTTTTTCTCCTCTAATTGAATCCCGCTCATGAGTTTTCACGTGATAAATCAGGAGATAACTTTTTCTCACTGAATTGAATTTGGCCCAATGTTGTAAAAAAATGATGCAGTAACTTCACAGCTGTATTTTTTTATATAATAATGTTCACATACAATGAACGTTATTGTGGTGAGAAAATAAAGTTTAAACTACTGTATAAGATACACAGATTTACACAAATAATTGGAGCCAACACATAATAAAAAAACAAAAGATACAGTAAATAAAGATCATATGCTGGGTACCAACAAGGTGTTAGGCATACTAACCTCTGAGCAGGTGTATTCTCTCCCATATGCAGCCCAAGGTTGGTAGAGTGCGTCATTGCAACCGCACATCGCGGTACACAAGTTCAACTCCTCGAAATGAGCTCAAGCACATATACAATATATACACACTTACAGATATTAATATATATTAATTGTAGAAATTTAACATTATGCTTGTTCAAGATATCATCCAAGCTACTCAAGGGTATTAACAGAATTTTCCATCATAACATCACCTGGCAGGGTATTCCACAAACTCACTGTGAAGAACCACCAGCACTTCTTTAAATTGAAGTTCCTCTAGTCTAAAGGGATGTCCTCTGGTGCTTTGATTCTTTTTTATAGAAAAAATATCCACCCACTATCTGTCTATAATGTCCTCTAATGTATTTTTAAGAGTAATCAGTCTTTTTCCAGAGAAAACAACCCCGACCATGACAATCTACCCTTTTACCAGTTTAGTTGCACATCTCTGCACTAACTCCAGCTCTTTAAGGACTGGAGCCCAAAACTAAGCTGCACACTCAAGGTGAGGCCTTGCATTCATGGCCTTTTTTATGCAAGACAGAACTTAATTTGCTGAAGTAGTCATGTAATGACACTGCCCAGAATTAGACAAGTTGTTATCTAAAAAATTCCCCAGATCCTTGTCAGATATGCCCTACACTCTGCCATTTAATGTATAACTCACATTTGTATTACTTCTACCAAAGTGCATAACTTTGCACAGGTTAATATTGAACCTCATTTTCAACTCCACATTCTGGATTCTGCAATCAAGGATATTTAATGATCACAAAAGAATATTCTCTACCTGTTGCCAAGCCTTGGTCTGTTCCTGATTCTGCTGCTCATCTGCTGATCCCATCCCTGGTTTGTTTATGAACCCGTGTTGCCTAACTAGTTCTTTACACCTGAAAATGCCTCCCAGAACTGCTTGTCATTTCTGTACTTCTGCCTCTAAAGTGCCTACGCCAGCACTTCAGCCTCTCCATGTGACCAACTCTGTGCCCACCTTCAGTAGTTGGATTAGAGTTAGATACAAGAGATGCTACTTCTCATCATTCTTCTCTCCAGCTCCTGAGAGTATTCATGACAATAGCATTGTCCAGTTTATTTTCTGATAAGGTCTTTTATTCAAATATATTTTTACCCATACACAACATACATACACATGCACTCGTATAATTTTGGACTCTATTTACATTTCCTCTAGAAACTATTATTGCTTTTTCTGTATTTTTCATTGTCCACTTCCACCCTGCTTTTGTCCCCAGTGTTTAATTGCCTTTTCCCAGTCCTAAACAAGGACAGCAATTATGGAGATCACCAAGTCATTTCAGAAAAGCCAAAGTCCCCTCCAGGGATTTTAGGATTTCACCACTGACATGTCATCAGTTTTGTCTGGGACATTCCAGGCTTTTTAGCCTTATACCTCTATTAGACAGATGTTTCTGTAGCACATAAATGGAAACTTCTAAAGCACTTAATGGATTTAATTGATGTTTATTGACAAAATACACTTCAAAGGATTTTGGTTCCCAACAGCACGTAGAATGCGGTTCTTTTATTATGTTTTATACTAGGGTTTTTTTGGGGGAAAAATAAAGCATATGAATCATATCACAAATAATATGCTGTACTGTATATGTCTCAAACAGCTACTCTACATAGGTGGTGCCTGTGTGTTTTTACATATTTACATGTACATACTGTATATATATACACACACACACACACACACACTCACACCAGTAATTTTTTTTAAATAGTAGCTACAAAATAAAAACTAACCAAGCAGGAACAGCAAGTGTGTGGGATAATGGTTGGCAACCCTGGTTACTTTATGCAAGTCAGTTATTATTTAGGCAACCATCCCACTTGCTTTCCTTTTCTATATGAGTTATTTAAATACATCAGTTCAAAATATTTATGTGCAACATACAGTAAAAAAAAAAATTTGAATTCTTTGCTGCCAAGAACCAAATGTTGTCTGTTGATTAAACCAGGGCGAACAAGCAGTACTGCAAATACTTTGACAAGGTATTGACCCTTCACCCTCAGCCATCCTTCTGAACCCCACTGTCAGCCATCCTTCTGAACCCCACTGTTAATGAAACATCAGGAGCCAGAAATGGGATAAAAAGGACACAGCATTTATTCACATTTTATTAAATAAATAGGACCATGTCAGACTAACCCAAGGCAATATTCTAAAGCCAGAATTTCATAAGAGATCGCTTCTATGCTCTGCCATTTCTCACAGCTTGAGATCCGCACTATGTCATTATATCCACTGAGTATTAGGCTGCGTCTACCTAGACAGATGATGGCCCTCAAACCTGCTACCAGCAGGAGTGGCATCTCCCACCATGAGAGAAGTTCAGCAGCCCTGCTGACGGTCCAGAGTCTGCGGTGTGTCGATGATAGGAAATCCAAGCAGGCTGTCACCTAGTGCAAGCAGTAGTAGCATCTGTATCAATGAACCCACTGTGCAGTCACAGGAGAAAACCTCCTTTCTCCCTCTACTAAAATTTCCTGTGCAGTACTCTGGCAGCAAGGTCCTACCGTTGCTGTGACAAATAAAACTTAAAATACATTATCATATATCCACTGTTTTGATGCAAAGGAAAGCAAAAAAAAACAGCCTGAAGCCAGTACCAATTCTGCCTCAAGAGGGAAAAAAATCTTTCCTGACCCCAATGGCAATTGGAAACATTCCCTGGATCAAGCATTAGACATTCATTTAACATGAATTAATACAATGCTGACTCTCATTTATAATGTATGAAGATACGCAAAACCACAATATAACGGTGCATTCAAGAAAACATCCACAAAAACATCCAGTTATTAACCCTTTAAGTGCCACAGAACGTAGAATCTACGTTCTGAGGCAAAGTAACTTGAAATGCCACAGAACGTAGATTCTACGTTCTGCAGCATTTCCCCCAGCGCAGTGAGCGATGCGCACAAAAAGCCGGCGCATCGCTTCTAAGAGGCACAGATCCCCTTAGGCAACGAGCAGAGGCGGTCCACTTACCGGATCGCTGCGTCGATCGTCGCAGGCAGCCAATGGGAGCAGTGGAGACCACGAGGAGCACACTGATGACGTCTCCACTGCTCCCCCTATAAATAACTCCCCCCAACTGACACACCTTCCCTCCTGCTGCGCACTTTTGGTTGCTGGAGTACCCCCTGCTGCCTGTCTGAGCTTTGATCGCTGGATTGGTCGCCTGGATTGCCTGGATTCAACATTGTGAGCTGAACTGCACCTCTCTACACCCTTTCTTTTACATATTCTCTCTAAAAAAAAAAAATCTTTTTTTTTTCTTTTTTTTTCTTCTGTCTTTGGCCTTAGCACACTTACAGGCAACTTTGCCAAGCTCACACTCACACTCCCACACTCACACACACACACTCACACACACACACTCACACTTACACACTTACTTTCTTACTTTTTATCTCTACTTATTTTTTACTTTGCTTTCTTTAGTCATTTGTCTTTATTTGTTGCTCAAACTTTATTTCTGCTCTGATTTGATTGCATTTTACTGTTTTTTTGGCCATTTTCATCATTGGTTTGTGATTTTATTGCACTTTTATTGCGCTATTACTTGTTTTGTTCTCATCCGTTTCTGTTTGCAGTGACGCTGGTGGATCTAGATTTCTGACCACCGATTTCACTCCAATAACTTCATTTTATTGCTTTTAGTGATTTTATTACGTTTATTCTTCATATTTTTCTTTACTGCTGGTTTAGTTTTCTAGAAAAGTTTTCCCCTACCCAAATAACTGTTCATTGTATTGCTTTTGGTGGTTTTATTACGTTTACCCTTTGCATTGTTCTTTGCTGCTAGTTTAGTTCCCCAAAAAACTTTCCATTTGCAGTGACGCTGGTGGATCTATAGTTCTGACCACCAATTTCACTCCAATAACAGTTTTTTTATTGCTTTAGCTGTTTTTACTGCTTGCTTAGTTCCCCCGAAAAAGTTCCCTTTGTAGGACACTAGTGAATCTAGGACCCTTGACCGCTGAATTTAGTGTATTCGCTGTTCTTTTATTGCTTTGAGTAGTGTTGCATTTTAGGGATTTTTTCAGGAGTTTTCTTTGCACTGTTTATTGCACACTTTATTGCTTGTTTAGTGCCCCAAAAGAAAGTTCCCTTTGCTGTGACACCATTTAGTGGTCTTATTCTGATTTTAGGTGATTGTTCCAGAAAGTCAGGGATTACGTGGATTGTAAAGTGTGCCATATCTTTATTCCATAGCATTCCATAAGGGTTCATTTGTTCAAGCTCAAGGTTTTTTCTGTTGGTCATATCTTGCTGCCTTGCTTTTTTTTCTTCTTCTGGTTGTTTCTGTTAGCAGGGGTTAACTGTTGGTCATATCTTGCAGCCTTGCTTTTTTTTTTTCTTCTGGTTGTTTATATTAGCAGGGGTTAACATTTGGTCATATCTTGCTGCCTTGCTTTTTTTTCTTCTTCTGGTTGTTTCTGTTAGCAGGGGTTAACTTTTGGTCATATCTTGCAGCCTTGCTTTTTTTTTTTCTTCTGGTTGTTTATATTAGCAGGGGTTAACTTTTGGTCATATCTTGCAGCCTTGTTTTTTTTTTTCTTCTGGTTGTTTCTGTTAGCAGGGGTTAACTGTTGGTCATATCTTGCAGCCTTGCTTATTTTTTTCTTCTGGTTGTTTATATTAGCAGGGGTCTCAGTCATCTTGCTGGCTTGCTTTTTTTTTTTTTTCTTGTGGTTGATTGTATTAGCTTTTTTTTTTATTTGTTTGACTTGCCTATTGATTCTTAGCTTTGTAGTTGTCTGTAAATTTCTGGCACAATGGCCAAACGGTTTTATACCGCTGAGGAAGCGGCTAGGTATTGCGAGGACTCCAGCTCAGAGGAATTTAGCAATTCCGATTCTGAGTATGTCCCATCTGATGACTCTAGTGAGGAATCAGAGATTGGTGATAGCAGCACTATTAGCGCAGAGGCTAGTAGTGGCGGCACGCTTACTGCTGAAGAAGCAGAGGAAGAGGAAGAGGCAGAGGCTGGTGGCAGTGTGCCAGATGTACCCATGGAGGTAGGAGAGGGTGAGGGTAGTGATGATGCAGCAGTCGGAGCGCCTATGTGGGGGCCTCCCTGTAATTATGCCCCCGAAATTCCCCCATTCACTGCAGTCGCGGGCGTCAAGGTGGACACCACTAACTTTCAAATCATAGATTTCTTCAATCTTTTTATCACAGAGGCCATCCTACAGGACATGGTCCAGTACACAAATTTATATGCTGAGCAGTATCTTGCCAGCCACCCTTTACCAGGGTATTCAAGAGCCCAGGCGTGGTATCCCACTACTGTAAATGAAATCAAAAGATTCCTGGCGCTCACATTGGCAATGGGACTCGTAGAACGCAATACCTTAGCTTCATACTGGGATACCACTACAGTCCTTTCCATCCCTCTTTTTTCAGCCGTTATGCCAAGAAACCGCTACCAAATTTTACTGCGGTTTCTTCATTTTAGCAACAACGCAGCGGCTGTTCCCCCTAATGAGCCCGGTCACGACAGGCTTTACAAATTGAGGCCCCTTATAGATAGCCTGTCTCAGCGCTTCACAGAGGTCTACACCCCCTCCCAAAATATATGTGTGGACGAGTCCCTTTTGCTCTTCAAAGGGCGCCTAAGATTCCGCCAATACATCCCTAGTAAGCGTTCTCGCTATGGGATGAAATTTTACAAACTCTGTGAAAGCAGCACCGGCTATACTAATTCTTTCATGTTCTATGAGGGAAAGGACACTAATTTGGACCCCCCCGGTTGTCCCCTTGATTTGACTGCCAGTGGTAAAATTGTCTGGGAGCTCATATCTCCACTGTTGGGCCGAGGTTACCACTTATACGTGGATAACTTTTACACTAGCATCCCCTTATTTAGAACCCTTTACTGGTTGGACACCCCAGCCTGTGGCACCGTTAGGCAAAACCGCAAAGGACTGCCTAAGGAACTGGTGCAAAAGAAATTAAAACGTGGAGAAGTATATGCTCTTAGAAGTGATGAGCTCCTGGCACTAAAATTTGCAGACACAAAAAATGTTTGTATGCTTACTACTATCCACAATGAGAGTGTAGTTGTCCAACACAGACGTGGCAGGCCCGCAAAATCAAAGCCACTCTGTTGTAAAGAATATAGTAAGCATATGGGTGGCGTTGATAAAACAGACCAAATTCAAACTTACTATGACGCCACCAGAAAAACCAGGGCCTGGTACAAAAAAGCAGCAATTTACATGATTCAAATGGCCCTTTATAATTCCTATGTCGTTTACAAGGCGGCAGTACCAGGCCCAAAATTGTCTTTATACAATTATCTGCTGCAACTGCTCCCTGCCCTTTTGTTTGGTGATGTACAGGAGGTTCCAGAAATGCCTGGCAATGACAATGTTGCCCGAATGGTGGGTAAGCATTTCATTGCACAAATTCCACCAACTCCTAATAAAAGATATGCCCAGAGAACTTGTAAGGTTTGCCGTTCCAGGGGTGTTCGAAAAGATGTGCGATATTTTTGTCCCAAGTGTCCTAGCAAGCCTGCTTTGTGTTTCCAACCCTGTTTTGAGGTGTACCACACTGTGGTACACTACGAGAGGACTTGAGTTGTGTTGGTAGGTTAGGGTTCTCTGGGTTTGTTGGTGGTAAAAGGATGTAGTAAACTTGGCATGCTCTGTTTTTATGCACATGCTGGCAAAGTGATGCTTTTTATTTCGTGTTTTTTTTGAAGTTGTGATTGTGCAGTGGTTTTTCAGTGGTTTTTCAGGTTCAAGCCCCTTTTGAGATATAACATTTCACACGCTAGGTGTCTATTCACACGCTAGCAATAACTGGTTAGGTGTGCTGGCAAAACAATGTTTTTACAGCCAACCCCAATAAACCTATTCCAGAAGTGCCGTCTGTCTGTCGAGTTTTGTAGCGTCCACAATGTGGACACTGTTTGACTGAGCACCTGGATATAGGCAAGAGCGGTGAGCAGTAGCGGTCCTTCTTTGTTCTTTATTTTCAGGTTCAAGCCCCTTATTGAGATCTAACATTTTACGCTCTAGGTTTTTATGCACACGCTAGCGATAACTGGTTAGGTGTGCTGGCAAAACAATGTGCTTTTTCTTTTGTATTTTGTGCAGTGGTTTTTCAGGTTCAAGACTCGGCAGATAGACGGCACTTCTGGAATAGGTTTATTGGGGTTGCTGCTGTAAAAACCTAACGTGTTTCGGGAGTAGATCCCTTAGTCATAGGTCCTATGACTAAGGGATCTACTCCCGAAACGCGTTAGGTTTTTACAGCCAACCACAATAAACCTATTCCAGAAGTGCCGTCTGTCTGTCGAGTTTTGTAGCGTCCACAATGTGGACACTGTTTGACTGAGCACCTGGATATAGGCAAGAGCGGTGAGCAGTAGCGGTCCTTCTTTGTTCTTTATTTTCAGGTTCAAGCCCCTTATTGAGATCTAACATTTTACGCTCTAGGTTTTTATGCACATGCTAGCGATAACTGGTTAGGTGTGCTGGCAAAACAATGTGCTTTTTCTTTTGTATTTTGTGCAGTGGTTTTTCAGGTTCAAGACTCGGCAGACAGACGGCACTTCTGGAATAGGTTTATTGGGGTTGCTGCTGTAAAAACCTAACGTGTTTCGGGAGTAGATCCCTTAGTCATAGGTCCTATGACTAAGGGATCTACTCCCGAAACGCGTTAGGTTTTTACAGCCAACCCCAATAAACCTATTCCAGAAGTGCCGTCTGTCTGTCGAGTTTTGTAGCGTCCACAATGTGGACACTGTTTGACTGAGCACCTGGATATAGGCAAGAGCGGTGAGCAGTAGCGGTCCTTCTTTGTTCTTTATTTTCAGGTTCAAGCCCCTTATTGAGATCTAACATTTTACGCTCTAGGTTTTTATGCACACGCTAGCGATAACTGGTTAGGTGTGCTGGCAGAATGATGCGCTTTTTTGTGTTTTGTGCAGTGGTTTTTTGGATTCAAGCCCCCCATTGAGATTTAACATTTTGGCAGGTACCTACTTGGCTTATAACTAGGTTATAGATAATTGTATGTAGGTTTGTTCTTAGTCTATGCATTCAGCTTTTGTGTTGAGCTACGGTGCTTTAGGCCAGTTGTAGTTTTATGGATAGCATTTGTATTGCGCTGGTGCTATAGCAAACTGAGGTGCTGGTTGGTCGAGAGGGCGCACGATAGAACTTGTGGTGCGTGATGAATACATGGGATGATGTGCATCTCTAATGCTGATGCCACAAGTCTTTTTTTTTTTTTTTTTTTTTTTACTGGCACCTCAAAAGCTCCTCTATCAGCGCATTTATCTATAGTTTTGTCTGTATTTCTGGGCAACATTTGCATTTGTTTTTGTAGATTTAGGCATCTCTGTATTTGTGGGTAGCATGTCTTCAGTTTTCTTGTATAGTAAAGGTTTTTGAGAACAGGGTGGCGGAACACTATGGTCTTCCATTTAGAATTGTTTTTAGTGTAGGCATTCAGAATTTTTTTCCCGAAAAGTTGTGGTTGGAACAATTCATTTTTTTTGTACTTGTAGCGCACATTGAATATTTATGCAGTATTTAGGTTAGACACGTTGCAGTGGCTCTCTGAATAGGAATAGTACTTTTATCACGTGCCATGTCTGCCACCAGTAGGGCACCAGCTTTTTTACAAACTTCTGGTGTGCACTTCTTAGGACACTTGCATAATTTTATGGGTCAAATGTACTATGGATTCTGTTGGTAAATATATTTGCAAATGTGGTACAGATTTTGTCATTGGTGAAAGTGTAGGAAGAAGCAAATAAATTGGTATCGTTGCACAACAGGACAGATGAAACTCGGACGCTCCACTAAATCGAAAAGGGTGAGTGAAATATATTTTTGGGGTAGTGGGGCCCAGATGCAGATCCATAAGAGTAGTCCTGTTTTGGGGTGTTTGGGGGCTGCATCTCTATGTTTATCCATACATATGGGGTATTGTTCTATTCAGGAGAACTTGCAGATTGTCATTGAGCAGGTTTTTTTTAGTTGCCATGGAAACTCAGGGAGAAATTGAACTTTGTAACTCTTTTTTCCTTTATTTCAGACCAAATCGCTGACTTCTACGAACGACTGCGGACACAATCCTCCATGTAGAAAAGCAAGAATGGCATCTTTGAATAGGTGAAGAAGTGTACTTTTCGGACATATATGGTTTGTGGGGGTTATTTTACAGTTTGGGGGGTGTTTAGACTGAAAAACTACAAGTAGTACACATAGAGCGCAGCCCCCAGATTTTCAACTGCATTTGCCCTTATGCGTTGCTCCTGTTTTGGGGTGTTTGGGGGCTGCGTCTCTATGTTTATCCATACATATGGGGTATTGTTCTATTCAGGAGAACTTGCAGATTGTCATTGAGCAGGTTTTTTTTAGTTGCCATGGAAACTCAGGGAGAAATTGAACTTTGTAACTCTTTTTTCCTTTATTTCAGACCAAATCGCTGACTTCTACGAACGACTGCGGACACAATCCTCCATGTAGAAAAGCAAGAATGGCATCTTTGAATAGGTGAAGAAGTGTACTTTTCGGACATATATGGTTTGTGGGGGTTATTTTACAGTTTGGGGGGTGTTTAGACTGAAAAACTACAAGTAGTACACATAGAGCGCAGCCCCCAGATTTTCAAATGCATTTGCCCTTATGCGTTGCTCCTGTTTTGGAGTGTTTGGGGGCTGCATCTCTATGTTTATCCATACATATGGGGTATTGTTCTATTCAGGAGAACTTGCAGATTGTCATTGAGCAGGTTTTTTTTAGTTGCCATGGAAACTCAAGGAGAAATTGAACTTTGTAACTCTTTTTTCCTTTATTTCAGACCAAATCGCTGACTTCTACGAACGACTGCGGACACAATCCTCCATGTAGAAAAGCAAGAATGGCATCTTTGAATAGGTGAAGAAGTGTACTTTTCGGACATATATGGTTTGTGGGGTTATTTTACAGTTTGGGGGGTGTTTAGACTGAAAAACTACAAGTAGTACACATAGAGCGCAGCCCCCAGATTTTCAACTGCATTTGCCCTTATGCGTTGCTCCTGTTTTGGGGTGTTTGGGGGCTGCGTCTCTATGTTTATCCATACATATGGGGTATTGTTCTATTCAGGAGAACTTGCAGATTGTCATTGAGCAGGTTTTTTTTAGTTGCCATGGAAACTCAGGGAGAAATTGAACTTTGTAACTCTTTTTTCCTTTATTTCAGACCAAATCGCTGACTTCTAAGAATGACTGTGGACACAATCCTCCATGTAGAAAAGCAAGAATGGCATCTTTGAATAGGTGAAGAAGTGTACTTTTCGGACATATATGGTTTGTGGGGGTTATTTTACAGTTTGGGGGGTGTTTAGACTGAAAAACTACAAGTAGTACACACAGAGCGCAGCCCCCAGATTTTCAACTGCATTTGCCCTTATGCGTTGCTCCTGTTTTGGGGTGTTTGGGGGCTGCATCTCTATGTTTATCCATACATATGGGGTATTGTTCTATTCAGGAGAACTTGCAGATTGTCATTGAGCAGGTTTTTTTTAGTTGCCATGGAAACTCAGGGAGAAATTGAACTTTGTAACTCTTTTTTCCTTTATTTCAGACCAAATCGCTGACTTCTACGAACGACTGCGGACACAATCCTCCATGTAGAAAAGCAAGAATGGCATCTTTGAATAGGTGAAGAAGTGTACTTTTCGGACATATATGGTTTGTGGGGGTTATTTTACAGTTTGGGGGGTGTTTAGACTGAAAAACTACAAGTAGTACACATAGAGCGCAGCCCCCAGATTTTCAACTGCATTTGCCCTTATGCGTTGCTCCTGTTTTGGGGTGTTTGGGGGCTGCGTCTCTATGTTTATCCATACATATGGGGTATTGTTCTATTCAGGAGAACTTGCAGATTGTCATTGAGCAGGTTTTTTTTAGTTGCCATGGAAACTCAGGGAGAAATTGAACTTTGTAACTCTTTTTTCCTTTATTTCAGACCAAATCGCTGACTTCTACGAACGACTGCGGACACAATCCTCCATGTAAAAAAGCAAGAATGGCATCTTTGAATAGGTGAAGAAGTGTACTTTTCGGACATATATGGTTTGTGGGGGTTATTTTACAGTTTGGGGGGTGTTTAGACTGAAAAACTACAAGTAGTACACATAGAACGCAGCCCCCAGATTTTCAACTGCAATTGCCCATATGCGTTGCTCCTGTTTTGGGGTGTTTGGGGGCTGCGTCTCTATGTGTATCCATACATATGGGGTATCGTTTTATTCAAGAGAAGTTTGTCTTTCAAATTGTCTGTAGTTATAGCATTTAGAACGGTGTTATTTTGTCAAATTTACATTTGTGCCTGCGTCTTAGTTTGCATTTTAGAAAAAAACTAAAAATGCAACAAAAAAGCTCTAAATATCATGATGCACTGGTAAAACGTGTTTGAATTTTGAGTGAAAACTACAGCACCCCTAGAAACCTGAAGGTCTGTAGTTTTTATAAATACCAAACATGAAGGGATAAGTTAGATTTACATATAAGTTATGCAGCATCAACTGTCACGTGTGCTTATCTAGTTTGTTCTGGTGTAAAATTATACAAACTGCTGTTTTAGTTTGGGGGTTACTCCTGGACAAAGAAAGTGGGTTACTGATACATATTTGGTATCGTTGGACTTGGCAGGATCTGGGCTTTTAGAAACAGGAAAAAAATTCATGTAAAATTAACTTTTCTGTGGAAAAAAAACTCAAGATATACACAATTTTTTAACAATTTTATTTTATTTTTACATATTTCACCCAAAATATACATTAAATCTCCTGAAAAGTCACAAAATTCCACTTGCATGTCGAAGCCCAATTTGTAACGAAAAAAACAATATATAATTTTCCTAGTTTCGTCGAGGTTTTCCTACAATAAAACCGTGTTAATCTGAACAAGTACAAAATGCTTAAAAACGGCTGGCATTTCGCGTAACCAAAATGTGAAATTCTGCTGGCACTTAAAGGGTTAAAATATAATATGAGAACATAAACAAGAAAAACTCCTGACATTTTTGCAAAATATGCAGGAAAGTGAGCGGGATGTTTCTACCTGCTCAGAAGATAAGGAAATGAACTGCTTCTTCCCTTGACATCACATCCCTCTCATTCTCCGCCCCCAGCCAAGCTTTCCCTTGCATTAATTCATTGCTTCTCACCCAATCACAATTGCATCTGATTCTGCCAGTCTTTAAGGTCCCTTGTCATGCAGCCCCTGTGTTTATAGCTCCAGGGCTTTCCTGGAGCTATAAAAAAAAATATAGGACTTATTTACTATCACTAATTTGTGCCCGGCCATTACGTATAGCAACTAATTACAGCAAACATACATATATATTTACATGCACACAATTTCATACTTTTTTAAAGTTTCGTTTTAGAAAATCAACCATTCTTTCATGCTGTCGAGCTAACAAACAGGGAATTCTGAGGGATTATCAGAGAATAGGCCTAAAGGACAAATGAGCATAAGTAACATTTAAACAACATTTTAAAATGTTAGCAATATGCAGGCTTAAGTAGGAGTACGATTTTGCCTGAATCCTGTAACCCATAGCAACAAATTACAACGCAACAATAAACCTTTTTTTTTTTTTTTTAAATCTAAGACAATACCCATTTAAGTATGTCTAATTATCATGAAAGTGATAGTTTTGAGAGTGTAATGTGCTTGCTTTATACATCTACTGATGGTGGTCATGGCAAATGTTTTCCTTTTATGTAACTAATTTTTTTTCGTTAGTTTAAATGCTTTGAAGATTGCTGACAATATGCTAGTATGCTTATTTTAGTTCAGTGCACTCTGTGCTGACCAGCTGTGCTACCAGTTATACCTCCCACTGACTAATGGTACCAGCTGTTCAGAAGATTCTGACAATGCATAAATGAATCTGCTGCATTTTTATGTTTGCCCCTACAGTCTGAGCACCCTCCACCCAAGTTTGTGAAAGTTATCACCCTAACCATACTTAATCCAAACTAAAGATTTCCTTTTTTTTCTTTATAGCTAATGCTAGTTAGGCATGTATACATTAGACTTCCTGGCGTAATAAGTAACAGGAAAACTAAATGGAACTGCAAAAGTGTCTTCTAAATTTTAAACTGTTAATTTAATATATTTGTTTCAATGTTTATCTGTTGACTCACAACCCTCATGTTCATCTAAGTGTGAAGCAAAGATAAGTGTAAATCTTACATAAGGAACAATGCCTCATGTGTATGATATAGAGGGTTGAAGTATGATACAGACCTGAACAGCCAAAGTAACTTTGTAATTCGTAACAATACACAGACTTAATTTACTTGTGTTAAGGGCTAAAAGAAAAGCATAGGACAACATAGGGAATAATGACAACTTTTTAAAGAAACATGCATGAGTGATGGCAGACCATCTGCCTGTTAAAGCCTGGGCAAAATATACATTTTTCTATCTATTAAAGTTGTATTGAACAGAAAGATTGTAATGTACAATATTTGAAAAACAATTTTCCTTGAACCACAAATCTAAATTTTTTTTTTGCATGGTATAATAAAAAGAAATAGACCCTCTAAGCCAATAAACTACAATTATTCTGACAAAATAACCTCTTTGAGGTTTAGGAATGTGCACTTTCTTACATGCAGTCTGTGGGTAAAGCAGCAGCCAAAATTAAAACTCGCTTTGTCAATATACAGAGTACAAACATTGTGATAGTCACATATTTTCAAGATCACATCACGCATTGAAAGTGAACTTTAAATAGGCTTGTACTTCAAAACACTGTGCATACAGTGTTTTTTTCCAAGATTTCTGCTGCCAGATGATTACGCTGGTGAGTAAAAGTCAGAAACAAATGCCTTAGATGGTTTGAAATAATTAAACGCTTGCCCTTCTATGGCCACACAGATAAAAATGACTTCATCCTTAAAAAATGTGTGCGTTTATTAAGAACATATACTAACTAACTAACTATCAATACTAACAAATGTGACCTGACCTTGTGGGATACTTTAAAGGTTTCCTATGTGGAAATGTTAAAATATTTGAATGTAAAGATTAAAGTTGCTTAACTCTGCTTTCACCTACAGGTAAAAAGCTATGTTGGTAGACACAACTTATGGCTGCCAAGAAACAGCAACATAATGGTTTGACATGGGTTTGCCTTATAAACTGTTAATGGAAAACTACCACTTTAAAACAATAATTTAGCATGTTATCCAAAAATCTAAATGTTATAAAGAATATAGGTATATATGCATTATGCCATACTACTTCCAATAATGTTATGCAGTCATTTAAATAAATCACTAGCTATGCTCAAAGTATGCAAATTTTATATGTTTCAAAAGGGTGGGTCTGCACTGTTATTTTTCTTTTAAACCGCAGCCCTTTAAATAACTAACGATAGGGATGGGGCTTGTATTGTCACAGTAACATTTTTTGTTTTGTTTTCAAGGTTTAAAAACAGTACGGCAGCAGTTAGCAAACAAAATATTGAATAACTTGAACGGCAAGTAAGTAAAACATGCATATTTATATACACAGTATGTTTCAGTTTGTAACAACAATAATTTATTTAAACAAACAAGCAGATTTCTGTCTATCACGTTAAAGCTGCAGATAAAAAATACTTGTATTTGCCAATGTTACATAGACGCATAAGCTGCTTATGTCATTATATCTGGGAAGGCGTCCCACAATGATAATTTCTGCAAAGAAAAACCCATGATGGGGAGACTGGCCTTAACGACTAAATTTAATTTGCAGTAGATTTCATACAGCAGTGAGCATGAATGTATTACTCAATAGCCTGGAATTCTAGGAGATCGGTAGGTAATCCTACTGGGACACTTGTACTTATAAAGGCATGAGTATGCTATTAAATCAATAGCCTGCCCTTTTACTTTGATATGTTACTAAAAGCATTTTGAATGCAAACACTTTATAGGTATGAAATCAATATAGATTGCAACTTGACACTTCCCTATTGGTTAACAACCTTGTGTGATACACTACATATTAATGATTTCAGAATGCTGGGAATACATTTATTATACACTTCTGTAGAATAAAACTGTAATAGAAAAAAAGTAATAAATACTAGGCAGGACAGTTTGTTAAAATATATTATCTGGCAGATAATGCCTATAGACATTTTATTGAACACAGCTAAATATACTTTTTGAAATAAAATTTCAATATTTTATCAAATCATACAGAAGCACACATACATTTTAGCAGCAACATATTCTGCAATGCTGTATAATAAATGGGGGTATCCTTTGAATGTAAAACAATACAACAATGAAGAGCCCTGCCGAATCTGGCCCCATAGTTTATCCACAAATAATTTACTTCAGTCACACCCATTTGGTGGCCCTAGCAATTTATCCCTTGTTATATTTTTTTTATACACTGGCACTTCCCTGCCTAGTTCAACTTTTTTGGAAAACTGTCTCCTTAATAATTCCTTGGTTTACAGGCAATTCCTACCCACTGTGGAAAGATCTCCAAGAATAAAACATATTATTAAAGGCATAAAAACAAAAGAGATGGGTTAGATGTGTGTCCAGTATTCCAGTACAATACCTCATATTAATATACAATATTAGTTAATTTCAATTTAAAGTCAGGGAGGTTTTGTTAAATATTGATTATAACATAATTCATACCTCCGCACATTTGAAAAATATAAAGTGGGACCAAACATCCGCCACACGCAGCATAGCTGCTGTATGGTTCCACCCGTAAATACCACGCCCATTTTACCAAAACATAAACCCAGATGTGCCAGTTTTATTACTACAAAAAAATGGATAAGGAGCATATTAACTCCAGACATGCAAATATAATAATGAAATAAAATGGATTACAAGCATATTAACCCCAGCTGTGCCAGTATAATAAGAAAATGACCAATAAGCACTCCATTAACCCCAAACAATCCAGTAAGATTAATGAGAACTCCATTAACTCCAGACATGCCAGTAAGATCACTACAAAATGGCCAATAAGCTCTTCATTAACTTCTGACATGCCAGTAAGATCACTGAAATACGGACAATGCGCACTCCATTAACCCAATACAAGCCATAAAGATCACTGAAAAATAGCCAATGAGAACTTTATTAACTTCAGAAATGCCAGTAAGATCACTGCAGAAATGGAGAGCTCAAGCAGGATACCAGTACCAAATTTTTCTTCTTTCCTTGTGCTCCCATGCTGCTTCTCTCTCTCTCTCTCTCTCTCTCTCTCTCTCTTTCTCGATGGCCATCTTGGATATTCTTTTTGAGGAGAAGGGAGCAGAGAAGAACAGAAGAGTCAATGTAGAACTTTTAAACGACTATCTGGGACAGAGTTAGGAACTATCAGCCACCCACGTTTAATCATATTATGTAGTATACAGTATATATATATACTGTCTGGCTCCACCCATAAATATGTAGGGACCTATAGGATCTATTAGGCTCCTATAGAGTTAATCCCCTACCTTTCCTTAAGTTCTCTTTTCCCTTGTTATTGGGCCAAGCCCTTCTAACGGGTAAAGTGTAACATCTACACCTGTTGGACAAAGAGTGTAATGACACTCCCCTGCCACACTGCTATATAGTGTTGTGTAGGGAGTGGCCTCTTCCTCTTTGGCTCCTGGTGTCTGTGCTGCTAGGTGTTTCCCATTGAGCCTGGGATCAGCAAGGCCCCACTAAGCCATTTACCCCAAAGGGACCTGTACCTTTGGTGCTGAAGTCGGGAACCATGTGAATGAGGATTAGTTATCATTAGGGCAGATTCTGTAATAGTCTCTCTAGGAGAGAGAGATAGCCAGATTTAGGTAGTATGAGCAGTTGTGTGCTCCATCAAGGAGGATAGCAGGGAATAGCCTCCCAAAGGCTTCTAAGGTGCCTTTAGTGTAGGGAACTCAGTGATAGGGAATTCAGTTTAGCAGAGCACTGCCTGACCCTTACTTGATCGATCCTGTTTCACATTGGTCGCTGCTCTTTGAGAGTGAGATATTCTTCCTACTATTTGACTGGGGGAGTGACATCTGTTCATGCTGCATCATCATCATCATGCTATCCTTCCTCCTCTGTGATATGCTAACTCCTACTACAGCTCCTGCGTGAGTAAACCTGTGGTCAATTGCCTTTGCATATTTGTGTACCAATAAACCATCTCACTTGTTTTCACTATTTAAGAACCTCCTGGCGTCCATTATTCTATTTTAACACTAATTAGCCTGTGGGTTGTAATTTTACACCATCTTAAAGGGGAAGCTTCCATTTAGCGAAGGCTCCGCCCTGAGTGTAGTTTCACAGTGTAACCCATGCTCATACATTAGCTGGACACCGTTAATCCCTAATTGGCAGAATAGGCCAAGAAAGCGTTTCAAATATATATATTTATTCAATGTGTTGCAGAGATTATATCTCATTCAGTTTAAAATGTAAGGTCCCTATCACACACAGTTTAAATTATAGATACAAATCTCATAAAATTCACATATAAAAACAAAACCATGGCATTTATTAAATACATCATTAAAAACACATCCTAAGGGGTGGTTCAACGTTAAGGTAACTTTTATTATGTTATAGAACGGCCAATTCTAAGCAACTTTTCAGCTGGTTTTCATTATTTATTTTTTATACTTTTATAGTTATTTGCCTTTTTCTTCTGACTCTTTGCAGCTTTCAAATGGGCGTCGCTGACCCCTTCTAAAAAACAAATGCTCTGTAAGGCTACAAATGTATTGTTATTGTTACTTTTTATTATTGATCCTTCTATTTAGACACTCTCCTATCCATATTCCAGTCTCTTATTCAAATCAATGCATGCCAAGGTAATTTGGACCCTAGTTACCAGATTGGTTAATATGCAAATTGAAGAACTGCTGAATAAAAAGCTAAATAACTCAAAAACCTACAATAGTAAAAAGTTAAAACCAATTGCAAATTGTCTCAAAATATCACTCTCTAAATCATACTAAAAGTTATCTCAAAGGTGAATAACCCATTTAAAATCATCAGGTTCCAAGGATCCACTAGATATGAAAGCTTAATGAAAATTAAACCACAGGAATCCCTGTAATTAAACCATTTATTTACTAGATAACATTTGTATAACTGTTTGTATACAGGCACATACAAATTAATAATTTGAGCAAAAGGCTCAATAGAGAGCGATTACATCAAACACTAGCCTCACCGATCTAAAATATACAATAATAAGGCACAATCTCCCATATGTAACAAAAGTCACTAAGCTTGCAAGGAGCTGTAACTGATTTCAACCAATCAGTAGGTAGCATTTACTGGTCACCTGTTTTAAAGCAACATCTTATTGGTTGCTATGGGTAACTGCTCCTGGGCAAACTTGGTGACGTTTATTACATATGTGGGATTGATGCAAGCCACAAGTAGACAACTGGTCAATTTCCGGGGGCCCAGAGGCTTAATTATGATTAACCTTTCATCTCTGGATCAGTGGAGGGGTCCCTTCTCTGCAAACAAATGGTTTAAGGGTTAGTATTTATTTTTAATGATACTTTTAATAAATACCTACATGGTTTTAATTTAATATGTGACTATTTGATATCTTTATCTAGGGTTTAACCTAGCTGAGTGGGACAGGGCACTGGAAAAGCTCCAAGCAAAACATCCCTTTCTGCATCATGCCTTGTTTTGATTATGATATAGAATTGGTACAAATTCATGTTATGTTAATTATTGTTATACTGTAGTACCACAACACAAAGTACTGTTAATATTATACATGTCTGTGATGGGTGAAGAATAATGTCTAGTAGAAATCAGGCAGAGAGTTAAAGCATTACACAAGAGTAGCAATGAGTGGAATTTTTGGCAGGCATGGATTCAAAAAGCAACACAGTGACAAAAAAAAACACTGACCCCAATGTATTTTAAGCTACAAAATTGCCACCAAAAAAACGTATTTTGCACAAAAAAAGCCGATGTAAAACACGCTCATTGACCACATTTCAGGATGGATTTGCTCACATTAGACAAAGGGCATTTTATCAAACCTTGGGCGTTTCTTGGTTATAAAGTAATGGAAGAATATTTATGCTGATGATGGCTCATTGTTGAACTCTTTTTACTCTTCTTTAAGAGATAGACATGCTCTGGTCATACTGAAGTCTCTAAACTGTAATAAATCATTCATCTATTTCTGCCTCTTAATTTCTCAATCTCAAATATGACCAGCAGAGATTAGATATGGCCCTCCCGGGGCTTCTTATAGCGTGCCCAAGGGCTTTACATACTTCTTTTTATTACATTATAATTTGCATATCATTTGAATCACAAGTGATCTGAAAATGAAAAGCACTGCCCTAGATCAAACTGCCCACACATGGTTCAGATCATTTGAAATCTACAAATTTCCTCCTTAAGGCTATAGTGAAATGATATTAAAAAGACAAAAAATGACAAAATAACGGACATTGATAGTTTGAAATTTACATCTGAATAATAGAGGACATGAAAAAATAGGAATTACTGATGTGCAGCTTTGTTAATTCCCATGAATTCTCAAGATTGAATTCATACTGTCGAGCAAAACCCGGAAGCTGCATGTTGTAATGTGGTGCTGTAGACTGTACATTATGAAAGGTTTCTGAAACATGAAATTCAATTCTTGAGCAGCTGTTCCGGCTTTTGTTATATAGATAATGTAATGTTTAGCCAAAATCATATGGAATGTGTATGCAAATACAAACACAACTGGTACAGCAGGTGTCCCTTTAATGCTTGTGCTTTCTTTTTATCTGCATTTCTGTCCCACTAATCTTCCTGGCCAGTTGTTGATTTCTAATATTCAGTCTTGCCTCTCCCTTATAGTCACAACTGTGGTTAATGTTACACCAAATACATGTATAATTATAGCTGGTGGATGATTATTGTTTAGGAAAAGTAAAGACATCTACACTGCTTCATTTTAACTGCGTACAAATTAACTGACAGATTGAAGATATTTCCTTCAAGACAATGACATGCATGCGACTGGAAAAAAAATGTTTTAGAGAATCTGTAGAAATGCATTCTATTTTAAGGCAGTGTCAGCATATTCTGCTGTTTTGAATGGACTGATTTAGTTTGGCCGATTTTAACCATACTGCCTGACAGTTTGGCATTAGTTTTGTGACACTGTGTGACTGCAGCTGATTTTTTCCAAACTCAGAATTTATTATGCGGTGAGCCCACTTCACTTTCTATCACTGGGTATCCATTAGTGAAATTTTTTCTAAGTCCTAAAAAACACTGACGTCTTTTCCTTTTTACAGGGTGATAGGCTGAAAAATATTGTAAATTTTTTTGGGTACCCTCCTTCCCCCCTACATTTCCTTAGATATGGCACCTAAACTATACTGTGAGCTCATGTGTAGGGCATTATAACAACTCTATTTTCTTTTATTAAGGTTCCTTGGGCTTGTGTAGTGTAATGTATTTGCTGCAACATATACGTCCATTGAAATGTAACTTCCCGTCGTATGCAAATTATCTAACGCTAGCGCAACTTCGCTATGCTGGGCGTAGTAACGCTAGCGGAACCATACAGCTTCTACCCTGCCCTCAGAATGACGTGCAAGGTAGGGGGTGGGTAGGGGGCAGGAGGAGAGGATGCCTATGTGCCTCCACTGCCCACCCCTCAATAATACAGCACTGACTAATGCTGAAGGTCTCTGCATTCTCAAACAGCTGATTGCACCTTCTTTTGCACTTTGCACACTGATCATTGTAAATGACCCTTAATCTCTTATATATTAGTGTTATAATATAAATCTGTAAATATTATCTATTTGTAATTTATTACTACTGTAACTGCAATGCATGACTTTAATTTACATATAAAGATCACAACACGGATTTATAAATGTGACATTTATTTTATACAACTGTATTTTTGGAACAAACTATTTTAGAGACTGTTAAATATGCCCAATAATGTATTCACAGACAAAAATAGGGAGCACCACCTATCAATTGAGAAATCAGTAGATGGTGTGCAGGGTTAAAGAGGTAAGTATATATAAGAGGGAAAGAAAAGTTAACCCTTAAAATTGCACCACCCCATTGTGAAACCCTGAAAACTCAAGGAACTGGGTTAAAACGTAACTTTTACTGATATATTAAATAAAATCGTTGAGTCCAGGAAACCATTAAAAAATTGAACCTAGGACCAGGGAGACAAAGGACCAAGATTAGGTGGAACGACAGATACGGACCCTGAGTAGATTAACAAGCTAATGACCAAAGTCAGTAGTGAATCACTACAATCTGCAGTGAACAACTGCAGCAAGCAACGCCATGTGAGGCGACAAAACCAAACAAACAACTATCACGTGGCCTGTATATAAATTCTATAGGTAACCTATTACATTGCCACTAATTCCACAACCCATCTATTTTCCATAGCTTTGATGATTCCACCACCCATTCACCCTCCGGCGCACCCTCCCATTTCCATGGAGAAGTTAGTATGACCAGGTGGTATCAGTAGTATTACGCTATTAGATTGCTGGAAATAGATCCTAGTACTGGAATATAGCGATTAGGTATGCTTGAATTCTACCCCAGAGCCCAGTTCCGTGGTTCACCCACCCCTTCACCCTCAGAGCTTCCCGCCCCTTGTAGTCGCGAAGAGGTAGCCTAAATTAATATAGATTCCGTCCCCCTGCCTGGCTAAAGCTAAAAAGCACCTTTTAATAGCGTAATACTACTGATACCACCTGGTCATACTAACTTCTCCATGGAAATGGGAGGGTGCGCCGGAGGGTGAATGGGTGGTGGAATCATCAAAGCTTTGGAAAATAGATGGGTTGTGGAATTAGTGGCAATGTAATAGGTTACCTATAGAATTTATATACAGGCCACGTGATAGTTGTTTGTTTGGTTTTGTCGCCTCACACGGCGTTGCTTGCTGCAGTTGTTCACTGCAGATTGTAGTGATTCACTACTGACTTTGGTCATTAGCTTGTTAATCTACTCAGGGTCCGTATCTGTCGTTCCACCTAATCTTGGTCCTTTGTCTCCCTGGTCCTAGGTTCAATTTTTTAATGGTTTCCTGGACTCACGATTTTATTTAATATATCAGTAAAAGTTACGTTTTAACCCAGTGCCTCGAGTTTTCGGGTTTCACGATGGGGTGGTGCAATTTTAAGGGTTAACTTTTCTTTCCCTCTTATATATGCCCAATAATGTCCTGCATATTTAGAGAGAAAAAAAATAGCTGGAGGGCCATTGGCATCCTTGAACTTGCAAACAAATGCGCCCATGCAGGCACCATCTGTTGCTGAGCTACAAGTTGTAGTTTAAGAACAAATAAAAGGCTGCATATTGAACATTCCTGTAGCAAACACTGTACAACCATATAACCTCCAACTGTTCTACAAGTACAACTGTCAGCATCCCCTGATATCTTCATGTCTATCTGATTTGTCTAGGGATAGGGGAGCAATGGAATGGCACATAATACAGGGCCATGCAGCAAACATAGAACAAAGCAACTGATATTTTTATGGGCACAGTTATAGATGACTACCCCTTGTACAATTAGAAGAAAACTAATGTTTTTGCAAAATGTAATAATGTGATAAACAAATGTTTTTCGCTTTTTTCTTCTGTTATCTTCACAGTTCTTTTCACCAGAGCAATTTCTTTAGAAGGGTCACATACACAACATATTTATTTGTTAAATGGCTTCTGAAAAAGCTGACAGTATGTGTATGAGTACATGTCTGGGGTAGGGATTGGCATGAATCCTGAAACAGTCTCTATGTAAAGGATAACAATCATCCCAAGTGTAACATTCAAACTGATGGAACGAGAAGAACCCAAAGGGAAATGTTAATGGTAGCAGAGGTCTATGATGTCCTTTAGAGAACCAAGAGATGCAAAAGTATTCAAATTTGACACCCATGTATTTGTGTTGCAACTCCTGTGTGCATCAAGCTGTTAATCAATCTTAAGCTGGCCATAGATGCAAAGATTTGAACGTAGGAATCTCTGTTAGGTACGATTTTCGGGCCGTGTGTGGCGTGTCCCCATACACTATACACTGGGCTCATGTGTAGGGCAATATAACAACTGTATTTTCTTTTATTAAGGTTTCCTGGGCTTGTGTAGTGTAATGTATTTGCTGCAACATATACGTCCATTGAACTTTAACTTCCCGCCCTATGCAAATGAGGCAACGCTAGCGCAACTTCGTTTTGCTTGCCGCAGTAACGCTAGTGCAACTTCGCCAGCGTTCGTCGCCCTGGACGCAACTTTGGATTTTAGTGAATTAGCATTGTCCTAGCGAATCTACACCTGGCGAAGTGTTGCGATGTGAGTGAAGCTGCCGCTGGCGAATTCTCAGAGGTTAGTAAATTTGCCCCATTATTTCTTCATGTATTGCCAACCTGATGATATCAGTGGGAGACCAGCTTTTGTCTGACATAACTTTTTCCTGTCAGGGGCAGAACACAGTCTGATCTGTTCTTTTACTACTATTTAATCTGAATGATTAGTGGCAGGTTGGTAGATAGCACCGAACGATAGTTTGTCCGATATGAAGGTAAATTAGCACGTCTATGGCCATCTTAAGACCAATGATTGGAGCAAAAGCAGAGGTGAAAATTCAACCAAGAAGGCAAAGGTGGGGTGGAGGCAGAGGTCAGCAATTTAGTAAAGCTACAGATGCCATTAAGCTAATGTCACTGGGGGCTGAAAAAACAACCTGCTTGCCTGCACCTGAAACAAATGTGTTGGCCTAGGTAAAGGCACACACAGTAGATTTCAGAGAAGAAACTCAAGAGTTTGCATTCTAGCGCTGAAATCTGATTTGAGTGCCTGCACCTGGGCTGACACAATTGTTTCTGGTGCAGGCAGGATAGGAGTATTGTATAACGCTTATGATTCTCGGCCTGCATATTTTAACAGGCTGATTTTCAGCCCCATGTGGCATTAGCCTTATACTGGGATTGGAAGACTCTGAACTGAATCTATATAGGGAGAGCAGCTGGAATCCTCAAATAGTCATAGTCCTGAACAGTGCATATGATCAAAGGACACAGGTGGCTGATCTTTTGTTCACATCAGATTGCTGAGCCAGAAAAATGTTTTTTTTTGCCTCTGTAACACAAACATAGGTGTTGCTAAATAAATAGCTTTTGTTTCACATTCCTAGAGCAATTACAAGAAGGCTCTGTAGCATATGGTTTACCAAAATCCAGCGCAAACCCCAAGGTCCCAGTCTCGGCTCACTCTTCTGCCTATAGCAGCTTTCTTTGGCTTCGGGAGGAGCCCTCCGTTACTCAGATGCCACCAGAACTTACTGTAACTTGAGAGGACCAAGGGGAAAGCTCTGGGCAGGCAAGGGAACCATACTGTATACAGAAAGGACGGGGAACAAAGAGAATGGACAAGGGACATGCAGGGTCAATACCAAACAGACAATACGGTACCAAATCAGGAAGCAGAAGTGTAGTCAGGGTCACAGGCTAGGGTCAAACCAAACAGATTTGCCATACTGTAAGAAGATGCAACAGAATAGTCGAAGAATAGGCAGAGGTCAGGCAGCAGAACAGTAAGAGTTAAAGTCAAGCATTGATCAATAAACAGGATCAGACAATATAACACACCCAGGGACTATGGAACATAGACCTAAACTGGGCAATGAGTCAGAGCAGAGTAGGGGTTTTATAACCAGACTAATGTCTTAAACTGATCACCTGTGGCCAGTTTGGCGACAGATGAAACCATTAATTACAAGCATAGACATACAGTAAGAGTGAACCAGGGCCTTAGCTGTCTCACATAGAACAGCGGTAACGCAGACAGCACAGAAACACCTGGTTCAACTCAAAGCAGGCTGTTATAGACAGTAATCCTCATCTCACCTAATCTTATTCACTGGTTCCCTCACCTTGACTTCAGATCTCAGCACTGCTTTCTGCCTCAGAGCCCACAACTATACTGGAGTTTGTGTCTGACTCTGCCCATTTATTTAATATTCAGAATGAGAGGGATCAAAGAGAAATAACATGGTTACTCTCATCTCTATTATACACACCAGGGGGAACCACATAATAGGGCCTTAACCCACCTAACCTATATATATATATATTTACAAACTGATTGAAATCTGCTCACTCCCTATTCTAGGCAAATACTTAAGGCCCCAGGCATGCATATTTCTCAGGTCCTAACATAGTCAGAAATGCTGTTAACACTTTTTACTACAGGGGAGGTGAAACTAATGAACTGGATGTTAGGAAATATTCAGATGAAGATTTGGAGCAGTAGCTTTAGGTTTTTTGGGTTGAGGCTGGTAATTACAAAGGAACCATCTCTGCACCTTCTTTCTAGTCTCTCTGCTGGCTTCTACTTCACTAATGGCCTTAATGAGCCTTAAATGAGCCAAACTACAACCTTCAAAATTCAAAGAAAGTGCCAGTGACTGAAATGTGTTCAAAGATAAGTAAGACTAGGTAGGCAATGAAATGAAGAGTATAGCCTAATTAGATTTTTTTCCAAACCCAAAGTCATTGGTAAGTTAATTATATTTGTAATTGTTTACAGAGCTCCATTCTCATTATACTGTTTCATGCTCATCACTACTTTAATGCCTTAAAAGGACAGTTCTGGAGAAAACATTTAGCGACCTATAGGTGGTGCATTCTTGGAGGGCCCAGCACATATGTTTGTTGTAAAATGCAGAAAGGCTAAATGATGTGTTTTGGCTTTGGACATGTAGTTAAGCTAAACTGATAATAAGCATAAAGTGACAGATGGTCCCACAACTAAACCTCAATCTGTGGGTTATGGGTAATTATCTAACAAAAGCTTAAGTGTGGGAATCATCAAAAATAGATGCAGTATTGAAGTGCCCTGCTAGGCACGAAGCACATTTTGCTGTTTTGTTCTAATAAATTACTTTGTATTTTTCAATTACTTCACTAGAGCATCTATTTTTGATAATTCCCACACTATGGAGGTAATTTACTAACAATTGAATTTCTAAATTCCTAAAAAAAAAAAAGTTTGAAATTTATGAAGTGTAAAACCAACAAAAAACACTTACGTAAAACTTCACCAGGTAAAAGTTGTTAAGGTCCTATAGAAGTTAATGGAAGCTGCACTCATCTTTTTGGACTGCTCCAAATCAATTCAGACTTTTAGAAATTTTCGTTTTTTTTCCCACTTGGAATTGTCAGAAGAACTAAATTTTTTAGGTTTTTGAGGTATTCGTATTTTGTAGGCACCAATCACAATAATTTTCAGTTTGTACTAAACCACTAAACCACGAAAATGATAGTAGACTGTTGATAAATAGGCCCCTTAAGCTTTTGCAGAATAGGTCTCCAGTAATTGTGAGCATGAACTGCTGTACTTCACTGGCAGAAAGAAACACAAGCTCAACCCAGTCCTCTGCATCGAGTAACTCTTTCAGGTCAATGAATAGGGCTTGTGCTGAGGATACTTTTGGCATACTATTGTTTTAATTATGAAATATGTATGGTTTTGTTATTTTTGGCAATGAGTTGCTCAAAGGCTGCTGTTTAGAAAAGGGAGGGGTTTTGTTTGGTTAAAGGTAGAGAAAGAACAAACTTCCCTATTTCTAAAGTGAGAAGGAAGATTTTCAGTGAAAAAAACAACTTTCAAATGTGTGCAAAAAAAGGAAAATATGGATTTTTTTAAATTACAAGAATAGGCAGAATGCCCTTTAGTAAAAGTACTTGTACATAAATATTGTGCCTTTAATTGTGGTACATGGTAAAAGGGACAGTAGTCCATATTTCCTGCAAGCTCTTTGTCTTGTTGTGTTCATGCAATAGATCCACTAATACACAACTGTCTACTGTCTACTGTCTACTAATCTGCTAAAAAAGAAAGGAACATCCTTCCGTCTTTATTTTTGTCCATAGAAACATAAGACCTTTGTAAAGGGTTAAGCTGCAGTTCTATCTTCAAGCAAAGCCAGTAATATGGGGAGCATTTAAAGCAATAAATCAATATCTAAAATGGGCCAGAGAGAAACCTCAGCAGATAAGATCAAATTGGCTTAGATATTACCAAACACAGGAATCAACTTGAAATCTGCTTATTTTAAGACTTGGATATATGAATTAATTTTTTGCTGGTGACTACTTGTGTTTGGTAAATTGTCTTGATTTATTAATTGTAAACCTGTAGATTGTCAGAAACTGACACGGTAAATTAGAAGGGAGGGGGTTTAAATTTAAAATGTATTGGGCTGAGTTCTCAGAAAGTGGTATGTATTATGCTATTTTTTTATTCATTGGTTGTACATCTGGCCAGACTTGTGCCATGCAATCTTGTGCTAAGTAAATCATATGCCTTCTTAGACAATCTTCTTAGATTGGTGATCTTCAGGCTGTGGTTCCCCAGCTACTAACTTTTTGTCGAATGCTGGGAATTACAGTTGTACGCTGACTGTCTGGGCAGAATTTTTTGGCTAAATTAAACAAATGTTGCATCTGCCTCAGTCTTTAATACAAAGTCACATCGAAGGCTGCATGCAGATGCTCTAAATTGGACGCAATGGAGAGTTATGGAGAATGGAGAGGAATGAATTGAATCAATTCATTGTAGCAAAACATGCTCCTGCATTTTTACATGGTTGCCAATAGGGATTATATCCTTAAAGGAGAAATTAACCCTAAAGTTAAAAAAAACCCCTACCCCCTACCCTACAAAGACCCCCTCCCTCCTGCCCCCAGCCTAAGTGTTAACCCGTGCAAATGCCCCTAACGTTTTACTTACCCCTCGGGGCAGATTCAGGCATCGGAGTTCACGGTTACCATTTTCAGCCACACTACTCTTCGGAATGAGACCAGCACTTTGACAATTTTCGTGGGTTTTGGCACATGCGCAGTTGTCGGAAAACAGAAAATTGCTCCAACTGCGCATTCGCCGCCATGCCGGTCTCATTCCGAAGATTTCTGAAGAGAAGAAGATGGCGCCTGTGAACTCTTATGCCTTAATCTGCACCGAGGGGTAAGTAAAACATTAGGGGCATTTGCCTGGGCTAATACTTAGGCTGGGGGAGGAGGGAGGGGGTTCTATGTAAGATAGGGGGGTATGGTTTTTTAACTTTAGGGTTGAATTCTCCTTTAGTGAGAAAGTAATAATCTGCCTTTTTTTGTACTTTGCACACTCTGTTCCACTCTACTTGACCTGCAAGCTTATCCGTGAATACATTGTTGCATGTGTTTGGAAATTGTGCATTGTACTTGTTTTATTTAAGGAACCACGTCCTGAAAACAGGGATTCATGGAAACCTTATCATTGACTCTTCCTACAATCAGAATATTAATAGTATTACATCCTATTTCAACCTGTTTCTCTTGCTTTAAATATATAATAAAACATATAATAATAGTGGACATTCAAAAACTCTACAGTAGGCCATGTTAAACAATTATGCAACTTCTAATTATGTGAAGATATCAGTGCAAATATAATGAATAAGGTTTCAGTATTTCCTTTGTTTTATTTATTATTTTGTGTAACCTAGTTGCCCTCTTGAGTTGTATAATTGATCTTTCTACTTAAAAACTAAATTAGGTTTCAAATAAAATGGTAACCATGGAGCCTAATTGATTCTCTAAGTGTCACATCTGTGTTCCTTGAGCAAAATATGCTATGCTTAATTGATATAATTACTATTATTTACTTCCTCCTCTGATGTAACAGTTGTTGTGTGTGTACATAAATGAAACTGTATAATAGAATCCCTTCGAAGGCCATGTACAAACTATTGCAACAGCAACCAAGCAGGAATCAGTTTTCAACAGCCTACTACAAGCTGGTAAATAAAAGCAAATACCTGATTGGGCGCTAATGACAATTGTATTTCTGCAGATTATCATTTATATTCATTAACCCTTAGATCCAATAAAGGCTTGCTCATTACTGCACCTTCATCATAAGCTCTTGGAAAATGGGTCCTGATTCTTATTTGTACCAGTTTGTGTATCATCATGTTTCCACAGTTGTACAATTCTTTAGAAAATATGCGATCTATGAAAAAATAAAGATTGCCTATTGGCAACCATGTAAATATGCAGGAGCATGTTTTGCTACAATGAATTGATTCAATTCATTCCTCTCCATTCTCCAGTACTCTCCAACTTAGAGCATCTGCATGACCCCTTAGATGTGACTTTGTATTGACTGTGGCAGATGCAACATTTGTTTAACTTAGCCAAAAAATTCTGCCCACACAGTCAGCGTACAACTGCAATTCCCAGCATTCTACAAAAAGTTAGCAGCTGGGGAACCACAGCCTGAAGATCACCAATCTAAGAAGATTGTCTAATAAGGCATATGATTTACTTAGCACAAGATTGCATGGTCTGTACAACCAATGAATAAAAAAATAGCATAATACATACCACTTTCTGAGAACTCAGCCCAATACATTTTAAATGTAACCCCCTCCCCTTCTAATTTAGTCTCAGTTTCTTTCTCTCTCTCTCTCTGACTTTCCTTCATTCTGCCTGCATTGGCGTTAGCAGTTCAGCTCATATTACCAGTTCTCATCTGCAATCCTACTTGTAATGCCATTTCACAATCTACAGGTTTACACTTAATAAATCAAGACAATTTAACAAACACAAATAGTCACCACTCACCAGCAAAAATTAATTCATATATCCAAGTCTTAAAATAATCAGATTCCAAGTTGACTGTTTGGTAATATCTAAGCCAATCTGATCTTATCTGCTGACTGAGGTTTCTCTCTGGCCCATTTTAGATATTGATTTATTGCTTTAAATGCTCCCCATACTAATGACTGACTTTGCTGACTGTACTGCAGTTTAACCCTTTACAAAGGTCTTATGTTCCTTCCTTTTTTAGCAGACCTCTTATGCTCTGATTTTAGTTTTTCCTATGCCGTTTTTGAGCTGTTGTGAGTCAACCATCAATCGTTTCAGGTATGGAACTGTTCCACTAAGAGGCTCTAATTAGATAGGAATGCACAGAAAAGCAACCTTCTTGCAAGTACTATTGTTAGATATTAATTACTGTGTTCATTGGCATCTACATTATTTTTAGCTAAATTCTAACCTTTGTGCACTTAGTACTATGTGATTTGTGTCCCACTGCAAATCTTGTGTAGCCAAAAGACTTGTGGCTGTGTGGTGGCATTCATCATGTGGGAAACCAGTTTTTCATTATTTCAAATGTCTCCGAAACATATACAGGTATGGGACATGTTATCCACAATGCTCTGGACCTGGGGTTTTCCAGATAAGGGGTTTTTCCGTAATTTGGAAATCTGCTAAAAATCATTTAAACTTTAATTAAACCCAATAGGATTGTTTTTGATTGTTTGGATTTATTAAATTCAATTTTTTTACTTATTTTATTTATTAAATATTTAATTTTATAGGATTTAGACTACTGATGAGCAAATCTGTCCCATTTCGCTGAAAAATTTGCGAAACTGCTAATGTGACAATTTTTTTTGACCCACGCAACTTTTTTTCTTACTCCAAATGCAGTCAAGGGGCATTTTTTCTAGTGCTGACATTTTTGTCATGGCGACTTTCTACCCAAATTTATCAATGGGTGGTTTTCCTTGTGGCGACTTTTTTGTTGTGGCTACTTTTCGTGAAAAAATCTAGATTATCGCAGCAAATACATGCCTGGTCTAAAAACTTGCTCATCACTAATTAAGACAGGAAAAAGCAGGCAATAAAAAAAGCGTCTAGAACATCAATAAATCAGCCTGGGTATGGCCCTGGGTTAATGTTGTGTAGCAAAGGATCAAAGTACCGCACTCCCAGGACTTAAAGAGTAGATTTATTTAAATGCGGAACTGATGTTAAACAGCAAAACCTAAATCTAAACTTGCATTTTAGATCATATTTGCCTAACTGTACTAAAGGCACTGTGGGGCAGTGAGTTTTTATGGGACACCTATGATGGGAGTGTGCTACCATTAATACAGTGCCTTTAGTACAGCTCGGCAAATATGATCTAACATGTGAGTTTTGATTTTGGTATTGTGGCTTACTTAAAGGGGAAGGAAACCTAATCGGCGCAAACCCCCCACCCCCCCTCCCATTTGTTGCCCACCCTCCCTCCTCCCCCCTGGCCTACCCGTCCCGCTGGGCAAATGCCCCTAACTTGTTACTTACCCTTCTGCGCAGGTCCAGTCCAGGGAGTTCACCGACGACATCTTCTTCCACGCGATCTTCTTCCTGCTTTGAACGGCGCATGCGCAGTAGGATCATTTGCCGGTACGATCTACTGCACATGCGCGTGACTTTTGGCGCATGCGCAGTAGAACCGTACTGGCGAAATGATCCTACTGTGCATGCGCCAAAACGCCGTTCACAGCAGGAAGAAGATTGCGTGGAAGAAGGTGTTGTCGGTGAACTCCCTGGACTGGACCTGCGCAGAAGGGTAAGTAACAAGTATGGGGCATTTGCCCAGAGGGACGGGTACACCAGGGGGGAGGAAGGAGGGTGGGCAACAAACGGGAGGGGGGGTGGGGGGTTTGCGCCGACTAGGTTTCCTTCCCCTTTAAGGTGGCCATAAACGCAAAGAGCGGATCTTTCCCCGATATGACATTAAGGAGCATGGCTATATTCGGCCTTATGGTGAATAAAGTACCCCCTCTTGTAAAATAAAAGGTTATTATAAGTTACTGAGGAGTTTCATGACCATATAAAAACACGAGGCCTAAGGCAGAGTGTTTTTATACAGGTCAAGGAATTCCGAGATAACTTCTAATATCCTAATATTTTGCAACTGGGGGTACTTTATATATAATAATACACAAATTTCAGTGAGTCATGAGACAGAAATGACATCAGAACTCACCGTTTATAACTGATGGCATCAGAACTCACCGTTTATAAGTATATCATTTACAAGATATTCATGGCTTTTGTGTATTATATTTATATATTTATATATTTATATAATACACAAGAGCCACAAATATCCTGTAAATTATGACATTTATGACATCATTAAGCACTGTTTATAAGGATATCATTTACCAGATATTCATGGTTCTTGTTCATTATATAGTGAATAAAGTACCCCTCTTGTAAAATATAAGGATATTATAAGTTACAGAGGAGTTTCATGACCATATAAAAACACGATGCCGAAGGTCATGGAACTCCGAGGTAACTTCTAATATCCTCATATTTTGCAACTGGGAGTACTTTAATTATTATAATACACACATTTCAGTGAGTCATGTGACAAAAATAACATCAGAACTCACCGTTTATAAGGATATCATTTACAAGATATGCATGGCTTTTGTGTATTATAATAATAAAAAAAAAGATTATATTCAGTTATAATCGGTGCTCAGTGATGTAATTTGTGCCACTTTACTGACTGAAACATGTGTATTATAAACAAAATTATGAGGATATTAGAGTTCCATGCACCTGCAAATAAGACCATCTCTTTTTGTACATGGCTACTCTTCTATTTCTCCACACTCTTTCTTTAAGAACTATTGACCACTTATCCATGTGCTTGATACATTTCTCTTTAATGCTCTTTTAACTGTTGTAGTATCCATTTCCTTACATGCCTTTGTCCTTTCTGCACCTATATTGTTCTAGTATTTACAATCAAGAATATTATTACAACATACCTCCCAACTGTCGAGATTTTAGTGAGACAATCCCGATTCTGACAGATCAGCACTCAGTCCAGGATTACTATTTAAATATCCTGCATTTTTCCTGCACTGAACTGCAAGAAAAAATAACAAAGTTGCAAACTATAAGAAATAAGGGGACTTTTGGCAGAGAGCCCAGTCACTCACCATCTGCACTTAGATACAATTTTAACTAATTAAGATAAGCAAGTCTCTTGGGAAAATAGTGTCTTACATTTTAAAAGGGAATTTAACATTCAACGTTTTAGGAAAACTGTAATAAAACATACAACATGTATACAATAAATATATACAATAAAACCACAAGAAATGTGTCCAAACTTTCCATAAGACAAATTAAAGTGGGTGTGGCATATGGGGGTGTGGTCATAAAGTGGGTGTGGTTACACATTTGACATGCTATGGGAGCCAGATCTTTTTGTCCCTCTTTGCAATTTTCAAATGTTAGGAGGTATGTTACAGGTATGGAATCTCTTATCCGGATTTTAAACAAACAATGACATTATTAGCTTTTCTCTATACTTGGTTCCAACCAGGATATCATTCCTCTCTTCTATATGTGTTTTTAGTTTTTGCTTTACAATATAATCTTTTGAAATACCTATTGTTATTAACATTTTAAAAGTGGCATGGCATTTGTCTATTAACATGAATCATCAATGAAACATGTAGTAAAGAATACCTGTTGCACCATTTCCCAATGGTCCCTGTATAGTGCTTGCCTTAATGAGTCTGTGGGGAGATGTAAGAAAATCTACAAAACTAAAAAAAGATTAAAACCTACCCATAGCAACCAATTAGCAGTTAATATTTATTGATTGCCTGTTTGAAAGCAAACAAAGTGTATTTACTTTGGGTTACTAGATATAGCACAAACCTTGCATTTTTTATTTTATTTTATTTTATTATATTACAACATATTGTAGCTCTCCTGTATAGAATTCAAGCAATTATCCCATTCACTACAGCAGAGGTTTGACAGACAGACCAGAAAAGATAAAGGCCTGGATAGAAACATACGTAAAAGGAAACAATAACAATAAAACTGTAGTTTCACAGAGCAGTAGTTTTTGCAGTTAATTGCCAGGCTCAGTGACCCCTCCCTCGACTAGTGAAAATATTACTCTTTACATTACATTTTTTTATCTATCCAACCAGCACGTACAAAAAAACCGATTTATTAGCAAAATATGTATGCCAAGGTTGTGTTTTCTTTATTTCATTCTCAATGGAACTGTTTTGATAACTTTACATGGAAATATTTTATTATAAAAGAGAACAAAATCCTTATGAAAACTTTAGTCCCTCTCCCACTGACCAGGAGCATGCGTAGTCTTACTTGCCCAATACCAGGTATAATGGCAAACAGCAATTTTTATATAACATTTCAAGCCCTAAGTATTAAAACCAGGAAAGCATGCTAAGCTTTCAGTTTCCCAGAAGACTGCATTATATATTGCTGCTGCTTCAAGAACTGCTTAAACAGACTTGTGAGTGCCCATTAAGTGTCTATTATTAGTTCCAAGAATAATAAATGATGAGTAAGCCATGATGAGTAGGGGTTCTAATAAAATAGTGTCCCTGGTGTACTGCCAAGATCACAGAGGCAGACATGCAAAACATACGCTAATAATGTAGATGCTGCAGATCAGTACTGACCCTCTCCACACATTGTTGGCCTTAACAGGTCAGACGTTAGTTCTGCTATCAAGAAAAGTATAGATCAGTCAATAAGATTGCTCTCTAATCATTATAATGTTGTCTTTACTGGATCTGCTTCAGAAGGAAAACACACTGCCACAGTCTTGTGTCCTGCAAAGCCATCAGCCCACCTCTGCTATATATCTGAATGCATTTGTTTAACAGAACCGGAACAGTGATCATATAGTGGATATAAGATTTATATGAAATAAACTATACAACAAAATGCAAATAGCATACTTGTAAAGCAGCAGGGAAACACACTGCCAATTTAATGTATACTGCAAGGCTACCAGCCCATATACATTACAACAGGCAGTTATTACTATATAATACATAAAAGCCATGAATATCTTGTAAACTATATCCTTATAATCTACAGTCTGGTCATTTCCCTATGGGACCAGACTGTAAATTATATCCTTATAAAAGGCACGTTCTGATGTCAGAACGCGCCGTTTATAACAGGGGTCCCCGGCCGCCGAATTTGATGCAACGTGTCCGAATTTGATGCAGCGTGTCCAAATTTGACGGCACGCGTCCGAATTGGTTCCCACGTGTCCGAGTTTGATGATGCGTGCCCGAATTTGAACGCCGAGTGCGCGATTTTGGACGCCACGTTCAAATTGAATGCCGACGCTCCCGATTTGGACGCAGACGACCAGAAATTGGACGACGGCCCCTCCGGCCCCCCCATTTCACACAAAATGTAGAAATAATGCATTTGTACTGAAATTTATAAAGATATTAGAAGTCACCTCTGAGTTATGTGAAACATGTGTATTATAATAAATAAAATATCCCTTGTTGCAAAATATGAGGAGTTCCATGACCTGAGTCACTTCAGCAGAGTTTGTGCACCAGAGTTTGTTGATATAGACGCAAAAACCGCCACTGCGGCTCTTACTGAACAATGCACCGTTTCTGTCGGCAAAAAGACTATAGCAGAGACCAGGGCTGGATTCCATAGTGCAGCGCCCCGAGGCCAGTAGTCCTGGTGCCGGCAGCCCCCTCCCCCAACCCGCATGGTCCTAGCGTTTAATGATTATCACTCGCAAAGAAGCACAGGAGCACTGGGAAGCTTTGAGTCCCCAGTGCTTCATACAATGCTTCATACGAAGTGTTGCCACCCTAGGCCCGGGCCTTTGTGGCCTCACCACAAATCCGGGCCTGGCAGAGACTATATTATATTATTGCAGAGGAGAAAATAACTTTTACAACAGCATATTTTTTCAGGAACAGAACAGTGTTTCCCAGAAGACTGCATTATATATTGCTGCTGCTTCAAGAACTGCTTAAACAGACTTGTGAGATTTTACCTCTCCCATAGATCTTAATTTGTCATTATTATTGGTACAGCCCAAAGATTCTTCACATTATTCATTCAGCCAATAGAAAACTAGAAGCATTTGGTGAAGATTCGTATGCATATATTCACTGTGTTACATTAAATACTACAAAATAAAAGCTAGCCTAGTTACAACAGCACTAAATCAAAGTCATAGGGGGCAATGTAATAAAAGTCACAAAGAGAAAAAAATTGCAGAAATAAGAATATAATTTGCAATTCACAATGCAATAGTCTTCATTAGACTGTTATTGCTTTGCGAATTTTATTTGTGCATTGTGCACTTGAAGGCATTCTTGTAGGAGGCATTTTTGAGCAAACATATCTTCCTCAGTAAAAAGTTTTATTACATACAGTACACTGCACACTGGCACAAACTATAACATTTGCGATTCTTCTTCCACTGTCAGAAATGGTCGCTAAACAGTTTTCAGGTTTTCAAAAGCTACAGTATATTAAATTTGTGCAATGGGAAAATATGTTCCAGCATAGGATCTTTATACAAAAGACATGGCACATTGACCAGACATGGCCATCCCCTGCATGCCAAAATTGGGCATAGTGCTGCAGAAGTGATGAAAGTGAGAACAGATCTTCATTTTGGGGAAATCTTCTGCCATTTTGAAGTAGCAAAGATTCTTACAGGTTTTGGGGGAATAGGAATGCCACCATAGCTGTACTGAAAATTCTAGTCATTTTGCAAAAATTGATAGATGGTGTACAGGGACCTTTGTACATTTATAAGAGTTACTATGGTCCTATCCGTGTAAACCTGATATGGTTTCAATATATTTTATGTCCTTAGGACTAAGATATGCTGCACAATTGCAGTTATAGAGAAGCACAGCCGGCACTCTCTGTGGGATCTGTCTGGTGCCGTACCCTCTGACTTCATGTACTGACTTGTTTATGCTCATGGAATTGTTTATTTGTCTTTACTGCAAATGTATTATACAACACTGTAGAAAATTTTGGTGATTTTTAAAAGTAACCATAATAATGGCACAGATGTAGTAATTAGCACTCCAGTTACTGATTCAGATTGTAATTTTAGCCTTGCATAGGCTGCCATTGTTTTAGCAGGGAGAGCAAGTGAGCTTGCAAGGGGGAGTGTATTTCTTGTCATTTAGGTCTCTTTTCCTTCTTCCTTTTTGGCAAAAAGACAAATAACAAAGACAAGACGATGTTTTAGGAGTGTCTCAGGCTAGTTGTCCACAACATTCATAATTAACTACCATGTAAAAGGATAATACTGGTATGGGAAATGGGATCCGATATACGGAAAGACAATGCTGTACCGACAGATTGACCTGCAGCACTTATAGGGGCAGATTTATCAATTATCGAATTGAATATTTCAAGTAAAAAAATTCGAATTTCAAGCTATTTTTGTGTACTTCGACTAGGAAATAGTCAAAATTCTACTCGAATTTGAAAAAAAAAATCAAAAATCGAAATTAATCATGTACTGTTTCTTTAAAACGTTGACTTTTGCCATTCGCCATCTAAAACCTGCCGAATTGCTGTTTTAGCCTATGGGGGACCTCCTAGAACCTATTTGGAGTCAATTGGTGGACTTATATATGATAATGTAGCATTCTTAGCACTTTCATCCCCCTTTACTAGAGATATTTATATTGTCTAAGATGGATGTCTACATACGTGCCTTACCACTTATCTTGTCAAAAACCACCTTAATACACTGTACCTGTATATCTAAACCATCATTTTAGTGTTGTACTGCTACCTAGCTTGTCTGTTTTCTTTTTTTCTTTAAAATTAAATAAATCTTTAAATACATTCTTACTAAGATTTAGAAAGTAATATTCTGAGACAATGTGCAGTTGGTTTTCATGTTTTATTATTTGTGGCTTTCAGTTATTTAGTTTTTTATTCAGCAGCTCTTCAGTTTGCAATTTCAGCAATCTGGTTAGTAGAGTCCAACTTACCCTCCAACCATGCATTGATTTGAATAAGAGACTGGAATATGAATAGGAGAGGGCCTGAGTGGAAAGAGGAGTAATAAAAAGCAGCAATAACAATAAATGTGTAGCCTTACAAAACATTTGTTTTTTAGATGGGGTCAGTTACTATGGGGTGCCGTTTGTCCCAAATACATTCTGTATACAAAACTATCCCTAATACACAGAATGAATGTCTCTCATGTTATATAAGTATTTGTGACCATACACAGAGAAAAAAAATATACAAAAGACTTATTTCTATTAAAGAATGAAAACAAAATCTGGTTAGTACACAAAAGGATGTCATTATATCACAAACTCCATTCTGTACGGTTTAACAAGCAATCTGTCTTACAAATGTATAACCTCCATGTAACGGACACACTTATGTGCAAAGTTACTTACAGAATGAATTATGTAAAAACAAAGTTGGACATAATATATAATAGTGTAACTAACTAGTGCTTGTCAAGCTAGATTTGAATGACAAAATAGATATCTGTGAAAGAAAGCAAGATTTTATAGTACAGGATTCATTCTTTCCACAAAATGACAGTTTTGTTTCACAAAACAGATAAAATAACCATTCTGTGAAGCAACACTGTCAGTCACATTCCTGAACCAATAAGAACAAAGTTTATTGCCATATACAAACAAGATGAGAAGTGGCCAGCTCTGATCCACATGGCTAAGGCAAAGTATCTGGCCTGCTATAGAGGGCGCCCTCTAATGTCCCCTGTGCTGCATAGTAAGGGTAGGGGCACACGGCGCGATTTCGCCGCGATTCTGCGCTGGGCGAGTTGCGAGTTGCGAGTCGCTGCGTTTTTTAAGCCGAAATAGCTTTGTTAACTTTGGCGCTGGCGTCAATGAAAATCGCTGCGCTAATTCACACGCGGCGATTCGTTTTCTATTGTCGCCCGAAGTTGCCTCGCTGGGCGTTTCCGGGCGACAATAGAAAACGAATCGCCGCGTGTGAATTAGCGCAGCGATTTCGCCGCGATTTGCATTGACGCCAGCGCCAAAGTTAACAAAGCTATTTCGGCTTAAAAAACGCAGCGACTCGCAACTCGCCCAGCGCAGAATCGCGGCGAAATCGCGCCGTGTGCCCCTACCCTAATAAACATGAACAAACCTTTCCTAAAAGAGCTGCTGTTAAACACTACAGGTTCATTAATGGAAGTTTTTACAAATGGCTGAGAAACATAATGCTGCACTTATAATGATTGTAGAGAAAGAAAAGTATGCAAAACTTATATAAATATGATAATTTTAGGTGATATGGCTATTCTTATTGTAGTAACCTGCTTGTGTGGCCATTTTGGTTAAGGGCATTCCTGCTGTTTTGCCATTATCTTATGACTCACTCCTGTTCCTCTTCCTGTCTAAGCTGAGAGCAATAATGGGACAGGCCACACCCACCTGCCATAGTGTATTAAATGTACCAGAAGTTACTGTGCTTGTCTAGCTGCTTTGCCTGACTCTCAGAGACAGTTATAAGTTTTGTATATGATATGTTAGACTCCAATGTCTCCTCCTAGCTGTAATCTTGCACCAATTAGCTTGTAGTAGTCTCTTAATAATGTGCTTAGCTATAGTTCAACTACTACATAATAGATTTAGCCAGAGACTTGGGACTGATCATGTGCATCACACATTGTGTATAGTATGATGTGTAGGTTATATGAGCAGCGACTCCTGAGTACTGTGTGTAAACAAAAGGCTTCAGGACTTCAAATTCACCTCCTTTCGTGAATTCGGGTCTTTTCGCTGTTTCAGGACTTCAGCTTCGTCTTTTCGGCACTTCCGCATTCGGTAATATGCAAAATGGCCGCACGGCTCGGGCGCTCGTAAAAGGGACCCGGCTCTTTGAAAAATGCAGCACTTCTGGGCCCCCCTTCAGGCCCGGAACTAGGGTTGCCACCTTTACTGAAAAAAATTACTGGCCGGTGGGGGGGGTGTCTTGCTACAAGTTCCCTTGGCAGACTTATCACAAACTAAATGTCTAACTGAGCACTTCCCCCAGCAGACTTATCAAATATAGGGGTGGAAATAAAACACACACACATTGATCATCATTAGAGAAGAATAATATATTGTAAGAAAAGTAATACAATACCGATTGAAGACAACGCAACGTCTAGCCGAGCTTCCCTTGGCAGACTTCTGAGAGGAACATCAGCTGGGGGACCCCGGGCCCAAATCAAATACAGCGACTCCCAGAGCACATCAATCGGCCAATGGTCCTTACAAGACCAATTATTCTACACAACACGTCTGCTTGTAGATGAAGTCCCAAAGCCCCCCCAGCTGAGCTCCTTTTTATAATGATACAATAACAAAGTAATAGATCATTACACATAGACATATAAAATAATAATAATGGCTACATGCCCAGTACATGGCCATGAGAATGACCATTAAAATGGAAATAACCATGTGAATGAAAATAATTGCTGTGTATGTTGATTATAACTATGTGAATAAGATATGAGAGTCTATCACCTTAACTCCTACTATTCCCTGTTCTCCTGCTAATATCAGTACATCCATTTTACAACTAAGGAGCCATATTGAATGCACTTGATCACACTCACATTCATACATGGCCTGCCATGTCACATTTGTATCACAGGGGGGCGGGCACAAAAAGGGGGCGGTCATGACGCAAAAGTGGGTGGGGCTATGAAGTGTGCTGCGAAAGGGGGCGGAGCAACATCTACCCGATGTCAAGAACACTGCAAAAACTGTAAATTCTGCGCAAATTGGGGGCAGGCCGAGGGCTTTTTTAAAAGGGTATTACAAATTACAGGCAACTACATTGCCGGTAAATTTGTAATACCGGCCCCGGCCTTGGCAGGTGTTTTACTGGCTAGGCTGGTAAAATACCGGCCGGGTGGCAACCCTACCCAGAACACTTGTCCCCCCTGTCCCCCCCTGCTGGTGGCCCTGGACATGCATGTGACATGGGCGCAGTTGTGCTCTCTGCTCTAGTGTTGTGCCCCCTCGACCTACTCTGATGTGAAAGGGTTAAGCACTGGGCAGGTAAGGGGACGGCATCATTAGAGTCGTTTTGTTATAAATAAATATAAAGCATTGTATAGCTTGTTGCTTCTATATAAATAGATTATGATCCCCTAAAATTGCCCCTGCCGAAATGACCCACTTTTGTTTACACACAGTACTCAGGAGTGGCTGCTCATATAACCTACACATCATACTATACAGAATGCATGACTGTGCACATGATCAGTCCCAAGTCTCTGGCTAAAGCTATTATGTAGTAGTTGAACCATACCTCTCAACATTTTGGAAATAAAAAGAGAGACAAAAACATTTTTTGCATGTAGTGCAGCAATTTTTTTTGACCACACCCATTTTGTGGCCACATCCCCTAATTACCATGTTCATTTTACAAAGTTTGGCAGGTTATAAAAATTTGAAAATATTTCTCCTTATCTAAACTACTGGCCTCTCTGCCAAAAGCCAATTAAGTTAGAAATTTTGTTTCTTTTTCTGGCTGTTCAGTGCAGAGAAAAGAGGGACTTTCCAGTACAAATGAGGGACCTCAGGTTGAGCTGTCAAAAGAGGGACTGTGCCTCTGAAAAGGGGACAGTTGGGAGGTATGTACAGTGCACATAAGTCTCAAGTCTCTGGATAAAGCCATTATGTAGTAGTTGTACTATAGGTAAGCACATTATTAAGAGACTACTACAAGCTAATTGGTGCAAGATTACAGCTAGGAGGAGACATTGGAGTCTAACTATCATATAATTATAAAACTTATAACTGTCTCTGAGAGTCAGGCAAAGCAGCCAGACAAGCACAGTAACTTCTGGTACACTTAATACAATATGGCAGGTGGGTGTGGCCTGTCCCATTATTGCTCTCAGCTTAGACAGGAAGAGGAACAGGAGTGAGTCATAATAGATAATGGCAAAACAGCAGGAATGCCCTTAATCAAAATGGCCACACAAGCAGGTTACTACAATAAGAATAGCCATATCACCTAAAATGATCATATTTATGTTTTGCATACTTTACTTTTTCTACATCATTATAAGTGCAGCATTATATTTCTCAGCCATTTGTAAAAAATTCCATTTATGAACCTGTAGTGTTTAACAGCAGCTCTTTTAGGAAAGGTTTGTTCATGTTTATTACTATGCAGCACAGGGGACATTAGAGGGCGCCCTCTATAGCAGGCCAGATACTTTGCCTTAGCCATGTGGATCAGAGCTGGCCACTTCTCATCTTGTTTGTATATGGCAATAAACTTTGTTCTTATTGGTTCAGGAATGTGACTGATAGTGTTGCTTCACAGAATGGTTATTTTATCTGTTTTGTGAAACAAAACTGTCATTTTGTGGAAAGAATGAATCCTGTACTATAAAATCTTGCTTTCTTTCACAGATATCTATTTTGTCATTCAAATCTAGCTTGACAAGCACTAGTTAGTTACACTATTATATATTATGTCCAACTTTGTTTTTACATAATTCATTCTGTAAGTAACTTTGCACATAAGTGTGTCCGTTACATGGAGGTTATACATTTGTAAGACAGATTGCTTGTTAAACCGTACAGAATGGAGTTTGTGATATAATGACATCCTTTTGTGCACTAACCAGATTTTGTTTTCATTCTTTAATAGAAATAAGTCTTTTGTATATTTTTTTTCTCTGTGTATGGTCACAAATACTTATATAACATGAGAGACATTCATTCTGTGTATTAGGGATAGTTTTGTATACAGAATGTATTTGGGACAAACGGCACCCCATAAGTTACCCCCATTTAAAAGGTAGAAAGAGTTAGAAGAAGATGGGAAATAATTCAAAACTATAGAAAAAAAAATGAAGGCCAATTGAAAAGTTGCTTAGAATAAGCCATTCTGTAACACACTAGAAGTTATTTTAAAAGGGAACTGTCACCCAAAAAAATTATTCCAAATCCTATTTTATCATGTTAGTCAAGCAAAATGAACTTTAATTACACTGTAAAAATTATTTGAATCTTGTTTCCTTCCATCTGGGAATTCATAATTATAGCAAGCAGGCAGGAGCCATTTTGTGGACACTGTTATTAAGGGCAGCCTTGCATCATCTCAGAATCTTGTTTGTGCACCAGAATGGGGGACCTGATGTCCATCCCTATGCCCTGGCTACACAATTAAATGGTAAAGAGAACTGGGGGAATGTGGGGAATGCAATGACATCTAGGAAGTGCTGAATGGAAAGTGAAAGTAACTGACTGCAGCAGGCCCCGGCCAAGACAGCCAGGCGCCCAAAGCAACCTGGCCGGCCACTTCGCCCTCATTGACTGCATGGGCTTTCGGTAGTGCGCATGCGTGCCTGATTTTTTTCATTCTTGGAGGGGAGAGAGCGCGCACAGAGCTGAGCTGAGAGTACGGTGGAAGAGAAAGGGTCCGGACCAGGGGTAGGCGAAAGAAGAGGTACGTGCTTTGCGCCCCCACTTCCTTGCACCTAAGGCATAGAGGAGGGGCAGGCAATATTTGATTGACAGCTGAGATTTTTAAATGAGTTTATAATAGCTATGAAAGCTTAAATAAAAAAAAAGAGAATTGTATTTCTTGTTTAATTTGAAAAAGACTTTTAATATACACCTTTTTATGTCTGGACCCCTTTAATAAATAAATAGATTTATTTTTTTTAAAAAAAATGGAAATTCTCCCCTACCAGGGGCAGCTTTTTGGACAGTTCTGCAGTACAATTTAAGTGTGTGGTGTTCTTTAGGTATTTAGTCCCCAAAAGTATGGTTTATTTTTGGTTTAAATATCACATTTTTAATGCCTGTATTTGATAAGTGCAAATAAGGACAGAATTAGCAATATAATTTTTCCTACTTAATTAATATTGTCCCAGTGCTGTTAAGGATTTAATATAGATATGTCTCAAACTAATATACATAGACGGCAGATATTATAACTGCACAATGAACTAAAACCCTTTCCAGAAAGTAGATTTTTAAAAAGCCTTTAACCATAACTTTTTTATTTCATCCACAGGCTCATATTCTGCACTTTTTTAAATATCTCCATCTTTAACAAAAGAAAATAATCCAACTATTTTAGAAATAGTATTCAAAATATTAATTTTCTATTTTGCCTTCCCTTTCTTGTGGTATTTTATTGATGAGGAACTTAGGCACAAATTAGCTATAACTCTGAAATATAACAAAGCAGAAAAGAAAACATTTCTTCAAGTGGCAGATTGAACGACGCACGTTATAGGAATTGCAGGTTACCATGGAAACCTTTGAAATAAGTGGGTGTAATGCATTATGTATGCTGTGCATTGTTAAAAATTGCTGTACCTTTTGGAGAATGAGACTTTTACTTAGTGCCATTTGATTTCAAGTAGAAATGTAAATGTATTTTACTAAATATAAATTTTGACCTCACAAAGGTTACAGTATAAAGTATTTGGTGTTGCATTGGATGCATTGCATTCAGATCAGAGGCCTAATTTTAACAGCAAACAACATCCATATGTGTTGGATTCAGGTGCAGGATGTTGTCTGAATTCAATCATGCTTTATTTTGCATAGCAAGAATAGGTCCTATATTTTGCACACATACATGTACATGGACTGAACACATTCTACAAACCAAATAAACCAGCATGTGTAGCCATCTTGAATAAACTGGAAATAACTGGAACAGCAAGGCATGAGGAGAAGTCACAATCAGCTGCTTGATATGGACAAAAAGGACATCCACCAACCAACAGAGCACACATAGGCAGATGATGCATTGAAGAATAGCAAATAATATAAATAGGCCAAATATCTGGCCAGCAGAAGGTAAAGAAAGGCATGCCCCAGTTGACTATTGGGGTCAGGGCACACAGGCAGATTCGGGGAGATTAGTCAACCAGCAACAAATCTCCTCTTCTTTGGGGCGACTAATCTTCCCGAACTGCCTTCCCTGCTTTCTCGCTGGCTAAAATGTAAATCACAGCGGGATGGCACTCGGAGCGATTCATTTTCCGAAGTCGCCTGAAGTTTCCTCATGAGGCAACTTCGGGCGACTTTGGAAAACGAATCGCTCCGAGTGCCATCCCGGCGGCGATTTCCTTCAATATGAGCAATTCTACTTTTATAAGAACAGAGATAAAAACCAAATCTTAAAAAACTAACATTGTTGCAAAAAACCCATACCATACCTACAGACACACACAGTGGAGGCTTATTACGCTAATAGTACAATGGTGCAATGTTAGTGACCGCAGGGCTGATTTTGGTCCTCTGCTGCCTCACTGCCTAGCTGTCTGTACCCATACTCATCTAATGACTTATAACCACCCTAACTCAAAAATGAAGATGTTGATTGGTCTCTCCTGCTGTCATGCAGTAGTAGCAGCCACACTTGCTACAAGTAACTGTTTGTGGTTACCTGCAACTCCTTTCTCATGGCCGAAATGTTCTTGGGTGGCAGGTCACATAAATCTCACCCATGTTTGTAAGGAAAGTGGATGTTAATTTTCATATTGGTTGAAACATTAATGATCATTATAGCTTATGTGACACTAGTTAGGGATGTCCTAACTGTGGCCTTACAGCTAGTAAACAACAGCACAACTCAAATATGATTGGACTTGTACTTAAATAAACTGAGAGTCAGTAGAATGACATGTCTAATACAGATCATCAGAGTAATCACCATCATGCTTTCTCTTTTGAAAATTATTCATCCTCTCCCTTTAAACAACAGACTGGACAAAGATAACTTAAAAAACCCAAATTTTAGAAGAAAAGGACTTAATATGGAAAATACAAATTCTACATGAAGCCTGAGACAAGTATTTGAACATTCCAGGGTCTGTTCTGGATTGAGCAGACTTGTGCTTCTGAAGCTGTAGCCTAATCCCAAAGACATTGTGCTGCATTGTAGAACATACAGTATTAAACAGTGCATGATAATGACATAATACTGGTTTTAGGAAATACAAGGTAAATTCCACACATAGAAGCTTAATTTTGCAAAGGTTGGAGAGGATCAGCTACAAAAGAGCCATACACAGAACATAAGAATTATAGCCCTGTGTGCCACTTTTGTGCTAATTAGCTTTAGGTATTTATAGGTAATTTACATTCATTTGTAAGCTTTACCTCAACTGGCCCTGTTCCAGAATGGTTTGCTGCTATTAATCTGATCTGATAGAGCATTGTGTTTCATTCGTACTGTACCAGTAAATATTTGCCAGTTTAAACTCAACAGTGGAGTTCAACTATACTATAGAGTTGTTACTTACTCTGTATGCACTGCCTGTGTTTGAAGAGGTGGGAGGTGGGATGGCACATGGGCATCCCCTGACACACCCTTAGTTTGTGTGTGTGAATTAGAAAGTACAAACAGGAGTGCAGGGAATGCAAGGTTCTGTCAGGCACCTTGCTATGCATTCTTAATCTGCCACAGGTAACAGAACACAAAAATAGAGCTGGAAGGACAAGGATCATGTGACCTGAGCAAAGGGTTCTAAGTAACATGATTTTTTGTGATACGGTACTTGCTAATCACACCGAGCAATACCTTTTGTATGCTATTTTGGTGATCATATTAATTACATTACATACTAATTTAGAATCTTATGTAAAAAACCCACATAAACATAGTTTAAACTATAAAGAATAACAGGCCTTAAAAACTTTAAAATGATAACAAAATTGTTATAAGAAATGTGGATAAAGGGGGACAAATAGTTATAATAAATAAAATAGATTATATACAAGAGGCTGACAGACAATTGTCTGATAAAAACATTTATATTCATTTGGATTCCAATCCTACAAAAATATATAAAAAGGAATTAGATCATCTTATTTGAAAATGATATCATTGATGAAATAGTGGCTTCTTGTCTAAAAGACTAAACTTTTTACAATGCTGTGGCACAGCCATGGGTGCCAAATTTGCCCCTCATACGCCAACCTTTTTTTGGGCTGATGGGAGGATTGGTACATTTTGTCATAATTGTGATTTTTCCAATCACATACAATATTATGGGAGATACATCGATGATGTCCTTGATTTGGTTGGGCACTTCGGATTTATTCGATTTGTCTCCCATATTAATTGTAATCACCTCAATTTAAAATGTACCAGTAAATTCAACACACAATCCATCAATTTTCTAGATATTAACTTATATGGTGAAAATGATAATGTAACAACCACCATATATAGAAGGATTGCTCAGCAAATATGATTCTTAATGCAACATCTTGTCATCCACAACATTTAATAAAAAGTATTCATACAGTCAATGTAATAAATACTTCAGTAGGCTTAATAAATACTTTAGTAGGCTTGTTATTTCCAGATGTAATGGTCAGTTTGAAAAGAAGAAGAAAGAAATGTTTTACTAGGATTTTTATTAACACTTGTAATAGGCTTTCTGAGTTCTGTAAAATGCACTTTAACGTTACAAAACAGAGGTTCTAGTTCAAAGTCCAAATAAATGATTAAGTTCTGTATGTGATGATCATCTCTCTTATGCTCAGTGAATACTTACTGTCATGCATTGGGGTAAGAAAGGCTGTCAGTCAAATTGCAAGTGGAGTATCCTTATGGTGCCAAATGCTGGATGATACGGCCAGAGAATGCACATGTGCTCCTGTTTTGAATGCAAAGTATTATGCTTATAGTAGTATGCTTATACTCATACTCTGCCTCAGTATTAAGTACTTGTATGGATGTATTTATGTATAACGTTATTGCTACCAAGATACACGTATGTAGCAATGCATATATGTGCAATCTTACAATATAAAAAAGTACACACAGGGAGGACAAGTATTATAATAAATACAATAAATAGGTATAATTACACAGAGATCAAGTGCTATGTGGTATGAAACACAGAAGGAAGGAGGTCCCTGCCCTGAAGAGCTTACAGTGTAACTACTTACAGATGAACAGACAAAACAAAAATACAATTTTGCTTATAGTAATGAGGAACTGAAAATGCTTATAAAGGCCGCATTTGGGGTAAAATAGATTTTCCATTTTCAAGGAGTAGGAAGTGACTGAAACAATGACAGTGTCTTTAGCAAGCTACAGCTTGTTTCAGTTTTACTCGTAAAAGGCTTAAAGGCTGTTGGTTAAAGTACCTCCCTTTTCTTGTGACCTCTTTAGATTTTTCTTAGCCTCTAATGTTACAATTGTTGTGGTATACAATAGTTTATATACTTTTCTACTAAATTATTATTTAGTAGAGGAGTCTTAAAGGGGTGGTTTACCTTTAAGCTAACTTTTAGTATGTTATACACTGGATAATTCTAAGCAACTTTTTATTTGGTCTTTGTTTTTTCTTTTTTATACTTTTTGAATTATTTACCTTTTGACTCTTTCCAGCTTTTAAATGGGGGTTGACTGACCCCATCTAAAAAACAAATGTTCTGTAAGACTATAGTTGTATTGCTATTGTTACTTTTTACTACTCAACTTTCTATTTAGGCCATCTTCTATTCATATTCCAGTTTTGTTTTTTTCAAATCAATGTATGGTTGCTATGGCAATTTGGACCATATCAAGTAGATTGGTGGTCCTCAGCCATAATGTGGTTGAGAAGCACTGTTTAGCATAATTAAGAAACACAAAACACCCGCATCTATAAGCAATTATGTTGCTACCCATGAAAGGACTTCAGTTTTTTGGCACGTTTGACCACGTTCCCATCACCGATATTATTTATGGAGAACAGAATATAAGCACATGGCTGCTGTGATGAATATTTCATCTTTTCAGAAACAACTGGAAAAGAATGGGAGGGAAAGTTAACATCTGACAGAGAAGCCAGCAGAGGGGTAGCCTGGAGCCAGGACAGCACTGGAGCTGAGGCTGCCTAAAGAGGAGCCAGCACAGGGGCCGAGTGTGGGCTGGAGCCAGTCCCGGTGCTGTGGGTAGCAGCAGCTGTTGCAGGTGGGGAACTCGCCATGGAGCCATGGAGCTTGGGCAGCGGTGGCTGCAGGCTTGGGCAGCGGTGGCTGCAGGAACGAGCTTGGGCAGCGGTGGCTGCAGGAACTCAGAAATGAGCTTCATCTTCCAACAGGAAGAAAATAATAAAGAGTAAAGTTCATGAAAAACTTGGCCTGGGAGAGTGGTTGAACCTCCTCTAAAAAAACTGAGAGGGATTTTCATCAAAGTATGCTGGGATTTTCATCAAAGTATATGGAACATGGAGAAGCACTCACCAAACAAATGGTATGGGATCTTTTATACAAAAACCTTGGGACCTGGGGTTTTCTGGATAAGAGTTCTTTCTGTAATTTGGATCTTCATACCTTAAAGTCTACTAAAAAATAAGTTAAACATTAATTAAACCAAGTAAGACTGTTTTGATTGATTGTATCTTAGGTGGGATCAAGTAGCAGCTACTGTTTTATTATTAGAGATGAGAAAAGGGGAAAACAAAAATTAATTATTTGATTAAAATGGAATCTATGGGTGATGGCCTTCCAGTAATTATAAGCTTTTTGGCTAACAGAACCCATAATCATATACTGTATGCACCTAAGTCAGATGTATACAAATAAATCATAACATGTCAGCCTGATTCTGGTACCTACATGTCATCACAGCAACTTTCCAGTTACCAAATATACACCCATCTGCGTTACATGTTACTGCTGATAAAATTCACATACCTCCATCTGGACCTATTACTTCTGATAATTACTCTATATATATATATATATATATATATATATATATATATATATATATATATATATATAGTACGGTATGTGTATATTTTATCTCAAAATACCCACATTTAAGTACTTTTAAGAAAAAAGAATGGAAGTGTTAATCCATTAGGAAATATGATGAATGTGTAAATGAATATACTCTTTTTTCACACAAAATGCCTCACATTTACAGTACTTAACAAGCACTGGTAATATAAAACATTTAGGGCACAAATCAGTGATATAATACATGAAGGACAATTTTCACTTGAAGAAAAATGATGTACTGGGAACAAGCTAATTAGTTCTGACTTGACTAACATTTCTGTGATGCATTTTCATGTACCACTTGATCATTCACTTTGATGTGACAGCACTGAGCTAAATGAAATAACACATTATTTTTTAGACTTAGATTGAATAGATTTGCATAGAATCATATCGTACTATAAAGCAACATGAAGAAAAAAATTAACACTAATCAGAAAGTTATGACTGCTTACTGAATTTTGCAATCATTTGGTGGGTATGCCCAGAGATGATAAAAAGCTTCTTACATGTTTTTTGCTTAATTCTAACAATTTTAAAGAAATTCCTTATAATTGAATTTGTTTGATCCAGCTAGAAGTGGGGTTAGGCTCCTGTTTGATCATGAATTTCATTGAACCTACAACAACTCAAGGTAATGTGACACAGATGCAACCTACCTTAAAAACACAAGGATACTTGTGACTTGATTAAGAATTAATTTTAAATTCCAAGGTTTCCCACTGTGGGCTGCATGAATAGGTGAAGCATGTAAAAAATATCATACAAACATAATTTGAACACCATTATGTAATTACACATTACAAATTGTGGGAAAATACTGCTTTATGGCTAAAAAAACATGGTGAATTGCGTTGGAAATTGCACAAGCAGGTCAATACCAAAATCAAAATTTGCCTGGTAAAAGAAAACATAATTTTGAGCAACTTTCCAATATACATTTATACATATTATACATACATATATTTTCAGTGTTTTTAAGGTTATTTGTAAAAACAATTGCTAAGTAGCATTTGCTTAACTCTTGGTTTTTACTTTTTAAACAATGTTGCAAAATCATAGGGGCAGATTCACTAAAGGGCAAAGTGACTAACGCTGGTGAATCTATCGCCAAGGAGATAGATTCTGGCGCAACTTCGCACTCTAACGCCAGGCGAATTCACGGTCTGGCGAAAGAGCGTTATTACGCAAATTCACTAAGTTTTTGATTTTACTGATCCTTACCTCTATCGCCAGACTTGCCTTCGCCACCTCAGACCAGGCAAAGTGTAATAGAGTAGATAGGACTTCTTCAAATAAAAGTTTAAAATTTTTCTGTCCCAAAAAACGCTGGCATTTTTTCCTATTTAAAGGGGGATAGACTGAAAAAGATAGTAACATTTTTTTCGGGTATCCTCCTTCCCCCCTACATTTGCAACATATGGCACCTAAACTATACTGTGGGCACATGTGTAGGGCATTATAACAACTTTTATATAATTTTATTAAGGTTCCCTGGCCTTGTGTAGAGTAATGTATTTGCTGCAACATATCCGGCCATTATATTTTAACTGCACGCCGTATGCTAATTAGCCAACGCTAGCGTAACTTCGAACTGCTGAGCGTAATTTTGCCAGCGTTCTGTATCTTGCACAAACAGCTTTGATAAGCATAACATATACAAATAACTTAAAAACCATAGGGAATTTGTAATGAATGTTTATTGCTTAGAATTATGTTTTCTTTTATTAGGCAAATTTTATGGGGTTGAATTTAAAGGGATTCTGTCATGATTTTTATGGTGTAGTTTTTATCTCTAAATTACACTGTTTATACTGCAAATAATTCACTCTACAATATAAAAAGTAATTCTTACAACCAGCAAGGTGTATTTTTTTAAATTTATAATATTGGTGTGTGGGCAGCCATCTCAGGTAATTTTGCCTGGTCATGTGCTTTCAGAAAGAGCCAGCACTTTAGGATGGAACTGCTTTCTGGCAGTTTTGTTTCTCCTACTCAATGTAACTGAATGTGTTTCAGTGGGACTTGGCTTTTTACAATCTAGTGCTGTTCTTAGATCTACCAGGGAGCTGCTAGCTGGTTACCTTCCCATTGTTCTTCTGATGGGCTGTGGGGGGAAGGGAGGGGGTTATATCACTCCAACTTGCAGTATAGCAGTAAAGTGTAACTGAAGTTTATCAGAGCACAAGTCACATGACTGGGGGCAGCTGGGAAACTGACAATATGTCTAGCCCCATGTACAATTTTGAAATTAATTATAAAAAAATCAGTTTGCTCTTTTGAAACATGGATTTCAGTGCAGAAGTCTGCTGGAGCAGTATCCATTTAATGAGCCATTAGAAATCTGCATTTGTTTTAGTTTTTAGATTTGCAGCAAGTGCTCTTACACACCGGCATTTATATATGTATGTTTTGGTTATTTAATGCATTCCACTGCATCGGAAAAAAATAGTAAATGGCAGTGTTTCTTGACTTTAAGTCAACATTTATATAATGTAACAAAAACTGGTATGTGGCACTTAACAATTAATTAAAAACAGAGCACCAAAAGGCAAACACAACAGGCCTGTCTTCTGCCCTGTCTCACTGTATGTGCTTATTGCATCACCTACATGTGAATAACTTTGTGATGGGAATGTCTCTATCCTTTATGGTGTGACCTCTGGCTTGGAGACACAACACTGAGAACAAAGTCCATGTTTAAAACAACACCAGCATTCTTTTGACCAAAACAACAGTATTGTGTGCTGCAGTAGTCATTTCCTTTTAAATCGGCAAATATCCAAATATGGAAAGCATCCTGCTTACCAGGGCTTTTCAATTCTATTGCATGCCGTTTTGTATGTGTATTTGTATTTCCTTATGTATATCTACTTCTGTCCATCTACAGTATCTTTCCGTCATTTAATATAGCTTTACACACATGTACTTGCTAAATTGTGGGTGCTGCAATTCCTGTGACCTAAAGAAATCATTAATAAATGGCATCAGCACACCAGGATTTAAAGTCATTTATTATTGATAGCATGTTCCAGAACATTTTTTTTCACGTTCTCTTCAAGGCAGCTAATGGGGATGTTAATGCATTATTACCTCTCTCTTGCATGTTTTTTTTTTACTTTCTGCATAATGTTACTGAAATATAGTTTCCGACAGTATGTACAACGTAACTGGAAGTGTATGGAAACCTGTAAGATGCTGCTTTATTTGCTATAGTGCTGTTGTTTTAACAAGGCAAAGATCAATGGTGCTCCTATTGCTATATTTATTGTGAAGATGCAGGAAGCAGATAAACTTCAGAGCCTTGCTACATCCCTTCCAGACAGCTGGTGTTGTGTTTTTCCTGTCACTATAACCCTGCCTCTCCTTCTGTTCATGGCTTACTCTGCATTTTAGCATGGTCACTTCATAGATACACCAGTTCTACGCAGGCAGGTGACAGGAAGGGATGCAGAGAGCCTCATCTGCTCTTTAGTTAAGTAATGGGGCTTCTGGAGAAATAGAGACAGAATACCTATAAATAAAACAGTTGGATGAGCGTAAGGCATGCTGTCACAGGAAGGCAACCACTTGAATATCACTCTCATATCAATTTGAAAGCAATTTGCATTAAATGTAAATCCACTGTTATCAACAGTTACATTTAGAATCTTCCTTTTGTTCTGTCTGGTGTTCCGTGAGTGTCAATTTTATAAGATTTAATAGCTCACTGTAGGCTATATAATATTTGCCGCTTACGTTTTTGTTCAGAATGTATCGTTTTCCTTTAATATCCCTGAAACAATGTCTATCAGAGAAAAGTCTGTTCTCTTTTGTTATTAAAGGAAAACTATACCCCCAAAATGAATACTTAAGTAACAGATAGTTTATATCAAATTGAATGACATATTAAAGAATCTTACCAAACTGGAATATATATTTACATAAATATTGCCCTTTTACATCTCTTGCCTTGAACCACCATTTCGTGACTCTATCTGTGCTGCCTCAGAGATCACCTGACCAGAAATACTACAACACTAACTGTAACAGGAAGAAGTGAGGAAGCAAAAGGCAGAACTCTGTCTGTTAATTGGCTCATGTGACCTTACATGTGGTTTGTATGTGTGCACAGTGAATCTTACGATCTCAGGGGGCGGCCCTTATTTTTTAAAATGGCAATTTTCTATTTATGATTACCCAATGGCACATACTACTAAAAAAGTATATTATTATGATAATGGTTCATTTACATGAAGCAGGGTTTTACACATGAGCTGTTTTACTCAGTATCTTTTAATAGAGACCTACATTGTTTGGGGGGTATAGTTTTCCTTTAAAGCACAATTCCCTGTTATACTGCAATATGTAAGCTGATATTTTTAAGTGAAAGAAATGCTTAAGCAAAGCATGTGAGTCAACATGCAGTTGTTACAGTTGTCAGTGTTTCAGCACTTTACTCAAGACTAATTGTGAAAGTTCCATAAAATGCTTTCTGGAACAAGCTCAAGAAAGTCTGCAGTTTTATTTCCCTCCTGGTAATAGCTAACTAACAAAGCATCACAAGTGCTTATCTGACAGTAAGAAAATTCTCTATTCTCAGAATACAATGTTGAAGCTTTCACCATTGCCACAGCCAGTACATATAAATATATAATCTTTAACAATTGCGCGCACCCTAGAATATAGAAGAATCATATATGTTGCTTTTATGGGATCACTATATCCAAAGAATCTTTGATAACTGATATTATTTTATCTAACTGTACCTTATATACATAGGTGGAGTCTGATATGCAGGTGGTATACAATTTAATCACCTTTCCTGCCACTGTTTGTTTTGATGACAAGGCTGTGTTCGTGATGTGCGGTTGAACCAAAATCTTCTGGGACCTAGGTTGGGTGGGTTTGGGTTGAAATTTGGCCAACTATTGTTTGGTTGTGGCTCAGCCTGGGGAAGTACACTCCAGCTCCGCTCCTAAGGATTCCCTGTCTTGGTACCAGAAGCATGCACAACAGTAGCATACAGCATGAGAAGACATGGTATGGGTTTGGAACAGATCCTACAATGGCAACATTTTGCAAGTTAGGGTTGTTTGTGGGTAAATATTTTGCGGGTTAGGGCTGGGTGTATAATGAAGCAATAGAATTTTTAATGATTCAGATGAAAGTGAGTTTAGGACTGGCCAGATCCAGGATGACTTTATCGTAATTGGCCAGCTTGAATATATTGCAATATATGGACAAACAATTCTTATTTTGTTTAAAGAGCAGGGCATTTTTTAAGGCACAACATGTCCCAATGCCCTGGGAGTCTGCAATCAAGCCTTGGAGTGCAGACTCCTTTTTGTTTGTGAATATATATTTTGTGTATATATTCTATTTTGTATACATATCTATATCAAAATCCTTAAGCGCCTGCATTCTGATTAGGCAACTTGAGGGGGTCAATCTTGAACATACAATCACAACTTGGAATAAATAATTCCTGGCCCAGCACTTCCCTTCATACTGTGGTGTCAAGGGAAGTGCTGGTCCAGCAATTATTAATATATAATATAGATATCATAGTCTAAGAAGTGGCCCTTGCACATTATGTTAGACAGTCCGGATATAGATGTAACACATTTTTTGATACTCTTTTTTTTATATTCTATTTATTGCACTATGCACTTTTGCATATATATATATATATATATATATATATATATATATATATATATCACATATCATAAATTTTAATATAAAATTACATTGTATCTTTATCACCTTTTAATCATAAGTGATGATGTATATAGATTTTAGGGTATTGGAATATATCTGGTTATAATATATGTTGCACCAGTCATTCTATTGGGGTAATTTCACTTCCCTAATTGATTAGATATCACTGGCTATTTAAACTTGATGAAGTGTGGGGTGTGGTTGCTTTGAGAAAATTTGGTTTGTGTGTTTGACACAGAATAAATAAACCCAGATATCCCACTTATCCCATTTAGCACAGAAAACTGTGTCACAGCATCCCATCTAAATAAAGCGTTCACCATTGTGTTAATCCCGAGTCATGACACATTTAACACACAAATCCAAGTGGCTTCATCTGTAGTTCATGGACACAGCCCCCATATGTAATAAAAGGCACTAGTACAGTAACCCATAGCAACCCATTTTACACAGCAACTTCTTTTATTTAAGAAAAGCATAGTTAGGAATTTATTAAAGCATTTTCAGATTTTCTTGAGGGTTTTTTTTGGTCTTATCATTTTTACCTTCCTTTAATATTTGCAGCATTTTATAAAAAAATATTGATTTAAAAGATTCCACAGACAGTTCCACATTGTCTATTCCATTTTTGCAGAGCATGTAGTGATGTACTAAATGCTTTATTTGTATCTGTTACCACAATTGTTAAGACAATTGATAATAGGAGTATACACCTTGTTAATTGCCTACACAATTGCTAATTGACATGTTGTTAAAATGATACAATGTAGTTACAGGTATAATAGTGAAACATATAGAATACTTAAGGGCACATTTATTATTGTACGATAATTTACCCTCGATATTCGACCCTCGAAGTTAAATCCTTCGACTTCGAATATCGAAGTCGAAGGATTTAGCACAATTCGTTCGATCGAATCCATCGATCGAACGATTTTCCTTCGATCCCAAATTGCCTAGAAAGCCTATGGGGACCTTCCCCATAGGCTAACATTGGTGCTCGGTAGGTTTTAGGTGGTCAAAGTTTTTTTTAAAGAGACAGTACTTCAACTATCAAATGGTCGAATAGTTGAACGATTTTTAGTCGAAGGTCGAAGTAGCCAATTCGATGGTCGATGTAGCCAAAAAAATACTTCGAAATTCAAAGTATTTTTTATTCTAATCCTTCACTTTAAGTAAATGTGCCCCTTACTATACAAATAGGGCAACATAAGGGATATGAAATGGGCAGCAACTGTAATATTTAGTGGTATAATTGTTTTATACATACAGATGCAGCCACTTTGGTTTGTCTGTTTGACACAGAATAACTAAACACAGATATCTCATTTAACACAGAAAACTGCGTCACAACATCCCATCTAATTAAAGCATTCACCATTGTGAACAATGGAGCTTTGGTATGCTAATGAAAAGGTTAAATGCATTAAATGAGTTAAGATGACTTAAGTTTCTTCAATTAACCCTGTGTCATGACACATTTAACTCACAAATCCAAGTGGCTTCATCTGTACCAGCATAGTTCTGCAATACATGGTGGTTCTTTTGAGGGTAGAAGAGTTGGGGTGGGGGATATCACTGCAAAGCATCTCATTAGAATAAGACAAAAATATTGGGGGTAATTAACTATCTTACTATCATTACAGTCTTATCAGCAGCACCAACACAGAAACAATCATATGGGTCAGAAGTGGTCTTTGACTTAATGGATTGATTATAGAATTAGGTAGTCAAAATATACCAGCTTCAAAGAATAAACCAAAGTAAAAAAAAATCAAAACATACCAAATTTTCTGGTGTTTTGTTTGTTTTATTTGAATAAATAAAAGGCACCTTGTTATGATCCATTTATTCCATTTTTGTCTCCTGCAGTGTTATAGTTGGCTGATTTGCTACTTTGCTGTTAAGACTTTAATTTTGCAGCCTTGACCATGGGCTTTCCACTTGAATTAGTGCCAATACTTGTAGTGTTTGTAAGGCTGAACTACGGGGAGTAAGACTGAGATCACTTAGACATGCTCTGGAGAATAAAAAATAATCATGCCAGCAAAACCCAATGACATGACATCACCTAATGACCACAATCAAGGAACTAATGCTATGAACACTGGTTGATGGGCTACAAATGCACATTAATATGGAGAATATTTATTTACTATTGATTAGACTTTTCTACATGGTTACTTTGAAACTTCTGCTAGAATGGGCACTTAGTAATCCTCCATTCTATAATGCTGTAATGGATATTGTGAAGAGCATTTGATTAGAAAAAACCTAATGGCCTAAATGTAGTATTATGTGGTCATCTTTACTGTAATACCTGCAATCCTGTTTAGCCAGAGGGATTCCCATTATAGTGTATCATTATTGGAAAGCTTTTCATTTATCTTTAATTATCAATATGCACTTTAAGTATTTTTTAAAAAAAATTGTTACTTTTGAATTCCCCTCCTGATTCCACTAGGATAAGTGTTGGAATTCTTACTAGCCCTAGATTTGGGGAAAATATTGTCTTGATTCCTAGGGACCATTAGGCTCATTTTGTGCAAAGGATGTGAGGGGAAAGTTACAGGAGAATTATTATTGCCTGTTGTTTCATGGTTTGGTTAATGTGACTCTATTTAATATAGTACATACAGTATATTGCATGAGATGACCCAAGCCCTTATTTGGGTAAGAATATAAACTCTTAGTCACCTTATGCTTGTTCCACCGTTTGGAATTGTTTTAGAATATGTTGGCCCTTTATAAATAAACTAAAATAATAATTATTATTTGGAGACACTCTTAAATGGTTCCAGAGACCTTCCTAACCTGTTACCACATTATACCGACATTACATTTGGGGCAAGTGAACTTAGGTGGCAGCGGAGTTCCCAGTACAGAAAAACAGATGCATGCTAAGGTGTGACTTCTCAGAAGGGACTTTAAGCTGATTTCACCACATTGTCCTGTGCATGTATTTCCCACCTTCCTGATTGTCTGAGAAAGGAAATCAGGCAGTGAATAAATACACAGACATTGCCAAATATCATGGGCTGCGTTTATATTTATAAAATGTATGCAGTTATCCAAGAGAATAAGGCCATATCTTTTGTGTGCATTAGTAGTTCTCTCTTCTAGTTTGTCATTATGCTGGTTAAATGGATATAAAGTGCAAATCTTTTTTGGAGGATTGCCAGCAGATAACACTCTCAGCGTTTACATTCTGGGATCAGGGAGACAGTTGGCAATTGGCTAATCTGGAGGGGACTAAACCATCAGTAAAAAAAAAATGTCCCTCCTGCCCAACCAATTTTTTGCCATCGCTGTCCTACATATACAGGTGTGGGATCTATCTGGAATGCTTGGAACCTGGGATAATTCTGTAATTTATATAATCATAACATAACTTAAGCCTATGTACCAGGATTGTTTTGCCGCCAATTTGGATTTATGACTGCTTAGTAAAATTCAACTAAAAGTTCTAATTTCATTAGACAGAAAAGAAAAATTATTTTTAAAAAATGCACCTAATTACATAAATTGGCCTTATGGCTACTGTAGTTTTAGAAAAATACTCTCTTAAAAGCCCAGAGCCATATTTATCAAAGAGTGAAGTTAGAGATCAGCACAGTCCTCTAGTGAAATTCCGCCATTCTCCATTAATTTCTATGGGATTTTTAAGAGAGTATTTATTAATGGGAGAAAGTGAAAGTTCATCCTTTGATAAATGCACCTTTCAGAATCCATAGAAATGAATGTAGAGAGACGGAATTTCACTCTAGCAGACTGTGTTGATCTCTAACGTCACTCTTTGGGGTATATTTATCAAAAAGTGAAGTTAGAGATCGCCACAGTCCTCTAGAGTGAAATTCAACCACTCTCCATTCATTTCTAGGGGATTTTTAAAAGAGTATTTATTAATGGGTGAAAGTGAAAGTTCATCCTTTGATAAATACACCTTTCAAAATCCCATAGAAATGAATGGAGAGTGGCGGAATTTCACTCTAGAGGACTGTGGCGATCTCTAACTTCACTCTTTAATAAATATACCCCTTTGTCTTAGTGAAAGCCATTTGGTGTACCCTTTTACTTGTATTTACTTATTTACATTATCCATTTATTTAACTCATTTATTAAAACTGTATATTTCATTTCTGTAGAATAGCTTCCTGTTTTTAGAAGGAAATAACAGTAAAAATAAATTGCAGAAGTTAGAGATTAAACAGAAGTGGCAAACGAGAGGTCAAGCCACTTCATGCAGTTCATGCACCATTTAGATAGCATACACAATATATGATACAGCGTTACATTAATCATTACTAATATAGCCAGCAAGTTAAAAGCTGTGCTTGGTATAGCCAGTGTAGCAACAGAGGGGGACATGAAACTTTAGAGATCCTGCTGAGCCTGAGGGTGTGATATTTTTCTGACAGACTGAGGAAAGTCTAAACCAAGTTTTGCAATAGGGGCTATGCAAAATCCCTACTGACAGTAATTGAAAAAAAAAATCACGAGAATGGCTTATTTCCCAACCAGCAAAATAAGAACTTGATGCACAGGCACAATGAAACACAGATAGTGACATACAGTAACTATAACTGCCTTAGCACATGCAAGGAAGCAAATTAAATGTATTCTTTTTTTACTGCATTCACTACCCTGAAATATAATTGTTGCTGCTGTAAAGTGATACAAAGAGATTTGCAGTAAATATGAAACGACAAAAAGGGAAAACAATACATGAAGTAAGCCATCAGGAAAAAAAGCAAAGCTTATTGTAGTTATATGTATATGACAAGCATCTCTGTCATGGCTGACGATTGCTGATATGCTTGTAAAGCCACATATGGTTCAATAATGAACAGCATTGAACCAATATAGCCTTATGGGAATGTGACTCTGTTCACATCACTGCTATGAGTTTGTGTACATTAGTTTTTTGCTTCACTGTGGGCCTAAACTTCTTGATGACAGTTTTGCTTTGCTTTTTAGCTTGTTCTTAACTCTATTACCATTTTTGGCTGCATATACTGCTCTTTGAGCAGTTTCTATCTCTATTTAACTCTATCTCCTAGCCATCTAGGCCCTCCTACTCCCTTTGTATGGGGCAGTTTGCACAGGCAGATATCCTTCTTATTCCTCATTCTCTGATCTCTGGAATAACACATAAACTGTAATGAAAGTGTTGCTTGTAATTTTACAAGAATGCAAAAGAGAATTTGCTAATTCAGCCCCTCCACTTCTTGCAAATCTTACATGGATCATTTGTTGATGTTTCATGTTTTTGTAATTGATTAAATATTTCTCTGCAAACATATTAAAGTATGTTGGCTATTGTATATGGTATGCAATGATTTTTGCATCTGAAGATGTACTATACAGTATGTATGAGACCTAAAAACACTACTACTATGTGCACTAAACAGAAATCCCAAAATACATTCCAGTACGCAGCAGACATTTTATGAACTTCTTATGTTTTAGATTATGTAGCTAATGTTCAGTTTCTGAGAAGTTGCGATTGAGGGGATAGTGATTGACTTCCTCAGCTAAAGTCTCTTCCATCCCCCCACCAATTTATGTTGTGTACTTCAGAGTCTTATATTTATTCTGTTGTGGGTAAACACGTAGCCACAGACCACGGTTGGTAAACACTGATCTTTTTCAGCTGTAGTATCTCAGTGTCAAAGTGTTTCTTCACCATATTGCACAATACTTTATAAAATCAGGCCAAAAAATGCTGGAAGGGATAAAGGTTTTTTTTATCTTCTGAAATTCTCAAGTGACAGTTTGATATATTTTGAATAGGAAAATGTATGAAAACATTTGGGCTTAAGCTATTCCACAGCTTTATTTATATGCATATACAGTATGTTTAATAGTCTTGAAACAACCATACTGTTTTATCTCTCAGGTTATCTTTATATTTATTCACCTTACAGTGTCCTCCACCAAAAGCTCATATACCTTCATTATTGGTCCTCTGTCTTTTCCAATCCCCATATCCATCTTATATCTCAGACTGACCATCCCATATGTCTATGCAACATAAGTAAATAGAAGAAGTCAGGTCAAACCTTATACAACATTTCTGGTAGAATATGTCTGGTTGTAGTTGTTAACTTCTACAACATGTCTATGATCAAGGTCCAGTTGCACAGGGCTCAATGATTTCTTAAAGAGGTGGTTTGCCTTTGATTTAAATTTCAGTATGTTACAGAATGCCTAATTCTACGCAACTTTTCAATTGGGCTTTATTTTTTCTGTTTTTTGAGTTATTTGCCTTCGTCATCAGAATATTTACAGTTTTCAGCTTTTGTAAGTCTACAAATGTATTGTTCTTGATAGTTTCTATTACTCAGTTTTCTGTCCAGGCCCTCTACTACGGTATTCATATTCCATTCTTATATTTAAATCAATGCATGGTTGCTTGAGTAATTTGGATCCAAATTACTCTTGCAACCATGGATTGATTTGAATATGAGACTGAAATATGAATAGTAGAGGGCCTGCATAGAAATTGCAAACTGAAGAGCTGCTGAAATAAAAAAAACTAGATATTACAGAAACCACAAATATTAAAAAATTAAAACCAATTGCAAATTGTCTCAGAATATCACTCTCTACTATACTATAATTTATTTAAAGGTGAACAACCCCTTTAAGTCTCCACTGAGAAGCTTCTTAACACTTTCTATGGCGAACCCAGTAAAAAGCACAGCCATGTGGATCAAGATTACTGATACAAAGCTGACTGACTGTGACTCAGTGCCATTCATGTACCTTTTTATTTCACAGGCAATATAAAGGCTATCAATCACTCTTAGATAATATATGTTATATGTTGGTAATATTTAAGGTTGTTTTTAGTTGTGCCTAAAAAATGTGCTTGATCTGCAAATTTAACTTAAAGTTTAATAGACATCTGGCTTTGGAAGTAAACTCTCCTGTTCTGAGGATTTCTTGGAATTTCCTTTATTTTCTGGCAGTGATTTTACATATAAATCGCTTCTGTGTGCAGTCAAAAAGTCCTTATCATATTAGAAATGTTGGTGATTCTGTACAGATAACAGAAATATAAATCTGAGAAAGATATTTTTATCTCACTACACACGGAATGGTGATAATGCAAAACTCATGCAAATTGATGTGGTTTCCTAAATGTTATAGTTTTCTTACCCTTGAACCATGTGACATACTCATAGAAAGCACCCTGTTGAGCAGATAAGGATCCATTAGTGGGAGGTGCACCTTTATCAATAAAGTTTTTTTATAAAGTATTTTATCATTGTACACATATCCATAGTAATTAGGTATTTATTGAATGTTACCAGAGCAGACATTTGCAGATATCTGCTTTCTGGATAAGATCTATATGTGAGCAATTTCTGTGACTACTAAGTCAACAAATCCAATGTATACAAATATATGAATGACACATATACCATCTTTGCACATCTGTATTGTCTGAATCACTGCAAACATGGCAAACCTGAACATATGCTCTGCCCTCCAACTCCCCCTCGCACACAAACCGCTCCCCTGCAGCCACTCAGCTTGCACCTGACTTGCTCCCCCGCACCAGACCTGCTCTGCTTGCCTCCAACTGAGGACTGGGCAGGCTGGAGATTCAAGCAACTGTCTGCCACCCTAGGCCCGAGCCTTTGTGGCCTGCCCACAAATCCAGGTCTGCACTGGAGGTTACAGGTGGGAAACTCAAAATTGAGATTTGCCCACATTTGTTGTGTCCACTTAGTATACAACAAAATTTGAATAAATTTAAATATTGTTTGAGCAGTTACAATGCAGAAAAAAAGTGCAGCAAAGCCAATACTCTGTGTGGCAGGGCCTAAGGTTCTTAGGTAATTGAATTGTATACATTTGTGCAATTATAAATGGCAATATACATATATGTGACTATTCTGTTTTTGTGAATTAATATGACTACTTGAATCACATTTGTTACATCTGTTTGGATTAAAACCCTTAATATATTTTGTACAGCTATAAATATGCTCTTTACTATCCATAAATGAAAAGCTAACAGGCAAAACAAAAGTATAGCTTGATATTTTATATACAGTGTATCAATAGAGTGTTTTTCTAAATTACATTGAAGAGTAAGGTGCAGTCATGGCATCAATTACTTATATCCAAACCCACCAGCACTCCCTGGCCTCTCGAATTTAGGCTAGTCCGGTGCACAGTTGTAAGATATCGGCAACCCTTAATAGAACACACTAGCAGAAAAAAACCGGCACTCAGGACTCCATGCAAGCGGGCAAAGCCCTGCGTGTTTAATGCAAAGTTACGTTTCAGGGGCGTGCCCCTTGGTCTGACCAAGGGGCACGACCCCGAAACGTAACGTTGCATTAAACACGCAGGGCTTTGCCCGCTTGCATGGAGTCCTGAGTGCCATTTTTTTTCTGCTAGTGTGATCAATTACTTATAACCAGTAAAAATGAAGGGAAAATAAAAAACAGACTAGTTTAGTAGTACACGAGGGAAGGATCCAGTGCTGCCAAGAACTAAAAGTCTAATACATCACTCTCTTTGCTGTTGGTGGCACTTTTGTACTAGCCAGTAAGCAAAAAATGGCTAGACTAACAGAATGAGGCAGAGATCATTTCATAGTTTTATGCACTGTATACATGCAACATTCAACTTGCTCAGGCAAGGCCTCAAAACTTCTAGTAACTACACATATTTTAGTGAGACTTGGTTTATTTTTGAGTAAATTGCAATGATCCTGTGTTAAAATGTTAAGCCTTTTAGCTCTGTGTAATATACGTTCAAATGGTATGATCCATGTGGACCCTTTGTGAGTCACCCTCATAGAATCTTTGGCATTTCTGTTTCATGTTGAGAGCTGAAGTTGGGGAAGAGTGGGGCATTATTTTTTCTGCTATAAACACAGAACAGCAATGGTTGGCATTTAAAATGATATTAAATCGTTACTGTTCTCAATTTAAAGAAGTTAATAGGAATAAAGAGAAAGGCATTTGAAAACTACAATTGTATGGGGACAGAAGCTGCATTTAACATACTGTATATATACACTATGTATATATATATATAAATGTTGTAAAATGACATGAAATGAGGAATGCATTAATGCAGAGGCTAAGACAAACCCCAAAAGGTTTTTCAAGTATATTAATAGTAAATAGATGCATGTTAAGAGTGCTGTCCCTTTAAATAATGGTACCAATATGGTGGTAACAGATACAAAAAGGCAAATGCAAAAATCAGTTATTTTCTTCAGTGCATAAAGTAGAGGAGTCAGAGTTTCCAGACCTACCTCATAGCTGCACTGTTGGCTCACCTCAAACTAGTCAGTGGCTGACTCAGGATACGGTTCATAATGGTTTACTAAAAATTTATGTGAACAAGGCTCCAGGGCCAGATGGAATAGCCACAGGTTTAAAGAGAGCTTAGTTCAGTTTTAGACCAGCCTCTTTCTGATTTTCTCAGAGTCTCTTTCATCTGGTATGGTTCATATGGATTGAGGGAAAGCTGATATCAATCCAATATTTAAAAAGGGATCACAATCTCAGCCTGGCAATTATAAGCCTGTAAATTTGACATCCATTTTGGGCAAATTATTTGAAGGCTTGTTAAGGGATCACATTCAAAATGTTGCCCTAGTGAATGGCATTATGAACAGCAATCAGCATCCTTTATGATGGATAGGTCATGTCAGGCAAATGTAATGCTTTTTATGATAAGGTAAGTAAGATGCTGGAAAGTGGGAAAGGGCTGTGGGGCTTAATGTGGTCATTTGCACATGGATAGGAAACTGGCTACAAGATCAGGTACAGAGGGTGTTTGCTAATGGTACATTCTCTACTTGGAGTAAGGTTCTTAGTGGGTCTCTCAGGGCTCTGTATTGGGCCCACTTTTATTTAACTTGTTCATAAGTGACTTAGAGGAGGGTATAGTAATGAATTAGTGTTTGCAGATGACACAAAACTATCCAGCCTAATTAATTCCATTCAGGATGTTGACAGGATCTTGACAAATTAGCAATCTAGGTGGCTAAGTGGCAGATGAGATTCAATGTTGATAAATGTAAATAAAGTCTTGCACCTGGGATGTAAAAATATGCAAGCTGCTTATACCCTTAATGGAACTGTTCTAGGCAAATCCATAATGGAAAAGGCCCTTGGAGTCCTTGTAGATAATAAACTTGGCTGTAACAAGCAATGCCAGTCAGTGGCATCAAGGGCAAATAAGGTCTTCAGCTGTATTAAAAGGGGCATAGATTTGCGGGAGGAGGGGTTTATTCTTCCACTGTACAGAGCACTGGTAAGGCCCCATCTAGAATATGCCGTACAGTTTTGGTCTCCAGAGCTCACACAGAATATTATTGTATTAGAGAGGGTACAGAGAAGGGCAACTAAGCTGATAAAAGGTATGGAAAATCTTAGCTATGAGGAAAGACTGGTGAAGTTGGGGTTGTTCATGCTGAAGAAGAGGCGCTTAAGGGGTGATATGATAACTATGTATAAATATATAAGGGATCGTACAATAACCTCTATAATGCTTTATTTACCAGTAGGTCTTCCAGCTGACAAGAGGGCACCCATTCTTATTAGAAGAAAGGAGGTCTAAATTCGGAAGGGGATTTTTACAGTGAGAGCTGTAAACATGTGGAATTCTCTCCCTGAGCCTTTGACAAAGCCCGCAACTTGGCGGGTGAAACGCGCGTCAGGCGCATTTTTAGTTTTGGTTAGGCAGGCGTCTGATAGGGACATAGCATTGGCTCCATTGGGTAAAACGGATCGGGAGGGGATCTCTGTGGGTGAAGGGGTTGGACATTGGAATGATCCGCGGGTTTGATACTTTGCTCGATACAATATAGTTTCCGAAGCAATTAAGTGCTTTAGTGTTGTTAATCTGGTTTCCACTCATCCTACCTAATACCACAAGGGAGGGATTCTCAAGTGGGTGAAGGGGATGGTTTGGTATGGTGAAACCATTGATCCGTGGGTCTGGCACTATTAATTCAAGTGCCTTAGCGTTTATGCTATCTTGGCTTTTACTTCCACAACCTAATACCACAAGGGAGGGATCCTCAAGTGGGTGAAGGGGTTGGTTTGGTGCGGGCTAATCCTTGGCTGTGTTTGTTAGAAATTTAATTTGGCCCACGCGCTGAAATATCACCACTTAGATTCCCAACCGTAACCGATTTAAGTGTGATCAGCACATGTCTTCCTAAACCCATTGTTGCCGTGTCAATCAGCCCCCTACACCTAACCTTATTTTTAATTGTGCTTTCTAGACTTGGTTTTAATGGATTTATTAAAGGTTAAGTTTTAACTATTTGCTTCACTGGAGTTATGTATTTTGATGGGGAGGTACAACCATATGGGTCAGCTCTTTTTCTCTTTTTTCTATTACAATTCTCTCCCTGAATCAGTTGTACAGGCTGATACATTAGATAGCTTTAAGAAGGGGTTGGATGGCTTTTTAGCAAGTGAGGGAATACAGGGTTATGGAAGATAACTTATTATACAAGTTGATTCAGGGACTGGTCCGATTGCCATCTTGGAGTCAGGAAGGAATGTTTTCCCCCTCTGAGGCAAATTGGAGAGGCTTCAGATGGGGTTTTTGCCTTTCTCTGGATCAACTAGCAGTTAGGCAGGTTATGTACAGACTTAAGGTTGAATTTGATGGACGTGTGTCTTTTTTCAACGTTACTTACTATGTTACTATATTGTATTTTGCTTGTTTTTTAAAGGAGTTGCAAAACAATATATTTTTACCTATGGTAGAAGGAGACTCTTGACCCTTGAATAATTAGATTTTTTTTTCAAGTTTGCTGTTCTTTTTCTCTCAAACTTGAATTTTGATAAATCAGCATCTAGGTGTAGAAAAATGATTATTATCATTACAACTTCATTTCCGTCAGACAGGATAGGATGTAACTGACATAAGATTGAGGAAGATGTAGCTTCATTTGCCTGGTCTGAGGTGGCAAAATCAACTTTGGCGAAAGAGGTAACGTTCAGTAAAATTCGCACTTATTTGTGGAGTAACGCCAGAGCAAAATTTTCGTCTGATGACAGCAGGCGAACGAACACTAGCGATGGTCCCATTCGCTAGCGAATTGTTGCCTACACCTGTTAGTAAATTGCCAATGTCTCTGCGGATGGGATTTCAAGCGTCAGCCACTTCACCCTTTAGTGCCCCATGGAATCTTCAAGAGCAGAGGAGGAATGTACTTCCCCAGTCTGAGCCTCACCCAACCCTAATAGTTGGCCAAATTTCAACCCAAACCTGCCCAACTGGTGGTCATCCTGCAGGTCATTATAGTTTTCGGGTCAACCCGCACATCACTACTGGTTATGTAGTTATCGACTAATTATTTTAGCCATTAAAGTGCCAAATGGAATGGGTAAAGTTTAACTAAATAAGTGGTGCGACTCCCGGGGAGTGTTACATTCACTGTATGTATGGCCACCTTAAACACAACAATTATGTTATAATTTACTGCCAGCTATATTGTACATTTCAGTGGCTAACAATTTAGATAACAAACTGTAATAAAAAGATGAAAAATAAATTAATTGTATGTGTTAGAAAAGTTAATTAGAAAATACCCACACTGTGAAATAACATAATTTAGTTATTTATTTAGTTTAACTCTTACACAGTGAGCAATTGGTTACACCATGAAATATTAATATTATATTTAATCTGGTATTTCTGTAAAATGCTGACAAACTTTCACACATTTGCTTAAGCTTTACATCAATCTAGCTATGTAACACATATGTGTGCTAACCAGACTATATTGTATTTGCCTGATTCCCTGAACTATGGTGACTTTAGCATCTCAACATTTTTTGCACTCTGAGGGCAGTATTAAATTGTAATCATACATACATAATTAAGGATTTGGTGGGTTTGGTAGATGTGCAGCACTTAGGATCCAAAATTGAGTTAAAGCTCGTGATTTTGACACACAAGTTATTCTTGCACAAGGGCCAAGTAATAGACCTTTCTCAATTTTTTGCTCAGGCTTACATTTTGCTTACTGCATTGTCGGTAATCTATAGATTGTGTTTCCTAGGTATGTATTGCCTACATGTGTAGAGTTATGCAACCTTTGTGCCTAAAGCTACCATATTAGTCTAAAATATGAAAGATATCAGAACTACCCTGTAAAGTAAACTTTACATCAGTCTAGTTATGTAGACTAAATATTTTAAGCTCAAATAAGGAAATATGCCTTGAAGTGTTCAGTTGCATAAAACTGGTTGCCACAATGAATCAGCAAGTTTCACCATAATTAGATAGCAACACCCAGTTAGGCTGGACAGTTTGCACTGACAAACACATGCAGATGAATGAGGCCTTTCATGAAATGCTGGGGGGCACTCACTGTCTCTCATGAAATGCTGGGGGGGCACTCATTGGGACACATTTACTAAAGAGCAAATTGTGTTTTTTTGACGAATTTCCACTAAAAAGACAATTTGCAGCAACATTGCCTGTTTAGTAAAATTACTAATGAAAGTACGCCAACATTCGTTTGCTGAGACATAATTGCGCATTTAGATGAATTTGTGTATTTGTCACAAAATAACGTCTGACGTTATTTAAAATTTGCAGATAAGCATATTGGCCCCATTGTGTCTGTATTGAAATGCTGGGGGTCCACAAAATGTGCCCTTCATGAAATTCCGGGAGTGACACACTTTTCCTTTCATGAAATACTGGGGGGGGGGGCATACACTTTGGCTGCCATGAAATGCTGGGGGAGCTACACACTGTGCCTTTCATAAAATGCTGGGGGATACTCACTGTGACTGTAATGAAATTAGGGGAGGGGGCACACACTGTGCCTGTTATACAATGTTATGCAAAACTGGGACACACACACACTGTTCGTTTCATGAAGGCACACATTGTACCTATCATGAAGTGTTGGGGTCACACACTGTGGCTGCAATGAAATGCTAGGGTTCACATACTATTCTTTCATGAAATGCTGGGGGGGGCACACACTTTCATTAAATTCTGGGGGTCACACATACACCATGCCTTTAATAAAATGCTGGGGGGCATACATTGTGGCTGTTGTGAAATACTGGGGGGCACTCACTGTGCCTGTTGTGAAATGCATGTTGTTTTTTTTATTACCATTTAGGCAATTATGCATTTACTTATTTTTTTACATTGATTTTAATATGTAAATAAATGTTCCTTGATTGCACAACAGGTACCACCTTTGCTAGTATAAATAATAATAATGATTATGATGAATGATGATGATCTAAATTTGTTATATGTCAAAATAATACCATATTGATACTGTATTGATTGGTATGAAAAAAAGCTCGTAAAATAGTGGAACAAAATAATCTAGAAGGTTACAGTAAAGTTCAAATTCTGACTTACAGAGAAAAAATATTAGTATGGGATGCATATGCTCAGGGCATACATTGGCAGTAACTTAAGGTGAGAGGCAGCATATCTCAGGAAATAGTTACATAGTTAAATGGGGTTTAAAAAAAACAAAGTCCATTGAGTTCAACCCCTCCGAATGAAAACACAGCATCCATACACAACCCCCCACAATTTTCACATAAATTATATATCCCCAGATCTATACTAACTATAGAATTTAATACTTTAAGTCTTTATGTATACTGTGTAGAAAAAACATAGTAGGCTTAACATTAACAAGAGCCTCCTAAAATACATTTTCAAATGGCAGTTTAAGCCTGGAAAATTCCAACATAGACCTAATTGTCAGGAATACATAAAAAATGCCATATTTGTTCTTAAGCTCCCCATAGACGCGATGATTCTTCTTGCGATCGACTGATTTTAGGGAAGTCCGACCAATCCTTATTATCATGCGGTTAGTGGGATTCGGCCAGGTCAAAAAATCTTTGTCAGTCCCAGTGCAATCTATCTATGTTTGCAGGGCCAAGCAGGCAGCTCCCCTTTGTTTTCCTGGCAAATGGTCTTTTTAGTTGATGGTCAATTCGTACGATCGTATGATCGTTCCGAGAAGATCGTGGTCTCACGATCAGGATCTGATCTTTTAAAAATCTCAACATCTATGGCCAGCTTTAGAGTTTCCCAAAGGAACAATTTTAAACTTGTGTATATAGTTTCCCAGCTCCTTTTATTCTGATGATTTTAAATAATTATCCTTGCATTCAGAGTGTGCTCATTATCTGAAGGCTGGTCAGAAGGTGTAGAACGTTATAAAAAAAAAAAAGCACACATACATTTATGGTAGAAAGTATATGTGTACAATAATAGCAAATTTTCAAGCTAGACTTCCGTTACACTTCTAAAATGCTGTCTGCTGTAAATTTTCAAAGGAAACAGCTCTTAATAATGCAAATGTCCTTTTAACGGATGCATAACACTCTTCAAACACATTTTACAGCCTGCAAACCCATAAAAGGTTACATGCATTACTGGAGTAATCCCAGTGGGGCATTAAAGGGAAAATTTTTGCCAACGAAGGCTCCACCACACTTTGCGCCACTTCGCTTGGAGTAAATTCTTCACTACGCTAATTCACTAAAATGCAAAAGTGCCCGTTGCTAGTGAAAATTCGCCAGAAATCCCATCCGCAGGGACGTTGCCAATTTACTAACCGGTGTAGAGGAAAAGTTGCTAGCAAACAAGACCATCGCTACCATAGCTTCATATTTTTGTGTTAACATTTTTTTTCCAACCATTCGAGGGGCATGCCACATTTGTTTTAGGGTGGGCTCATGTCAAGGGCATTAGTGGATTTCTTTTTTTCTTTATTATGATTCCTTGGACATTTTTAATAATAAATAGCCACTTCAAGCATTTGCACCATCACTAATAAAGACATATATATGACCTATATATTCCTGCCCTATTTAAATTGACCTAAGCTTAAGAGTACTAATGAAGTAGCTTTTCTCTAGGCAGAAATGAATGCTAGCAAAAGTTCGCTATGAAATGCTCTCACTGATGATTTAACGGTAGCAAATTTCAACAGCATTCGGGTACAGAGATGCAACTATACAATGAGAAACAGCTTTAATTCAGCGTTGAAATGTTTTGAGTCCTTTCCAGTGAGTCACAAATACAACATACCATTATTTCTTCTTGAATAAGCTGCTAATGTATTCATATAAAGTTACTAGCATCAATAGCAAACTGTTTCAAATAGCTCTGTCCAACTTCTTAGATACTGAGGGACATATATTGTGTACAATGCATTGTCTATGAAGTAATATTCACTGACTGATAATATGCAGTATCCCTTATAATAAGACAGAAGTTTTTCCAAATCAGTCAGGAGTTTCTTTAATGCGGCTGGTAATTTTGGTATGGATTGAAAATAAATATAAATTTGGAAGTTATTTCATTTTAAACTAGTTTTGATGGTCAGTTAATTTGTTTGCAAGGGTGAAGAGAAAACCAGGAACATTCATGTTTTTATCTATAGCATTAAATAATACAGTAATTCCCTAAAAAAAAGACATAAGGGCTCATTTCCGTACACACTGGGCGCTTTACCTTGCAGTATGTTGCGCCTCAACCACTTTCATTCAAGGTACTTGCCTCAAAATGAGCTCTTTGCACTTCTATATAATCCATCCTGCCTTTCATTCCAAATATGGCTGTGCCACATCTATTGATGCAGAGGAACCCTGGAGCTACTGCCAGCTCCTGACCAGATTGTAGCTCATGGGTTCCCTCAGCATCTTGCGTCAAAAGACACAACACAAAAGATTAAAGTATCAGGTGTAATGCTGCTCACATGCAGAACACTGGAAATGACACCAGTTAACTCTGGAATTGATGCCAGGCAGAGTTCTGAAATGTTCACTCAACTGTGGGCAATTTGCAACATCGTGCACATGCAGTTGTATCCATTTTGGGGAATCAGTCGCAATTGAGGTAGACAAATTGCAACTGCTTCAAGGGAATCACCTGTTTGCATCTGCAATGGGAAAAACTCTGGGGGAAAACTCTGCATTGTTAGAAAAAATATGGCAGCTGCTTTCAAAACTATACTTAACTCATTACATCTAGGTAAGTGAATGAGCCCTATAATGAATGCATTTCATAAATCAATTAATTTTCACTGCAATTATTATTTTTCGCAATATGAGAGGAAGAATCTGAATACAAAGTTTCACAATACGATCATTTGAATAGTGATCATTTTATATGTTTTAATGAGAAGCAGAATACCCAAAGGTCTCCAGTGAAACTATGTAAACATAATCCTTGCCATTACACAATGAGAAACAGCTTTAATTCAGCGTTGACATGTTTCGAGTCCTTACCAGTCACAAATATAACATACCATTCTTCTTGAATAAGCTGCTAATGTATTCCATATAAAGTTACTATCATCAATAGCAATCTGTTTCAAATAGCACTGTCCAGCTTCTTAGATACTGAGGGACATATATTGTGGCGCTTAGTTGTTTGAGGATCAATCAACACAGGGAAGATTCTTCCATAACCATCATGCCCCCTTTTTACAAAACATCGGTACCCTTTCTACTCTTGCTCCTCTGACATTCCCCTCTCTATTTTTTTATTCAATTTTCTTCTCAGTCTCCTGTTTCTTTTTCTTCTCCTTTGTTTCCTTTTCCCCTTTTCTTCCACTGTTTTGTCTTGCACTTCTGTAGACAAGGTTTTTCATGTCCATGTCACCTTTTGCTCCTCATCATCTTTTCTGTCATTCTGGGAGCTCTACTGTAAACTGCAAAGACACAGTAGTTGCATATTGCTTATATTAGTCAGTCATACAAGGGTTTTGCATGAGAATTTTTTAAAGCCTTTGAACATTTATAGTAGGCTAGCTAGCTGAATGGATTTCTTGAAAAATGCCTGAACAGTACATATTGTTTAGAAAAGTCCTCTTAATATCAGTCTATTTGTTGATCCATTGTTCTAATTGTCACCTCAGGCTTAATGTTTTGGTATTGTTTGACAATTTCTAGGGATCTGAAATCTCCCCGACTACTTTGGTCTTGTAGATGTTGTTTTCAGGACTGAAGGCTTTTTTTGTTCTGGCTTTAGAAATACTGGAAACACTAGATTATAAAACCGGTAATTTAAGTACTTAATATACCACACCCATATCCCATTCTATCCATGAAATTGTGAAATTCCACTAAATTCCATTGGAGTCAATGGGAAGATGAAATTATATTGTATTTAAGGCATTTTTAGCTCTGCAACAGCATATACATTGCTCTACCTTGTTAGAGAAGTTCCTTTCCTCTATCATACAACTGTTCTTCATTGGAAAAAAAGCTCCATCATACGATCGTATGATTTTCGTTCGAATACAAAAAAACTTAGAAATATGATCTGGAAGGTCCCCATAGGCTAACATAGCACTTTGGCAGGTTTAAGTTAGCGAAGTATTGAAGTCGAAGTTTTTTTAAAGAGACAGTACTTCGATTATCAAATGGTCGAATAGAAGGTCGAAGTCGTAGTAGCCTATTCGATGGTCGAAGTATCCAAAAATTACTTCGAATTTCGAATTTTTTAACTTTGAAAATTCCCTCGATTTCACTTCGACCCTTGAGAAATTTGCCCCTTATTGTTTCATCTGTAATCATTCTTAAAAAATAAAATAGAATCAGTTTAATATGTAAGATCAAGATATGACTTTGTAATAAAAGTATTTTTTTTATAGTAGTTCATTTTATCTATATATATGTTTTAACTCATAATTTACTAATACCTATCAAGATATTTTCCATATCTACCACAAGGCGCAGTATGCAGTAAAATCTTTTTAAAATGGCATTGCTGCAAAGGCTCCAGATATCAACAAAGCCATCCCTCACATCTTGCCTCTACAGAAATCTAGAGCTCAAAATCAGAAGTGAGTCTTTGGTTAGAGAAGGTAGATAAGAGAATCCAATGTGCTATGTTAATAACAGCTAGGCTGCTCCTGCTTCCATTTCTAAATCCCACCTCTATCAAGATATATACAAGTTTACATTCAGAACAAGAGTCTTAGAACCAGACCTCAATGGGTCCTTTTTCAATATACAAAATTAAGCACATCCAAAGAATAAATATCCACTCACCCTAAGCCACACCCAGTTACTGCTTAGCTTACTCTTGCTGGGCAGCTGCAAAACCCTGAGTGGAATAAGGAATGGAAGGCCCACCCTGCTCTCCTCCTCCAGGGACCCATTCATCTGGCCTTTCCTGAGCTGGTACTCAAATAAAGCAACTCTTGCTGCAACACTTTACATTTTTCCCTGGAGTTTTCTATTCACCAGGCTAATACTGAAATATACACAAAATCTTAGTCATTTTAAACACATCTCTTGCTATATATTTACTGTGTATATATATATATAACAGTATATACACACACATTAAAACAGGAAAGATGTGTGCACGCCGTCAAAAATTTTTTTTGTTTCTTTATTTCAGTGTTGCTTACATTGACGTTTCTTTTCTGGTCTCGAAACAATATAATGTACTATAAATCTCACTAGTCAAATAGCAGAGCCTATTCCATTTGCATAGGCTTTTGTATTATATCTTGGAAAATGCTGTGGAGAATTACAGTATCTTTTTAACCGTTTCCCTGTTTGATAACTATACCTCATATGAAACTGTATCCCACAATAACCTCTTTCTTCTAAAAGAAATAACCATGGAAAACACCTAGGTTAATCTGCTGTGATACTGATTACTTTAATTTAACTGCCAGAGTGCCGAAACCAGTTTTCTTAGAAGATGGTAGACAATTTGTGTACAGTATTTCTATTACTGTTTGGGAAAAAAAAACATTTTCTTTATCTGCCCTCTTTAACTATTAACCTATTTAAAGGGGAACCTAATTTTTTGAGCATGGCACAGCCATCTGAAGTAGCTGCAACTACTTTTAGAAAGAGAGAAAGTCAGGCTGCTGACTACTAACATCAGACTATCATAACTATAATACATATGTAACATAACGATATATACGGTAATAGAAATCTATAACAACCGAACACATATGGAATCCACAGCCTGCTTGGCTAATTCATTTAGATGTTTGCTGCATGGCTGCACATAATCAGTCTGCAGCATGCATCTAAATGAATAGCTATTTAGCCAAGCAGGTTGTGAATTTTATGTGTTCATTTTTAAAGGGGCGAGGTGGCAACACTATGCTACACTAGACGTTTATTATGCTCAAATAATTTTCAGCTATTTGATTGGGTATCATGCAACCTGAAAATTACCTAAATTTACTTTTAGGTAAATAAAATAAAACACCTGGTATTATAGTACTGATGTGCTTCACATTACTTTTAGCTCCATGAGACAAATTTCTACCACTCTGTAGGATATATTTACACAGCTAGAGGAAGCACAATATGTTGAAGCATTCCTCCGAACTGTCCCGTTTTAAGAGGAACAGTACCTCTTTTGACAGCTCAACTCGCAGTCCCTCGTTTGTATTGGAAAGTCCCGATTTTCTCTGCACTAAACAGGCAGAAAAAGAAACAATGTTTCTAACTTAATTGGCTTTTGGTAGAGAGCCCAGAACAGGCACAGCTGCAGATAAGATACTTGTTACAATTTCAAGATAAGCAAATAAGTAATTGTAACAATATAAGATAACAGGTCTCTTGGGAGAAGTTAGACTTGCATCTTAGGGCCTGGCCACATGGACAAATTCAGGGAGATTAGTCACCAGGCAACAAATTTCCAATTCTTTGCGGCAAGTAATCTCCTCGATCTGCCTTCCCCTGCCTTCAGCTGGCTGAAATGAAAATCGCCTGGGGCAGTGTCGGACTGGGATGCCAGGGGCCCACCAGAAAACCTTAGATGGTGGGCCCACTTTCCAAATTATTATTCCTCTTCTCCTCAGTCAACCATTTTTATTCTCCTAGCCTTTTATATCTACTTACTATACTTTATTCTTCCATTATTAAGCCTCTTTTTACCATAAAGAAATAAGGAATGACCATGAAATAGGCCAAATGTTTAGAAGCAAGAGGCCCACTGGCACCTGGGCCCACTAGGAGTTTTCCTGGTACCCCGGTGGGCCAGTCCGACAGTGGCCTGGGGGCAGGCACTCGAAGTGCTTTGTTTTCCAAAGTCGCCCGAAGTTTCCTTTATGAGGCGACTTCTGAAAACGAAGTGATCCGAGTGCCTGCCCTCCGGCAGTGGAAGGTAGATCTGGGAGATTAGTCGCTGCGAAGAAGAGAAGATTTGTCGCCTGGTGACTAATCTTCCCTAATCTGCCTGTGTGGCCAGACCCTTAAAGGGCAATTCACCTTCATCCAAAACCTGAAAACTAATAACTGAAAAAAAAATACAGAAATATGTTGAAACTTTCATAACCTGCCAAATTTTGTAAAATGAACATGGTAATTAGCCACAAAAATGGGCATGGTCAAAAAAATTTGTTGCACTGCACGCGGCAACTTTTTTGTCCCTCTTTTTATTTCCAAAATGTTGGGAGGTATGCTGAAGGGTGACTAAAATTCTTTTGTTTGGAGTTGAGAAGATCTTTTTTTTGGTCGCTTTAGATGTTTGTGGAATCTATAAGAAAAGCTACTTTTAAACTCTCTGTAGGGGAGCAGCACTCTCCCATACTTCCCATATCGATGTGGCTGATTTACGCTAGTCATAATTTTATGTAAAAAACTGCAGTTTTTTTTGAGATACAATATGTTAAACATGTCTTTTCCTTTTCACTGTACACAATAATACAGTCTTAAAATACATTTGCACATTATAGTAGAGGTATTACTGTAGCTATGTGGCATTAAGCATTCTACAGAGCTGCTATACTTACCACAAAACTGCAATAGCTTTGCACAAAAATTCAACTGTCTGTACTTCCTTTTCATAAGAGGAAGCACAGAATTACAAATGTGGTTTTAGTTAAGTTATGTGCTAAGAGCAATTCATGCAGAAACACTTAATTACTCTATGTAAAAAAAAATTAAACTGACTTTAAAATCCTGGTTTTAAAATCTCCTTGTGAAGGTTTGTATTTGGTTACATCACCTCACTACTACTACACTAAAATAAATAGTTTTGTTCTTTTGGGGGCCTGAACTGCAGGGCAGACTGCTGAGCTAGTCTGGTGACGTAGGGCACCCCGGAGGAGACTGTGGGCCTAGCGGGGGCAGCACTAACTAAACTGTTAAAAGAATTGTTCAGTGTAAAAATAAAAACTTTTACTTAAATCGTTCTTCTGCTGACAAAGCACTGTTTCACACATTACATCTACATTTGCATTTTTGCTACTTTTTCACAAACCCTGTAGATTACTTAACTATATGTCCAAACTCCTTTAAGACTTCATCTACTGTTAATTTATTTGCACAATTCGAAAGGTTTACACATGTATATAACCAATCTCTGCCAATATATTGCACATTTCAAATGTTTACATATTTATTGTGTATTCTATATGCTTTTTTGTGATCTGTATTAGCTGGAGCCACGTCGTCTCATCTCCATGTGTATTTGTATACTGCTGAGATGACAAAAAAGTTTACTTTGACTTTACTGATGTCTAAAATGCAGACCCCCATCTTTGTTGAGAAGGACATCTAAGGGCCATACACTTTTGGGTTACTGAGAATGTGTGACACAGTGTGGGTTTCATGGTCCTTAATACACTCTGCATTTTTGAAACCTCTCCTAACAAACATCTCAACAATACCAATATGCTACAACTTCCCAAGAAGTGTAAATTATTGGGAGTTTGGCTGTGGCTATGTGAAAATATACATCATCACCAAAATGATACATTTACATAGCATTTTCAAAATATCTTCCAATGAAAGAACTGAGGATCTCAAATTACCAGCACTCTACACTTTTATCTCTGCCATGAATATAAAACTCCCTAAATCTCCCTAAAAATACAATGGGAACTGTCAGTTTTGTGAAGCATTAACAACATGTTTGGGTTTGGTAGATGTGGGAGAAGCATGAAGAATTTGGCTTTAGCAATGTGGAAAAACGGGTAGCATGCCAGCAGGCATACTGATGAAGATGTACAGTACAGAGAGATGTACACGTTTACTAATCTGCTAGATATATCTTATATAGAGATCTTATATATATATATATATATATATATATATATATCTTATATAGAGATACTAATATAATTAAAAAGTTATCATATGCCTAAGGAACTACTGTCAAGTCAAGTTCAGAGGTCAAAAAGCAAAGCTTTATATGACCTCCAGGCAGCAAACTTTGATGAGGATTGAAAAAAATAACCCATACAGACTTACAGCAATGGCTTGTATCATTTGAGTCAGTTATTAGGCAAGACATTTTGCTGCAGCTGAAATACTTCCAGAATTTACATAAAACAGCTGAGACCAAACTGCAAAGGTTCTAATGATTCACTTGGTCCGTATCTATTTGGTCTAGCTTTAAGTGACAGCTAAGTTATGGTGTTTAGTTTGAGGCATGTCATGATTTAATAATTTAAGAAAAAGCAAAGGGTAAGCTATCCTGTTTCAGTTTCAAAAATTGTAATTAAAGTATACGTGCCTTTAGCTGTCTGATAGTATAGAAGTGTGATAAAGAGGCAAAAGGTGAGCAAAATCCTACACTAATTATTGGAAAGTATTATTGTAAATAATGGTGTGGTTAGGTATAATAAATAGTAAATAATGTAAGAATTCCATTTGGTTTGAGAAATGTATTTTTCTACTTACAATATGAAGTAGACAGAGATAAAGTTGTTTGTTTTCTGCTAAAAACTGCACTAATCATGGATGTGTTTACCAGTTATAGACTGGTGAGTAGTCAGGTCAAAGTACCTGCATTACAGCAAGATGTTTGTTTCATGTTGGTCACATGAGCAGATAAAGCAGACAGTAAAACTCGAAGCACTGAAGTCTTTTGTGAATACACAAAACAATGCTCATAATATCCAGCACGAAATTCTCATACAGTTTAACTTCTAAATGTGGCCTCTGCCCTACAAAAAAAGCCAGCCTCCTGCTGCCATGTGTGATTAAGTTAAGAGAACAATGCCTCCCTTAACTGCTCCAAAGGACTGTAACGATAAAGTAATACTTGGGTTTGTACTGTTGTGTTAACATAAAACTGTGTTCAAAGGGAAGTATCATAATCATTGCTTCCTTTCAGTAAAATGCATCATACGTTATGCCATTTAAGTTTCTATAGAAATGCATGTTATTGCTATTCTTTATTTTGGATTTGGATGTGGTTTCTGTAACAACTCTTGTAAATTTGCACATAGGTGCTCATGCAACCCTTATTTAGTAAGAAAAGTGTGAACTCTGCACTTCCATGTTGGCCACCAAAAATAAGTAGTTATTTGGGGAGACGCAGAAGATTCTTCTAATTTTATCTCCTTGTAGAGCTGAATATACGCTCGTTGGGCCATGGCAACAAAATATGAAACAGATCTATCCAGTTTGAGTACATTGTTAAGGGTCTACTTAACAAACGTAAAAGTTATTCTAGAAGTTTCTCGTACACCATGTCCAAATTTTTCACTCAATTTAAACCATTACCATACCAAAGAAAATGTAAACATTTTTTGAGTGAATATAAATAGGGTTTAGGGCTCTCTACATACCTATAGGGTGAAAAATGTTCTCATATAAAACAGATGCTTTATTTGAAGGTGATGTACTAATAACTATAAATGTTACATTGCAAAAATGTGCTGGCATTGCTGGCCCTTTACAATTATATGGTGATATTGGGATTGCTGAAACTGGGTTACAATATATCTAAGAGTTTATTTTATTTACTGTATTCAATTAGCTTATTTCTCTATGTATATCATCTTTAATCACCAAGTAAACTGTAGAACTTGATTTTAGCTTCTTTCCATACAATAGTGGAGACCTCAATGTGACCAGAGCCAGCAGGTAAAAAAAATCTGGCACACAAAGCAGTTTAACAGGTGAGTTACTATCATTGTGTTGTTTATAATCCTTTAAAAAAGGCTTTATAATATAAATAATAAGTGCTGGTTATGGAAGTAAGCGATAATTGGCAGTGTATAATTATGAAGTGAAAAGGTGATTGAAAAACCAACCCTCACTTTCTATGGTGGTGGATTTCCATTTTAACTCAGAGTACATTTTTGGCTACACATCTATGCAGACAAACTGAGGAACACTTTACTTTGTTTGTGTGACTGTATCTGATATACAGTTAAAGCAATAGATGGTCTAATAATCGCATAATTTCACTTTAATTCAATAACACTGGAGTCACAGAATACATGTTATTGTAAAGTAAACACAACTCTGTCTATAGCTTTACTTTTAGTGATGGTTCCTCAGTGGTAACTAGATGTTACTGGGCCCAACAGCAAATTCAATTTAGGGCCCCCAAAACATTGGTCAGTTGCGCTATTTGACCAAGATATATTTAAATCGCTCATTAATTAGTGCCTTACTGGGCTCTCTACCCACCCTACAATCTCAGGGTCTGCTTCCTTTGTAGTTACACCCTTGCCACCCATATTTAATCTACTGTAAAGTAATTTTCCAGTTACCTATTCTGTAAATGAGATTCTTATAATACACAAGAGCCAGAAACATCCTGTAAAATATATCTTCGTAAACAGTGCTTAGTGATGTAATCAATTGTAATCAGTGATTAGAGATATAATTTATGTCACAAGTTATGGGTCACATAACTTGTGTATTATTAAAAAAGTTATGTATCCCATGTTGCAAAGTATTAGGATAGGAGAAGTCGCCTCGAAGTTCCATAACTATATGATGGCTTGTAATATCTTTATATTTTACATTTGTTTGTACATTATTCTCTATATAAACAATGCACTCTGACTTCATAACAGGCAGTTTATAATTTAAAGAGAAATGCACACTGCTGTACATGTCTACTATGCAGAGATCCCAGTGCTTCCACAATGTAATGCTGCCACAGCTAGTACGTCTCATTGTAGAGGGGGTAGTGTGGCACTTCAAACTTGGAAGACTTGAAAATGAGGTGGCAAATGGGTTGAGAGCAAGTCAAAGGAGGCAGGGTTTAGAAGCTGTTACACTTAAGGCCTTTATATTATAATGCAATATAATATTAGAAGTCACCTTGAATTCCATGACCTGTGGCCTGTTGATTTGTGCCTTTAATGGTCATAAACTCCTTGGTGACTTTCAATATCTTGAGCAATTTCCATGGGGGATACATTATCCATTATATAATGCATCAGAAAACTTTAAGCAGCAGCTGCTAAACATTGTCCTCTTACATTTCAATTTTGTCTTTCTAGCAGCTGTAACAAATGTAATATGAATCTGTATCTGCCTTGATGTCTGACTAGGAGACCAACTGTTAACAAGCTAGTTTAAATCTCATGGCTAATAACATTTTATACACACCAGTCCATATCCTACAGATATACATGTGAAATTCTACCAGACTTCCAGTTGTCCTTTATTCTGCATAGATTTTGGCAGGATTTGCAGACATATGCCTGGAAGCTATCCTGCATGACTGAAATGTTTATATTATTTTGAAAAAAACATGCAGAACAGGAATTGCATTGTTCAGGATATGATCTACCAGTAAGCTCACTCAGACAAATTCACATTAATTTCTCTTTTTATTTTTGATAAACATGTCTTTAGTTGCTCACCTAACCATTGTTTCAAATAAACCTCCACTGGCATTTTTTCGCTAAATACATTTGTATAGCCCTACAAACATTTATAGCAAGTATTCATTATGTACAATTTTACAGTGGATTTCCATCCCACATATAACACAATTCACATCCTTGCCTCACCTAGTGAGAATTAAAATTCATGGGAGAAAAGGAAATTGTGCCTGTCTCCCTGTCCAGCACTGTAGAATATAGTCATTAAATGAATTCTATGCAGACACATAAGGGCACATTTACTTAGCTCGACTGAAGGAATAGAATAAAAAATACTTCGAATTTTTTTTGGCTACTTCGACCATCGAATTGGCTACTTCGACCTTCGACTACGACTTCAAATTGAATGATTCGAACTAAAAATCGTTCGACTATTCGACCATTCGATAGTCGAAATACTGTCTTTTTAAAAAAAACTTCAACCCCCTACTTCGCCACCTAAAACCTACCGAACCTCAATGTTAGCCTATGGGGAAGGTCCCCATAGGCTTTCTAACAAATTTGTGATCGAAGGAAAAACTTTTGATCGATGGATTAAAATAGATCGAACGATTATTTCTTCGATCATTCTATCGAACGAATAGCTCTAAATCCTTCGACTTCGATATTCGAAGTCGAAGGATTTAACTTTGACAGTTGAATATCGAGGGTTAATTAACCCTCGATATTCGACCCTAAGTAAATGTGCCCCATAAACTTACTTTAATTTAGGACCAGTAAAAAACAGAGTTTTTTTGATAAGATTAATTCAGAGTTTCCAAGGAAATAATGCTTGAAAAACTGATAGACAAAGCAAGAAGCTGTTTAGGGTATCTTGATAAAGGGCAAGATGAACCTAAAATTGGCAGATGTTCACATTTACTATGAATAAACCATATTGGTCAAACAGGCAGTAGTTAGGCTTCCAGATAATGCCAACACATTATCTTAGGGCAGTACAGTGCTGCATAGATATGTAGCACTATACAGGTATGGGACATGTTATCCAGAATGCTGGGGACTTGGGGTTTTTCTGGATAAGGGATATTTCTGTAATTTGGATCTTCATACCTTGTCATATATTAAGTCTACTAGAAAATCATGTAAACATTAAATAAATCCAATAGGCTGGTTTTGCTTCCAATAAGGATTAATTATATCTTAGTTTGGATCAAATACAAGGTACTGTTTTATTATTACAGAGAAAAAAGAAATAATTTTTAAAAATCTGAATTATTTTATTATAATGGAGTCTATGGGAGATGACCTTCCCAGAATTGAGGTTTCCAGATAACAGATTCTATACTCATAAAAATATAGATACATATTGTCTACTAACTCACAGCAAGTTTTAAGACCTGCAGCAAATTTTAGATAAATTGTTATGTGTTCTGTTATCAGTATCAATTGCTGACAGAAATCTTAGATCAAGGATTTACTAGGAGGAATTTATATTGACTCTTCCTGGGCTACTTATTCCTCATCCAACAAACCATCCTACGTTTGTGCTAGGCTCAGTAAAACTAACCACAAATGTATCTACATGTTTGCCTATGCAGTATATTTGCACTCATCTCTTATTTACTGTACATGTAACAATTATTAAATAAATCTTTTTTTCTGCCTTAATGTCTCTGTACCACTTCAACTATTACATTCCCACGCAACCAACATACACAAAAAAAAGGTCAGCTGTATTCAGCAGGGATGCTGTAAGAGGTTCTGGCATGCAGAGAAGTTGCTGCATTTCTGTGCTATTAATTGGTTTCCCACTGTCAAATCTTTGTTTTTGAAAAGAATAGTGCCATGTGCCCTTGTGATCAAAGAATATTGCAAGCCTTTCCATAATTAAAGGAGAACCAAAGACGTAGGCTTTAAATGCTACATATTCACTAACCCAAGGTGACCACAGCCCTTTGGCAGTAAAAATCCCCAAAAATGCCCAAACACCTCAAAGGTCTCAACTAAGACTGAAACGGAATAATAAATAAACGTTATCTCTTTTTCACCATAATTTAGGTCCTGTGAGTGCCTTGCTTTACATGATATTCTATATGACTTTTCTGCTGTGTTTCTCCAGTAAGTGAGTGCAGCTATTTTATATTATTGTGTGTGTTATTGTTATGGTGCAATAGTAGCTACTTTCAGCCAGTAGCCCCTACCACAGTGTTTCTGATACTACTACTGGTATGCATAACGAATTGCTGTTGCCCAAATAAAGCAATAATATTATTGCTTTTATAAATACTTTTTTATAAACTTTGAGGCCTAAGGAGCCATATTTCACCCAGTTTACATTTGTCATCATATGCGGTTAATACATCCAAACATGAAATATACACACTGATATTGCATAATCATATTTTTATATTTCCTATTGTACTGAGCTGACTGATTATAAAGATGCTGGGCATCATACGTTCTAAATTAAAACAATTCTCCTTTTTTAATCACATATATTATGCTATATATGTCTACTGTATTTGCACAAAAATTAAGTGGCATACAGAAATTAGAGATAACATCACTTACGAATGCTGTTCTGTGGAACAGGTAACAGTGCTCTGTTTTTATTCCATTAACCGCTGTGCCTGAACTATTTTGCCCCTTATTTTGGAGGAGGCATATTCATTTTTAGAATATTATTTGTGCCAATGTATTCCTGAATTAACGTTACCTTTTTATATGTAACACAGGGATACGACTTAGGAATATACAATTCAATAAGTAAAGAAATTCTGAGTCACCCACGTGTTTTTTTCTTTTGAGTTGAAAAGGTGAGGTGAGTCATGCTTAAAGCATTTTAAACACAATAATGTTTAGTGTCACACTGGTTTTTTTATGCAGATAGAACTGCAAACCTAACATTAGCTTCTTGTGTCACTTGATTCTCATGACCTTACCTGTGCATATCATGTACATTTTTAGGGGTTATGTGATAACAGGTGCAAAGTGTGATCTAGGTCTATCAACCAAATAAGCAGATAGCTTTACTGGTCTTCTATTTTGAACAAAATATCTGTTTCCTATAAGACGGTATTCATGGAGCAAACTTCACCCCTGTTATTTAAGTAGCTCTATTTTTCTTTGTTTTTTTTTAACACTTTACTGGAAATGGATGATACAGTATAGGTGTGTTTATTACAGCTGGCAGACAGAGCATCTTGAAGGCAACTGCTGCTTTATTTTCCAGTGTAATACACTGAATGGAGAAATTCTAGCGCACATTCATGGAAAAGATTGCTACTGACAAAACTGCAAATTTTGCCTGGAAATGGTACCAGGTAAAAGTGTTGGCCCATCCCTAATTGGTTTGTACTGTAACCAAGACCTAGAAAAAGGGAATCCACCTAAAGGTCACTATAGCCCTTCAAGTTTTCTCTTCGTATATTTTCTGTGGCCACCTTAATCAACTCTGTATCTCTAGTATAGGTCAATCTAAAAACAACTGGACTTGCTGAGTAATCAATGAAGACGTTTCACTACTCATCCGAGCAGCTTCTTCAGTTCAACTGACTGGTGTGGGAAGTTCTTGGCATATAAACTCTTCCACTAATCCATTTACAATGGCACATTGTAACTCTTCAAAGAGGTGACAACTGAAGAAACTCACAGAGGTGTTGATTCTGTGTAGTTGTGATAGGATTATCCAAGGTGTCATGCAACTCCTAGATTCAGGTGTTACTTGTGAGAGTTGCATGAATGGATGTGTGAAGTGTTCTGAATCCGCTGGGGTACAGATGTTAGAACAGCATTGTATGTAGCAGACAGTGCTGGACAGTGCAGGACCCAAACATCACTATCCTGCCAGCAGATAAAGGGAGATGCACAGTTGTGCTCAACACAACTAACTATGACTGCAAGATAACCACTCTGCTCAGTGATAGCAATACATACGAACCCTTAGGGAAAGACCCAACCAGTGGTTACAAGAAAAAGGTGATTGGTTGCCTACAACAACTTGAAAAGGAGAAAGCCATTGATCGAATTTTATACCACCGTCTGTATCCCAGGGAAGCCACACCATGCTTATACGGACTCCCCAAGATACACAAGGAAGGAGCCCCACTAAGACCCATTGTCAGCAGCATAAATTCAGTGACATACAGCATTGCAAAATTCTTGGCTAACATCTTAGCCCCGTTGGTAGGCAATACAGTGCATCATATCCAGAATGCCAAAGAGTTTGTAACCAAGATTCACGGCGTTACACTAGAGGCAGAAGAAACGATGGTATCATATGATGTCACTTCTTTGTTCACATGTATACCTACTACAGAGGCGATTGAGACTGTAAGAAATCGACTGCAACATGATAACACCCTCAGCAGCAGAACGAAGCTCAGTCCCAACCAAGTTTGTTTGTTGCTAGATTTGTGCCTTAACACCACATACTTCAAGTACAAGAACCTTTTTTATAGACAGAAACATGTATGTGCAATGGGTTCTCCAGTCTCTCCCATTGTAGCAAACTTGTACATGGAGGAAGTGGAAAGGAGGGCCTTACTTACTTTCCAGGGAACTACACCGACCCACTGGTTCAGGTATGTGGATGATACTTGGGTTAAAATCAGATCCAATGAAGTGGCGGCCTTCACAGAACACATTAACTCAGTGGACAATAACATCAAGTTCACAAGGGAAGATGTCCATGAGAACAAACTTGCTTTTTTGGACTGTTTGATATGTATCCAAGAGGGGGGTAACTTGAAGACGGAAGTATACAGGAAACCCACTCATACGGATCAATATCTGTTGTTTGATTCCCACCATCCACTGGAACACAAACTGGATGTCATTTGAACCCTGCACCATCGGGCGGAATGTGTGGCAACTGATACAGAGTCCAAAGACAAAGAGCAAAAACATCTCAGAGGAGCTTTGAAAGCGTGTGGCTACCCAGACTTGGCCTTTGTCAAAACAGCAGCAACCAAGCCCAAGAGGAACACCAATAGAAATAACCGCCCGGAGACACATAGTAGGCGAAACATAGTCATCCCATATGTAGCTGGAGTGTCAGAGAAACTCAGGAGGATTTTCAACAAACACCATGTCCCTGTGTTTTTCAAACCTAGCAACACACTGAGACAAAAACTGGTACACCCAAAGGATCAAACACCAAAAGAAAAACAAAGCAATGTGGTATACGGAGTCCAGTGTAGCGAGGATTGCACAGATCTATACATCGGGGAGACAAAACAACTGCTCTCCAAACGAATGGCTCAGCACAGGAGGGAGAACTCTACAGGGCAAAACTCAGCTGTCTTTCTACACTTAAAAGACAAGGGACACTCCTTTGAAGACAGCAAGGTCCAAATCTTGGATAAAGAAGACCGCTGGTTTGAACGAGGCGTGAAAGAGGCGATTCATGTCAAGGTGGAGAGACCATCTCTGAACAGAGGTGGGGGCCTTCGACACCACCTGTCTGCTACATACAATGCTGTTCTAACATCTGTACCCCGGCGGATTCAGAACACTTCACACATCCATTCATGCAACTCTCACAAGTAACACCTGTATCTAGGAGTTGCATGACACATTGGATAATCCTATCACAACTACACAGAATCAACACCTCTGTGAGTTTCTTCAGTTGTCACCTCTTTGAAGAGTTACAATGTGCCATTGTAAATGGATTAGTGGAAGAGTTTATATGCCAAGAATTTCCCACACCAGTCAGTTGAACTGAAGAAGCTGCTCGGATGAGTAGTGAAACGTCTTCATTGATTACTCAGCAAGTCCAGTTGTTTTTAGATTGACCTATACTAGATATACTATGACCTGGATGAATGAAAATCTTCATAGTCATTAATCAACTCTGCATTTTAGCCACTGTAAAACAGACTTACATGTAAACAGTAAAGTTTTTAGCACTGTATAAACTAGAGATGCACCCAATCTACTCTGTCAAAGATTTGGCCGAATGCCAAACCAAATGTAAACCCTAATTTGCATAAATGTATTATGGGGAATAGAGAACTCAGCGCAGCACACAGTTACAACATTTTTGAATTCCTTGTTTGATAAAAAGTCATGTGATTTTTTACATTCGGATTCTGTATGACCAGGCACTTGTATTCACACTTGTATTAGGCCTAATCCAAATTCTGATGAAAAAGGCAGAATCTTGGCCAAATCCCAAACTGAATCCTTGATTCGGTGAATCCCTAGTACAAACAAATGTAACGTTATTGTACTTTGTGGTACTCTAGACAGTGATCACTGTAGTTTAACCTTTACCTGCCGGGTAAGGGGCAACTCTCAGCAACTTTCAGCTGAGGCCCAATCAGCCCCCACCAGCCCACTAAATACTGACTTTCTATGGCACCTTATAGCAGCCCCTCTGACACTTACTAAGCCTCGGGATCCTGGTATACCCGCTTAATGCAGACAATGAGGCCTACTTCAGCGTCTTCCTGGGTGAGGCAAACTGAAAGTTAATTCTGTAGCATCTCATCTCTCCATAATCTGACTATAACCCTCAAGGAATGGGTCAAAGTTGTGTAAAACTTGAAAAGAAATGTAACCACAGCAAATCATATTTTAGGCATTCCTAGCTAAATTTTTGATTACATTGCCAAATGTGAGTCCAGCTATGTCTACAGTGAAGTTAGAAACCACAAGTGGTAAAAGATTGAGCAAATGTTACTATTCATCAGGGGAATAATTACGTGCAAGACCTTAAATTGCTATTGAAGGTCTTGCATTAAATAAACAAGATAGCAAGGGTCTAGACACAAGCTCTAGTAAAATGTAGTCAGGGTTTGGCATGTAAGAAAGCTGTATGAGACACAGTAAAATAAAAGCAAGGGAGTTCATAAGTTTCAGAGGTTTAGAAATACTGTACAAGTAGCATTATATAACACAGTTGCATTGATGAGAATTACACAAAAAAAAAGTTTACAGTTGCCACCTCAGTAAGCATGTTAATGCTGTTGGGACTTGCCAAAATTAAATCATAGTCTGCCCAGAGAGAAAGGAAAGGAATAATCTCTTATCAGGAGGTAGTGTTGTCCTAGATCAAGCTTTTAGGTACTTCACTGGGTTGTGTGTGGGAACTGCCCATTTTGTATGTAAGGCTAGGGGGTTAAATTGATCTGTGAGGATACTCAACCAATCCAATTGTGCTCCGTTGTTCATCTTCCGCGTTCTTTCCAGCGCATGTGCAGACATACCAATCGGTCAACAGATGTGTGGCTGCATGAGCGTCGCAAGGACGTTTTGACACCTGAGTCAAAATGTCAGTGATGTAACACTGTGTCCTCCTTCATCTCTGGATCCCACCGATAAGCTTTACATGATCAGTCTCTTTAGCTTTCCCAATTAATGGAAGAGGGATTGTATGTGAGTTGAAGGGAATCCCAATTACATTACATGATTTAAGGGTACGGCTATAATATGTGATAAAAGTTGTATAATAAGCCAGAAGGAGTGGCTAGTGATCAGTCACAGTGAAGTTGCTCAAATATAAGGGCATCAACAGAGGCTACCTGTAAGCTATTTTTAAAGAAGGGCCCTCTTAACCTCTTGTGTATGTTATTGATTGCTCTGTATGTTAATCTGTGTGCTCAGTGTATATACCCATTTATTGTACAACGTTGTGGAATATGTTGGCACTTTATAAAGACATGAAGGAAATTACAATTATTCAACTTTATTTTCTTTTTCAGTAATATATATTGTCAGTTTAGCACAATGTAATCTCAATATTGTATGTAAAACATATGATATGTAGTGTACCAACATTTTGCAAAAGTCAGCAGTAATTAAAAACTGTGTTGTGATTCATTCTTTCTCTGTTCCGTTATTGAGAATAGAAACATTTATGCAAATTGCTGAGGTTTTTGGCTCAAATCCTACCCATTAACATTATATCAATCAGCATCAAATTAAACCCAAATTAAGTTGCAAATCATTGGGCAATTTCCTCAACAAAATATAATATCAACCAACAGAAGCTAACACATTTAAAGGCTTGCAGGTAAAAACTAAAATAAATCATCGAAGAAAAAATTGCACTGCACTATGTACTTTACTTGTAATATCACTGTACTGTACTATTTTTGGTGTTCATTACTTAGGAATTCTGAATAACTTGCCTGCACAAAAATTTAAAAGTAATCATGGGAAACCTCTTCTATTTACTGCTGCTAACCCGTGAGCTTTTTTTTTTTCACCATTATCAATGTAAATGAACAAAGTATGGTTACTGGCTAAAGATTACTCAGATATTTTATAGCGATGCACCAAATCCTGGATTTGGTTCGGAATTCGGCTGCCTGGCAGAATCGAATCTGAACCCTATATACCAAAAAGAAATTGGCGCACACTTCTTGCACAATTGGGTATTTCCGCCTGTGTGCTGGATGTTCTGGCGCATAAGAAAGGTTTGAATTCGGTTTGGTATTTGTCCGAATGTGTACCCCTGGATAAGGGGATTTGTCTGAACCCTGAGAATCAGCGTTTGTTGCATCTGCAATGTTTTATATCAGGAAATAACACAGCAAAATATTGTGGCAGCAGAGTCTACACTTCATCAGCCAGAACCAGCTACATTACTGTTCTAACCTTTGAATATTATAGCCCAATGTCCAAAAGACTAAAAACACGTTTTCCATGCAAGTTCTAACAGGTTTACGCTGTGTTTAATGCTTCTGTGAATTCTTTGTATAATCCCAAGGGAAAACTGCTTTATAGTTACTGCGTAGTTTTTCATCAAAAGTAAGAACATTGCTTTCGTAATATGTAGATACAGTGCAGATAAAAGTATATTAATAAAAATCATTTTTACCTAGTAAGCAGAAAAACATTGAGTTGGTTTAGAGGCAAAAAACAAGAATTGCTAAAGATTTTTTCCGCCCACAGTGGCAGACAAAAATGAAGTGTAATTATAGGAAGTGACTCAACTGTGACAGTTGCAACTTAACACTAGTTTTAATCGCCTGAATTCTTTACAAAGGCAAGTTGTAACGCAACAAATGTTAATTGCAAAAACACTAAAGATTACAAGCATTTATGGTATTATAATGAATGAGCCAGCAATTATTTGACCTTACAGCTGTAATTTGCCCCATGATGAAAGGGCAATGTAAAATCCCCAAATTTAGCAATCTGTAGATCCAGTACACTCACACTATCAAGAAGGGTCATTTTAATTAATGGGTCCAATGTATTAAACAAAGCTTTACTTTAATAACTGTTATCATTGCAATTCTTTGTGAAATTGCACATTGTCTTTCCTCGACATGTTAGAGTATTAATATGAAAGGATGGTCTAGAGTAACAGGAAACCAGATAAAATAGAACTTTGTAAAATGTGTGTGACAGGAAAGACTGTTGAATACTTATAAAAAGCACCCACATTAAGGTTTTACTTTGTATCACTCCTCAGACTCTGTGAATGAAAAACACAAACCAACACCCTAGAAGCCACTTTTAGGGCGCTGGCTTTACTGCTAGTGGTGGACTTGCAATTGATTTTGCTGCAATATATTACACTTGGCCCTAGGTTGGCATGGCAGGGCAGCAATAGAATGAAAACAATGGATAAGAACATAAGAGCAACTGAATATGACAAGATACAATAAACAAGCAAATCTACAACTGCAAAATGGCTCCCTACATTGATATTTTATTACTTAAAATACTATGCAAATATTATTATATAATATAAATATTATAAGGAAGCACACTTTGAAAACAACAAACTTGTATACACTTTTACAGGTTTGGGACCTGTTATCCAGAATGCTCAGGACCTGGGGTTTCTGGATGACAGATCTATCCGTAATTTGGATCTTCACACCTTAAGTCTGCTTACCTATCATGTAAACATTGAATAAACCCAACAGGCTGCTTTTGCTTCCAAAGTGTAACGCAGGGTATCCCAAACCCAGAACAAACACCAAGGTTCCTGTCTCAGCCCACTCTTCTGCCTTTAGTAGCCGCCTTTGGCTTCGGATGGATTCCTCCGCTACTCAGATTCCACCAGGTCTTATTGTGGGAGAACCAAGGAGAGAGTTCTGAGCAAGCAAGGGAACCAAGCGTGGTTTTGTAGAATGGGAAACAAGGAATGTAGTCAAAAGCCAGGCCGGGTTGGTAGCAATCAGTCAATACGGTACAAACACAGGAGAAGTAGGAATGGTCGGGGTCACAGGCCAGGTCAGACACACCAGAATCACAGTACAAATTCAGAATCCAAAAGAGTACTCAAAACAGGCAATAATCAGGACAGGCAGCACACTGGACGAGAACCAGGGACAGGCAGGATCAGTAACAACAGGAATACACAGTAGAACTCACCTAGAAAAGATCTTTATGTTGGGCAATGATTTCCCCATATGCAGTTTAATATTTGGATTTCGCGCAGGTTGGTGACGTCACATTCGCCTCTTACCAGATAAAGTCAGAATCGCCCAATGCTGCTAATCAGGAAATGCAGTGGCATTATTCACAAGGACGCTGGAAGAGCTGGACGCGGCAGGCATCCCCATCCCACTAGACCACCAGGCAAGTTTCTCACACCAAGAAGGATTAATTATATCTTAGTTTGCATCAAGTACAAGATACTATTTTATGATTGCAGCGATAAAGGAAATCATTTTTAAACATCTGGATTATTTGGAGTCTATGGGAGATGGCCATCCCATAATTCAGAGCTTTCTGGATAACAGGTTTCCGGATAATGAAACCCATACATGTACAGTATACTTTGTACAGTACTACAGGCAGTTTAAAGCCACGCTGGGAATAAACATTTTTGGGGCTGCAATCATGATTCCCAAGTTAATCAAGACAGCTTCTCCTTCTTCCTAGTGGGAAAAGATCTCTAGTGATCCTCCACATTTTGACTGTAAAACAAGAAAGAAATACTATTATAAACCAATGAATAAATAAAGTTGTATTTCCTCATCTTCTATCAGTACTCATACGCTTTAATTGGAAAAGCTCCCAGCATTTGCTGCTTATTAAATGGACATTAACAATAAATCAATGCAAGGGATTCAAAATCTCTGTGATCTGTTTATCAGTAACTATTTATAAGTTCCCCAAATGGAGCATGTTGCTTCCTTTTCTTTTTGGTTATGTCATCTTGGTGGGAAGTTGTTTGGCAGCACTCATTGTAAAAAGCAAGCAAGGAGGGGGGGGTATAAAGATACAGAGCAAAATAAACTGGGAAGTCTAGGGACATTTCAGGGAGTAAAAATCACAGCAAAAAGCTTTCTTACCTGTTTTAACAGTGCTTCTAGTGATGAGCTAAATTCTTTGCCAAGTTTTGCAGCGAAAATGACGCCCATAGACTGCAGTGGGTGAAAAAAATTGTTGCGCGTCAAAAAATGTTGTTGCCCATAGACTTCAATGCATTTCGGAGATTTTTCTCCATTTCGTGAATTTTCGGCAAAGCGAAACAGCCAGATTCACCCATCACTAAATGCGGGCAGTAGAATACCTAACGAGAGCAGAAAATGGAAAATTGCTGTGGTCAACCTTAAGCAAATGGATTATTGTTGTTATAGTGCCAATGAATCTCTGTCCTGATACAGTAATTTCAATATAAAGACTATGGCTTTCTAGCCACATTATTTTTTAGGTTTTAGTTATCCTTTAAATTAAGAGCCATTACTAAAATTAATTCTTCATGTACTTTCTAATTGTAATATAAAAATTCAAGCTTTGGAGATTTTTTTTCAGGATCTATATTAATGAAATTCAATTATTTTTGAACAATAAAGGTCAGATGTTCAGTACAAAAGTTCAGGGAACAGTGCCTTACTTAACAGGATTTTATTAATTGAAGTTCTAAAGACATTTCATGGATTGAGCACAAAACAGGAAGCAGAATAAGCCATTAGTAAATACAGCATATCCTTCCGAGCCTAGTATTTTTGGTGTATTTTCTAACATGGTTCCAAATGTCTATGCAGCTATCACCCTTTTTTTGCCTTGGTGGCTTGAAGAGATCTACCACCTGCTACTTCTAGTTCAATTTTTGTGAGTGGGCAGGAGCAGTATTAAGTGTCAGTGTTAATGTGCCCTACGGGAAGACCATATGCCAGTGTAGTGCAATAGGCATAACATCATATGCAATATACATACCCCCTTGTGTAATAAAAGGCACTAAGTTTGCCCAAGAGCAGTAATTCATAACAACCAATAAGATGTTTGATTTTAAACATGTGACCAGGAAATGCTACCTGCTGATTGGTTGCTATAAGTTACTGCCCCATGGCAAACTTAGTGCCTTTAATTGCATAACCCCATAAAGTTTTAAGGAAGCAATCATGACTCATTACAATACAATCAATACAGTCACACTAGATTTCACCACTAATTTACATAGTGTAAGCCATAAATCTAAGGGACACTTTGGCTCTGCTATAATGTCAAAATTATAATATTGATTTGACAGTGCCATGGAGCATCATTTTTTTTCTATCATTGGTTTGGTAGTTTATGTTATCTTACTTCTTTAAACATTACAACTCTTTTGAGTCTGGCATTCTACATTGAACACTTGTTAAGCTTCTCAGAGCAACAGTTTTCCCTAAGTTGCCTGATCTTTCCCTACCCTGCAGTGAATAGATGTATATACATCTATTATCTCCAACAATCCCATAAATTGGGTGCATGGTTAAAGGGGTTGTTCACCTTGAAGATACATTTCAGTATGAAGTAGAGCAGGGATCCCCAACCTTTTGAACCCGTGAGCAACATTCAGATGTAAAAGGAGTTGGGGAGCAATGCTAGCATGAAAAATGTTTTTGGGATGCCAAATAAGGGCTGTGATTAGCCATTTGGTAGCCCCTATGTGGACTGTCAACCTACACAAGGTTGGTAAATGCGTTTTTTATGCAACAAAAACTCAGTAATTCAAAAATAAGCACTCGGTGTGAGGCCACTGGGAGCAACATCCAAGGGTTTGGAGAACAACATGCTCACAAGCTACTGGTTGGTAATCACTGATGTAGAGAGTGGTATTCTGAGACTATTTGCAATTGGTTTTCATTTTCTATTATTAAAGGTTTTTGAGTTATTTAGCTTTTTATTCAGCAGCTCTTCAATTTGCATTATAAACAAATTACCCTAGCAACCAAGCATTGATTTGAATAAGAGACTGGAATATGAATAGGAGAGGACTTACCAGAAAGATAAGAAATAAAAAGTAGCAATAACAATACATGCCTTACAGAGCATTTGCTTTTTAGAAGGGGTCAGCAACGCCCATTTGAAAGCGGCAAAGAGTCAGAAGAAAAAGGGAAATAATTATCAAACTATAACAAATAATGGAAACCAATTGAAAAGTTGCTTAGAATTTGCCATACTATTACATACTAAATGTTACCTTGAAGGTGAACCACCCGTTTAATAGCATACATTAAAACATTCTTCCTGCCAGGATTTCTAATTGATTATGTGACTCAAAAACATCCCCCTAAGGGTGAGTACTGTATCAGCATTGATGCAGTCCTTGTCCAACAGGTCAACATAGGCTTTGGGCCAACAATTAGACCAGCCGAGATCAGCCTAGTATGTGGATAGCAAATCAGGCAGATATCCATTCATTTGCTGACCTCATTAAACAAAAGGATCTCAACTTGTATGGCCAGCTTAACATGGAACACATAACATGACTATGGTTAGTTCTTTATTATTATTTTTTTTAAAGGTCAATTTTTATTTTCTTAAACCCGATATAATATAAATAAACATTTATTAGGTTGGCTATGTTGTCAAAGGCATTTACACAGAGTTAGAGCTAGGTTGTTATAGATATATTCAGATATACTGTACTGATATAAACAGTATATTTCTAATATATAATTTCTAATTAACACTCAAGCATACAGGGTTAGTTCAATATTTATGGAACTGGGTCGTAAATGGCTGTCAGCAGGACTGGCAATTTAGTTTTCCAAAGTCCTCTCAAGGAAAAAATTGTTATAAAATGTGTGTTTGCTATAAGCCTTACAGGAATTTCTCTGGACATTGAATATCATGTGTAACTAGTGGGGGTCAATGTACTGACCTTCTTCTTCCCCTTAACAATCTGTTAACTTTACCAATCACTGTTTGGTTGAATGTTCTCATGATGCGACTTCCTAGCTGGTAAAATGGCCTAAACACATTAATTTATTCCATTCTAACCATACTTTATACCATACCTAATGAGTGTGGATTGTGCAACTGCCTCTTTGATGCATTTAAATATACCCGATGTTTAAGGGCTCTTGAAAAATTCTAATGGATTTAATGACTGCACTGGATCTACAATCCTGGTTGGGAAGAGGGAATATATATAAATATATATATATATAGATTTAGTGGTGGGTCATCCCTTCAGTACAGTACATGGCTCAATATATTTTTAATTTGCTAATAATGTTAAAATGGACTTGTACTGGTTATTACAAAAGTACACACCATAAAATGATGGGAACTTCCAACATGGTTTTTCACATGAGAGCACCTCATATTTTAGTATTTGTCCTTTTGACTGCTTATATTATTAAACAGAACACTTGGATTTCGATTTTAAATGTCAACAGCTGGCTAGTATAAACACTCCCATGTTTTGAATAACAATGTATTGCCAAATGAAAAACAGTCAGTTTCTAGTAGACCACATCTAAGAACTTTGCTCCTTAGTTTAAAATGTATTTGATTAAAACATAATATTAAACATGCTAAAATAGTAAAAGTTATTACTAGTGACAGAAGCACATTTCAAAATGTTTGAGAATCTTCTCTAAAAATCTGCAAAGATTATATTGCTGCCAGCCCATATTTGACCCAACAAATACTAATGTCTGTCAGAAGCACAGCACAAGTATTAGGAATAAATTCAGCAACTGCTGATGCTGTATAACCTTTATTTTCTGAACTATGGAAATATGTTTGTAGGGGTCTGCATTTTCAGCCCATGCCATAAGTAAAGACACTAATTCAGTTAGGCAGGCTGTATGAGTCAAGTCTGTGTGACAGCTAGCCACCTTCAGCACAACAACTTATTTAAATCTGTAAGCATCAGTAAGCCTGAGATAAATAATAGATATTATGATGACGATCTGTTGAATGAAGACGTTTTGGAATGGTTTTTGTGTCTCCAGGCACACAAGTCATGTTGGCATCCCTCTGCAGGAAATTGAACATTTAAAGGACATAAATGTTACAAAAATGATTCTTCTTATCAGTTTTAGTCTTGTTTTTGATTTGTATAGCTATTTTACAATGTTCCATTGTCGTTGAAAAAAACAAAATCAGCATAAATTAAGATATGAGGTTAGATGGCCTGCTCTGTGAGTATATATATTTTATTTATTTGCTGATGCTGCTGTTCATTGTATGGTAACAAATATTCTGCACTTTATATGTACAAAGCTGTATAAATAGGGGATTCTATGTCAGAAACCTGTTATCCAGAAAGTTCCAAACATTTAATCTTTCTGTATTTATACATATACTCATTATAATACTTGTCATTCCTGTGTGTTCTTTTATACATTGTAATATGAGGGCACCTGGGAAACTAATATTATATCTAGCCCCATGTCAGATTGCAAAATGAAACATTAAAAAATCAGTAGATCTTCATATACTTCATTCTTTGCATTTACTTTATTTACACCAAAGAAGAGAGATCTGATTTTCTAGTCTGTTTTAAGAGCAGTCACAGTCACTTATGTATCACCTTCTAAAACTTGCAGTCTGAAGAGGATCTTCAGCTGGGACTTCGATATAATAATGGCAAACATATATTTGTGCCGACACCACATTTTCTTCTGCTCTTAGACTATGGATATACACACAGAGAAGGGAAACAGATTATGGAAGTGATGTAACAGAAGGTGCTACATTTCCCCATGTTAGTAGCCTATAGCATACAATCAGCAGTTACTATTTCCAGATCTGCTATTTGACAGTAAGCCTGTGATAGATAGCTATGGGTTAACACACTTAGAACAAAAATTAGAGCATGTTTTGTGTCAAATGTCACAGAATATTTCAACAATGCCAGTACATCTAATAAAAAGGTTTGCAACGTCTCATTAAAAACATATTCTGAATTAGAGATACCAGTACGGAGTCAAAGTATCCTTATTATGGCATCAACGTGATTTTAAGCTCTTTTGGGATGAGCCCTCTTTTCATCTTTTGTTGCTTGTTATTGCTTGTGTTTGTATGTAAATCTGAATGTTAATTATGTACGACCATTTTTGTACAGTGCAAACATTGTGTTAAATAACATATTTATGTATAAAAATTCATTTTAGAGGATTTCTATTCTAAAGATGTTTTTTTTTTGAGGGAAAGGAAAACAGGAAAATGCAGTAAGTGTGTTGTTTTGCTGTTGTCTGGAGGTACAGGAAAAGGAAACTGCTGGGTTTTGTTTTGCCATTTTAAAAGTGTGATTCTATTGGTTTGCCAAAACCACATCAAAGTGGGCAGATCAATAACATCATCCAGCTTCCTATCATATAGGAATATATTATACAGATCTATCTATCTGCAAGGAGTCTGTAGATTCTCCTTGTGTCTGTGTGGATTTCCTCTTGGTACTTCAGTTTCTTCTCACACTCCAAAAAACATAAAGGCAGGTTAATTGGCTCTTGATAATACTGATCCTGCTGCGTATGTGTGTGTTTGATAGGGACCGTAAATAGGGCTGGGACTGAGGTGAATGATATATATTCTCCTTTCTCAAGGATAACAAGTCTTCATGGTGTCAAGTTGTTATGTTATCCTTGTTTTTTTTATCTTGTTCTTTGTTTTTTGCAACAATAAAACCATTTTCTTCTACACTACTCATTCCTTAGTTACAACACAGGAAAATGTATACCTGTATCTCACATATACCAAGGGTCAGACTGGGCTGGTGGGACACTGGTAAAAAACCCGGTGGGCCCAGATCCGCACCCGGGCCAGATCCGCACCCTTGTTTTCTTTCTTGCGGAAAAAAAAGCAGTATGCGAGCTGCCGCACATGCGAGAGTGTGCTCTGACACATGCTAAAGTGCATGCGTGAGTGCACGTCGAGTGGGTTGCCGGACAGTATCCCGCGGGGTCTGGAGGGGGGCCCCGAAGAAGAAACCCCGGTGGGCCCCGGGCCCCCCAGTCCGACCGTACATAAACCCAGCTATAAGGGTATATATTTTTTAGGGATGCACCGAATCCATGATTCGGTTCGGGATTCGGCCAGGATTCGTCCTTTTTCTGCAGGATTCGGATTCGGCCGATTCCAACTGCCCAGCCGAACCGAATCCTAATTTGCATATGCAAATTAGGGGCGGGAGGGAAATTGCGTGACTTTTTGTCAGTAAACAAGGAAGCAAAAAATGTTTTCTCCTTCCCACACCTTATTTGCATATGCAAATTAGGGTTCGGATTCGGTTCAGTTTTCGGCCGAATCTTTCCTGAAGGATTCTGGGGTTCGGCCGAATCCAAAAAAGTGGATTCGGTGCATCCCTAATATTTTTTCTGTTTTATGACTTCTTACATTTAGAAACTAAAGGTTTCTCCAGCTAATAAGATGTATGTAGGGCACGAAATGCAGCCAAAGGGCTAATTTGAGAGCCCATATAATTTGTCTGGAGAACAAACAGGATTTTGGGAAAAATTCCAATGTCTGTCTCAAAATTGCACTTTGTACACTGAACGTAGATGCCCTTCCAAATATCAGATGTGAATTAGAATGGTACTGCCAAGTCCAATTTTTTTTTAGGTCTCTGTGTAGCCAGTTTACCCATGCCCATATATGTAAGTATGATATTTTGTTTCTGCCTCAATAAAGCTATGAAACATTTTTGCAATTGTAAGCATATGTTTGGAACTTTACATATATTTTTTGCATAAACACAGACCACTTATTTGTGAACAAAATATACATAGGCACCATAGTTTTTTTTTTTAAAAAAAAAACTACTTTAAGTTTATACGGTTCCAAGGCACAATGGAAAAACAAACATTGACATAAAGAGTGGAACAGCTGTTAGGAAGGATGCCCAGGACACAGTTTAAAACACAGCATGTGAAATTCCACTATAAAACAGAAAAACAGGTAAATATTTTAAATCTGATTCTGTAAACACATTTTAAGGTCTAGTCATGCCTCACAATTTTATTGTATTGAAAGATTAATTTGTTATTAATTCATTAATAATTAATAGAAGGTTACAGTAAGTGAATCAGACCCAGCAGTTTCTGGGTGGCATAGAGACATAAGCACCAGGTACCTAGTGTTAAATTATTTTTAGGTGTTGGGGCATAATATTAGGGCCAGTAGTTGAGAAGGCCAGAAAATACATAAAGGCCTAATTAATACTACATACTGTAGTCAACTCCATTCCATGCTTGGGACCAGGGGATTTCTGTAATTTGGATCTCCATACCAGAAGTCTACAAAAAAAAATCATTAAAACTTAAATAAACAGAAGGTAGAGACCCAACTGATTGTACTTCGTATCGGCCAATATCACTACTTAACCAAGATATTAAAATCCTGACCAAGATAATGGCAGATAGATTATAGCTAATTCTACCCAAAATACTTACCGAACACCAAGTAGGCTTCCTTAAACATAGGCAATCGGTACAGGCTATCCGCAAGATACTGACAGCGATATACCATTGCAATCTAGAGAAAAGGAAACAAGGAATACTGTTAAATTTGGACGCGGATAAAGCCTTTGATAGGATTTCACATACACATATCAGAAGCCTATTAAAGTTTCAACACATTGGTATCCAAATGTTTAATCTTTTCAAAACTTTGTATTCTGCTCCCAGCACATTTGTCACAGTGAACAGCCAAAACTCAGAAAGATTTCTAATTGGCAGAGGGACGAGACAAGGCTGTCAGCTCTCGCCACTATTATTTAACTTAGCCATAGACCCCCTACTTCGACATTTCTTGAGGAACCCCAATATCTCTGGTATCCCGATTACCCAAACACGATTGAAAGTCACAGCTTTTGCTGATGACATATTGCTCTTTATACAGAACCCTCAAACAGAAATCCCGACCGTTTTATTGATCATAAATAGATTTGGACGAATAGCTGGCTTTCAAATTAATGCAGGAAAATCCGAGGCACTTCACCTTCATGATACCTGGCCTCAAAGTTGGTCTTCTGATTTTCCTTTTAAAAAAGCTCAGCGCCATATAACATACTTAGGTATAAAATTACCAAAGCATCACAAAGACATTTACACTTTGAACATTAGATCGGCTATTGACAAAATTCAACAAGACACACAACAATGGCAACATCTCAATTTAACTTTTTTGGGCAGAATCCATTTTATCAAAATGATCCTTTTCCCAAAACTAATATATCCAATACAAATGTTGCCATATCGTATCAAACCGACTGACCTTAAACGCATAAACCATATATTCCGTACCTTTATTTGGCAGAAGAAACGCCCCCGCCTCAGTACTTACAAATTGCAACAACCAAAGTCCTTAGGGGGAGTTAACCTGCCAAGTATTAAGGAATATAATGAAGCAGCACTACTTAGGTACGCAGGTGACTGGCTAACAAACAGGAACTGGTTTGCTAACACGGATTTAGACCAATCTCCCTTGGCAGGCCTTACTTTAAATTATTTCCTTCACTCCCCACTTTCAGCGCTTCCTCAGTCGTTGAAAGATAACCCACTATTTTCGGACACCCACAAAACTTGGCAAATGCTAAGACTAAGACACCGCTTATCTCCACATCACTCTCCATATCTAACGTGGCTGGGAAATGTAAACTTTCCCATAGGACTGTCAAACCCGATTCTACATAATTGGCGGGACGCTGGACTAGACACGATACGAAACCTTCTCAACCAAACTCATGACCTGCTATCTTTACAGGAATTAAAGCAGAAATTCCCATTCACACATTCACACATTTTCCTCAGCATGCAACTGCTCCACTTTGCGAGAACCACAGTCCATAACATAAAACACACGACTGTTAATAACCCGATTGATGACCTTTGGAAAGACAAATCGATTATACGGTCTACTGCACAAATATATCATATGATACGAACAAACATAAACCTAGACTCCGAAGAATCGAACTTATTTCAATGGACTACTATTACACCGCAAATACCTCTCATAGAAATTTTAAAAGCATATACACGCGCCACTCAGATGTTATCGACCAGCAGATACCAGGAAATGACACTACAAATTCTTCATACCTCATACCTCACTCCTGAAAAACGATATAAGATTGGGACTCTTCCCTCAGATAAATGCACTCGATGCACAGCCCTTAAGGCGGGTCTTCTCCACATGCTCTGGTCATGCCCTCAAATACAAACTTTTTGGCTGGAGGTAATCTCCTATTGGACGCAAATGACAAATAAACCAATCCAACCAACAATAGAATGGGCCTTATTTAGCATCACTCAGCAATACCCGACCTTAAATAAAGGGGAGAAACATTTGGCTGCTCGGTTGGCAGCAGCGTCTCGGAAAACAATCCTACACCAGTGGCTGTCTACGGAAATCCTATCAACCACACTTATGAAACAGAAATTGCACCATATCTTTCATATGGACTGGCTAGAAGCCTCGACGAGAAAAGATTTGCAAGCGGAAAAATTTTTTTCCACTTGGATCACATACATCAATAGTCTTCCCTCGCCACTTCGATTTTTAACCACTCACACCTTCATAAATACTACATGGTATGACATGGAAATCTTGAAAGGTAATTCTTTGCTTCAAGAAACAAATGACTACATCCAAAACTCACTTCAAGGAACCAGACCATCCACAAGTTCACCCCCCAGGACTCACCGTACTAATAGGCTTCTGTCGTCTTACTTAAGGTAAATAGACCTAACCTGTCTCTCTAGATCTGGGTATCGTTGTCCAATCTCGGAATATTGATATATATGTAAGACAAAACCGTAGAAATATAATGTTATGCTAGCTTTGTTTTATGTTTCTGTTTATTTTCTCTTTTTCTAAATGTATCTTATCTTATATGGCATGCATACTTCCTTCACTATGTTGACTGATACTGGGACTTTTCTGGTCCATTGATGTATGACATGCTTACAGAAATCTTTAATAAAAACAACTTTAAAAAAAAAAACTTAAATAAACCCAATAGGATTGTTTTGCCTCCAATAAGAATTAATTGTATCTTATCAAGGATTGAGAACAAGGTACTGTTTATTATTACAGAGAAAATGGAAATCATTTTTTAAAATTGTACTTATTTGCTTAAAATGGTGTCTGTCTGTGAGATGGCCTTCCCTTAATTTGCAGCTTTCTGGATAATAGGTTTCCAAATAATGGATCCGCTACCTGTAGTGATCAAAAGAACAATGTACAACTGTAAATCATATCTTATGTGTAGGGTCAATGTATTTTGTATCTTTCCAGCTCCATTGAATTCACACATCTGAATTGTCACACCAGTGATCCGATCACAATGCAGTATGCTGATACTTATTCCTCCTTCAACAATAAATATATCTCATGTTCCTAGTCACATAGACTTATGCTGGGCATGCATGACAAGACATGTTTGGTCAAGTTGCCAAACTGGGTCCTACAGGCCAGTAGTTGGATTATAATGGGTTCTACGGAGATGTGTCAAGAGATGGCTGCATCAACACACCAATGATTTCCTTGCCCATTCAGATTTTCAAACCTGCCTGATTGATATGTGCGTTTTTGATAAGGCAGGGCCTCCCTATGGCACATGAAGAGGCAGAGTTGGTAACATTTGTCAGCCCATCTAATGTCACACTTGCATTTTCCTTGTCAGCAGAAGCATATACTACTTTGAACTTCCTATGCAGGTAACCATTGACTGTAAAAGTTAACTGCCTGCCACTGTGTATATTGGGTAGATTTCGGCTGAGAACACTCAAAGGTTCCTTTTTTTCTGAAATCTACATTGGTGCTTTATCACTGGCAAGGGAAAAACAGCAAGTATTACACAATCCTTAAAGGGTGACACTGTAACCCAACTGGTTGGAATGATAGACAGCTGTATTTAGTCTCCTGCATCAAAGTGTGTGCTGTGAATAAGTCATAATGTAAACCAACTTTCAATATATGATTTCTATAAACAAAAGTACATGTAATACATAATTTACACTATATGTTTTAATATTTGCCCAGTTTTGTCCAACTCACTTCTCTTGAACATCAACCAAGTCAATCTGCTTTGTGTTAACTATGCAATCTGCAACTTTTGATTAATCACACAAAGGTGGTTTACATAGATGCTGCATTTAACCACTTAAACACATTAATTTTTCAACAATTCCTTTATAATACACGTCATGAACACCCTTAAAATAAAATATAAAGCTAATATTATACCTCTACTGTAATGTATAAAGCTATTGAAAGTCTCCAAGGAGTTTTGAGACCATATAAAACTTTAATAAAGGCCATGGAAACCTGTGGTGACTTCTAACAGTCTTTTACATTTTAGTTTTGGGTATGCTATTCTTAATAATCTACAGTCTTCATTAATATGGAAGCACTGTTGGAGTGTTACGCCTATAGCAATGATGTAAGATTGGTACATAGATTTGTTGTCAGAGAGCTGAAAGAGCAGCATTGACACAAAGCTCTTCTTGCTGCTGTTATAACATCCATGCTAACAAAGCAGAGCCCTTAGTATGGTAAAGTTATAAATGGCATATTCAAACATCGTAATGCGCAATTTAGGGATATAACACACAAGCTATATGCTGAAGAAATAATCTGTATAATATAATGCAACTCCTGTTGTAAAATATGAGGAGCTCCATGACCTGTATAAAAGTACCTGTCTTGCCACCTCTTGAATTTATATGGTTATGAAACTCCTCAATGGGGGTGGCATTTATTCCGTTTATTTTTTATTTATTAAGTGCAAGGTAGGGTACAACATGCAAAAAACAGGTGCAATCCACCATGTTTTTGAACTTTGCACCCTACACTTGGAAGAATTACTGCAGGTCTGGACTGAAATTCAAAATAGGCCCTGGCATTTCAGCTACACAAAGGCCCAAACAGCACCTCACCAGTCCAATAAATAGTGCCTGTCTATGGCAACTTACAGCAGCCCCTCTGGCATTTGCCAGAACCCACAGATTGCCAGTCCGGGCCTGCCTGTGTGTATATAGGCATTCCCCCTTCTGTCTTCAAACAGGCACATCAATTAGACACACAAACTAGGGAGTGACAGGGACAGTGGGCACAGGCTGCTGCTGGAGGGAGCCCTGCAATAACTGATTTCCCAAAGGCAGGAGGTAAGGACAGGGCTGCCTTGTGCATGTTGGAACTGCCTGGTTTTTCAATCCGGAGATGGAATGATGGAAGCTGTAGTTCACAAGAGTAGTAGAGATGTCAATTTAACTTTATTTTCCTCAGAAATAAGCAAAGCCAAGGATGCTGGGAGTTGCAGCCATCAAAAGATTCATGGTTAAAAGTCTGAGGAGCCAACTGTAGTATCTTTTTTCTTTAATAATAAATAATTATAAAGCAAACTGTAAGCCTTTTGGTATGAGCATATTTGTTTGTTCTGATCTCTGATTACAATGGCAAGCCAGAATATATTGTGTTTTCCTTAGTGACTCATTTTGTATGTTGTTCTATGTTAAGTACCAAGCCTGCCTGCAATGTTGCTACATCTGGAGCAGATTGTAAGATTGAAAGGTCGTGGCTAAGGGTCAGAGCATTTCTAAAGGCTTGGACTGCAAAGAATGTAAACAATATACTTAATTTCACTGCCTAAACGTGTGCAAAGGAGCTATATTTCTGGGTTTGCACCATTCTGAAGCAGATTTTTTTTCAACTTTCAACTTTTTTCAACTATTCCAGTACATTAACAGAGTAAGAAGGAAGTCTCTGCATATACAAATAAACCTAATAAACACAGTAAGCAAGCACAGGCATGGCTATCTGCTCTTGGACATACATACATAATTCTTCCTTACTCTGCAAGCTGTTGAGACATAGCATGCAAAGACTAACATCAAACACGCCTGGGTCATTTTCTGTGTCCCAGAAGCCCAAGTAATTATATCTGACTGCTTGGACCTCTGTTGGGAGTGGAACTGCAATTTTGCCTACTGCAGACACTAGTGGGAAAGTCACTAACAGGCAAAAATTTGCAGGCGATGGCTTTGATGCCTTCGCCACACTACGCCAGGCGCAACTTCGCACAGACAATGCTAATTCACTAAGTTGCGAAGTTTCGTCACTGGCGCCGAACGCTTGCGAAGTTGCACTAGCGTTACTACGCCAGGCATAGCGATGTTGCACTAGCGTTAGATACTTTGCATACAGTGGGAAGTTACATTTCAATGGACGTATATGTTGCAGCAAATACAGTACACTACACAGGCCCAGGGAACCTTAATAAAAGAAAATAGAGTTGTTATATTGCCCTATACATGAGCCCACAATATAGCCCACAGCGTAGTAACTCTCTTTCGCCAGATCGAAAATTCGCCTGGTGTTAGAGTGCGAAGTTGCGCCAGAGTCTCCTTCATGAGTGTAATTACGCCAGTGCCCATTAGTAAATCGGCAAAGTGGCGAAATGACGTCATGCTGGCAAATTTTCGACAGCATTAGCCACTTCGCCCTTTAGTAAATTTGTCCCTATGGATGTTACAGTGCCTCTTTCCTTTATACACTGTATGCATAACTAGCAATTTTAACTGTGCATCCGAGAAGACTTTGGGGCAAAAGGCCTTGGGCTCTTGGAGCATAGCTGAACCTCCATAGTAAGTCCAGGCTACAAGCACCGTAGCTTAAAATGCCATCAAAATACCTGTTTGACATGAGACAGGGAAATTACACTTTTAGATAGATTAGGGTGCTTTCCTTTGAGTTGTGTACCCCAATATCTTATCAAGCATCTTATTAGCTTGTACATTACTGGCAGAGAGCAGGGCAAAAGGTGGATCTATCATGCACAGAATATCAACTTTCTAATTTTGTTTTTATTATGAAATGTTTCTACTGAATCCCCAAAAGAACACTTTGAAAGCAAACCTCACGCAACGCAATAGGATAGTGGGGGGACTGGTGTATCAGTCCTATTTTCAGTTCTGAATTGTGAAAGATCTTTACTACGATCTGATTTTCACCAATGGGAAGTTAAAACATGTACAGGTATGCAATCCGTTATCCGGAAACCCGTTATCCAGAAAGCTCCAAATTACATTAAGGCCATTTCCCATAGGCTCCATTTTATCTGTAATAATAAAATAGTACCTTGTACTTGGACCAAACTTAAACATACTTAATTCTTAAAGAAAGCTGAACCAGCCTATTGTGTTTATTTAATGTTTAAATAATTTTCTAGTAGACTTAGGGTATATACTGTAGATCCAAATTACAGAAAGAACCCTTATGCGAAAAACAGGTCCCGAGCATTCTGGATAAGAGGTCCCATACCTGTATAAGGAATATAATAAATGATCTTAAGTATGCTATTTGTCTAGTAAGCCATCACAAACCAATAATTGGGTAACATTTACTGGTAAGCAATATGAAAACAAACATTCGATCGATTGCTATGGGTTACTAGATGTGGGAAAACAATACTTTTTTTTGCTTGCCCAAAACTCAAATTTCTGTAGATATACTGGAAAACATTTCAGTATAGCAAAATATATAAATATACATGAATGTAAACTAAAAATGGCATAATTTGAAAGCATTTCCAGTACATGCCAAATTATATCCATATGGACTGCAGAGATAGACAGTTTATAGTGCTTTAGTAACCAAATGTCTGTTTACGGCATCTGTTTAAAAAAAAAAACACTTTGGCCTTAACAAGCAGAAGAATATGGAAGATAGCGTTTCACTTCCTGTTCTGGTGGAGCTGTTCAAAAGAGCAACTTGAAAGCGCTCTCACAGGGGAGTTATCAGTCATTTCCTGAGAAAAATTGGCAGCGCAGATCTCTGAACTATAATTTAACTCACTATAAAAAAAAAAACTCACATAGCTATTTTTGCTATTTTCTTCTGCTAGAATAAAACAATAACTTGCATGTGTATTAAATGCAGGCTTCTAATAATTTTTCTTATTTATAATGTGCCAGATTGACGGACCTGACAAAAATGAGTTACTTCAGTTATCTAGAAAAGTACATCATGTACAGAAAAGCTGCAATGCTGCCCACAGACTGTTAAGGACTATAAAATGTTGAATTTGGCAGGCTCATAGCCTGAGAGCAAAAGACCAGCCTGGCTCTCATACTGTTCATGATAAGAACGTAAAACAACAATGGAACTACACTTTTACAAAGGGGATCAATGACCCATTTGTTAACTAAGTTCACAAAACCATAGTTGTAATAGTTAAATCGGTTGTTCGAAATTCTTTGTGCACAATAATAGCAACTAGGGCAGGCCAATTGAATGATGGGAGGCTCAGGAGTATAGTGGGCCTTAATAAGGTCCTCATGCCCAAAACAGAGACGTAACTAGAAGGGGGCGGGCCCCTCTGTACGGCCGCATTTCCTATTTACGAGTGGCGTGTGAGCTGCCGGGGGGGCCCGAGGGGGTGCGGGCTCTGGCCCAATTGCACCCCCTGCTCCCCCGGTAGTTATGCCACTTGCCCAAAACACTTGCTACTGATATGTATATGTACATGTGATGCCAATCCTTAGTGCTGGCTTAACAATTACAAAAGTAGAATGTACAAGTTAGCTCAAATATGTGCAGGTAGAACTATTTTCAGTAGTATATATCAAGCATACTACGCAGTTCTGAATACATTAAAGGCTCTTAAAGGAGAAGGAAAGCTACCAAAGCAGTTTATTGCCAATAGATTAGCTACAATAGACATTTCAATAAATAAAATGTAGGATGGGGCAGGGATGCATGGTAGACAGTGTTTGCAACAGTATCTAACCCCAGAACCTGATGAGGACACATTGGTGCAAAATGGGGGGTTGTGCAAACTGTGGTTTACTATATCTCTCCTTCTCTGATAATATTAACATCACTGTCAAAACCTGTCACTTTTTCTTACGCAATATTGCCAAAATTCGTCCCTTCCTTTCACCTGATACATCCAAGATGCTCATGCATGCTCTCATCCTATCCCGACTCGATGTGAGGGTACCTGTGTGGCGGGGCCGTCCGCCACACCTCCCTCCTTCCTAGCCGCGCCAGCGTGTTTTCACTGGCGCCGGCTTCTCTATAGGGCGTGCGCGGCGCGCCTCCTTCCATGTAAAGGCGCAGGCGTGCCAACGTCAAAGGCGCGAAATTCAAACTATTTAAGCCCATTCTGTCCAAAAGCACCTTGCCTTTGATAGGATTATATTCCTGGTGCTCCTGAGCCTTGTGCTATTTTGTCTGCTTCCTTCAGAACCTGTTTGATTCCTGTTTTGACCCCTGCCTGGCTATTTTGACTATTCTGACTTCTGGATCCTGACCTTGCCTGCTTACGACTACTCTTCTGTTTAACCCCTTGATTGATCACCCGGTTTTGACCCTTTTGCCTGTTTAACGATCCTTGATATCTGCCTGCCAAAATCCTTTGTACCGTGACCTTCAGTCCCAAAAGACTCTGCTACCAGCCGTGCCCCTTTGCCAGCCAGAACATCTCGCCTTCCACCCCTCGTTAAGTCCAGGGGGGCTAACTGGCCTCCCTAACTCCCACCTCTCCCCTCTACCGTCTGTATTAAACACTGCTGCAAGAATTATCCTCCTCTCATCCAAAAGGGTACAGGCCCCTGCTGAAGTCATTATCATGGCTTCCTATAAAACAAAGAATAACTTATAAACTCCTCCTCATAACCTTCAAAGCCCTTCATTCCTCTGCACCTAACTACATCTCATCTCTTGTTCCTGCCCACTCAGAGCACCCCGATTGGTTGTACCCCCCGCTACTACTGCTGTTTCCCGTATCAAACCCTTCTCTCTTGCGACTCCTTATATTTGGAATGCCATTCCTGAATCTCTCAGGAGAGAATCCTCCTTCAATGTTTTTAAAACAAAACTCAAAGACTACCTCTGGGAGCACCTGGAAAACACCTGAACTGGCACTTATAGAACAGTGTAACAAACTGTAACCCACAGCACCTTAATACCCCTCTGAATTGTGTCTGTATGTTACCCTCCCTTTTAGACTGTAAGTCCTACGGGCTAGGGTCCTCTAGCCTTTTGTTTCCTTGACACTGAGCACTTAATCTGCATTGTAATTATATTTTATATTTATGTGAATTGTATTCTAATAATGCACTTATTGTTACTTTTTATTCAAATGACCCCTTGTTTGTTACTACTAATTTATTGTTTTGCTGTACAGTGCTTTGCCCTCAAGGAGCGCTTTACAAATAAAAATATTCATACATATACATACATACATACATACATATCATTCCACCTCAGCAATCCCACCACTTTAGAAGTGTATGAGAATTCTCTGCAGATTTAGAGCAGAGCACCTAGTGCTTCAAAAGATGTTACTTTTGGCACACACATGTAGGGTCTTGTCAATGCAGCCAGCATACTTAAAGGATGAGCTAGCACTAGGCATAGGTGTTTTCTCATAGCTAATAGTTTATTGAAAAAAATGTCTTAAGGTTATTTAATAAACTGTAAAGGTTGGCTGTTTCTTTGGATGTTTGTATTATACATATATGCATACAGTATACTGTATATGCAATGTGTGTGCTACAAAATGCAAATAGATGAAGTACTGGCTTGTATTAAGCTACTTCTGTAGATTTTTCACATTAAGACTTATGAGAAAGCTAAATAAGAAAAGCGATATTTGCTGATCCTGAACCCTGTCAATACTACAAATCCTTTGGTATTTACAGTCGATGCCTGAAAGAGATATCTTGTTTAGATCCTAAAGATAAGAAATGGCTTGAGGCAGCAGCACACTTTCATCTGACCTTTATGTAGAGCATGCTAAAAATGCGACCTATCGAAATGCTATATTTGTCATGCTTTTACATGTCTTCTATTAAAAATAGCAAACAAAAATTCTTAGATTAACGTGCCCTGATCTGAAGCTGTGAAAGTGGTTTTGCTTAATTGATTTAATGGTAGTAGCCTCAATAACGTGGGATGTCCCAAATCAAAACTATTTGGGTATGATGGGAGTTGTAGTCCCTACAAAAAGACGTGAAAGTCTTAAATAATACATATGGTACTGACAAAGACAGAGCAGCTTAATGCCCAGGACATATACTGTAGCTTGTGATTAAAACTACAGATGCTATGTACAGGCACAGGATCTGTTCCAGAATGCTCTGGACCAGGGGTTCTTCAAATAAGGGACATTTTCAAAATTGGCATCACTATACTTTTTCTATTAAAAAATAATTTAAACATTAAATAAGCCCAATATGTATTTCCTCCAATAAGGCTTAATTATATGTTAGCTTGGATCAAGTTAATGCATGTATTCTGGCATTACCAATTGTAACAATATAGAAATAAACTGTTTATTTTAATAATGCATTCAGATATATTTAACTCAGCACCAATAATACAGAGCACATATATTTACAAGTTATGCAATGCTTTCAGTCACTTTTCCCACGTAGGTTGAGTTCAGATCTTTCATTATTATATCTGCTAGCCCCCCTTCCAAGGTATGCAGTGTTCCTTTATAAAACCTAAACATGATTTTATCCCAGCAGGTAAATTAAGTATAATCTAGATCTTTCTGTTATAGTATAATTCACCCTTCAGAAATTATGCATTTTAAATTAATATAATTGATTTATTTATATATTACAAAATCCTCTATATTCTGTTTAGATGATTATAAGTTATAGCATATATATTTCTGTTCTAATAACTAAAATAACAAAAATAACAATGCTTTTTAAAAAAGCCTAGTGGCAATGAAGTATTTAAACTTTTGCCAAAAATATTGCAAATGAAGGCATTATATCGTTTTTAAATTGCTTTTCTGTATAAAATGGGAAAGTGTAGGGAAACTAAGGAAAGCCACACAATAGGAATAGTGTTATACAAACATCTCGTATTACTTTCATTAGACACACAAAGAAACATATTATACCTGAAAGCTTAGCTGAAACTTCTGTTGAACAATAATCTTTGTATATCATCCTTAAGGTGGCCATAGATGTTACAATTACATCTTTCCTGTTGAATCGACAGATATATAGGAAGAAACCTGTATCTGACGATTCAGCACTAACAATGGCCAATGTTCAGGTGCCTTCAAAGGTGCCCAATCAAAATTTTCCAGCCAGCCCGATCAAAGAGCCGACCGATATCCAAGTCGTCTGCCGATATTGGTTGGCTTGTCTCCCACCATACTACACCTAATATTGTACGAAAATTTGTTGCGTAAGATATTATCGGTGCGTCTAAGGCCACCTTTAGTCTAAATCAGTTTCAGTGTGTTGAAGCTATACCCTCCCCCCAGGTTTGTACAGAGACTGAACAAAGGCCTTGGCATTCATAGAAGCCCGTATAGCCCCCACATGCCTAATAAATAGTGACTGTCTTTCACAACAGCCCCTCTGGCATTTGCCAGAATTTACAGATTGCAAGTCTGGGCATCCCCCTCCCCACAAAAAAATTACTAAGAAATAGTTTTGAGTTAATCAGCATTTGCAAGCCAGAAGTTGTTAGAACAACAGACAAATATGCAAGCAGAATATAATGTACACAAGAAACTTAACCCAGATTTAGCAGGGCCAGAGATGCACTTTAAAAACATAGGCATGCAAGGAGAGTCTACAAAGAGCACTTAATAAACAGTTTACAAAGACATTAGTGGAAAGTATGAGGTGTCAATGTTGGCCAACACCGGAAGGTACAGACCGTATAGTTATAATTCCTCTGACAGTGTAAGCACAGTGCCGTACAGGTCGCTATGCTGCACATATGTAATTAGGTATGACCAATGAATGCTAATGCACAGACCTCTTACCTTCTCAGGCAAAGCAAGTGTTATTCAGGGTTATGCTGACACATCTGCAAAGCAGCAATCCTTCTCTAAGAATCCGTGGCAACCAATGAGTTTTTTCAATTTGCAGAGACAAGAACTGCTGATTGGTACTGTAGCTATGGGTTGTAAAAATGAGCAACCTCTGCCCATATTCCAACTTAATCCAATAATTACTTTATTTATGGATTAGTTATTCTTATAGCAAAAGCCTCTCATATATATATATATACTTACTGTAGGTTACTGTACATAGCTAGGATTATACTGTAAACCTGCTCCCCTCTCAGATGCTGGTGAGTCTACTACTACTCTAACAGGCTCAAACATAAACATGATTTTTATTTTTTTGGTTAGTATCATCCAAACAACTCAATACACACTAACACATTACCTGTTTTTTTTCTCGTGACCAGTTTAGGTGGCTTTATTTATGTTTAACTGACACTGTTCCTTCACTTTTTCCAAAGAAATGTACTTAATACAGGGGAATACTTATGCTGGGAGAGATTAATGGTATATTTAATTATAGATTAGGAGCCAGTAATACATTGTACTTTCATAGATCCCTGGGGAAACAGCACAAATGGAAAACAAACTTATAGCTGTGGATATTTCCATTAGAAAAATCCATAGGTAAAAGAAAAAATGCTGGTATAAGAGTCAGTGATGAGTCTGTATTACAGGTGTGTTGATCTGTGGGGCTTATGTCAGTTTAATTGCAAGTACATAGAAGCGAAAGTGAGATGGTGAAAGAGCTAGTTCATGCCACTGTGCATGAGAGACAAAGCATTATTTGCTCCACCCACCCACCCACCAGACTGTGAGACATGCAGAAAGAGAACGGAGATAATACTGGATTTGAAACAGAAAGGGGATTCATGTTTTTCTGCAAGAAGACTGCAGTACTCAGCAAGGGTAGAATTGAACAAAATGTAATTTTGGAAATTATGCTGATAATTTGTGGTCCACATTTCCAGTTACTAGCACACAATGGACCTGTCAATAATTACAATACTTACATGCAAGGGACCTAACAACGTTGCACTTAAACAAACTATAAAATAATGATGGTGACCATACATGTCCAGATCTTAAAATTCATTTTCCTTATAAAAAATAAATAATTTATAGAACATTCTGTGCATTGGGTTGTGTAAATACATTAAATTGGGTTGTGTAAATACATTAAATGGATTGCCTTATTTTAACTTGTAATTTGGGTCTCTATCTAGTTTTTTAAAAGGTTTGTGAAGGGCAAGAGAGTAATCATTCTCTTACCCTTCTTTCCCAGGGTGGATCACTGGGCACCTCCCATTATATGAATTGTATAATGGCCAACAGCAGTTTTTGAATCTGTGTATAGATACAATTTTCTGACAGATATACTGCCATGTATCACAATATAATACAGAAAAGCCATGGGTACCCTTTAAATGGTATCCTTATAATACACAAGATCCATGAATATCTTGTAATTGATATTCTTGCAAACAGTGCTTATTGATGTTGTCGTTGTAATTGGAGCTTAATGATGTCATTTCTGTCACATGACTCATTGAAACTTGTGTATTATAATAAATAAAGTACCCCCTGTTGCAAAATATGAGGATATTAGAAGAAACTTCAGAGTTCCATGACCAGAATAAAAACACTCGGCCTTGTACTGGTAACAGATCATCTCAGTGGCATCTAATATCTAATTCCCAATATTACCATTGCAGCTTATTCATCTTAACTACACCATCCACTGCTTCTAAAGGACATGTTGACACCTGAAACTTTTTAAATATCATGGTATTGTCTTTGTATGAGCTTTTAAATGTTGCTATAAAACTACTGTACTTCCTGATGCATTTACATTACCTATTTAATCCCTATGTTCATCTATGGCCTATAGGTTACTTATTATGTACATTAATAATTTGAATCAGTTTATTCATATCAGTATTATTATTAGGGCATTTGTAGGTCGGGAGTCCATATGACTATTTCTGTAAATCTCCAATTAAGCCAGAGGGACCCGCCCCAGTTCCAAAGGCAATCAAAATACAAAAATTTAAATCAAAAATATATATGTCCCAAGGCTTCTTAAAGGAACAGTAACACCAAACAATTTAAGTGTTTTAAAGTAATGAAAATATCAAGTACTGTTGCCCTGCACTGGTAAAACTGATCTGTTTGCTTCAGAAACACTACTATAGTTCTTATAAACAAGCTGCTATGGAGCAATGGCGGAAATTGAAAAACGGCTATATGGCACAGGTTAACTAATGGATAACATTAGACAGACAGAGCTTATCTGCTATCTGATGTATAACCTGAGCCTTTTCTCCTCTGAATGGCTGCCCCCATTGCTACACAGCAGCTTATTTATATAAACAACAGTAGTGTTTCTGAAGCATACACAGCAGTTTTACCAGTGCAGGGCAACACTGCATAATATTTTCATTACTTTAAAACACTTTTCATTTTTGACGTTGCTGTTCCTTTAAGGTAAAAAGTCATTTATTGATAATCACATTTAAAAAAAATTTGGTACATACTAACCCCACATGGCCCACTTTGCGCGTTTCGTACACCTATGACTAAGTCCTGGATTGTACGAAACTCGGGCCATGTGGGGTTAGTATGTACCGAATTTTTTAAAACATTTTTTAAATGTGATTATCAACAAATAACTTGTTTTTACCTTAAGAACCCTTGGGACATATATCTTTTTGATATCAATTTTTGTATTATTATTAGGGCAACTCTGTATCATAGAAACTGTGATTATATGTTATGTAGTCCAAGTTTAGTTCCTGAAATGTTAAGCTCAAGTGTAATAGAAATACCTGTGCGGCGGGGTCGCCCGCCGTGCCATCGGCGGGGATGCCCGCAGCATGCTCCAGCGCCCTGAAGAGAACTCTTGGATCTCAGTTGATGACATCAGGACTGACCGCCTCAGGAAGCAATTCCATCTAAAATTTCCTGGTAAGCCTGAGGGTCCAGTGGCCCCCCCTGGAGAGGGGGGTGATGTAATAGAAATACCTGTGTGGCGGGGTCGCCCCCTGCGCCATCGGCGGGGACACGCGCCGCATGCTCCAGAGCCGACGCCATCTTGCCCCACTATGGGCGCGCGCAATGGCGCCAAATTTAAGCAATATAAATAGACTGAAAGGGCTTTCAGAGGTTGCCCGTGATAGAATCTTGATTCTTGTGGTTCCTGAAGTCTTGTGCTGTCTGTTCCTGACAACTTTATCTGTGGTTTCCAGTTTTGATCCCTGCCTGTTCCTGACTAATCTGATATCCGAACTCTGACCTTTGCCTGCATCTCGACTACTCTTTCTGCCTGATCCCATCTGTTTGATTACCCGGTTTTGACCCTTGCCTGCCTGACGATTCTTGATATCTGCCTGCCTCGACCCAGCCTGTCTGATGATTCTCTTGCCTGCTCCATTTGTACCGTGACCTTCGGCCCAAAATACTCTGCTAACAGCCGTGCCCCTTTGCCAGCCAGAACATCTCGCCTTGCACCTCTCGTTAAGTCCAGATGGCACCCAAGTAAGCTGAGGGCTCCTCCCGAAGCCCAACGGTGGTCACACTACTGGTGAAGCCAAGCCGAGACCAGGATGCTTGGCACTTGTTCTGGTATTGGGTGCCGGTCGTGACATTATCACGGGCCATGGAGGACGAAAGTCACGATGAAGCTGCTGCGGCTGCTCCGCCTCCAACCGCCACTGAAGTGCTTCTCACCACTCTATTACAGTGCTTGGAGGACCATGAACAGAAGCAAAATTACCTCCTGCAGGGTTTCCACAATTTAACTCGACAGCTAGAGAATACGCAAGCTTCGCAGCAGCAACCTGTTCCTGTTTCCGCTCCCTTTCCTCCTCCTGTAGGTTCAACTAGACCCCATGAACCCAAAATTGTGTTCTCCTAACCCCTCTGTGCCTCTACCTCAGGAAGAGCCTATGCAGTTAGGCATGTCCCATCTAACTCCTGAGGAAAAGGCACGCAGGCGTACCCTGGGTCTTTGTATGTACTGTGGTGAAAAAGGGCATTTTCTGAACCAATGTTCTAAGAGACCGGGAAACTCCGAAGCCTAAATGGAGAAGGGGAGCTCCATTTGGATGCAGGACTTTCCTCTTCCCAATCTGCCTCCAAGGTTTTGATTCCGGTTAAACTAACCTGGCCTACGGGCTCTGTCAAGTTGTCCGCATTCGTGGATTCTGGGGCGGAGGGAAACTTTCTGGATGCTGCTTTTGCAGCCAAATACAAAATTCCTTTAGTTTCTCTAACTACCCCCATGAGAATATGGGCAGTGGTTAAAAGACCTTTAGGGTCAGGTGTACTGTTTGTACACCTGACTGTACTGACAATCTGCACTGTGAGGAGATAGCTTTATACCTCATTGAGGGTGCTTCCTCTCACCTAATTTTAGGATTACCGTGGCTCCAGAGGCATAACCCTCTGATTGACTGGGTCTCGAAGGGGGTTGTTCAATGGAGTCCCAAGTGTGGTGGGGTTTGCTTTCCTTCAGTAGTGGCAACTACTTCTCTTGAGGGTTTACCTGCCGCATACGCAGAGTATGCTGATGTATTTTCAAAAAAAGCTGCTGAAACTCTACCCCCACACCGGCAGTGTGACTGCCCAATTGACCTTATTCCTGGTTCCACTCCTCCTCGTGGTAGAACCTACCCTCTTTCTTTGCCCGAAGCCCAGGCAATGAAGTAGTATATAAGGGAAAACCTAGAAAAGGGTTTCATCAGACCTTCTAGTTCCCGGGGGGCGGGCTTCTTTTTCGTTGGGAAAAAAGATGGTGGTCTTCACCCCCGTATTGATTATAGAGGGCTCAATAAGATTACCATAAAAAATCGCTATCCTCTCCCTCTAATTTCTGAACTTTTTGATCAGGTTAACAATGCAAAAGTCTTTACCAAGCTTGATCGTAGGGGGGCTTATAACTTGATTCGAATCAGGGAGGGTGATGAGTAAAAGACGTCATTTAACACCAGGGATGGCCACTACGAGTATCTTGTTATGCCTTTTGGTCTCTGTAATGCCCCCGCAGTGTTCCAGGAGTATATCAATGACATCTCCCGGGATCTGCTGGGGATCTTCGTAGTGGTCTACCTAGACGATATTCTTATTTTTTCCTCCAACATGAAAGAACATCAAAATCATGTTTGTGAAGTCTTACAAAGGCTAAGGGGAAATAATCGCAAAACTAGAGAAATGTACTTTTGGGGTTTCTTCTGTTCAGTTTTTGGGGTTTAACATTTCCAGCAAGGGTCTAGAAATGGATCCAGGCAAGGTAAGAGCAGCCCTGGATTGGACCCAACCCCTTTCGTTATGTACAACCCAAAGATTTCTTGGTTTTGCTAATTATTATCGGCAGTTTACCAAAAAATTTTCCCTCATTGTGGCCCCCATCACTAATCTGACTAAAAAGGGCGCTGACCCGAGCATGTGGCCTCCTGAGGCCATTCAAGCGTTTGATTTCCTAAAAAAGGAATTCAGTTCTGCCCCCATCCTCAGACACCCCGATACTGCACTACCTTTTATTGTGGAGGTTGACGCCTCTGAGGTGGGAGCTGGGGCAGTCCTTTCTCAAAGGCACCCGACTACCAACAAGTTGCATCCCTGTGCTTTCTTCTCCAGGAAGTTTTCACCCACAGAGGTGAATTATGATATAGGTAACAGGGAATTGTTGGCAGTCAAATGGGCCTTTGAGGAATGGCAGCACCTCCTTGAAGGTGCAAAACATGTTGTGACGGTCTATACTGACCACAATAATTTACTTTATATTGAATCTGCTAAGTGCCTAAATCCTAGTCAAGTTAGGTGGGCTCTGTTTTTCTCGCGATTTAATTTTTCTTTGACATTTCGGCCAGGGTCTAAAAACACCAAGGCGGATGCACTCTCTAGGAGTTTCAAACCCATTTCTCCTGACATTAGTGAGTGTACTCCCATCATCCCCAGGGAAATGATCGTAGCAACCCTAGAATCTGACCTTTCTTCTTTATTGCTCCCCTTACAAACATCCGCTCCCAATGATACTCCTTCTGGGAGATGGTTTGTACCTCAGGAGTTAAGGGAACAAGTATTAAGGGAGGTTCATGATTCTAAAATGGCAGGACATCCAGGCATTGCTAAAACGGTGTCTCTATTATCCCGACATGTTTGGTGGCCTTCATTCAAACAAGATACTAAGGCCTTTGTAAATTCTTGTCCCCAGGGTTTGCTACTTTCTTTACCTATCCCAGAAAAACCATGGACCCATCTTTCGATGGATGTTATTGTTGATTTACCTCCTTCACAGGAGTAAACTGTGATCTGGGTGGTGGTGGATAGGTTTAGCAAGATGAGCCATTTTGTACCCCTTCCACACTTACCTTCTGCTAAATCCTTGGCTGATCTGTTTGTCACTCACATTTTTAAGTTACATGGTTTTCGTGAAAATATTGTTTCTGACAAGGGGTTCAGTTTGTATCAAAGTTTTGGCGTGCTTTCTGTTCTTTGGTTGGGGTTGAATTATCCTTTTCTTCTGCTTATCACCCCCAAACCAACGGTCAAACCGAAAGGGTAAACCAGTCTCTTGAGCAATACCTCAGGTGTTATGTTTCAGATAACCAGTCCACAAGGGCAGGACTTTTACCCTGAGCAGAATTTGCATACAATAATGCTACCCATTCCTCCTCAGGGGAGTCCCCTTTTTTGTGGTTAATGGGTTGCACCCCAAAGCATTTTCATTTTCTGGTTCCCCTGTTCCCTCTGCTAATTCTTGTATTGACCGTTTTTCTAAGGTTTGGTCGCAGGTTCACGACTCTCTGTCAGCAGCTTCCTCAGCTCAGAAAAAAGCTGCTGACAGAACCCGTAGAGAAGCACCCCAATATAAAGTGGGAGACTCAGTGTGGCTCTCTACCAGGAATATTAAACTGAAGGTTCCCTCTCTCAAATTGGGGCCTAGATTCATTGGTCCATACTCCATTTCTGAAATAATCATCCCTTCTTGTGTTCGTCTTAAGTTACCTGCTAATTTCAAGATTTCTGACTCATTTCATGTTTCTTTGTTAAAACCTGCTAACCTTGTTCATTTTGTTTCTGTTCCTCCCCCTGTGCTAGTTGAAGGTCAGCCTGAATTTGAGATCCTTGATTCCCGCCTTGTGCGTGGGAAGTTACAATATCTTACCAGATGGAAGGGCTTTGGCCCTGAAGAGAACTCTTGGATCTCAGTTGATGACATCAGGGCTGACCGCCTCAGGAAGCAATTCCATCTAAAATGTCCTGGTAAGCCTGGGGGTCCAGTGGCCCCCCCTGGAGAGGGGGGTAATGTAATAGAAATACCTGTGCGGCGGGGTCGCCCTCCACGCCATCGGCAGGAACACCCGCCGCATGCTCCAGCGCCGGCGCCATCTTGCCCCACTATGGGCGCGCGCAATGGCGCCAAATTTAAACAGTATAAATAGACTGAAAGGGCTTCCAGAGGTTGTCTGTGATAGAATCTTGATTCTAGTGGTCCCTGAAGACTTGTGCTGTCTGTTCCTGACAACTTTATCTGTGATTTCCGGTTTTGATCCCTGCCTGTTCCTGACTATTCTGATATCCGAACTCTAACCTTTGCCTGCATCTCGACTACTCTTTCTGCCTGATCCCATCTGTTTGATTACCCGGTTTTGACCCTTGCCTGCCTGACGATTCTTGATCTCTGCCTGCCTCGACCCAGCCTGTCTGACGATTCTCTTGCCTGCTCCATTTGTACCGTGACCTTTGGCCCAAAAGACTCTGCTAACTGCCGTGCCCCTTTGCCAGCCAGAACATCTCACCTTGCACCTCTCGTTAAGTCCAGATGGCACCCAAGTAAGCTGAGGGCTCCTCCTGAAGCCCAACAGTGGTCACACTACTGGTGAAGCCGAGCCGAGACCAGGGTGCTTGGCACTTGTTCTGGTATTGGGTGCCGGTCGTGACATCAAGTTAACTTGCTGTGTGTACAGATCTCTATAAATATACATTATCCGTGCCACTTCGGTAGTTTAAACTTTTGTTAAATGACTAAAGCTATTTTTCAAAGCTGCTGCCAGCATCTAGTCTCCTATGGCTGTATTCAGCTAAAGGCAATATGTGCTTTTTTTTAGCATCATCAGTAGAAATAAGTGAATAATTACCATCCTGGTCTCAACACCAAGTACAGTGATGAATAAACATGTCACACTATATTAATACATACATACATGAGCTATGCATTTGGGATTTCAGTGTCATTAGACTTGTACATTCTTGTTTCAGAAGTGATGTAAAGATTGCTAAATGTAGTTTGGTGCTATTATAAACTGAATATAAAATAATAATATAGCATGCTATGCTTTATTAGTGCTATTTTGCCACAATCTTAGATGTGATATGAACAAACTGCCCATTATATTTTATTAGTTCAACTCCAATTCCTGGTTTAGAAAACTTAAAAGGTGAAGGGCTTGCTGAAAATTTGACTGGTTATATAGAAAAACAGCCCAATATTTTAGGATTATGAATATGCAAAACTGGTGAAATTTGGTTGAAATAAATGGCAGTTTGGGAGGTCTGCTTTTACTTTGTCTAACCACATACACTGTGACTTTATGTATGCCCATGCCTTTAAAGGGTTTGTTCACCTTCCAACACTTTTTTCAGTACAGTTGGTTTCGGGTAGTTTACCAGAAATAAAGGCTTTTTCCAATTACTTTTCATTTTTTATTGTTTTTCCAAAATCTAAGTTAAACGTTTATTCTCCCTCTGGTGTTTGAGTCTGGCAGCTCAGTAATTCAGGTGCAGACTCTAAACATGTGCAACATTTAGTTGATAAATTTTTCAGCAGCATCTGTGGAATATTAGCAACTATTGTATTAATTATAACAGCTGCCTTTAATGAAATCCAGGGATTCTGCTCAGCAGGGTCAAAGATAAGAAAGGTATTAACTAAATTTGTCAATTTAGAACAATTCCATCGGCAACTGCCGCACCCAGAGCTGCTTTAGGGTAAGGGCACACGCTAAGATTCGGGGAGATTTAGTTGCTCATCGACAAAGCGCCTCTTCTTCAGGCGACTAATCTCCCCGAAAAGCCTTCCCACCAGCTAGAGTCTAAATCGCCAGCGGAATGGCACTCTGAGCGCTTCGTTTTCCAAAGTTACCCGAAGTTGCCTCACGAGGAAACTTCAGGTGACTTCGGAAAAAGTTTTAGATTCTAGGCTTTCCGGGGAGATAAGTCGTCTGAAGAAATATCGATTTGTTGCTGGTGACTAAATCTCCCCGAATCTTACTGTGTGTCACTACCCTTAGAAGTGAAAAATTACACTTTACCCGTCAATATTAGAAAATCAGTCACACATAGAAAATGGAAAGTATTTAGAAAAAGTCTTTATTTCTGGTGAAATCTGAAACCAACTGAACTGAAAAAAGTGTTGTAAGGTGAACAACCTCTTTAAAATACCATGTGATGTGCAAATATAATTTAGGTGAAATAAATGTGTGTTTGTGTGAGCTTTTATCCCTTGTCCCTCTGTGCAATCAACTGTCTTAGCCACTTCCCCTATCATTACACTTTTGAAACCAAGTATTTGGCTTCCTCATGACACACAAAAAGTGAAGGAGGAAGTAGTTACAATTCACAAAGAGGTTGTTTTATATAAACAGTACAAATAAGATGTAAAGTACATTAGCTGTTAACTGTTGATCTGCCCAAATTAAAATATTAAATGATAAAAAATTTTCACTGGTTTAAGCACACAAATCATTCTTTACATGTTTGGCTTATTGTAAATCTTATTTTGTAGGTCTAGAAACCAAATCCAAGGTAACCTGTGCTCCTTGTATGGAATTCAAAAAGACCAACCGAAATTAAGTCGAAGTATTTTTTGGTCGAATTGGTCCGTTTTCGATCTAATAGGTCCGTATTCTGCAAATTCGAATTGTTTCTAATCGAATTAATAGCGCAATCGATCTAATTCGATTCAAAGTTTTTCCCAAAGAAACCTTAGATTTTTCCTAGGCCCAGGAGCTCTTGGAGATAGAAGAGCCAATTTACATATTTCCATGTAAGAGAGGTATTAGTTAGTGCACTGGCAGCTACAAGGCAGCCCTATACTTAGGAAGGCAGTAAGAACATGGCTCCTTACCACCATGAACCTGCACCATGCACCCTCTGATTTCCAGAGAATCTGTGCAGCACCCACTAAGGAAAGCAGAGGAACCAGTCACAAAATCCATCACTTCACATTCACGATGGAACAAGGTGAGGGATGGCTTACATTACACTGTGAACCTTAATGGAGTGGGCAACTGGTCCCTGCAAGCACACAGAGAGGCTAGCATGGCCCAGATCCGCACCCTGCACTGGTTCTTTTCCCCCTGCCACGACTACGCGGTGAGCTTACTCGAGTGCACGCACGCGCACGTTGAAGCGCGCTGGGGAGGGTGGTCCGGAGGGGGGCCCTGAAACTGTAGCCCCGGTGGGCCCCCCAGTCCGACCCTGCAACTTTTTTTACATACTCCAAACTGAATGTTTTTCTTAAATACATAAGTTATGAAACACTGTTAAAGGACATGTAAAGCCTACATTTTCCTACCATGTATATACTGTAAGTTCGGCACATCTCCCCCAACCCAAATGGCATTATTTTGTACTGCATACATCCCTTCCATTTGCCAGCGTCATTACATTTCCCTAAAACAAATAGCAGCTTTCACCCGGGGGCCATTTCCCCTCTGATATATCATCAGTATGAGTGGGTTAAGCTGGCCATAGATGTAAAGGTTTTTAAAAGATCCAATCATTATCGTGAGACCACGATTATCTCGAAATGATCATTTAAATGTACGATGTGTCCATCAACTAAAAAGCTAACTTCAGGCAATATTGCCACCAAAACTGAGGGAAGCTGCCTGCTTGGCCCTGCAGACATAGATAGATTGCACTAGGACAGAAAAAGATTTTTTAACCTGGCAAATCAATTTTCTGACAGATGTCGGACTTCACGATAATTTGATGGATTGGTCGGACTTTGCTAAAATCGGTCGTTCAGCAAAGAAAAATCTTTGCGTCTATGGGGACCTTTAGAGGAGCAGAAGGAATCCTACGTGATTAAGGGGATGCTGCAGCATTACTATTCTCTTTGAACAACCAGAATGGCAGGCATTTAGAGATTTCAAAGAGGCTCTTCAGTGATTACGTTTTTGTATGGGGGGTTTACATTTCTACATGTAAAATTGTTATTTTTTGGGTTTTGTGGTGGAATTGTAATGAAAGTGAAGTTAGCCATTACGACCAACAGAAATCAGGAATCAGGTTTTGGACAACTTTCTAAAATCATAATCAGACAGAAACAGCAAAAAGCATAACTATATAGGGTTAACATATAACCAGCTGGGTGAATGGCTTCTTTATAGAACTGCTTTATAAAAATACTAAGAAAATAGATATATTATGTTCATGTGCAGCTTATAGATATTTCAACAGGCCTGGAAATTGTTGTTACTAGGGAAGTCTTAGTTGCTAGGGAAGTGGTCTTTCAACCAATGTTTAAATTAGACTCTTGCAGTTATGTGGGCTGGAAACATCACATACATTTCTAAAGACTTAAGTCAAACTATTTGTGTGGGTCTATAACCATAACTATATTACTAAGCCCTACTAAATATAAATGCAGAGATGAACGTGACGCTTAATAAAAATCACTATAAATTATATGGATAGGGACATTTTGTATAATAGCAAAATGTGTATATCCTTTTAGTTTCTGCAGTTTATGAGGAGAATGGTTCATGTATAAACCCTTAAATATCTAAAAACCTCTATAATAGACCAAAAAATTGCAGAAATACCTTTGCATTTTAAAACATTAGTTGTAAACTCCATTTTCACATTATTTTTGCTCTTGCAAAAACGTAGTTAAATCATTCAGTAATATTGATTAGTTTAGTCATAAATTCCTGTGGTTAGTAGACATTTTAGAAAAAAGAATGTTACATTTCATAGCAGCAGCCAGACGGATAATATGGTAAACTAAATTTAAAACTCAGACCCAAAGAACAGAAAGGGATAAACAAATATTGCTTCCAATAACAATTACATTTAAAAATAACTTCAGTGGAGTTTTCAGTAACATGATACTGACACTAAACAACTACTCTTCCAAGTATTAAAGGAGAATTAAACCCTAAAAATTAATATGGCTAAAAATTTCACATTTTATATGCTGCACTTATTGCACCAGCCTAAAGTTTCACTAATTTACAAGCAGCAAATGAGGTTTGTCTGTAATATAAGCTGATGCTACAAGGCTGATTATTAAAATTAGATGCTAATTGCACCGGTTTCTGTGCTGCCATGTAGTAATTATCTGTATTAATTACTAATCAGTCATATACTGACATTCATATTCTATGTGTACAATATATTGCAAGTGGGTCCCTAAGCTCAGTAACGGCAGCAACCCAGAGCATGTGCAGTGAATCAGCAGAAAAAAAGATTGGGAGTTATTGAGGCATATTTGGAGGCACAGAGCTTCCCTGCTAAAAGGCTATGGTTGCCTTGGGCTGGTACAGAAACCCAAAACATAATGTACAACATTTCTATCTACTTCTTAAGTTAGGCTTTAGTTCTCATTCAATGTACATTAAAAGTTATCTTGGGTGTAATAGATAGGGATGCACCGAATCCACTATTTGGGATTTGGCTGAACCCCCCCGAATCCTTGGTGAAAGTTTCGGCCGAATACCGAACCGAATCCTAATTTGCAATAAATAATCATTATATATGAATGACTTAAAACTAAACTTAAAAACATGTATACCAAATTCCATGATTATTATTCAAGGGTATTAATCGTTCTTCGGGAACATTAACTAGCTACATCTGTATCTAAGGGGCATGTTTACTAACATTGGAGATAAATATCTGGAGAGATTTCTGGAGATGTTGCCCATAGCAACCAATCAGATCTTTGCGTTTGTTTTCTAACTTGGCTGTGGCTGTTTAAATCTAATTGCTGATTGGTTGCCATGGGCAACATCTCCAGAAATCTCTCCAGATATTTATCTCCAATGTTAGTAAACATGCCCCTAAGTTTGAACTGTCAGAGGCCCCTCTTATTTATTTTGTTCTCTCAAAAATATTAAGACACCCTCAGTATGACCCATCCACGTTCACCCAATAATGTTCAATCAACAACCTATATTGTCATGTCCAAACCTTAAAGAAAACAAGAAAAGCAATGCATTGAATTTAGTATATATATATATATATATATATATATATATATATATATATATATATATATATATATATATATTGTTCTAGAATGTTTGCTTTTAATCATATGCTGCTAGTTCAACTATATATAGAATGCTGTGATTTGAAGTTCTAGCTTGAGATTCAAAAGTTGCTTGTCACTACTAAAAAATTTTTATTATAACATACAGTACTAAAACAGCAACATTTTCATACCTGCTTCTTACATCAACAGAAACTACTGTGCTCGTAGTGCAGCGGGGAGATTTAATCAAACCACAAATGCCTTCCAAAGCAGAACAGGAAGTATATAAAGGATAGATAGGTATCAAGACACACATTCCTTAGCAATGATTACCGGACATGGCCATTTCTCTTCCAGAAATAAGACAATGATTGGAAGTGCTAGTCTATTGTGAACCCTGTAGTGCATTGGATCAAAGTTTAGTTTAGTGTGTTAATATGAGGTCTAGAAAATAAAGGGGACGACAGAAATGATTGGAGGCAACCCTAGGCGTTTGGCCCCAGTACTTTAACAGAGAAAAGTTCTGACTATTAACCACTAACAAAACTTTAGGAGATCCAGGTTATGAAAAATCCATAAATGTTACGTCAGTGGCACGCCATTCTAAATAGGGGAGGGATCGTTTCAAGGTTTGAACTATTCTGTTGACATGCTGTTTCTAGCATTCTAAAAGGCGCCTGGCAAAGATGGCCAGACATAATTAAAAGGCACTGAAACATTTGTTCTATTTGAATATATAATTTATTTTCTATCACATACAGTGCACATCTTAAAACGGAAAGAAACGTGCTTGCCTGGTATCATTTGCAACAGCAAATAAATAACACTGGTATATGCAGCGCTATACAAGTCAGGAAATTGCTGTATAAGGAGCCTGCTTGCAAGCATCAGAAGTTAAAGGAACAAACTTCAGTAACAGGTTTTTGCAAGCACAATCTGTTGGGCATGTTTATAAAGTTATGCAATCAAAATCCTACACCATGCAATCTCACATGTAGTATAAACATATCTAGTGAATATATAGCTGCAAGCAATTTTTTTTTTTTAAAGTTCAAGCTGATTTCAGAAGGGTTGATGGGTTAGAACCAAGGGAAGTTATACATACGACTTACAGATGTGGATCAATTATGAGCCAAGGGCACAAGATGTTATCCAACTTTGGTTTTGATTAGGGGGAGTTTGTATAAGGTAAGTGAAAGCAAAATATTGCCTGTGACAAATTAAAGGGGATTGGTTTCTATGCAGTTAATGCATGTGAAACACCAACCATAATTACTATAATTTAACAACTTTATTTCTTCTTGCTAGCCAATCATCAGAAGCTGGAGTTTCCTAGTTTGGCAACTGTCTTCAATAGAATTTATACTAATCATGTAGCACTATTAGGTAAGAAGTGTTTACAAAATATTTCTGCAGCAGCACTTTAATGCTAACAGTTTTTGTTGCATTAAATATTCCTACCTCGTGTACGCTCAGCATGAAAAGCAAGAGGCCCTAAACCCTATACTCAGTGTCACACAAACCTGTTTAAGAACTATGATCTCTGTAGCCCGAGAAACAAAAAGCATGGCATTTGCAGCAAGAAATATACTTTAGCTACACCAAATAGAAAAAGGCACTCCCCTCTGAGTTAAGTTAAAATATTAATATACAATACTCTGTAGCCTTGTGTTTTGAAAAGACAAGGATACACATTAACCCAAACCACTGCCTAGTTAATTTCATGCCCAGCATAGACAATTGCCATGATTTACTAGACATAACCTAACTGGATACGTTTAGAAAATGGGGACTAGATTCCCAAAGAGCTACTTTGTAGAAAAACTAGTGCAGGTTTTAAGCAGATATAGTGGTATTGCTCTAGATTTAAAAAAAAAAAAAATTTCCCTTCAGCTCTTGCTTGCTTTCAAAATGGAGCTTCGTGCAACTACCATGGCAAAAGGATTTATAATAAAATGTTATATTCAATATTTATAAATTGTTTATTATAATATAAAGGGTGACTATTACATTTACTCTTTAATGCCATGGTCATCCTAGAAAAAAAAAAATGCACTGCTGGAAGAGAATTCATAAGCGTGACAGACCACACCCAGCTATAAAATCAATTAACCTGCAAAAGAAGGATTTCAGGCAACGGAACCACTACAAACCTAATGTGGGTGTCACTATAACAGGATGAAGAGCTTAGAATATCTATCTAGAGGATAGCTGGGGAGGGGGAAAAGTATCAATAGCTTTTGTGCTGCCAAATCCCAGACTCATCCAGAAAAACCTCAAGTCAAAATAACGTTTTATTATTTTTATTTGCATATTAAAAAAAATTGTGCATTCCAATAATTCAATTCATTTTGAACAAATAAAATGGCACTCGATTTGACCGTATTTTACAGCTTGCTGGACCTTGGTGCAGCTCTCATTCCACCCACATCAGAGCATGTTACTTTAGTTCTTTTATTTCCACACCGTTTCTCGTTCAATAATCATGCGAGATATTTCAATGCCACCAGAATCAAAGCCAGCCAGACAGGTAGATGGAAAGGCAGCGCCTTCATTCCGTGTTCAGTAGTTCTTATTCCTTTCTTTTGGTGTAACAGGGCAGCACAGAACATGTTCTCCAAAATTCTTTGTATTTGTTATTTCTTACAAAGTTAAACAGCTAAAAGTAAAATAAGAAGGCAATGCTTGTGGAATGTACAGTGCATATTGGGGTGATGGGGATTCATTATGACTCAGTTGATTGCTTCTCTTGCTCAATTGCTACAGAATAGAAGAAAACACAGAATTAGCTGAAAATAAAATTTAAAAATTGCCTTTAAAAGGAAAAGGTTTATTTCAAGAAACACAAGTCTCTGCCCCATATCTTTAGAATGAATGCATTAATTTAAGATTAAGAGTCAGGACTAGATAACATCTTTCTAGAACACTGGAAGGGGGATGCTCGATTATAAAACACTAATAAAATGATGGTTTCAAATTACTTACTTTCTTTTGATGGGAGTGGGTTCTTTTCTTGTGTTTCTGTCTTCTTCAGCTTGGCCTTATCGAATTTCTCAATCTCAGCCATATCTGGTTTGTCAGACATTTTGTGGTATGTTCTGAACAAAAGAAAGAAAAAAAAATGAAATAGCGCCACCATCCTTGCTACGAAGGGGGAAAAAAAAAGGGTCACTTGCAATTGCCACACCCTCTTGATCGTAGAGGTCTGATTAGGCTTGACTTGGATAAAGTGTAGACAAACCGTCAAGATGAGAAAAAAAACACAAAACCAACATGTGGCTCAGAGACATTCAAACCTCAAGAAAGCCAATGAAATAGCAAGGGGTTAAAAAGATGTGATCAGTAGTTGGTAGACATACCATGCTAATGAGGGGGTGAATGGCCAGGAGAGCTGGGGGCGCCTTTTCTTTGGCTGGCAGATGAAGTCATTGCATTCTTTTCTTACAAAGAGCTGCAGTAACAGCCCAAGGAACCTTAACCACCGCCCTATTCTGCCTCAAACCCCCCCCCCCCCCATTTCCATAGAACATGCACTGGAGAAAGAATTCGCCACCAGTAAGACAATAGGCATTTCCTTGTAACACACATTAGATTTGCTTCACCTTTAATCTAGAACGAGGCTGCATTCTGATCACGACCAGGGCACGATTTAAAACAGATGTCCAATGATCATAAACCCAAGCATTTCTTAGGGTTATAAAAGGTTTGATGCACGGTTTGCTGCAGAACTACAAATCTCAATTACAAGCTAAAAAGGGATGCTGGGATTTGTAGTTCTGCAACGGTCAGCCTTAAGGGTTGACTATTAAAACATGAAGGTCTGGAGCAGCAGACAGCGCTATAGTGATCAAATAAGGGGCAATTGCAGATACATATACACTGGCTTTGCCTCTCACCGCACTGATAATAAGAGCAAATCCCTGTGCAAGGCGATTAAACCCCCGAACTGAACCGAATAACAAGGCTAGCGACAAAACACCGTTCCAGGGGTAAATCACAAGACATAAACGAGACCAAAAATCTTTAGAATAACAATGGGCACTTACCAGCGAGTCAGCCCTCACAAGTGTCACAGATTCTGATAGAGGCAGTGGCGAGTGTGAGGGGAGAGGGAGCGCTGCCGCCTTTATATCAGCTCCTGTATGCAGATAGCGCTGACGTCACTTAACTCCTTCCCTCCCAATTCCTACGTCTTGCAGTCATTAGAATATATGTGGTAATAACTAACTGTTTAGTTCGTATCTATGTATTGTTTTTGCGCTTATGTTTTCAATAATCCTTTTTATTGACTCGCAGCACGAAAACGTTTTCGCTGAGAGGAAATGCGACGGCGCGAAGCGTACAACGCACTTGGCTACAGCTGTCATAAACGTCTGTTTTTATTCATCCTATCAATGGAATTCATCGCCAGTGTGTTGCCTTGTATGTTGGGGGCGCAAGGTGGGGAGTGGCGGCGCCGTACAAAGGCCCAGTATCAGCAGCTCGCACACTTCCATCCATGCAACGTCTCTCTGGCCAGCTGCCATCAGCTCCAAGCTTTGTGTACAGCAGGGTTGCAAGGTCTCATTTTCAAAACCAGTCGAAGAGGCAGTTCAAAAGTAGCCCAGAAATAACACAATTTGTGCAATGAATGTGAGAATACGACTTTTTCAAATTTTCACTAATTTGCAAATTTTTCCATGAAGCAAAATGGGACACATTCACCCGTCACCAGGGGCGTAACTGCAAAGGGGGTCCAGGAGATATAGGGGCCCAATAAAGCCCTAATACAACATATATATATTGTTTCAATAAAGATTGGTGAAACAGGTCAACCTCTAGACATTTTGGTGGTCAGTGAATTTTTGCCCCAAAATTGTCAAATTGAGTAAAGTCCTTGGAAAATGTGAGAATGCTTAAAAGGGATGGGAGACTGGGGTACAGAGCCTAAAATCTGGTAACTACACAAGTCAGTCCCATTGCACACTGGGTACTGTCAGTCTTAAATTTGACAGTCAGCAAATTAAGCAAAAACTACATTACCCAACATGCACTGGGAGACTCAGGTTTGGCACATTAGGGCAAGAAAAAATCTTTAGCTGGTCCAAAAAGTAGCCCAAATCCGTACCTTGGCTAGTTTATACTTTCAAAACCTGCCTGGGCTTTAAATTAGTAGCCCAATTTGGCTGGAAACCTGGCAACCCTGGTGTAGAGGTTTCATCATGACATGATATATACATGCACAGGGGTGAAACTTGAAATTACTGGGCCTCACAGCAAATTATTTTTCAGGCGACCAAAATATCTAGAGATTGACCTGTTTTAGCAGCATTTATTGAAATTGTATATGAATTAGGGCCTCATGGGGCCCCTATACCTCCTGGGCCCACATAGATGACTTTTATTCTGTAGCTCTTTGGGTAGCTGGCAGTGAATTTGCACAGAAAGGAGAAGTGCACTTTTTATTCCTGACTGCACACCTACTGTATGTGTATGTGTGTGTGTGGCAGGGTAGATGGCTTATTATCCCGGGTAATCACTGCTTAATAACTCAAGCTCTTTGCACGCTAGATAGCGCTGTCAAAGCAGCAGTGAAGGGGTTAATCAGCAACACATTTGCGTACTGCGTTAGAGAGGGGGTAAGGCATAATGTGGTGGAGAAGCATTTAGTGAGGCAGGAAATGTGATTTCCTGAATTCGCCTAAACTGTCAGATTCTTCTAGGCCCAGAGCTGCTTCATGCTCAAACCACCTAAAAAAACCCAACATCATAGATTTGTCTCGTCCTTGTTTCACATCAAGGAAGAGAGTGTCAATAACAATAAAAATAAGCCTGCATGTTGCAGTGTGCCAGCTATCTAGTCAGACTAAATAAATAAATATAAAAAATGAGGTTGACACCTTTCTGTTTCCCAAAACGTATAGTAGTGATAACTGGCAGGAAGCACTCAGTAAAGCAATGCCATACATATTAGTCTCCTGCAGCAGATGGATATAGATAAAAGGACACTGAGCATCAGTTTAGGCGTGGCCTGCATGAAAGATGATGCCAGCAGCATCAGAAAGGCCCATAGCACCAGGGAGAAAAGGGAAAGATGCAGAAGGATTTGTTTCAGATGCTAAGAGCTGTAAAAGAGTATTGCAATTCAGAGTTAATCTGAATTATGTCTTGATCCTCCTACGACTTCTTGATATAGCAAAAATACTACGGTAAATACAGAATGAATCTAGTTCTGGCTGCCTTTTCATTATTATTTTTGATTATACTGTGAATGGCCGTCTGCAGCCCCACCTTAAGCAGTCGGTGCTGTGTGAGGAAGTACTATTCACAGTGGCTTTATGTCATGTGTCTTTACTTCCTTTCTTTGTAAAGATGAGGGAACTCTCTAAAGTCACCTATGTGGCTTTGTGCACACTTCAGTGACGATCTGTCAGTGTTCTACTTCACGTTTGCAGATGCCAGCTTAAAGAGGAACTGTTAACACGTTGTGATTATTATCCTTTATTCGTATAGTGCCAATGTATTCAGCTGCACTTTTATAGAGATTATACACAATTAGGGATGTAGCGAACGTCGGAAAAAAAGTTCGCGAACATATTCGCGAACTTGCGCAAAAATGCGAGCGGTTCGCGAACGGTTCGCGAACCCCATAGACTTCAATGGGAAGGCGAACTTTAACATCTAAAAAAGACATTTCTGGCCAGAAAAATGATTTTAAAGTTGTTTAAAGGGTGCAACGACCTGGACAGTGGCATGCCAGAGGGGGATGAAGGGCAAAAATGTATCTGAAAAATCTGCCTGTGTGTGCTTGGAAGAGATAGTGTAGGGGGAGAGCTGTTAGTGATTTCAGGGACAGATGATAGTAAGTTTGCTGGCTAGTAATCTGCTTGATACTGCTCTGTATTGGAACAAAAAAATAAATAAAAGCAGTCCTTACAAGGACTACTGTTATTGCAGCAGTCAGCAGATGAGATCAGAAGCAGGACAGCTGCCCACTGCAGCTACATACAGAGCACTGCAGTAGAAGGTAGATTACTAGCCAGCAAAGCTACCTAAGCTTAAATGTCCCTCAAACCCCTGCAGACTTCTGTCCCTCCAATAACAGAGCAGTATCAACACGATTACTAGCCAGCAAACTTTCAACTGTCCCTGAAATCACTAACAGGCAGCAGCTCTCTCCCTACACTATCTCTTCAGCACACACAGGCAGAGTGAAAAAAACGCTGCAGGGCTTCGGTTTTTATAGGGAAGGGGAGTGGTCCAGGGGAGAGCTTCCTGATTGGCTGCCATGTACCTGCTGGTCTGGGGTGAGAGGGCAAAAAAAAGCGCCAACAATGGCGAACCCAAAATGGCGAACGTCGCGCGACGTTCGCGAACTTCCGGCGAGCGCGAACACCCGATGTTCGCGCGAACAAGTTCGCCGGCGAACAGTTCGCGCCATCTCTATACACAATTTGCATCAGTGGAATTTACATTCGCACTCACTAGGCCGCATGTGTTTATAATGAGCTAATTTGCCTGTATGTTTTTTAAGGGCTCTTACTCACGAGTGTTTTTACCTGCGCTCCCCTGCGTTCCGTTTTTCGTCGTTCAGCCGCAGGGGAGCGCAGGAATAGACGCATTTCATTATTTCAAATGGGGCTGTACTCACACAGGCGCATGTAGGCGCCGAACGCAGGTTGAGACACAACATGCTGCATTTTTCCTGCGTTCGGCGCCTACACGCGCCTGTGTGAGTACAGCCCCATTTGAAATAATGAAATGCGTCTATTCTTACGCTCCCTAAGAGTGGAAGAAAACGAGTACCCAGAGGAAACTCATTCAGATATACGGAGAACAAACTACTAACTGCTTCCACATTCAGTGCACTGGCTGAAAATCAAACTCAGAACTCCAGTGTTACAATGCAGCAGTGCTTATAAGATGGGCAATTCTAAGCAAATTTTCAGTTGATCTTCAATATTTATTTTTAATAGTTTTTGAATTGTTTACCTAACTTTTTCTAGCTTTCAAATGTGTGTCATTGACCCCTGCTATGTAAGGCTACACATGTATTGTTCTTGCTACTTTTTTTTACTCCTCTTTCTATTCAGGCCCTCTCCTTTTCATATTCCAGCTTCCAAATCAATGCATGGTTGCTAGGGTGATGTGGGCCCTAGCAACCAGTTTGGCAAAATTGCAAACTGGACAGCTGCTGAATAAAAAGTTAACTCAAAAAACACAAATAATAAAAAATAAAACCAATCACAAATGATCTCAGAATATCATTCTCTACATCATACTAAAAGTTAACTCAAAGGTGACATACTCCTTTAAAAGCATAGGATAGCAGCCATACACGTCTCAGCTCAGCATCCTAGACAGTAACATTTTCGTTCAGTGTCAATGTCAATACGTAGTTGTTAATTAAAGTCACCAAAAATACATCCTTCTTAGCCTATTAACAATATCCTAGCAAACATGACAGTTTGGAGATAAATAGTTTTTCTGCATAAGCGAATTAGGAGTACCAAGTTTCTCCAACCAAATCTGGAGAACAGTTTACCCCAATATGAAGTTGATGTAAATTCTTTCAAATTAATAACTCTATTTTACTACAGGTAACAACATCCGATTCAAAAAGATGGTATTAAACATCAGAAATGACGTAACCTGAGCAAACATGAGACACCTAAATGCTTTGTTTACAGACAGTTAGACAAATACATATAAGTCCAACCCCTTCTAATCGAGCCCTCTTTATATAAATGCATACGTATATACACCAGACATTGTTGGGTATACATTGACATAACCGGACTATAACATACAGACATAACAGAGAAATCTTTAGGCACAAATTGATAAGCACTGAACAAAGGGATAGCTTTGAGTACACTATATGCAGAGAATTTTTTTTTTGCTGACTTTGCATTTTTTCAATTGCTGAGACCTCAGTAAGAATAATTCACATATATCATGCAATATAAATAGTTTATATGTATTTATGAAACATAACAGTCCTGCAGTTCTTTATTCCACTGGTTTGTAATACGTTCGACCCTCAACATCATTCAGTTCTGCTTTATTCATAGTTTAATACAATATATTGGTCTATGACTGCATTAGTATCCATACAGAAACACAATAGTGCTGACAGAACGACAAAGTCACTTATTGATCCAATTTTTTGTTGGGATATACTTAGCATACGCCATATGAATGAATTAAGGGCAAGAATTGGAAGCCACTGTATAAACTTTGGAGAAATATAATCTTATAATGTAAAATCCATATCACTGAATTGACTTTTGTATTTTCTTGCTTTTTGTTTGCATTGTTCTTATTGTTATGTCTCTATGAATTAAATGTTATGAATGAAACTTGTATTACTATGAAAGATGATCTGTTTCCACGGGTAGGTTGAAAACGCTTTACCGGTCAGGCGGATCTGGTCCAAGTAGTACACATTCACTCACCATAGCTCCCACTCTCTTGCACCCCCTTTTTGCCTACGCCTTGTTCTGGCCCTGCATCCAAGCTAGAAGCAGGACCACCATTAGAAATCACAGGGCCCTATGCAGCCCCCAAGCCCCACCCCCGCTTTTAAAAAACATTGGCGCCAGGGCCACCCCCTTAAAAGTTAAAAAGAAACATTGGGGCACCAGAGAATAAGCAGGGGCTTATAGAGTATTAAAATAATACATTGGTGGTTAGGAGTTTAATATAATTTAAAAAAACACACATTGGTATTCAGTAGAACTGAACTTGTGGCTTCAGGACTTCAACTTTGGCTCCTTTCGTGGCTTCAGGGCTTCAACTTTGGCTCCTTTTGTAGCTTCGGGTCTTTTCGCGGCTTCAGGACTTCAAATTTGGTTCCTTTCGTGGCTTCGGGTCTTTTCGAGGCTTCGGGACTTCAACTTCGGCTCCTTTCATGGCTTCAGGTCTTTTCGTGGCTTTGGGACCTCAGCTCTTCGGGACTTCGGCAGGTTCTTTGGTAATAGTGCTCCATGAGTCTATGATTAAGTGTCAGATAGACACGAAACACGTAAGGCTTGAGATGATTGTTCAATAAAGTCTTCTTCTCCTTTTAACTTTTTGGTCTGACTTAGCATGGCTTCCAGTGTGCCCTACACCCTTCATTGTTTTGTTTCTATATGGTTTATGTCCGCTCCTTTGAGCTAAGAGCCTGGGGCTGGAACACCTGGGCCATCCCTCCACTCGGTGAGTCCTTATTAGCAGGAGTGTTTATGCTAACCATTTATCTTTTGTTTAAGGGCTCTTACTCACTGGCGTTCTGACCTGCGCTCCCCTGCGTTCCGTTTTTTGGCGTTCAGCCGCAGGGGAGTGCAGGAATAGACGCATGTCATTATTTCAAATGGGGCTGTACTCACTCAGACGCGTGTAGGTGCCGAACGCAGGAGAAGTGCAGCATGTTGCGTCTCAACCTGCGTTCGGCGCCTACACGCGAGTGAGTACAGCCCCATTTGAAATAATGACATGCGTCTATTCCTGCGCTCCCCTGCGTCTGAACGCCAAAAAACGGAACGCAGGGGAGCGCAGGTCAGAACGCCAGTGAGTAAGAGCCCTAAACACAGCACCCCTATATTCTCACATGTGTTGTCTAATTGGAAAGCTTGAGACAAGACAGAAAGCCCCAGGCCCTGAATTGATCTGTTTTTTGTTTTAAAAACTTCTGAAATATTTATTCAGCAACCCTCATTATGTCAAAATTACATTTCAAAGCCTGGGTACTTACCTGACTTCACAGCAACCTTTATAATGTAGTGATATGATGCAGCCAGTATCCTGTTCTGGGTGTGGTTTCCTCTGTTTAAGCAAACAATAAGCTTGCAAACCTGTAATGTGGAACTATGAGGTTTCAATCACTACCACCGTAACCTAATAAGTCCAGCAATAATCCTGCATCACCCTTGCTATATGACCCAGATACAATGTCTAGATTTTTTCAGTACACAGTCCTGCAGTAAAGTTACAGTACTAATCATACTGGTGTGCTAAAATTAGAGATTTTCTTCACTAGCAGAAACCCATGTTGGCCTTACCTAATTTTTTTTACCTAAGATTTTTATTTATCAGCTCCAGTTTGCAGTTTCAGCAATCTGGTTGCTAAGATCCAGGTTAACCTAGCAACCATGCATTGATTTGAATAAGAGACTGGAATATGAATTAGAGCCTACGTTAGAGCATTCTATTTAAATGGGTTGTTTACCTTTAAATTAACTTTTAGTATGCTGTAGAAAGAGATATTTTGAGACGATTTGCAATTAGTTTTCATTTTTATTATTTGTATATTTTCAGTTATTCTACTTTTTATTCAGCAGCTCTCCGATTTGCAGTTTTAACAAACTGGTTGCTAGGGTCCAAATTACCCTAGTAACCATGCTCTGCTTTGAATAACAGATTAGAATATAAATAGAAAAGGACCTGAATAGAAAGATGAGCAATACAATACATTTATAGCCTTAAAGAACATTTGTTTTTAGATGGGGTCAGTGACCACCATTTGAAAGGTGGAAAGAGTCAGAGGAAGAAGGCAAATGATTAAGAAACATAACAAAATAAATAAAAACCAATTGAAAAGTTGCTTAAACTTGGCTGTTCTACAACATACTAAAAGTTATCTTAAATGTGAATCACTTCTTTAAATGCAGTTTATAGCAATACTGGCCAGGATGTAGAGAGGGGCTGTGGAATCAAGTATGGAATCAGGGGTAAATAAATCTCTGCCACTCCAGAATTGAAAGAAAGTGTCTACAACAGGCGGCTGTGTGAGCTGTTGTAAATCCCTTTGGTGCATTTAGCCTCAGGTGTGCCAAACACAAAGCTGGAATTTTTGAAGAGGGAGACAGTTATCAACATACAACTAAATATGTCACTTAGCAGAAAGGACCAAATTGACATTTTCTGTGCTTGTATTATTATTATACTTTATAAAGCGCCAGCATATTCCACATATCTGTGTGTATACTTAAAATACAGATTACATACAAAACAAAAAATAAACAATACAAGAGCTAAGAGGGCTCTGCCTAAAAGAGCTAATAATAATATGTCCTTGTTCTGGAAAGGAGACACTGAAAGCCAATTGGCCCAGTAAACTATACATGACACACATAGCCTCATTTCTAGTATTGTTCTATTTGATATATTAATTTAAAGTGTTAAGAATCACCCGTCACAGTTTTGAGTAGGAAAAGTTTTTTGCTGTCTGTAACATAAATATCAGTAGTAAAAACAGTTCACTTGCTTATTCCTCTAACATGGCAATCCCTTTATGTGTAAATTAATAGCGTTTCCCTACCAATTAGATGTAAGCCAGCAAGGGACCATTCACAAAATAAAAATAGGTAATAGGGATCATTGATGACTCAAGGGGCGCTCATGCAAGATCAAGGGGCACGCCCCTTAGTGCTCATTCTAGAAGCAGTTGTGCCCCCCTAGATGCTACTGCACTCATCAGCAGATGAAAAATCCTGTGCTCTGTGAAGAGTCAAATCCTGTCCTTAATGCCTGCCTTAGGTTGCGTCCTACTGCTCCTAAGAATTATGTGGAGGATAGGGGCAGGTAACGAGGGGAGGACACCTATGTGCTAGATTTAAAACGCAGTGGCAACTGGAAGCCCTTAGGGCTGGTCCTGATCTGTTCACCTATGTGTTCCCTTATTCTGCCTGTATTATGTCTGTCTCCTCCCTTGTCTCCACCCATCTCATTTGTATCCTGTGTTACCCATCTTGTCATCATGACCTTTATAAGCCCTACCTTGACCTTTGCTCAGGGCTTGGTCATTTCATGCATCACTTGCTGTCCTTCGTTCCAAGTTCCTGACTCCTGTTCCGAGTTCTTGATTCCTACTGCTGCAGATTCCCCGGTTCTGAACATGGTCTGTTTCTGACTACGATTCCTGCTTGCCGTTTTCTCATCACTGCCTGTACTTTTGTTTGCACTTCTTTAAAGGAAAACTATACCCCAAACAATGTAGGTCTCTATATAAATATAATGCATAAAATAGCTCATATGTAAAACTCTGGTTCATGTAAATAAACCATTTTCATAATAATATACTTTTTTAGTAGTATTTGACATTGGGTAATCTTAAATAGAAAATTGCCATTTTAAAAAATAAGGGCCGCCCTCTGGGATCATACGATTCACAGTGCACACAAACAAACAGAGTTCTGTATTTTGCTTCCACACTTCTTCCTGTTAAAGTTAGAGTTGCAAAATTCTGCTGGAGGAGCACTATTAACTGATGCATTTTGAAAAAAACACATTTTACCATGACACTATCCCTTTAAGTTTAATCCTTATTAAACCTTGTTTACTAATGGCTTCAAGACTCTGTCCTGCCATCTGCGGGTATACCCCAGGCTTCTCACCTTACTTATTACCACCGAATACCTCTCTGCAGCGTCAGAGTGAAACATGCAGTCTGCAAGTCTCTGCACTCTAAAATGAAGCGCACAGGCCAGAGGCTATTTGCACAATGCTCCACGCAGTGCAAAAATTGGTCAATTTCTGAGTGAACATATTCTTTACAGTTGCTCAGAAAAACACAGCCCAGGGGCTCCCTCTTCTTTTGCAGAACTGGCACAAGTCACCTACAACAAAGGTAAGGACCATAAACACACCTCTACTGCTAATTCAGAGCTGCCAAATCACTTTGTTCAATTGTCCTATGCTACATATGCGACATAGGGTTGATTAATTTACTGGGGGATAAAACAACCTTCCTATCTGTATTAGTATATTTCCATATTAATAAACCAAGTCAATTGAATAGCCACGCCTATCCAATTGTTCCAGCTCCTGCTCTAGTTCTTGAGTCTCCCTACTTTCCCTACAACACCAGTCAGTGCCCTTGTATGAATTCATTGTGATATCATGGTGCACACAACGTCATATCAGATAATAGAACACCAAAACGTGGCTGTGCAGTTTGACTGACTTCAGCTATATAAACAATGCGAAGGTGGGTCAAACAGTCAGAATACTGTGTGGGTGGACTGTGTGAGTATTGCCACCTTAATTAAGGTCCTCTAATTAATAGAGGTTGTTGGTTCAGCCTTAATGGAAGTAAGATATTGGGATAAAATATAGGTTTAATGCTCCTGAAACAATAGTACAATGTGCATTATCTCAATGGCTCTGTAAACTTGTAAAGGCTCAGTCTACATATGGACCAAACACTTAATTGTCACCCTAGTAACACTATGACACTACTGTTTTTTTTTTTCATGATCCCTTGAGCTCGGGAGGGTTCAAATGAATGATGAGTTGAATCTGTAATCTGCAAACTAATTTTCTCTGCAAAGTTCAAACTAGATCAAATTTTCTTTTGTAAGAGACTATTATACTACTACATTTTTTACAGAACTGTAAGTCCAAAGTTCCCTTGCCTCAGACTAGCAAATACAGAGAGGCCCAACTAGGCACCTTGATCCTGATAGATGCGGCTACTTCAAAGAGGTACTGATCTCATCTCCTTTCTCCAATGATGCAAACGTCTAGAAGATTTCCTTTTTTATATAATTCTTTACATTCTATTGCTCTGTTACACCTTTTTTTCAGGGCAATTAAAAAAAACTTTTATAACAGAAATCTTTACAGGTATGTGCCACCTAAATTGTGTTTCAGTACTGGTGAAGCTGGAGTTTTGAACCACTATATAAAACTCGTGAAGCCTTGGTGGTTAAACATTGGATGTTATGTGGCTTTGTTTACACTGCGACATTTAATATTATGGATATTGCACTTCATACTGTGAGGGAATAGGAGAAGCACAGGCTGGGGTTAATAGGGGAATGTAGTCATTTTATGAATGCAGTAGGAGTGAGTAGGATCAGATTTAGGTAAATACTGAAGAAAGTTTACCCCCAGCAATACTTTTTTTGGGAAATGCATATAGCAAGAAAGCAAGAAAACTGTGTGCAATACTAATATGCTGTGCAACACTAGGGAATTGCTAGAAGCATCATCACCTTGTACAACTGGTATAAAGAACAGATCTGATCAGGGGGACAGTAAGTTAGTGACCTGTGTGTCTCCATGGCAAAATATGGGTGACTCTCAGTTACATAATTCCATCTCTACTTAATATATATGCTTCATTCTCTGTATACGAACAGGCCAAGATTTGTGGCCAGGCCCCAAAGGCTCGGGCCTAGGCCGGCAGAAGTCTGGGGGCGGCATGCTGCTGGTTGGCTGCAGCTGCACTGGGGACTGGGAGGAAGATATTGATAGACATTTATATCTCCCGCCAGCCCAGTCCCCATTGAAGAAGATTGCGTAGAAGCAAGTGGCGGCAGAGGGTTGTTGAAAGATGGTGTGAGCAGCCAGGGTAAATGTGGGGAGGGGGCAGGTAGGGGTGCAAGCAGCCGGGCAGCCTAGGTTTGCAGAATTTTTAAAACCAGCACTGTATGTCAAACCGCACAGCATTGTGACAGGCATGATGAAGCAGCCCCATAAACTTTGTACATTTTGGCCCCATTGTTAATAAATCTGTTGATAAAAAATAATATTTTAAACAGCAATATTTTAAATAAGCAAAATGTGTGTCAGACGTCTTTCAAGTGTGGGCCACCAAGTTGCAATTTGAGGGTCAGCAGAACATAAGTATTAATATAAGTATGGGTCTTTTTTTTTTAAACAGACACTGACGAACATTGAATGCTCCTGCTGGGTGTATACTACCAAGAGGTAATGAAATTATAGCCTTCGGTTCCCCCACTAGTCGCATTATATTATATTTATATATACTGTATATATGTTTATATATATATATATATATATATATATATATATATATATATATATATATATATTGTATCTTTACATAATTTTCATCAATATTATCAGAAGAGAAGCTTATGAACTATATAGGAAGCATTGATTGATTATATTCACTTTGATTTAATTTTTGATTTGGTTTGGCTAATGGTTTAAAATGGATTAGTAAAAAGTTTTAACTGTTAAATTAAGATTAGAGCTCCATGAGGGAGTGTTGGGAGGTACTGTATTGTGGTTTCTGGTGAAGCTCCCCTCTTTTTTCTTTAATTGTATTCACACATAGTTATAAATCTTATACACCCATGCCCACTGTTTCCCAATGCAATTGCATATGTGAAAGGTGCACCAAAATATGACTATGAAGATTTTCATTCATCCAGGTCATAGTATATCTGGTATAGGTCAATCGAAAATGTTTGAGCATTTCAATAATTTTGCTCAGAGGCAATGGACCGGAGTTGCATTGGATGGAAATGTGACTGGGCCATGACAGCTTTGGGAAAAATGCTACTCCAACTTCACCATTATACAGGAGAAGTTTTGTGTTATCCATTTCAGTTTTCATCCATGACATACCTCTTCTAGTTTAGCAGGAGCATGCTTGTTCGATAATTTCTCCTGGATTTGCATTCAAAATGCTGGGGATTCCGATGCAAAGTGTAACAAGTAGCCATCAGACAGTAAGGGGTAGATGTATCAAGGGTCGAATATCGAGGGTTAATTAACCCTCGGTATTCGACTAGGACCTTCCCCATAGGCTAACATTGACTTCGGTAGCTTTTAGCTGCTGAAGTAGGGGGTCGAAGTTTTTTTTAAAGAGACAGTACTTCGACTATCGAATGGACGAATAGTCGAACGATTTTTTGTTCGAATCCTTCGATTCGTAGTCGCAGTCGAAGGTCGAAGTAGCCCATTCGATGGTCGAAGTAGCCCAAAAAATACTTCGAAATTCGAAGTTTTTTTACTTCGAATCCTTCACTCGAATTTAGTGAATCGGCCCCCAATTGTGCATATTTGTAGCCAACAACCACATGCATAGTATTGTATCTACATTTCCATTGAATACCTGCAATGCACACAATTTTCTTGTGTGCCATACATGTGAATTTTTTTAGGAAGATCCAGAAATTAAGTGACCTATCAAAAGTGAGACACTCAAAATAGGCTGCAAACTAGCACAGGCCTGCCCCCTAGTGTATATCTGATGTATATCTGATGAAAACTGGGTGAAAATATAAGTAAACCCTTCCTTTGAGCTTGAATGCCAGTTGTATTTTAATGTTACTTGACCATTGTTAATTTTTCAGTGAGCATATGTGTGTTACGTGGGAGTGCAGTAAAATGACATTGTGGCATGCCTTCTTCAAGTTTCAACCTGGCTGAAGAAGCTCTCTCATACCTATTTCAAATAAAGCTAGCACAAACATCTCAAAACCGACACTTTGTGTGCTTAGGTTTCTCAGCAGGTAGAGTAGTCTTTTTCCCTGGGCCTTAAAATGAGTCACTGTCTTCTGGATTATGCCGTTCAGCATATAGTGAAGGGGCTGCCAGTGACCCTGGAGTCTTGTTACATATTTGTAATAATGTGTAAAAACAATAATAACAGTTAAGACCAGGGATCAGTTAAGAAATATCTGTGACCTTTAGAAAAAGTTAATATTTAAAGTGATGACCTGCAAAGATATATTGCAATCAAAATGTATTACTATAAGGAGATACAGTTGGGAGAATTATTTTTTTACATTAAACAGTTGCATTGGCAGTGATCATGATATAGAAGAATTAACTAATTGCAGATTGCTGTGGTTGTTTATACCTACATATATTCTCATCCTTTGTATGGCAACATGTGATTCTTAAGATGGCCATCAGTGACTTCATCTATGATGATCACTCCCACTACACTAGCACTGCATATACATCTGTTGAATAAAATTTCACCTATCACAATGTAATATTCTTCATTGTTGAAGCATATTACACCCCCCCCCATAGTTGGCTAACTCCACTTTTGTCTCCTTTATTAAAATTACATTGGTCTCTATTTTATTCAGATGTCACCATAACGTCTAATCATTTGTGTTGCTTTCCTACCCAGCTGCAGAAAATCATTGTGTTTCTCCATTTTCAGCCCAGTTAGGTAGTTGTATTTATATACAGGCTCTGTATTATAAATACTCTTACTATTAAGGGCAGGGGTACACAAAGCTACTGGGGGAGATTAGTTGCCCAGCAACAAACCACTTCTTCTTTGGGCGACTAATCTGCCCGAAAACTGCCTCCCCACTGGCTAGAATCTAAATCGCCTCGTTTTCCGAAGTCATCCGAAGTTTCCTCATGAGGAATATTTAGGCATCTTCGAAAAAACTAAGCGCTCTGAGTTCTATCCCGCCGGCAATTTAGATTCTAGCTGATGGGAAGGCTTTCGGGGAGATGATTTGCCCGAAGAAGAGGTGATTTTTGCCGGGCAACGAAATCTCCCCGAATCTTAGGGTGTGTTCTTACCCTAAAAATGGATAAGCCTGTGGGTATGACTTCTAGTTACCAGAGTAACATCTTTTATCCTGATGAAATGCAGTCTTTGAGGATATATGTTCATTGTTCAAGCCCCGAGAGCATTGTTAACCTTAACTTGTTTTTTCCATCCAGGAGATGCAGCTCTTTCAGCTAGAGATAATTATCCTCCTTATTGCAGGAATCTTACCCTGCAGTCATTCTCTCCCTGTTGGGTGTTTTATCAGATTTTCTGAATGTGTTTAAACAAGTGATGCCCATTAGGTGGCTCAAAGGCACATTGCAATCCCCCATGCTAACATATTATGCAAATTCACATAGGCATGTAAATGACAGTTCAAAATACAATATACATGCTGTTGCTAAATAGACAACTTTTACCCATACTGCAGAAAAATACGTAAAGAAAATTATGGGCCAGACAGAGAGAAATCAAGAGAGCATCAGCTTTCTAACTCAGCACATGACACAACAAATTATCACTGGGAGATGCAAAGCTACACTGGAGATACCATAGCATTCCATAGTCCAAATACAGAATCAAGTATAACAAACCAATGGTGTACCTACCTACCAGCCCTATACTAGCTTTCCTAGACATGTCTGTTAAATGCCTGAAACCTAGAATACAGATGATTGAGGGCTACAAAAATGTAAAGGGTTTGTAAATGAGAAAAAGATAGTAAGTATCTAAATTATATCGTGAACCAATCAATTAATAGATACAGTATATAATCTATTAATTGATTGGTTCACGATATAATTTAGATAATTTAATTTATTTGAGTGTGGGGGCTTTTACTATCTTTTTCTCATTTACAAATAGTTGTTAACAGTAATTCACGCCTCCGATTCTCCACAAGGTAATATTTAAACTTAAAGGACTGCCTTCCTTCTCTGTATTTTTAAAAATTTAAAGGGGTCATTTATAATATAGAACCCAGCATGCAAAGCTCCAAAAAAATGCACAGTCGGTAATTCTTTTGCATTTTGAACACAGTGTTCTACTCTTGGCTGCTGTGAGTGCAGAAAACTGAGGCTAGCCCTTTGAGTACAGTTCTGCCTGCATTAGGCAGCACTCCATTTAAAGGGGTTGTTCACCTTTAAATTAACTTTAAGTATAATGTAGAGCGAGATATTTTGAGACAATTTGCAATTGTTTTTCCTTTTTTATTATTTGTATATTTTGATTTATTCTGCTTTTTTTTAAGCAGCTCTCCGGTTTGCAATTTTAGCAATTTAACTAGGGTCCAAATTATCCTAGCAACCATGCTCTGCTTTGAATAACAGATTGAAATATGAAATAGAAAAGGACCCGAATAGAAATTTGAGTGATAAAAAGTAGCAGTAACAATACAGGTGTATCCTTACAGAGATTTTTTTTTTTGATGGGGTCAGTGACCCCCATTTGAAAGCTGGAAAGAGTCAGAAGAAGGAGGCAAATCATCGAAGAACTATAAAAAAGAATAAATTATGGCCAACTAAAAAGTTGCTTAAAAACAAGACATTCTACAACATAGCAAAGGTTAAGTAAAAGCTGAACCACCTCTTTAGGAAGGACTGGGGAGGCATATAGGTCATCAGCACTCTCCCCAATTATCAAAAATGTTTATTACAAAAAATTTTCTCATTTATTTTTGGGGGGGATTAGCAAGTTTAAAGGGGCAGTTTACCTTGAAGTTAACTTTTACAATACATCCTGTTCTTAGCAACTTTTCTGTTGGTCTTAATTATCTCTTTTTTGTATTATTTGCCTTCCTTTCTGGGGCATAAGTAGATGAGCATTATTGTTACTTGTCTGTGTACAGACATATTATTATACTTTCATTTGAATCGGTGAGATCAGGTATAGCTGTATAAAAAAAATACATTTCAGCACAGAGCCTTAGGCAATCCGGCCAGCCATCCTCCTTCGTGTGCGCGCACTCGACCGTGACATAGGGGAGATCGACGGAGGGGATGTGAAGGAGGGGAGGGTCATGGAGGGAGGGGAGAGTGATGGAGGGGAGGGTGACAGGAGGGAGGGGAGAACGATGAAGGGGTGGGTGACAGAGGGAAGGAATGTTAATGCGAAGGGGAGTGAGGGGTGTGAACACGGACTAGGAAAAGGCAGAAGACAATTTTAGAGGTAGCTGCCCAGCGCCCCCCTAACATTGTGCCCCAGGTAGCTGCCTCTTCTGTCTACCCCTAGTTCCGGCCCTGGGACAGCGTTATCATAGTGTGAAATTAGAACTCATCACAGAAAATGTACCCACTACTATTTAGAAGGGTTTTTATAAGTGGGTGAAAATTCAGAGAGTTCACCATTTGAAAAAATATGCTTATAAAAATCCCTTAGGAATAAACAGAAAGTGGTTGAATTTTACAGTGGCGAGCTCTATTTTCTCACTTTGCTAAATCTGCTCCTAATCATGGCATCCACAAATGGGACAATGTAGGGCACTTGCCCCATCTCCCCTTAGAGTTTTAACCTGAACTGAAGACCTGCGTCAAACCTGCTGCCTGTAGATACAATCTCCATGTTTAAGTCCCAGTACAGCTGAACACGGATTGGCTAGGCTTAAGGGATTCACCAGCAGTCTAGCCAATCACTGTGCAGCTGTACAAGATTGGATAGACTGGAAGGATCCATCTGCAGCCTATCCAATTTGTGTGCAGCTGTACTGGGACTAAAACTGAGGAGAAGATGAGCAGGTTCTGCAGGCAGCAGACTTGGCGTAAGGTCCTGATAGGTCCTGATATGTCCTAATCTTCTAATATCATTTGTATGTATGTGCCTGTCAAAGTATATATGTGTGTGTGTTTTACCTAGTATATCTAATTATGCATTTGTAAGTCAGGACCTGACTTAGATCTTCTTGTGCGCTTCCTATAGAATTCTGTATTTGTGTGCCTGCTAAGTCACAACTTGTTTTCATGTGTAAATGTGTTTGTTACGTCTGCTTTTGTTGGAGTACCTTTATAATCCTGCATGTGTCTGCATGAGTGTGTTTGTGCACCTGCCTGAGTCTCTGGGGCATATTTATCAAAAAGTGAAGTTAGAGATCTCCACAAGAGTGAAATTCCGTCACTCTCCATTCATTTCTATGGGATTTTGAAAGGGCTATTTACTAAAGGGTGAACTTTGATATTCACCCATTGATAAATACGCTTGTAAAAATCCCATAGATTTGAATGAAGGGAGGCGGAATTTCACTGTAGAGGACTGTGGCAATCTCTAGCTTTACTTTTTGATAAATGTGCCCCTCTGATTGAGTAGAGCCCACACATACTGCCAGCAGGAACTGCACTCTATTTATTCTCCCTATATCATTAGAATTGGCACTGTATCTATCCAGCCATGACTTTTAGGGAAGTGGCAGTTGTATTTTCTGGAGTATTATAAAAGGAAATGGCATGTTCCCCTGTGAGGTATTCTGGGCTATTATACACAGAGCTGGCCCTATTGTTTTATGTTACCACATGGACACAATTTACTGTATATGACATTGGCACTGAAATGCTATTCTGGGGCATTATGGTACAATTCTATGTGCTTTCATTAATTCTTGCACCATTTGACTTTAATTAGCTGTATAATTAGCTGACTTTAATTAACTATATAGCTGTAATTAGCCTCACCCAAAGCATCACTCTCTGCATGTGCCTGCATCACTACTGGAGCTCCCAGCACCACAACTGTGTATGGGATCAAATGAATGTCTCCTCCAAATAATGCAGGTTATTTTTCTTTTGAATGAAGATGTGTGTCCATCTCAGGCTAGTGGCACATGTGACTGTTACTTGGCCTCAACCCACTCGCTTATGTCTCTGCAATGAGAGGGCACGGTGTCAAAGAAACAAATACATGTTTTCACTACAAAATCGGCTCTTTGTATATGCACCCAGGCTGACACCATGCTTGTCAATGAAGAGACAAAATGTGGATTCCAGCAGATCACTATTTCTCACTAGCCTTAGTTCAAGTGTGTAAGTCAATGCAAGTGTGTAAGTAAAACAAAGTAAGGTTACTGACCATTGCATCTGATGGACTGGCTCACCTGCTAATATGTGTGCCCAAGGCATGGGTTCAAGGCCAGAACTAGGGGTAGGCAGAAAAGGCACCTGCCTAGGGTGCAGTGATTTGGGGCTCTGGGCTTGTAATTCTTGAAAAGCCTTCTGCCTACCCTTAGTCCAAGATTTCTTTCTTCAGTGTCTTTCAGCATGGTTTAAAGCAGTCCCGGACAGGCAATCTGTGGGTTCTGGCAAATGCCAGAGGGGCTGCTATAAGGTGCCATAGAAAGTCAGTATTTAGTGGGCTGGTAGGGGCTGTTTGGGCCTCTGTGTACCTGAAATGCCAGGGCCTTTTTTAATTCTCAGGCCGGACCTGGTTTAAAGCTTCCTTTTTATCAGTGCACATGATGAACAATGCACATGTAGGCGTTCAAATAAAATGTAATTATTAACTTGTATTTCATATTACATATACCAGGTGTGCCTTTACTTTTCTTGCCAGCTCTCATTATGCACATAGCTCCAAGACACTTTTTAGTGCCTTTCATAGAGAATTGTTTTCTAACTTGGATGGGTTGGGTTTGCAAGGAGTTAATAATATACTACTAGGTTGTTTGCAAGGCAATGAGTAGACTGTCAGTGTCAGGAAAAATGCCTGTACTGATAAAGAAGAAACAGTTAGCAAATAAAAGTTGATTTGTACCAACTTTGGATGTGGAAATATGCAAATGAAACTAAATTAGAGTGCAATACTTTTAAACATATTGATTTATTACAAAATAAAATAATGACAACCAACACACATACATATTATCAGACACCCATAATGATACTTAAAACAAGTGATTGCCAGCTGCACATAACCATATAACCTGAATTCCCAAGCCTAAAAATAGGCCTCAACTACCTAACATTCCCAAGACACCCACATACTGGGGTTTCTAACTCAAACTTAACCCCTGGCCTATCTCTGACAATTGATCTACACATCACTTCCGTCTCTTCCTTAATTTCCAGCTGCTCCTAAGGGCAGGCGAATCACACCCACACTGCAATAAAATATTCAAAAGGCCAAATGATGACAACCACTTCTCTAACACCCACAAACTCCCTGGATGGGAGGGAAGCTGTCTGTTCCCTCTTCTGTCCAGGAAAAAATGCCCAATTATTACAGATACTTTCTCCTCTATTAGTAGCCTCTCTTACCCCTCCTCCATGTCCCTGTCACTCCGCCTGTTTTCCCAGGGGCCCTATACTGACATTGTTTTACCTCTCTCTCTCTCTATCTCTCTCTGAACAAGCTATAAACAAATGAAAACTTGATCCAGACTAAGATATAATTAATCCTTATTGGAAGCATAACCAGGCTATTGGGTTTATTTAATTTTTACATGATTTTCTAGTATGCAATATGTATGAAGATCCAAATTATGGAAGGTCTGTTATCTGGAAAACACCAGGCCCCGAGCATTCTGGATAAGAGGTCTCATACCTGTATAACAGGAAACTTATGGAGATGATAAGTAATGATGTAGCCAGCAACTTTGAGAATTATGAAGTCATAGGCAACACTGCCTTGTGTTCCACATGGAAAGTGGAGCTGTCTCTAATCACACACACGTAGTATCAATTTTCTACTTAATCAATTACAATATCCAATGCATACTCAAGAGAATAACACACACTGCAATATCAAATCACCAACAATAACAAACTATACTCCCTATAGGGTTGCAACTACTGTATATCCCTTTAAAACCAAACACATATGGAAGCCACAGCCTGCATGGCTAATTAGCAATTCATTTAGATGCATGCTGCAGATTGAACTGATTTAGGGTAGAACTACTCGACCGATTTCAATGCGTTTTCGGCAGATACGACGCGCTGTGCCAAAACGCACACATCAAGTCGGATGCGACAGAAAATAAGGTAAGTGATACAAATGTTGAATGGTGTTGCAGCGTTCATCCGACACGACGCAACTGTCGGATGCAGATGCAGCATTTTCTGTCACATCTGACTTGACGCGTGCGTTTTGGTGCAGGCTCCTGCCCCCTACTACACTGAACTAAATTGGGTGTCTGCAATAAACTACACAGTCACTGATTTATCACAGCAACACAGAGGCATAGGCCCAAATTCACTAAAGGACGAAGCGCCTAACGCTAGGGTTTATTTGCTAGCGTAGTGCATTTTCGTTAATTCGCAGATTCACTAACGGACACTGGCGTAAATTCGCTAGTGTTACTTCGCACCCTTACGCCTGGCGAATTTGCGCAATGGACGTAACTACACAAATTCACTAAAGTGCGCATTTTTCTGAACTCGACCTTTTACGCCAGACTTCCTTCGCCACCTCAGACCAGGTGAAGTGCAATAGAGTACATAGGGATTGCTTCCAAAAAAACACTGGCGTTTTTTCTTTTTTTATGGGTGATAGGCTGAAAAAGATCGAACATTTCCTAACTCATGGCACCTTAACTATACAGTGGGTACATGTGTAGGGCAATATAAAAATTTTATTTGCTGTTTTGAAGGTTTCCCAGGCTTGTGTAGTGCTGCTACATATACCTCCATTGTAACTTCAATTTGGCGCTGTATGCAAATTAAGCATCGCTAGTGTAACTTTGCTTTGCTTGGCGAATTAACGCCAGCGCAACTTCAGATTTTAGTGAATTTGTGTAGCGCTGGCGAAAATACGCCTGGCGAAGTGCGGCGAAGCGGACGCTGGCGCAACTACGAATCTTAGTGAATTTGCCCCATAGTCTGTAATTCCTCAACAGTTTAAGTCCTGTAATACCCAAGCAGTACAAGTGCTGCACATGCAGTGTTCCACAGCATCTTAGCATTCCAAATGCAGAGTGTTCTACCAGGACAGTTACACATATGCATAGCAATTCAATAAAAAGCTCCCATCTATAAACACAGGCAGTGCTTTGAAGAATTATTGCCCTGGTATGTCAATATCTAAAATAACCAAATAAATATTCTTATTTTTGGGGCTCTGTCACTGTCCACCTAAATTACAGGGCCAAGTACAGCTGTCCCCCTTTCACCAACCCCGAGGGCCCTGAAGGCCACACTGCCTTTATCTATAGTACTATAATTATGAGTATTAAAGTCACAACCACAGAGCTTTGCTTTTATTGTGGATAAAATATTACTACATTCTTACTGTTTAAACAATACTCAGCAAACATGATATACCATAAGTTGTTTTTGTCATCTTCCTTTGATTTATTACAAAACACAGTCAGCAATTCAGTTCAAAGAAAGGGCTTTTTGGATTTCGGATTACCCCATTACCCCAACCTTTTTTTTTTTTTACCCGTGAGCCACATTCAAATATAAAAAAAAATTGGAGATCAACATAAGCATGAAAAAAGTTCAAAGGGGTGCCAAATATGGACTGTAATTGGCTATTGGTAGCTCCTACAGGAGGCTCTGTTTGGCAGTACAGATGTTTTTTATGCAACTAAAGATTTCATTCAACCGAAAGAGGGGAAACCTCCAGAATGCTGTGAATCATATCATCCCATCTCATTGCTGAACTGTGATGCAAAAATATTTGCAAAAGTCCTAGCTAATAGGGTAAAAAATCAATATTCGAAGGCTGTATAACAACCTGGCTCTAGACCACAGCAACAAGGGCAGTAGAATAGTGGTGTCTATTGACACAGCAAAAGCATTTGACACAATATCACAGGCTTATTTATGGGAGGTTTTGACTAAATTTGGTTTTGGTCAGCGCTTTTTGGACTGGGTTCGGGCCCTGTACTTTAAACCAAAGGCTAAGGTGCTGATGAATGGTTTACTATCAGACGAGGTGCAGCTGGGGAGGGGGACAAGACAGGGGTGCCCTCTCTCCCCACTACTGTTTGCCTTAGCCATAGAGCCTTTAGTGACGAAGATTAGGGACTCCCCAGACATAGAGGGTCTGAAAATTGGCAGAATTGTGGAGAAAATATCTTTATATGCTTCTATATTTGGCTAACTCCTGCAGGGCTTTAACTAAGGCTTTGGAATGCATTGAGGAATTTGGGGAATTTTCTGGATTGCGAATTAACAAGTCAGTTATTTTTCCAATTGATCCACTGCCCCCTGGGACACCAGAGAGACTGGTTCAACTAAAGGTGGTACAATCCTTTAAATATCTAGAGATTGTGATACAGGCAGATTTTAAAAAAAATTGAAGAGTATCATTTAACCCCAATAGTCAAGTCTCTAAGTGCCAAAACAGAGGTCTGGGGGCCTTGCTTTGCCCAATCTTAGGTCATACTTTTAAGCGAGCCAACTTACCTATGCGCATTGGTGGATTGAGCCACAGTCGGACAACCCTTCCACTATGCTGGAAGCTGTGAACATGGGCTCATTAGACGCTCTGGCTAAATTACTATATAGAGGATACTCATTACATTGCTCAATTACTACACCAATGGCTACAGTAGTGGAAGTGTTCCAAAGAGCAATAAAAATTGTCCATAAGACAACACCTGTGTGGTCCTGCTGGATGCCTCTTTGGGGGAACAGAGATCTTCCACACTTCAGGGATCTACCAGATGTAAGTTGCTGGGCTAGTCGGGGAGTTAAAACCTTGAATGATATTGTAGAGAATGGGGACTTGAAGCAAATCCAGAGCCTTCAACATACTTACCAATTCCCACACTCCATGTGTTTCCGATACCTCCAGCTCAGGCATGCCTTTACAACCCAATTTCCTAGTAGACCCATTGAAATAGTAGAGACTACTCTAGAAGTCTATTTGAGAAAGGAGGACCTAATGAATCACCTGGTTCTATGTCATACTGGAACGGGCCAGCCTGGATCCTCTAAAGAAAATGAGGAATAAATGGTCTAGGTATATTCCAGGCCTGGAGGAGGAGATGTGGACAGATGCACTGAGACAGGTCCCAGATATTACCATATCTTTTAGAGACAGGTATATCCAAAATAAGTTTCTGAACAGAGTATACCTTACACCATATAGAGTTGCAAAAACATATCCTACGGTTTCAGACCAATGCAACAAATGTAACCAGGAGGGAGGCACAGTTATGCATGTATTCTGGGAATGCCCAAGAATTCAAAGGGTTCTGGGAAGAGGTTCTGCAACATACTTCTCTAGTTTTGGATGTCCCACGTTTTAGAACCCCGTTGGTTTGTCTTTTGGGAGTAATGGATAATTTGGGTTTGAAATCTACAGTCAAACTTTGCTATCTACAACTTTTATATAATGCAAAAAAATCTATCCTTTTACATTGGAAATCAATTGATCCCCCGACCGTTACCTTCTGGAAGGGACAGATTAACAATATCCTGCCCTACCAAAAATTGGTTTATATCGCAAGGGGGTGCCCCAAGAAGTTCGAGGGCATTTGGGGTGCTTGGTTGGAATATGAAGACGCTCACTAATATTTTGTTTTATATGTGAGGGTACTTTGACTGATGGTTCCGCTTCCAATATATATGTTTTTTTTATTATTTTCATGTCTGTGTTTGTATGATTTGTTATAAAAATGCAAAAATAAAAACTTTAAAAAACAAAAATATTTCATTCAAACCAGGAATTTAAAAATAAGCACCTGCTTTGAGGCCAATGGGAGCAACATCCGAGGGTTTGGAGAGCAACATGTTGCTCATGAGCCACTGGTTGGGGATTATCTTATAAACCCCACATACTCCAAGTATTTTCAGGACCATATGCACCTCTATTCTTTTTCATTTGGCTTAATACTGGTCTATATCTGGTGAGTAAGTGCACAAGTCACATTAAGTGAATTTTATTGGCCACTTTTCACACTTATTTTCATATAAACATAATCTGTATTAACTTACTACATTATATGGTTGTATCTAATGAGTGCTTCCTTGTAGTTCTACTACTTCTATATCAGATTTGGGACTCCTGCACAGAGGAGATTACTGCGTACTCACAGCTTCCAACTGCCTTTGGGGTGCTGTAAGCAATTTTTATATTGGCTGTAGTGACCAGAAAACCCCTTTTTTATGCTACATACATAAATCATTCCGCTTTACTTCTGGATATTCCAAAAAGACCTTTGCAGGAAGGATTGCTGAAATAGGCTCTACCACAAGTAATCTAGTACACCAATTACTTTAGATTATAAATTCCAGTGGGGGCAGAGACTGATGTGATGTGAATAATGTAAATAGTGCTGTGTAATTGCACTATATTAGTAACACGATAGCTCAAGCTAACGCTACTCTAATGGACATATACTTCTCTTGACATTCCAGTAAAAGAGAAAGTAATAGGGCAGAGACACACGCGGCAATTCGGGGAGATTAGTTGCCCGGCGATAAATCTCCTCTTCTTCGGGGTGACTAAGCTCCCTGAACTGCCTCCCCTGCCTTCCCTCCGGCTAGAATGTAAATCCGCGGCGGGATTGCACTCGGTGGCTTTGTTTTCAGAAATCATCTGAAGTTTCTTTGTGAGGCTCTGAGTGCCATCCCGCCGGCAAATTTTATTGTAACAGGCGGGAAGGCAGTTCGGGGAGATTAGTCGCCCTAAAGAAGACGAGATTAGTCGCGGGGTGACTAATCTCCCTGAATCGCACTGTGTCTCTGCCCATAGATACCGTTCTATTGGAAGGAGATATATTGAAACATAAAACCATCAGGTCAATGAAGGAATAAAACAGACTCTTTTCAAAGACATAGTTAACATCAGGTGAAATAAATTTTGTATTTTGGTAAAAAGAAATCAATCTGACCGATCTGACCTTTAGCCTTGTTTTGTTGTAACTCTGTGCAGATTTCTGCCTGGCAAAAAAAAATCATAAGATACCATTTCTTTATTCAAATGTAAGCATGCCTTACTGATATCAGCTAAATACAGCCCAACAGCGACATCTATGGATAGATAAATGATACATCAAGCAAAAGTTCAACTTTGCCTTTGGTTTACCTTTAGCATTATAAGCCCTGTTTCTTAACATTTGCACAATGAACTTTCCCATCCTGAATAGCTTCCTCAAATGTTAATTAAAAAAATGTACTTGCTGTCCCTGGTAACTTGCGGGGTGCTGCCATCTGAGGCAAGGTTCTCACCTCGCCTCATAGAAGGAGCGCCCCTGCCTGTACGTACTAATAAAAACAAACTGCTTCCATGGAGTTTAATGGGCCTTGTCCAAAGGAATTAAGTAAAATGCTTCGACTTAACACATTACAATAACAGAGCTGTCAACTTTTAATGGTCGTCTCTAGAGAGATACATTGAAATTTTCAGTGATATCACGCACATGTTTAGACCTTTCCTGAAGCCAAAGATTCTGTGTTGCACATGCACACATCACTCCTGCTGACGTCACTTAAGATGTTCTGCATATGCACACATCGGATTTGTTTCAAATCGGCAGAAATCGGGGGAATGCTTATATACCATCAAAGTTACTTGTTTCTTCAAAAAGTATAAATAAATGCTCCTTTCTATGCTGAAATCCAGCTGTTTAACAGTTCTACTCTTTCTGCATCATTTGAAATCCTGGCAGGGAAGGGGCTAAACACTGATGCTACAAATTATAACAGCTTTTCCCACAGCTTACAGACAGCATGCAGGAACTACAAAACCCACAATGCATTGCACTCTGATGTTCCATTGAAATCACATGTGCAGAGAATTGTGGGGTTTGGAGGATGCAGGCTAAGGACAGATGACTGCTAATATAAAGTAACAGTAGTCAGCCAGCTCAGCAAAGTAGTCAGACAGATCAGCAGGGGCAAGGCTTAGGAAACTGTCCCAAACCATTAAAAATCGTGAAAAGTCTGCATATTTTTTAATTGATGTATATTGCAAAGTTGCTTGAAATTATGTTTACTTACTTACTTCTTGCCCACTCACTTGATGTTCTAATAACTACAAAATATGTTTGTATATTTTTAAGAACTCAAAATCTGTCTATACTCAGTTGAATCCCTAAATAGAAACCACCGTAGCCAGGTGTCCCTAAAGCTGGAATGCTGTTTTCCTGAAAATGTGGATAATTTCTTAAATTTTGCTATCTCGTTGACTTTATCTATCCAGTTCTTAGGGGTTGGGGAGGTAGAGGATTTCCATATTCTAGGAATAAGTATGTATATGGGGCCGATTCACTAACTTCGAGCGAAGGATTCGGAGTAAAAAAAACTTCGAATTTCAAAGTGTTTTTTGGCCTACTTCGACCATCGAATGGGCTACTACGACCTACGACTATGAATCAAACGATTCGAACTAAAAATCGTTCGACCATTCGATAGTCGAAGTACTGTCTCTTTAAGAAAAAACTTCAAACCCCTAATTCGCCATTTAAAAGCTACAGAACTCAATGTTAGCCTATGGGGAAGGTCACCATAGGCTTGGCTAACTTTTTTTGATCGAAGGATATTCCTTTGATCTTTGGATTAAAATCCTTCATCGTTCGATTCGAAGGATTTTATTGTTCGATCGAAGGAATAATCCTTCGATCGTTCGATTGAACTATTTGCGCTAAAATCCTTTGACTTCGATATTCGAAGTCAAAGGATTTTAATTCCCAGTCGAATATCGAGGGTTAATTAACCCTCGATATTCAACCCTTTGTGAATCGGCCCCTATATGTCGGCAGCGCACACTACTATTTAAAATTATAGAAGCTTACAAAGCCATGTACGGCGGTGCGTAAGATAGATATAATTAGTTGCAACAACAAAAAATTTTTAAAGAACTTATTTTTCGCACAATGTAGATTACTTCATGTAATATATTAATCAAAATTAATAAATCCTCAGAGAGCCCAAAAATGTATGATTTAATTTTTTAAAGTTTTTTAATTCCAAATACAAAAATGCTATACAAATATCAATTTAATAAATACAATTAATTATACCACAATTCATGTATATATAAAACACTATATATTATTTGCACCATATTTTTAAAAGAATTAATTTAGCTGCTAATCATTGATTATGCAGATAATGAGGCTTGGAGGAGACAATTAAAAACGCATCATCTGGATCAGCACTCCTTGTTTGTCCAATTGAATTATGTCCATGGTATTAACCTGCTTAAGTAAAAGTCACAATGAAGCGCTTGTTAGTGGTTTTAAACATTGTATGCAGGACATATTCACTTCGTTGCTGATAACAAAAAACGTTCGATCAATGGATTAAAATCCTTCGAATCAAACGATTCAAAGGATTTAATCGTTGGATCGAACAAATAGCGCTAAATCCTTCGATATTCGAAGTTGAAGGATTTAACTTCGACAGTCGAATATCGAGGGTTAATTAACCCTCAATATTCGACCATAAGTAAATTTGCCCCTTAGTGTCATATTCTGACATTTGCATTTTACAATTAAATTGTACTTTACTTATAAATGATTTTATATATTGTATATGGCGATCTTATTTGAAAGAAAAATATTCGGTATCATGCCTCCAATTCTGCCTCACCTTTCTATCACTGGAATCTAGTGCTGAGCCATTGTCACTGTCTCTAGTGTGCTTCAGCTATTTTCATCTAACTCTAGAAGTGGACAGAAAGAAATAAGAAGAAAGTAATATGCGTAGTTTATTTTTATATATATATATATATATATATATATATATATATATATATATATATATATATATATATATATATATATATATATATATATATATATATATATATATATACACACACACAGTTCGGTATGGTGCACACAGAGAAACAAAATAAATCATGCCTGGGTGCTGAAGATGTCTCGCGATGTAGAGCTGAAAAGTCAAATAAAATCACCACTTTTTTTCAATACAAGTCCCGAGAGTATATATATATATATATATATATATATATATACACAAAAATCGTAGGATGCCTCCTCCAGGTTGTTGCCCTGGTGCTAACAGGATATATGTATAAAAGTAGAATGAAAGCTGTTGCACAACAGGGTCTTGCAAAAAAAGTAATTATTTATTATTGCACAATATTGTGCAATAATTATTGTCAAGACAAAGGCCCCAGTGAGGGTTGAAACGTCGATTTGTGCAATAATAAATAATTACTTTTTTTGCAAGACCCTGTTGTGCAACAGCTTTCATTCTACTTTTATATATATATATATATATATATATATATATATATTACTAATACAATTGTACACTGCTATATCTTATATATTTATCAAGACCAACATTAATGCAACTGCATACACATTTGACTGCAAATTAGACAAAATAGTGTGGTCCACCTGGCATAATTTCCAATATTCAGTGTGCAAACCAAAATAAAGTCCAAAGAGTGAATTTTGACACAATAATTAAGGTCATGTTGGGACTTTTAAAGTGTTGTAACCTGAAGGCACAAAGCTGGTCACAAAAAATCAAATTTTTTGTTTTTTGGAAAAAATAATGCACTTGAAATTTGAATTTATACAAATGATACTGTGCTGCTATACTGGCAACAAACCACACAGCATTAGTACACCATTGCTACTTAGATCAAAGAAGGAAAAAACATTCATGTAATAGGTTCACAAAGGATTTGAATTTTACACATCTTGTTACTGCAACTGTCGGTTGAATTGTGGATCTTCTAACTTGCTAAAGTATCAGAGTAAAAATTATTGTACCTCTGGCAATTTTCTGTCAGCAGAACGTTTTTCATCCTTTGCCAAAATAAACCTTTTGCCTTTGGATTTTTAGGCCATTCCATTATAGAGCTTTTGCAGATTTTTCTCCTGAGTCGTAAATACTGTGAATTCTGTAACACAGGTTCTAGTAGAACAATTACAATAACATCCATATTTTCATCCATTAGTTTTTGTAAGGCTAAATAAAATGCAGTTTTAAATTTCCCACTTTTGACATATTTCCTTGTAAGGACAAATAATGTCTTTTCACTCCGATTAATGCTGTGTGCAAGATTATCAATGATGGCTTTGCCTGGTTCCCAGTCTCTTTCCTCTAAGCAGAGATGCACGTGTTTGTCTCCCCTGTTCTCCAAGTGATGACATAGTTCATTGAAGATCCAATCACTGACCTCTGGGTCCTTGTTGTCATATGCTATGAATACATCATAGAGACAATCTGATTTACAGACTTTGTGCCATCCCAGTTTCGCCAAACATAAATGATAAACATACCAGAGATCCCAGTAAAATAAATGTTTCAAAATTGGTATGACTGTCAGAGCTATAACCAAAAAAAGTGACAAAAAGAATAGTATCATTGAAGTGCCATCTAAATCACATGTATGTACATCAAAATATATGATACCACTTCCCTTCCTATTTTCAGGAGTCGCACAGGTGACATCAGTTGCCAGTCGTGGGATTGTGACATTATTTGCATAGATCCAGCTTATAAAATCAATCATTTTACATGTGCAATCAAATGGGTTTCCTTTTAGTCTTAATACTTTCAAATAGTTCTCAGAGCCAGACAAGAAAACTGAACTGTTGATACTATTTAAATGATTATAACTTAAATCCAATTCTGTGAGATTTTTGGCTTTCTGCAAAAATGCAACTGGCAAATTTGAAATACTGTTGTAGCTAAGTATAAGTGTGCTCAATGAATATGTGTGATTGAAACGGTTGGCCATAACCATTGTTAATTTGTTGTGACTTAAGTCAAGATGCTTCAGATTCTTATAAGCCTTTAGTGCTTTCCATCCAAAATAAACCAGCATATTATTGTTTAGATACAGTTTCGTAAGGCCTAAAGGCAAGCTTTCAAGTGTTTCCTCAGTTATTGTATGAAGCCTGTTATGGGAGATATCAAGACTTGTTAAGTTAGAAAGATTCTTAAAAAGCTTATGATACCGTTTGTCCTCATTTTTCCACAATACATCAAGGCGGTTTCCTGAAAATTGTAATTCTTTCAAACTGTGACTTGTAAGCTGGAAGTCAGTTAGTGTTGATATTTGGTTCCAACTTAAATTCAAAACTTTAAGGTACTGAAGGTTTTCAATGAATTTAAGACGATGAGTTACACCATCCACTAGGAAATAATGGCTGTTATAACTCAAGTCTAGCACTTCTAAAGCAGGCAATTCCTGAAAAGCATTCAAAGAATCAAAATCAAGTTTATTAAATGATAAATCTAAATATGCCAATTTTTTCAAGTGTTTAAATTCTGTTGCATTTAAATCTTGCCCGATGCCATTGGATGACAAATTCAAACATGCTATATCTGTAAATGAACGGAACTCTTCAGGATTGATAAAAAAAATACTATTTAGGCTGAGATCTAACGTTTTACCATGAGAACTACACTGAGGTTTTACTAGTTGATTAAAGCTATTGGTTAGTTGAAAATTAGATTGTGTTGGAAACTTGAAACCTGGAGATGAACCGCTATAATTGTGGTCCTTATTGCCGCCAAACAATTTCATTTTATTGTTTTTTTCTGAAAATGGCGTTATTCTGTTCTCAGACAAATAGATCAATTGTAATCCTTTAATTTTTTGAAAATCTTCAAAATCAACTTGCCTAATGAAGTTTATTCCAAGATTTAATATCTTTAATTTAGAAAGATTTTTGAGGGGGGCTAAATTTTGGGCAGCAATATCTTTAAAGACATAACCTTGTATATGTAGTTCTCGAAGAGACGATAGCTTGGAGAAGTGATCTGAAATGTTTATGTTATTTGAATAAGATCGCAAATCATAATTAAAAGACAAATCTAGTACTTCTAAAAATGGCAAATGAAGTAAAAAGTCTGCTGATGCAATTTCATTTACTAAGTAATTTCGCTCAAGATTCAATATTTTCAGCTGGGTTGTGTTTTGAAACCAAATGGGTGGTATTGTTCTTAAAGAAGTGCTACTAAGATGGAGCTCAGTCAAATTTTTGAGATTTTGAAAAGCAAAATCATGTATATCAATAGAGATATGCTTGCACTGGTTTTTGCATGGATAATTTGCATTAAAACACCGCGGGCAGTTGCCACTTAAGTAAAGAACTTCTAAATTGACAAGGTTCTGAAAATCGTTTTCATTAATAGTCTGTATGTTGTTATAACTTAGGTAAAGTTCTTTCAATGATGCTGGTAGTTTTGAAGGAACACAGGTTAAGTTGTTAAATGATAGAGAGAGTACAGTTAATTCTGCAAGCCCTGCAAATGTTCCTTCTTCTATGTCTAAAACTTGGTCACAGTCATTACCAAAATAACAATTATGACTCAGGAAAAGCATTTTCAAGTTTATGAAAGGGGATAGGATTTGTTTGCTAACTGAGAAAATATTATTATAACTTAAGCTTAAAATTTTTAAAGTACTTGAAATTTCTTGTGGTATTTTGCATAAAAAATTGTGGTCAATAAATAATTCTTCAAGTTTTGTTAAGTGAGAAAAAGTTCCATTTTCTATTTCTAATCCTCTTTTGCATATGTCTGCATTGTCAAGTTTGGACTTTGGATAGTGATTCCAGTTTAAGTCTATTTTTGTAAGGTTATGCCAGTCGTGGAAAGATTCATTGTTTATGGTCTGTATGAGGTTTTGAGACAGCAGAAGCTCCACAGAATCAGAAGTATATTTTATGGGATGAGGCACCATTTGTAACCAACGAGCGCTGCAATCAAAACTCACTGAAAAGCCATTTTCTGTAATTCTGCAGGGGATGGTCCTGTTATCTGGTTTTGTCTCTGAACATTCAAGAGAACTGCAGGTGATCAGTAAAACCAATAAAATAGTTTGTGATGAGCCAGCCATTTTGACCTGAAGAGAAAAACATATGTTAGAAGTATAGTAAAGAAATACAAACCAAAAAAGAGCTCAGTTGAGCTTGAGCATATCCATTCAGGATTCATATGAAAACCCACCAGGGTACTTTTAAGGTATAATATATAAATATATACAGTATACCCAATCAAGTAGGCACACCTCAGAGGTTCCCCCCTAGTTAATCGGTGAATATAAAACAACCCTTAGATAGCAAAAAAGAGAAAGGATTCCATCATATAATCATATGTGTGAGGGTCAGACATTTCCTAGTGAATTTTATCAAAGGGAATTGTATCAAAGGTGGCAAATTGCCAACATCATAATTCGTAATTCGGATTACAAGATTATTTTTGTGTAAATCGAATAGGGAATAGTCCAAATTCGAATCGAATTTGAAAATAATTTGAAAATTCGAATATCAAAATTTATCGTGAAAAATTCGACTTCGACCATTCGCCATCTAAAACCTGTCGAATTGCTGTTTTTGCCTATGGGGGATCTCCTAGAACATATTTGGGGTCGATTGGTGAACTTTGAAAAGTTGTTTTTTGTTTTTATGGAAAAACTTCAATTTGTACAATTCTAATTCGATCAAAAACTGACCTATTTGATCGAAAACACCTATTCGGCCGAAAAAAAATTTTGATTGGTCTTTTTAATTCGAATTTTGAAGTTATGGGAGTTAAAAAAAAACTTCCATTACTTGGAAATTCGACACTTGATAAATCTGCCCCTTAATTGAGTTATGAGCGAAAAAAATTAAAATCTCTCGAACTAATAGAGTTTCCCTCTGAATAAAACATCATGAAGGCTATTAACATCTTTAAATAGTTCAAGGGACCTCTGCCATTGACTCCTACAAGACCTCGACAGGTTTTAGATGGTGTATTTTCAGATTCAACCAATTTCCAGGGTTGGGTATAATAAAAAATTCAAGTTTTAAAAAAAAAAAAAGTATTTTTTTAACCTGAAAAAAAGATTTTTTCACCAAAAACCTTGAAAACTCAAATTTTTATGGAAAACATAACCTCAATCCTTAATAAATTTGCCCCTTAAAGTTAATTTTAAGCATCTATCAAGAAAGCCCTGATTGGGCAAAGAGTAGGGACCACCATTACCACATAGGGACATAAGCATGTATGCATTATAACTAAGCATACAATGAGCTGCTTCTTATCTCAAAGTGAAACAAAGGCTACAGTTAGGGGAAGGAAGGCAGAAGACACAGTGAACTGGCAATTTATTTTAAACAGCACATAAGATCTGTGGGTTCTGGCAAATGCCAGAGGGGCATATATATGGTTCCTGCTGTGAACGGCTTTTTGGCGCATGCGCAGTAGGATCATTTCGCCGGTACGGATCTACTGCACATGCGCCAAAAGTCACACGCATGCGCAGTAGATCGTACCGGCGAAATGATCCTATTGCGCATGCGCCGTTCAAAGCAGGAAGAAGATCGCGTGGAAGAAGATGTCGTCTGTGAACTCCCTGGACTGGACCTGCGCAGAAGGGTAAGTAAAAAGTTAGGGGCATTTACCCAGCGGGACGGGTAGGCCAGGGGGGAGGAGGGAGGGTGGGCAACAAACGGGTGGGGGGTTTGCGCCGACTAGGTTTCCTTCCCCTTTAATTGATGACGTGTAATGGAGTCGCATGCGCAACAGGTTACTAGTACTACAGCCCCATGATGAATGGAACTAAGAGACTTAGGAAGGTAGGTTTTAACTATACAAATGCCGATAACAAAAAAATACCTTACCGATTCAGCACAACTATAAAGTGAATTTTTATTCCTGCAAAGAATATGGAGTAAGCTTTTCTTCTCCTTTAATTGATACTGCTAAAAAAATAACAACTGGGGAAGTGGTGCTGTTTAAAAAAGTACTTTAATCATAAATGGCTGCCATAGGTTCACCACCTTAGCATGATGCTACATACATCTTTTGCATCGATAACGAAACATAGCAAAAAATTTGAAGTGATTGATGTTCAGCATGAGATGAGTACAAATATATTGACAGTGTACAATCTGTAAAAAACAATTATTATTATTATGTGGTGTACTAGGATTTCTTGCTGTCTACATATAGATTTTTCGCTGAAACCTGTTCAGTGCCATTTTCTGCAAACCTCTGTGCTTCCTGATCATTTTAAGAAATATTCTGCTTGTTATTGCCTAGCTTCCAAATTCATAATTTCTTAACATTTGGGCTAATGTTTTCTTGTAATTTTGGTACTCTTTTAATGAATTAACATATCTTTGTATATTATTATTGTAAAGCTTTGGTTGTTTGCTGAATTTATCATTTCTACTGCAGATCATAATGCTGTTTCATTCTCTATTTAATCAGTAGACTCATCTCATAATTATACATCTATTTATTTCCTAACCATTCCCCTTTGATGTCAAACTGACTTCTTACCTGTCTCTTACCATTCTCATTGACCTTTAGTTCAATGAATGCAATTTGCAAAAAAACTTATATATTTAGATTACTTGTTATAGGAGTTGTTCTTTTAAGAATGCATTAGCTTAAAGGAGAAGGAAAGCTCCAAGACAGTTTATTGCCAACAGATTAGCCACACTAGTGCAAGCTAGAATGCTATATTTGTTCTGCAGAATGCTTTCCCATACCTGAGTAAACAGCTCTAGACACTGTCTCTGTTTGTTTAGGATAGCAGCTGCCATATAACCTTGGTGTGACATCACTTCCTGCCTGAGTCTCTCCCTGCTCACTCATAGCTCTGAGCTCAGATTACAGCAGGGATGGGAGGAGGGAGGGGGAGAGGAGCAAACTGAGCATGCTCAAGGCCATGCCCTGGAGGTTTCATCTGAAAACAGGAAGTCTGATACAGAAGCCCATGTATACACAATAGAAGGAAAGAAATGTGGTGTTTCTTTTGACAGAGGACTCAGAGCAGCATTACTTTGAGGGTTTACTGGTGTATTTATGTAGACCTTTCTGATAAAGCTTACTTAATTTTAACCTTTCCTTCTCCTTTAAATTGCATTACAAATGATTACTTTAAAGCTAAAATTACATCTCCTGTAAAGGTGTTAATGTACATAAAATGGGTTGATCAGTAATTAAGCTTTCCATGTTTGGAGCAAAATTGCAAGATGTTTATACATATATATAATACACAAAAGCCATGAATATCCTGTAAATTATATCCTTATAAACGGTGAGTTCTGATGTCATCAGTTATAAACGATGAGCTCTAATGTCATTTCTGTCACATGACTCATGAAACTTGTGTATTATAATAAATAAAGTACCCCCAGTTGCAAAATATGAGGATATTAGAAGTTACCTTGGAGTTCCATGACCCGTATAAAAACATCGGTCTTCGGTCTTGTGCTTTTATATGGTCATGAAACTCCTCTGTATTTTATTCACTATATATATATATATATATATATATATATATATATATATATATATATATATATATATATATAAAAGCAGTACCATGTTAAAATGCATCTTGAAAAAGGTTCTAGACCCTGAACCAAAACGTTGATGCTTTAATTATGCACAATGTATGCTGAATAAATATTGAAACAACTTACCTGGAGTGCATGTTGATACAGCTTTTCTATACATTTCCATTTTAACACAGCACCCGGAAGTAGAGATTCTTTGTACAGTGTGAAGATCGCATTATTTATATATATATATATATATATACTGTATATATAGATATAGATATATATCTATATATATATATATTTATATATAGATAGATATTCAGTTCAGCTGTTTTTAGATTGTTCACCAGAAATAAATGATTTTTGCGATTACTTTCTATTGGTTTATTTTTGAATATTTTTCCGAACTTAAATTAAAAGTTGAATGTTCGTGTCTCTGGTGTTCCAGCCTGGAAGCTCAGTAATTCAGGTGCAGATTCTGAACTTGTATAATTTGCTACATTAGTTGATAAATTTCTCAGCACCATCTGTGGAATATTAGCAACTCTTAAATTAGCTAAATCAGCTGCCTTTAAAGGGGTTGTTCACCTTTGTGTTAACTTTTAGGGGCAGATTTATCAAGGGTCGAATTTCCAGTTCGTTGGAGTTTCTAAAAACTCCCATAAACTTGAAATGCGGAAAAAAACGACAAAATTTATAAAAAAAAATGTAAATTTGGGTGAATAGGATCGACCTGCAAAGTCAAATCAAATTCAAATTGAATTTGATCGAATTTGATTCAAGTTTTTTTCTCCAAAAAAAATTTGATTTTCAAAAGTCCACCAAACGACTCTAAATTTATTGTAGGACCTCCCCCATAGGCTAAAACGCCAATTCAGCGGATTTTATATGGCAAATAGTCAAATTGAAATTCTTAAAGGGACAGTACATGATAACTCGAATTTCGATTTTTTTTTTTTAAAAAAAAATTATTCCCTAGTCGAGTTTCACTAAAATAAACACTAAAAATCAAATTTTAAAATTCAAAATTTGAATACGAATTTTTAATTCGACACTTGATAAATCTGCCCCTTAGTATTGTGTAGAAAGTGATTTTAGGAGACAATTTGCAATTGGTTTTCATTTTTTTTATTATTTGTGGTTTTTGGGTTATTTAGCTCTTTATTCAGCAGCTCTCCAATTGGTTATTGGTAGACTCTCAATTAAAAATATTAAATGGGTTGTTCACCTTTTAGTTAACTTTCTGTACATGAGCATGATATTTTGAGACAATTTGCAAATGTTTTTAATTTTTTATTATTTGGGTTTTTTGAGTTATTTAGTTTTGTGTTCAGCACTTCTCCAGTTGCATCTGGTTGCTATGGTCTAAATTACCCTTGCAACCGTGCATTGATTTGAATAAGAAACTAGAATATGAACAGAGGGCCTGGATAGAAACATGAGTAATGAAAAGTAGAAAAAACAATACATTCGTAGCATTATAGAGACTCTGTTTTTTAGATGGGGTCAGTGACAGAGAAAGAGTTAGAAGAAATCATTCAAAAACTATAACAAATAAACAATAAAGTCCAATCAAAAAGTTGCTTAGAATTGGCCATTCTATAACATACCAAAACTTAAAGATGAACCAGCCCTAATGAAACTCAGGGATTCTGCTCAGCAGGACCAAAGATGAAATGTATCCATTTACAACAGTTTACAGAGTCAGTGATCCCCCTTACAGAACTAAGAAGGTGAAACACGAAGAAGATGAAACTTTAAACTTCAATGTTATAGATTAGTTGTCATAAAAATGGAATGTCATTGAAAAACGTCTTTATTTCTTGTGAACTATCTGAAAACAGCTGAACTGAAAGAGGTGAAGGATTATCTGCTTTGCCTATTTCCAGAATAGTAAACCTTGTTACCCCTGTCATGGACCATATCTTTGATCTGTAATATTGGGAAGGAGGTCATTCATCTGCTAACATGGTGTAAGAAAAGAAGATTTCGGAAGAAAGAAAATTATATGGAATAATAGAATGCTCACTATGTCCACCCCCCACCAAACTGTGTTAAAATAATTGTGACATACAATAAAGAATAAAATCTTACCAAAATGTTTCCAGTTTGATCAAATGTATGTTCAAGATTATTATTTCATATTATCAGCAGATTCAGTAGAATAAATGTGAGAATAAGTGAGCCTTACTCCTCTGGGAATTATGAAACCATTGCTCTATCCACCTGCACAAGATGTGCACTATAGATCCACTATAGATCATTTGTAACTCATATATGGAAAATGTAGTTGGCAGAAAAGAGAAGTTTACCATAATAACCGTCATAAATCAGATTTATTATACTGTATCTTTAACAACAACTTCTCCTTGTTATGACCTACAGGTCAAAGTGAAAAGGCAGTTTTCAAAGGAAATAAAATCAATTACCCTTTAAAAATCAACAATGCATTTAAAATATAACAATGATGCACACATATATAACCTTAATGCTATGTGTATATTACAATGTAGGTAAAGTGATAGTGGCAGAGGCTGAAAAATGAATTCAGCCCATTTTACACACATTTAGGGGCAGATTTATCAAGGGTCAAATTTAGAGTTTATGGGAGTCCCCATTGGCTAAAACAGCAATTCGGCAAGTTTAAGGTGGCGAATAGTCGAATTCGAATTCTTAATAGGCCAGTACATGATAAATTTTGAAAATCTAATTTGAATATTTTAAAAAAAACTCAAATCGAATTTTAACTATTCCCTAGTCGAATTTCACTAAAAAAAACTCAAATATTCAAAATTCGAATTTTCACTTCGACCCTTGATAAATCTGCCCTCTAATGTTATATTACTGCTACGGTACTTTTATTTTTACTGTTTCTTTTTCCAGTACGATCACATAATAATATCTAAATATCCAACATCCAAGGAGTTGGAGAGCATCATGTTGCTCATTAGCCACTGGTTGGGTATCACTGCTATAGAGGAAGCAAATCCCATGGTTGCGGGGGAAGGGGGACAAGGAATCTGGACAGCGGGCCAGTTACAGTAATCCACCCTTCCCTGGGACAGCAGTGTGAGCTGATGGGGATGGGGGAAGGTAATGGGAAAAGGGGACTTGTTGTGTGCACCCAGTGTAGTGCACCCTGTGGGGCATATTTATCAAGGGTGGAATTTCGAATTGAAAAAACTTCTAAATTTGAATTCAAAAAGACCAACCATAATTAAGTCATCTAATAGGTCAGTTTTCGATTGAATAGGACCGTATTCGGCCGAATTCGAATCGTATGAATAGAAGGAATAGTGCATTTGATCAAATTCGATTCAAAGTTTTTCCCAAAAAAAACTTTGATTTTTGAAAGTCCACCAATTGACTCCAAATAGGTTCTAGGAGGTCCCCCATAGGCAAAAATTCGGCAGGTTTTAGATGACGAATGGTCGAATTTTTTAAGAAACAGTACATACATTTTGATATTCAAATTTTTTTTCAAATTCAAATTGAATTTGGATTATTCCCTAGTCAAAGTACACAAAAAATACCTGGAATTCAAATTTTTTTTCATTCAAAAATTCGACTCAACCTTTGATAAATCTGCCCCTGTGTGTTTCCATGGGTTAGTTACACAGCTGCAAGGAACATTTTAGGAAAACTGACACAGGAAGCCATCAGTCCAATGAAGGAATAAAATATACTGTTTCCGAAGAAATAAATCAACATTAGGGGGCCCATTTACTTAGCTCGAGTGAAGGAATAGAGGAAAATAGAGGGGAAAAAAACTTTGGCTACTTCGACCATCGAATAGGCTACTTCGACTGACTTCAACTTCGAATCGAATGATTCGAAGTAAAAATCGCTCGATTATTCGACCATTCGATAGTCGAAGTACTGTCTCTTTAAAAAAAACTTCGACCCCTAGTTCCCCATAGGCTTCCTAACAATTTTCTGATCGAAGGAAAATCCTTTGATCGATGGATTAAAATCCTTCGAATCATTCGATTATCCTTTGAATCGAACGATTATTCCTTCGATCGTTCGATCGTAGGAATAGTGCTAAATCCTTCGATATTTTTAGTCGAAGGATTTCAATTCGGCAGTCGGATATCGAGAGTTAATTAACCCTCGATATTCGACCCTAGGTAAATCTGCCCCTAGGTGAAGTAACGGTATAATTTTTTTTTTGGTGTAAATAAATATCTGAACTCTGACCAGTTTGACCTGTAGCATTATTTCTATAAAGCTCTGAGCAGATTTGTGCATGATGAAAAAATTGTAACATACCACTTCTTCATTCATATGTATGCATGCCTCACTGATATTTGCTCAATACAGCCCAACAACATCTCCTATTAATATATAAGTGATATGACAAGCACAGGTTAGAATTTCCTTTAGGTTTATTATTGACATAGGGCCATCTTGAAGTGCTTCCTGCAATGTCATTAAAAAAAAGTCATTGTATTCCAGGGCAAAAATGATCTACAATGCAGGTATGGGATCTGTTATCTGGAAACCCTTTATTCAGAAAGCTGCAAATTAAGAGAAAGCCATTGCCCATAGAGTCCATTTTAATCAAATAATTAAATTTAAAAAAATGATTTCCTTTTTCAGTAATAATAAAACAGTAGATGGTACTTGATCCAAATTGGAGGCAAAACAATCCTAATGGGTTTAAATAATGATTACGGTATGGAGATCCAAATTAAGGAAACACCCTTTATTCAGAAAACCCCAGGTCCAGAGCATTCTGGATAACCATAACCCATACCTAAATATTATATCCAGAACAAAACATTCACAAATGCCATTTAAGAAAAATTATCCTGGTATACCATTTTATGTGGTGATATTTTTAAAGAATGCTGGGAGTTGTGCGTAATGTTGCCACACGTTATGATGTTTATAGTACTGCAGAGCACATGGACACTAGACAGTGCTTTGTTAAATAGCAACATTTTGAGAAAAACATTGAAAAAAAAAACATAATTCCAACCATCCATTCTCCTCTGTAACCAGCAGCAAGCACCAATGTGATCATTTAGCCTTCTCTGATTTTGTGGAAGTGCACGCATTGATATAAGGGAACCTTTGAATAACCATCAGTATGAACCTGACAGTAATTCCATGGTTCTCTTAGCAGAACACATCAATAGCCACAACTGACTACCATGTAACTCAAACATTAATGAAAAAAAAAACATGGTGATTTTGTTTGCAGATTTTGCTTGTGAGATGTACAGCAATTGTTAATAAGCCGGAGAGATATGGAAACTGCTCCCTTTCATAGACAGCAGAAAACGTTGTGTCTTGGGTGGGCTTAAGAAATTGTGTCTCACCCGCAGCATGCTGTTATAATATAACTGTATATATAATAATATACACAGTTTTGAGCCAAAAACCTGGATTTTTACTACAAACCTGACTCTGACTGGGCCACCATTAGAAATCACGGGCCTCAGGACCCCAGGGACCCGCTCAAACCCAGCCCCAAGCCCCACCCCAGATCCCGCCCATCCACACCACAATTAAAAGCCAAAAATGTAAACCCCACACACAAGTTACAAAAAGCCATTGATGGTGATAAGTTAAAAAAAACTGTGGCGCCAGGGCCCCCCATAAAAGTTTTTTAAAAAAACATTGGTGGTCAGGGCCCCCCATAAGTTAAAAAAAAACAATGGCGCCAGGGCTCTCATAGCTCCCCCTTACAATTAAAAAAATAACATTGGGGGCCCAGAGAATATTTCTTAAAAAAACATTGGTGGCAAGGGCCTATAGCGTATTAATATAATACATTGGTGGCTAAGGGTTTAATAAAATTTAACACATTGGTGTTCAGTAGAACTGAACTTGTGGCTTCAGGACTTCAGGCTTTGGCATTTCGGTTCGGGACGGCATGGCTTCAGTGCTATCAAGGGATCCCAGCTATTTTGAAAATGCAGCACAGCCGGACCACCCTTTAGGCCCAGGCCCGGTACAACAGTACCCCCTGTGCCCCCCCGATGCATAAGACATGCAAATGATACCTATGAAACTTGGCTGGCCATCTTTCTCCCCACGTGCAAAAGAGCATGTGTATTGGTGAGGGGGGGTGTGTCAGGGCCCTTAGTAGGGGTATGTGTCCAGTGCCCCCCTACGGTTGCGCCCCAGGGAAGTGCCTCTTCTTCCTACCCCTAGTTCCAGCCTTGATTTGCATGTGGGAGATAATGATCCAGTCCAGTTTTTAGGCCCGAATTCTTTTTCACACTATGGGGTAAATTTACTAAGCGGCGATAATTTGCCAGCGATGGCATCGCAGCCATCGCAAGACTTTGCCAGACAAAAATTCACTCAGACAACGCTATTTTACTAAAATGCAAATTTGCGTCCAGTTTGCTAGCGTTACTTCAATAATCAAAGCGATGATGCGCTAGCGTTTAATTATGCCAAACGCAACTTCATTAGAGGTCTTCACTCAGACTAATTTGCATACAGCGGGAAATGATAACGTTTCATGGACGTATATGTTGCAGCAAATACATTACATTACACAAGTCCAGGGAACCATAATAAAGACAATACAGTTGTTATAATGCCCTACACATGAGCACACTGTACAGTTTATGTTCCATATGTTAGAAAACGTATTTGAAAAAAAAATTTTCAAGGACTTTTGCAGGCTATCACTCTGAAAAAAGGAAAAGATGCCAGAGTTTTTTGATGTAAGTAACAGAAGATTGAGGAAGATCTATGCACTCCAATGAACTTCACCTGGTCTGAGCTTGCGAAGGCAAGTCTGGCGAAAGAGGTAACGTTCAGAGAATTCGCATCTTAGTGAATTTGCTGAGTAACGTCCAATAAATAAATAAATCTGGCTTCTTGTATCTTTATTTTACATGGATCAAAAATATATCGGCATAGTGTAGTATAAGAAACTACTGATGCATGCTGTTTACTGTTATTGGCACTTGCTCTGAGTATGAATATAGTATGCAGCAACAAAAGAAAAAATAAAGACCAACTGAATTTGCTTCAGTGAAGGCACAACACTAAAAAAAAAAATTTCAAAGCATATAACAATGTTTTTTGCCAAATATAATTATTTCTCAGTTGTATTGAAATGTATATGCATTTATAATTTAGGTACAGTATATTAAACAGTCTCTGCGTTTCCAAAGTATATGTAATGAAGATGTTTTTTTTCTAAACACATGTTTACAGTATCAGTGTACAGTTGTATAACTGACGATATTTTTTTTAAAATGCTCCCTTTATAGCAATTCAATGGGGCCCTTGGTAATGATTTTGGACCCACTCATTTCACTGAGACATATGTTTTTGGACCTGCTGCTGCTTCAGGTTTTCCAGCTGCAAAACAGTGTTCAGTTTTATAGAAACAAAAGTATGTCTTTGCAAATTAAAAAATGACATGGCATAAACAAGACAGTGGCATTGCGGATCTGACTTCTAATTCGCTATAGGATCAGTGTAAAATGTATTGTATCTCATGCAATTTTCTGTCATCAGCATATTTTTCATCCTTTGCCAAAATAAGCCTTTTGCCTTTGGATTTTTGGGCCATTCCATTATAGAGCCTTTGCAAATTTTTCTCCTGAGTCGTAAATACTGTGAATTCTGTAACACAGGTTCTAGTAGAACAATTACAATCACATCCATATTTTCATCCATGAGTTTTTGCAAGGCTAAATAAAATGCAGTTTTGAATTTCCCACTTTTGACATATTTCCTTGTAAGGACAAATAATGTCTTTTCACTCTGGTTAATGCTGTGTGCAAGATTATCAATGATGGCTTTGCCTGGTTCCCAGTCTCTTTCCTCTAAGCAGAGATGCACGTGTTTGTCTCCCCTGTTCTCCAAGTGATGACATAGTTCATTGAAGATCCAATCACTGACCTCTGGGTCCTTGTTGTCATATGCTATGAATACATCATAGAGACAATCTGATTTACAGACTTTGTACCAGCGCAATTTAGACACACATACATGATAAACATACCAGAGATCCCAGTAAAATACATTTTTCAAAACTGGTAAAACAATTACATTTATGACTAACAAGAGTGACAAAAAGAATAGTATCATTGAAGTCCTATCTAAATCACATGTATGTACATCAAAATATATGATACCACTTCCCTTCCTATTTTCAGGAGTTGCACAGGTGACATCAGTGGCCAGTCGTGGGATTGTGACATTATTTGCATAGATCCACCTGATAAAATCAATAATTTCACATGTGCAATCAAATGGGTTTCCTTTTAGTCTTAACACTTTCAAATAGTTTTCAGATCCAGACAACAAAACCGAACTGTTGATACTATTTAAATGATTAAAACTTAAATTTAATTCTGTGAGATTTCCAGCTCTATGCAAAAATGCAACTGGCAAATTTGAAATACTGTTGTAGCTAAGTATAAGTGTGCTCAATGAATATGTGTAAATGGAAAGGTTGCCCATAACCATTGTTAATTTGTTGTGACTTAAGTCAAGATGCTTCAGATTCTTATAAGCCTTTAGTGCTTTCCATCCAAAATAAACCAGCTCATTATTGTTTATATACAGTTTCGTAAGGCTTAAAGGCAAGTTATTAAGTTGTTCTTCACTTATTTTATGGAGCCTATTATGAGAGATATCAAGACTTGTTAAGTTATAAAGATTCTTAAAAAGCTTATGATACCTTTTGTCCCCTTTTTTCCACAATACATCCAGGCGGTTTCCTGAAAATTGTAATTCTTTCAAACTGTGACTTATAAGCTGAAAGTCAGTTAGTGTTGATATTTTGTTCCAACTTAAATTTAAGACTTTAAGGTACTGAAGATTTTCAATAAATTTAAGACGATGAGTTACACCATCCACAAGGAAATAATGGCTGTTATAACTCAAGTCTAGCACTTCTAAAGCAGGCAATTCCTGAAAAGCATTCAAAGAATCAAAATCAAGTTTATTAAATGATAAATCTAAATATACTAACTTTTTCAAGTAGATAAATTCAGTTCCATTTAAATCTTGTCCAATTCCATTGAAAGACAAATTCAAACATAATATATCTGAAAATGAACGGAATTCTTCAGGATCGATGAAAAATATACTGTTTAGGCTGAGATCTAACGTTTTACCATGAGAACTACACTGAGGTTTTACTAGTTGATTAAAGGTATCGGTTAGTTGAAAATTAGATTGTGTTGGAAACGTGAAACCTGGAGATGAAACGCTATAATTGTGGTCACCAAACAATTTAATTTTATTGTTTTTTTCTGAAAATGGTGTTATTCTGTTCTCAGACAAATAGATCAATTGTAATCCTGTAATTTTTTGAAAAACGTCAAAATCAATTTGCCTAATGAAGTTTATTCCAAGATTTATTATCTTTAATTTAGAAAGATTCTTGAGGGGGGCTAAATTTTGGGCAGCAATATCTTTAAAGACATAACCTTGTATATGTAGTTCCCGAAGAGACAATAACTTGGAGAAGTGATCTGAAATATTTATGTGATTTGCATAAGATCGCAAATCATAATTAAAAGACAAATCAAGTACTTCTAAAAATGGCAAATGAAGTAAGAAGTCTGCTGAAGCAATTTCTTTTATTAAATAATTTCGCTCAAGATTCAATATTTTTAACTGAGTTGTGTTTTGAAACCATATGGGTGGTATTGTTCTTAGGGAAGTGCTACCAAGATGGAGCTTAGTCAAGTTTTTGAGATTTTGAAAAGCAAATGGATGTATATTAATAGAGATATGCTTGCACAGGTTTTTACATGGATAATTTGCATTAAAACACCGTGGGCAGTTACCACTTAAGAAAAGAACTTCTAAATTGACAAGGTTCTGAAAATCGTTTTCATTAATAGTCTGTATGTTGTTATTACTTAGGTAAAGTTCTTTCAATGATGCTGGTAGTTTTGAAGGAACACAGGTTAAGTTGTTAAATGATAGAGAGAGTACAGTTAATTCTGCAAGCCCTGCAAATGTTCCTTCTTCTATGTCTAAAACTTGGTCACAGTCATTACCAAAATAACAATTATGACTTAGGAAAAGTATTTTCAAGTTTATGAGAGGGGATAGGTTTTGTTTGCTAACTGAGAAAATATTATTATAGCTAAAGCTTAATGTCTGTACAGTACTTGGAATTCCTTCTGGTATTTTGCATAGCAAATTGTGGTCAATAAATAATTCTTCAAGATTTGATAAATAAGAAAAAGTTCCATTTTCTATTTCTAATCCTCTTTTGCATATGTCTGCATTGTCAAGTTTGGACTTTGGATAGTGATTCCAGTTTAAGTCTATTTTTGTAAGGTTATGCCAGTCGTGGAAAGATTCATTGTTTATGGTCTGTATGCGGTTTTGAGACAGCAGAAGCTCCACAGAATCAGAAGTATATTTTATGGGATGAGGCACCATTTGTAACCAACGAGCTCTGCAATCAAAACTCGCTGAAAAGCCATTTTCTGTAATTCTGCCGGGGATGGTCCTGTTGTTTGGTTTTGTATCTGCACATTTAAGAGAACTGCAGGTTATCAGTAAAACCAACAGAAGAGTTTGTGGTAAGCCTGCCATTTTCACCTGGGTAGAAAGAAAAATTTTATGTTAGCAGTATAGCAATGCAACAATACAAGTCAAATCAGGTGTCAATTTATGATTGAAAATGTCCATTCTGTTAAAATGATTAAAATGAAAATCTAAACGCAATGAGTGTTTTTTTTTTTTTTTAAAGGGGACATGTATAGCATAAATGTTCACAATGCATCAAACCATGTAAAATAATGTAAAATAGAAGAAATAGTTTTTATTTGAATACCTTTTGGGTCAAAAACGTCTGTATTAGCTTGAAAAATGTGCTCAGCTTTGCAAGCTTCCTATTTAGCAGTCTACAGTATCAGGCTGTAGAGCCGCAGGCACCTTCTGCCTAAGTGACAGAGCAGCAGCCAATGAGGGAGGATTGGGCGTGTTTGTGATGTCACATTCAGTCCTTCTCTGCAGACATCAGATCACCCTTTCTTTCCCTGAACTGCTTCTTTCTATCCCTCTCTGTCCTGTTTCCTTCCCCCCTACCCTCCCTGCACTGTTCGTTTCTCTCCCTCCCTGCCCTGTTCATTTAACCCCCTCTCTGCAGTGTTCGTTGTCCATCCTCCTCCCCCTCCCTTCACTGCTTGTTCCTCTCCCTTGCCCTGCTATGACTGGGGGTAAAAAAGAAAAGCAAACTGCTGTATAAATAAAACATAATCTGCTACTAAAAGTATTTTATTCTTTTCTGCGGGCAATGTGTATCAGGAATCAGTGTAAATACCATAGTCCTTTTTTACAAAGTATTATGTTGTATACAAAAAGCAATCAACATATTTTGGGTTTTGCTTTGTAACTCCCCGCATCTGTTATTATATGTTAAACAATTCCAGAACATCAGCTGCATTTTCTGCTTTGCAACTCCCTGGATTATGTCACTCTCTTGAGAAAGCTCTGATTGGACAAAGAGTATGGGAATCATTATCCTGTAGAGACATAAATGAAAACTAGTGGAGATAGGATGTATGCATCAGTGGACTGGTTATTTCTTTTAACCAGCTTATAAGAATTGGTCTTCCTATTTTCTTTTTTCTCTCTTATTCATATTCTAGTCTCTAATTACTGTGAATGGTTGCTAGGGTAATTGGAACCCCTAGCAACCAGACTGCTGAAATGGCAAACTGTAGATAACGCAAAAAAATAAATAATAAAAAATTAAAACCAATTAAAATTTGTCTAAGAAGATCTTTACATTACACATTACATTATACTAAAAGTGAATGCAAAGGTGAACAACCCCTTTAAAGGAATAGTTCAGTGTGAAATGAAAAACTGTGTAAATACATAGGCTGTGCAAAATAAAAAATGTTTCTAATATAGTTAGTTAGCCAAAAATTTAATATATAAAGGTTGGAGTGAACAGATGTCTAATAAAACAGCCAGAATCCAACTTCCTGCTTTTCAGCTCTATAACTCTGAGTTAGTCAGCGACTTGAAGGGGGGCCACATGGTACATTTCTGTTCAGTGAGTTTGTAATTGATCCTCAGCATTCAGCTCAGATTCAAAAGCAACAGATATGACCCATGTGGCCCCCCCTCAAGTCTCTGATTGGTTACTGCCTGGTAGCCAGGGTAACCAGTCAGTGTAAACCAAGAGAGCTGAAAAGTAGTGCTCTGACTGACTTGTTATACATCAAATCACTCCAGCCTTTATGTATTACATTTTTGGCTAACTAACTATATTAGAAACATTTTTTATTTTGCACAGCCTGTCTATTTACACAGTTTTTATTTTTACACTAAACAATTCCTTTAAGATCAAGTTATATAATATATAGATATATAATTCTCACTGAATTTGCCATGGGAATCATATGAGTATAATGTGCTACACGCACGAATCCAGCATTACACAGGGGGTTCTTTTTCTCAATCTTGAGTCCGTAGTAACTATTCTAATACTCAATTAATATACATTTTCATGCTCACCGTTCTAACTTCATGGCCCGGGTGCATCCAGCCCGGACCTCTCGCTAATATACTGGAGCGGTTCAAACTCCCCAAACACATAGGATATATATGTATGCTATATCTGTTTGTGGGGGTATTTTGCTATACAATGATGTGGCAGTGCGGCTAGGAATAGCACCACCATGAAAACCAGCACCGGAGAAGTGTGAGTAGTGCTCCCTTCCTAACCATAATTTAGAATACTGCTGTCACATAACTCATCATTCTGTGTGCAAGGCTAAAGATAGTAAAGTGTATTTTGTGAGCTCCTCTGAAGTTACCTCTGCCAAATAAACAGATATAAGTGAAGGCTTGCTCCTCCTAGCAAGCAAATGGGTCTGATAACTGGTCAACTCATCAGTGAATAGTTCCATATGAAATTAAGATCAGGCTTAAAAAATAATACAAATAACTGTGGGCACTGCATTTTGCATAAAATAATAAACAAGTAGAAAAAGTTGGAGGGAAAGAGAGTTATCTATGTAATTATCAGTGAGTGTTCGGCATGAAGTTAAATTAATCCAATAGATTCCAATTATAAAATGAAAAAGTAGAATCAATAATTGCAGGTTGCCAGCACTCACTGCTCTGCTTATCCATCCTTTGTACCATACAAAACACCATTTTTGTTAATAATGACTATGTGGGACATCTAGCTATGTTATATGTATTTTGTTACTAAACATTGCTCTGTGCCACTTTCTGCATACGTTTATGTTTCCTGATCATTTTGAGAAATACTGTACCTATTATTGTTTTAGGCTTACGATTATTTGTGATATAATAACTGTATATAACTGGCTAGCTATAACGCAAGCTCTCAAAGCCACAAATTACATGGTTGGTTTACTAACAATGAGAGATTTAAGAACAGAATCTTAATAGAGATAGTTTTATTGTGATAGTCCCATTTTCACTAAGTTTAACATTGAGGCCCATTTATCAAAATCCAAATTTATCTCAATATTATCTGAAAAAAACTCAAACCAAATCCGTATTGGTTTTTTCCCCGTATTTATCAATACACTTTCCCGAAAAAAAAAATTTGCAGGAAAAAAATCTGAATTTTACGAAAACTCAAAAAACCCTGAATACTTCAGATTATTGCATGAAACCCAGCGCAGATCAGCAGGTTCTTATTTGTTCCCCTAACTTATCCAGTTAATTTCATTAATCGATTGGCGTTATGGACCACATGGAGACTGGATGAGGTGGCAGGCAGCTTTGCCCCCTCCAGTGCAGCGCTATATTTTTCTTGGTGATGTATCCAGACAGCTGGCAAGCAGCAAATATTACTGTTTAAAGAACTAAGGACTAGTACTGTATTTACATTGTATGTACAATGATTTAGGAATATTTTCTATAAAATAACTGTATTTTTCCGTAATACATTTTTAATAGTATTTACTATTTTAAGTCATTTAATAATTATGTAACACAGGTATGGGATCCACTATCAAGAACCCCATTATCCAGAAAGCTTTGAATTATGGAAAGACCATTTCCCATTGACTTCATTTTATTGAAATAATGCAAATTTTTTAAATATTTTCTGTAATAATAAAACAGTACCTTGTACTTGATCCCAACTACGATATAATTAATCCTTATTGGAAGCAAAACCAGCCTATTGGGTTTATTAAATGTTTACATGATTTTCTAGTAGACCTTAGGTATAAAGATCCAAATTACAGAAAGATCCGTTATCCGGAAAACCCCAGGTCCAGAACATTCTGGATAACAGAACCCATAACTGTAAACAACACTGTTTTTGTACAAATAAGAATGTGTACTTTGTATGCTTTTTTCCTACTGGGCTTAGGTCGATATACAAGGCATTGGGACCTCAGTCCTACACTGGTGTCTATCATTGTCATTCATTCCCTGTTTTAAACAGAAAATGTAATTCTACCCTCAAGAAATATCTTTTGTTGCAAAGAACTGCTTAAATACTGACAAGAGCCTTATACATTGACCAGATTTACTTTATTACATGCTTCTAGAGTCCTCTAGTCTATATGGTTTTGAAAGGATGAATTTGATGTATGTACATTTATGTACTACTTTGTAACTTTTGAAAAACTCAAAATGGGCAGGGTTCCATTTTTTTAAAGCTGATTAATCAGCATTCATTTCTGGTAAAATGTTCGTTAGGATAATTGCGCATTATTTGCTCTGCCCATATCTCTAGATGATTGAACCTTAGTATTTCTGTCATGGACATGATCATATCTTTGACATTGAAAAGGGAGGAACATTCTTTGCACAAGAAAATTGATTACAGAAAGAAGAAAATGATAATATAGATTTATAAAATGATATTAATTAAGATTACATGTTTTTAGGCCAGATAGTTTTAAGTGATATACAATAATTAAAACTTACCAGGATTTTTCCAGTGCTCTCAAAAGTATGCTCAAGATGACTATTTAATTGTATCAGCAGAGATTCAGTAGAATAAATTTGATCAGTACTCCTCTGGGAGTGATGAAACCATTATTCTAGCCACCTGCACGATGTGTGCAATATAAATAGTATTATCTACAGATATGGAAATTCTAGTTGGCAGAAAAGGGAAGTTCACTATAATAACCGTCGTGAATCAGGTATAGTTTATATCTTTGTCAACAATCACTCTCTGGTACTAAAAAATAATCTCAGTTATTAACTCTATTTTACATTGCACTTGTATCATTTATTTATGCCATGTAGCCTTCAAGGACAAAGTAGTTAAACAGTTGCCAAACTGTTCAAATTATCAATGACCCTTTATCAACATAATTACAAGTGTTACAAAAATAAACAACCCTGCATACATATATATCATCAGTGACCTAATAGTAATGCTACTATATATATCATCAGTGACCTAATAGTAATGCTACTATTACCCGATTATCCTACTACCTCTCCAAATGTCCTGTATTTTTTTCTGGATCTTAGCTATGAATTTTGGGGTCAGGCTAAGGCACACTAGTCAGTACCAGAGCTGAGAGGCCAGCTTGTTTATCACCAAAGCCTCTATGATCCTTTTCCTTAGGAGACACAGGTAAGGTTCAAGAGCATACCTTGCGGAACACCATGTAAAAGGCAAGAGGTGCAGTCAGAAACCAATTAATATTAACCAAACATTCAGCAAAGGTCCACAGTTTTTCAGGTAGCCCACAGACTGTGGGCAAAAGCTATAGAGTGCCTATGACTACTGATGATCCACCATGTCAAATGCTTTCTCTTGATCAAGGGAGAGAAAGGCGAAGGATACACTTTTACAATACAATCTTATAGTCTGTTCTGAGCAGTGAGACCTTCCACCAGTTCTTAATAAGTTTGAATCCCTATTCTCAGTTGGAAGTGAGAACACTGCCTGGCAGCATGAAAGAGGCATCTCACCAGTCTCAAGGGTCTCAGTTAGGACCCTATGGAAATCCGGTCCCAGAGTGTCCCATAAAATCTGGAAGAGCTCTTCTTTTAGTCTATCCCCAGAGATTTATTGTAGGGCATTAAATGGAGTGCATGGAGAACTCATTTAGAGTGATTGGTTTCTCCAGCCGCTCTCTTCCAACCTTGCTGACAACTGGAAGCCCATTCCATAGGTCCTTGAAGGTGTCTGGAAAGATGGGATCCAGAGAAAATAGTTTTTGGTAGAAAGACCGAGCACTGTCCTGGATAGCCTCTGGATCCTCAAGAGGGTGTGCCATTCTCTGCAAAGAGGCATATAAGAAGTGTGCACCTCAATCCATATTAACTACATAAGGCTTTACACATAGGCACCAAAAGTCTGTCCTTGTTCTGTGTTGCACATGTTGGGAGTCTCTTTCCAGGTATTCACACTGCAGGCTTTGGTCTTCACAGCCCAACAGAGAGTTTAAAGTGAACCATGCCTCTGTCCAACCACTGACTCAGTGTAGCAAATTAATTGAAAACCCCTCCAGTACATCTATTTTCCTGGACTAATTGCACAAACCCCTTGTCCTCTAATAAATATAAATATATATATATATATATATATATATATATATATATATATATATATATATATAGATGAATAGATGATTAGCACTCTCTGTATGGTTTGGTGAAAACACGTGTCAATTTATTCACACACTTTTACATTTTATCCGACGTTTCGGTCCCACATGGGGACCTTTCTCCTTGAGAAATATATAATACAGGCCCGGACTGACAATCTGTCAGTTCGGGCAATTTCCCGAAGGGCCGCTCCATTTTTTTGTGAAATGGGCCTCTGCTTTATGGCGATTTGAGGTAGAGAGACTTTACAGCGTGCAGCCGTGCACGCTGTGATTCTCCTTCACAGACACAGCAAGCAGCTGCATGTTCCTTCCTCCTCCCTCCTCCCATCTCCTAAGATTAGTCAGGAAGTCAAAGTCCCTCTGATTGGCCAGCAGACGGGGTGGGAGGAGTCTGAGAGTTCCGTGCTGTTTCAGGAAGCTCCTAGGAGAGGTAGGGGTGTCTGTGTTTGTGTCTCTGTGTGTGTGTGTCTCTCTGTGTTTGTGTCTTTGTGTTTGGGTTCCCTGTGTTTGTGTTTCCCTGTGTTTGTGTGTGTCTCTGTGTGTTTCTTTCGGTGTGTGTCTGTGTTTATGTGTGTCTCTGTGTGTTTGTGTGTCTCTGTGTGTGTTTCCCTGTGTTTGTGTGTGTCTCTCTGTGTTTTTGTGTCTTTTTGTGTGTGTGTGTGTGTGTCTCTTTGTGTGTCTCTCTGTGTTTGTGTGTCTTTTTATGTGTGTGTTTGTGTGTGTCTCTGTGTGTGTTTCTTTGTGTGTGTGTTTGTGTGTGTGTCTCTCTGTGTTTGTGTGTGTTTTTGTGTGTGTTGTGTCTCTGTGTGTGCATCTCTCTGTGTTTGTGTGTCTCTTTGTGTGTGTGTGTTTGTGTCTGTGTGTGTATGTTTACACGTGGGCTGCTTGGTTTGTTTTTTGCCCGGGCTGCTTTTTGCTCCCAGTCCGGCTCTGATATAATATATATATATTATAAGTGTGTTTTAATTCTGAGTAGGACTCAAGCCTCTAACACAGGGAAACCATGTTAGAAATGAACCAAGATGAGAGATAGTGGTCTATGGATGTTAATATATGAGATGGGAAAACTAAAAGTATGATGACATTGATTGCTGAGAATAAGGTTAAAAATTGGGCATGTCCCTTATTTTCAAAGAATAAAATTTGGAAATTGTTTCCCTAATGCTTAGGATTTGAGACCAGCCAGCAAAAAGTGCTTATAGGCAAATACTGTATGGTTTGTAAAATATTTTATAGTAATTACATATTGATAGTAACTGGAAATGCAAGGGTTAACATTAGCATAAAGGATTTATGATGTAATCACAGGTGCACGGCACTGATCGGTGTGTTTGGGTTTAAATAGATGTGTCTTGCTTTTGCACACTATCCTGATGACAATCGCAGATGGATTGAAACGTGTACATGTGAATTTGGAGGAATCATGTGAATTTGGAGGAATAGAACTTCTTCACGTTGTGCTAATCGTAACAGCTGTGAGTGCCTTCTTATATCAGATTGTATTATAGTGGGTGAGTGCCCAGTCGTGGTATTTGGAGTGGAGAGTGCAGATGGAACTGTATTAATATATATATATATATATATATATATATATATATATATATATATATATATATATATATATATATATATATACTTTATGTTCAGTGTACTCCTACCACACTCCTAGATCAAAGAAGATTTTGGGTGCAAGGGTCAAAGTTTGTCATACAGTTTAGTAGAAGGATCCCCATTGCATTGAAAATGAAACATGTTTAATTCACAATATATATATCTATATATATATATATATATCTCATATCAATCCAGGACAGAGTCATCCAACCATCACTTTCCCTAACTTTTCCCTAGGGTGTTCAGCACTTCTGTCTAGAAGGATTCAGAGAACTGGGTCAGTATTCCACGTGATGTCCTTGTGAGGTGGTTAAAAAAAGACCTTGTCCTTCTACTCCAGATGCTAGGTCCCTTCAAGTTCTGGAGTGGTGTGGGTCTTTTGAATGAAATTCACAGAGTAACCTCCTTGGTGAAGAAATGAGAGTACCTACTTTTTACTTGGTTTTGGCTGATTAAACTACCTGTTCCATGACTTCACCAAGGGCCTCCATACCCTTGGGGCCTTTTTTTACTCCCAGTATTACCTACCCGGTTCTTGAAAGGGAGGACAGAGAGGAATGGCCACCCCTTTCCCAGTACTATCAGAGTGTTACAGGAAGTGTTCACCAACCCATGGGCTAATAACCAACATATGTAAATTAAGTAACTTAGATACAGGACCTTCTACTAACTTTTTGTGTATGGATGTTGTATATTGGCTATTAACCTTATATATTCATTTTTGTTCACACATTGGAACCTGCAAACCAGCAAAATCCTCTATCCATGGGGTTGTCCTAACCAATTGTAAACAATTCTTACATACTTAAGTCTGCACTGGACTTACTATTTTGAACCCCTAAAAAAATTTCACAACTACAAAAAGTTTACAAATTGAGTGCTTCACAAGGTGAGTGCAAAGTGCAAAATAAAATTGTTGTAGAGCACAATGATTTTACCCATAATGCAGTGTGTTTTCTTCCGAATTCTAGTGACATTGCAGGTGCCGCACACCTAGAAATCAATAAAATGGTGTTGTCTATATTTAATTATAGTAATTGAGGTAGTTTCCTACATTTATAGGACTTTCACTAAACTGTTACAGCCACTGAAGAATTTCTTATACCACATGTCAAGTGGCGGGACTCACGTATACTGGTGGGACAAAAAAAATTCCATTTTGTTTTCCACATTTGCCTAAGCAGCAAGGAGCACAAAGAGATAATGTTGGTGTGGATGGTGGTATAGCACAGAGTAAAGTGTTAACCATTGTTGGTGCTTAGAAAACATTACCATACATTTGTAACTCAGCCCCAAATTCTCAATTAACTGGAAACGTGTATTTCACCACAATTCAGAGTGAGTGGTTCAGGTCTTACAGGTTTTTTTAAATTTACATTCCAATTTTGTTTTATTAGGGCAGCAATATTTCTATATTGTTCCTTTAGCATTCCATCAATATAATTCCATTGTTATGGCAGCAATATTTCTATATTGTTCCCTTATAGCATTCCACCAATATACTGTAACTCCTTTGTTCCTATTTACATTTATGTGTTTTGCCCCTTTGATCTGCAGTCTTTACAACTTCCATTTTAATCTTTTTACTCTCTAACATTTCTACCTGCCTGCATTATTTTTAAATGTCTGATGCTTACGGTACATACTTCCCAGAAACTTGAATATTACCCCTGCCACTTCCTTATTCCCAGGCTGCTTCATTATGCATTGGCTGGAGGGGGTTGAGTGCTCAAAGTCTGAAGGCCTCCTAAAGATTTGAAGAGAATAGCTAGATACTCTTGCAACTAACTGAATAATAAAAATGTATCTTTAAACTTTTCATAACGGAGGTTCTTCTAAGAATATGAACTGAATAAATCCGCCCACCACCACAATTTACAAAGTACTTTGCTACCTCATGTGAGGCTTTAAGACACTTGCTCAAGTCTATTGCACCTTTTGTTTCTTCTTCTGAAAACACAGGTGGCTGCTCTAAAACTGTAACATTATAATGGAACTGTAAACATAAATTTGATTTTTAAACAATTCTATCTGGACACAAATAAAAAGGGATCATAACATGATCTCCTTTGAAACTCGATAAAGGAGTAACGTTAGCTTAAGACGCTAAATATTAGATGTGCTAATGTTGGCAGTGTAACGGCATCTCTGCAAAATGTTAACTGGGACAACATTTTCACAGGGTTAATCACAGAAGAAGACTGTAATGTCTTTACAATGCTACGTAACAAATATACATCAGTATGTTCCCATTGTAAGCAAGGAACGATATTGTAAAGCAAACCCATTTTGGTTTGAAAGAAAGGTTAGCAGTTAGGTTGTTAAAGGAGAACTAACCCCCCCCTTATTCAAACAATCCCATCCCCTTCTGTCCATTGGCCCCCCTCAATGCTTTATCCCTCCATAGTAACTCAGTGGAAATAGTATCCCTGTCAAGTACCTTGACATAATTATGCAGAGTAGCGCAGCAGAACTCTTCGGTGTCATCTTCTGTATCTTCGGATACTCTTCTTTTCCCTCAGCAATCTTCGTAGCTTTCCGCACATGCGCAGTAGGCACAAATACAAGAATGGTCCCAACTGCACATTCGCAGAAAAGCTCCGTGCCGGTGCTCACTTCTGTGAGGAACCAGAAGATACAAAAGATGGAGCTGGAGAGCTCCGCTACGCTACTCTGCATGAATATGCCAAGGTACATGACAGGGACACTTTTTCCACTGATTTACTAAAGAGGGAGAAAGCAGTGAAGGGGGCCAATGGATGGAAAGGGATTTTTGATTATCGGGGGTTTAGTTCTCCTTTAAGTAAAAAAAAAAACATTTAAGGTATTCACATTAGCTAGGACAGCTGAAACTTTTTATTATGTGCAATATGCCAATAAAGCATGCAAAAAGGCAATCAAACAAACTAAATTAAATAATCAAAAGGGCATTGCAGCAAAGATTTAACTAAATCCAAAATGTGTATATATTAAATATGTAAATAGTAAAAAAAAATAACTGGGGTTGGACTATCAGTATCACAGAAAGGTCAATTGATCGATGAGAACAGGGAAAAAAATAAATTCTTAACTGTTCTCTTTCATCTGATTAAACAACTGAAACACCAAAAAAATAAAGCTTTTCTTCTTAATAGACATAAATAGATAATATAACTATTGATAGCTCCTGATTCCTCAGGTGGAAATTCAAAAGAAAGTAGAACATGCTAAAATAAGCACATTTTCTAGACCATGTTGTATTTATCCCAGAGTACTAAAAAAACTCAGAGCTGTGATTGTCAAACATCTTTCTTTAATTTTCCAGGATTCCTTGAGGTCTGACATGGCGCCTAGAGACTGCCTAGAGAATTTCTAATGTGGTGCAACTATTCAAAGGGGTATCCTGCTCTCAGTCTGAAAACTATAGGTCTGTTGGTTTGATATCAGTGGTAGGAAAGCGTTTGAAGGGGGTTATTATACTGACACTCCATTTACTGAAGAAATGACGCAGCACTTCACAAAACATGTGGAAGGAAGGAGCTTTCAGCTACTGAACTTTGAATACTTTTGTTTTACTGCCGATTTTAACATTGGTGTTTGTAAGTAGCCATTTGGCATTTATGTCTACTTTTAAATGATTTAATACACGATTGAGTGATTTTGCTTTTCTGTGAATTGCTGCCACTGAATCTTGAACACCCTTCAGTTAATTCAAAGTATGTTACCACTCCCTATCTGTGAGTATTTGTGTGTGTGGGGGGCACATCAGGTGATCCACTTAATACTTTGTTTCTCACTTCCCCAAGTATGCTGGTGGTGTTTTACATCTTTGCATAGTTAATTGGATAACACACATAATTCAATACAAAGGCCTAAGTTGATAAGTGCTAATTTTATATTAAAAAATCCCCAAGTAATAATAGCAAATGATTTAAATCCCCTGTTGTTATGCAAATATTTTAAACTAATGCTGAAAACAAAAATAGCAAAAGAGTGAGAGAACCACAAACTTTTTTATTAACCGGCTGCTTGCGACTAATGCTTTTTTATCATCCAGTGGTAAATACTGTCAGTAAAAACATGTGACAGAGAGAGACAATTGTCAGATGTAGAAGAACATTGATATAATTCTTTAACAGTTGAATAAAAACCACAAATATTTCAGGTGATTTCCTAAGGAGGAAGTTCACATGCCAAGAGAAAATACAGTTAAATAGAGTATTTTGAAACTCAAATTTAGCACAGTCTGAATTACATTCTTTCTTAGCACTGCACTATATGACTTTTATAGCATCATATCTGATCAGATCTGACTTTTTTAAGTTTCATTTCTTTTGGAAATAAATGTGTCATTTATATGCATTGTAGGAAGACGCGTGACTGTAAACCACCTACTAGACAACCATCTGCACCTCATATTGGTCTGGGATACATTAGATAAAATAGATAAATCTGTTACATGACCATATTGTATAGAAAAGCTGCTATCTTTGCATTACTAAAAAATAAAACTCCATCCCATGCCATTTTTTATGCACAGTAATATCAACCACATGCACATTGGATGTTTTGAGTAAAATGTTGGTTTAAATTAGAGCTGTTTGTGGCAGGTCATGGATACAATGAAATTGCTTTTTCACTCATCTGTGTTTGTCATTAACTATATATTGGCAGGGAATGTAAAATAGTTTAAATTTAAATGGCTCCTATGGTGCCATTGTGTCTGTGTACAAATTATTGTACCGCTTGCAATTTTCTGTCAACAGAACATGTTTCATTTTTTGCCAAAAAAAGCCTTTTGCATGTGGGTTTCTGGGCCATTCCATTATAGAGTTCTTGCAGATTTTTTTTCTAAGCCGCAAATACTGTGAGTTTTGCAATACAGGTTCTAGTAGAACAATCACAATAACATCCATATTTTCATCCATGGACCATGAATCTTTGTAAGGCTAAATAAAATGTGGTTTTGAATTTCCCACTTTTGACATATTTCCTTGTAAGGACAAATAATGTCTTTTCACTCCAATTAATGCTGTGTGCAAGATTATCAATGATGGCTTTGCCTGGTTCCCAGTCTCTTTCCTCTAAGCAGAGAAGAGATGCACGTGTTTGTCTCCCCTGTTCTCCAATTGATGACATAGTTCATTGAAGATCCAATCACTGACATCTTTGTCCTTGTTTTCATATGCTATGAATACATCATAGAGACAATCTGATTTACAGACTTTGTGCCAGCCCAGTTTAGACACACATACGTGATAAACATACCAGAGATCCCAGTAAAATACATTTTTCAAAATTGGTAAAATAGTTATTTTCATGACTAAAAAGAATGACAAAAAGAATAGTATCTAAATCACATGTATGTACATCAAAATATATGATACCACTTCCCTTCCTATTTTCAGGAGTGGCACAGGTGACATCAGTTGCCAGTCGTGGGATTGTGACATTATTTGCATAGATCCACCTGATAAAATCAATAATTTCACATGTGCAATCAAATGGGTTTCCTTTAAGCCTTAAAACTTTTAAAAAGTTCTCAGAGCCAGACACGAAAACTGACTTGTTCATTATCTGAAAATCATTGTTGCTCAAATCCAACTTGACAAGGTTTCTGGCTCCATGAAGAAATGCAGCTGGCAAACTTGATATCATGTTGTGACTTAGAATCAACGTTTTCAGCGAATAAATGTGAGTGGATACGTTCCTGATAACAACTGATAATCTTTTATGACTTAAGTCCAAGTGCTCTACGTGCTGAAATTGCTTCAGTTCTGTCCAGTCAATGAATGTTAATCCATTATTGTTCAAATACAATTTAGTGATACCTGGGGGCAGGTTTCGGAATTCTTCTTCCGTGAGTTCTTTAAGTCTATTGTGAGACAGATCAAGTTTTGTGAAGTTATAAAAGTTTTTAAAAATCTCCCGATAACGTGTATCTCCAGCTTTCCATAAAATATCCAGCTGATTTCCTGCAAGATGCAACTCTTTTAGACTATAGCTTTTTAACTGTGACTCTGTTAGGGTTGATATTTCATTCCAGCTCAAGTTCAAAATGTTTAGCTGGTGCAGATTCTCAATGAATTCCAGATGATGAGTCACACCATCCACTAGGAAATAATGTTTGTTATAACTCAAATCTAATACCTTTAACCTTGGCAATTCCTGAAATGCATTAAAAGAAGCAAAATCCAGTTTATGAAAAGACAAATCCAGATACGTTAATTTTGACAAGTAAATAAACTCCGATCCATTAAGGTTTTGGCCAATGCTATTCGAAGACAAATTCAAACATGCAATATCTGGAAAGGGACGGAATTGTTCAGGATGCACTTGTGAGTTGCATAGTTCTTTGACTTTCTAAAGTACCCTGTAGTGACAGCAAAATCATTTGAATAAATGTCATCTCTTAAATGTTGCATAAAATGCGGTGTTTGATAAACGTCAACATTTCTGCTTCTGTTTTCCGAAAATGGGGATATTCTGTTCTCAGATAAACAGATCAATGATAAGTCGAAAAAATCCTGAAACACTTTAAAATCAATTTGCCTTATAAAATTGATTCCAAAGTTTATTACTTTGAGTTTTTTCAGTTTGGCCAATGGAGCTAGATTTTGTGTAGAAATTTCTTTAAACACATCCCTGTATATGTAATTGTTTAAGTGAAATAAGCTGTGAAAAATTTTCTGAGATAGTGATATGTCTTGGATATGACCGTAAGTCATAATTAAAGGATAAGTCTAGCGTATCCAAAAATGGCAAATTAAGTAAAAAATCTGCAGATGCTATCTCCTTCACTAAGTAATTCAATTCAAGGTTGAGAACTTTTAGTGGACTCGTGTTGTGAAACCATGTCCATGGTACAGATCTTAATGAAGTGCTGCCAAGGTGAAGTTCGGTTAGGTTTCTGAGACTTAGAAAATAGTAAGGATCTATTTTAATAGAGGACTGTCCATTGCAGGGTTTACAAGGGTAATTTGCATTAAAGCACCATGGACAGTTACCATTTAAGTGCAAAACTTCTAAATTTACTAGATTCTTTAAATCATCTCTGCTTATAACCTGTGTGTTATTATTACTTAGGTAAAGTTCTCTTAATGACGTAGGCAAATTGTGAGGGATAGTTGTTAAGTTGTTAAAGGAAACAGATACTGTAATACATATAACTGTTTTAATTCAGTAATTGTTCCATTTTCAATGTGGAAAACCCGGTCACAGCTATTACCGTAGTAACAGTTATTGTCCAGGTATAGCTCTTTCAGGCATTTCAGCTGAGATAATCTGTCATTATCAATAGAAACCATGTTGTTATATTTTAGGTTTAAAACTTTTAACCTACTTGGCAACCCAGATGGTATTGCACATAAAAAAGAGTGATCTATGAATAAGCGTTTTAGTTTCGTTAGGTTAGAGAAAGATTGATTTTCAAATATTAAGCCTCTTTTGCATACATCCACATTGTCAGTATTCTCTATTGGCTAGTAGTTTGAGTTTAAGTTTAGGCTGGGGAGGTTATTCCAGTTCTGAAAAGATGTTTTATGTATTGTTCGTATGAGGTTTTGAGAAAGCAGCAGCTCTGCGGATTCTGAAGCATATTCAATGGGAAAGGGCACATACGTCAATCGACGTCCAGTACAATCAAATATGACTGATATTCCATTTTCAGTAATTTTGCACGGAAGGGTTTTTGTTGTCTTGCTTTCTAGTAGGTAATGCAAAGGAACTGCAGAGTACCAGACTGACAGATGGGAGGATCAGCAGCAAGTTTGACATTTTGCTCTGGAAGAAACTGAAGCAGAAACATATTAACTATAAACAAACCGTTTAGTTAAACGTTTAGTCAGCTGTTTTTAAGAAAAGATCCTACATGTAAAAAGTGTTTCATAGGTGCTGCCATCTTGAAACCGGACCCCTTTGTTTTCAGTGTTTGGGCTGTGCCAAACTGCAAAATCTCGTTCATGCTTAGTCATAGGGGTAAATTCATCAAAGAGTGAAGTTCCGCCACTAGAGTGAAATTCCTCTCAATTCATTTCTATGGGATTTTGAAAGGCGTATTTATCAATGGGTGAAAGTGAAAGTTCACCCTTTGATAAATACGCCTATAAAAATCCCATAGAAATGAATGGAAAATGGCGGAATTTCACTCTAGTGGCGGAACTTCACTATTAACTTCACTCTTTGATAAATATACCCCATAGAATATGCTGTGATAGACAGGCTCTGTATCAATCATGCCACACCACATGTCACACCAGGACTTGATGTTCTATTAGGATTGTATAATATATTAGAACATTGTGTGGGCTACTACTAAAAATCTTATTAACTATGAAATTACCGAAATGCTAAAACCTACTTAATGTGCAGTCTTGAACTCATTTGCGTATAAACAATGGGCAAATCTGCACCTGGGCAGTAAACAATAAAACGTTTGCTTTCGTTGTTCTACATGCAGTTGCCTGTAAAAAGCCAGTCAGTGGGGCTCATTTATCAATACTGGGCAAATTTGCCCATGGGCAGTTACCTATAGCAACCAATCAGTGATTAGCTTTTTGAAGCTAGCTGCAAGTAGAACAATGAATGCAGCAATTTGATTGGTTGCCATGGGTTACTGCCCATGGGCAAATTTGCCCAGCGTTGATAAATGACCCCCACTGATTTGTTGTTTTGAGTTACTGCCCAGGTGCAAACTTGCCCAGTGTTTACAAATGAGCCTCCTTTAGCTTAAAGTCAAACCCAAAATAAAAATGAGCCTAATAAAAGCAATTTTCTAATATATATTTATTGAAAATGTTCAGTGCTTTTGAAGTTATTTGTAAAAGAAATTGCTATTGAAGTAACATTTGCTTAAGCCTGGTTGTTACATTTTAAAACAATGCTGCAAAAGTTAGTTCCCCAGCAAAGACAGATCTGTTAATCATCTGACTTGTCATTTTTTCAACAGTCTGAGCCGTCAGGGCAGAGAACAGAAAGGCAGACAGTACATATAAAATAACTGGAAAACCATATAATATAATACTATAAATTATAGTATATTCATTTTTATAATTTTTTTGGGTTGACATTCCCTTTAAAGGAGTTGTTCACCTTTAAATTAACTTTTAGTATGAAGTAAATATTGATATTCTGAGACAATCTGGAATCTGGGCAATGTTTTATTATACATGGTTTTTGAGTTATTTAGTTTTATATTCAGCAGCTCTACAATTTGCACTTTCATCAATCTGGCTGCTAGGCTACCTAGATCAAGAATCATCAGAGAGTTCTGGGGGACACTCAGGTCAGCTGCTGCTTATAAAGCATGCATACTACCAGGACACGGAATCCTTGCAGAGCAAAAAGAAATTCATCCAGTTCAGCAGTAACTCTAAGACACCATAGATAACACTTGTGCACGGCACAATGAAACAAGTATATAGCAAACAATCAATATATAACATAAAGCTGGCCATAGACATGCAGATATATCCTTATGCCCAACAAATGCTCCTTCCTTGCAATCTTCTGACCTATCACTAACAATTCAGATTAAATAAAGTAAAAAAAACAAATAAGACAAGGTTCTGGTCATGAATTCAAAGACAGCAATTGTAGAAAAGTTATGTCCAAACAATACTAGTGACAGTCACACATTGATATCATCAGCAATACATTAAGAGATATTATAGTTAGCCGACAGAAATCTTCTAACCTAAACGGCCAATCCACGCATGGTTTAAAAATCGGATGAAACGAAGATTTGTACGACATTATCTTTGCGTCTTTGGTCAGTTTAACTCACTTTAAACATTTATTGGTGAAAAATCATCAAAGCAAATATTAACATTATAAAGATATTGCATAAAAACATACTACTCTGTCTGCATACCTCAAGTCAGCCACTCCCTCCTGACGCATTTCACGCCATTGGTCACTTCATTAGAGGAGGTGTGAATGAAACAAGCAGCCTAAAGCATGCATTCTGCCTGGCCTCACTGCCTGCAAGACTGATGATATATATATTTTTTTACCTTTAGTCATTTTATTTGATACTAGCTTTCCAGATATGTAAAAAAAACTGACTTTACTTACCAAACATAGAAAAGCTTCTGTTAGAATTTCTCAGTCTAGCACCAGAGAATGTCGGTTAGAGATTATCTCGGACACTTCTTGTTGTGAGTGAACAATAACTTTCTGTATACGTTGATCTGGAAAGTATGCTTACTTCGGTTGTTAGCAAAAGGGAAGTGTTTCTGTATTCTTTCCCAAGTGTAGAAAAAAAATTCAGAACTACTACATGCAGTGGTCAAAAATAATGATTTGAAGTAAAAGGAGTTTTCATGTCAAACATACTGTGTAATGCACCATAATTAGCATGCAGTGAAAGTCCCATGTGAACGAAAAGTATACAAATTATGGCTGTATTTTAGAAGCTAGTCGGTTCCAGAATGTAGAGCACTGGCAGATACAGTAAGGGATTCTAGCAGCACGGTCAGCTCTACAATGTGCACTAGTTGTAGCCTAATATTGATTCTAGGTTCCAATCAACCTTTAGTACAGGTATGGAACCTTTTATCCAGAATGAGGTGAGGCCTCATGAGGTGAGGCCCAGGTGAGGTCACTCCTTAGGCTGGATCATTATTTTTTGTGTTTTCACCCCAATATCGAAAAAAACTTGAAAATCTGCATTTTTTCAAATTTTTCGGAATTCCCCCTAAAAACACCAAAAGATTCTGACTTTTTACATCCTCTGGGTATAATAAATCCTGAAAAATCTGTGTTTTTTTTTTAAAAAATTCAGATTTTATACTAAAAAAACACGAATATTTCGGATTTTCGGCATTCGGAGTTTAGTAAATAATCCCTTTAGTGTTGCAGAAAATAACAAAACAACATTATAAGCCTGTCTAAAGCTTGAAATTGTATTTTACATCCAAATAAAAAAACATTTTTATCCCATAACCTGGGTAAGCCTGAAATAAATGCAATGATGAGAGAAATCGCCACAGAGCTCTGTAAAATGCAATATGTCAACCAGCATATAAATATTTATTATAAAGGGAAGAAAATCATCCTGTCACCAGCTATTTCCATAAAAAACTGTTTATATTAAACCTATTTTAATCATCTATCTTCTTCCTTCAATTCCTCCCCAGCTTCCCATGCTACAGCGTTTAATTTTAATTGACTCTATCTCTCTGCACATAATTATAAATATATGCACTGTATTTGTGTGTGTTTTATGTACAGTATGTGTTTAAACTTGTGAATTATTAAAATTATATATATATATATATATATATATATATATATATATATATATATATATATTGCCTGTAAAGAAATATTGTATTCCATGACATAGTAATTCAATGACTTTTATTAAAGGATATGGCCTTTTAATATCAAACAGTACATTATTAATTATATACATATTTAGAAGCTTTTTTTGGCAGATAGAGAGGTAGAGGAATACAACTTTAAAGAACTATTTGGGGTACAGGATAGCAGGAATTCTCAGCAATAAACAGATTTTAATGCATTCATATACACCCCCTTTACTTGCAATGAATAGTGCTGTTTATATTGTTGGTCGCACAAATATTTAACCTTCTTAGTGAATATCTGGTAAAATGGATGGGCAGCTGTCTTTTTGGGGTTAATACAGTACAAACATCAGCTTTGCACACTGTTCAGAGTGATGTTGGCCTATTCTATGCAGATTATCTCCATGTTTGTTTAGGTTTGTTGGAAGACAAATGAGCTTCTTAGGTTTTCCAAGAGCTCCACATAGTGCAACTGAACAGAGATCTGTGAGTTGACTGAGGCCATTGCAAGTCATGGGCGGCACTCCAAAATCACTTTCTTCAAGATGTTAAAATGCCTTTTTTCATCAAATTGGCACAGATAATCAAATATGTTTGAGTCTGTATCGATATAATGAATATAGGCATGTTAAACTCTTGAAAAAAGTGATTTTGGAGTGCTGCCCATGACCTAAAAAATGTTGTGACCCATGCCAGTGAACATAATGGGGCCTGCACTCAGACTATAAGTGATTTGGTGAAGGTGCTGACATCTAGTCTGATCACTGAAGACATTGCAAGACATTCTCCTTGTCCTTAAGCCAATCCTGTTTCTTTATCTTTGTGTTTGGAATAACTGTTCTGCTGAAAGATGAACTGTCTACAAAAGTTAATTTTAAGCAGACTGGAACAGGCCTAAACCAACCTGAATGCTCCTCAAACATAGGCAGTCATGAGTCTAGTTATCCTTGACCCGCACCTGGCCCTAACCCACCTCCTTCCAACCCAAACCAGGCCTGCTCTGTCCCCTCAATTTAAAGACCTGTGCCCGACTCACAGGGACATCATGAAAGGGATGGAGCAGTTGCGAGTTTATAAATTCAGGGACCAAAATTTTTGGAAACGCACCGCAGTAATAGGCAGTGATGGGGAAAGCTGAGGCCATGAGCAATTGTGTAAAAGGGTCTGGTCAGGCATAGAGATGTGTGGCCAACAACACTCCTGAAAAGGAATTTGATGTGTCTACAAATGAGCTGCAGGTTTTTTTTTGCGTGGGGAAACTCTAGAAGTGTGTTGACATAAGCACATACAGTATATACAGTACAATACCCTTTTATTATGTGCACAGGGAGACTGCCATTCTCCTACCACACAGGGTGCCAGTCCCTGATTGCTTGTGTATATACACGCCTTGCACATGCCACATCTTTTTGCAGCATCACGTGCCATGACATCAGGATGCATAGACTGTAAGCTCTACGGGGCAGAATTTTTTTCCTGTCTCTTGGCACTAATTCCCTATATATTTATATTTTTTCATTTATTTATTTTGATGTCCTTGCTGTGTGTACTTTTCTGGACTGTAAAACTGTATAAAGATGCGTTTCCTAGTAGCGCAATATAAAGTTATACATACATATGTTTTACGGTGCTGGAGCATGTTTATGATGTGCCACAATCTCAGCTGTCAGTCCTCCTTGGTGCCCCTTTTAGTTTAAAAGCCCATTCCTTGCAATGTTTACCTGATTATATTGGTTCCTGTCCAAGCTGTTATTCAGCAGCTGTATCCTGGTTTTTAACGTCTGCTTCTGATGATTGTTGCCTTCCCTGACCATTGCCTGTCCTTGACTTTGCTTTGGTTGCCCCCTAATCTGAACACAATATTACTGGGAAGGTCACTGTCAGTTAGTGCTAGGAAGGGCCGGAACTAGGGGTAGGCACAAGAGGCATATGCCTAGGGCGCAAAGCTTCTAAGTTGCCAAAGGCCTGCTGAGTTGCCTGGGGCAACTGGCAGGAGGTCCTCTGTTTCATAAGAAGGACAAGGTCAGAGTAATTTAGCAGTTTCTCAAGAACAAAAGGCCAACTGAGAATCTGTGACAATGTTTCATTTTAGCCCCAGGTTATAAAACAGCAAAACGTGGAATGGTGGAGCGGGGGACAGTGTATTTATACAAGGCACTGAATGGCACCATTAAATGACATTTTCCTGAGTTGTGTTTGGTACTTCATAGTAACATAGTAACATAGTAACATAGTAAGTAAGGTTGAAAAAAGACACATGTCCATCGAGTTCAACCTTTTTTTTTTTTTTAACTACCTATCTGCAAGTTGATCCAGAGGAAGGCAAAAAACCCATCTGAAGCCTCTCCAATTTGCCTTAGAGGGCATATATGATCATGTCTATTAAACCTATTCCTTCTATAATTTCTGGTTTTATTCTATTAATTCTTGTGTGTGAGAACATTTTAGTAGAAAAATAGTAAATTGTCAATTGAAAAAAAGTGCCATATATGATAAAATAGTGTTATATTGCTTTTTAAACTAAATCAACACTACCATCTAGTGGGTGCATTTGGCAAGAGCAATAGAAATTTAGCAGTAATTCTAAAAAATGTTTTTACAATATAACCATTTAAACAAAGCCATCATTTCACAAAAAAGAAAGCATAGGGAAAATGAAACATTATATAATTATGATATCCTCTGTGTTTACTCCAAACATGTTCTAGTAGTCTCAACATTATTTGGAACTATCACCAGCTCAGAAACTGCATCTTCACAAATTATATTTATGGTTTAAAGTCCTCTCATTCCAGATTTAGGCTAAGTTTGGCTGAATAACGTCTTTGTATTAAAGGGCATGTGAGAAATTACAATTCTGAAAACTAGAAGTTTTGAGTAGATTTTTAAAAAGGTTAAAAGCTTTGCTGGCTTGTGGTTTGGAGTAGAAAAATATATTATGCATTTTTGAATCAGCAGAATGTGTGCTTTTAAATATATGGTTTTCTGGGGTAAACTCTTTGCTTTTACTACACATAAACACATCTTCAGCTTTTACTACACATAAAATGCATACTGTACAGAATGTTGCTTTTCCAGTAGCTGAGTGACATTGGCATAACTACCGTGAGTGTGAAGGTTGTGATCCCACCAGCACCAGCACCCCGTAGCTCGCGCTACAGTACATTAGCTATGACACTGCTGAGTGACAGTTAAAATAGATCACATGCTCCATTTAGTTTTAGTGCCCTACATGCCACATCCTTTGGCAATCCTATGCTTTTAGGTATCAAACTATTCAGTGGACTCATAGCATTCATATTTTCTTTATTTGTAAACAAATTTACTATTATATTTAGTTTATTTGCAAATAAACTAGCAGATATGGATAGTATTATACATTGAAGGATTGCCCTCTAAGTGCTGTTGACTAATGTGCTTGTCTCCACCTGGCTTCCCTCCTCCTTTTATAGACCCGAGTTGACACACCCACACCACAAAAGGGGCGGGCAGGTGTGTGCCTATAAAACCAGAAGCCAGCAGTCTAAGCAGGCAGAACAGCTCAACCAGAACCTGCCCGCGACCCACAAATGGCCAGACGAGGTCGTCTGAACCTGCCGGACCCGCAGCTGTGCCCATGGGTCCCCTAGACTGAATCTGCCCACATTGTTCACACTCATACAATCTGCTGAAGGGGCACCAGCACTGTGTCACTGTATGTTGTACATCTTAGAGTGGTCCTGATAGGTTTCCATTTCTCTTGCTCTGCTCTGTCTTCCCTATGACTAATTTGTTTATTAATGACCTGGAGGTGGGCATTGAAAGTACTGTTTCTATTTTTGCAGATGATACTAAATTGTGCAGAACTATAGGTTCCATGCAGGATGCTGCCACTTTGCAGAGTGATTTGTCTAAACTGGAAAACTGGGCAGCAAACTGGAAAATGAGGTTCAATGTTGATAAATGCAAGGTTATATGCACTTGGCAAAAATAATATAAATGCAAGTTATATACTAAATGGCAGTGTGTTGGGAGTTTCCTTAAATGAGAAGGATCTAGGGTTTTTTCTAGATAACAAGTTGTCTAACTCTGGCCAGTGTCATTCTGTGGCTACTAAAGCAAATAAAGTTCTGTCTTGCATAAAAAAGGGCATTAACTCAAGGGATGAAAACATAATTATGCCTCTTTATAGGTCCCTGGTAAGGCCTCATCTGGAGTATGCAGTTCAGTTTTGGACTCCAGTTCTTAAGAGGGATATAAATGAGCTGGATAGAGTGCAGTGACGTGCAACTAAATTTGTTAGAGGGATGGAAAACTTAAATTATGAGGGTAGACTGTTAATGTTGTGGTTGTTTTCTCTAGAAAAAAGGCACTTGCGAGGGGACATGATTACACTTACTACAAGTACATTAGAGGACATTATAGACAAATAGCAGGGGACCTTTTAACCCATAAAGTGGCCACCCCTTTAGACTAGAATAAAAGAACTTTCATTTGAAGCAAAGTTGGGGGTTCTTCACAGTCAGGACAGTGAGGTTGTGGAATGCACTGCCAGGTGATGTTGTGATGGCCGATTCAGTTAATGCCTTGTAGGTAGTATAGGTGTGGGTATATATAATTAATGTGAAAGTAGTTAGGGGTGTGTGTATGGATGCTGGGTTTTCAATTGGAGGGGTTGAACTTGATGAACTTTGTCTTTTTCAACCCAATTTAACTATGTAACTATGCTCCCTGTGTGTGCCATAATCTATCTGCCCCATGCTACTTGTGTGTGCCATACTATGCCTGCCCTATTCTACTTAGGTGTGCCATACTCTGCCTGCCCTATGGCCCTTGGGTGTGCCATACTATGCCCTGCTCTACCTGTGTGTGCCATATTCTGCCTTCCCTATTCTCCCTGTGTCTGCCATACTATGCCTGTGTGTGCCTTGCTCTACCTGTGGAACATAAGCCTGGTATTTGTGCTGGGGGTTTGTTAGCATTTGAAAATTATTGTTTGGGTCCCTAATGTGTTTAATCATGTGCTGGGGGGTGCTGTGTTATTCTAATGGACTTGTAAAGTGTAATCATGTCCCCTCGTAAGTGCCTTTTTTCCAGAGAAAACAACCCCAACCTTGACAGTCTACCCTCATAATTTAAGTCTTCCGTCCCTCTAACCAATTTAGTTGCACATCTCTGCACTCTCTCCAGCTCATTTATATCCCTCTTAAGGACTGGAGTCCAAAACTGCACTGCATACTCCAGATGAGGCCTTACCAGGGACCTATAAAGAGGCATAATTATGTTTTCATCCCTTGAGTTAATGCCCTTTTTTATGCAAGACAGAACTTTATTTGCTTTAGTAGCCACAGAATGACACTGCCCAGAATTAGACAACGTGTTATCTACAAAGACCCATAGATCCTTCTCATTTAAGGAAACTCCCAACACACTGCCTTTAAGTGTATAACTTGCATTTATATTATTTTTGCCAAAGTGCATAACCTTGCATTTATCAACATTGAACCTCATTTTCCAGTTTGATGACCAGTTTTCTAGTTTAGACAAATCACTCTGCAAAGTGGCAGCATCCTGCATGGAACCTATAGTTCTGCACAATTTAGTATCATCTGCAAAAATAGAAACAGTACTTTCAATGCCCACCTCCAGGTCATTAATAAACAAGTTGAAAAGCAAGGGACCTAGTACAGAGCCCTGCGGTACTCCACTAACAACACTGGTCCAATTAGAAAATGTTCCATTTACCACCACTCTTTGTAGTCTATGTTTTAGCCAGTTCTCTATCCAGGTACAAATACTTCTGTATGTTCCAGGCCAACATTCCTTAATTTAACCAGTAACCTTTTGTGTGGCACTGTATCAAATGCTTTAGCAAAGTCTAAGTAAATCACATCCACTGCCATCCCAGAATCGAGGTCTCTACTTACATTCTCATAAAAAGAAATTAAGTTAGTCTGGCAAGATCTGTTATGCATAAAACCATGCTGGCACAAACTCATAGTATTATGATTTGGTATGAAGTCCAGTATCTTTTCCTTTATTAACCCTTCGAAAAGCTCTCCCACCACTGACGTCAGACTAACTGGCCTATAGTTTTGAGGCTGAGAACGGGATCCTTTTTTGAATAGAGGCACCACATTAGCAATTCGCTAGTCTCTCTGTACTATGCCAGATCTCAATGAATCCTGAAAAATTAAGTAAAGAGGTTTGGCAATCACAGAGCTAAGCTCGCTAATTACCCTGGGATGAATACCATCTGGCCCTGGACCTATGTCTAACATAACAGAACATAACTTCCTGTTTTTCAGCGACTCTAAGGGGGGCCGCATGGGGCACAACTGAGTTTGCAATTGATCCTTAGCATGCAGCTCAGATTAAAAAGCAACAGTTATGACCTATGTGGCCCCCCATCAAGTCACTGATTGGTCACTGCCAACCAAACAGTGGAAACTAAGAGAGCTGCAAAGCAGAAAGTAGTGTTCTAGCTTATGTTACATATCCAGTCACTCCAGCCTTTATACATTACATTTTTGCACAGCCTATCTATTTACCCAGTTTTTACTTTTACACTGAACAATTCCTTTAATATTTTCCATATTAAAATCACATATGAGAGATAAGTGACATCCCTGCAGTGCACCAACCATTTAGTTTTTTGGCGTGCTAGCACAATTAATGTGTACATGGTCTTGTGGTAACATGGGTGTGGTTTAAAAACAGGGAGTGGTCAACACTGGCTTTCATTATCGGCCCTCCACCATGTAGGCCAGAAAAATTCTGGCCCTCAATACCACAAGTTGGACAGCACTGGTCTAGCACATAGGGCATATGAATTTTACAGGGTAGCTTGTCTATCGTAGCCAAGCTTATTATGGTAGGACAGAAAGAAAACATTGTAGGCAATTTTTATTTCATTACAAATAGTTGTTCTTGTACAACGAGAATAGCAAAGAAGTATCCTCTCACACCTCAAGCCTGAACCCCCTTCTGGTGCAACATATACACCTTCTTTCTACAGCAGCAGTCCCATCCTGCTCAACAACTCCTGATTAGCTTATTGACCTTTGTATGGACAAAATGACACCCTTCTTGACTGTTATTTGACTGAAGATTGGTACGGTAGTAATTCATAAATTGGTAAATCCCACTATGTGAGGACTGCATAAATCTATGGAGGAAGTCCTCTCCTGATGTGTCTTCATGGGATATTGACTGGCATTGTCAGAGTATGAAACCATCCATTCTCCAATAAAATTGCTCTTATTAACGAATCCTAGGAAAGCCTTCTCTGTGATAAGTGTTTTACATAAATTGGATATGGATGATACCTGAACCCTTAATCATAACCCTCAGCATAAAATATATTTACATCCACCTTACATATACACCCAAGGGTGGGGGAGCTCCTTAGGCCAAATGGATATACTTTAATGAGAAAACATTCAAGAAGATGGAGAATAAGCAATGGACAACATTAGGTTCACAGCAAAAAGGGGGATTTATTTATATATAATTATATCCATATGACTAAATTACATAAAACAACAAAGCCAAAAATGAATGTAACCTATTACATTCATATATAACAATCCATTTGCAAACCTAAATAATACAGTAATATCCATAGTTCAGATCTCCCAAACATAACAGGGTTCCCCTTCTCACAATTCCAAAAATAATCAATATATAGTTATATATAATCAATTATATTAATTCTAATAATCAAAATAACAATATAGAGTAGAAGAGCAGACTTGCAATGTTCCACATTTGACACAAAAATACAATACATATAACTGATGTATTCATTCCAATCAATCAATCCTATGTACAGTCTTTAAAATGTTTATCGTATGCCATTTGATTATCTGTTGCTATAGCACTCTTCAGACAGTGCCAGAAATAACTGTGAGAATTGGGATTAGATGGCCAATATAAAACAGAGTTTGCACACAATCTTTTTCTTAGTCGGAGATATCTGGATCTCTGGAGAGCTTTTTCCAGCAGTATTAGAATGATAACATCCACTTTTTCCTCAATGAGACGCTGGTGAGCAATATAAAATGCAGTTTTAAAATGGCCCTTTTTAACGTATTTTCTTGTAAGAACAAACACAGTTTTTCTGCTAATCTGTATACTTTCAGAAAGGTTATCTAAAAAAGGTTGACCTGCCAGAAAGTCTCTCTCTTCTAAACACAAATTTAACATTTTATTTCCTTGTTTTTCCAGAATGTTAACTAAGTCATTGAGAACCCAGTCTGATACAGCAAAATCTTTGGTATCATACATTATCAATGCATCATAACAACATTTTGGAAGCCTCTTATATCCATTTATTTTTGCTTTTAATAGGTGGTATATGTACCAAAAATCCCAGTAGAAATAATGGCTTGAGACAGAAACCACCATTAAACAAATAATGAAAGATGCAGAAAGGGAGTGCAAAATTAAATTCAAATTATATTGTTCGCAAGTGTAAAGGTCTAAGAGAACCAGACTCTGTCCTCTGTGTGCCCCAGGCCCAGAGCATGTTACATCAGTTACTAAATTAGGTATATTAACTTTAGTTTTATTTATCCAGGAGACAAACCATACAAGATAACAGTTGCATTTAAATGGGTTACCTTGGAGAAGTAATGCAGTTAAATTATCCAGTACATCTTCAGGAAAGCTTGATTGGCCTATATTTTGAATTAAGTTAGCACTTAGATCCAAGTATTTCAAAGAGAAAGAACCCTTTAGAAAATAAGTAGTCAGTTTTTTTATTTTGTTATTGGCCAGAATAAGTCTCACAATAGAAGATGTGCAGTTTGATAACTCTCTAGGTACAGTGGTCAAGTAATTGCTACTGAGGTCCAAAACGCGAAGTTTTCCTAAAAGGTGAAGCTTATCCCAACTGAATGTTTTTAAATTGTTTCTAGCCAAGGAGAGTTCTGAAAGATTATTGGGCATGCCTTCAAAAACACCAGGGGGAACAAATGTCAAAGAGTTTTCGGAAATATCTAGTACATGAAGCTTATTCAGGTTCTTGAAGAAATTTAAGTATCTTGTATCTCCGTCTTTCCACAAAGTATTTAGTTTGTTTCCTTTAAATTCCAGGATCCTGAGTGACTGACTAACCAAATGGCTGTTTGTAGATGTGGATATTTTATTATTGTTCATCATTAACTTGTTTAAATGTTTAAGATTTTTGGTAAAATTAAACACATGGGTTATTCCTTCTGCCAAAAAGTAATGTTCATTGTTACTTATATCTAGCACCTCAAGTTCTGTGAGTTCCTGGAATGCAGTAGAATAGAGAAGATCAATGCGATTGTTTGAAAAATCTAAATATTTTAAACGATGCAGATGTCTAAATTCAGTTCCGTTTAATGTCTGGCTAATGGCATTTCCAGATAGGTTGAGGCATTTAAGAAAATGCAAATTTGTGAAATCTGTAGGTTTAACAAAAAAGATGTTGTTTTGACTTAGGTCTAAGGTGTGACCGTATGCTTGGCAATCCTCATTCAAAAAAAGATCAAATGTAAAGCGCTCTTTGACTTTGGATTTGCATTTGCGGGCATTTTCATCATATTCAAAATAATGAACTTCCTGGAATGTTCTGTCCATATAATGTTCTGAAGATGCTTGGGAGGCTGAGCAAGAATCTAAATTAGATTCACCAGAGGGAGATATTTTATTATTTGACAGTATTATTGTCCGGAGAGATTTAAACATTGGAAAAAGACTAAAGTCGGCTACTTTGATAAAATTTGTGGCCAAATCAAGAAGTGTGAGATTTGCTAAGTGCACCAGAGGCATCAGATTCGATTTTTTCAGTTTCTGAAACACATAACCACGGATCCTCAATGTTTCTAAGGAAGCTAACCTGGAGAATGTTGGTGCCAGCTTTAAGTCTGAAGGATATACTTGTAGTTCAAAGTTAAAGGAAAAGTCAAGGTTTTTCAGTCTTGGGATATAGTTTAAAAAATGTGCAGTACTTATTTCTGAGGCCAAAAAATTTTCAGACAGGTCAAGTTCTTGCAAATTTTTAGTATTTTGAAACCACTGTTCTGAGATTGAACGAAGAGAGTTACTATGAAGACGCAGAACTCGTAGGTTTTTCAAGGAGGAAAAAGCTTTTGGATGAATCTGGATTGGTGCATCATTAGGACATGGAGTGCACGGAAAAGGTGAATTGTAACAACGAGGACAATTTCCACTTAGATCGAGAACTTCTAAATTGCCGAGATTTTCTAAATTGTGTTCTTCAATATACTGAATGGCATTATTATAAAGGTACAGTTCTTTCAGACTGTCTGAAAGACCACCTGGGACATATGATAAGTTATTTGATTTCAAAGACAAAATTGATAAGTTTTTTAAGTCCTCGAATGCATCTTTTCCAATTTTAAAAGAACCATTGCATGGGTTTCGATGATAGCAATTCTGTCCGAGGTACAGCATTTGAATGTTAATTAGTTCAGATAGATTGTTTCTTGATATGGAAAAGATGTTATTAACCTCAAGACTTAAAAGCAGTAAATTTGGTGGAAGACCCTTAGGAAATTCTATAAGCTGGTTTCCATCCAAATAAAGAGACTTTAAACCTTTGAGTGAAGCAAAGCTTCTGTCTTCAACAACCAACCTCTTTGTGCACACGTTGTCTTTTGGTCCCACTTTAGCAGGTACACAGTTGCATCTGAAATCAAGTTCAATCAGATGTGGGAATTCTGTGAATGAGTGCACTGAAATGCTTGGAATATGGTTGATGGTTAAAGTAAGGTTAGTAACATTGGTAGGTATTCCCCATGGTATAGCAGTTAAATGTCGATCACTGCAGTCCACAACTATTATGGTTCCTTTGGCTTCTTGTGTAACATCACATGGCAAACTTTTAGGAAACCAGTTTGTAGCCAGCAATACTGAAAAAGTGAGGGTAAAGATAAGAAAAGGCAGGAGCAGTCTTGGCATTCTGAAGTAAAACACCTACAAAACAAATATAGTAATGATTAATAAATATCCATTCAAAAAACAATGGTACCCCTAGTTTATTTAAAAACCTAAAGCAAAATAATGTTTCATTTTTGTGAACCACTTAATATTTACAAAACAGCAAGTGTCCCACAAAAGATTATTTTCTCCTAAGCCGTTGAAGAAGTTCTCCTCCAGAAATCTCACATCAATGCAATCAAAGCCAGACTTGAAGCATGGAGACGGGGGGATGGTGGGGGGGGTGACCATGTGCCCCAGGGGGTGGTCAGCTGGCTATTTGTGTTATATGGTCACAGACCTGGATGTCCATACTACTTTCAATTACAAAAATATCTAGAGGTACAAGAATGGTTTTTGCTGTAGCAACTGTGCTTCTCTAATAAAACAACAAAATGGAATTGTTTAAACTGAGCTTATCTGCTTAAAGATGAAACTAAAGACACTTACATGTCACACTAATGCAGAGAAATGAAGTAAGAATCCAAGTATGGTATATTTTGTCAAAATAGATGGGCCAGTCTTTTGGTAGTCACCTGGAAAACTAACTAAGGTGGGTAACTTATTTCCTACATCTAGGCCATGCTCATATGCACATACCATTTTAATTATGCACTGAAGTGCTTTACCAAGGAGTACTTTATCGGAGTCATCCTTCTTAAGATATCTGATTTATTATTTTTTCATTTTTAAGGTACTACCATGTTCCATTTCTTTTAAATCTGGAAATCTATATATGGGCTTGTGTATGTGTATTACCAAGTGCCTCCGAATGAAGCTATTTAAGTTAACTTAAAGTGATACTGACACTAAAAAATGTATTTCAAAATATTAACCTACATGAAAAGTAGATTGTGATCATTTTTCGCTGATAGTAAGTAATTGTTACTTGAAGTTCCTAAACCTGACTGTTTTGCCGACCTGACCCTTCTCAACTTGTCAGTTAAGAGTTTCTAATACTAATGGACTGTTGCTGCACAAATATGTCAGCCCCCTCATAGAGGAACAGGGTAGTAAGAAAGGTAATGTAAAAGCACCAGGCAAATACTTTTATGGCACAATTATAAATAGCATTCAAAAATGATGTTATAATAGATATTAAAAAAGTTTATTTTCTGGTGTCAGTATCTCTTTAAGTCATTTATGTGTTTCTCTTACCAACTTTTAGGTTCGGGGGAAGTGCTGGCTAAGGTTATTCCCCTTGGGGGAGCATTGTGGTTAATAGCGAATGCACTGAACAGTCAAGTATGAGTATGGGAAACTTATGCAATGGTCTGTACTAACACAGCAGTGACATCACTTCTGTTCTAGTGGACTTGTAGTGCACTAAAGGCCAACGAATGTAGGAGACACCTACCAGCATATAGAAAACCCAGGGAATGCTTTTCTCACCTCTTCCAGCCTACAATATTATATCATAAAAGTAATAGGGTATGTTGAGGGTGTTTAGAAAGGGGTTAACAGCCCTTCACGTTTATCCCAGGGCCAATGAGAGGTCTGGTCTTTCTAAACCACACTCTCAGAAAACACCTCCAAAAAATGTCATTCCTTTCTGGGAATGAGCAAATGGGCTCAGGCTAGTATTAAAGCCATAAATGTAGGGAAATGCACTTGAAAAGTAATATCTAAGTGGAGAAGAGACATTCCTGAATTAGATGAGGATATGTGGAGGTTTCCTAATGGATTATCCAAATAAAATTCCTGAATATAGCATATCTTACCCCATTTCACAATACACCCAACCAGTAAAAAATACCGCTGCAGCACCTCTTTGTTGCAAAAAGTGAAAACTTCAATTTATTAGGTCAAACAACCAGGCTTGAGAAAAAAGGGCAAGAGTAAGCCTGAAACGTTGCCTGGTTGTTTAAATTCAAGTTTTCACTTTTCGCAACAAAGAGGTGCTGCAGCGGTATTTTTTTCCTGTATGTCTATGCAAACCCCTGGCAAGGGTTTCCGGACTGAATTGTACCCGACCTAAAAGGTTAAATAATTGAAGCACACATAATATTGTCTATTTTGTATACACCCAAAGAGTGGCCAAACTGTAGTTACAAGGCAGGTTTGGTTTTTCTACATTTTTTAGGAATGCCTAGTAGTTGTAACATTTAGATGTACAGTACTGCCCTAAAACATGTAAGAACACATGGGGCACATGTCTAGCAGCACAATATATCAAAAAAACTTTTCATATTATACCATGATGCTGCAATAAGTTACAAGGAATCATACTCTTGCATTGCCTTACCCTATGAATGTCTAGTGTTGTTCTTTTACACATATTTACTTATTTCTGAAGATTATGATGCTTTTCCTATAGCATTAGTGTAATAATATGAATAATCTTAGGCAATATGTAATATTATGAAATATTTAAATCTTATGAAATATTTAACATTTATGTACATGTCCTCCAGTCACATGAATTTTCTGATATTCCCTTCCTCAGTTATTCATTATCAAACCAGGGCTGATCGTTTTAACTTAAAAGGCAGCAAGTCACTTTACATTACACTGACTGCAGAAAACTTTGTCAGAGGATCAATTAGATGTTCCGAAAAAAGGGGAAAATCATATGCGGACCATAATAAGATTACAAATTAATAATAAAATTTGTAATAAACAAATAACACGCCAACAAAAAATGGGTTTAGCCTATGGTTATGCTTTATATAAACAAAGTGGGGGGGCTTTGGGACTACAAAGCACCAGCCATGTCAGGAGATACCTAGGGAATGCAAATCTTTCAGCCCCATTAGAATGCAAACATGGAATAGAAGTAGAAAGACATAAATAGAAACAGGCAGGCATCATAAAAATCTTTTTAGGAATATAAAAAAGTGACATTAAGACTATACAGAACCTTTCCAAGCATCTTCTGATGTAATCTTGAGAAATAGCTGCAGTCCTCAAAAGAATACTCAAGTGTTTAAGAATCACCACTTCTTCAAAGCATAATCACTACCCATGTGTGCTCTGTTTTGCAATACAGTTACAGGAGCATAATGTGTAAAATAGGGAAGTGCCCTTGGGTGTCACTCTCACTACCTTATTTTTTGCATAAAATGACACCCCCTATTTCTAATGCAATAGTAACGGATGTCTGCAAAGGGCTTGTTCAACTTCCAGTTGAGTTGTTTTCAGATTTCTCACCAGAAATACAGACTTTTTTTTAGAATTGCTTTCCATCTTTATTTCTTTTTTTACAGTTTTTACAAAATGTTCCGGTCTCTCGTGCTTCAGTCTGGCAGCTCAGTAATTCAGGTGCAGAATCTCAACTGTTACGATTTCTAATACATTTAATTGTTACATTAGTTTATACATTTCTCAGCAATATCAAAGGAATTCTTTTGCAGCACAGGGCAGTAAGACACATATAGATTTGACTATGTAGTCTTGAGAAGAAGTTGTTGAATAGTCTTTTACATCTAGTTGTTATGCTTTTGTGCCTTAGTGAATAGTTGGGCTTCTGCCACTGCCTGGATGACTAGGGTCTCTAGTAATGGCTCTGATTTTGTTCTTGCATATGGCAGTGTCTAGATCTGATAATCAAGTCATTTAGTGATGATGATCCGTTCAGCAGTTCTTCCCACTCTTTGGAGAGAGGTTTTTTCCTGATATGTTGCCAGTTAAGATGCTTTTGATTGTGGCTCTATAAAAAGTAATTTGTGCCGTCTTGTTGACACTGCTTTAATCTTCTAAGGAAGACGTCTTTGCGCTTTTGGCATTATGGCCTTAATGTTGGCTGTCTATTTTAGAGTTTGCAATATTTAGGCCAAGAAATTTGATGCTCTCAGCCTGCCCAATTTTGATGTCATCAATTTGTAAGGGATCATGTTGACGTTGTTTTCTGAAATCAATGATCATCTCTTTGATTTTTGATGTGTTAAGAACCAAGTCATGATTTCAGCTGTAATTAATGATATAATACACTAGGGGGCACATTTACCTAGGGTCGAATATCGAGGGTTAATTAACCCTCGATATTCGACTGCCGGATTGAAATCCTTCGACTTCGAATATCGAAGTCGAAGGATTTAGCGCAATTCGTTCGATCAAACGATCAAAGGAATAATCGTTCGATTAAATCCTTCGAATCGAACGATTTGAAGGATTTTAATCCATCGATCAAACGATTATCCTTCGATCAGAAAAACCTTGTAAAGCCTATGGGGACCTTCGATTATCGAATGGACGAATATTCAAACGATTTTTAGTTTGAATCGTGCGATTCGAAGTCGAAGGTCGAAGTAACCAATTTGATGGTCGAAGTAGCCAAAAAAAACATTCGAAATTCAAACTATTTTTCCGCTATTCCTTCTCTCGGGCTTAGTGAATGGGCCCCTAGCTGTCTGTATTCTGTTTCATCAGCATTCTGTATAAGGCCAAGCACTGTAGTGTAATCTGCAAACTTGAGGGTGATGCAGGTGTTTGGTCTTTTTAAAAGTTTCATTTTATCATAAAATGAAAGTTCAATGAAGCAAAGCAGAACCCTCTGAATAGATATTAAGGGGTTTCCTGCTCATGTATGGGAGCCTAGCTGCACTACTGCATGGTTAAAACATGTTATTTGAAGTGTATTTAGGAAAAAACAAAAATAGACTTAACAAAAGGAACATTATGTAATAAAAATTTTCCTCTAAGTCTCTATTTTTAACTACGAATGTGACACTATGGATGTTGCTACAGATTATAACCTTAACAGTAGACAAAGAACAGCATAAGCTTACTGTTTATATTGATGACAGTATCCGTGACATGGAGAATTAATTGCTGAAGCACATATTACAGGCATGAACTGGAGTCATTCCTATAGGTTAGCATTATAACCTATTTATCTATAGTTATATTTGACATTTGTTTTCCTATCAATAAACCACGTGTGCCAAGAGCTTTTTCCCCCCCAACAATTCTAGCATTATTTTGTGCACAATTGTGGCTGATGTGTTAAAAAGCACCTTTTGGTGTTCAGATGTCGTCATTTCTGACACTTAGGGGGTTATCAAAGGTCGACTTGTGTTTTTCCTGAAAAATTCGAGTGTTCGAGGGTAGTTTCAGTAAAAACTTTGAGATTTATTATGTCCTGAAGATGGAAATAGCTTGAATCCAAAAATACTGCAGCTAAAACCTGACAAGGTCATGTAGAAGTCAAGGGCAGAGGTCCAATGAACCACCTGAAGATGTCTGTAGCCTTCATGATGTTTGGGGGTTTTTTTCAGTGATTTTCGCTTGAAAGACTCGATCTAGGGATGCTCTGAATCCACTATTTGGAATTCGGCTAAATCCCACAAATCCTTGGTGAAGGATTCGGCCAAATACCGATTCCAAATATTCAAATTAGGGACAGGAAAGGAAAAACTTTTTTTTTTTTCTCTTTTGGTGATGAAAAGTCACGTGATTTCCCTACCGCCCCTAATTTACATATGCAAATTAGGATTCAGATTCTGGCCGAATCCCGAACCGAATCCTGGATACCATGCATCCCTAAATCGATCAATTCAAGTTCTTTTTCGCCAATAACTAGATCAATTTGCGTATTCAAGTTTTCCCTCCAATTGCACTGATTCAAGTCTTCTACATCCAAGTTTTTTCATAAATAAGCAAACAAGTTGTGAGTTTATGAAAGGTATAAAAAACCTCACTTGATATAAATATCTATAAGCATCTGTGTTGGAGCACTATTCTATTCAAGTAGTTGAAGTAAGATATTCTGTAGTCTGTCACATGTTGATAAATACATAAAAAGACGGCATGCGTGTATCTGAATACTGTAGGCAAACGGAAGAAACCCAAAATGTAAAATAGAGAAGCAAGCTGTCTTGTCTGGTTATGGTTTGCTGAGCAAGCTATATTTTTGTCTGCTTTGGGAACAAAGTATTGCTCAGTGGGAAAATACACACTGAGGTTTTTCTTCTACTGGTTTCTCCATTAATGTGAATTAATATGGATTTTGTGCACAGGACACAGTTTCTATGCAAACCTCAGCCTATGGGGCAAATTCACTAACCCAGAGTTGCGCTAGCGCAGGCTTCGCCACATGTCACCAGGTGCCGCTAATTCACTAAAATCGGAAGTTGCGCTCAGGGAGGCGAAAGGTAGTGAAGTTGCGCTAGCGTTAATTCATCAAGGAAAGCGCAGTTACGCTAGCGATGCCTAATTTGCATACGGCGCCAAGTTAAAGTATGATGGACGTATGTGTAGCAGCAAATACAGTACACTACACAAGCCTGGGAAAGCTTCATAAAATAAAATAGAGTTTTATATTGCCCTATACATGTGCCCACTGTATAGTTTTAGGTGCTATATGTTAGGAAATGTAGGGGGGAAGGAGGGTACCCCCAAAAAAATTTACGATCTTTTGTAGCCTATCATCCTTAAAAAAGGAAAAGACGCCAACGTTTTTTGGGACTCGAAAAAATTTCAACTTTTTTTGAAGCAAGTCCTATCTACTCTATTGCACTTCGCCTGGTCTGAGGTGGTGAAGGCAAGTCTGGCGCAAGAGGTAACGTTCAGTAAAATGCGCCATAGCGCAACTTTGCCTGGCGTAAGGATGCGAAGTAGCGCTAGAGTAGGTCCACTTCGCTAGCGAATTTACGCCAGCACCCGTTAGTAAATCTGCTAAGTAATGAAATTACATCATGCGAATTTGCGCTAGCGTTAGGTGATTCGCACTTTGGTGAATTTGTCCCTATGTGTTTGAATGGCAGAAGGCACACCTTGTTTTAGCCGGAATAATCATCATGTAGAATGCAGCTCTTATTAATTGGGCATATCTGGAGCAGTTAAATCAATGAAATCTTCAAAGAATATGATGCACAGCTCAAATCCACCCATCTTTTGGTTATAGAATAAAAGAACATTTAATGAGGTTGCAATGAGGAGTGTCGTTATCATTTATACTGAGAATATATTTTATGGCCGTATACTACATGTAAGACATATGTAACAAATTTAGTCCAGTCTAGGATTGGAACAAGTCATTACTCATTAGATCATATAACTTCTAAATTGAAAATTGTATAGTCCTCCTCCATTTTTATATATATATACTAGCAAGGGTAGTGCCCGTTGGGCAATTGTGGTTTTAGTTTTTCAGTTTTAATGTAAAAACAATTCCCCATGTACATGATTAACCAGCAGGCAATACCTTTGCTAAATAATGTTTGGCCAGAGGACCCCTTTAGTGTATTCCAAGTGCACTGCCTGGTTACTGGTCATATATATATATATATATATATATATATATATATATATATATATATATATATATATATATATATATATATATATATATATATATATATATATATATATATATATATATATATATATATATATATATATATATATATATATTTACAGAGAGCCCCCCAGTAACCACCTGATAAACACAGTGCAAGCAGATGTAGTATAACAGGTCTCAGGCATAAAGCAGCAGGAAAGAATTGGGAGCTCAGGTTCTCTACACACCTTTTCTACCCATAGTTATCGTCTCAAATTCCTCGTCTCTGTTGTTTCCTTTTTTCTCTTGGCCATTTTTCTTACTTTGTTTAACTTTACCCTGTTTCCTGTCTTATCCAGTGTCTCTTTGAGGCAGGGCCGGAACTAGGGGTAGGCAGAGTAGGCACTTGCCAGGGCGCAAAGCTTGGGAGGCACCAGGCACATACCTTTCACTGCTGCCTACCCCAGTCAGGTCTTCTGAGTCCAGCTTGTTGTTCATTTCCTCACATGTGCGCACCTACACGAGGTGAGGGGGTGATGCAGCCGGCCAGGTTGCCTGGGGCTCCTGCTTTAAGGACCTACTCTTCCATCCCCCTTTAAACTTCTCATTCTTGCTTCTTTCCATCTCTCCGCCATTCCCTTTCTATTGTCCGATAAACTCCTGCTCTCCCCTCTATGTGCCATCAATGTATTTATTTGTACATGGCAGCTCCCCTATATTTAGCCTCTCACCCTATGTTCCAGTTACCCCCACTCACCTCTGCCTAGTGACCCAGGGTCTTTGCCATTCTGTGCAATTACATTCTCTCATACTGAAATTGTATTTTCCTTTTCCATTGTAACAGATCATATCCCAAAACCCATAAAAAACCCCAAGGTCCCAGTCTCAACTCACCCCTCGCTTCGGAAGCGCCCTCCGCTACTCGATGCTGCCAGGTCTTAAAGTAGGAGGACCAAGAGGGAAGTTCTGGGCAGCAAAGGAAACTGTAACATGTACAGGAAGGACAGGGAACAGAGAGCATAGTCTTGGAACAGGCCAGGTCCGTGCCAATCAGACAGTGTAGTACAGGATTAGAAATCAGGAGTGTAATCAGGATAAACAGGCTGGGTCAAAACCAATCAGTAATGGTGTACAGAGTCGGGATCCAAAAAAATGGTAAACAACAGGCATGGGTCCGTTCAGGCAGCGATACAGCAAAGGTCAAAAACAGCCAAGGGTCAGGAACAGATAATCAGACATGAATGACACCAATGAACTATCAGGAACTAGACCTACATTGGGCCATGAATAAGTGCAGAGTAAGGGGTTATATAGCCAGACTAATGTGTTACACAGATCACCTATGGCCAGATTAGCAACAGGTGAAACAAGGCACGCCTACTTCAAATTACAGGGATAGCAATAGGAGTGAACCAGGGCTTAGCCGTCTGCTCATATAGAGCAGCAGCAATGCAGAGAGCACAGCAACAACAGGTCTCTAGTTCAACTCCAAGCAGGATGTTACACCCTTATGTGCCATACTGCTACTGCATTCTCCCTTTTTCTTGCTTCACAACCAGAAAACCTCCTCTTAATTTGCATCATGTCCCAATACACAGACAGGCACACCTCCTCCTCCTCTGCTTCCTGACAGATACTTGCAGGAAGTTTAAATGCAGCAAGGTCAGCCGGTTAAGCAGGGCAGTGTTGTGTCTATGAGCCTTATGTGGTAGAAATACTCAAGACTGTGTGATTACAAGTCTGTATATGAAGCTGGAGGCTCCCTGCTCCCTACAGATGCAGTCTGCAGCCTAGTAAGGAAATTGCAATAGGACCCAGCCGTCTCCTACATAGGGTCCTCACTGCACATAACCCTCCATCCAGGGGTTCTGCGCATACGTGGCATACCATTTTATTTATATATTTCTCTAACACAGATCAGTTTTTCTAACTAATCTTGGCTTGAGATGCATTTTCAATTACGCACCTGAGATACAGTAGATAGACCTAAAACAACCAGGCTGGACAAGCAGTCCAGACCCATAAGGTTAGGAACTAGGGAGATATGTACAGTAAGCTCGGTCCTGGATTTTCCCAGGTATCCCGATAGTGACTTTACTACAAATAATTACATACACATTTTAAATTGTATCATGTAGACAGTACATCCATGGTTAAAACGTTTTTAAAAAGAACACCCCTATTGGGGCTCCCTGTAGATCCTCTCTGGTCTGTGTTTGTTACAAGTGGCCCTAATACTGCTTGCACAACAGCACAGTAGATGGGTAACCAATTTTGCCTCCATACAGGGAATGAGAAGTAGTGATCTCCTGTCAAGTCTGTCTAGGTGCGGATTGGCTGGCACGCTATAGTGCAAAGTGCTGAGTACCAACACATCTCCCACACGGGCTTGGACCAAGGTTTTTGAGGGGAATGTTCATGAAAGCTGTACAAACCACGCTTACTAAGAGCAGTAGTCATGTTTGATGATGTGATTGTTGCTGCTGCTAGAACATCAGGACTTGCTTTATTTTTATTTATGAACACAATAATATTTTTCTTTCCATTCTAATTCTGTATGCATGTTTCTTTGGTAGGAAATGTCACGGAGTGTATGGAAGCACTATTATACCTGGCCCCTGCCAGTGAGTGTGTATCTGCTCTGCTACTAAAGCTGTTGCTCTGACTGTAGCACTGGGTTTGAGGCATGGGCAGCTCGACTATAAATTTTATTGGTTAAGTGAATAAAGTGGCGTCAGCTTGTTGTGCAATCAATTGCTACTTTTTATACTTTCACCGAAAACACTTCCAGTGAGCACAAATGCATACTGCTATTTTTACCTATAATCTGTATATGTAATTGAGTCCTTACAAAGTGTGTTGTGTTTGTAGCAGAAGTGTAAGCCATAAAAACATGCAAGCGCTACCTTTATGTTGGGGTCTCTATGTTCTCCTGTCTCACACAGTGCTGTGTGCATAAAGTAGTATAAGTACAAGTATAAAAACACATACATACAAGTCACATACTTTATGCATGCCAGGAATCAATTATTTATAAGACTTGTGGCATTTTATCTCTGAACCTGAAAGACAAAGTATCAAGTTGATTTTGAGAAATGTTGTGAAAACCACTAACTCGCACAGCTTTGTAGTTAAGATTTAACCGTTTTCATACCCAAATAGCTAAGGTTTTCTGGGGTCATCTTACAGTTAGGGGCAGATTTATTAAAGTATGAAATTAGAACTCACCACAGAAAAACTCACTCACTTTCTATTCATTCCCAAGGGATTTTTAAAATCATATTTATCAAATGGTGAACTATAATTTTCACCCACTTATAAAAATGCTTTTAAATAATAGTGGGTGAATTTTCTGTGATAAGTTCTAATTTCACACTTTGATAACACTGCCCCAGGGCCGGAACTAGGGGTAGACAGAAGAGGCAGCTGCCTAGAGTACAATGATAGGGGGGCGCTGGTGGTGAGTTCTAATCTCACACTTTCATAAATCTGCCCCTTAGTGACCTTTTAGGACGTGTCATCTAAAATATGCTTATTTCTGCTGCTGTGCATGGAAAATTCTGTAGTGTACTGCTGTGTGTTTGTGATTTGTATGACACATACATATAGTAGAATAGGGAAAAATATTTAAGAGTTTTTCCATGGTAAACATAATGAAGAGTGACTGGCTCTGAAAATGAGCATCACTGAATATTTGAATAAACAACAACACTTAATTAAATTGGTCCACACAGAACTCTCACAATTTATTGTTAATATTTAAGCAAACAGTACTTAAAATATATTGCAACCGAAACCTATTTTTTTGGGGGGGGGGGGGGGGGAAATACCTAGTAAAGACTTTTGTCATAGCCTTCCACATGTTTGTAATCCAGTTCTACAATTAAGTCTTTTTGATGCATTTAGAAAGGTAAATAAAGATCTATTAGATATAGATATGTGTATTTTTTGTAATGCCCGATTGGGTTACTAACTTTTGTACATGGGTGGGATCTATTAAATGGAAACCTGCTATCCAAAAAGCTCTGAAATATGACAATGCTGTTTCCTATATTATCCAATTCAAACTAATTATGAATCATTTTTGCTTTTTGTCCATAAGAGTACCTAGTAGTACCTGTAGTATAGTGTTCTTTTTTTATAGTAGCCTTAAAGCATGCTGCTCCATGTTAAGGAGAGTCTTTATCCAGCAAACCCAATGTCCCAAGCATTCCAGATAAGTCATCCCAATACCTGTACTGGTTTTAAAGAGGTTTATTTTTAAATGGGCAAACTTAAGAGACTTGTAGTAACCCATAGTAATTCCAGTTAGCATCTTCATATGCTATGTAGGTAACTAACTTCAGCTCAGTCATCAATACTGATGCATTTAAAGAATATATTATCAAAGAAACAGCAGAGGCGTCTGTTTAAGCTGCCTATATGAAGTGGTAATAGATATACTGCTAGACTGGAGTAAGACTGCTGCCAGAACACAGTTAAGTGAAAGGCTGTTGTATTCAATTCAGTGAGTGTTCTTTGTGGAGAGCAGCATTGAGTATTATAAGGTGGCATTGACCTTAGTGCCATTGCATAACAGCAAAACATTTTGCTTCAGGGGAAGTACAAACATTATTTATAGGCAAGTCAGCAGCGTGTGGAAAAGCGAGGCAATAGAGGCAGCATGGAAAATATTTCCACTTAAAACTATAAAAAAAACAGAGACAGGAAAAAAAAAAAACACATTTAAACACGGGAAAACCCCCACAGCTTAACAAATAAGATTTACACTTGTATGGCAGAATTGCTACTAATCATAGTCATAAAAGAAATAAACAAGATATATTAAACCGCTGTCTGAGAACAGTCGAGAGAGAGTAAGGTTTATACTGCATACAAAATAGGTTTTTATCTCTTCATTCCCTAACGAACCTATCACCCCAACTCGTTCACTAGATAAGAGTAACATTCAAAGTGTCTTATCTCTCCCACAAGATTTATTCAGTGATAGTTTTGTGCAAGTACACAGCAATAAATTCTACTCAGAAGTCCATAGAGGGTTTTTTTTTTTTTTTAGCAACAGTGTAACCAATAGGAAACCAGGGCTATATTCAGCACTGTCAGAAAGCATTTGGGAAACTACTTATCTTTTCTGTTTCTTTTGCTACAGCTAGGCAGTACTTTCCCTATGGAGGAGACAAAGACTACCCTGAACTGTAGTTAAACAGTCATTTATCTGGCTTTTGGTTAACATAGCATTAAAAACAAAAATGACACAGGAAAGGGGAGTAGCAACACAGCAGGGGAGTTTATAAAGGTACATGGCTGAAAAGGTACGACACAGATTCCCCATTATGAGTCCTTCGAATTGCCTCTGCCAGTATCATAGAAATGTCGATAACCTTTTGAAACACAAACACAGAGAACATTAGTCAAACTCAATAAGTTGAATTTTTTTTGCATCCAATGTAAACTAAAAGTATATCTTTTTAAAATATGAACGACAGAATAATCAGTGTCATTGCTAAAAGTGCGTAAGATGCCCAGTGTAAATAAAATACCCATTAAAAAGGAGAAGGAAAGGCTGAGTATACTTGGGGGTGCCAAAAGTTAGGCACCCCCAAGTGATTGTATTTACTTGCCTGAAACCAGGGGCGATGCTCCACAGAGCGATCGGCTTCCTTCTTCTTTCTCCACACCGTTGCGCATGCGCAATAGCGGGAAAAGCTGAACTTTAACAAGTCAGCCATTACATTCTACTGCGCATGTGTTTGCCCCAGGAAAAGCCAACCGCTCTGTGGTGCTCGCTGGACAAACACCTGGACCAGTGCAGTTTTCTGCTGATAGGAGCACCAGCCCGGGCTCATTTGGTGGTGCCTAACTTTTGACACCCCTACTTAAACTCAGCCTTTCCTTCTCCTTTAATACATTATAATCTGAAAAAAAAAAAATACGTTATACAATTGGTACCAACTGATCACATGACAGTGATTAAAGGGGGACAGAATGAGTGTAAAAATATTTAGGGTGTGTCTTTGAGCATTTTTGCAATTTAAATTCTACTTTTAGCAGTTTCTGAGATATTTGTATTTTTAGATTGCTAATAATTTGGACTGCTAAATTATTCAGCTATTTTTAAGTAGAGTCTGCAACCCAGGGGTTAATTAAATACACGGTGTATAAAAAATACAGTACAGTAGGGGGCTTAAGAAAGATATCCTAAAAAAGATTTTAAAAACGGAGTTTAAAGGAAAAAAAAAAGAAATCTATTCTCTGTAATGAAACTGGATCAGCCATTAAAATATATAAAATACTGAACCATTGTTATATTTAAAACAGGTTTGCCAATACCCATTTCATTCACCATAAACCTAAACTGTTTTGCTTTTTAACTACATGACACATAAGGCAGACTGCTAAGTGTTTTGTCCAATGGTTGTTCAAGAATACATGAAAGAAAAAGAAGGCCATTGCAGATTCGAATGGCATGGTCTATATTGCACTTAAATATAGTAACAAGTGCATCTTGTACAAGTGAAGTTGCCAACAACCTATCACTTCTGTGTTCAGACTCAATTCAAAACGAATTGCTGGTTAATTGGCAACTGCACTTGCCCAAATTAGCAGGTCACACACGCACAAAAATCAAGTTTTATATCGTCTATGCTGGTCTGCCGATGCTGACAGATATCCATGTACTATGAATATTGGTTCCTGGCAGATTAGGAAAAGAAGAGGAGCCCCAGCCCCAACGGACCAATAGAAAATTGGCCATGTCTTGTGTCGGCCTGTGTAGTGCTACCTTATATTTGTAATTCGGCCCTCTCTTACTTAAAACTAGTAATAACATCTCTGGTGTCCATATTTAGTAAATGGATACATAAATGCACAGTTCATCCACTCACAGACATATTACAGCAATAAAGAAAACATATACCGGTATATGAAATGAATTTCCATATCGCAGAAAGGTTCTGCATATACAACACTTAGGAAAAAAATACAAGAGCAGACATAATACCTGAATCTTGGAGCACTGTTTCATTTTTTCATCTTGGGGAATTGTATTGGTTACCACTACAGCCTCAAATGCAGCGTTATTAATTCGAGAGATTGCGGGACCAGAGAAAATGCCATGTGTTAAAATTGCATAAACCTTTGTTGCTCCAGCAGAAAGTAATCTGCAGAAAATGTAATCACATTAAATATGAATAATTACTTTTGCCTTCTTTCTCTCTCAACATACAGACATTAAAATTATATATAGATGAAAAATATATTTGTATATGCTTGCATGCATTAATTATCCATGTATTATAAATGTTATACTGTACATATTTTGTATATCCATCCCTAAACTCGCTAAGCGATAAGGCCAGAGTATGTGCTATGAATCAGCATGAAAGAAAACTGAAGCTACCTCATCTTAGCAGGCTTCAAGCTTTAGGGTTAGTTCACACGAGGAGATACGGGGAGATTTTGTCGCCTGGCGACTAATCGCCTCTTCTTCTGGGCGACAATCTACTCGAACTGCCTCTGCGTGTCTTCCCATCCGCTATAATGAAAAGTCGCCTGCGTTAAAGCACACGCGGCGCTGCGTGGAAAAGTTCGCTGCGAGGAAACTTCTGGGGACTTCGGAAAACGAAGCGCCGTGCGTGCTTTAGCGCAGTCGACTTTTCATTATAGCAGATGGGAAGACACGCAGAGGCAGTTCAGGGAGACTGAGGCTCAAAAGAAGAGCCGATTAGTCGCCAGGCGACAAAATCTCCCCGAATCTCCTCGTGTGAACTAACCCTTAAGGGCTGTGATTACTATAGTATAGAATGCCAAAACATAAATGTGCAGCATTTCTGGTCTACTTCTTTAAGCTTTAATTGTCTTTTAAATACAATCTTACTTTTTTTAGTTAACTTTTCATTTAACACTGGAAAAGTTTATATTCTCGACCGGACTTACTTATCAGCAGCATGACATATGGTGCCACATGTATCAGCCATGTCATCCACTAGGATAGCAACACGATCCTTTACATCTCCAACCAGCACCATTCTGTCCACCTCATTAGCTTTCTTTCTTTCTTTGTGGATGAGGGCAAATTCCACATTTAGCCGGTCAGCAATAGACGTCACCCTATAAATAAGTTAGGGAAAAAAAAAAAAAAAAAAAAAAAGACTGTTGAAAGGTTATTTATATACCAGAAAAACAAACTGTATGCTTTTATAAAAGGGTATACATGTAATTTGGGGATTTACTTAAAAAAATAAAATTAAAATGTTGGCAAATCATCAAATCACACACTAAAGATTTAAATTATACTAGTCTGGAAGCACATTTCTACCTCCTATATTATTAAAACATATTTGTGATCTCTTAAAAGAAAAGTTCAGTGTAAAAATAAAAACTGGCTAAACAGGCTGTGCAAAATAAAAAATATGTTTCTAATATAGTTAGTTAGCCAAAAATGTAATGTATAAAGACTGGAGTGACTGGGTGTCTAACATAATAGGCAGAACACGACTTCCTGCTTTTCAGCTCTCTAACTCTGGGTTAGTCAGCGACTATAAGGAGGGCCTCATGGGACATAAATGTTCAGTGAGTTTGCAATTGATCCTTAGCATGCAGGTCAGGTTCAAAAGAAACCGTTATGGCCCATGTGCCCCCCCCCCTTTCACTGATTGGTTACTGCCTGGTAATCAATCAGTGGAAACCAAGAGAGCTACAATGCAGGAAGTAGCGTTCTAGCTATTATGTTAGACATCCAGTCACTCCAGCCTTTATACATTACATTTTTGGCTAACTAACTATATTAGAAACATTTTCTATTTTCCACAGCCTATCTATTTACCCAGAGAAAAACCTGATCCACATTCCAACGGCCCGATATGTGAAGTTACATGATCAATGATATACACCTGTCGTGCGCAATGGGCAGAAAACCTTTGTGTTTGCAGTGTTTGCACAGTGACAGGTATCCAATTCATTCCAGTGACTTTGTATAAGGGGCAGAAGCAGGAGGAATCAGCCTTTTCTTCACCAGTTTGATGCCATGTGCCTTAACATCACTATCTGCAAGAATTTTTTTCTATTCTGTTTTCAGTCTTTTAGCACAGCATACTTATTTCATAGCCCCCTATAGAAGCCAACTCTGTGTTCCTTCATCATAGCTCAGAAGTAATATAATTTAAAACTTCCAAATTTAAAGGGGATGATCAACTACAAAATAGCTTTTAATATGACGTATATTGTGGCCTACCATGCATTAGTCTCTATTTCTGTGTTTTTCAAATATTGCTCTACTATATATTTTCTGCAGATATTAAGTCTAACAAGTCACTTATCCTAACAATCATGCAGTGCTTTGAATGAAAGGTGGAAGTTGAATAAGAACGAGTCTTAACATAAATAATGGCCCCATAAGCACAATACAAATTCGTTCTATATGCACGACACATTTTAGTACCACTAGATGGTGCTTAGAAAGTATGAAAATATTTAAATACTTTTTATATATTTCAATAATCTTTTTAAGTCTCCATCCTGCTATATGACAGCAGTATAACAGTGTATACCATGCCTCGTCATGTGCTTTCAGAAAGAGCAAGTGCTGTACTACGGAACTGCTTTGTGACAGGCTATTGTTTCTCCTACTCAATGTAAACTGAAGGTGTCGCAGCGGGACATGGATTTTTACTACTGAGTGCTACCAGGGCGCAATTATCATAAATTATTAAGGTCAGCATCAAACTTTGATCCTGTTATTACATCACCCAATATTTTAACTGCACAAGTTAAGGGGCAGTATTCACCCCTTTTCAACTCATTAGAACCATGGAGTAGTACTACGGGAGATGCTGCTTAAAGGCAGTAGTTTAGAGAATATAAAACTTAAGTAAACCCAATAGGCTAGTTTTGCCTCCAATAAGGGTTAATTATGTCTTAGTTGGGATCAAGTACAAGGTACTGCTTTATTATTAGAGAGAAAGGGGAAATCATTTTTAAAAATTTGGATTATTTGGATAAAATGGAGTCAATGGGAGATGGCCTTTTCACAATTCTGAGCATTTTGGATAACAGATCCCTTAAATGTACCTTCATTGATCATTTGTTAGTAGGCTTGATAGCATGACAAAAGAAAACCAAACACTAAAATTATTCTGACATATTATTTACATATTTGCTCAGCAGAAAAAAAAAAGAATTAAAAAATATTTGCTCTTAAAATAGATATGACAAATTTTGCCATTAAACCTTGTACAGGATTATTCAGGTTTAGAATAGTATTTTGTGTCTTTGCTTTACCCTCATTACTAAAGGTACCCTTTAGCTTTCACTACTACCTTTTGGCACCACCAGCATCAGGAGAGACAATGCTGGAGTTCTTCCATTCAGGGATATTTTCTCTAATCCACTGAAGCACAGCTGGTTCAGCATACAGGTTATCTACGGGAATGTCAAAGAAACCCTAAAAGGAAAATCACATTCTCACACAGCAGCTAAAAACAATGCTAGTTAGTTTAAAGAGACTGGACCACTGAATTAATAGGAACATGTATATCTGAAAGGCGATGACCCCAAATATGTAGTATAGAAATACACAGATTTTCTAATAGATTGGTGATCCTAATCCATGTAATCAGGTATAACTAAATCCCATCTAATGACATTATTCTACCTGTAATTTGTTTAGATATTTGAAATACAGAAATTGCTGTTAGTATGCATATAAAGTGAATTGAAAACTTTAGTTTAATGCTAAAATTTAAAATAAGCGGCAGTCTAGTCTGTCTCACTTCATTCCAATCTGCTGAACATAGACTGCAAGTCTTGCCCTTACTTATGAATTACAGTCTCGGGCACAATATATTTCTTAAAAATATGTATTTTACACTTTTTGTCAGGAGATGCTCAGTATATATAGATAATCTACACAAGGAGCCTTAAGCATCGGCAAAGGTCCTATCAGCAACTATGAAGGACCAGGGCAAAATGCCAGTTTATCAAACAATCTTTTTTCTGTAACACAAAATGAATAAACACTAAGAGAATCAATCTGCTGTATTACTGGCAGTGGGTGAGAACATTTTTCTAGGCAGAATTATAAAGCCTAGTCAGAAACCTGGGAAATTGTCTGATCTGATAATTCGTTGTTTTGGCAAACATGGAAAAGCAGAGAAAGAAAATGTTAAAGAACAAAAAGAGTTAAGGTGGCCATATACGCACAGATATTGTACAAAACAAGTTATTCTGTGCTTTTATGGCAGGAGCAGAGCTGACGGATATCGGCAAAAAACTTGGGATATCCTTCGGCTCGTCGATTTGCCAGATTGGAAAATTTTGATGGTGCCCAAATATAGGCAAGTGTTTACCACCAAATGGTCAGATACAGGTAGAATTCTATTGTTTCTACCTGTATACCGGACAATTCAGCTCTAAATGTCTGCATTTGTATGGCCACCTTTACAAGTTGCCCTTTAATACTAATATAAACAAAAAGCCTAGGGGTTATATTTATCAAAGAGCCACCTCGGCTATTCTCCTTTCATTTCTATGGTATTTTTTAAAAGAGTATTTATCAATGGGTGAAAGTGAAAATTCACCCCTTGAAAAATTTGCCTTTCAAAGTCCTATAGCAATGGAGTGGCGGAATTTCACTCTAGCGGACTGTGGTAATCTCTAACTTTACTCTCTGATAAATATACCCCAATGACTACTCCAAAATAGCATTTTCAGAATAATTAAAATAACTAAAGGAAAATGTCGCAAAAATGCTTCATAATTACCTGTATCTGGGATGCATGGAGATCCATGGTGATTATATGGTCAGCCCCAGCAACTGAGAGCATGTTTGCAACTAGCTTTGCAGATATGGGTGCACGACTCTGAGTGAGAGACAGAGTGAATTTATAAACAATCACAGAAGTACACAGAAAACCATTTTCACGTGTGTAGTAGCTTTCAGGCCAAATCTGGTGAAAAGCATTGCTTGCTGCAAATAAGTCGCTATCAGATATGTTCAACGTAAAAGAATGAATCTTATAAGCAGAATTAGAAATACAGGAATGCTGCTCCAGAAGTCTAAGTTTCTTTTTGGGTTGCGCAAATAGCGACAGACCAAACATATGTTTCCTAAATGATGACCCTGCTGTAATTGTTTTGATCCATCAATATACACATACTCATAAAATACAGGTTTCAAGAACCCTAATGGGGTTAGGGAATAGCAGACACTTGCCCAGGTGCAGAAACCCATAGCAACCAGGTTGAATTTATGGTCACCTGTTTACAACTAAACATCTGCACCTGGGCGAACTTAGTGCTTTTTAGTATATATGGGGGGTCAATATTTTGACAGAATGTAAGACCGTACCCTTTTTAGTTAACATACCATAGTCATTTAGATTTTTACTGTCAAAACTATGTTTCTTGTGCCTGGTTTAACGCTATTTTTTTTTAAAATGTTTCTGAATGCATTCCAAAGTTGCAATCAATTGATTGCACTTCAGAATGACAAAATCAACAGACCACCAAAGTGATCCTGGAAGCCAATGACTTAAAGGAGAGCTAAAATAAATTTAAAAAAAATGAATAAGGGTAGGAAATCCGTATTGTACATAGGCTATCAGAATAGAATTATGTGTGCGTGTAATTCTAAAATATATATTTAAGTGCTAAATTCACATTGGAGTGCCTCTCTATTGTGGTTTATATTATAGTGCCTGGTACAAACTTTGATGCTGACTGATAGCTGTTCTGTCCTTTAAATGATAAAACTTTCAGTTGTAACATGTATAACATCTTCATCACTGGGTTACTTTATTCATTATTTATAGATAATATCTGTGACCGATTGAATTAATTACAGACAGAGTATGTGGTGAAGATAAATAGCACTATTGTTTGGGTAGAAATTTTGTTTTATTCATTCTTTATGAAGAACAGAATAAGAGTTGTATTAATCTGGAGTCATTTTATCAATGCAAACTTTATATTGATTAGGAATGAGTTTATTTTGTAGTGAATTAGGGCTCTCTATGGTTTTATTTGCAGTATTTACCAGTTTACATACAAACCGCAAAAAAAAAAAAAAAAAAACATTCTAAATATAACCAATTTAAAATTCTCTACCGTTTCTGATAATCAAGTCAGCTCTTCGAGTTTGGTGTGTGTGTGTGCTATAATTTCACAGCCTGTGCTGATATTGCATAGAGCTACATCTATACTGCCTTGAATATATATGTTCCAAGTGAGAATAGTTATAATTTGGGTTAGTAATATGGAGGAAGATTGTGCCTATTCAGCAATCCATTAATGACTCTTTATTCTAACCTGCTGCTGGATCACATTACTGCTGAACACCTACAGTCTGGTTTGTTGAGTCTATTAAGAATAAAAAAACTAATGTGCATGGACAAATTTGCAAGGCAAATGACAAGACTGGTAATATATAACCCAAGTATATGCAAAGTAGTTCGTACAGCTGTTGCAGGATAAAAGTAAGTGGAAAAAAGTTGATTGAATGCAATTACATACCTTATCTTTTTTATCTTGCCGGGCGTAAGGGAAACATGGAATAACGGCTGTGACACGAGACGAAGAAGCAATTTTGCATGCGTTAATCATGATCAGGAGCTCCATCAGGTTGTCATTTATTTCACCGCAACCGCTTTGTATAATATAAACATCTTCTCCCCTTACACTCTCACCAATCTCCACACTGCAAGAGAAAAAGTCAAGATTCTAACAAATTGCTTCAATTCACATTACCACTAGCATTAGAATTACCTTTATATGATACGACATTGGGTGTGTCCTATGTCCAGGTCTCATAAAAGAGGTAAAGTAAAACCCTACCACTATACAAAAATCCCCATTTGGATTTTATTTGAACAAGAGTACTCCTATATCATCGCACTCTACAAAGGAGGGGTACATCGGGGCAGAAGGAGTGATCCCAACCTACACAAACAAATATAAACTGGTGGGGAGATGGTGGAAGGTACACAGGTTCCATGGAGATTTTTGATTATTTGAACATTTCCTTTATTGAACAACTTAAAGGGGTGGACTGTCGAAAAACTTCTGGATTGGAAGGTGTATTTAATGGCAGTTGTAAAGAAAGATTGTAAAAAGCTTTGACATTGCCTGTCAATATTCGTACAGTTGCTCGTAGGTGAAGACCACTTATTTAGAGCAATATGAAAAATGCATGTCTCTAATGAACTAATCTTAAACATAAATATTGCCCATTAGATAGGTTGGCAGGCAGACAGAGGCAATTTTAATAACAGTGCTATGTAATTCAATACCATCTAATTCAATTCCTGTATTTGTTTGGAATGTATGACTGAACAGGTTCACTATAATATTAAAACACCTGCAGCAGGTAGATCGGAAAAATGTCTTTTGTAAATAAATCATTGCAAAGAACTAAAGTTGTGGTTCCCTACCAAGCAGATGAGGTGGCTTTGTTAGAACGTTTTAGGTTGTATCAGTTGCCTCCTAGTGAAACAGCAGAACATTTGGACAGATCTATTCTGCCAGTGTCTATCCATGGTATTAGTGGTTTGCTCCCAATTTTGTTCACGTCAGCCATCCAATAATTAGTCGTCCATGACCATTTCCATAAGGCAACTGAATTATTATAGAGTACCACAGAAGACTGACATTGATGAAGGCATATAACGTAATTTCCTAAATTCACTAAGAAAACGATTTTTCCATTTTATGTTTTTTGTAAGTACTACAAAATTATTTAACTTAAATTAAAAAAAAACAAAAAAAAAACCCGAAGCACTTATAACACACAGCTACCATATACTGTAGTTACGGCCATGGTTTAATCCAAAAGCAATTTCAAACATGCAAGTATTTTGAATTTCCCACAGTGATAGCTGCAGGAGAAGTCAAAGCTAAACAGTAACCTTCACACATTCGACCATTTGCTTTGCAAGACAAACATTTGTTTTGAGATTTATCTGGGGAAGAAAATGGATACATAAAGTAAATACTTCTCGGTTCCACTACAAATGAAGGACAACTGTAAACTGTCAGCAAGTCTAAGAACGTGCCATAAACTTTGATATATATTACACGGAGTACACATAGGCAGATCTGCACATTCAGACTGAAATCCCGGGCAAATGTGAATATACACATCTGAGCCAAAGTGTCTAATAAAGGCTAAAATTCCGTCTTTTGCAGAGGCCTAAATACTAGATCAAGCAGGAAAGTCCTTCGGTTGTCATTATTTACACACAAAAAAGTGCCCAACTACTTTATGGATTTACCAAGATGTCCAATCATTATTGTTTATGGACACACATGGGTAGACATCGGTCAGCATGGTTGAAACTAGCTAAATTGGGCTTTCCTAACTGACACGTTTATTCTAACTGAGCGCAAATAAAAGAGCAGCAATTATTAAGCTTGAGCTGTGTGTAGTAGTAGTAATGTTAAAGGACAACTAAACTTAGGGCTCAGCTTTTACTATGATTATAGTACAGTTCTAGCCTTAGTTACTGTGCACAAAATATATGCTGCTGATCATATATTTAATGTGTTTAGCACAGTTACACAGATAATCCATTATAACTCTTCCAGCAATCAGTATGTGCAGGTCATATAACTCTTGTGATAAAAACACAATAAAACTAAAAGTCACGTGCCATCTGACAGGAAACAAGGCTAAAAAGTTAAAATAAGACACCATAAAGTCATTCATTATATTTGCTCCTCAATTCATTCTCTTATGAGCAGATCAGAGCAGAGAATTTCACAAAAGGGGCAGTGAATTCATGCACAAATGGCCTTCATTGTTTTATAATAAATAACATGAATGTCACAAGATTTAAATTTGGGCAGAAAATTGTGTTTCCCCCCATCCTTTTTTGTAGTTTTGTATAGATTCTTTCCAGTCCCAGTCTATGATGTAAATGAGCAGCAGTTATGTCCTAGTCAAGAAGTACAGCAAGGTGTGGGTATCCAGTTATAGCTCAGCCCTAACTCAAGGAACAATTTACTACAGTTCTTTATAATATTGGCTCACTCGCAAGATGGTGATTAGCTGGTACAGGAACTATTATCCGGAAGGCTCGGGATCTGGGGTTTTCCGGATAACGGGTCTTTCTGTAATTTGGATCTACATACCTTAAGACTGCTAGAAAATCATGTAAACATTAAATAAACCCAATAGGCTGTCTCTGTTATCAATAAAGATTAATTATATCTTAGTTTGGATCAATAGGCTGTCTCTGTTATCAATAAAGATTAATTATATCTTTGTTTGGATCAAGTACAAGGTACTGTTTTATTATTACAGAGAAAAAGGAAATTATTTTTAAAAATTTGGATTATTTTTAAAAATTTGGAATATTTGTTTTTAATGGAGTCTATGGGGGACAGCGTTTCCGTAATTCAGAACTTTCTGGATTATGGGTTTCCGGATAATGGATCCCATACCTTTATTCTACAATGGAAATTTGTGAGAGCCAAAGGCTCTCCTCAACAGGCTGGGAAAGGAGCCAGAGGAAGGGCTGACACAGTTATGGCATCCTTTATCCGGAAACTCATAATCCAGAAGGTTCCATATTATTGAAAGGCTATCTCCCATAGACTCCATTTTAATAAAATAATTCAAATCTGCGCCCTAATCTAAAGAAGTGCATGTGCAGAGGATGAAGTAGAGACTTTGTAGTCATCCAAGATAGTGCCTGCAAATGAGTACAGGAGCACTAATCCTATAAGGAAAATTACCGTATATACTCGTGTATAAGCCGACCAGTGTATAAGCCGAGGTACCTAATTTTACCTACAAAAACTGGGAAAACGTATTGACTCGCGTATAAGCCTAGACACAACTACAGCCCTGTCTCCCAGCAGCGCACATTCTGCCAAAGCGACCCCCCCAGCGATCAACCGGACTTCCTTGCAAAGCTGATGGTGACAGAGAATTGCCAAACGGATTACTGTGTGCATTGTCCCACTGTCCCACTACCATGTGCAGAGGGTGCTGTTTGATATTGCCATCACTGTTAATCTTTTGTATAACCAACAGAGGGCGCTGTGTGATATTGCAATCACTGTTATTCTTTCATATAACCAACAGAGGGCACTGTGTGATATTGCAGTCACTGTTAATCTTTCATACAACCAACAGAGGGCGCTGTGTGATATTGCAGTCACTGTTATTCTTTCATATAACCAACAGAGGGCGCTGTGATATTGCAGTCACTGTTAATCTTTCATACAACCAACAGATGGCGCTGTGTGATATTGCAGTCCCTGTTATTCTTTCATTCAACCAACAGATGGCGCTGTGTGATATTGCAGTCTCTGTTATTCTTTCATACAACCAACAGATGGCGCTGTGTGATATTGCAGTCTCTGTTATTCTTTCATACAACCAACAGATGGCGCTGTGTGATATTGCAGTCCCTGTTATTCTTTCATACAACCAACAGATGGCGCTGTGTGATATTGCAGTCACTGTTAATCTTTCATATAACCAACAGAGGGCGCACTGTTATTCTTTCATATAACCAACAGAGGGCATTGTGGGATATTGCAGTCTCTCCCCAAGTGAACTGTTGGTATAGGAATGATTAAAAGTGACTGCAATCTCAGCTACTGGTCGGGAACCGCTGACACGCGTATAAGCCGCGGTAGATTTTTTCAGCACATTTTGGATGCTGAAAAACTCGGCTTATACGCGGGTATATACAGTAAGCACTTTTAGGGAAAATAATTGCAGCGGTGCGGGGTGGTCTTCATGCAAAAATCAGTAAGAATGTGTTTCCTTGTCCTTTAAAGCTCATGCAACATCTGGATGCCCTAGGATTATCAGCAACTTTCCAATTTGTAACAGAACTCACATTCTGTACATTCTTGGTTGCTTGTTATTGTGAAAGAGAACTCTGATTAGTAAACACTAACATACCTCAGAAATATTAGTTACATTGCTTATGACATTTCTGCAAGGTTACGAACTCAAAATACTAGCATTAGGGATGGGCGAATTTTTTCGCCTTGTTTCGCTGAGAAAATGACGCCCATAGACTTGTATGGCGTCATAAAAAAAAAAAAAAAAAAAATACATGTGCATCAAAATAATTTCGCCACGCGACAAAAAATTTTTGATGCCCATAGACTTTAATGGGCGTCTGTGCGCGAATTTTTGGCCAAATGAAACAGGTCAAATTCACCCATCCCTAACTAGCACGTTTTTCACGTAGAACTAAACTAATCTTGAAACTGGGGTACATTTTCCAGTTCAGTACACTGCCAATGATCCAAATAAATAAATTTAAAAACATTTTTTTTTGATTAGGTCTTTAAGTCAAAAAGTGAAGGAAAGTCACTAGCAGATGATAAAGAATATAACCTACTAAAATGAACTACCAAACTACCAGTACACATCTACTACCAGTAGATGCATATCTACTTGATATGCATCATAGGAAAAGATCAAAGGATTTTAAAACTATGTGGCATGTAAAATGTAAATCTTGCACACAAATGTTTTACCGGCAATAAAATAAAAAAAAAAAGTATCAAAAACAATGCAAAATACTATAAAATCACTAAGAAAAACCACTCACTACACAATTAACGTTTTATGTAGAAAACAATACTGCTGGAGTAAAAATCCAATAAAATCTCTCTCAAATAAAATATAAAAAAAAAATGCACACACTAGGTAATAAAACACTTCATTTTAAAACAACCAAGACAATAAAGATAGGGAAAGTGTGTGTACATTAGCTAATATTGTGCATTGTGTACTGGATTATGTGTGTGTGTGGCAGTATGTAAAAGGCAAAAAGTTTAAAACACTGTTAGTGTAAAAGTGTGTGTGTATTACCTGGGGCAGGGGAGCAGGGGATGGCAAGCGCTAGTTGGTCAATATGTGCAGGGGGCAGCTGGCAGTGCTGGGGGGGGGATATAAGTTATAGGAGAACACACAAGCTTGTCATGTAGTGTCTACTGTTGTATTGGCTCCTTAGCAACAGGTGCCATTCATCATTCTCTACATTATGCTCATCACCTAGGGCTGGGAACTAGTTATATGCAGGTCAGGAAACTCTCAAACTGCACCTGTCCCCAACCCACAAAATCTTAACCCAACCCCAACGCAAAAATATCGTTAGGGCTTGAACCAACTCGTACCAGCGTCTTCTCACTCTGTTGCCTACTTCTGCTCATGCCTCTGGTGCCAAGGCAGAAGAGGAGTGTATCTCCCCCTACTAATGTGTAACCAACCCTAACCCACAATTGTTGGCCAAATTTACACCCAAACCCGCCCAAACGGTGGTCTACATGCGGGTCACCCCACACATCACTAATAGAAACAGATAAGAAGAGTTTTTTCCACCTATAAGTAATACGTAGATGGTAGAATCTTTGCTCTATGGCACTTAGGTCTGGTTAGTCAATAATTGCCAACTACATGGTCAGTGGCACTAAAAAGCTTAAAAACACAATTTTAAATTCTAAGTTTAAAGGGACACAACATCCAACGATAAAGGTGTCACACTGCGCCCCCTAGTACTCTACACATATTTATCTATTTCAAAACCTATATTGATCTGTCTCAAATTGTCCCTTCCGCAGCAAGTAAAGGAAGTTCATACCATGATTTAAAAAAAAAAATGGTCAAATGACATCAATGGTCAAAAACTTGAACATTTAAGAGATAATCATGCCATGCAGTAGACAGGGTGCCAAAATACCTATATTTTTTAACTATGTTGAAACTAAATGTTATAAAGTGCTAATTACTGAATAGCAGTTTTTCAATGATTTTCGCTCTGATTAAACTCCTATTAAGACAGAAGTGACATTTACAGTATATAATTTAATATGTTCTTTTGCTGCTAGGACAGCAAAAGACCCAAAGATCTAAGGCAGGGATCCCCAACCTTTTGAAACCGTGAGCAACATTCAGAAGTAAAAGGATTTGTGGAGCAACACTAGCATGAAAAATGTTCTTGGGGTGCCAAATAAGTGCTGTGATTGGCCATTTGGTAGCACCTATACGGATTGTCAGCCTACATTGAGGCTCTATTTGGCAGTACACCTGGTTTTTACACAACCTAAACTTGCCTCCAAGCCCCAATGGGTTGGAGAGCAACATGTTGCTCACGAGCTACTGGTTGGGGATCACTGATCTAAGGGTATGACAGAGACCATGTGACCACATTTCCACACAACAGCCATCTTTTATCGTAAGGCATGCTGATGAATGTGAAATTGGTAGAAGCTGGTTGCATGAAAAGAGTCTTCTGATTTTCCTGCAACTGCACTGATGAGATGATGCCTTTTTTGAACACTTGGACAGGACCAAATTTACAGGGTGTGGAACCTCGTATGGAAAACCTTCCCAACAGTTCTGTTTTGATGGCACAGCACACTGAATACAGAACCAAAAAAGGGTAAAGCCCACTAAAAAAGGCAGAAGAGGGCGTTCGACTGAGACAAGTATGGGAGAACAGACCATGCATGGCCTGGGTTTGTGATAAAAAATGCCCCACTTATTTACATTGGAATGTCGTGTATGGTTCAATATAAAACCTACAAAAGCAAAGTACAAAATGGAAATGTAATTATTTGATGGAGCAAAAAACAAACATGTAAATAGGCTTGTAAGGAGCCTGCCAGTAAGTGACTGCTAGAGTAATAGTATGCTTCTTAAAGCAGAACTTAACTCTAAAAATGTGGCTGAAACTGCCATATTTTATATACTGAACTTATTGTACCAGCCTAAAGTTTCAGCTTCTCAATAGCAGCAATGATCCAGGACTTCAAACTTGTCACAGGGGGTCACCATCTTGGAAAGTGTCTGTAACACTCACATGCTCAGTGGGCTCTGAGCAGCTGTTGAGAAGCTAAGCGTAGGGGTTGTTGTAAATCATCAATCAGAAAACGAGTTTGGCCTGTAATATAAGCTGATGCTACAGGGCTGATTATTAAAATCTGATGCTAGTTGTCCTGCAGTAACTATCTGTATTAATTACTAATCAGTCATATAGTGACATTCATATTCTATGTGTACTGTATATTGTGAGTTGGTCCCTAAGCCAAGTAAGCGACAGCAGCAGAACAGAGCATGCGCATATGGTTTAATTTGTATTTCTAAATTACACTGTTTACATTGCAAATAATTCACTTTACCATTGAAAAGGTTTTTCTTGAAACAACAATTTTTAGCTGTAATATTGGAGTGGAGGCAGTCATCTCAGAGCGTGTGTTATTCTGAGATTTGAGAAAGAGCCAGCACTTCAGGATGGAACTGCTTTGAAACAACTATTGTTTTGAGCCTTCCCATTGTATTGTACCACAACCCTAGGTCATGTTTGCATTGCATGAGAATAGCACCTAAACAGGAAAAAGCAAGGGTTTACCGGCTTAGGTGCTATTCTCATGTCTACTGCTAGGTGGGGCTAGCAGCTAGCACTTTTAGCTATGCAAACATATCCTTCAGCAGAACTGTCAGGTAGCTGCTATCTGGTTAGCTGCCCATTGTTCTGTTGATAGACTGCTAATGGACTGCTGGGGAGGGAAGGGAGGGGGATGATATCAATCTACCTTTCAGTGTAGCAGTAAAGAGTTACTGAAGTTTATCAGAGCACAAGTCACATGACCCGAGTGCAACTGGGAAACTGACAATATGTATAACCCCATGTCAAATTTCACTATAAAAAAATCTGTTTGCTGTAGCTATTATTGATGCATTTTGAAAAAAAATATATATATATTTTCCCACGACAGTATTCCTTTAGCAATTAAACCCCTCCATACCAGATCTCATGGGAGACAAGTCAGGTTTCTACCTGTTAACCATAAGGTCTAGAGCCCATAAAATGTTATTGCACGGGACCCCATGATTTCTGATGCTGGGCCTGTATATAGGTATGGGATCCATTATCTGGAAACAACAAATGAGGAACCGGCAGACAGAATTGAATGCAAAAGGGGATTGACCCCAAAGTGTTTAATGTGTCAAGCAATAGACAACATTAAATGACCTGATGAAGGGGCCAGCCCCGAAACATTGTGTATTGCTCAATACATTAAACACTTAGGGGTCAATCACCTTTTGCATTCAATTCTGTGTGACAGTTCCTCATTTGTTGTGTCCAGTGGATCCATGGGAGAGCCGCCTCCATAGAGGATTTGGCCCCAGATTAGAGGATCATAGGAGGGCCTGGGAGTGCTTGTGGATTTTACTTTATCTATTATCTGGAAACACATTATCCAGACATCCAGTTCAATCAAATAATTCTATTTTTCACAAATGATTTAATTTTCCCTGTAAAAATAAAACAGTACCTTGCACTTGATCCAAACTAAGATAAAATTAATCCTGATCAAAGGCAAACCAATTATGTGGGTTTATTTAATGTTTAAATAATTTTAGCAGACTTAAGTTATGGAGATCCAAATCACAAAAAGATCCGTTTCCAGACAACCCCTGAGCATTCTGGATAACAGCTCCCCTATCTGTACCTGGAACATGTTTGAATAAACAAAAATAGTTTTGAAATGTGTTTCTCATACCCAAAGGCATGGAAACTGTGGAGATTAAGTGAAATAACCTATGCTGTGTTTTTCCAATATGACGGAGTAAATCATCCATCAAAGGTCATAAGCCCTGGCGAGGCTGGCTGGTGACCATTAATTTATGTATTTTAATTTATGAATGGCAGTAAGCAAGCAAGCAATTATAGACATCAAAGTCTGAATAAAACTCTAAACATTGAAGAAAACAAAATAGCCCTTCCTAGTTAGCTGGCATGTGAACAAATAATTTTGCACTGATTTATGTGGGGAAAAAATAGGCTTGAAATAATGCAATTGCACCAGATTGTTACAGCAGCGGAAATTTTCCATCCAACGCTAGCAGTTGAATTGACAGGAAATGCATGCATTTAGCAAAAAGTATCTTGGCAACCAAGCACCTGTCAGGTACACAGTGCATACAGTACAAAATCATCTCTCCCAACCCCCACGCCTGCTGCACAATCTCAGCAGTAAAGAATGGTCTCTCTGCTGCTTGACTATGTTTGGGTTGCTCTCCAACAATAGGAAAATACTCAGTTCGGTAGGTTCAAAGTAATTACTATATATAGCCGCCCAGGGTTAACGCTAAATTGAAATAAGGTCTTGCCACTTAAACAATTTAAGACTAAACAGTTAACTCTGGAGCAGGCAGAATCTGCGGGTCACCCAATAGACACAGTGACCCGGTTGTGTGAACCCAGGGTCCTGCTCTTGGGTCAGTGATTCACAAAGTGTAAGGGTAACAAGCGGAGGAATTGCACTCACCAAATTAAGAGGGTGGCCCGGGTGCATCTTGCCTTTACCTATGACTATGTATCGTGGATACGAAACGCATCAGGACAATGTTTGCTTTTAACCTGTTGAAAGTAAGTTCTTCGTTTTTAACAATTGAGTGGACGTGGAGTGCTCGCTAATTTTCTTCTACTCGCTCTCCAACAAAACAAAGGGTTTCCTTTATGATTTTTATGGTGTAGTTTTTATTTTAAATTATACTGGTTACACTTAATAATTCACTCTACCATGTAAAATGTAATTCCTAACCCAACAAATGTATTTTTTTTAGTTGTGATTAATTAATTGGTGTGTAGGCAGCCATCTCAGGTCATTTTGCCTGGTCATGTGCTTTCAGAAAGAACCAGTGCTGCACTATGGAACTTCTTTCTGACAGGCTATGGTTTCTCCTACTCAACGTAACTGAACGTGTTGCAGTGGGACCTGGATTTTTACTACTGCATGCTGTTCTTATATCTACCAGGAAGCTGTTATCAGGTTACCTTTCTATTGTTCTGCTGATGGGCTGCTGGGGGCGGGTTATATCACTCCAACTTGCAGTGCAGCAGTAAAGAATGACTGAATCAGAGCACAAGTCACATGACTGGGGGCACCTGGCAAACGGACAATATGTCTAGCTCCATGTCAGGTTTCAACATTACATATATAAAAATCTGTTTACTCTTTTGAAAAATGGATTTCAGTTAAGGAGTCTGCCGGAGCAGTAAAATTATTATTGTGTGTTTTTAAAAAAAAAAAAACATGTTTTACCATGACAGTATCCCTTTAAAAACAGCAATAGCAATTCAATTTGCATGTTGTGTGTTAGATGACAAACTTGACAAAACATTTGAGCTCTAGTTGAATGACAAAACCAAGTTGTGTTTCCATAACAACACAACCTGGAGCCAAATAACACTACATAATTATGGCCTTACTACCTTGAACAACAAGGTCAACCATTCACACAAAAGAATCCCTGAATTCTGCTGGGCAGAAATATTTCCATCTAAACGTAACATTATTTTCTAGTGACATTTTGCTTGGGGAGTCAAACATGCCCTGTTTTTGCTGCTGGAACAAGAACAAACCAAGCAAGCACTGCTCATGCATGAATGGTGGCCAGCATTCAGTCAACTCATTCAGTGCAAACCTCCTGATCTAATGCTTATCTGAAAAGGAAATGCTTATGTGCAAAAACATTCTAAAATCATTACAATGGCAGAATAAATTAATCCTGATTTTATAAGCATGAAGCTGGAGGATTAATGAGCTGCAGCAATTTATCCAATAACTTGATTTGCCAAACAAGATCACAATATATCTGTCACCAAATGTGGCAAAACATATTTATTTGGTTATTTATTTCCATGTTTAAAAATACTCTTACTACATCTGTTGATCGAGCACTCACAAATATAAACTTTCTTTGGAACTAATTTTATTTGAGACCAGCATTTTTTCTGCAGTTTTGTAGAAAGCCACGGATAGCCTTTAGCTCCTATTAATTGTCTGGTGTAATCACAAAACACGTTGAATTCTGCTGATCTGTTATCAGCTACAGGAAAGGCCTCTTGCCAAATCACATATTTAGTTAATTTTGTAAGTGAAAAAAACAACTGCAGTAACAACATATTTGCATATAATAATGTACAGTTAAAAGTACTTTCACAAACATTAAAAACACAAGAACAAAGAAAACGATAATGCAAAAGTTTTGAACACCCTAAAAGTCAATATTTAGTAATATATGCCTTTTTGCATATATTTTGAAGACCACTTCTAATTCTTGGGCTGGAATGCATGTCTATGCTCTACGCACAGAATTTCAATGATGTTATGGTCTGTGAGGGCCATTCAAACCTTCAGCTGCTCCTTTCTCCAAAGCTTTGGTGATTGTAATCCGAGCTTAATTTTTACTTTGTTGATCCAAAGCACTTGGGCCTCTGGCTTGTCTGATTAGACATAGAACTGTGCAACACCACTTCCATACCAAACCTTCCTGCAGCTCCTTTGCAGTCATACAAGGGTTTGCCTTTTCTGGACAGCTACAAGCAGTTCTTTTGAAAGTTGTCTTGGTCTTCCAGATGTTGCCTTGCCTTCAACAGTTACTCTAAACTGCCATTTATTGATAACATTACAGGCAGTGAAAATTGTGACCTTTCTTTGCACATCCTTTTATATACTTCTTCTGTTTTGTAGGTACCAGTTAGCTTCATTTTCAGATCCTAACTCACAGTTTCTTTGCTCGTGGTTGTTTAGTGAAAGGCCATTTTGGGGTGATTGTATTAAGCTTTAGGCAACATAAAAGCTAGTAAGGCCTAATGTGGTAATTAGTAAGGAAGGACCCTGCAAAAACAAGGTTTATCACAGGCCAAGTGGAAGGGTGTGCAAAGACACAATTTTCTTTGTTCCTATATTCTAAAGTTTTTTTTTTAAATAAAATGTGACTGTGGATTTGCATTTTTTTTAACACACTGATTCCTTCAGAAAGTGTTAACTACTTTTCATTTACACAATTAACTGAACAGGTAAAAAAAGGAAAGGGTTGCCCAAGCTTTTGCATTCAGCTGTATGTACATGTGCCTTTTCCCTTGTATCTGTGCCTGTAACTTGAACAAGACACTTGTTTCATTGATAGCACTTGTGGAGCAACACAAACCATAAGCTGCTCATGTGACAGACTTCTAACTTTTCCATATCGCCAAGTAAGGCTGCAAATTTGCACCACAGAGATTGTGGTGAATACGAGACTATAGTAGAGAAGTATTTTTATTAGCCTCAAAATATAGTTCAAGTAATGTAATAACAAGCACAAAGTAACCTTTAGCAGTCAATCAGCAGGTAACATTTGCTGGTCTGCTGTTTAAATGTAACAGCTGATTGTTTGGTATGGGTTTTCAGACCTGTACCTTTTATTGCATAACTGAATAACAACTATAGCTTCAATATATTGTAATGAGATACAACACTGAACTTCAGAAGAAACAGTAAGATAAAAGTAAGTCAAAGTTTTTGGGAACAGGGCAGCTGTAGCCTGATCATCCCCAATAAAACAATTTGCTCTGGGCTGCCATCCATATCATAAAACCCAAAGATCTAGCACTCCTGGGAGTGGATTAGAAGGGTGCATATATGTCACGTACCCTGAACCCCAGGATGCTACAATGTGCAAATGCTACCATGTAGGATTGGAGGAGGAGGAGGGGGCAGCATCAGATCAACCCTGAAAATAAGTGTGTGTTGACTGAAAGACTAAGTTACAAGGCATTGGGTTACTGATCACAGAAAGTGGTGCTGGTGATAATTGCATGGGCATGTAGAAGTTCTTGCATGGCCAGTGATTTTTGATTTAAAATTTCTCCACCTGCATTTCTAATTGGGCACTTTCCTACTCAGAAACACAAAACAATGCATTTTCAAACAAAAACAACACAATCTAGCCTCAATTGTTATCTGCCTAAACCCTTATAATCACTGGTTAAGAGATTACCATTTCATCACCTTTGACACTACAGCAAATAAATGGTTGCACATTGCAACATATTTTTAAAAACAATGGGAAGATCAAAGAAAATGAGCAGTGCTTGCATGAGGCACTTTAGATATTCAGAGATTAAACAAAAAATGATTGCTTTAAAAATGAACCCCACAAGCAGCCCTCCATGTCCATTTCTTTGGGTCAAAGTACTTAGCCGAATTCACTCACAAGGTTTTAAAATTGCGTGGTACTTGTAAGCAATTTTTTAAACTTATAACACAAGAAATATTTGTTGGACACCCCCATTGGTTATAATTACTAACCTGTGCACAGCCCAAAGTGGCAACAAGGATTCTAGAGACAAGATGGCGTGCAGCACTTAAAGGAAAACTATACCCCCCAAACAATGTAGGTCTCTATAAAAAGATATTGCATAAAACAGCTCATATGTAAAATCCTGCTTCATGTAAATAAACCATTTTCATAAGAATATACTTTTCTAGTAGTATGTGCCATTGGGTAATCATAAATAGAAAATTGCCATTTTAAAAAATAAGGGCCGCCCCCTGGGATCGTAGGATTCACTGTACTCACAAACATACCAACAAACCATACATGTTAGGTCACATGAGCCAATTAACAGACAGAGTTATGTCTTTTGCTTCCACACTTCTTCCTGTTACAGTTAGAGTTGTAGTATTTCTGGTCAGGTGATCTCTGAGACAGCAAAGAGACCATCACGAAATGGTGGCTCAAGGCAAGAGATGTAAAAGGACAATATTTACTTAAATATATATTCCAGTTTGGTAAGATTCTTTAATATGCCACTGAATATGATATGAACTATCTGTTGCTTAAGTGTTCATTTTGGGGGTATAGTTTTCCTTTAATAGAATAGTAGTAATAGCGAAGACGTGCAGCAGAACAGGGTACTATTCATGCTCTCCCACCATGTTGTTTCCTGTGTAAGGAACCGTTCTGCTGCTGATGCCAGTGCATATTAGCAGAAGTAAAAAGTAAAAGTTCAGATTAAGATTCAATTCTACACTGCTGTGCAGGCACACAGCCAAGACCATCCACAAAGGATCCCTGGAAAAAAGATGGTGGCATGACTCGAATAGTTAGGCTGCAAAGTTAGGAATCATAATTGTTGACGGATACGTTTTCTCGTTTAAGTTAAATCAATAAGTGTTTCCAATTTTTAGTTAAGGGAATAGTAACACAGACAATGTAAGTAGCTGCATTCTAGTCTTGATTTGCCTCTAGTGCAAGTATCTTACCAATATTGAGCTGACACCGTGCAGGTTAGTGAACAATAGAAGTGTTCATTATGGGAATGTTGCTATGCTGAGATAGCCATAGACACACAAGATTGTGTATGCGCGTTGCCAGGGAGAAATATTGCTGGACGTATGGTCCGCAAAGGGGACGCATGCGGATGTGACATCACATACCCGGAAGTCAATGGTGCGCACGAAACTGGAGAGGATGGCGTTCGTCTCAATAGGGTATTTATGCGGCTAGTAAATGGCATCACACCAGAATTCCCCTTAATAAAGGCTTTCACGCCAAAACGTAGGGGTGATTCTCATTCTCTGACAAGGGTGTCTGTTTGTATGTAGGCTTACTTTTCATGTTGCAGAGTGGTGGTTTGTAATAATTAAGCATTATATACTTGATGTTACATGTTTTTGACTTACCTTAATTGTAGAGAAAATTGTTTCTTTATGTATTGATTACGCACTATAATTATATATACACACACACACAAATACATATAGACAAATACAATTTTAAAAATTAGTGGGGAGCACAACTTTCCCTTGTTTGTTATAGTTATACAGGAGCAGTGACCAGCTCCATGTTGTAGCTCCCACCCTTCCCAGCTATAGTCAGGTGATCCCACTGGTGTCTAATAAAAGGGCAGCCAAGTTTGGGAGTTTTACTTTGAAAGCAGCAAGTAAGTTGCAGGCAAAACCTAGTCCCTTTGTAAAATATATAATGAAGCAATAGAATTCTTAATAAATCAGATAAAATTGAGCATAGGACTGGCCAGATATGGGATGACTGTGACGTAGTTGGCCAGCTTAAATATATTGCAATATATGGACAAACAATCCCTGTTTTGCTTAAATGGTAAGGCATTTTTAGTAGCAGTATGCACAAAATGTCTCTATCTTAAATATATTGATAATGGGTAGAATGCAGCGGACCTCTTGTATTTGTCTATATGTATTTTGTGGTCACACCCTCATTTTTTACAAATACCACTGTGTGAATACTAGCATTAATTGTGGAGTGTGCAGGTCCAAGATATTAACAAAATGGAATCACTTTATGGGAGTGGTTGTAGATTTAATATTGCACCTCCTTAACCCTTTAAACCTTAAACCTGACTGGTGTGCCCTCCATTCATTTGTTCTCCTCCCAATTTTAACACGAACAGCTAGCAAGTCAACAGGTTAGCTATCAAGTTAAACACAGTCTGATTGGTAAACAGGTAAATCATGACTAATTTGCCTATGATGCAGTAGCCGAATTGGCCAATACAGACAGTCTTATGGCAGCAATAAAATCTATAAGGCCAAAGATCATATGTATGGGCCGTTATGACCAGTAAATGATTTTCTCAACACTTATGATTCAAATATACATGGGTCCCCCCTCCCCCCCAGTTGATTTTGATCATGTACCCAACCCAAAAAAGTAGCCAGAGATAATGAACCATAACTGGCAGAAAAAAAGTTAACTTTTGCAGTGGTTTCCAAAGCATTGTTACCATTGTTTACTACCACTGTATATACATGGCTCTGTTGAGGACAGCATTATCAACCAGAATCTGTGCAGCAAACCCCATGGGACTGAGAGTAGACAAATTCCAGTATCAGCCAGATCAATCCAGGAAGCAGGTCCAACAGCCATGTACCCATAGCTACCTCAGAGACAATAATATGCCTTAGAATAAACAAAGAAAAGAAAAACAGACAAAAATTCACAACATGTGTACTTCCATGTGTGCTCAAGGCCAGACTGAGAATTAAAATAGGCCATGGCATTTCAGGTACCCAGAGGCCCAATCAGCCCACTAAATACTGACCTTCTATGGCACCTTATAGCAGCCCATCTGGCATTTGCCAGAACTCACAGTCTGGGCCTGTATGATCTGGTCGCAGCTCCCAAAAACAACGCCCCCCATCCACTTTGACCTCTGTTATTTATAATAGAAATTAAAGTTAAACTTTCTAGCAAATCAAATGCTTGCATGGGTTTCCTACACATACTCGTTTCCCTTCACACTCCAAAAACATCCAAGAAGGTTAATCTCCTCCTGATAATAAAGACCCAACTGTATGCGTGAATGTGATAGGCAGGGGCGCTCCACCAATGAGGCGAGTTGAGGTACTCGCCTCAGGCGACAGCACCCCCGTTTGCCAGGGGCAGCAAAAATGGCTCTCTTTGTAACCAAGAGCCAAATTTCCAGTTTTCAACCCAGAAATTCAGCTCTTTTAGTGCAGAGAGCGCACTAGTGACGTGGACCACCCCCGACCCCTCCGGTGCAACGTGGACCACCCCCAACCCCCTCGGGCACTGAAGAGGTGAGTGCCGTGGAGTGGGGTGTGGGCAGCAAAAGGAAGGTCGACCTCAGGCAGCAAAATTACCAGGATCGCCCCTGGTGATAGGGACATTAGACTGTAAGCTCCCTGGGGCAGGGACTGGTGTGAACGATAAGGACTGTCATCACTATATAAATAAAGGATAAGCGAATGCTCAGAGAGCTTATATTGTTGCAATTGTATTAACTTTATACGCCTCAGAAGAATACAATTCTAGACAAATTGTAAATGTAGAAATGAATAAATAACACGGTTTCTGCTGCTCTGCACAGATATCCATGTTGACAAAAATCAAAATAACCCTAAATGCAAACTTCCTGCAGAGTCCAATCTGTGCAGGGACTACAACTCCCAGAATTCTTAGGTATTGAAGTTGTACAAGGAATGTTTTGGTTTTTGCCTTGAACGCAGGAAGCCGTATTGTTATGAATGAAGGTGGCAGCTAGGACAGTGTGACTGGCAGTTGTGTATGAGGGTCAGGAGGGAAATGCCGAAGCCACGGTGCAGCGCACGGGCCAAATTTAGGAGCGTTATAAGATGCACGTGTGCGATGTATTGTGACCTCCTGGGAAGAACATGTAGCGCTGCTGCTGCTACTCACTACTGACAGGCTGCCCTTCCCCCAGCACTCACCTCGTCTCCTGGTTACTGAACTTCTTAGTCACCACTTTCCCCAGCTCCAGTCCCAGCCGTTCCGCCACTTTCTGGGACAGATCCTGGTGCGAGCTGCCGCTGAAGAGCACGATATTAGGCATGGCGATTTGACGGAGAAGCAGCGGGAGATAGAGAGGGAAAAAGTAGATAGCGGGAGAAAGACGGGCGGGAGCCGCACAACACGTGCTGCTGTCGTGCTTGTGACCGGGGAAATCGTTTCGTTACGCTTCTTGTTTCTTTCCTTTAGTTTCCCTGTATGTCGGTGTCATGTGGAAGCAGCGGCAGGAGAGGAGAGTTGCCGCGAAAAGGAAGTGATGCCGTCTCAGTGTCCTGTTACCTCAGACCGCCCTCCTCTCACAGGCTCCTCCCCAAAAAGGTCTCGTCAAAGCAGTAGTAGCAGGGTCGGTGCAGCGCGTCGTGTTTCAGGTGACCTCTACAAATAGACTTGTGTTGCCTTATAAGTCGCGCGTCTGCTCGGAAACTGCTTTAATACGCGACCCGTTCATCAGAGAGACGAGAGATGTCTCAGCAACATTGCTTTACCTTCTAACAAAGTCACGTGTTAATTAAGAGAGGTGTTTGGGACCTTGTGGATTAAATGCGCACCTTACAACATTTTGGAATTGGAAATAAAACAAGGGATAACAAAAAGTTCGGTGAATTGTTTGGACACGCCCATTTTTGTATCCACACCCCTAATTACCATGTTCATTTTACAAAATTTGGCAGGTTATGAAAGTTTGAACATATTTCTGTGTTTTTTGTTTTGCAGTTATTACAGTTTTGCTAATGAAGGTGAATTGCCCATTAAGCTGTGAGTCTAACTTCTCTCAAGGGACCTGTTATCTTATATTGTTACAATTACTTATTTGCTCATCTCAAAATTGTAACAAAAGTATCATATCTGCAGATGTGGCTGTTCTAGGCTCTCTACCAAATGCCAATTGAGTTAGAAACGTTGTTTCTTTTTCTGGCTGTTCAGTGCAGAGAAAAACTGGACTTTCCAGTACAAAAGAGGGACTGCAGGTTGAGCCGTCAAAAGAGGGACTGTCTCTCTAAAAACAGGACAGTTGGGAGCAGGCCTGGACTGGGAGTCAAAATAGGCCCTGCCATTCCAAGTACAAAGAGGCCCAAACAGCCCCCAACCAGCCCACTATTTGGTAACCTTCTATGGAGCCATACAGCAGCCCCTCTGGCATTTGCCAGAACCCACAGATTGCCAGTCCGGGCCTTGTTGGGAGGTAAGGTGTTGTTCATCTTTAACTTTTAGTATTCTAAGGCAATAGCAGCAAAAACACAGAGCATTTGTTTTTCAAATCGAGTAAGTTAGGGAAGAAACCATGGCCCAAACGACAATGCCAACAGAGCTGCCATTAGAAATCACTGGCCCCACCAAGCCTCCAAGCCCCACCCCACATCCTGCCCACCCCAAAACACAACACAGTTAAAAGACCACGCAGACATCAGCACTAAAAATATTTAACCCTCCCCACACACATGTTAGAAAAAGCCATTGATGGTCAGGGCCCACCCTATAAGTTAAAAAGAAAACTGTGGAGCTAGGGCCCCCCGTAAGTTTTTTTTAAACAATTGCTGGTCAAGGCCCCCCTATAAGTTAAGAAAAGAAAACATTGGCACCAGGCCCCCCCTAAAAGTTTTTTAAAAATAATTGGTGGTCAGGGCCCCCCACATAAGTATAAAAAAATTGGCGCCTGGACCCCCCATAAAAGTTTTTTAAAAATCATTGGTGGTCAGGGCCCCCCATAAGTGAAATAAAAAATGTTAACACAAGGGCCCCTCATAAAAGTTTTTTTTTAAAAAAAACTTTGGTGCTAGGGCACCCCTTACAAGTTAAAAAATACATTGGGGCCCCAGAGAGTATTTTTTTGAAAAAACATTGGTGGCAGGGGCCTAATAATTTTTTGTCTATGGGTTTAAAAAAACACATTGGTGTTCAGTAGAACTGAACATGTGGCTTCAGGATTTCAGCTACGGCTCCTTTCGTGACTTTGGGGCTTTTCTAAGGCTTCAGGACTTCAACTTTGGCTTTTTTCATGGCTTTGGGTCTTTTCACTGATTCAGGACTTCAACTTTGTCTCTTTTCATGGCTTTGGGGCTTTTCACAGCTTCGGGACTTCAACTTCGGCTCGTTTTATGGCTTTGGGTCTTTTCTGTGGTTTTCGGGACTCCAACTTCGGCTCGTGGCTTCAGGTCTTTTTTGGCGGCTTTTGGGTCTAATTGGCGGTGGATTTCAGCGGCTTCTTCACGACTTAAAGGGGCCCGGCAAATCCAGGAAGTGTTGTCCCCTTCAAGCTTCAAAAAACGCAGGGCCCGGTACAGCTATACCCGATGTGCCCCCCTGATGGTGGCCCTGCCTGGCAAAATTGCTTCAGCAGAAGAAAACACATTCAAATCAAAGAGCCATGTTAATGTGTGTACAGAAGACCACATGGTCACTCAGTATTCCTCCTTACTACTTAGGGTCACTTATTGCCCAAGTAGAATGAATTGTGACCTCCACAAGAGGGTTCTGGTGAAGATCCTAGTATGCATGCTGTATGGATCTGAATTTGAAAGAGTGCTGTCATTATCACCACAATCATGTTGAATATTTGAGGGCTAATGTAAGAACAAATGATAGAGCCACACATTGTTAATGTTGTTAAAGGAAGGCACATTTAGTGACCTAGCCAGATATAGAACATGCAGATACACATACTGTTAGTATAAGGATGCCAGGAATTCCCCCTACTCATGGATATGGAGCATCTGGAATAACTGATTCATTTGTTTGTTTGGAATCTTTAGATATAACACCATATAGAAGGAACCATCTTGGAACAATTCTTATAAAAGATCTCAAGCAGCTTCTGTGATGGAATGGGTGCTACTTCTGGATCTGCAAAAAATCTTTAAAAATAACTCATCTTATTCGGCCTGTTGGTAGTACCCTGGATAGAAAAAGTCAGCCTGGGAGAAAGGATTGAAACCCAGCTTGCAGCTTTTACTTAGTTCCAACACGAATCCACCTGAGACTGATCCTATTCATACCTCACCCAACGGTTTTACATACTTCCTGAGTTTGATCCAGTCATTAGCGACTTGTCTGTGGGCGATTTTTGTGGGTTTGCTGTGGCTGTTTAGGTCTGAACTGAAACTTCCCTTTGGACTGGCCCTCTGCAGAGGGAGGTGATGCCTTGGAGGAACAAAATCCAGACCCTTAAATAAAAGCCTCCTTGTGCCCAGAATGATCTTGTCATGGACTAAGGAAGCAGAGAGGTTCTCCCCAGTTAGGAAATCTTTTCAAGCTCTCTGAACAAGCAATTGCCATTAAACTCCATATACTCAGAGACACAGTCGTACCAAAAGCCATCCCCTATTAATAAATTAGCATTAAATATTCTAGCTGTTCAAGGGGAGTTATCCTGGATGCCATCCTGGGGAGCCTGAACCCACAAAGTTAATGCTCTGCTTGCCTATGCACTGACAATTTGATCCTTAAATGCAGCTGCATTAGTCTCTGGGAGAGCTGTGTTTTTGGACAGTTGGGACACCAGGGCATCATCCTCTGAAGGAACACCTTTTGTCCAGTAAATCCTTTGCAAACAGGAACGTGAAGACGTGGAAAGAATGCTTCTTTTTCTCTGAACTATCTCATTCATCCTGAATAATATCCCGAGGTTGATTATAATAAAATAAATTAAGCATTATGTTTACACCAGTGCTTAAACAGGCCATTGACCCTGACCTGAGGGTTCCTAAGGTCTAAGGATATCCTCTACATCATGAGGTACTTTTCTGTCTCTGTAACTTCCTTAGTCTGTACATCTTATTATTGTTATTTTCACCTTCATCACTGGATAACATGCAGGATAAAATTGAACTGGAGGGGTTAAGCTAGAAGTATAATAGGAGGAAGATGGAAGAGTTTGTTGTCAGTGTCCTACAAGGGTGTAAGAGAAAGCTTTTTTTAATCTTTATCTATAAACCATAAAACAACTGTTTACAATGTACTTAAAATTTCTTTTTTCCCCCATAAATTATGAAGTTTGCAATAACTTGCAATCTATTGGTATGTAAATGTGAGTTACCATTTTTTAACAAAATCATCTGTATAATACAAGTAGAATTGGGGACATGTATTTGCTGCAGCAGTATATTTTTAGAGTATATGTCAAATATAGAAGGCATTGATTCACTTTTAATTGTAATAGGGATTTGTTGCTTGAGGCAGATCTGTATATGCAAGTAATAGAAACATTTATTCAAAGAAAATCACTTGATTACAGTTTACAGAGAATACTGAGAATATTTTTGGATGCTCCATTTCTGAAAGAAGATGCCTGGTGAATTATGTAGATTCAAAAATCTATTATTATTTAGAAAACAAGATGTGAAATATGACCCTTCAAAGGCAATCAACGAAGAAGTGTAGTAACCAAAATTAAAATCATTAACATGAGGACTCTTTATAAATGGCCCATATTATTTTTAAAATGACATTTTGAAAATATACCTTAATTACATAAAGAAGCATGGAACATGTATTTATTGAAGTACAAACAGAAACAAACACAAAAAAACACTGGCATCATTTACTTAATCTGAACTCAAAAGTAGTGGATCTTTTTATATTTCCATAGCTTATGCATAATAAAAGCATTATCTAAACACTTTGCATGCAGTCCATGGCACAAACAAGCAGAAGACAATTATGCATTGGGCCCAACATGGAGTAGCTTAAGTATCACTATTATGCTCATAGATTTATAGATCTATCATAGATATCATATGAACTATGATAATTCTATCAGTGAATAAAACAATGATTCTATAGATGATTAAACCAAAATGGTTTATTTAGCATAATCCATCTTCATTGAAGTTTATTCACTACTAAGGGGCAGAGTGACACCAATACATGGTTAAAATATAAGGGTGTATATAAGTGCTGACGCACAAGGTGTAAGACTTGTTCACTGATGAAGGTCTTCAAAATATTTCAAAGTTCTGTGACAGGGACTACCTATAACATTAAACAATATTTTAACTGTATGTCGAAAGGTGTTATCTATTTGGAGACTTGTAGATGTGGGGCCCAATATGTGGGCAAAACTATTAGAATGGCGAGTACTCGCATCTTAGAGCATATGTCAGCGACTGACCGTACAGACTCGAAATCGGCTATAGCTAAACATCTGCTGAAAACATTAGGGTGGTGATGTCTGACCTTTCAAATTATAGATAAACCCCCCAGAGATGTGAGGAAGGGTGATCTCGATCAAAAACTTCAGAGGTTGGAGGCATATTGGATATACCAACTAAAGACCACTAAGAATTATGGGGGCCTCAACAGAGAGTGGGAGCTACCGTAACTTGCTTTTGTAATTAACTGCATTCCTTACTTTTTTATATGTGTTTACCAATGTACCGATGTATAGGATATAGTTATTTTAATTTATTGATTTAGTTTAATTTTGCGAGTGGATATAGTACTTGGTCACATAACTCATATTTGTAAGCATAACCCTTATATCGAATGTCACTCAGAAATTTATGAAAAGTGCTGGCTAGTAAGGGACTGACTAAAGAGTATAATATTGACCTATTGAGATTTAAATCTGTTAGCTTAATGGAATATATGTTGTAGTACCTCTAATAAGTGCACATGGAACAACACATTTATATTTGTATCTGTAATTGCATTGTTTATGTTAGTGGCATTCTCTATACTCCACAGATTAGCTTAAACCTGGTTATCAGTTGATAACCGAGACACCAGGGGGCACATTTACTAAGCTCAAGTGAAGCATTCAAACTAAAAATCGTTCGACTATTCGACCATTCGATAGTCGAAGTACAGATGAAGCCACTTGGATTTGTGAGTTAAATGCGTCATGACTCAGGGGTAATTGAAGAAACTGTGTTATCTGAAGTCATCTTAACTCATTTAATGCATTTAACCTTTTCATTAGTATACCAAAGCTCCATTGTTCACAATGGTGAATGCTTTAATTAGATGGGATGTTGTGACGCAGTTTTCTGTGTTAAATGAGATAAATGGGATATCTGTGTTTAGTTATTCTGTGTCAAACAGACAAACCAAAGTGGCTGCATCTGTACTGTCTCTTTAAAAAAAACTTTGACTACCTACTTCACCACTTAAAACCTACCGAGCACCAATGTTAGCCTATGGGGACCTTCCCCATAAGCTTTCTAAGCTTTTTTTTATCAAAGGAAAATCGTTCGATCGATGGATTAAAATCCTTCGAATCGTTCGATTCCCATTACGTTGTGGCTCCGCCCCCTGCCTGGAGTTCAATGAGACAGAAGGAGGCAACCCTAGTTCTATCCATGCTCTGGGGCAGGTACTCGAGATGCAAAGGATGTAAGGGCACAGCATATTTTTGTGAAAAAATGTAACCCATATTGGGAAGTGAGGTGTATCCTGCCTAAATTATTTTACAATTGATATTGAAGTAGGAAGTTATGCTTAATTTACTGTTGAATAACATTTTTCATTCTAGATATCACATATGCTGGTTCACATGACCTGAAAGAGGACTGCACTGACCATAAATACTCTAAGATGCTCCTGTGAAACCGTGAGTGTATTGAATCTTAATCAATTATTATCGAATACTTACCCACTAACATGTCATTTTCCATCCAAGCCTCTTGATAAAGATCCCCCTAGCCACAGTACAAACATTGTTCCTCAAAGGTTTATATAAACTATAAATTAAACCTATATGTACAATAGTGTTGGTTCCCTGTTACAGAGTAATGTCACCTGGTTTTAAATGTCTTTTTTACACATGGGATCCTAAGTTGATTGTAAAGTTATGCAAACTTTTTTAGACCTCAAATGAACTCACAACTCAAATGATTTCTAATTTAAGAAAAAAATGAAGGGGAAAAACTTGAATGAGCGAGTTTGGGGGTTAAAAAACCCCGAAAACTCAAATAGATCGAGTTTTCTGCAAAAAAAACCTGCAATCGCTTGAATTAATTGAGTTTCGTGCAAAAACCCACTGAAATTTTTTTAATTAAAGAAAAACTCTACCAAACTCCCATCCGCGATTTTGCATTATTTGTCATTAAAATAACTAGAATAAATTGGACAAGGAAAAAACTCAATACAATTTAGCGAAAACCAGAATCATACAATTTTTTTCAGGTAAATTTTCGGAAATTTTCGGATTATCGGGGTAAACCCAGAGCAGACCATGATTTCTTCAAATTGGGATAGGGACATCTGCCATTGATTTGTACATGACCTTGACAGGTTTGAGATGCTGGGTTTTCAAATTCAGGCTTTTTGCAGCACTTTAGTTTAATAGCGAGAGATACCTCTTGGACTGAACCTTTAATAATTCATTTTCATATGCAGTAATCAGAGTATATCAGGAAATACTATTGTATTTGGGTTTTCCTAAAAGAAGTAACATAACTGAAAACAACAAGCTATTATATATAATACAGGTATGAGATCTGCTATCAAAAAACCCGTTATTCAGATTCAAACCCAAATTTTTAAACATATATGCTTTTTCTCTGTAATGATAAAACAATAGCTTGTACTTGATCCAAACTAAGATATAGTTAATTCTTATTGGAAACAAAGCCAGCTTATTTGGTTTATTTAATGTTTAAATGAATTTCTAGTAGACTTAAGGTATGAAAATCCAAATTATAGATCTGTTATTCTCAGGTCCCGAGCATTCTGAACATTCTGTCCTGTACATGTAATTATAACCCAATAAAGCTAATTTAACTATTTACTATTATTATTCACCTGTGTTAATTTAAACATACTTATTCCAAAAAATATTAAAAGGCAGACATCTTTGTTAAGATGGCTTTTATGTAAGAAATATACAAAATAATTGTAGCAAATTGCATTATTTTTAGGAGCTTTTCAGAAATAAAAAATAGTGCCATTTTTTACATTTATTATGCCTTGAAGCTTTAAAATGCTTGAATCCGAAAATACTCCAGCTAAAAATTTCGAGGTCATGTAGAAGTCAATGTTAGAGGTCTCTTGTTTTTAACTTTCATGATTTCCGTTTATTTCAGAGGTTTGAGCTCAAAAACTCAAGTTAGAGCTATTCGAGTTTTTTTTCTTCTGTAACTCGATCAATTTAAGTATTCCAGTTTTCCCCCCCCGATTGCATTAATTCGAGTTTTTTACGTTCACGTTTTTTCATAATTAAGTAAACATTCAAGTTGTGAGTTCATTTGAAGTAGAAAAAACTCAACCTTTGATAAATAACCCCTTAAATAACCCAATAAGATCAATTTGCCTGCAATAAGGATTAATTATATCTTGGTTAGGATCATATAAAAGGTTATGTTTTATAATTACAGACAGAAAAGAAATCAGGTTTACAAATTTGTTTAAAACGGTGTCTATGGGAGAAAGCCTTACTGTAATTTAGAGCTTATGGATAATGGGTTTCTTTCTAATGGATCCCATTCCTGTACCAGCTTCTGTCTCAGCATTTTTTTTGAATTGTGATGCTTGTTAAAAAAATTCTTGTAAGAATTGTGTCTTAGGCCAAGGGCACACACAGCGGATCATCTGCGTTCCTCCGCCTGCAATTTGTACACAGTCATATGCTCCTTCCTGTACAGTAGCTCCATTTACAGGCATGGCGTCAGAGCAGATATTGGCGCAAATATGCATACTTTTTGTGTTTCTGCACCGATATCCGCTCCTTATTCTTATGGTGATATTGAAGTCTATTGACAATCCAAACAAAGACATCTAATTTGGCATCTCACCTTCTATATATAAACATATTTAGGCAGTGAAGGAAAGATACATGATACTGTATTGCATCTGCTCATACTTTACTGTCTAGTTAATGTTAAATAAACTTAATGTAGACTGTGTTAAAAATATTAGGCCATTTTCCTTTGGTCTGGCATGATTCCCTGGAGTAAACATAGTCTGGGATCTCTTTCCATGAGTACATGGGCAATTTAGAGTAACAGAAAAATGTTTATGACAGGGTAAAATCATGTTCATCATCAGCTTTCTTTATGTTAATCCAATTATAGATCTAAGTAAAGGCTCACATGGGAATGCTAACATTACAGAAAGAGTCATCATGTGATTCTGGCATCTGTTTCATCTGTTGTGATCACAAATTACTTGTGTACATTCTTATGAACCAACAGAACATTTTACATTTAAATTAACTAATTTTATTAATTATATCTATTTTACACTATTCGAAAATGTAAACAATAAGGCTCATTTATGATTGCTAGAGTAGTGTGCAAAATGCAATTTTGGGTGCAAGTCATCCAGGCCCGGACTGGCAATCTGTGGGTTCTGGCAAATGCCAGAGCGGCTGCTAAAAGGTGCCATAGAAAGTCAGTATTTAGTGGGCTGTTTGGGCCTCTGTGTACCTGCCAGGGCCTATTTTAATTCTCAGTCCTGACCTGAAGTCATCCTATTTTTCTTTACCAAAAAGGCAATGTTTTCCCCACAATTCCAGTATTATTGTATCCCCGGCGAAGTGGTGTTGAAGCAATATGTGTCTACAATAGGTAAATGTTTGGTGTCGGGATGTCATCATTTTCGATACTCAGCAACAAAATGACATGTGTCTCTTTGAAAAAGGCTTCCTGTCGTTTAAAGAGACTGGCTATTTTTGCACTTTTTTTTTTATATGTCAAGATCCAATTTGTGTTATCATGATGGGTGGATAGTTTGCCGAACACCTAAGTTTCCTAAGTCACAAACTGTATTAAGTCTTTTTAATTCTACTTGCTTCTGATGAAGAATTCTATCGAAACACCATCATATTAAAATTATACAATGCTGCGTATCTTTGTATATAAAGTATACATACCGTATATACCCGAGTATAAGCCGAGTTTTTCAGCATCCAAAATGTGCTGAAAAAGTCTACCTCGGCTTATACTTGGGTCAGCGGGCAGTAGCTGAGATTGCAGTCACTTTTAATCATTCCTATACCAACAGTTTGTCACGTAAACGTGTGACGTATGACCAACTAGCACACACAGGGAAATACCACACTTGTAAGAGGGGTTTACACAGGAGTTTATTTCAGATATACAGCAAGCAGTAGATCAGGAACACGGCATTAGCATGTGAACTCCCCCAAGTCCAAAACACTCCTGGTCCGAAACAAAGAGCTTCCCTTGGAGCAATCCACACCAAGATGCACACGCCCTCCAGGCAAATCCAAATACAAAGTCAGGGAGTTCCTTTGGGCAATTTCAAAGGGGTCAGGAGCAAAGTGCCTTTGGGTAAGTCCACAGAACAACCATACCTCAAGGGGATCCAGGTATAAACTTTCCTCTGGGAGGTAGGGAGATCCAAACTGTGGGAGGGAGTCTTCCTGCCTCAGCTAGGATAAACTCCAAGGAACCGCAGAGGAGGGTGACCTGCCGCAGCCAGGTTACACCCCAGACGAACAACAACAACTCTCTAGCCCTCCCCTCTGGTATTTCTGGCCTTTTCCCCACCCCCTAGGGTTGATTGGCTGGGAGGCCGGCCCTGCTTCTGGTTAACCCCACCCAAGCAGGTCTGATTGGCAGGGGCCCTGCTGCATCATTAGGGGCGGGGGAAATACCTTGGAGGGGTTTGTCCAGCTCTTCTGGAGGGCAATCCTGGGAGCTCCTTTGTTTAAAGCTTTTTGGCGGGAAAGTAGAACAAAGAAGAAACACCATTTTGGATTAGATGTGCACTAGTCAGTTAGCTATGGACAAAATGGGACCAGTAGAAGGGGATCTCAGTCACACTCAGTATTTGTCACACAGTTCACTTGGGGAGAGACTGCAATATCCCACAATGTCCTCTGTTGGTTATATGAAAGAATAACAGTGCGCCCTCTGTTGGTTATATGAAAGAATAACAGTGACTGCAATATCACACAGCGCCATCTGTTGGTTATATGAAAGAATAACTGTGACTGCAATATCACACAGCACCCTCTGTTGGTTATATGAAAGAATAACAGTGACTGCAAAATTACACAGCACCATCTGTTGGTTGTATGAAAGAATAACAGTGCGCCCTCTGTTGGTTATATGAAAGATTAACAGTGACTGCAATATCACACAGCGCCCTCTGTTGGTTATATTAAAGAATAACAGTGACTACAATATCACACAGCACCCTCTGTTGGTTATATGAAAGAATAACAGTGCGCCCTCTGTTGGTTATATGAAAGAATAACAGTGACTGCAATATCACACAGCGCCATCTGTTGGTTATATGAAAGAATAACAGTGACTGCAATATCACACAGCACCCTCTGTTGGTTATATGAAAGAATAACAGTGACTGCAAAATTACACAGCACCATCTGTTGGTTGTATGAAAGAATAACAGTGCGCCCTCTGTTGGTTATATGAAAGATTAACAGTGACTGCAATATCACACAGCGCCCTCTGTTGGTTATATTAAAGAATAACAGTGACTACAATATCACACAGCACCCTCTGTTGGTTATATGAAAGAATAACAGTGCGCCCTCTGTTGGTTATATGAAAGAATAACAGTGACTGCAATATCACACAGCGCCATCTGTTGGTTATATGAAAGATTAACAGTGACTGCAATATCACACAGCACCCTCTGTTGGTTATATGAAAGAATAACAGTGACTGCAATATCACACAGCGCCATCTGTTGGTTATACGAAAGATTAACAGTGATGGCAATATCACACAGCACCCTCTGCACATGGTAGTGGGACAGTGGGACAATGTACACAGTAATCCGTTTGGCAATTCTCTCTCACCATCAACTTTGCAAAGAAGTCCGGTTGATCGCTGGGGGGGGTCGCTTTGGCAGAATGTGCGCTGCTGGGAGACAGGGCTGTAGTTGTGTCTAGGCTTATACTAGAGTCAACAAGTTTTCCCAGTTTTCGTAGGTAAAATTAGGTACCTTGGCTTATACTCGGGTCGGCTTATACTCGAGTATATACGGTAATCTATTATGAAGCATTGTATATGAGATCTGGCAAACGCATCTATAAATGCAAGTTTTAAATAGAAGCTGTTCTGCACCTTGTATGTGCAAAATACACAGGCATGGGACCTGTACTGTTGAAAAATACAGGTATGGGACCTGTTATCCAGAATGTTCGGGACCTTGGGTTTTCTGGATAACAGATCTTTTGGCAATTTAGATCATCTTATCTTAAGTCTACTAGAAAATCATATAAACATTAAATATACCCAATAGGCCTGGTTTGCTTCCAGTAAGGATTAATTATATCTTAGTTTGGATCAAGTACAAGGTACTGTTTTATTATTACAGAGAAAAGGGAATCAGTTTTAAAATTTGGATTATATGAATAAAATGAAGTCTATGGGAGATGGCCTTTCTGTAATTCAGAGCTTTCTGGATAACGGGGTTCTGGATAACACATCCCATACCTGTATTCTAATAATGAAAACAAGGAGTCTGATCTATGAACTATAGATTAACATAGTTCGGTTTTCTTAAAGGAATTGTTCAGTGTAAAAATAAAAACTGTGTAAATAGACAGGCTGGGCAAAATAAAAAATGTTTCTAATATAGTTAGTTAGCCAAAAATGTAATGTATAAAGGCTGGAGTGATTTCATGTATAACATGTCAGTCAGAACACTACTTTCTGCTTTTCAGCTCTCTTGATTTACACTGACTGGTAACCCTGGCTACCAGGCAGTAGCTTGAGTAACTCAGAGACTTGAGGGGGGGCCACATAGGTCATATCTGTTGCATTTGAATCTGAGCTGAATGCTGAGGATCAATTACAAACTCACTGAACAGAAATGTACCATGTGGCCCCCCTTCAAGTCGCTGACTAACTCAGAGTTATAGAGCTGAAAAGCAGGAAGTTGGATTCTGGCTGTTTTATTAGACATCTGTTCACTCCAGCCTTTATATATTACATTTTTGGTTAACTAACTATATTAGAAATATTTTATATTTTCCACAGCCTATCTATTTACCCAGTTTTTATTTTCACACTGAACTTTTCCTTTAAATCAGTAAATGTCTCCAGAAGAGGCAGGGCATATGCCTGGAGTAGAGACAATTATATTGCAATGATGGCTAAGCCATGCTGTCTTTATTATAGGTCTGTGTTAGGGTTCAAGACTCTAATGGGGTTCTGTAATAAAAGGCACCAAGGTTGCCCAGAGGCAGTAACCCATAGCAACCAATCACATATTTAGGCCATGGCCAGACAACAGATCTCAGCCTGCATTCTCCGCTGCACAGCTGCTCTTCCGCTCCTGGTCTGCCTGCACTGAGAAGCATTGTTTCCGCTCTGGTGCAAGGAAACGTGGTGGATTAAGGCACAGAAACACAACATTTTGCATTTTGTGCCGAAATCCACCTGCAGTTGAAAGGCAAAGGTAGTGGCAAGGCAGTGGAATCTCCACCTGCGGAGAATCCTCATTGCTAAACATCTTCTTGGTTGCTGTGGGTTATTGCTCCTGGGCAAACTTAGTGCCTTATATTACGTATTGGGGTAAGTGCTGGTTCCCAGTGGCTGAGCCTGGAATAGCAGTACATAATGTGGCAGGCTCAAGGTGTTTATTAGAACTATATTCCCACACCAGTGTCAGGAATTATATTAACCAGCCTCAGTTTCTTGCTTGGGAGTATAGCTGAATGCAGAACTATAACTCACAAAAGTGCCAGGAATTGTATTAGGGAGCCCCAACCTCTTGCTTGTGAGTATAGCTGGATACTGAGCTATAGCTGAAATCTAGAACCCATTGACTAATTTAAATACCTTTTCAACACCACACCACTTCAACACACAAAACTTGTTTGCTCAGGCAATGAGCGAACAGAGACAAAGGTTTATCCAGGAGTTGATTGTTGGAAGGCTTCAGGTCGGTTTAGCCGCCTCTCCTTGCCAGAGCTCTCCCAATAGTCTGTCATGAAGATGCTCTTGGATAGCATGGTTTGTTCATACACCCTGGTTACAGAGCAGCATTTTTGCAATCGCTCTCTTGTTGTATATTGAGTTACATAGTTACATAGTTAAATTGGGTTGAAAAAAGACAAAGTCCATCAAGTTCAACCCCTCCAAATGAAAACCCAGCATCCATACACACACCCCTCCTTACTTTCACATAAATTCTATCTACCCATACCTATACTAACTATAGAGTTTAGTATCACAATAGACTTTGATATTATGTCTGTCCAAAAAAAATCATCCAAGCCATTCTTAAAGGCATTAACTGAATCAGCCATCACAAAACCACCCGGCAGTGCATTCTACAACCTCACTGTCATGACTGTGAAGAACCCCCTACGTTGCTTCAAATGAAAGTTCTTTTCTTCTAGTCTAAAGGGATGGCCTCTGGTACGGTGATCTTCTTTATGGGTAAAAAGGTCCCCTGCTATTTGTCTATAATGTCCTCTAATGTATTTGTAAAGTGTAATCATGTCCCCCGCAAACACCTTTTTTCCAGAGTAAACAACCCCAACCTTGACAGTCTACCTTCATAATTTAAGTCTTCCATGCCTCTAACCAATTTAGTTGCACATCTCTGCACTCTCTCCAGCTCATTTATATCCCTCTTAAAGACTGGAGTCCAAAACTGCACTACATACTCCAGATGATGCCTTACCAGAGGCATAATTATGTTTTCATCCCTTTTTTATGCAAGACAGAACATTATTTGCTTTAGTAGCCACTGAATGACACTGCCCAGAATTAGAAAACTTATTATTTACAAAAACCCCTAGATCCTTCTCATTTAAGGAAACTCCCAGCACACTGCCATTTAGGGGCAGATTTATCAAGGGTTGAAGTGAATTCGAGGGAATTTTCTAAGTAAAAAAATTTGAAATTTGAAGTAATCTTTTGGATACTTCGATCATCGTATAGGATACTACGACTTCGATTGCATGAAACCTATAGTTCTGCACAATTTAGTATCATCTGCAAAAATAGAAACAGTACTTTCAATGCCCATCTCCAGGTTATTAATAAACAAGTTGAATAGCAAGGGACCTAGTACCGAGCCCTGCAGTACTCCACTAACAACACTGGTTCAATTAGAAAATGTTCCATTTACCACCACTCTTTTAGCCAGTTCTCTATACAGGTACAAATACTATGTTCCAGGCCAACATTCCTTAATTTAACCAGTAACCTTTTGTGTGGCAATGTATCAAATGCTTTAGCAAAGTAAATCACATGCACTGCCATCCCAGAATTGAGGTCCCTGCTTACCTTAAATATTTTAGTTTGTGCAACTGCCACAATAAAAAAATATATATAATACCACCTCACAACAACAAGTGTTGAATTCAAAAAAACATCAGTGAAAAATAAATATGAAAACACTCACAGTTCACCTCAGTCCCAAGGTGCAAGAAACCAAAAAGACCGCATCACAAGGATGTGAGGGTTTCCAAAAGTAAAGAGTCAAATATAAAAAAATAGAAAATTTTTATTAGGACATCAAGACCTAACGCGTTTTGTGCCTGTGTGGGCACTTACTCATAGGCCGCTACTCCCTGCTTACCTTCTCATAAAAAATTACGTTAGTCTGGCAAGATCTATTACGCATAAAACCACCCTGGCACACACTCATAGTATTATGATTTGTTATAAAGTCCAGTATCTTATCCTTTATTAACCCTTTGAAAAGCTCTCCTACCACTGACGTCAGACTAACTGGCCTATAGTTTTGAGGCTGAGAACGGATCCATTTTTTGAATAGAGGCATCACATTAGCAATTCGCCAGTCTCTCTGCACTATGCCAGATCTCAATGAATGCTGAAAAAATAAGTAAAGAGGTTTGGCAATGACAGAGCTAAGCTTGCTAAATACACTGGGATAAATACCATCTGGCTCTGGACCTTTGTTAATCTTAACATGTTTCAGTCTCTTTTGAATATCCTCATGTGTGAACCATGCAACATTAGTTGTATTACTAGAATCGGGACTATTAAGAAAGAAACCTTCATTAACTGGTTCCTCATTTGTGTAGACAGATGAAAAATATGAGTTCAGAATCTGCACTTTTATTTTGTTTTCAACCAGCTGACCCCCCTCTGATACTAAAGGTCCAACCCCTTCCTGCTTTATTTTTTTACTATAACATATTTAAAAAATTATTTTGGATTTTTTTACTGCTTGCTGCAATATCCTTTTCCATATAAATTTTATCTTGCCTTATAGCTTGTTTGCATGATCTATTGGCCTCCTTGTACCTTATAAATGATTCAGCTGTCCCAGCTAACTTGAAAGCCTTAAAAGCACGTCTTTTCTTACCCACATTAACACCAACACTTCTATTGAACCAAATAGGTTTTGCTTTGCAACGACGTTCCTTGCTTACAAGGGGAATATACTGACAAGTATATTTATTAAGCAGCATTTTAAAGACTTCCCATTTTTATTCTGTGTTTAACCCTGTGAAAAGCATTTCCCACTTAATATGTTGCAGAGATGCCCATATACTATCAAAGTTTGCACGTCTGAAATTTTGTGTTTTAGTTACTCCCTTATAGAATTGCTTCTGCAACAGAATCTCAACAGAGACCATGTTATAATCACTATTCCCTAAATGATCACCCACACAAATGCTAGAGATGAGGTCAGTTCCCCCTTTCTAGACTGACCTATGTGCCCCTCTAGAGCTAAGCTGAACGATGTATGTATCATGTATCCTATGTTTAGATTCTAGTAGATAATTATGTACATCTGTCTTTTTTTAATGGAATTATATAAAATGATCATGAATTAAGCATGGAGAAAATATTTTCTTGCTTTCTTTGAACACTTAGGGGCATATTTATCAAGGATCGAATTTTGAATTGAAAAAACTTCGAAATGCGAATTCAAAAAGACCAACCGAAATTAAGTCAAGGTTTTTTTTTTGGTCGAATAGGTCCGTTTTTGATTGAATAGGTCAGTATTCAGCTGAATTCAAATAGTATGAATCAAAGGAATAACGAATTCAATCGAATTCGATTCAAAGTTTTTCCCACAAAAAACTTTGATTTTTCAAATCCACCAATTGACTCCAAATAGGTGCTAGGATTTCCCACATAGGCTAAAACATTAATTCGACAGGTTTTAGATGGCGAATGGTTAAAGTAAAATTTTTAAAGAGACAGTAAATTATAAATTTCGATATTCTAATTTTTGAATTTTTTTCAAATTCAAAACAATTTGGACTATTCCCTAGTTGAAGAACACAAAAAATAGCTTGAGATTCAAATTTTTTTCATTTGAAAATTCACCTTGACCTTTGATAAATCTGACCCTTAGTGAAATTATTTTAACTTCCGAATTTCTGCTTTTCTTTAACACTTTTTTATCATTGAATTTGACTCATGGCCCAATCAGTCAAATAACAAGTAAAAGTAGTCAATGAAGAGATTTTAAGAACTAAAGGCTTAAGTACATTGTTAATTATGTTTTTGTGAGCTATAAACTTAAAAGCTCTTGGGTATAAAACTTTTGAAAGTAATTCATGATGTACAAAGGTAACATATTTAATTTTCATAACATTTTTGATTAATAATCACCATACATTAAAAATAACTATGGGAATGATACAGTGAGAAGGGCAGGTGGCTTCTCTCAAGGCTACATTTCACCAACTCCTATTTTAGCTGATGTTTTTCATATTGCTGGTAGCAGTTAGTGAAATAACAATAAATGCTTCTACATAGCAGAAATAAACATACCATAAGAACTTTTCAAGCACTGTTTAAAACCTAAGACTCAATAGGGTGGCAATGCCACCACCTCTACTGTTCTTTTTTTTTTATTTATTAAATAAGTGATTAATTCTGTTATTTTATTGTTCCTGTATAAAATAAGAAATCATTAATTTTCTGCTGATTTGTCGCCCTTCACATCCATTGCTGTGAAAATTGTTTGTTAAACAAACGTCTTGCAGTGTATGTAAGCAAAGTCTACTAATTCTGCAGGACACTTGTTTTAAGTACTCAACATGTTATGTTAACATGTAATTAGATCATGTTTTAGTTTTGTGTGTTTTTACCTTAGTGTCCTTGTGTTTGTCTGTTCTTATAAAACAGCAAAAACAATTATTATGAGAAGTTCACCTTACAACCTTGAAACTAGATGAGAACAGCAACCCTTTATTGTCTTGAAATATAGAGCAGCTGGATGATAGACACTATAGAACAACTGTTATCTACTGAGAACAATAATATCATCATAAAATGGTATCTGTAATATTTTCAGATGACATTCCAGTGGAGTAAAACAACTCATACTGAAAATAGGATGTTTTATTTTAGCCTAACAACTTCTATGTCATTTATTTTAAAATCAGTTTGTTCATTAGTGGAGTCAGAAATGTAACTGTTTTTTATGCACATATTGTAATTTTAAAAATTGGTCAGGCTTGAGATGAATATAAAAACTGATTGGCAGTAGTAGGCAAATCAATGAGGAAACTTTGATAAGTGAGCACACTAAAGCTTTTTGAATGTGTGCCAGGCCAAAACAAAGATCCAGTAGTATAATTATAGAACACTGCCATGTGGTGGGTAACAAACGTTAAAGAGATCTATCATCACAAGTGGATTACTGCCAAGTGTGCTCCTTTGTGAAAAGTATTTGGACTTAAGTTGATCTGCAAACTCATTGACTCACAAATGGAAGCCACATTTGTTACACCTCACAGTACAGTAAGGGCCTGTTTCGATTTCCACTCTTACACTGCATTAATATAAAGTCAGGTAGTAGTCTCTAATGCACTGCACACATATTTCTGAAGTCATCCACAGCTCATAGAAAGAGAATATACAGTATATATTTTAAAGTAATTATTTATTTAAAGTAATAACATATGAATATGAATAATTAAAACAATAAATAATAATTATCATTCTGAATTTGTTTTCATATTAACATAAGTATTATGAGCTTAGAGTAGCTGAATTAAAAAAATGAAAAAAACCTATGCTAATGAATGATATGAAGGGACTTTTATGGCATTTTTTCTCAAGGCACCTTTCTTTTGAGATAAAACCCTGGGGGCAAACAGATGGCACTTAAAAATAGCCTATGAGAATCAATGTTATTAAGACACACTGTTGACTTTATAATATATGGGCCCATTCCAAACACTTTACTAGCTGGTTGGTCTGCTTTTTTCTAAGGTTTTCCAAGATTACTTCTATCAGTATTCAAATATCTATGTATTTAAAGTATAGCATTAATTTTTCCAAGTAATGGCGCTCATAGATATATTAAGAGTGAAATAATGTGCTAGCCATACTAAAAATGAGCAATGATTAATTCCCAAATTATCCCAGGTCCTAATTATGTCCCAGAGATTATGACAAATAACTACAAGATGTTAAATAGCCTATGGAACAGATTAGGTAATATGTGTAAAAATACATGTGATCATACAGTATGTGCACTAGAATTATACCTACTTTTCTACTCAAGCATTGTGCTGCTAAGCTTAATCAAACTCTTTAACATCTTCCATGCTGCCAAACCAAAGGTTAATTCTCCATTCTGATATGGCTGACCATTCCCTTCTTGTACAAATTCTACATGCTCAGGAAAAGCATAATCAGGCTGCAGTGCTGCACCCTAGCTCTTTTCTTAATTTTTTCTCAAAACCTCATCGACAGTCCCACTTATTGTAAGGGTGCCACAATATTCTGTGCTTGATTTGTTTTATTCTCCCCATACACTTTTTGGGAGATCTCATCATATAAATGCAAGTTATACACTATATGGTGTGTTGGGAGTTTCCTTAAATAAGAAGGATCTAGGGCTTTTTGTAGATAAGTTGTCTAGTTCTGGGCAGTGTCATTCTGTTGCTACTAAAGCAAATAAAGTTCTGTCTTGCATAAAAAAGGGCATTAACTCAAGAGATGAAAACATAATTATGCCTCTTTATAGGTCCCTGGTAAGGCCTCATCTGGAGTATGCAGTGCAGTTTTGGACTCCAGTCCTTAAGAAGGATATAAATGAGCTGGAGAGAGTGCAGAGATGGGCAACTAAACTGGTTAGAGGGATGGAAGACTTAAATTATGAGGGTAGACTGTCAAGGTTGGGATTGTTTTCTCTGGAAAAAAGGTGCTTGTGAGGGGACATGATTACAATTACAAGTGCATTAGAGGACATTACAGACAAACAGCAGGGGACCTTTTTACTCATAAAGAGGATCACCGTACCAGATGCCACCCCTTCAGACTAGAAGAAAATAACTTTAATTTGAAGCAACGTAGGTGGTTCTTTTACAGTGAGGTTGTGGAATGCACTGCCAGGTGATGTTGTGATGGCTGATTCTGTTAATGCCTTTAAGAATGGCTTGGATGATTTCTTGGATAAACATACTATCAAAGGCTATTGTGAAACTAAATTCTATAGTTAGTATAGATATGGGTATATATAATTATCTGAGAGTAGGGAGGGGTGTGTGTATAGATTTTCTGGATTTTCATTTGGAGGGGTTGAACTTGATGGACTTTGTCTTGTTTTGAACCCGATTTAACTATATAACTTTAATTATGTAACGCCATCTCACCCAGAAAAAAAATAAGCATGTTTCAACCTAAACCTTCTCCCCTTTAACTATTTCTACTGATGGCATGCTTATTAATTCTGTCAACTCAGCACATTGTCTAGTATCTTTGACTACTCCCTCTCCCAGGGCTCTCATCAGGGGGGCACAGGGAGTTCAGTCATACTGGGCCCGGGCCTAAAGGAGGCCCAGCTGTGCTGCACTTTTCAAACTAGCCGGACCCCCCTTGACAGTGCCGAAGTGAAGCACTAAAGTCCCGAAGATCTGAAGCGGAAATGTAACTGAAGCCGCGAAAAAACCCGAAGCCACAAAAGGAGCTGAAGCCACAAATAGACCTAAAGCCATGAAAGGAGGCAAAAAGAACCGGAAAGCCACTCGCCACTGTTTTTTTTTTTTTAAATATTCTATGGGGCCCCAGACCACCAATGTTTTTTTGTTAATTGTAGTAATTTTCTACGGGGCCCTGACCACAACTTGTATTTTTAACTTATGGGGGGGGCTGATCACCATTTTTAAACTTTTTCTATGGGCACCTTTACCACCAATGTTTTTTTTTTTTAACTTGTAGGGGGAGGCTGGTCACCAGTGGTTTTTTAACTTGTTACATAGTAGTTACATAGTTAAATTGGGTTGAAAAAAGACAAAGTCCATCAAGTTCAACCCCTCCAAATGAAAACCCATCATCCATACACACACCCCTCCCTACTTTTAATTAAAATTCTATATACCCATACCTATACTAACTATAGAGTTTAGTATCACAATAGCCTTGGATATTATGTCTGTCCAAAAAATCATCCAAGCCATTCTTAAAGGCATTAACTGAATCAGCCATCACAACATCACCCGGCAGTGCATTCCACAACCTCACTGTCCTGACTGTGAAGAACCCTCTACGTTGCTTCAAATGAAAGTTCTTTTCTTCTAGTCTAAAGGGGTGGCCTCTGGTACGGTGATCCACTTTATGGGTAAAAAGGTCCCCTGCCATTTGTCTATAATGTCCTCTAATGTACTTGTAAAGTGTAATCATGTCCCCTCGCAAGCGCCTTTTTTCCAGAGAAAACAACCCCAACCTTGACAGTCTACCCTCATAATTTAAGTCTTCCGTCCCTCTAACCAATTTAGTTGCACGTCTCTGCACTCTCTCCAGCTCATTTATATCCCTCTTAAGGACTGGAGTCCAAAACTGAACTGCATACTCCAGATGAGGCCTCACCAAGGACCTATAAAGAGGCATAATTAATAGGGGGACCCTGGCCACCAGTGAGTTTGGCACCCATGTTTGTGTGGATTGTTGGTGTGAGGGGTCTCTAACATGGGGCCTGTGGTGGTGGGTGGGGCCCCAGAAATGTTAATCGTACAGGGCCCCGTGATTTCTGATGGCGGCCCTGCCTTCTCCTTTTCTAAACACTACTTTCAAAACACGTCACTTCTTCAGTCTGCATTCAATTCTGCTGCAAGAATCCTAATTTTCTCAAATATAGAGACGAGAAGCCACTCCACTCTTAAAATCCTTATAATGGTGTTCCATAAAGCAAAGAATATGTTATAAGCTTATTCTCACATTTCAAAGCCCTTCGTTCTCGGCACCTCAATATATATCTTCTTTTGTGGCTTCATACAGTCCTGGCCAATAGAGATGGCGCGAACTGTTCGCCGGCGAACTTGTTCGCGCGAACATCGGGTGTTCGCGCTCGCCGGAAGTTCGCGAACGTCGCGCGACGTTCGCCATTTTGGGTTCGCCATTGTTGGCGCTTTTTTTTGCCCTCTCACCCCAGACCAGCAGGTACATGGCAGCCAATCAGGAAGCTCTCCCCTGGACCACTCCCCTTCCCTATAAAAACCGAAGCCCTGCAGCGTTTTTTTCACTCTGCCTGTGTGTGCTGAAGAGATAGTGTAGGGAGAGAGCTGCTGCCTGTTAGTGATTTCAGGGACAGTTGAAAGTTTGCTGGCTAGTAATCGTTTTGATACTGCTCTGTTATTGGAGGGACAGAAGTCTGCAGGGGTTTGAGGGACATTTAAGCTTAGGTAGCTTTGCTGGCTAGTAATCTACCTTCTACTGCAGTGCTCTGTATGTAGCTGCAGTGGGCAGCTGTCCTGCTTCTGATCTCATCTGCTGACTGCTGCAATAACAGTAGTCCTTGTAAGGACTGCTTTTATTTATTTTTTTGTTCCAATACAGAGCAGTATCAAGCAGATTACTAGCCAGCAAACTTACTATCATCTGTCCCTGAAATCACTAACAGCTCTCCCCCTACACTATCTCTTCCAAGCACACACAGGCAGATTTTTCAGATACATTTTTGCCCTTGATCCCCCTCTGGCATGCCACTGTCCAGGTCTTTGCACCCTTTAAACAACTTTAAAATCATTTTTCTGGCCAGAAATGTCTTTTTTAGATGTTAAAGTTAGCCTTCCCATTGAAGTCTATGGGGTTCGCGAACCGTTCGCGAACCGCTCGCATTTTTGCGCAAGTTCGCGAATATGTTCGCAAACTTTTTTTCCGACGTTCGCTACATCCCTACTGGCCAATACCTCCATTCCTCTCAGATCCTCTGCCTGGTTGCACCACCCTTTTACACTGCTGTTTCCTGTCATAGGTGGAGGCATGAATACCTTGAGGACTAATAATACTGTATTTTATTCAATAATACTCCTTGTGGCTAAAAGTGTGAATATGTCGGCCCGAACCCACCTAACTTACGGGTCCTGCAGGTTTCAGGCCGGCCAGCATATCATTACTCTGGAGCAGTGCTTTGCAGATTTGGTAGTGTACTGTCTGGGAGTTTTTGGTCTACAAAAGTATGAAATCTCTAGAAAACTATACATATTTGACTTTGGAAACATCTGTTGGGGTTTCATTCCAAATCTGTTGGGGGTTCATTCATAAAATTACATGTATTTTTGATATGTTTCTCTATATTATGAAAAATAGAAGTGAAATTACACAGTGGAATGTTGGCAGATTAAGAAAGTGTAGGTTGCACTAAAAAATGCACAGCTTTATTAAAACTAAAGTTGCCGTGTGTCTGCTGGCAGTGAAGGTTAAAGAAAAACTTTGACCAAATAAATATATATATATATATATATATATATATATATATATATATATATATATATATATATATATATATATATATATATACACACAGTATATATATATATATATATATATATATATATATATATATATATATATATATATATATATACAGTATATATATATATATATATATATATATATATATATATATATATATACAGTCCCATCAAATGTGAGATGAAGTAAGCAAAGGAAAGTTGGATCCAGCCCATGTTTACAATCTGGGGTCATTAATCATCTTGTCAGCAAATGTTTGAAAGAATGTCACCTAATTTACAGAGGATTTTTTTTACAGGCAATCCAGATATCATTCTAATTCATTGGTGACAGGGACCGTTGCCACTTCTGTACATGCAAAAGCCGCTCTGAAGCAAAGAGATACTGTGACTTGTTATGTTCAAAGACAAAACCTCTTTTTGAGCAAGACGTATCTTTCAAAGACTGAGAGTTGTATATAGTGTAAAGGATAATTACTGAATGAAACGGCACATCTGAGGATATTTATATGCGTATGTAGCACAAAGTCATCTGCATATCTGAGCAATGTGAAGGATTTTATACCTTGAATACCCAGCATATATCTAACAATACCCAGCATATATCTAACAGCACCAAGTACCATTTGCCCTTCAGAGGGTGAAATAAGGTGCAAATTCTCACAGTAGACAGGGTCTAGAGTGGTGTAGGAGTTGTGCATAGATCACACTTACTTTTTCAATATAAAAATGAATGTCTAAAAATGGAATAAATTGCCTGTAAATGAGTAAATTGTACCCATGCTAATTGTGAGAGTATATTTTAGTGACATACTGAAACGCCTCCTAAGGAAAATAGCACAGAAATTCTTGCACCGCCATTCAGTCACACAGTATGCATAGAACGTTTTCTTCTAATAAACCTGAAAATAATTGCTGTCGTTGCCCTCTTGCTGCTAAACGCAGTATTGCAAACCCAAAGTGATCAAATATCTAATAATTTTCAAGTCTGCATTATGATAATGCTGAAATTATGGTTAAGCCAGTTTATTGGTGTCAACCAACATATTTTTTTAAGCAGAACATTACGTAAAAAAATGATCTATCAGTTATAATTTATAAACTGAGCACCACGCTAAGGAAAACAAAACCAATCAATGGTATTTCTTTTAATAGCAGAAGCCATACAAAGCCTTCAAAACAAAGATTTGCTGACAAATGGGCACAATAAACCCTGCATTGCCATTCCTGTGTCCAGCAGAGTACCAGGACCAAGTTCCGATCCGATAAAGCACCCAATATTGTCTGCTTTAAGAATCACTGTATGCACTCCCTAGCGAGGCTGAAGGTTTTTAAAACAAGGCACATTGAATATATAGTGGTATACCTACCTGCATGGTATACATATATTGCTCTTTATTGCCCACATTATGGGGCAAATTCACTAGCCTCAGAAAATTCACCGACGGCTTCGCTCACAGCGCAACACTTCGCCATGCACAGATTCGCCAGGACAACGCTAATTCACTAAAATCTGAAGTTTCGTCCAGGGCACCAAATGCTGGCGAAGTTTTGCTAGCGTTACTGCGCCAAGGGAATTGGAGTTGCGCCTGCGTTGCCTGATTTGCATACGGCGGGAACTTAAAGTTCAATGGACGTATATGTTTCAGCAAATACATTACACTACACAAGCCCGGGAAACCTTAATAAAATAAAATAAAGTTGTTATATTGCCCTACACATGAGCCCAGTGTATAGTTTATGTGCCGAAGTACCAAAGTACCGAAATGACGTCACGTTGGCGTCACTTCGCCCGTTAGTAAATTTGCCCCAATGTCTCCATCTTGCTTAAGCACTGCAACCATGTTATATGCAGCTCTTTGGGAAAAACACCATATATGTGTAACATCTAATATTAACATTCATTTTTTTCTTTTTACAATTTCCCATGTAGCGAAAATGTTTATTCATAAGAACTAAAACGTATCAGATCGAATGTTTCATAAAATCCGTGTAACATATTAAATTGTAGATTTATTTCACATGACTCATTTGCTATGATCAGCAAAATGCTGAAAACTGAGGAAACATCATTCCTTTAAGCCACTTTAAAGACTCTCTGGATCGCATGAGACACTGTTCTAACAGAAAACACAGGCCATGTATGCTTGTTGGGTTACATCTGTCAGTGAATGTATTGAAGATTGTTTGTTTGTTTAGCCTTTTTCGCATGTTCACAAAATTAACATTTCCAGTCTTGCCTGTCTTGCCTGTTCCCAGTACTTGCTTCCTCTGTCCTTACTAAGCAACTTTAGTGGCCATTGTCCCTGACATTCTCCAGACATTCTCCTATCCTCCAGATTTCATTGGCTACAGATGTATTTGCTCCCTCTCTTCTACAACATCAAGAAGAAGGTGAAGTGAGGAACTGTACAGACCTACCACACGCAATGCACACTGGAATAGGGAGATCAGTGATGAAGAAAGAGAGGGGCTACAGAAGACCTGTATACACATTATCTGGTAGGGTATATATAGCATATATACAAATATTTCACCTGTAAGGTTATTTTTCCTGGGTCATAGGTTTAATCAAAACTGCCACAGATGGGGTAGGTCTCCAAATCATTGCTCGGTATGTTGTTGTCCTGTCTGTACATTCAGAAATCTTGGCAATTCATTGCTTGTCGTATAGAGAAAAGTATAGCATTACCAGTGCATTCTATCATACATGCCATTCTCTTAGATGTAGTAGAAGTGTCAACCATGAAAGTTGCATGCCATAATTTGTTGAAAGTATTGATACTTATGGAAGGAAAACCATCCTAATGAATTGGATGGGACTGAAGAAGACCTTTTATATTAAATGGAAACATCTGGTAAATAATATACTGCCTTCATACAAGCTGAAAAATGAAAACCCAATAGTGATGTGCAGATCGACAAAAATTGTACCTGCACCAGATCCTAACACACCTACTCCATCTTTGACATCGCAGGAAGCGACCCGCAAACTGTGTGCAAAAGTCATCCCAAACCCTGAACCCGTGGGTCCTGCAGGGAATCAGACCAGCCCTCACATTATTATTGCCAAACTAACATTTCAGTATTGGGCCCTTCATAAGTGGGGGATGTTATATTGAGTTAAATATACTTAAGTTGTAGGATCTCCTTTATTGTAATATACTGTGTCAAACTGTGTCTCATAGCAGCTCATGCTGCTTATTTTATTTATGATGCTATTCCTTAGGGGACCAATGACCATCCTTACAGAGTCTGTAACAACATGCCCTAAACATACTGTACAATACATACACATAAGGTTCACAACGCCACTACACTACTACTAAAAAAATAGCTTTATTTGTAGTATGTCTAATATTTTTATCAAAATAATTTTAGTTCTTTTTGTATGTGGCTTTGGGGAAATATCTAATATATTAGGAACCATTGATCACAATGGACCAGGTGAAACCTAGTTTAGAGAACAGATATCTGGGGAAAAAATAACTTTTTTGCATGTAATGACAGTTCACTGCATTTTCTATTCATGTCCTTGGGCAATTAATTGCTGCTACAAAGATGAGTGTTTAAAAAGTTCCATGTGCCATAGACCTAGCAGGAGTAATTGAGATAAGCAAACAAGGCAAATAATATGTGTCCACATCTAAACTGCCCAGGACTAAAATTCAGTGCAACTTTGGGGATTTTACAATTTAGTGTAAGTTAAAAAAAAAAAAAGTAAACATGCATAGGAAAATCACCATTAATAAAACTTTTTCAAAATATGTTTTAATATTAAACTTTTACTTGAATATTTTTATTGTTTAGAGATATCTTGTTCTGTAAACACTTGTACTTTTATTTCTTTATAGGTAAAGAACTTCACAAGAGCACAGCATGAACCAAAAAACGTTAATTTATTTATTATATATATATTCTCTAATAAATCATAGTACCCTCTTGGGATCAAAACATATTTCATCATTTTCAGCGCTTAAAAATTATAATTTAATATATTAAATATTGTCTATGTACATACTGATTCTATTTCTTATCACCTACATGACTGGGGTCAGAGGAAAAGAGGAAGATGCAGATGATTTAGAAAGTGCACCTGTAATTCGTTTATGGGTAACTCCCATAGTTCATTAGACTCCTGAATATTTTTTTTTAATTGAAAGGATGAACTATGTTATCATGAGCCAGGTTTGTGCCTGAAAAAGTAACATTATATAACTTTATATGTCTTTAAAAGAAGGTGGGAAGGGATGAAATTGGATGGAATTTACACTGGTCTTTACATATGTTAAGTAAAAGTTTATGTATGGCTTTGTAAAGGTAGTTTATGAAATGACTTATTTAAATTACTTGTTTAAAAGCATTTTAAGAGAACGTGTTAGTGTGCTTACAACTGCAGCCATAGTACTTGATTGACGTGCCAGAACTTTAATGCTGGGATCATTAAACATCTTGGCCGAAGTTGATTCTGCTGCCCTCAGTAAACAAATATAGTTTATCACCACCTCATCTATTTTAGCTACAATTTCTTGTTGCTGAATTTCAGAGTTCATTGCGTTAACTAGTCGCATGCAGGCCTCTGTTAAAGAACAGAGAATTTGAAAGCTTGAATTCATAGCTAATAGCATTTCCTCTGGGCCTTTGTCAGCGGAGGCCATTTTCCTGCAGGCACTTCCTAATTCTCTTGATTCTATGGATAAGCGGTGTTTATACTGAGAAAGCTTGAGGTCATACATTTCTACATTTGCATCTTCCCCTTTTCCAACATTTGATCGTATTAGGCAGAGTAACTCATTAGCATCTTTTTGAGCAGCATGAAATCCATCAGGTATTGCATAAACTTTTTCTTTTAGTGCATTTATTCTTGCAATTTTTTCATCAAAGTCCATGTTGTGGTAATTAATTTCAGCTTGTCTAGCAGTAATATCAATATCTTGTTTACCGGTAGTGTTTGTGGTGACCATGGGTGATTCAAGTTCTTTATTCCTGGATTCTGGGGCTAAAAGCAGATCACTTACTTTTTCAGCTGGTGTTTGTGATATATACACACATGAATTCTCCTTTGTCTCATTATTATTTCCATTGTCTGCCTCTTCACATTCTTCATCTTCTTCCTCACCATTATTGCCCCTGTTTTGGAAGCAGTAGCTAAAGGGACCCCGGCATCTCCAGTTGCTGGCATCTAGTTTTAACAAAGGTAATGTTCTTGACTGTTTTTGTACCTTTTGTATAGACCCAGTAGCTATAAACTTTTTGCTTTCACTGATGGAATTCATAGAACTCTGAGAACAACTTTTGGATATCTTTCTAACCAATGGAATCTCCACTTGTTTTTCAGATCTGCTTTTCAGACCTGTCTCAGTGCTATCCAGACACAAGCTTACTGAAGATATATTCTTGTCTGCCCACTCCATGCCCGAAGATCTTGATATCACACTGCTGCTGCGTCTAAGTACCTTTCGGTTATGTGGCATTTTCAGGCTTCCACCAATCTCATATGGATGCAATGTCATATCTGCTGCACATGCCAGATTCCCTTGGTGAGTATGAATAAAGTCTTGATTTTGAATTGGCACATTGGATTCTAAACAAATGTTGGATGGTATTGTAAAGTCACCTTTGGGATGTTTAGAAGCAGCTGCTGGAAGGCCACCTGCTTTTCTTCCTTTTGCAGGCTCTGTGAAAGCTACACTAGGGGTAGTAGAAAAGCAGAGATATTTGTTAAGCATTTGTGAAAAAATTTCATGAACACAAAAAAGCAAAAAAGTCGTAGCTGAAAATGCTATTCTACAGTAAAACTAAATATGAGGGACTAGACTTGATGAAAAGAATATTAGGTTAGGTTGGAATTTCAGAGGAAATTATGTATATTATGTATTATTATTTGTGATATATTTTTTCATAGATATTGTGGCCACCATATGGTAGTCTATCTGTACTGCTATGGTGAAGTACCTTGCTGCCTCTCATTAAAGTGGCAGTATACTCCCTTGTTCAAAAATGAGTTCAATGAATAGGGTTTGTGTTGAAAATATGTTTTGCCTTTTGTTTTAATTATGGTTTTGTTTTTTCTAAAGGTAAAGAGGAAACACAGGAAGCTGAAATATTTGTTTTTTATGAGGTAGATAATACATTTGCAAAAGGGGCAATGACTTAGGGGTTACCAGCACACAAGGCCCATCAATAGTTCTTTTATAAGTTTGAACTTAAATATTTTTTTCCTGTGGGCAATAAAGCATCATGTTTGTCATATCCCTAAATGTGGTCAAAGCTAGAAGCCTGATAGTAGTAGCTGTAGATATCTGCATTTTATTTAGCACCCATATTCATTTACTGCACTTTTAATTAAATGGATATTTGCTAAATTAAGCATGACTTACAGCATGTGTCAGAGCAAAGAAAAAAAGTTGAGATTATAGTTTTTTAACTATCAACAAAATTTGGAATGTTATACATTTTAATCTAAAGCCACATATGGTACTGCTCCAAAATACTTTTTTTTAAAGAAAATCAACAAAGACTTCTACTTTTCTACTTCTGTTTGGGATTGTTTTCATCTACGAACGTAACATTACCATTATCTATATCTGGTATTTGATGACGATCTCAGCTGCCTAAATTACAAACATGGAATATCATTACGTAACAAAAACTTGTAGGGAGCAACAATAAATTAGAAGCACATAGTCATGTACCTGTGGTTTCTTTGATTTTTGAAACACGGTGGCATCCATCTCTTAAAGTACCAAACACTGGCTCTGCATTAACTGGTAAACTCATTCTGTGACAAACAGCTTCAGTTTTTTTATGTAATTCTGTAAATGGTGCCCCAAGATTTGGAAGCATAGAAGATCGTTCATCAAGGGGAATCAAGACACTACTCTTTACTGATGCATCAGAGAGAATATGTTTCACATCACCAGTACACAGAGGAGACTCCAAGGGGGTTGGGCAAGAACTACTACCAGTACTACATCCTGCATCCACTGAAGAACATTGGGAGCTCTGAAGAGAAAATTGTCCTTCACTCTGAAAAGATGAAATGTTCTTGGCTACATGGTTATCACCAGGATCTACAAGCTTTGACACATGTTCTGTGGAGGCATCATCAGCTTTTGAGATGGTATGTTCTTTGGATGGAGACATGTAATTTGCATGTGAGATAAATATATCATCTTGTTTAAGTCCAGATAATGAAATATCATTAATTTCTTCCATTATATCAGCCTCTGTTTTCCCAACACCAGACAGTCTTGGCAGTGTTTTAATATGGTGTGTATCGGTTGATAGCTTATCAATTGCGCTTCTATCTGCAGTATTATACCATCTTTGACTGTCTGTATGAAAAGCTGTCCTTTCTAGGTTAAAATTAGCTAGATGTTGACAGTCCTTGGAAGATATTGTTTCAAATTTTGTTTTCAGTTCACCATCAGATTCTGGTCTTTTGCCAATCTGCTTTTTAACCATAACATTTACATCAAAATGTGATTTTGCCTCGGCATCTGGTAGCTTGTTTTTCTTTTTACAGGAGTACACCAAAGTATCCATGTGCACCTTATTAAAGTATTCTGATACTGATTTTATTTCCATCGTTTCTGGTTCCATCTCAATGTTATCCGAATGGATGACCTGTTTTGAAGGCACATCTTTTGATTGCAGTTCTGTAGTTTGCCGAGTCATTAAAGATGATGTTGCTTTGATAGTTATACTTCCTGTTTGACCTTTGGCTACAGAAAAATCAGTTTGTTCTTCCATCAGGGATTGATAATCTTCACTAACAGGCAAAATGGTGCGTGCTGAAATTTCTGGATGTTTCTGTGCTGTTGCTAATTCTGAACTTTCAGTCATTTCTGAAGAATTTGTCTCATTACCAGAATCAGAAGATGACTCCGGACTATATGCTCTTAATATTGTTACACCTGTACACCACAAAAAAGGAGCTTATTAATAAAGGTTTAATAGTTATACTTTTCATGAATAATATTAAAAATGTTTAGTCAGAAAAAAACTATTAGGGTGAAAAAACATAAAACGAATTCAAACTTAAGTCCAATGAATAAGATGAAATATGGTTTGTATATGGAATATGATAAAAACAAAATACAAAAATATGAGATGATTCATATGGATGGAATGGTATGCTAATGAATAAAAGTCACAATAGTAAAATAACCTGAGGTGTCATCTCTTTGGTTTTCCTCAGAGACAGTCAAATCTTGCAGTTTCTGAAGATCACTTGTTTCTTCCAGGATTGTTTTAGGTTTTTCATCTGTGTTTGTAGGGACTGCATCAATGAGAGACACAGGGATATCATCATGAGATATACTGTTAGCTGCTCCAGTGAGTTCGTTGATTGGTTTTGACAAATTCTGACAGTCTTCTTCATCTGAACTGTCTCGAAATCCAGGTGGCGGAGCAGCAATTGCCAAATTCAGTGAATGCAACAAGAAATCATCTTCATTATCATTGCCTTCAGGTGGAGGAAGTGATGTCAGGTCTATGATGTCATCACTAGATTCAGACATACTGAGAATATCTGTTCTATTTTCTTCAGCTACCATAACGTCTTCCTCACAGCTTGCTTCATCATCATCTTCAGCATCATCTGTGGTTTCAGAATAACATATATCGTGTAGTAATGGTTCTTCTATGCCTTCTGCATTACCAAAATGTTTTCTTTGAGATATATTTGCATAAACAGCATTAGCAGCAAAATGAATGCTCTCTGCATCTGGCGATAACTCCAAGTCTTTGATGTCATTGGCATTATTAAAGTAAATTATACTTTGTTTATCAATTATCTCAGGGCTCTCATCTACCAACCTTTCATAGCCCAGAGTCTGAGGATTTATTGTATCCAAGTTGTGATCTCCAAATATGAAAGATACTTTTGCGCTTCTGGGAGAATCTTGTGCTGTTATAGTGTGTTCCAGTCCTGAGATTGAAATTATTGATGGTTGTCTTACATTTAAGCTGTTCTCTAGATCTATATGTTCACATTGTTTGGTAAGCTGCTGATCAAGTTCTCCTGAATTAAATGTAGTTTCTATATACAAACTCCTATGATCAGTGTGACAAAGTGGACTGCCTAGAACATTTGTAGTTCTTTGTTTCAAGTCTGAAAATATTTGCTGAGAATCTTGATTCTCTTGATTCTCTTCAAAACCAAAGATAGTTGACTTTGGCAAGTAATTCCAGTCACAATCTTGGTAACTATACTTGATTTGTGTTTCATTCCCTGCAATAGAAATTAACACATTTTTACATGAATACCAAAAGGCCCATACATTTTGATGATACCAGTTAAAATTAATTTCTCAGAAGTCATACTAATAATGCACATGATTATCCATTGATAGCTGTGATTCTCTGAAAATCCTAATTCATAGAATGTACAGTTGCTTGCAATATTATTCTTTTACGTTATTTCTTGTGTTTGAAAGTTTGCAATTAGTTAGCATCTTTATTTTCTAAACAAAGTTATGTTTTGGTATGAATGTCATTTACAAGACTCACATGAAGCCACCATTATTTGCATTATATTTATGATTGTACGATTTTGTTGTTATAGCTTCATGTAGCAGCTAAAATACCATATAAGACTTGTTAAACCAGCACAGCAGTGCATGCATGTGTGCTAATCCCTAATTCTGAATCTAAAGAAGGAGGATTGCATTGGATGAACTATTAAGTAGAGGGCTTCTCCTGAGGCTCAGTTTATGTAGAATAAGGCAACTGTCAATGGGAAGCAGACTTTTTCCATTAGAGTAATTAAAGTAACCAATATTTATAGTCATATACTGTCTACTCATTGGCAAGCCTTTTCATGCAATTTGGTCATTCAGTTTGTCATAAATCAAAATCCCTTCAGTTTTGTCTGATTAATCTCAGGTTGTACCATAGCTGTTTGGGCATAGCATTGGAATGAGTCCCCACTGGGAAGTGTGTCATATGGAAACTCAGAATTTAGTAACAAATTAAGGTTAGATAAAAGATTAAATGTAATGGACGGGTTTTTTTTCAGCCTCATCTACTATTTACAGTAACTATGGATGATGTTTTTTCTTCAAGGCCCAGAATCCATCACTTGACAATGGAACAAGGTGAGGGAGGGGTTACATTACATTTTGAACCTAAGGAGGGTGGGGGGTGGTGAACTGGTCCTAGCAAGCACACAGGCAGACTAACTTAGTTTCCTTTCAATCTGTGGAATCAGGTATACCTGTTTAAAACAAACATTTTGTATTTATTTATTAAGTCCAACCATATAAAAAAAAAGGGGGGGGTATATTTTATTTTTCATACACGGTTGTTTAGTTTTCTGTTGTATTTCTTATCTGTATACAACTAATGTTATACTGTACCTGCTTCTCGATTTGCTGCGGTTTTGTTTGTCACATTAAATATCGAACGTCTTGAATCCACTAATAACCGATAGTAACCTGCAGTTAAACAGGCAAGATTCATGGCATCTGATGACTCCATGAGTAGAGTTATAGGCTGAAAAAATAGTGCACACAAAATCTGTAATAAAATATGTAGTAAGTGAACAACTTAATATATAATGTATATATGTAAGTTGCTGGAGTGCAGGGATTGCAAACTGATCAGTGCAGACTTCTAACTGCATTTTCTTAAAGGGGTTGTTCACCTTCCAAACAGTTTTTTCAGTTCAGTTGTTTTCAAATTCTTCCCCAGAAATAAAGACTTTTTTCAATTATTTATTTCTTACTGTTTTTCCAAAATGTAAAGTTTAATGTCCCTGTCTGTGGTATTTGAGTCTGGCAGCTCAGTAATTCAGGTGCAGACTCTAAACGGTTACAATTTTGCAACATTTAGTTGATACTAGGGATGGGCAAATTTTTTCGCCTTGTTAGACATGTATGGCTTTCTGCGTCAATTAAAATTTTTTTCGCCTGAGGCAAATTTTTGGTCAAATTCGCCCATCCCTAGTTGATACATTTCTCAGTAGCATCTCTGGAGTATTATCAACTATTGTATCAATTCTAACAGCTGCCTATAACGAAACTCAGGGATTCTGCTCAGTAGGGACAATGATAAGAAATGTATCAACTAAATATATCATTTTAGAACAGCTTACAGGGTCGGCGACAACCCTCCGCCCTCCAATAGCTGCTTAAGAAGGTGAAACATGATACTTTACACTTCATTAGAAAAACGTTGACACATAGAAAATAGAAAGTAATTGGAAAAAGTCGTTATTTCTTGGGATCTATCTGAAAACAACTAGGGGGCACATTTACTTAGCTCGAGTGAAGGATTAGAATGGAAAAAATTTGAAGGTTTTTGTTGGCTACTTCGACCATCGGATTGGCTACTTCGACCTTCAACTACAACTTCCACTATGACTTCGAACTAAAAATCGTTGGACTATTCGACCATTCGATAGTCAAAGTACTGTCTCTTTAAAAAAAATTTGACTACCTACTTCGCCACCTAAAACCTACCAACCATCAATGTTAGCCTATGGTGGCCTTCCCCATAAGCTTTCCTAGCAATTTCTGATCGAAGGAAAATCATTCGATCGATGGATTAAACCGTTCGATTGTTCGATTTTTCAACTAAATGCGGTAAATCCTTCGACTTCGATATTCGAAGTCGAAAGATTTTACTTTGATGGTCGAATATCAAGGGTAAATGTGCCCCTAAGTGTTTGAAGGTAAACAGCCCCTTTAAATCCTCATTTTCTCTAGTTATTAACACAATCTAGTAACCTTAACTTTTTTATTGTTATTGCTATAGTACTTTTATGGAAAATGTCATACTCACTTTTACATCCAAAACATGAAGCTCCACTCTAACAGTGATATCATCTTCTGTATACATCTCAATCCGATTTACATGGCTGAAGTCAGCAAGCAGAGCAACAAGGTTGGTTTTTGTATTAATTACATGGCTGATACCATAGCGTGGACCTACTAATAAGGTTACATCTGAATGTTTTTCTCCCTGCTGTAAATATGGAAATGTTATTTATTAGTATCCAATATAGCAAGTGTTGAGTTACCATGCATATATCAACTTAGTCTATGTGAAAAAAACAGGCTAAGGCAGGGAGACAAGCAGCAAATATAATTGAATATGCTTTGACATCACTCATTTCAATCCATTAGGAAATAAACCATGCATATGTTCTAGTTAAAAAGTTATATTAACTGATATATCCTTGTGAAGTCATAACTTTGGAAATGTGTGCAGACTAGTGCTGGCCATAGCCACTATGTACATTTTAAAAGGGCCCACAATTGTGAGTAAATTACAGGAAACCCTAACTCTAAGTTCATGCTGACCCTAGCATCCATCTTATACAAAAAATATAATCACTTAGCATTGCTATCATATAAGTGGTGAAATAAATAATATGCAACGGATATGCAATTGTGTGTTGGGAACCTGTGCTTATCAGATTATATACATACATTGTGAATTGCATAATACATACAACCAATTTTGCTTTAAATACACGTCCTCCATATAAGCGCAGGTCAGTTAGAAACTTCAAATAATGCACCTTGGCTTGCAGACCAGATAACTGTCAAAAGGAAGTAATAAAAACAAAGTTAAGATTATGTATAGGTTTGACAAAAGAAATAGCAGAGCAAAGGAAGAGCAGTGTTATGCCCTTATGCAGTTTATATTTCGCATCTGCACTTTAGATGATTTAGGAGGCTGCTCTTACTTCATTGCTTTTTATTTGGGATTAATTCAAATGTACCTACCAAATCACAATGTCAGCATCTGGGGTATATTTTTAATCATGGCTCATTTGTAAAAGTTCTAGTATTCTGTAAGTAATCAGCAGTAATATAACATTACAGAGGTCATTTGCTACCGCTCTCAGGGTTGTAGCTCTCTGCACTGACCACTGGATCAGCAACAGAAGCAGCCCGGCCCTGTCCTTGCCACTTGCCCCCCCTGCTCCTTTTGAATCTAGCAAGGCTGTACGTAGGTCACACTAGATTTAAACAGCAGGCCTCAGGTCTCTGCACTTTTTCCTTCAATAAGGTTTAATTATGTCTTAGTTGGGATCAAGTTCAAGCTACTGCTTAATTATAACAGAGAAAAAGGAAATAATTTTTAAAATGTTGAATTATTTCATTAAAATTAAAGGGCAACTATTGTGAAAATGAAAATTTAACATACGCTTCATCATACTCAAAATACTTTCTAAATTTTGAGTTTCTGAAATTATGAAGTTTATCTTCACTATCCCTCTCTCAGCATCTGTTTCTCCTCATTCTGTCTTCTTGTAGCAGTTGGGAGTCAGATATTCATTGACAGTTAGATCCAATATATCTTATAGGGGGCTTCCTTTCCTGGCAGACGAATTAGAGGTCACTCAAATAACTGAATCCAGTACAAACAAACTCTAACCAAATAACTGCCTTTTGCAAAAATCCTGCATGTAGAGAGATATGATCGGTTATATTTATCAAAGAGTGAAGTTAGAGATCATCACACACTAGCGTGAAATACCGCCTCTCTCTATTAATTTCTATGGGGTTTTTAAAGGTGTATTTATCAAATGGTGAAGTATCACATTCACCCTTTGATAAATACACCTTTAAAAATCACATAGAAATGAATGAAGAGAGGCGGTATTTCATTCTAGCGGACTTTGGTGATCTTTAACTTCACTCTTCAATAAATATACCCCATTGTCTGATGATTTTAAGAGAGTGAGCTCTAATACATCTTCTAGGCAAAAGGAGCCCCCTCCCCATAAGATATCTTATCTTATTTCAGTATTGCTGAAGCTTATATTACATTTTCATTTTTGCAATAGTTCCCCTTTAAGCCTATGGGGGATGGCATTTTCATTATTATAAACTTTCTGACTAGCAGGTTTCCAGATAACTGATCAAATATTTGTACCAGTACAAAAGCAGCTCATCCAACTAAAAAAACCTCAATAGCAAGTTCAAGTGTCAGAGGGTTTACAAGCTTACATACTGGTTAAAAGTTAAATTTGTATTTCTAACCCAAGAAGACAGAATACTGTATGTATCACCTTTATTGCATACCATATGTCATAAGCTATTTCTCCCCTAAATTAACCATTATACATAAAGCTCGTTTTTTAACAAGCCAACCAGCCTATCAACCATGGGAATTGAACTGTTTCCCTTGAGGTGTAAGATATAACAGTTGATTATTGAACAGATAATGATAATGAAAAGTAAGAAAAGTAATTTATGAATGTTACCAAATATCTACTGTACTTGCACAGGAGCGATATATACAAGTTATAGTGAAGAGTTGTTTATACTGCATACTCATGCAGTATAAACAACTCTTCACTATAACTTGTATATATCGCTCCTGTGCAAGTACAGTAGATATTTGGTAACATTCATAAATATTTACAAATCTACCAGCTAGTTTTTTTTGTAGGCAATAACCTATTGTAAAATCACAGGTTACTCCCAAAGTACTGCCCTTTTCTTGTGTGCACTGGCACCCTGTTCCAGGTTGACCAAAGACCCAGTATATGCATTGAATTTAATTTGAAGGTAAAATTTGGAGTAACTTTTATGCAGTTGCTATTGTTTAAAATGATTCTACAAGTTGACAAGTGGTAATACCCTTCAACTAAAAATAACTCAAATAGATAAGCTAAGGTCAGGTAGATAAGTTCATACTGTATTTACCACAAATCAAGAAACATTCTTGATATTTATCACTCAGCCTCACCTTATCCTAACTTTATAAAGAGCATGAGAAACTCTTTCTGCAGGGGTAGTGGTTTTTAATCTAAACTGAATACACTGATGGTTCAGGGGTGGATAAATAATCCACTACATTTCCATTAATTCATCAAAAATCCATACCAATTTACAATAATCCTTAAGTAGAACCCCAGTTAGAAACGTCACCCTACAGAATAAAGGGGGAATGTAATTAAAAATCACAAGCAATTTTTAAAATGGTGTTTTTGCAAATGTTTAGCTCTGCTCTCAATGTAAAATCATTTGCTGGCGAATATTACATACACTAAGGAAAAGTTAGTGTTAACACCTACTCTGGAGTTAAATATTTTGTCGCAAAATACGATTTGCAATTGCAAAATTTTATTACATACGCTGCAAATGTTTGCAAAAGCCAGTTGGTTGAAGTTGGAGAGGAAGTCACTGAGGTCTGTAATCGAAAAGTAGTCAAAAAGCATGCAAACATGGTCGCTCACATTCACAGTGGCCTTTGCAAACACTTTTTGCGTCAACGAAACATATTACATTCCCCCATTAGAGTGTTACGGTTTTGACCAAAGTGAGTAAATTGTCATACCATTTAAGGGGCCTCCATTGTGGTGTTTTAAATGTTAAACTACTTTGGATCTGGTTAGTTAATATCTTCCATTGTTCATGATGGAATCAATGAAAATTCTCATGTAAATTAGTAAATAATATTCATATCCACATCTGAACAAGATGCACACAATTTTCCTTTCTGATATGATCTATATATTCTCCCTTTTTGGGACCAAATAGGTGAAAATAAAAAGACTGTAAGAAATAAATGACTTTTTTATTGCTTGGCATTATACATTTCAAAATAGTTTACCTTCTTGCCTGGGGGAACTAGGTTTTGATTAGCTTTGACAAGGTGTGAAAGTGCCTTTTTTATGTTCTTCTCTTTCATGCTTTGCAACACGGCAGATGGAAGGAATGTTTCTAGTCCCCATTCTTTTCTGCAACAGAAATGAACATTTATTTTGAAGTAATTTGCAGTAGATCAAACAGCTGCTTTGATTTTTGTTCCTGAACGCAGGAGCTTTAAAAAGAGTTGCAGTATAGTTTATTTCACAAATGAGAAACTAACAAGATACCTTAACTGAATTTAGGAGGTTAAAGAGCAGTATCCTCACTACTGTTATGAACTTTAATTTATAAATGTGTTATATTTTATTGTTCAACAGTTGGCATCATTAAAGGAGAAGGAAAGCTTCAAGACAGTTAACTGCCAACAGATTAGCCACAATAGTACAAGCTAGAATGCTATATTTATTCTGCAGAATGCTTTACCATACCTAAGTAAACAGCTCTAGACACAGCTCTAGACACTCTGTTTGTTTAGGATAGAAGCTGCCATATAACCTTGCTGTGATATCACTTCCTGCCTGAGTGTCTCCCTGCTCACTTAAAGCTCTGAGCTCAGATTACAGCAGGGACGGGGGAGGGGAGGGGGAGAAGAGCAAACTGAGCATGCTCAAGCCCTGCCCTGGAGGTTTCAGCTGAAAACAGGAAGTCTGATACAGAAACCCATGTGTACACAATAGAAGGAAAGAAATTTGAGGTTTCTTTTGACAGAGGACTCAGAGCAGCATTACACTGAGGGTTTACTGGTGTATTTATATAGACATTTCTGATAAAGCTTACTTAATTTTAGCCTTTCCTTCTCCTTTAAGCTCCCCTTTCTGTTTAGTCATAGCTGGAGGATTCCGACCACTTCCGCAGCTACATTTGTATCCACCGGTAGTGGATTATTGCACAGGCTACAAGTTATAGCCTAGGGATCCAGTGTGATCAGGGGCCCAGCTAGCATTTTTAGTTATTATTTCTGTTTTCTTTTCACATTTTTTTTTTTATTTGCGATGCTGGGTTCAGTTGGGTGGACATACTGGGAGAATAAGGCAGACAAGGTTCATCATCATCATTATCATCATTTATTATTTATATAGCGCCGACAAGATATGCAGTGCTTTACCTTAGTTATAACAAACAGGGAATAAATGGAGGATAACAAACAAGGGTTACAAAGTGCAATATGATTACAGGGCCCTACAAATTAGAGTTTACAAACAAGGATAGGGTACAATTGAGAGATTAGGATTTTAGAAACAATTTTGTGATTTATGATACATTAATTACTGATTAAAGGAAAACTATACCCCCAAAATGAACTTTTAAGCAACAGATATTTTACATCATATTAAGGGGCATATATTACCAAACTGGTATATTTATAGGTAAGTGAATATTGCCCTTTTACATCTCTTGCCTTGAGCCACCATTTCGGGATGATCTTTGTGCTGTCTCAGAGATCACCTGACCAGAACTACTGCACCTCTAACTGTAACAGGAAGAAGTGTGGAAGCAAAAGACAGAACTCTGTCTGTTAATTGGCTCATGTGACCTAACATGTATGGTTTGTTGGTATGTTTGTGTGCACAGTGAATCGTATGATCTCAGGGGGCGGCCCTTATTTTTTAAAATGGCAATTTTCTCTTTAGGATTATCCAATGGCACATACTACTAGAAAAGTATATTATTATGAAAATGGTTTATTTACATGAAGCAGGGTTTTACATATGAGCAGTTTTATGCAATATCTTTTTATAGAGATCTACATTGTGTTTGGGGTATAGTTTTCCTTTAAGTGTTTAAGGAGCATTTGAAAGTTTGGAAAGAAGGGGAAAATCTGGTTCATGCGTGGTTATTGCGTGTGCCTGGACAGTCACTGGCATGTGTTGAACTTTGGTTGCACACGTGCCTGGATATGCATGCATCCAGACCCAGCAGTAGCCTGTGTGTATGTAGCCTAGGAGCACCACATGTCATTAATCAGCCACACCAACATCTATCAGAACATACTGGACTACTCTGGGTAAATAGGATAGGGAGCTGCTGCTGAATCATGATGCTGCCTGCTAAAAAAAACACATCTCTGTAATTATCAATTTTGAAAGTAAGGTTCATCGTTCTGGCTAATAGTTATATTGATGTATCTTTTTAAAATGTGTACTATGTACATAATGGAATGCCATATAACCACCCTCGATACCTGCACCATAAGATATATGGGAGGAGACTACTTGTCCAGCCTGTCATTAAGGGGGGGGGGCTGAAAAATATATTTTCGCTATAGTCTAGGGAACTATATTGTTTAATCTTTGTATATTTTCAGATTTAATCCACTGTTATTATTTGTTTCAAAGAGTAGATTACCTGAAATGACAATTACATTATTTCAGTAAACCAGCAAATAAGACAATTACTGGGAATGAACATACAATAGGGGCACATTTACTTAGCTCGGGTAAAGGATTAGAATAAAAAACACTTTGAATTTCGAATTATTTTTTTTGGCTACTTCGACCATCGAATTGGCTACTTCGACCTTCGACTACGACTTCAAATCGAATGATTCAAACTAAAAATCGTTTGACTATTCGACCATTCGATAGTCGAAGTACTGTCTCTTTAATATAAACTTCGACCACCTACTTCGCCACCTAAAACCTACCGAGCACCAATGTTAGCCTATGGGGAAGATCCCCATAGGCTTTCCTAGCTTTTTTTGATCAAAGGAAAATCGTTCGATCGATGGATTAAAATCCTCAAATTGTTTGATTCGAATGATTTAATTGTACAATCGAACGATTTTTCCTAAGATCGTTCGAACAAAGGAAATGCAGTAAATCCTTCGACTTCGATATTCGAAGTCGAAAGATTTTACTTTGACGGTCGAATATCGAGGGTTAATTAACCCTCGATAATCGACCAATAGTAAATGTGCCCCTAATTATACAAATCAGCCTGAACTACAGTATATAACAAAATGTATATTTAAAAAAACAAAAACGTTTTGTTTTATTTATACTCACTCAATATATTTCATGGAGATTTTCTGTGTTTGTTTTGTAGTAACTGTGGCAATATACATTTGCAGTGCTGCTAGTCGAAGTGCTGTGTCATATTTTAGCTCTGGACCAAATCTCTCTTGTACAACATCATTGCAGCTCTGGAAAGCAACCATTAGATGGAGCATTATGTTCACTTTAAGAAAAAAAATCGTTTCTGCATTAGAAGCTCATGCATAATGTGTTTAGTAATAAAGTAATAAAGTAATCAAACCATAAGTGTTTAAAGTGTTTGTTCACCTGTAAATGAACTTTTAGTATGATGTAGAGAGTGATATTATGAGACAATTTGCATTTTTTTTTTCCTTTCTGGTTTTTGAGTTATTTAACTTTTTATTCAGCAGCTTTCCAGTTTGCATTTTCAGCCATCTGGTTGCCAGGCTTCAAATTACCCTAGCAACCATGGATTGCTTTGAATAACAGACTGGAATATGAATAGGAGAGGCCTGAATAGAAAGAGTTATAAAACGTAGCAATAACAATAAATGTGTGGCCTTACAGAGCATTTGTTTTAAATGGGGTTAGTGACCCCCATTTGATAGCTGGAAAGAGTTAGCAGAAGAAGACAAATAATTTAAAAACTATAAAAAAAGAAAAAATTAAGTCCAATTGAAAATCCTTTAAAATCAAAAGAAAACATGGGAGCTGGCTTATATTAGTTAACCAAGATAAAAAATTACATTTACTAGTTTAAACTTAACTTAAACAAGTGCCAATCGGTCTGAAAAAACTAAAATTGATTTGAAAATCTTTTTTTGAAAATAGCTTGAATTTTTAAATGTTAACATAAACCTCCTACTGACTCCTACAGAAGCTCTCCAGCTTTTAGCTGTCCAATTGTTATATTCAGTAAAATAATCCAAAAATGAGAGATTGGAAAACGCAAATTAGAAAATAATCATGATTGGATTTTTCCGGAATGACCTCTCTGATGTTGTCTCAAGCTATCTGCTGTGTTCAATTTCAATGTATGCTTTGTGTTAATTTATGTGTGTATATTCCTAATCATATGATGTTATCTGTATATCTGTGCATGTTTGCAGACATTTAATTGTGCAGCCTATGCAAACAACATAACAATAAATAAGAAATATATAGAAATATATTCAGTTAGAAAGAATTGTTAAGAGAGAGAGAGGAAGAATTAAGTCCCTGCCCCATAATTATACAAAGTGAGTGACAGTCTCAGTAAAGGGCACTTTCTACAACCACACCCAAATTCTACAATTCTACTAGCTCTATTATTACACATCATATGGACCCCAGACTGCCATTGTGCAGCCTGCAGTTTCTGGTGAAGCAATTGTCTCCACCAGACATTACTTTTATGCAAAGGCACTGCCTAAGACAGACACTAGCAGCAGCAAGGCAGTATAGTTTAGGGTAGTTTGCATGAGCATTTTTAGTGATACACCCTAATAGCTTTTTGACCCATCATCATAGGCAGACATTTTTTCATTTAAGTGAGCAACAAGAGGCTGGAAATGCAGATGGTTGTTTCAGATGCTGTGGTTCTCCCTGGCAGGAAAATGGCAGATCAAGGTGCAAATTACAAGAAAACACAGATCAAAGCTCCATATTTCTCATACGTTACATCTTGCCCTACGTCTTAAACCTTGATGCACAACTCTTAAACTCCTAAACTGGAGCATAAAGGGTTACCTCTGAATTTCTATACAGTGCTGCCTGGTGGCTTTGCATACAGAGGAGGCAACAGCACGTGATCATCCCCTGAAACATCCTCTAGCCTTTAGCTGCGCTTGGAAGTCATAAATTAATTACCCTTCTAGTTTATCATGGATCGTATGGGTCACAATATTCTGATTCATTTAGAAATGAATTACCATTGCAATTTCCATACATTCTTGAGCTTTGAGCCTCAGAATGACTTTTTAAATCTTCAAAATGATTCCCTCTGGAAACCTTTTCCTTTTCTGTTGTTAGAATTTAGCTTATTGTATGTACTAATGAAGAAATAAATAGAACTTACCTGCACATACAAATATTCAAAGGCAACTGGGTCCCTCCGTAATAAGTCAATTGGATCCTTTGGAACAAAGCTAATTCGGAATAGGCATCTCATCATGTGAGCACAGGGTCTCAGAGTCACCTGTGGAAAATACCCAATGCCCTTATTTACAAATACAATATGATACAGCTTGTTTGCTAAATGCAAATCTTTACTGCACAATCAATCAGATTTCATATTCCGGTTGTGACAGGTGCCAGAATAGCAGATAAGGTAGGCCAGGGTGACAATACAGTGATTTAGAGATGTAAATATAAAATAAATACATACTTATTATAAACTGTTATAAATTGGAATTTATAGGGGAAAGGTACAAAGTCACAAGCCCCAACATTTAAAAAAATGTTTCTTTCTTACTAAAGGTGACCCCTATGCTACAAAATATAATATATATATAAGGATGTCACAGCTGTATTATTTACAATAACGCTAGAGGCAAAAAACAATTGTCCACATTTATAATTAGCTTGGCACAGACACCAGCTTAGTTAGTTCCCTCTATCAGCACTCGGACATTGATTTTAAATTGCATAGTATATTGAAACATCAATTAAAAACACCATCTGGGCTTCACTAGAATAAATGCAAATAATTAAATCATGCAAGTAAATGTATGCCATGGTGGTGATATAGATTAAAGGGATACTGATTTTGATGTAATTTTAATACTGTGCCTTGCAAATAATTCTGTATCCTTTAAAATTCTATTTAAATTTTTTTTTTATTTTGAGTTTTCATTATGCATGCTTCTGAGCCAGCAAAAAACAGCCAGAACAGTGCAGTGCTGATCCTTTCATGCAGTTGCTGCCTCAACTATTCAATTCTTATATTCCTGGCATATACCACAACTTTCCTCCTATTCTCAGACAGTGCTATTCTCACATATACCACCTGGTGGCACAATGATGCATTAACTAACGCAATTAAATACATTCTAAACCAATTTTGACCTATAGGATGCTGAATCCTGCTCCAGACTTCAGTTAACCTGCTTTTTTAAGTGAAAGGGGGAGGGGGTTCTGGACCCATTACCTCTTATTGTATATAATGTATTTGAAGGTAAAGTTCCCATTGCCTCTTATTGTATCAGTACATTGTATCAGTACTCCCTGTCTATTACTGTGTAATGTATTTTGGATGTGGGTAGAATGTTCAAGGATATCACTGACCATTAGTCCAGTGGCTGATACTGCAAGTGCAGTCGGTTCTTGGTTCCAAAATGCACATTGGTGCATTTTAAAGAGGAACTATCATGAAAATTTAATATAAGCTTCCTCAAGTAAGACACTTTCTAAATACAATTAAAAATTCTGCATTGTTTCTGAAATAATCAAGTTTATCTTCACTATCCCTCTCTCAACATCCCTTTCTCTTCATTCTCTCTTCATGCAGCAGTTGGGTTTTAGTTGACTGATCCAGTATGTCTAATCGGGGGACTTCCTTTCCTAGCAGATGTATTAGAGCTCACTCAAATAATTGATTCCAGTACAAGCAAAATCTAACAAAATAACTGCCTTTTGCCTTTTTTTCTGCATGTAGAGAGACAGGATTTCTGGTGATTTTAATGGAGTGAGCTCTACATGTTGTAGACAAAGGAGTCCCCCTATACTGGATCATTCATCTGACACCCAACTCCTGAATGAAGACAGAATGAAGAGAAACAGATGCTCAGAGAGGAATAGTGAAGATAAACTTGATTACTTCAGACACGGTGCAGAATTTTTAATTGATTGTATTTAGAAAGTTTCTTATTTCTGAAGCTTCTATTAAATTTTCATTTTAGTGATAGTTCCCCTTTAATAACCACCTGCACTAACAATGCTGGACAGTTTCCATTAGGGCTATAGCACACAAAGCATTCTGCCTATTGGCAGATGCAGCTTAAATGACTCTGTCACCACTCTTGATCATATTAAATGAAAATCACACTGAGTGATCCACATAGTGCAGTGAAAGTTGGACTTCTGTGCTCACATTAAGGGGCAGATTTATCAAGGGTCGCAGTGAATATCGAGGGAATTTTCGAGGTAAAAAAATGTGAAATTCGAAGTAATTTTTTGGATACTTCGACCATCGGAAAAAAAAAAACTTTGACTTCAATAGTTCACCAAATTAAACCTGCCGAAGTCCTATGTTAGCCTATGGGGACCTTCTAATGCAGTTTTCTAAGTCTTTACACATCAAAGTAAAATCGTTAGATCGAACGATTTTACTTTGATCGTTCGGTTGCCAAATTCAGTGAAAATTCCTTCGACTTCGATATTCGAAGTCGAAGTATTTTCATTCGATGGTCAAATTTTGAAGTATTTTTTACTTCGAAATTCGACCCTTGATAAATCTGCCCCTAAGTGTTTTGGTGCAAAAGACAGTCAGCACTCTATTTCATTTGATATTATAAGATGAGGTGACTGGCATACAGCAGTGGCAGTCAAACTCTCCCATTTGCTGTTGCCCTTGAAGTGAGTGGGAGGCAGTCTGGGAGGTTTTGGCTAAAAAAGTCTCTATGATTTCCCTACTGTAAATCATAACAAGGCTAGATATAATCAAAAAGTTTGCTGACTCTTTCTGAACACCAACAACAAACCAACATTTACAATATGACAGGTGCCTCCTTTTCACAAACCCCCAAAGCATACTATCTGCACCACTGGAACGTTTGTGAGATTTAGAGCAGTGTTCTTTTTGCTCTGGTTATATGAAAATATTGCAGCCACTTCTGAAGTGAAAGAGATTGCTCTTTAGAGCTGTTTTGTAAATTCTGGGCAGACAGATAAGTAAATCAGTTACAGAGACTGCCTCTGTAACTACATATGCCCCACACGGCATATACCCACATAAGTATTTTTTGCCTTTAAATAAGGGTTATTAGGGCAAGGGACATTTTTTGGGGGCAAAAAAAGAATACAACTTACCCAGGTAATATCCATGGTTCCTCCTTACATTAATTCATTAATTTATTTGAAATTATACAACCATACAAACAATTGAATTCTGCCTGGAGGACAGTGTTAGTAGGTCTCACAGCCTGATTCCTTTCACATTAATAACATATGCTAAATTATACACTAGTTTCTCTGAATGTGTTCTGAAAATGAAAATAGCTGCAGCAGACCCATCATTGCATTGTCAAATTTCATGGTAATCACATCCATTCATAAATATTTAATAATTTGCAAATAATAACATGACATAACAAGATGGTTATTTTCTTGATATATTTTCTACCAGAGATTATTTCATATACTGTAAGAGTTACCGTATTACTTTCGTTGGCTTAGTATATTGTGCTTTTCTCAACTCAACCTGTTGGCAATGCATTTACCTGTGCTAAACTGCTTGCCAAATTATATGGATTGTCCAAGCAGAACATATGTCACTATTCTCAATAGAATTGAGAATCGGAATGTATTAAAAAATTTGAATTTTTTAAATTTGGGTGAATAGGATATGGATGAACCGAATCCAGGATTTGGTTCGGGATTCGGCCAGGATTCAGCCTTTTTCAGCAGGATTTGGATTCTGCCGAATCCTTCTACCGGGCCGAACGGAAACCGAATCCTAATTTGCATTTCGGGGAGGGAAATTGCGTGACTTTTTGTCAGAAAACAAGGAAGTAAAAAATGTTTCCCCTTCCTGTCCCTAATTTGCATATGCATATACAAATTAGGGGTACATGCATATGCAAATTAGGGTTCAGATTCGGTTCAGTATTTGGCCGAATCTTTCACGAAGGAAAAAAAAAGTGGATTCAGTGCATCCCTAGAATAGGATAGACCTTCAAATTCGAATCAAATTCGATTGAATTGGATATGAGCTTTTAAAAGTCCACCAAATGACTCCAAATTGATTGTAGGACGTCCCCCATAGGCTAAAACACCAATTTGGCAGGTTTTAGATGGCGAATAGTCAAATTCAAATTCTTAAAGGGACAGTACATGATAAATTTCAAAATTTAAATTCGATTTTTTTCAGAACTCAAATCAATTTGGATTATTCCCTAGTTGAATTACACTAAAATAAACTCAAAAATTTTAATTTGAAATTTGAATTTTTAATTTAAACCTTGATAAATCTGCCCCTTAATGCATAGGTAGGAAGACACATCTGGTAGATCTGACTCTTGCAATTTCTGATGGTGTTACACAGTAATTTATATATATTTAATAATAAATTTATCATTGATGATATAAAACATATAAGATCAAACCTGAGTAAGAGTCTCCTGTTCGTGTAACAAAAGAAGTTTGGTTCCAGCTCCTTCTGTTGTTTGCTCAAGCATCAAAGAGAAGTGTTCAATGCACTTTATAGAAAGCTTTTCTTGGAGTGTTAATATAACATCCTTGAGAAAGAAAATGGATTGATTGGAATGGCTGCAAAATTCCATACATTTTCACTGTAAATTAAGCTTAATTTGTAAAATATATGTATATAATTAGTACATTTGTGGAATACTTGTTATGAGTGAAATGTGTACAGATTTTATCAGCCTGGTGGGATCATAAACCGCACTCACGGGACTTTTGTGAAAAAGCAGCAAAGTCTGTGATTTATTTCTTCAACGTTTATATATGTAGAAAGCTGACGCACACTGGAATTTATCAAAATAAAACTTATTTTATTGAATCAAAATTATATATATATATGTCACACTTCCCCTCTAATAATGTTGTTAATGTGTTATGTTCAACATGGGGAGGCAGAGATATCAAAATTAGAATTTTACAATTTTAGAGTTTTTATTAAATTAGAAAGAACAATGGACTTTAAAGTGTCTTTATTTAAGAAAAAACTCAGAACTTGAGAACTCTGCTTAAAAACATGAAAAAAAACTCAAATTCAACTCTTCAGTTTCAATGAGTGTGCCAAATTTCAACCAAAAACTTTAATTGAAAAATACTTTGAATGTTGAATATACAATTGACTTGTCATCCTTTAAATGCAAAAACACAAATTCAAATTCATAATTTTTACAACAAAAACTCAAATTTGAATGTTGATAAACCTGCCACTTAGAGGATAATACAGCATAAAACCAGGTGTGATAATTGCTCTATTTCTTGTAACCCATAGCAACCAGTCAGGAGATGACATTTACTTTTTCTCTTTGAACTTTTTTTTTAACTGGTCAGGCATTTTGTGGAAAAAACTAAAATTTTCAGTGGAAAAAAAATATCAAATTTTTATTATACCTCAATGCTGCAAAAAGCCCAATCCACCATCTCAGACCTGTCAAGGTCATGTATAAGTCAAAGGGAGATGTCCCTAACCCAATTGGAAGATATTGTGGTCTGCGCTGGGTTTAGCCCGATAATCTGTTAAATTCAGGGGGGTTTTGGGCAAAAGAACGTCCGAAAAAATTGTGCAATTTGGGTTTTCCCTAGTGATGAGCGACTTTATTCAGCAGCGGCAAATTCCAAATTTCGCCATGTGCGAATTGTTTTGTGAAACTGCGGCAAAAATTAGCCACCAAAAAATTCACCGAAAAAAACTGCAAAGAAAAAAATTCCATTGACTTTAATGCATTTGGACAAAAAAGTCGCCATAAGAAAAAATGCCCATTGACTTTAATGCATTTTAAGTAAGAAAAATTGTCACATGCGTAAAATAGTTGCGCATAAGAACGCCCAATGACTTCAATGCTGTTTGCAAATTTTTCGATGTTGTGCAAATTTATTTGCAGTTTTGCAAAACATACAGGTTGCTGGGCCTGTAGAAAATCTTGTACCATCCTTAGTGAGTAAAAGTGAGCAAATCAAATGCTTTAGTAGAAAATGTGCTGTTTTCCATGCATGATTACATATGAACAGTTAATAAGAAATTATTAATACACTTTTCATCAAGAATTATGTAACAATGTGCACAGGAAATATGAAGCAGCCTGAATCTATAACTCTCCACTGTTATAATGCTATTTCTATCACCATTCCTATGTTTGCTTGTCTTGTGGATAAAAACTCATAAATAGATTAACATGTATTCATCTTTCCCACATTTATTTTCACAATATAGACAGATGGTGAGGATTGCTAAAATAAATTGTTAGATACAATGAAAATAGCAGATAGTCAGATTCGGATTAGGTAGATTACTATGTCAATTATATATTGCCTCAGTTTAAAATCTTAATGCTTCCCTTAATGAGGGCTAGAGAACTGCTGAACACCAGACTACTTTAATGTTTTATAATACAACTATAAATCCCAGTGAGGAAATTTGATCAGAAATGTGATTCCCCCTGATGGAAGGATATTACTGCATAATCACCTTATGTTTGCAGTTCTAATTACAGTCTGATACAAAACAGGGAAGGCCAACAGATAGCTCAGTGCATGTTCTTGTTTTGTTATGCAACTTCTCTTAACTGGGCAACAATGATTAACAGCTCTCTGCTTACTAATAATGTTGGCGTATAAGGGCACATTTCCTATTTCTAGGCAAAACGATAGGTTGAAAAATGTGCTTATACGTTAAGCAACAAGGGAGCCGCTTACCCAACACTTTCCTTGAAAGTTGGTAGGGTACAGCACTTATACAGTAAATACTCAATATTGTGCCAAATGTATAACACCCAAATACGAATCAGTGAGTTCATGCATGTTATCACAAATGAAAGTGCACAAATCCTTCCTTCTGGTATCTGGCATCTGGCACTATTATAGATGTTGTGCCTGATTATGGGGATACAATCATTTGCTAGAATTCTGGGAATGAATGTTGGGTTAAAACATTAGGGAAAATGCAGATATTTTTGCATTTTTTTATGAGCCGTATTAATATTTCCTGGCTGTGACTGGCTCTCTGGAAATGTACAGCCATTGGACCTCCTGCTACTGCATCATCATTTCTAGCAAAATATTGTTAGGGCAAGATAATAGGCCATATTTTTGAGACCTACGTATTGTTACTTTCTGTTACTATTACTATACAAATACTTTCTGTGATGTGCCTTCTTTCTATGAGAGCAAGTAAATCATCAGGAAAGAACCATATAAGGCAGGTATACCTATTTATAAGTACAATAAATAGGGCTTAATTTTAAATATAATACCTGAAATTTGACATTTAATCGTTTTTGAAACTACTCCTTCCTGAGACTGGGATGATTTACTGAGGGCCCGCAATATACAGATATCACTACACATCGGATGAGAGTATCTCTTCTCTTCATGAAGGCCTCAAAGATACCTGAGTTTTATTACTATTGGGTTTGTGTGTTGGCATATTTATGTATATCTATGTGTTCATCTTCAGCCAGTATGCAAAAATGCTGACCAGCTAATAGTGATAGATATAGCACTGCAACCTCAAGATGAGAAGAGATTGAAAATATATACAGACTATTTTGTTACTTATAAGTGGTAGCTTCATGAAAATATTTACATAGGAGTACTGCTATGTATAGAGGGAGCCCATGGTAGTCTAAATGTACTGTATTTATGTTTTCACAGCAAATAACATTCAGTCAATCACAACAAAAAGCATTCAGTCGAACAGAACTATCATCTGCAGAGTTTACACTAATCCCTGCTCCGTCTGTGTGTTAGGCTAAACAGAATAATCATTAGTTTGAAGGATTTGGAAGGGGATATCATTAATGAAATGGAGGACCAGAAGTCATATATGCGCAATTTAAGAACTGGTCCTTGTGTAAAATGTATGTTTACTACTGCAAGAAGCCTGGCTGGAGCAAAAGTACTGTATTGCCAGGACAGTTAATGATAACACCTCTATAAATTGCTACATGACAAGTTTACGTCACAGCTTGTTGAAGACCAACGAGAAAACATGCTATAATGGATCTCGTGAATGCAATATCACATTATTTTTCAGTCAAATTAAATAGTAACTGCGAATGGCAATAAAGAAAGAGTTTGTAGAGTGGACCAGCTATTTTTACCCTTTGTCTGACATTTATCAGCAATACAATCAAACAGTTTGATACACGGAAACCATGCTCATGTTCTCCTCTATAAATAGAATGCTCTAAAAGTTGTCTTTAACAGCCGTAGGACATAGCAATTTGTGTTAATGTAAGACATAGTTGCGTCGTAGTTACTGAGGCCTACTTTGCAGAAGCTTTTAGAAGTGTATATTTAGACAACAGTGTGTGAGGTTGATGTGTGAGGTTTATGTGCTGACTTTCAATTACTAGAAAACTGTATGAGAGGTCAGTGGACATGACATGCTGTTGGAAGAGACAAGAAAAATACAGAAAATAAAAATAGACAGATTGTTTCTACTTCTGTATTTGCCATTTAAGTAGATAATGTAGTTTGAACAATGCCTTTCTTGATCCCATCTGTTTTATGTCACAGATGTAATAGGTGTTATATTTTTGTTTAGATTATTTTAGTTAGATTATTATAATCTACATACTTACTATTGGACTGAAAGATATTTTTCCATCGCATGTATTTCTTCTTTTTTTCATCTTCTTTATGCCTGTTAAAGGTTATGGTATTCTTGATTTTTGTATTATTTATCTACATTTCAAGGGGGTTATTTATCAAAAGTCGAATTTTAGTTATGCGAGTCTTTAAAAACCTCCAATGAACTCGCAACTCTAATGTTTTCTAATTTAAGGAAAAACTTGAATGAAAAAAAACTTGATTCAGCGAGTTTGGGGTTAACAACTCTAAAACGCAAATTGATCGAGTTTTAGAACAAAAAAAACTTGAATTGATTGAGTTTTCGAGCGAAACTGACTGAAAAAAACTCAAACATCATGAAGGCTATTAACATCTTCAAATGGTTCAAGGGACCTCTGCCATGGACTCCTACATGACTCCTACATGACTTCAAGAGGTTTTAGATGGTGTATTTTTTTGGATTCGAGCGATTTCCAGGGTTGGGGTATAAAAAAATATCCTCAAAAACTCAAATTTTTTTTATGGAAAAAAACTCAATCCTTAATAAATCTGCTCCTAAATGTTAATAATAATCTTTAAAGTGTAATAAACCTGTGCTCGTGTCTGGGAAATTAATATATTATCCTTTTCCTGCTTTCTGTTCATGCCTGTATTTTTTTTTTATTTGGTCTTTTAAGTCTGTGCTTGAAAAATGATCTCTACTGATCGGCTAAGTTGAAGGGACCATGTAAATGTATGTATTTATAAAGCACGTGTACGTAAACATTACATTAATAACAATATAACTTTCAAGATAATGAGTTAAAAGACAAAGCCTATGTGGGGTAACACACACACACACACACAAGGTATTGGGGCTCAATTATGATGAGCAGGGGCAAAAGTACTGGAACACTAAGTGACACAAATTTGCATCTCCTAGAGCCTGTGCACATTATAGCCTCTGCCTCATTCTCCATGCAAGCTACACTTGATTAAAAATGTAGTGCTTGATATAGAGTGCAGTTTTTCATGAACATGGACACATATTCCACATATGTATGCAGTGTCAGCAAACACTGCTAGCACTGCAGACAGAAACTGGCACAATTCTTTACACTCCATTTTGTAAGTGCAAAAAGTTGTACCTATGGGTGCAGACAGGGCTTTCCTACATAGGAGCAAGGTGCAAAGTACAAACAAAATAACCAACTAATTTCAGGAATTCAATAAGTATGTGTATGAATACTGTGTAAATGTAAATTCATATATAACTGGTTTACAGTGATACATATTTCTGAAAATTCTTCTTCAACTTCTATACAGAAACCAATGTCTTACCTTTATAGAAGTGCCGCCATCAAAGCGGAAAGATTTTGTTTGCCCATTTTCTAAGTAAACCTTCAATACATTTGGCATGAAAAGAAGCGAGTTGTCTTTGACGGTTTCCTATGTGAATACAGAAAATATTTAATAACCAGCAGAAAATAAACATAAAAAATTCACATTTTTGAATTAAGATTACTGACTTTTAAAAGTCAGTCAAAATTCTTTCCATTTGTCAGAATGTATGAAGGGGGGATGAAGTTAACTGATAATTTATTAGCAAGCCATCAGATGTTTATTTTCAAATAGCTGACAATCATTTTTTATTTAGATAAGTTACCCAGTGCTTTATATACATTTATATAATATTAATATTATATATTAATTTATAAAAACAGGGGTCTTGCAATAATTTAACATAGAAAAGTTACAAAACAAATGCTACCCGTCTGCTTATTGGTTGCTGTTGGTTACCTAAGGCAATGTATTACATTACTCCCTAGACTTTCCTGAAACTCAAATTCTAATAGTGTTAAATGTATGGGGTTATTTATCAAGCTCTGAATATCCGAACCTCAAATAATTAGTAGTTTTCAGAGCATAAATACCCAATTTTTTTTTAGATTTTTTAAATTCCGATGGTCTAAAAACTCCAAATCTCAAGGTCCTGTATAAGTCAATAGGGAAGGTCCCAGTGTCTGCGCTAAAGTCCATAACACGATCCAATGATTTTGGGGTTTCGGCTCAAAAAACTCCAAACAATTCAGAGTTTTTGGGGAAAGCTCCGAAGTTTTGCCCGACTCTATTTTTTCTGGCTTTTTTCTTCATAAATAAGGTCCATTTGGGAATTTGGAGTTGCTCGGAGTTGGATATTAGAAATACTGAGATAAAGTCGGACCTTGATAAATAACCCCCCCTAATATGGGTTACCTTCCTTTACTTTGCCTCTCTTATGAGCCTTAATGCAAATTCTGAGAAAGGCAAAGCAAATGCTAAATGAGATGGTCATGTTAGTCCACTGAGCTTATACACCAATAATAGGCCTAACTGAAGAGGGTACATATTCTCTTTATACAATAAGCTATAGCTTTTCCCATATAAATGCCCTAATTCTTTTTTTTTTTTTCTCAAATCTTTATCAACCATGGGCATTGGGAAGATTGTAATTTTCTGTCCATTTTTACAGTCTGTACAGTCAGATCAGTGGTACTCGCTTTACTACCCCTGGGAGACTGGACAATTTCCAATAAATGGCCAGATAGTTATGTTTATAGAGTATGCTAAAATCATCAGGTTAGTACCCCAGAAGGGGAATATATGGGGTTTGCCAGGAGTAGCCAAAGTTCAGCTGAAAATATTTTGCAAAACAAATGCATTGATTCATTTAGATGCCTTCCAAAAATTAATAATTAAAATGCAATTTTAACACTATAAACCATAATATGCTCTACATTTTAACATCCAAATAAAATACACAAAAACAATACGATTTAATTTTTGATGTGAGATGAAAACAGACAAATATCAATTGTTTCTTACTTATATAACAGAATATTGTGAATGGATGGTTTGTGGATATTTTCCCCTTAATTTTAAATCCAGTACTATAAAAGCTTAATTTAAAAGTTATTTGCTTCCCATGACAACACTGTCAGTGGATGATTCACTAATTAATAGTATATGCAGTGTTGCCATTGAGTCATTTAAGTCAAAGGAACGTTTCCGACAGCTGAAGTTTCTTCTTGTTTATTTACATTATCAAACAAGTGTTGCAGTATGTTCAGTATAGTATAAAAAGAGCCATATTTGTTTTTAGGGTATAGTTATGGTCTGCTATAGGTAGAAAAGTAAATTTCTAAGGTTGAATATAACAATGATCAGGGGTACTAAAATGCACTGGATAATACTCTATCTGAATTTTGAATCCAATTCAGTTAAACTTTAAAACTTGATGGGCTATAAAATAAAAAATGGAAATTTGAGGAATGCCTGGTGCATTTCATTTACTGCTTTTTTGTGGATTGTAAATTTTTATTATTGATAGACAACATACACAGTGCAGACAGAAATATGTACAGGTATGGGACCTATTATCCAGAATGCTCGGGACCTGGGGCTTTCCATAATTTGGATCTTCACACCTTAAGGCTGCTAGAAAATCATGTAAACATTAAATAAACCCAATAGGATCATTCTGCTTCCAATAAGGATTAATTATATCTTAGTTTGGATCAAGTACAAGGTACTGTTTTATTATTACAGAGAAAAAGGAAATCATTTTTAAAAAATTGGATTATTTTATTATAATGGAGTCTATGGGAGATGACCTTTCCGTAATTCGGAACTTTCTGTATAATGGGTTTCTGTATAACGGATCCCATACCTGTACGTGTTAACACCTTGCCCTGCTATAGTCTTATAAAACTTTGCCCTGGTATAGTTTTTTTTTAAAACATATACAGTTATTATTAATGTTGTCATGTGAAATATAAAATGAAACAGAATAAAAGAACAAACAAACTGCCTGACTTGTTTGTGAATGAATGAATTATATTGACGAGTATCGAATTACAGAATGTATCTGGATCCACAGTAATCAATCCTTAACAGTATATTTTTGTGAGCACTACTAGTACCAAATAGGAAGCATCATCATAAATTATATGACCCCAGGTATATTAGCGTTATACAGTATAATTAAATCCACACTCTGGCAGACTTAATGCAAAAACATATACATATATAGGATCCTCCCTTATCCGGAAACCCGATATCCAGAAAGCTCTGAATTATGGAATGGCTCCCATAGACTCCATTTTATCCAAATAATCCAAATTTTTTAAAATTATTTCCTTTTTCTCTGTAATAATAAAACAGTAGCTTGTACTTGATCCCAAATAAAATATAATTAATCATTATCTGAAGCAAAACCAGCCTATTGGGTTTATTTAATGTTTAAATTAATTTCTAGTAAACATAAGACCCAAATTACAGAAAGATCCATTGTCCGGAAAACCTCAGGTCCCGAGCATTCTGGATAACAGGTCCCATACTTGTAATACACTAAGGGGGTTATTTACTAAGCTCTGAATGCAAAAATCATGAAAAATTCAAGATTTTTTTAATAAAATCAGACTTCTAAAAAAATCACAAAATTTTCAGAATTTGAGGATGGAAAAGTCAGAATCTGAAATTCCGGCACCTCAGACCTGTCGAGGTTGCATATAAGTCAATGGGAGAAGTCACAATGATTTTTTGATGTGCGCTGAGTTTTGTGCAATACCCCGAAGTTTTTGGGTGAAAATTCCGAAAAAATAGTGAAATTCAGGAAAATTGGATGACAAAATCCCAAAAAAATCGTGAAAATCTGATTTTTACCTGTAAAGCAAATTTTCGCGAAATGTAATAATAAATAAGCATAAAAAACCCAAGTGGATTTGATCGGAGTTTATAGCAGAAAATATTGAGGCAAATTCGGACTGATAAATAACCCCCTAAGGGTTCATAAAACATTGCATTTGAAGAAAAGACAATTTTAGCCCGTGGGGGTCCAATGTTCCCAAATTATGAGAAATTTGTCATGAGTGCCTGCACGAATAGATGTTAATTTTTTGTTGAATGTAATGTTGGTTATACTGGTCTTCAGATGGGAAATTCAGAGGAAGGTGGAAGCTAGGATTTAACAATAAGGGGCCGATTCACCAATAGTCGAATATCGAGGGTTAATTAACCCTCGATATTCGACTAGGAACTAAAATCGTTTGACTTCGAATATCGAAGTCGAACGATTTAGCGCAAATCCTGCGATCGAACGATCGAAGGATTATTCCTTCGATCGAACGATTAAATCCTTCGAATCGAACGATTCAAAGGATTTTAATCCAACGATCGAAGGAATATCCTTCGATCAAAAAATCTCAGGCAAGCCTATGGGGACCTTCCCCATAGGCTAACATTGACTTTGGTAGCTTTTAGCTGCCGAAGTAGGGGGTCAAAGTTTTTCTTAAAGAGACAGTACTTCGACTATCAAATGGTCGAATAGGCAAACGATTTTTAGTTTGAATCGTTCGATTCGAAGTCGAAGGTCGAAGTAGCCCATTCGATGGTCGAAGTAGCCCAAAAAACACTTCGAAATTTGAAGTTTTTTAAATTCGAATCCTTCACTCGAATTCACTCGAATTTAGTGAATCGGCCCCTAAGTTATTTGCCAGCTGTGAAAATAAAGGTTTTCAGTTTACAAAATATGTTGTTAATATTAGGCAGCCTTAAGTTAAATAGGGTATTGAATTACTGACTCAGTAAGATGAACTACTCTGAGTAAACACCCAGAACTGTTGGAGCAACGGACATTGGCCCATTGTATCATTTACTGCTATTCCAATGGACGATAGCCTTCTGATCGATGCCATTAAATATATAAATAGAGAAGACTTAAAGGGGTTGTTCACCTTTTGAGATAACTTTTAGTATGATGTAGAGAGTGATATTCTGAGATAATTTGCCAAAGCGCCTACAAACTGTGGGCTGAAAGCATGGCACATCTGTAAGGTTATATATTTTGCAGGTATAAATATTTGATCCTAATGTTGAATTGGCAATAACTGCATTTGCACTACATATTTTTCATTATCTTTCATCATAAATAAAAGATTTAGATAAGTTAAAAATTTACAATAAAGTTTTGTCTGAAATTGTGTTTGAGGGCAGTGTAAATTACTGTAAGCTATTTTTTTTTACAATGCTCAAACATATAAAGGATCATTTACCAAATTCTAGTCGCAATCTTCACCTAATTTTGGTTGCAGTCTGCATCAGATAAAAAAATCCGGAGGGAGGTGCAGACTGCAGCATCATGGGCCACCAATGAGCCCTTTTCTTACCTCCTCCCATAGAATAGGCTGTAACGATAGCACCTTGTTGCGGCCCAAGGGGCATGTTTACTAACATTGGAGATAAATATCTGGAGAGATTTCTGGAGATGTTGCCCATGGCAACCAATCAGCAATTAGATTTAAACAGCCACAGCCGCGTTAGAAAACAAAAGCAAAGATCTGATTGGTTGCTATGGGCAACATCTCCAGAAATCTCTCCAGATATTTATCTCCAATGTTAGTAAACATGCCCCCAAGTCGTCACTAACTCGTGCTTCTGAATAACGTGCCGGGTACAGTTATATGCACCCCCCCACCCTGTGTTTGCTGTATTAGTAGGGGTAACAGCTGGTCTCTGCTCTCCATTTTGCATCCAAGGAAATAAATGGCACTGGTTTATGGAATAAACTCCTATTCTATGGGTTTAGATGTAGATTATTTTAAAATTATTTTATATTTTGTTCTGTATTAGTTACACATGGTTAAAATACTGTTGGACTGTCCATTCACTTTATCAACAATGTGACCAAATGCCTGTTTTGGGTAGACTATCCAATCATTTGTTTGGATAGATAAGTCTTTCTAATAGAATTGACTGTCCCCCAAAATTACAGGCTATATTAGAAATGTTACCAATTCAGGAGGTTATTTATTAAAGGTCGCGTTTTTCTTGAAAAATTTGAGTAGTTTCAATAAAAAATTTAATTTTTCAGGATAAAAAGAATTTTTCAAGATTAATTATGCCCCAAAGCTGCAAAAAGCCAGAATCCAAAAATATGCCAGCTAAAACCTGTCAATGTTATGTAGAAGTCAATGGCAGAGGTCTCTTAAACCATTTTGATTTAAGTTTTTTACATTTCAGTTTTTTCATAAATAAGCAAATATTTGGGTTTATTTAAAATAGAAAAAAACCTCACAAACCTCACAAGTATAACCTTTGATAAATAACCCCTTTAATGTCAGTTATTTTTAATGGTAACAATACAATAAGCAAGTAACCTGTGTAAATTTTTTTTTAAAGTTTTTTTAAAGTTTTATTTTAACAGTCTTAGTTTTACAATTTGCACTTACCGAAACCTGGCCGTTGATTATCACTTCTTCTGAGAATCGCACTTTAACTGGGTTGGACTTCAGTCTGGCTTTTTTTGCAGCACTAATAAATGCGGATTTGGGAGACTTTAGGGAAAAAAACAGAATAAAGCATGTGAAAAATACCATTTATATGTGCAAACATACATATATATATATATATATATATATATATATATATATACACACATATACTGTATATATATGTGTATATATACAAACACCGTCTATATAGATATACATACATTTATACAGCTAGCTTTTGATTTTAATGACTTCCATTTATTTTCAACCTCACAGACGGGACTTTGTGATTCGTGTTAATTGAGTGCAGACGTGCAGTACTCTATGTACTATTAATACACTTAGACGTGCAGTGTTTGATCCAGAGGTTGAATGTGTTTTTGGTTTATGTATGTAATATTGGGTGCTAAATTTGCCCAGGTGCAGTAAACCATAGCAACCAATCAGTAAGTAGCATTTATTGGTCACCTGTTTAATAGCAAGCATATAATTGGTTGCTATAGGAAAACTAGTAATCATACCTTCTTAGCCAACACATCCATGGCTCGTTTGTTACTCTGAAATGGCTCCAAAGATTTTGTTTATGGTACAATGTATGTGCATTCTGTTGGGTACATAAAATTATGACCGTGGTTGCAGTTTATAGAAGATGATAGTTTCTCCAGATCTAGTAACCTAGCAATGCCCTGCCACATGTTTTCTTTTGAACAGAAGACCAGAAAATTCTACCTAATGATTGTTTGCTTTGTTAAAATAAATAACAAAGATTTTGCATGTTTTTACCAATTCATATTTAGAGATTGATACATGGGCAACATATCAGCAGCTATGTTGAGCTCCCCTGTCCCGAGAAATTCTTCATTTTTATCAGATATAGTAATTGTAGGCAATGGACAAATTATGGCATGCTCATGTGTTACTAGAACAGTTCATGACATCTTCTAACAGTGTTTTTTTTTCCCGTTGCCTCAAATTCATATTTTTAGTGGAAACATTATTATTATGAGACATTGCCGAGCCACTAGCTGATGTGTCAAGTTATCCTTAGCAGCAAAATACTGTGGTCTTCGAAAACAGACAGAATGGTTAGAATTTCATAGGCATGTTCATAATAAAAATAGCTACACTAATGGTCAAGGTCATTAGATACCTAAATAGCATCTTCTGCTGCATACAGTAGTTAATAGTAAGGCATAAGACTAGTAAAATTCATACAAATGCTCTGCAGTAAAATAAATGCACTCTTCTATTTTTTTCTCTGGTCTCTTATTGTGCCTACATATCCAGTATGTTGAGTATAGTTTTTATTTTGGAAGCCAAGTGATTGTCATGCAATTCACTCACCTTTCTATTTTCCTGCCTCTGTTGATATTTTTTTTATAACTTTAAACTGAACAATTTGTTTATTGCATAGCAAGAGCATGCACATTGGAAGGTGACCACCTCCTGGGAGCTTGACATTGCATGTGATTCGCCCAAATATAAAGGCCACCAGCCCCACTACAGGTTTGCATTTGCATACCAGGTATGAGAGAGCCTGTGGAGCTCACTTTAGTGGCATTGATGTGTTTGGGGAGGGGCAGAAGGCCATGTGCAGGGGAATAACATTTAAAAATGGAGAATGAGGCGTTAATCTTAAATTGTTAATGATTAAATCTTAATTATGGTATATATTATTGATGTATATGACTTTTTAAAACATACATATTTAATACAATTTTGCAAACACCTGCATTTACACAGTTTTCAATTTTTTTTATAATTGTACTTACTGGGTATGGTTGCACAACTGCAAGTAGGATTGATTCTTTGCAGCTTCTGTATGGAAAAACACATAAAATGACATAATACACAGAGAAAATGCATGTTTCATGTGCAGTGTGTATATTGCAGTCCTCCTCCGCCATTGCAGTAAACCATCATTTTGCCTTTGATATATGAATAAATAAAAATGAATTATTAACACAGCACCACCCTCGATAATGCAGCGTAAGTCAGCTACCGGCCAATCTTCAATCATGATCTCTTTGAACCATCTGATAAATATATATTTATTTCAACTTTTAAAGGACATCATTCTGTCTGTATGCAGAGATACAAATACAGAGATGTATATAGCAAGCATAGCATATTCACTAGAGATTTGCATTGATGGGATTGATAAGGGGTAGAGAACTAAAGGGGAACAAAAGCTAGCCCCTTTGTGCTCGTTTTAAAAGCACTTCACACCAGATAAAAATCTGGCACATTGCGCAGAGTACAACACAACAGACAAATGGCAGCCATGTCCTTAATACAGGGTTCTGCTGCGGCAGCACTGTATAAATTTGGCAATTGCAGATTTCTATGTTCTGTTTTTTCTCCTATGTACAAGAAAGGGTACAAATTTGCAAAGAATATGGTGGATTGCTGCCTTTTTATTGCACTTTCAACACTGCCCTGCATTAGCTAAATGATCCCTATAAGTTTAAACAAATGATTTTAAAAGATATAACATACCTATCCCCCCAGAAAAAGATTCAATATATTTTGAGCCACATTTAATCAAATTAAATGCAAAAGAAAGGATCTAACTGTCAGTTTATCCTAATAAATCATTTGCAGTAGCGCTACATTTAATCTTAGGCAAGCGCTACTTTTATTTAGTTTAACATATTGATATATATTTATATGTATTTTAATCTGTTCGAAAATCTCTGCAATCTCCTGCAAAAAAAGTAGAAATAACCATACATGATTGGCATCAACCATTCTGAATATTTAAATGGTGGCTTTCCAGAAAAAAAATAAGCTGTGACCTCATAAATACGTCTTTTATTTTTACATGGGTGAAAGTTATTCAAAGCCTTATACTGAAATTATCGTTAAGCTTTAATGACGTGTTGTGTCTGTCTTTTGAACCATATCATGAGTATGAAGCATTGAGTTATTATCCTAAAAATATGCTTTTAGTCTTAAAGCTACTAAGCTAAGCAAATCATTTTTCACGCTTCTTTCATAACACTGAATGAATGATGAAAAATTATGAAACACAACCTTATGAGCAGGGCTTTGTGATGTTAGTTTGGAATGAGCATACAAATGCACTGAACTCCTGTAACAATATCTTGACGGCACATGAGACAAAATCTGAAGATGCAAATTTCAGCACATTACCAATTCAAAGCACGTTTATTGTCATTTTCTCTGCCTTATCTGAATGCATGCACTTGCTGTACGGCAATTTTAATAATACTTTAAGTACTTACAGACTATAAATAAAGATTTAAAAAAATCATCTTAAAGATGTGAAGTGGAGATGCAAAGTGCAAACGTTTTTGCTGATGATTATCTTAAATCAGTACTGCTTTAAATATTATACATCTGTCCTTACACATTCTCTGCACATACATACCTGTAATTTAGCATTATATTTTCTTACGTGTGGAATGCATACTCTTTTTTTTAACTAGGATTGAATTTGGCTCTATCCAAATAATTGCTGATATTTACTTTTACAATCTTTTCTTACATTAAGATGTTTCCTAGGGGATGCTGATACCCACAGCATGCCGGTTCAATAACATTTACCGGGAAAAAATGCTACCTAATCAAGTGGATTGGTTTTGATGTGATGTTCTTGTAATTATAGGTCAGCCCTACACAGCTCTAAGTAAACCAGCTAGAGTGAAAGACTTAATTGTCTCTGTAAATTGGTCTCACTGAGACACCTTTTTACATTTTCTTGAACAGGAATATTATTAAGGACAATAATTCTCCTAAGAACTACAGAAAAATATAGTTATTACAAATTTCCATTACCTATAATACTTTACAACCAATATAAATGGTTTCTTTCCGCACAGGTCATTAAAAGAGACACATGGTTCACCAGAGAAGTTCAATTTGTGAAGCCTATAAAAAGAACACCTTGCTAGACATTTTCTTTCAGTGGGACACCCTCTTTCATCAGTGACGTGCATGTTAATTGATCCTGTGCCCCCTTTGTTTGTGTGGGGTGGTACAAACATGTAATAATTACATAAAAAAGGGCAAATAGATATTTACACTGGACAGTTTGATTCCTGAGAGACTTAGGGGTAAATTTACTAAGCGGCAAAGATTTGCCAGCAACGGCTTCGCACCCATCACAACACTTCGCCATGCGAAAATTCGCTGGGGCAACGCTAATTTACTAGAATGCAAAGTTTTGTCCTGGCCAATGGACACTGCCAAATTTTTGCTAGTGATACTTCGGCAATGTGAGCAAATTAAAGCAAACATGTGCTGGTGTTCAATTCTGCCTGGTCTTGCGCTCAGGCTAATTTGCATACGGCAGGAAATTTATGAAATGGACGTCTTTCTGTTACATGTTGCATCTTATACATTACATTTCCACTGTTAATTACACATGCCCAGGGAACCTTAATAAAGACAGAAGAGTTGTTATAATGCCCTACTAGGGTTACCACCTGGCCGTTATTTTAACGGCCTGGCCGGTAAAAATGATGGTTGATACCAATTTTATTAATAGGGAAAAAAGATAAATATATAGGTGGCAACCCTATGCCCTACACATGAGCCCACTGTAAAATAATGTTCCATATGTTAGAAAATGTATGGTGGAAACTGGTTACCCAAAAGAAAATTTTAGTAATTTTGCAGGCTATCACTCTGAAAAAAGGAAAAGACGCCAGCGTTTTGGAACTTAAAAGTTGATGTAAGTAACAGAAGATTGAGGAAGTTCTAACTACTTTAATGCACTTCGTCTGGACTGAGCTGGCAAAGGCAAGTCTGGCAAAAGAATGAATTTTAGTGAATTTGCGGCGTAATGTCCATTTGCCAGAGCAAAAAGTCGCCTGGCAATAGAGTGCGAATCACTGTTAACGTCTATCTCCTTCGCTAGCGAAGTGATGCCTGCACCCATCATTAAATCAGGGAAGTCCCTGCGGGCGGTAACATTGGCGAATTGTCGCCAGCGTTTGCCACTTTGCCCTTTAGTAAATTTAGTAAAGAGATGAACAACTTTCTTTAAATATGTTATTACTCATATTGACAATATGGACTGTTAGCATCTGCATTTGGATCTTGCAGGTTCCTGGTGGTTGCCTATATACTATGTCAAAGTGATGTGGTGCTCTAGATAACACTTTGCAGTAGACTGCCTAATTGTGTTTTATGATCACTGCTTTCATACCCATATCCTATTGATTACATATTGATACATGCTGTGGCATGGTTATTTGGTTAGGCACATTTCATTGTGCCAGGGCAATCAACGTGTATTTTGTGCTTGTCTGAACCATATTGTATTTATGTGTCAACATATACTTCTCTATAATTTAACATTGCCAGGAAATGTGGTTCTTGTCTGGGCCAAATGATTTATAATGTGATCATAATACAATACTCAAATCCCCAGTGTTGGTTAAATTCACAAATTTACAATAGTGCTAGGACCCCTCCTGTTTGTTTGTAGTGGGATTCCCTTCCCCACTGGATTCCTGTATTCCAGTGGGGAAGGACACTGCGGGAGGTGCACCCAAACAATTGAGAAAATTAACCAGGTGTGTGCCCACTGTGTTTTTGATGATGATGAGCTGGCCCTGTAGACACAGGAGACACCCTACAACTGCTAGGGAGGTTAGACGGATGGTCTGCACTGCACCACAGTCCAGGGGCATAGGGCACAGTAAAGATGGATATAAACATTTTTGTTCTTTGACAAAAATCTGCTGTTTGCCTACTTATCACACAATTAAGCATATAAAACATTACATATTTATATTTACTGTCAGGATTGCAGTTTCAGCACACAGTGGACTATAGCAGAGTAGGTAAATTCTATTCACTGGTTAGAAATGTAACTTGATTAGCTTTGTGATTGCAAGATTTACCTTGCAAATTCCAGGTTTTTTAGGTTATTCTAAATAAAAGAATATTGCATTTTAATGTAAAAGCCAAGTCTTGTTACTTGAAATAATTATTGTTTTCAAAAAAGATTCTAGAATGCTAAGCAAATCGTTTCTTTTAATATGAGTCAAAGTTTTCTTTATGTGCATTATTCATTTTAGAAACATACACTAATTTAAAGATGTTAATCTTAATTATTAAAGGAACCAAGCTTAATTTAAATTAGCATAGCTTTGCTGGTAAATGTAATCACTTCTTCTAGGCTTTGATTAAACTATCAGATACTTTAATTTACAGCATCAATAATTGATGTTAAAGTGATGGTAGAACACCGCAAAAATTAACATTTAGAATCATTCCCTTAGACGCCACCAGAACTTTTTTGGCTTAATGAATAATACATTATTATTAACAGAAACAGAGAACTGCAATTTTGGAAGAGAATGACCCACACGCAATAGTCTTTACCCTAGAGCCATATATACTGGAAAGTATGGGATTTAAACTGTGTAGAAGGGGTCCCCTATTATTTTTTAACCATCAGCCACATTCAAATGTAAAAAATGTTGGGGAACCAAAAATGCTTAAAGGAGAAGGAAAGGTAAAAACTAAATAAGCTTTATCAGAAAGGTCTATATGAATACACTAGTAAACCCAAAAAGTAATGCTGCTCTGAGTCCTCTGTCTTTTATTGTGTACACATGGGCATCTGTATCAGACTTCCTGTTTTCAACTTAAACCTCCAGAGCTTGGGCTTGAGTATGCTCATTTTGCTCATCTCTCCCTTCTCTCCTCCCAGCAGTAATCTGAGCTCAGAGCTATGAGTGAGCAGGGAGAGACTCTTGCAGGAAGTGATGTCACAGTAAGCTAATATGGCAGCTGCTATCCCAAATAAACAGAGACAGTGTCTAGAGCTGATTACTCAGGTATGGAAAAGCATTCTAAAGAATAAAAATTGTGTTCTATCTTGCACTGTTGTGGCTCATATATTGGCAATAAACTGCCTTGGTAGCTTACCTTCTCCTTTAAAAAAAGTTCCTGCAGGACACCAAATAAGTACTGTGATTAGCCATGTGGACTGTCTGCATGTACAAGCTCTGTTTGGCAGTTCATTTGAGCTTTATGCTTCCAAACTTTGCCACCAAGCCAGGAATAAAAAAAATAAGCACCTGCTTCGAGGCAACTGGGAGCAACATCAAAGCAACATCACACAGCATGTTACTCATGAGCTATGGATTAGGGATCCCTGCTGTACAGTGTCTGCAGTACTTGGGAAAATCAGGCCATTAAAAAGAAGATAAAGATCTACTGTATGTATGTACAGACTAATGAGGCATGTAATAGTTTAAGGGAAAAGAATACTGTATATACTCGAGTATAAGCCGAGGTACCTAATTTTACCTACGAAAACTGGGAAAACTTATTGACTCTAGTATAAGCCTAGACACAACTACAGTCCTGTCTCCCAGCAGCGCACATTCCGCCAAAGAGACCCCCCCAGCGATCAACCAGACTTCTTTGCAAAGTTGATGGTGACAGAGAATTGCCAAACGGATTACTGTGTGCATTGTCCCACTGTCCCACTACCATGTGCAGAGGGTGCTGTGTGATATTGCCATCACTGTTAATCTTTCGTATAACCAACAGAGGGTGCTGTGTGATATTGCCATCACTGTTAATCTTTCGTATAACCAACAGAGGGTGCTGTGTGATATTGCCATCACTGTTAATCCTTCATATAACCAACAGAGGGTGTACTGTTATTCTTTCATATAACCAACAGAGGGCACTGTGTGATATTGCAGTCACTGTTATTCTTTCATATAACCAACAGAGGGTGCTGTGTGGCATTGCAGTCACTGTTATTCTTTCATATAACCAATAGAGGGCGCTGTGTGATATTGCAGTCACTGTTAATCTTTCATATAATCAACAGATGGCGCTGTGTGATATTGCAGTCACTGTTATTCTTTCATATAACCAACAGAGGGCGCTGTGTGATATTGCAGTCACTGTTATTCTTTCATATAACCAACAGAGGGTGCTGTGTGATATTGCAGTCACTGTTATTCTTTCATATAACCAACAGATGGCGCTGTGTGATATTGCAGTCACTGTTATTCTTTCATATAACCAACAGAGGGCGCATTGTTATTCTTTCATATAACCAACATAGGGCATTGTGGGATATTGCAGTCTCTCCCCAAGTGAACTGTTGGTATAGGAATGATTAAAAGTGACTGCAATCTCAGCTACTGCCCGCTGACTTGAGTATAAGCCGAGGTAGACTTTTTCAGCACATTTTGGATGCTGAAAAACTCAGCTTATACTTGGGTATATACGGTATGTATATTGCAAAAAGTATATTGCAACCAAAAAGATTGCTAGTTGTTTCATACCACTGCAAGGAGGTCTTTAAAACTGTGCTATAACCGCCCTATATGTTAAAGGGGACCCGTTACCCAAAAAAATTATTCAAAATCCTATTTTATCACATTAGTCAAGCAAAATGAACTTTACTTACACTATATAAATTATTTGAATCTTGCTTCCTTCAGTCTGGGAATTCATAATTATAGCAAGCAGGCAGCAGCCATTTTGTGGACACTGTTATTAAGACAAGTCTTGTATCATCTCAGAATCTTGTTTGTGCACCAGAATGGGGGACCTGATGTCCATCCCCATGTCCTGGATACACAATTAAATGGTAAAGAGAATGGGGGAATGTGGGGAGAGCAGTGACATCTAGGAAGTGCTGAATGGAAAGTAATTGTCTGCCCCGCCTCTATGCCACGGGCATAGAGGAGGGGCAGACAATATTTGATTGACAGCTGAGATTTTTAAATGAGCTTACAACAGCTATGAATGCTTTAATAAAAAATAGAAATTGGATTTCATGTTTAGTTTGTAAAGGACTTTTATTATTCAGATTTTTGTGTCTGGGTGACAGGTCCACTTTAAGTATAATAGTTGTCCAATGAAGAATATTACACTGTAAAATGGGAATTTTTGTTCTTATTCTTTTGCTTTTTTTTTCTCGTTTATGATTTGAAAACTTTTAATTGCGCTTTCTGCTCTAGCAATGTGGCCTGGTGATTTGCTAGATGCTGGTGATTTGCTATGCTTAATGAAAAACAACAAATATCTGAATATGCAATTTCATTTAGCAGAACACTATGCTTTTCAGTAAGTTACTCTGCACCATAGCAAGGATAGCACCACAGAGTAGCCAGCTACTAATTATACTGTAGGTATCTACATAAAGTCTATACTGGGTGACATAATCATCTCTGTTACCCTAGCCTAATGGGTCAAACTCATGGCCTGGCACAAGCCAGTTCCTGTTTTCGGAAGTTTTGAAATTTTGATTTGTTCTTTCATATGTTATATGTATTTGAATGTAGATAGAGAACAATATATAGACCTGAACACCCCTTCACTTTCACTTATATTATTTTGGGAGCTAAAAACAACATGCTAGAAATAAAATATATTTTTGTATTCTCTTGTGTCATCACTGGTTGACAGAAACTTTTTTTGCTTCGATGCACAAAATGTTGAAGCAAGTACCTGACAAGGTCGATCACTCTCTCCCTCGGAGCACTGCTGACTGGCTCATCGTTTATCATAATGATTTGATCTCCAGGGACTAATTTTCCTTCTGAGGGTCCACCTGAAGGAAAAAGAATGTTCAAAACAATTCACTGGGAAAAATCAAAATGTGTCTTCTAAATACATTGGGTTATTGTATATGTCTGCATTAAAAATATCCCATTCATTTTTGTAATAAAATGACAAATACTAACTTTCCCAGGTTTATGCCAGAAATTGAATATTATTCTGATATAGTTATTCCACTAGATGCAGGTAAACTAAAACAGAAAAAAATAAGGGGGGGGCGTAATTAAAAGTCGCAAGCGTTATTTAAAATGGTGTATTTGGGAAACTGCTTGCACTGCTTGCATTGTAAAATCAGTTGCTGGAGAATATTGCATTGCACATTTTTCGCTAAGCAAAGATTTAGCATTAACACCCGCTCTGGAGTTTCGTAAATTTTTTTTGTTGCTAAAAAGACTCTGCGCTTGCGAAATGTAATTACATTCGCTGTGAATGTTCGCAAAATCCATTTGTTTTGCGATGAAGTCGTTGAAATCTTTAATCGGTCAAAAAGGACGCAAGCATGTTCGCTAGTGTCTTTGTGCAGGTTTTTATGCTAGCGAAACATATTACATTCCCCCAATACTGTCTATATACGGCTAAATAATTCAGGATTTATGGACATTTACAGAACCACATTTGTTTTTGTGTGTCTCTAATCAAGCCCTGTACTTTTCCTGTGTAGTTGATTGCTCGTGTAGCTTTACCTCATCTTCAAAACATGCATGTTGCAGATTACTACTACAGTTTCTGCTTGTATTATTTATTTGCCATAGCGATGTATTGTCACTGCTTAGATTGTGCAAAATCTGTCTATTCTTTCTTTATGTTTTTCCTCATACTGTACTACCCTCAATAATTAGTAATGAGATTAGTGGGAAAATACTCAATGTGAACAAATTTTATTCTGCATAAATAATTTTACTTTGCACACAGTTCAGAAATATATTTGTGAACACATTGAAACATAATAAAACTCAACCACCAGTGTAAAAAATATTGCACTTTGTCATTTGGACTAGCGCACAGTAAATCTATTAAAATGGCTTACTAGAAAAAAAGTTATGTTACACAAAAAAAAGCATACCATTATTATACAGGTATTAAAGGTACAGTAAGTCTTTTGTATGAATTCAATGAAAAGGGCTTGTTCAAAAACACTTTTTGTTTTGATCAAAAAATATTAGAGAAGCATTCAGGATTTTTGGCCAGGATTCGGCCTTTTCCAGCAGGATTTGGATTTGGACAAATCCTTGTGCCTGGCAGAACCAAATCCTAATTTGCATATGCAAATTAAGGGCCGGAAGGGAAATCACGTACATCATTGTCACAAAACTAGGAAATAAAAAAAAAAGGTTTTCCCACTTTTTTTCTTTCCCATCCCTACTTTGGATATGCAAATTCGGATTTGGTGTTCAGCAGAATCTTTCATGAAGGATTCAGGGTTTTGGCTGAATCCCAAATAGTGGATACGGTGGATCCCAAAAAATATATTATTTTTGTTATTTTTTGAGCTAAAGAGGGCAAACAGGCAAACTGAGAATAGGTTGCCATCTACAATGGGACACACTCTCATATGGGGACAGTTGTGAATAGATGCTGGAGCAAGTTGGATATTGGAGTAGGATTATCTGTAACTGAGTGTGCGGAATCGATACAGGAAACAGGAAGTGGGGCACTAGTACAGGGCATGCTGAACAGAATAAAATATAAAGCTAGAAACAGGAAAGACAAAGTCAAACAAGGATAGGTGGGATGATGCATGGTTACTGGAACTAGACAAAGTATGATAGACACAGGGTAAGACATGTAGCCTGGACGAACTGGACATACTAATTGAGACCAAGGTAAATTATGTCCTCTGACGCAAATTTATTTAAAACAATTTGTACACATGCTCAGAAGTATTGCAGCAGGCAATTAAAATGGCAAATAATGAGCACAAGGAGTACACAGCTAGCTAATTTAGTGCTAACACTGGGGTAAGGGGGTGGTAAACCAATATGTATATATATATATATATATATATATATATATATATATATATATATATGAAATATGGTGTTCTGCTTCTTGGTGTCTGGCATTGCTCAGTATCCCCCATATGTAATAAAAGGCACTAAGTTTGCCCAGGAGCACTAACCCATAGCAACCAATAAGATGTTTACTTATAAAGCTGTGACCAGTAAAGTCTACCTGCTGGTCTACCTTGTAAAGACAAACATCTGTCTTGTTCCATTTAGTAAGTAAATGTATATGTTTCAACTTACCTACAAATTCAACTTAAGAACAAACCTACAGACCCTATCTCATACGTAACCCAGGGACTGTCCTTACAGGGGAAGGAAACCTAGTCGGCGCAAACCCCCCACCCCCCCTCCCGTTTGTTTCCCACCCTCCTTCCTCCCCCCTGGCCTACCTGTCCCGCTGGGCAAATGCCCCTAACTTGTTAGTTACCCTTCTGCGCAGGTCCAGTCCAGGGAGTTCACGATGACATCTTCTTCCACGCGATCTTCTTCCTGCTGTGAACGGCGTTTTGGCGCATGCGCAGTAGGATCATTTCACCGGTACGGATCAACTGCGCATGCGCCAAAAGTCACGCACATGCGCAGTACATCGTACCGGCGAAATGATCCTACTGCGCATGTGCCGTTCAAAGCAGGAAGAAGATCGCGTGGAGGAAGAAGTCGTCGGTGAACTCCCTGGACTGGACCTGCGCAAAAGGGTAAGTAACAAGTTAGGGGCATTTGCCCAGCGGGAAGGGTAGGCCAGGGGGGAGGAGAGAGGGTGGGCAACAAACGGAGGGGGGGTGGGGGGTTTTCGCCGACTAGCTTTCCTTCCCCTTTAAACAGTTATGTGAACAATGGTCTCTTATTTTTGCTAATTGTTTCACATCCTACAGACACTTGTTATGGATGGTGATGAATGGTTTCCACATGCACCTGCAGCTCCCCTATAACTGTAAGTGGTTGCTGGGATGGAGAAACTGGCAAGTTCTGTTGCAGAAAATGAGAGTGCTTATAGTGTGCAAACGGTAGCACAGATCAGGTAGGGTGGAACATTCTAGAAATGCGTAGTTGTGAGTGAACAATCGCCCACAAACTATGTTGGTGCGTGCCTATAGTTAGCAAAATACATCCATGTTTAGGTTTTCTCAAACATATTTAGGGTGCACTTACTGAGCACTTCTTACAGATGTGTAAGAGCAATAAATTGACAAAGGTAGCTTAATTCTGTCCTGAGTAGGTTCATTTAACAATACATTATATGAGCAGGACAGAAATGGGGACCAGTGCAATAAATAGAAAATAAACAATAAATGACATACTGTATAAATACATTGTATACACTTCCAAAGATTGTATACACTTCCAAATCGTGTTTGCTTTGCCTTTTTCCAGTTTCATAGGCAACAAGTACTCAGCATTGCTGTGTAAGCAACTGATAAACATAATGGTGAGTCAATGAAGGGGCTATTTTAAGTGTTTTGCTACACGTCCTCCAAGCTTAAGTTGTGCAGGCAGCAAACTGCTGACAGTCTCCCATGTGCCATTACCCTAAGGTCTCAAAATCCTGCAGTACAGACATGCTCTGTTTTTTTGAATGCTCTATTATAAGTTTAGCTAAATATCAGCTGAAAGGCATAGCAGAACTGCTGTTTTTTTAAAGAAAAAAGAGGAGACTTAACCTCTAGTGCAAGTACAAGAGCAGCTGTAGCATTTTTAAATTGAAAGTAAATATTTTTCCAAATCAATTTTTTTTAATTACATAGAATGCTTTAGACAAAAAAAAAAATCTAGATAATAGTGATATTCTGCTCTCTTTACAGTGTGCATGCGCATATTTGATTTATTATCATATTACAGTATTATAACATATTGTGAAATGAGACAACTATAGTTATTGTGAAATGTGTCATAAAATAAAGTCTGTTTGCTAGTACCACTTCCAGTTTAGTTGTACATTTAATATTAATGCAGAGAACAGCAGGTTTGCTTTATATCGCAGCCCATCTGTAGAAAGTCATTATTGTAAATCACAGTAAAAAAAGCTTTCTTTTGACTGCACTTCTATCAGCAAGGTTATAGAGAGGTGAAGTACTTCATTGTATGCACATTTTTGCATATCAATATAGTTATTGGTCTATTTTCTGAAACCCCATGTGAACCAGCAAAAGTGGTTTCTAAAGATAGGGCTATTATTTTCAATAGGTTTTTAACCATTGATATGGCTCATTACATTTAAATACATTTGATACCTGGAGTTTCTGTTTTCCAACAAGATTAATCAGAATTGCTAGCATTAGGCTTTTTTTTATTTTTATAGCTAGCAGAGGTACCTGGCATTGTCTGGGATATTTGATTAAAATTCAATTTGATATTTAAATTTAAAATATTAAGGGGCACATTTACTCTCGAGTGAAGGAATAGAATAAAAAATACTTCAAATTTCGAATGTTTTTTTTTTGGCTACTTTGACCAAAGAATTGACTACTTCGACTACGACTTCGAATCGAACGATTCAAAGTAAAAATCGTTCAACTATTTGAGAATTCGATAGTCGAAGTACTGTCTCTTTAAAAAAAACTTCGACCCCCTACTTCGCCACCTAAAACCTACCGAACCTCAATGTTAGCCTATGGGGAAGGTCCCCATAGGCTTTCTAATCTTTTTTTGATCGAAGGAATTTTGTTTGATCGATGGATTAAAATCCTTTGAATCGTTCGATTAGAAGGATTTAGTTGTTCCTAAATCCTTTGATCGAACGAATTGTGGTAAATCCTTCGACTTCGATATTCGAAGTCGAGGGATTTAACTTCGACAGTCGAATTTCGAAGGTTAATTAACCCTCGATATTCGACCCTAAGAGCCCCTAAGAGTTTAAAAAAAAAGTAGTTATCCAATTTTATGAAAATGTGGCATTATGATTGGTCAAATAGTCAACCCTGTGCATAAAATTGCCAGAGAAACCAGTCAATTACACTACACTACTAAGCGCAGCACCCATGACTAGATATATATTCTCCTTGGCAGCAATGTGCTGCTACATGGAGTATTTCTACCATTTTATGGAATAGTGCAATCTCATTTGTCAAATTAGCAGGCCCTTGATTTTCGGATAAATGGCTAGCAGATTGAAGCTCAGTCCCGTAGCATATTTTGTCCTTTGCCAGAATGCACTGTAGAGTAGTTCTCCGATACTATGCAATGGGACATCTCATTGGTCAGATAAGTAGGTTATATGCAGTTTGCATTTTTCCCCTCCTGCATAAGGTGTTGTTTGAAACGTTTTGTTGCATTTGGTAGTATCTAATCTGTTTGGACAGATATATTGGCAGGTGGTAGTAGGTGGGAGACCAATATCTGTTAGTGTTAGTGACTACCTACCAGTTGAGAGGACTTTAATTTCATAAAATTTTTTATTCTGGAAAGTGGTGAAATACTGTAAATTGAAGCAATAAACATTATTACTTAAACATTTTATAAATAGGGCCCATAATAATAAAAAGCTGCATAGGGGTTTTGGAAAAAACACGCGAACATGGATTATTGGGACTAGGTTTATTAAAAGGTAAAACAGAGAAAAAATGTAAGGTTTTAGAAAGAGACAGATTTTTCGATTGAAAAATAGAAAGTTCCTCTTCTAAAGGGCAGCAACGAATTCTAGAAGTGTTTCATAGAAAACAGGGGCTGAATCAGATACTAGAAAGTTAAGATGAATACAGGGAATGGCCATGTTACATACTTAACACGGTTGCTATGTAGCTAGGTGTTACACAACAGGATAATATTTCTTTGTATGACCTCTAATGACCAAGCAACAAGGCATATTAATAGTTGAATAACAAAAGTAGCTAGTCAAATGCTAAATTATTAATGGATTATCTGAATCAGGATGAATCATTTATCAGCAGTGCAGACAATTTCATTATCTCTTTTCAGCAAAACTCTTGTACTACCAATGAGCATGAAAAATATTTAAAAACAAAAGCAATACATGGTTTAGAATACAGATAATGGAACATCACTATAATGCTGAAAAATAAACTACTCATAGTTCTTATGCTGGAAGTTTTATATTTTGTGTGAAATAGTGATGTTTTCCTCATGGAGATGAAATAATGGGGCTGAATTGATCTAACTCGCAAGTTTGTTTTTAACCTATTTGTGGATTTTTTTGCCTGAAAACATGGGCAAGATGAAGATCGCTATTCAATTTTCTTATCTTGACATTCCCAAGCCCAACTATTGACCAATAATAAATCTGCCCCTATGTGAAAGGAGCATGCTTGTTCAAAGACCCTTTCACACCAGTGGTGACAAACTCTTTAACTGGAACGCTGACTACTGTTGATATATTACGACTTACCCTATTAAAGCCTGGTTTCAGCTTTTATTACACAAACTTGATACATGTGTTTATAGAATAGGCAGTGAGGGAGTTTATATTGTACATTGGTACCAAGATGTGCCTGTGCTGTACCTTGTTCTGAAGATCAATGTAGAGCAGTGGGGTTGGTGGGAGCCTTCTTGACCCTCATCAGGCCTTTTCTTGGCCCTCTTTTGACATAAGCATGCACAGTTGAAGACAATCTACCCCTGACTTTAAGTGCATATGCTAAATGTTCACAGAGAAGAGGACTTGAAGTGGTGCGAAATGATGCCCAGCAACCTCGCTGCTCTATTCTACTTTCTTTTTTGTCCAGACCAATCCTTCACCACATAGCAGATATAAATACAATGTTAGAACAGTCAAGAGTGAGATGTGAAGATGATATAACTTAGTGATACATTTCTTGCAATTATTTGTAATTGATAAATATAACGGGTAAAGGCCTGCAAAAGTCTATAAAGCAAAATCTTATCTGGTTTCACTTTGTGTTTCAAAAATGTGAATAATGTAAATCATTTTTTATCTATAAGACCTTGAAAAGTTACAAAATAGGCATGTGAACACATATGCACATGCACATAAATGTGTGTTGTATTACATGAGATTATTAGAACAAAATCAGAGGCATTTGTGAATTGTAGAACTAATGGGAATAATACCAATGTTCAGTATTACAAATAACAGTTCCACTTAAATACAGTAAATATAACATGTTTTTATATAGCTCAGTCCTCCAACACCCGTTAACAAAATGATGCAATGACCACCATTACTTGACTATCTCATAGAAAATGGCTCTATATGATGTAGCCTGCTCTGGAAAAATGTTAGGTATGTTGACTTTAGAAGCTGGGTATGTGGTCTATGAGCTGATTCATGTTGAGTCTAGAAGCTGGGTATGTGGAGGGAGAAATGCTTTCGGGATCCACTGCTGACATCTCATTGACACATGTGTGCCAACCACAACTTTCTAGTGATGATAAAGAAATGTTGCTTAGTGTTTTGAAGCAGTATACTCTTATGAAATATGGTGAAACTGGATACACTGCCTGCATTAACATATGTATATTTTTAAAAATGTATAGAATTGTGACATTAATTATAATTTGGATCATCAAAGACTTGCCTTTATTGGGGATTCCTCAATGTTATTTCTTTCATCACCCTACCTGGTGTTCATGCTTTTAATTGTCTATAAAGTCAAATGGAGCACAAAATTCATAGTATGTGCGTGCTGATTTGTATTCCTCAACTATAGTTGTTAATGTCAGCAGCCGTGTGATGGCTAGTCTCTTGGAACAAGCTGTATCAGTATTTATGCAGCATATGAATCATTCTGCCTCTGGAAACAAGCAAATTAGAATAAACCCAAGTATAGAGCATTGGGTATTATATATGTGCTCTTGATGTTAATTTTTTAGTGATTCCTATCTAGTTTGATGACTGATGATGTGTAAACAATAGAAATATTATTTGCTTTAAAAAAACGCATATTATTGGGATTTTATTCTGCTGATATATGTGCTGCATGTTTAAATCCTGATTGACTGAATTCCCGTCTAATTTCTAATCAATCTCTTCAATGCACTGTTGCTCAAGAGCAGCAGGGAGGCTATTTTGCAAGCCTTACAAATATATATCTAAACAGAACTAATTAAAGCTGGATTCCACCTCACTTGACTTGGTATTTGATTGAAGCTGTGAAAACAAATTCTCTGACTCTTCTTTTTTAAGGCTGTTTCCAATTAAAAAAAAACATTTAAATGTTACATGTAATTTTCAAACTAATAATACTAAAAAGTTGGGGAATTTAAATTATTGCAATGGGTATTGCTTACACAGCAGACACATTTTTATATTAGATATTTGCTTTTACTTAGTCTTTCTACAAGTGACCACATGCCTACATCTCATAGGTGAAATTGGGGCTGCCACTCAACTTTTGAAAGGCAATAATGTTCAGAGTCATGGTCAAAGCAATAATACAAACTCTTTATTCATCAATGAATAAATATATTTTTAAAACATTTTTAAAAAGTGATTATATTTAGAATTTGGGTTTTGTAATATAAAGATGGACATGTCGATAGGTATATCGTTAGGTATATGTTTAAAAATCATTTTTAGTTATACGTTAGGGCACTAACTTACTTGTAGAAAGTACTGTGTGTCTTTGATCTATGCCCCTTTAATGAAAATTGTGGCTACCATCTTTAGTAATTTCAACAACAAATTCGGCTCCAATAATAATGCACCGGTCACGTGACTAGTCTGCTAGTTATCTCTGAATCCAAATGCACCAAATGGTATGGCATGTTCAGTGGGGGGAGGGGGCATCGGGGATCAAATGTAGTATTAATAAAATAAGCAACATCCGTGAGCAATTATAGCAGATGTAATCTAACCGATCTGTAGTGATTGTAAACATAGTCTTCCTGTCCTTGTACTTAAATAAAAGATTTTCATTGATGCACAAATATCTATTATATAGAAATTCATAACAAAAGACAAAAATATGGAAATTTGCCATATCCCAGAGTGTGTACTTAAAGGAATAGTTCAGTGTGAAAATAAAAACTGGGTAAATAGTTAAGCTGTGCAAAATAAAAAATGTTTCTAATATAGTTAGTTAGCCAAAAATGTTATGTATAAAGGCTGGAGTGAACAGATGTCTAATAAAACAGCCAGAATCCAACTTCCTGCTTTTCAGCTCTATAACTCTGAGTTAGTCAGCGACTTGAAGGGGGGCCACATGGTACATATCTGTTCAGTGAGTTTGTAATTGATCCTCAGCATTCAGCTCAGATTCAAAAGCAACAGAAATGACCCATGTGAGCCCCCCTCAAGTCTCTGATTGGTTACTGTCTGGTAGCCAGGGCAACCAGTCAGTGTAAACCAAGAGAGCTGAAAAGCAGGAAGTAGTGCTCTGACTAGTTATACATGAAATCACTTCAGCCTTTATACATTACATTTTTGGCTAACTAACTATATTAGAAACATTTTTTATATTGCACAGCCTGTCTATTTACCTAGTTTTTATTTTTACACTGAACTATTCCTTTAAGCAAACAATTCTTCATGCTTGACTGATTTCTCTGTAATAAAATGACAGAACTTCTTACTGTATGTGATATTAATTAAGCTAGCATGAATCGATGGCAAAACAATCCTACTGTTTTTTCAGCCTCAACGTATAGTGAAAAAGCCGTTATGTAGAAAACGAATAGAAACCTTGTAACGTCATCCAAATCATCTCAGTAGCCTAGGGCTTAACTCACACAACAACTCAGCAAGTTGCAGGTTGTTGTACAAACACAAACAATTTTCAACAGTAGCAGTACAAGCTTTTTGGGGAACATCTGCTTCTTCAGGTACAAAAAAAGCACAAAAAAGGGTGAATTTCTGATAAATATTTGCTATACGCACATGTAGCAATATTAATCCTGTATATCAACTCACCTGGCGTTACTGAACGAACAACAACTGGCTTTTCACTTCCAGCAACAAAGCCAAAACCGAGGACTGGATCTCGCCTCATTTCTATGTTCCGCGGTACTGGAGGATTAATTTGGCAGCTTTCAATTCTTAGATCTTCAAATGTTGCTGGCTGTGTCAAGTTACTGTAGAAAAATTCAAAAAAAGACACTATGAATGAACTGCTTAGTGTATGGTTTAATAGTTCAATGAACAAATACGTAAACAAGATAGAGCTTGTATTTTCTACAGTGTAAGGTTTTTCAATGTCATATTTACATTTCCTTCACATTTTCCCTATACGTTTGTTCCTAGAGTCAACATATACAGTAGCTAAGATAAAAATGGTCATACTTATAAAGATCCGCTTTTTTCTAAGGTCCACAAAAAGATAACCTTTGCCAATTTGCATCTACATGCATTGGGCTGATTTGATTATTTGGCCGCTGGTTAACGATCATATTATAATGAAGGCCATGTGCATTCCCACAGTAATTATCCGATGATATTTTCAAACCAATTTTCAGCCAGATATCTGTCAAGGAGGCTATCAGGAAGGGTCCGTTCTTGGTCAGAGAAGCTGCCTACATGGTATAAAATGGCCAAATTGTCATCTTAAATTAACAAATGTAGGCCAGCTTTAGGCACATTTCTGTTTAAATGAACATTATAAATTGTAACAGACAATTAGGGAATAATGACTGAAATCAAATGTTTTTCTTCTGGCATAGCCTTTCATCCTCATACCCAAATAACTCATGCCAAACATTAATTTTAACACATTTAAACAACTTCTTGCTCTACTTCCTGCTGTTTTTTTGTTTTATATTTGCTAGTTATTGCAGTGTACTGGGCTACCAATAATTTTGTTTGGGTAATTTGATTTCCACTGATACAGAGATGATAAAGGCCATTTTTAATATATATTTTAATGTTTTATTTATTGATACTGTATCTATGAGAAGTAATACAATGTTTAAAAATCATGTCTATGCCAGCTGCTCCATCTTTCAAATAAATTTTTTTCACTTTCTTTAAGAACCCTGAAGCCTGCAACAATACTGTTTTTCTAAGGGGCACATATACTAAAACTGGAATTTATATTCTTGTTTTATGAAAATGAATTCAACCAAACTCATGAATATTTTGGATTATCCAGTGCAGAGCACGATGTAAAGAAACAACTTCAGGGACATCTGCCATTGACTTCTACATGACCTTGACAGGTTTGAGATGGCGTAATTTTCGGATTTTGAGCAGCTTTGGGGTATGAAAGATCTCTAAAACTTCTAGTGTTTTTTTTCCACATAAAAAAGTCTAAAAACCTCTACCAGAAAAAAATCTAGGTTTAATAAACAGGTCCCTAAATCTTCATATGAGCTCCATTGTAACTATGTTTACAATGTTATCAATACCTTGTGACATGTGAAATCCTGTTGGTATAATAAGACTTAAATAAAGACATACAGTATAATTAAAAAAATATCATGTTTATGGGTACAAAATTCATCAGTTTTTCTGTCCATATAAATATAAGAAATTATTTACATGATGAGATTCTGGAATATAATAACATTTTATGACTTACTATGTGTGGTCTTACTTATCAGGCAACAGTCGCTTACAGCAGAACAGAGAAAGTTAATTTTGGCTACTAGTATAAGAGCAGTTGAAGATGAAACTGAGATGAGTGAAGATCATGTATGGGGGTTTTAATTCAACTTCCAATATGTAAGTACAGAAGGAACACTGAGTTGAAGTAAATCTCTTCTAAAATATGTGTTTTACACCACCCATTTATGAGACCCAGTAAGCAGAAGCTATTAATTTGAATCATATTATTAGGACTGATTCAAGTTGAATCAACATGAAATTCATTTTGAACTGCTCACAGATGTTGACCATGCATCAATTGCCATGATTTTTAAATCGGGGTTTCTTTAAATCAGCACACTTGTCTTTAACAGACTGGAAGCACTAATCTATAGATAAAGCAAAATTTGCTTATGCAGCTTGTGCATGTGGTGCACATGGCACACCACATTTTTCATGTGTGTAAGTGTATATGTGGATTCCTTCTGATAATCACAAACAGTGGCAGTAGCCCTAATATATATTTCTATGATAGTATGTATTTATATGTGTCTCAATAAGTATGTATATAAACACATTTTAACTTAATTTATGACAGTAGATTTTAGAGCCAAAAATGAATTTGTTCCGCCATATGTTTGTCCAGATGGCCTTTACCAAAATCTCACATGGTGCTACAAAATATAGCAAGAGACTACTTAAAAATGGTATTTAATGTGGAACAAAATCATCTGAATGAAAAGAAGTATTTACTTCTACTGTATGTTAAATGTTAAATGCATTTCTTTCCATTCTGCATCCTATTTCCTGGGCTACTGTATGTTTAACATCCTAACCTGGAGGCATCATTTAAAGTATTGTCATTTTCATAAAGAGAAACGAAAGATCAAGATTGACTTTTTTGACTTTTTTTGTAACAGCCGTTTAAATGTTCTGTGATAGAAAACTGGAGATGCTGAACATTGCTTCTGAATGAATCAATTTTCTAATGTATTTGCAGTTACACAGTGAAGCATTTTGCTTAATGTTATTTATGATTACAGTACAGTGTATAAAAATGAGCTAGATGATACATGTTATTTAGGAAATTACAAAGAGCTGTATGCTATGGATCATTAAAAATGATTGTGGACTAAATCATATCAGCATCAAAGGAACAAAGAAAAGTGTTACTTTTCTTATATTTAAAATTAATCATTCTTTAAATTTTGTTCTAAAAGTTTTTGTTATTTACCAAATTCCGGGAATGTTTTATCACTGCTATACATGAGGAAACCTGTCAGCCAAACAAGTTTTTGAACAGTTTGACAAACACATTACTACATTGGTAGATGAAGACCCAGTTCCAGTTCCAGACTCCAGTTGTTTGACAAATGACCGCTTACATGTGATGATACATTAGAGGGCACTTTTACCTTTGCCCATACAAGTTATTCAATGTTGCATCTAAAAGGCTCAGTTATTTAAGCTTCATTTTCAATGGAATGGTGTGCAGTATGTTCTATTATTAGGCATCAAACACTTTGGAAAAAGGCTTCTTTTGCAATTTGGGTTTTTACCATGATTTGAGTCTTTTTGCACTAAAACTTATGAACTTGAATTATAACCTCAAATCAAGTATTTAAGCCAGTGGGAGCTGTTTTAGGCAAAACTTTAACTATTTATTCAATATGTGCTTTTTAGAGCTTGGAAGCTCACACATTTGAGGTCAGTGGCGGAACTACCGGGGGTGCAAAGGGTGCAACGGCGCCAGGGCCCGCCGCCGCTCGCAAGTCCAAGAGTAGCAGAGAGCCAGATTCAAATTAAATCCGAGGAGAGCGCCATCGCAATTTCCACGGCGCGCTGCATGTGACGTCACCGCCGGCGCTCTGCGTGTGACGTCACAGCCGACGCACTTCCAAGCTCCTGCGACTGCCAGTAAGTGTCAGTCTCCATCTCCACCCGGGTGTTGTGTAACTGGATCAGAGCGACCTCCCCCAAAATGTCAACATTATATACTGTACTGTGTCTCTACTTTCCCAAATATTTCAACCCCTGTCTTCGTTCCTAATGTGTTTGGGGGTGTGTCTGTGTGGATCTGAGCTGCCATACTGTCACCAGGAAAAGTTTTATTGGGATGTGTATTAGGCAGATGGTTCTGATCAGTATCTTTGTAACACTGATAACAGGGCCCCAATGGGGCCTGCAACCCAACAGAAAGATGTGTCCAGATCGCTGGGTGGGTTCTCCACTGCATCCTCTTCTGGCTGCGCATGATGTCACCGGTGATGACCAATTTTAATCCTGGTTTTGGGAGGCCCTGTCCTACCCCTCTCTGCAGCTCTGGTCTGGCTCTGATCCCAGAGCTTTTAAACATCCTATGTCCAGGCTGCATTGGGGAGAGCGGGGGGGGGGGGGTTTAGGCACAGAGCAACAGAAGAGCCTAAAGTCATGCACCAATTCACCTTTTGCTCTAGGCTGTGTATGTCATGTAACTGCCAGAGAGGCCTTGCACATTCCCCCCATAGTGTAACAGGTTTACACTAATATATTATTCGTTGAATGGTAAATTCTATATTGTATGTTGTAGAATGGTAAATTCTAACCAACTTTTCAATTGGTCTTCATTTTTTTCTTTTAAAATGTATTTATTTCAAATGTATTTATTTCTCTCCTTCTGAGTCTTTCCAGCTTTCAAATGGGGATCACTGACCCCATCTAAACAACAATGACTTGTAAGGCTATACATTTATTGTTATTGGTACTTTTTGTTTTTATTCAGGATCTCCGCAATTCATGTTCCAATATTTCATTCAAATCAATTCATAGTTGCTATGGTAATTTGGTCACTAGCAACCAGACTGCTGAAATTGCAAACTGGAGAGCTGCTGAATAAAAAGCTAAATAACGCAAACCACAAATAAAAAAAAATAAAATACCAATTGCAAAGTTTTTCCCTCTGTGCACCATATATTTAAGTTAATGTAAAGGTAAACCACCCCTTTAATGCTGCACTGATTAACCCTTGTCATTAACACAGTAAAAAATATATTTCAGACTCCTGTGCTTATATCCTTTGAGTACAGGTATGGGACCTGTTATCCAGAATGCTCAGGACCTGGGGTTTTCTAGATAATGGATCTTTCAATAATTTGGATCTTCATACCTTAAGTCTACTAGAAAATCACATAAACATTAAATAAATCCAATAGGCTGGTTTTGCTTCCAATAAGGATTAATTATATCTTAGTTGGGGGGATCGTTGTTGCGTAGGGGGGCCCAGTTGTAAATTTACGTACCAGGGCCCTTAGGAGTCTAGTTACGCCACTGTTTGAGGTATTCAACATATTTCTTCAAGGATTTTATTCATTCAAGTTTTTTATAATTGGATTTTTTGATAAATGTCAGTAGCGATGGTAACGCTCCGCTCCCTGTCCAAGATGTCTCTGACTTCATCACGATGCGCCAGGCGCGTGAAGTCAGTGCGACAATGAACGGCCTGAAATTTGAAAATAAGAGCCCTTCCAGGTCACGGGTTTGATGCCCGATGAAAGGATTTCCTTTGTGTTTCCTGGGTGCTACTAATATTCCTATTGACTGATTCCTGAACCTTCTGACCCTGCCTGAACTTTGACATTGCTACTAATCATCTGCCTGCCTGTTGATCTTTTGCCTGGAATTGACTATGATTAGTCTTGATCCCTTTTTGATAACCGCAGACTTGAACTTTGTCCTGAAGCTTCCTCCTTGTTCCAGACTTCTCCGCTAGGACCCGATAGGCCCCTGACAATAAATAAGCAAACATTTAATTTTTTTTAATTGTGAGTTTACTCAAATAGAGAAAACTTCTAAAACCGCAAAAATTTTAATTTTGATCTATTTAAAATTGCTTGTGTCTTTTTGCATGAGCAATATTAAAGAAAAGCCAGAGCGAATTTCCATGAGTATATTCATGTAAAAAAATCTCCATAATCTTACCCAAACAGGCTTTTTTTAACTAAGAGAAACTTTTCCAGCTTTTAGTTGCAGAGGTTTTCCTTTGTTCCAAAAACTTGTTCAGGTAAAATTACAAAGATTGCAGAGCTTTTTCAGCACAAAAGCCAGCATGAGTTAGGAAAAACATTCATGGTTTTCTTAAAGATTGCTTGTGCCTTACGGCACAAAAAGGCCCCTGAATACAATTTAAGGATGAATCAGTCATTGATTCTTGTATAATCTTTTTTTCCTGAAGAGTTGGCTCCATGTGTTGAGGGAAAATGTAACTGCTTTAGTCCTACAAGTTACAACTTAGCACCTTCCACTGCTATGATGTGGAGTGCAGCAGCAGCAGCAGCATAGATATTTTATTTGATTGAGGATACTACAGCTTCTAAAAGGCCTAGCTCTGAAAAGGAAGTGGAATTCATTAAAGGAGTGATTCTGGAAAGGGCAGGAATGAGAGAGGCTGCTGGATTTCTGGAGGGACTTATCCTAAAGACCTGTGAGTGTGGGTTTGTGAGAAAGACAACAGAGATCGCCCTGCACAGCTTAGACGCTATACTAAAAATCCAGCCAGAGCCATTTCATGCCACCACCTTTGTAGTAAAATTTAGAAGCTAGATCTGCAACATCCAGGCAAGTTGCTAAGAATCAGATTTCCGTGGCTCAACAGTAGTAAGTGCACCTGCAATACCTACTTCTTTGGCCCTTTTGGAAGTCGTTCACCTTGCTAACCATTAGATACAATAATTCTCATCAGTGATATTAGTATAACAAAGAGAAACATAATAAAACTCAGTACTTGTTAAAAGTAATGTTATAATGGCTGCTTATGGCATATATAAAAGGCACAAACATATGGCAACTCATCAGAAGTTTGCTTTGAAACAGGTGCCTGATCAGTAATTGCTTCCTGTGGACTTTCTAACATAGGTGCCTTACTACGGATCTTTGTTTTTCTTTTCACACTGGTAGAAGAATGATCAAAGCTACCTTCTAAATGGTTCTTGCGAATAACTGCGCTATTTAGCAGCTATATTCATAAATGAGCCCTCATATCTATAATTTAAGTGTCCAGCAATGACTACACTTAGGATGTAAGCTAGTATTTGTTACAATACTAAGCCTATAAATGTGCTTATGTAGAAGTTTATTTTCGAGTCAAACAAAAAAGATTTGAAAATAGTATGATATCTAAGCCACTAAGCATTTTTCCAACTATTCTTTCTGCATTGAGTACCAAGGTTTTAAATAAAATGTAAATCTGAACGGCGTTTAATTACTTTCTACAGTTGGCTAATAAGTGTATAGCCCCAGCATATGCACAGCATCCTATATATTTCCCTAAAGGATCTCCAGACATGGCTGAGAATGAAGCTAATAGAAGTACCAGTGCAAGGAGAAAATTAGTAATTTCAAGAGAGATAACATACTGGCTGTGCTCCTATTTGAAAAATAAAATATGCAAACCCAGAATATGTGATAGTTTTGAATCCTCATACAATGTAAAATGATTTCAAGAACTATAACAATAGAGTTGCAAAGTGTTTTTGTATGGCGCATGTATCCTGTATTCAGGCACCTCCACAACTGCTAATGCACTCTGTTTTCTGGTTAGAAGCAAGGGAGCTGTTGGTTAGAAGATGTATAACGACTTGGTGGTGTATTGCTGCAATTTCAGTTAAACATTTAATACCAGGGAATGATATTGAGTATTTACAACATACATAAAACAGTAACACAGGGGCCTGATCTATCAAAGTTTATACTGTGATACCTGTACTATCAACAGGTTTCATCAAGATCCCCAGACAATTTCATGTTGCTGTAATTTTTTGGAATTGATCCAACTGGTTGGTAGGCCAGTTTGATCAATTTGAACAATATAGATAGTTACAGAAAATTACAGTTGTCAGAGACTTACAGATATAAGTCCAAAATAATGACTTATGACTGTAGATGTTTAAAGTCTGGGATAACTGAAATAATGGTCTGAGATGTTGAATACTACAGAACTCTGTGGACAAAGTTTAAATATGTTTTTTTCCATTGATTCAATGAATATCAATATTGCTATTATTAAATCAATATAATATTAATTAAGATTATCAAATTAACAGTTTCCTTGCATTTTTGTTTAAAAATTCTCAGTTTTATGGTAGAAAACATAAGTAGAGCAGGTGGGGCTTAGTTTAAATAGCAGATAAAAGATGGTAGAACACAGCAGAGCCTATAGCAAGCATGCAGGCATAAAAACCAGGATGGGGGGAATATGTGCCCCCCCCTGGGACATGGTCACCCAAGTGGCCCAGGACAACCTTCTGTCTGTTGTTGTCACCCCCAGCGACCTGCGACATCATTTGGAGTCATATTAGATTTAAAAAGCTAAAGTTTGCTTTTTTCTAATACATTGGATGTTCACTAGCATACTGCTGTGGGGTTTTGATCTACAGAAGGCAGGATTCTCCATAAGAAACACAGCAAGTCCATGAATGTAGCCATAAAACTGTATAGACCTATAAGTGGTGCTCCTGTTGCTCATAGAGAAAATGTAGAACTCCAATAATTGCTTAAACTTTGTAAGAACATTTGAAGAGGGAGTTTGCCCTGAAATGTTTGCTGAGATCTGAATAAAAAGCATTAAAACTACTACACGTTGCTGTTCATGTGCCATTTGACTATAGTTTATAGGATTCTCCATAAAACTAAACATATTTGGTATTGGCATGCATTACATTACAAGGACCTAACCTGGAATAGCCTCAACCGTCCTTTTTGGTCCTGTTTACCTCAACAAATAATGACAAAAAAACACTCCAGATCAGCAGGCAATTAATATGTTTAGCACAAGCCCTGTTCATTGAATTGTCCTTTAAAAAGGTATCTATCATGGCTATATCTCTGGTTTTACTTCTATCTATGCTGAATGACCTGAAGGTTGAAAAAACAGTCCTAGCAGCTTTTGATGACCTTTCATCTGCACCTGAGAAAATGTAATTTAATTGACTGAAAGCAACAAATCTGTTGATGAAATCATGAGCAAATTAGAATTATAATTATCTTATTTGGCTACAGTAAGAAAATTATAATATTAGCCAAATGCAGTGTGCTGGCAATTACTTTAAAGGCTCCAACAATTCTGTTTTGGGTTAAACTCGCTGCTTTTGCTTTCCAAAAAAATGCTATGCCAGTTTGCTGCAGAGAGTAATCAGCCTTGTTTGGAGCAGGTAGCATTTTTAAATGGAAAAATATATGAAAAAGATATGAAATATTATTAGCAAACTCTCACCTTACCCTACCATACAAATATTGTAAATGAAAATTGATATTTGTTGATATCATGTCCATCTGCACTTTATACAGGTATGGGATAAATGTCACTGACATGTAATGCAGTTATATTAAGAGTATGGATAGATGAAAAAAGTATTTTTTGAGCTTATTTCAACTATCATTCTAAACCAACCGGTTGATAGAAAAGGTGCAGTGTACACCGTAGCAATGTAATCTGCAACATTTTGCAGTAATAAAATATAGAAGCTTATTTCATTCTTTTGTATGGAAATGGTAGAGCTTGCAAACATGCACTTTGATAATGTCAAAATATTAGCATTAGAACAATATCCTGTTTTCTGAAAAATTGGCTGTTGCATACATAAACAATTATTCTTACACATTGTGGAGGCAACAATCTTTCCCAGTACTTTAGCACCTTGTAACCATAACAGTGTGCCCCTGTGGACATTCTATATTCCTGCACTGTCTGTCTAAAGCAACTTTCCCTATAAAAGGCTGTAAAATATCAGTTTTTGAATGGCCAATATGCCTTGCATTTTAGTTGTTGTGAAGAGTAATCTGCCTTGCTCTTTGCATGGGGTCCCCTGCCATGGAGTCATTTTTCAGATTCCCAAATAGCTGGATTTTTGGAGGTTTCCAACATTTGAACCATAACATGTGATGCCAAATTGAACTGATTGGCTGCTACATTAAACACAGAAACAATACCTCTTATTGACTATGAAGATTTTCATTCATCCAGGTCATAGTATATCTAGTATAGGTCAATCTAAAAACAACTGGACTTGCTGAGTAATCAATGAAGACGTTTCACTACTCATCCGAGCAGCTTCTTCAGTTCGGATGGCAAAGATCTGTAAGCTTTTATTTACATACCCCATAACAGTACTTTTCTTATAGGTAAATTCCTAATACTGCCATTTCTCAGATACAATGGGAAAAACTATGAAACAGGTTATTTTCAAATTACTAATAGGGTTTCCTTAAATACTAAGCAGAGGAATATTAAGGGCCACTTACCAATTCCAATCGCCAAACGCACATTTGTGTGTATCCAGCTAATTTAAGAATTCCTGAAGCCAGTACTTCGACTATAGAATGGTCGGATAGTCGAACGATTTTTAGTTCGAATCGTTTGATTCAAAGTTGTAGTCGAAGGTTGAAGTAGCCAATTCGATGCTCGAAGTAGCCAAAAAAAAGGTTTGAAATTTGAAGTATTTTTTCTTCTATTCATTCACTCGAGCTAAGTAAATGTGCCCCCCAAATATTTTTATTAGCTTTTAGTCATGTTACTAACTCCGATCAAACCTGCTCGTTTTTTTACGCATATCTATTATTACATTTTTCCAAAAATTTGCTTTGCAGGAAAAAATCAGATTTTTATGATTGTTTCAGATTTTTCATCTGATTTTCACAATTTTTTCAGATTTTTGCAGAAAACTTCAGTGTATTGCACGAAACCCAGCGCACATAAAAAAATCATTGGGACTTCTCCAATTGACTTATATGCAACCTCGACAGGTCTGAGATGCCAAATTTTCAGATTCTGACCTTTCCATCCTCTAGGTTTAATAAATCCCGAAAAATTTGTGATTTTTTAAAAGTCCAATTTTATAAAAAGAAATCACAATTCTTTTTGTGATTTTTGCATTCGTAATTTAGTAAATAACCCCCTATAAATGCTTTATAGAGCTGCCAATTTTTTCCCCACCTCCATATAGTAAATTAAATATTCATAGAACATAAAATGTACCCGTCATATTTGATTAAACTAGGAGAGGTGTGACTGAGAAACATGATGCTAAGAAATGTGTTATGTTGCATTCGTAGGGGCATATTTATGAATGTTTGATGGTTCTGCCATATAGGTTAAAAAAAGGCAAGCATTTTTGTCCGGTATATCAGTACAAGTGCTAGCAAAGCATTTTTTGAAACTGTGATAATTAGCTTTGAAAATTACTACAATAAGCTTTCTTTAAAACCTAAGCAAAGAATATAATAACAACTGCATATGAAGTGAGTTGAAAGAAATGGTTTCTGCTCACCTTATTATTGTGACAAAAAAATAACTAACAAACAAATTCAAACATCTTTGGCATTCTTTTGAAAGTATCCCACTTCCACAGCAATTTATGTCACTGTAAGAAAACCAAGCATTGCAAGAAAAGAGTTGATAACACCTCTTAGCCATGACAGAGACATCATATTTTAAATTTAGCTTATTTTATTTTTATTGCCCAGCAACTTGTTCCTTGAACTCTGATGGTACACTACTTTCAGTTCCAGCTTTTGCTAAAGCAAAGTATTATGTGTTCAAATTTTCACTGTTACAGCCAACAATGGCAGTATTCATGTCCACCTTTTTGCAACCACAATATCCTTTTATATCATTTGCTTTGAATAATTAAGTAATGGTTCTCTGGACTGAACACTTTTAAAATAAAAACTATGCTTCAGCATACGTTTATCTGTGTAAAAATGTATCCAAGACCATCCTTGGATCAATGTGTGCTCTACCACAGCAAAATTCCAAAGATCAACTGCAATCTGTACTTCTATTGAGCAGCATATTTATCGGAGCCCATAGAGATACAGGTATGGGACCTTTTACTCAGAATGCTCGGGACCTGAGGTTTTCTTAGTTTTAACATAATTTGGATCTTCATACCTTAAGCGGCAGATTCATCAAGGGTCGAAGGGAAAATTTGAATTAAATGATTTGAATTTCAAGCTATTTTTTGTGCACTTTGACTAGGGAATAGTCCAAATTCGATCCAAATTTTTAAAAATTCGAATATCAATTAACAATATATTTAACAAAATGGCCTATTCACCCCAAATATAACCTTACATTTTTTAAAAAATAAAATAAATACATTTCGGTTGGTCTTTTTTTCAAAATTCGACCCTTACTGCTCACTGAGCAGGACCTAGCGGGGTCAGATAGTTTGGGGGGAACAGAACAGCAGCAGGATGTTGAGGCAGCTAGCTGGGTGACAGTTAGAAAATCTAAGGTGGGCAAAAGGAAAATGGAGGCTGATCCGGAGATTATACATCGCAACAAATTTGCCAGATTGTGTGAAGATGATGGGAGTATGAACTCTGGATTGGCAATTCTAGATGGGGCTGATCTCTCTAACAGCCGGGAGACCAGTTTCTCTAGTAGTGGTGGGGGGGAGAGTAGAGTCAGGCCTAAGCAGATTGTGGTTGTAGGGGACTCAATTATTAGGAAAGTGGATAGGGTAATTTGTCGTCCGGATCGCTACAACCGAACAGTTTGCTGTCTACCTGGTGCCAGGGTTCGGCATGTGGTTGATCGGATAGACAAATTATTGGGTGGGGCTGGGCACGACCCAGCTGTCTTAGTACATATCGGTACTAATGACAAAATAAATGGTAGATGGAAGACCTTAAAGAATGATTTCAGGGATCTAGGCTCTAAGATCAAGGAAAGGTCTTCCAATGTAATCTTTTCTGAAATTTTGCCTGTGCCACGTGCAAGTTTAGGAAAGGGAGCTTAATGCGTGGCTAAAGTCTTGGTGCAGGAAGGAAGGGTTTGGGTTCATAGAGCACTGGGCTGACTTTTCGTTGGGGTACAACTTATACAGCCGTGACGGTTTGCACCTCAATGGAAGGGGGTCCGCGGTGCTAGGGGAAAGAATGGCTAAGAGGTTGGAGGAGTGTTTAAACTAGGCAAGGGGGGGGTGGGTGAGAGAAAGGATTATGGGGAAGCTAGTGTAGACGGGGCAGTGGGGTTAGTAAGGGGTCATGGGGGAGGAGTGAGGGGGGCATACAGTTTACCAGCTAAGGAGGTCCCTCTGTTACAAGGAAAACAGAATAATACTAACTTAACGTATAATTCTTTACCAAGTAATGCACATTTCAAAAGTAAAAGTAATAACCTCCGCTGTATGCTGGCAAATGCACGGAGTTTGTCAGGTAAAATGGGAGACCTAGAATTAATTGCATGCTCTAAAAATTATGATATAATTGGTATCACTGAGACCTGGTGGGATGAAACATGTGACTGGATTGTGAATTTAAATGGTTACACCCTTTTTAGGAGGGATAGAGGGATTAAAAAGGGTGGAGGAGTGTGTTTGTATGTAAAGCCTTTATTAAAGCCATGCGCTAAAGAAATAAAAATAGCTGGCACTGGTGAGTGTGTAGAATCACTCTGGGTAGAGATTTCGACTGGGCAAAAGGTATCAAAAAGAATTATCATTGGTGTATGCTATAAACCACCTCGTATAAGTGTCGAGTATGAAGCCGAGCTACTCTTGCAGATACAAGCAGCTTCACAGCTGGGTCAAGTTGTTGCTATGGGTGACTTCAATTATCCAGACATTGACTGGGGTAATGGGGTTGCTAAGACAGAAAAAGCTAGTAGGTTTGTAAATATGCTGAATGACAACTTTTTATTCCAGCTCGTTCAAGAACCTACTAGGAATAACTCTCTTTTGGACCTTGTAATAACTAACAATACTGAACTCATCTCTAACATTTGTGTGGGTGAGCATTTAGGGAATAGTGATCATAACATGGTCTCCTTTGAGATTCTGTTGCAGAAGCAATTCTATAAGGGAGTAACTAAAACACTAAATTTCAGACGTGCAAACTTTGACAGTATAAGGGCATCTCTGCAACATATTAAGTGGGATATGCTTTTCACAGGGTTAAACACAGAACAAAAATGGGAAGTCTTTAAAATGCTGCTTAATAAATATACTTGTCAGTATATTCCACTTGTAAGCAAGGAACGTCGTTGCAAAGCAAAACCTTTTTGGTTCAATAGAAGCGTTGGTGTTGAGGTGGGTAAGAAAAGACGTGCTTTTAAGGCTTTCAAGTTAGCTGGTACAGCCGAAACATTTATAAGGTACAAGGAGGCCAATAAATCATGCAAAGAAGCTATAAGGCAAGCTAAAATTGCTATAGAAAAGGATATTGCAGCAAGCAGTAAAAAAAATCCAAAATTATTTTTTAAATATGTCAATAGTAAAAAAATGAAGCAGGAAGGGGTGGGACCCTTACTATCAGAGGGGGGTCAGCTGGTTGATGAAAACAAAATAAAAGCGCAGATTCTGAACTCGTATTTTTCATCTGTGTACACAAATGAAGAACCAGTAAGTGAAGGTTTCCTTCTTAACACTCCCAATTCTAGTAATACAACTAATGATGCATGGTTCACACATGAAGAAATTCAAAAGAGACTTGAACATGTTAAGATTAACAAAGGCCCAGGGCCAGATGGTATTCATCCCAGGGTAATTAGCGAGCTTAGCTCTGTGATTGCCAAACCTCTTTACTTAATTTTTCAGGATTCATTGAGATCTGGCATTGTGCCGAGAGACTGGCGAATTGCTAATGTGGTGCCTCTATTCAAAAAAGGATCCCGTTCTCAGCCTCAAAACTATAGGCCAGTTAGTCTGACGTCAGTATTAGGAAAGCTTTTCGAAGGGTTAATAAAGGATAAGATACTGGACTTCATAGCAAATCATAATACTATGAGTTTGTGCCAGCATGGTTTTATGCGTAATAGATCTTGCCAGACTAACTTAATTTCTTTTTACGAGAATGTAAGTAGAGACCTCGATTCTGGGATGTCAGTGGATGTGATTTACTTAGACTTTGCTAAAGCATTTGATACAGTGCCACACAAAAGGTTACTGGTTAAATTAAGGAATGTTGGCCTGGAACATAGTATTTGTACCTGGATAGAGAACTGGCTAAAAGATAGACTACAAAGAGTGGTGGTAAATGGAACATTTTCTGATTGGACCAGTGTTGTTAGTGGAGTACCGCAGGGCTCTGTACTAGGTCCCTTGCTTTTCAACTTGTTTATTAATGACCTGGAGGTGGGCATTGAAAGTACTGTTTCTATTTTTGCAGATGATACTAAATTGTGCAGAACTATAGGTTCCATGCAGGATGCTGCCACTTTGCAAAGTGATCTGTCTAAACTGGAAAACTGGGCAGCAAACTGGAAAATGAGGTTCAACGTTGATAAATGCAAGGTTATGCACTTTGGCAAAAATAATATAAATGCAAGTTATACACTAAATGGCAGTGTGTTGGGAGTTTCCTTAAATGAAAAGGATCTAGGGGTCTTTGTAGATAACACGTTGTCTAATTCTGGGCAGTGTCATTCTGTGGCTACTAAAGCAAATAAAGTTCTGTCTTGCATAAAAAAGGGCATTAACTCAAGGGATGAAAACATAATTATGCCTCTTTATAGGTCCTTGGTGAGGCCTCATCTGGAGTATGCAGTTCAGTTTTGGGCTCCAGTCCTTAAGAGGGATATAAATGAGCTGGAGAGAGTGCAGAGACGTGCAACTAAATTGGTTAGAGGGACGGAAGACTTAAATTATGAGGGTAGACTGTCAAGGTTGGGGTTGTTTTCTCTGGAAAAAAGGCGCTTGCGAGGGGACATGATTACACTTTACAAGTACATTAGAGGACATTATAGACAAATGGCAGGGGACCTTTTTACCCATAAAGTGGATCACCGTACCAGAGGCCACCCCTTTAGACTAGAAGAAAAGAACTTTCATTTGAAGCAACGTAGAGGGTTCTTCACAGTCAGGACAGTGAGGTTGTGGAATGCACTGCCGGGTGATGTTGTGATGGCTGATTCAGTTAATGCCTTTAAGAATGGCTTGGATGATTTTTTGGACAGACATAATATCCAAGGCTATTGTGATACTAAACTCTATAGTTAGTATAGGTATGGGTATAAAGAATTTTAATTAAAAGTAGGGAGGGGTGTGTGTATGGATGATGGGTTTTCATTTGGAGGGGTTGAACTTGATGGACTTTGTCTTTTTTCAACCCAATTTAACTATGTAACTATGTACCCCTAAGTCTACTAGAAATAGGCAGGGTTTGCTTCCAATAAGGATTAATTATATATTGGATCAAGTACAAGGTACTGTTTTATTATTAAAGAGAAAAAGGAAATCATTTTTAAACATTTGAATTATTTGGATAAAATTAAGTCTATGGGATTTATCCGTGATTTGGAGTTTTCTGTATAATTGGTTTCCGAATAATGCATCCCATACCTGTACTAAAAAGGCTTATGCAAGTGATTGAAATATTTTTGGAGAATTTGGAGGAAAATAGTTTTTTGACCCTTGGATGAATATTGTAATATTGTGTGTATATATATATATATATATATATATATATATATATATATATATATATATATATATACAGTATATATATTGTATATACTCAGAAAAATTATAGAAAAAGATAAGCATCACACAAATAAAAATAAAGTTAAGAATGAACAAACCATAGTGGTGAGAAAGTGACGACAAGAGGGAAAAAAGTAACTTCAACACAAATTTTGGCATTAAGGTACAATATGTCATATGAAGTGCTATTTTTATTCAAATGCAGTGCAATACAATTCTGTAAAGATACAGCATCTAATTAAACACAGATATAAGATCTGGAAAAATACTAGAAAAAAACAAAACATAGAATGATATATGTGATGTAATTTATTTGTATGTCAATAGAATAATGAAGGGTAAAACAGCTATAAGCCCAGTGAGATAGGCACTGTATATTGGATGGACCTTTATTCTTAACTGGAGGTTGTCTGCTTAAGAGAAACTATTTATTTAGCTCTCATTGCTCTTTGGCAGCTTTTCCACTGATAAAATGCCTACCGACTTTCTCATAACATCATTTTAAAGACTTTTGCCCTCATCATGATAATGCTAATCCTCCTATAATTAAGGGTTTTTAATGCTGGAAACTGTTGGAGATATTAATGTGTTTCTTTAAAATATTCAGTGCATATCATTGGATTGTAGACACTCAGTTATAGATTAATTTAAATATTCTTTTTTGGATTTCGAAGTCATGAAAACAAGCATGATTGTGAAAACATGTATTTAGTAAGGACCTCATGTTGTAGTGAGGAATTCAGACCCTCATTTAGTTCAACTTCCTACCAAAGTTTTATTTAGTACAGGTATGGGACCTATTATCCAGAATGCTCAGACCCTGGGGTTTACAGATCTTTCTGTAATTTGGACCTTCATACCTCTACTAGAAGATCATGTAAACCCAACAGACTGGTTTAGCTTCCAATAAAGATTAATTACCTCTCCAGTGCATAATGAACACTGCTGCGAGGCTCATACACCTCAGCAACCGCTCCTCCTCTGCCTCGCCATTCTGTCAATCCCTGCACTGGCTTCCGTTACCTTTCAGAATCAAATTCAAATTAATGACACTGACTTTCAAAGCACTTCACAACTCTGCTCCACCCTACATGTCTGAACTCATCTCTATATACTCACCCACTCGCTTACTACGCTCCTCTACTGACCTGTTACTCAACTCTTCTCTTATTACCTCCTCACATGCTCGCATTCAAGACTTTGCAAGGGCTACACCCCTCCTCTGGAACGCTCTCCCACGGTCTGTCTGACTTTCTCCCAACCTTTCTGCTTTCAAAAAATCTCTGAAAACGCACTTCTTTCGAGAAGCCTACCCTCACTCTGCTTAACTACCAAACGCAACACCACATACAGTACCACACTTCGCACCCACTTACTTCGATCTTGCCCACTCCCACACCTTGTGTATTACTCCCTTCCCTTTAGACTGTATGCCTATGCATAGGGCCTTCCTCACCTTTTGTACCTGTATTGATTGTGATGTTTGTTACTCCATATATTCTATATATGTAATTCGTGTGATGTAGTTGTATAATCACATTTACTTTACAGTGCTATGCAATATGTTGGCGCTATATAAATACATGTTAATAATAATTATATCTTAGATGGGATCAAGTATAAGGTATTGTTTTATTATTACAGATAAAAAGGAAATCATTTTTAAAAATTTCTGATTATTTGGATAAAAGGAAGTCTATGGGAGACAGCCTTCAGTAATGAGGATCTTACCGGATAACGGTTTTCCAGATAACGAATCCCATACCTGTACTGGTACAAAGTCTTATTATTAATAAGGTTTTTTATCACCCTTTGACTAGTTTTAAATAGGCCATTCTAAGCTAATATACTCTCAAGTAATATACATGGATAGTCAATTTGATAAAATAACAGGTATATTTACATAGTAAGTAAGGTTGAAAAAAGACACATGTCCACTTTTTTTTTTTTTTTCTTAACTACCTATCTGCCAGTTGATCCAGAGGAAGGCAAAAAAAAACCCATCTGAAGCCTCTCCAATTTGCCTTAGGGGGCGAAAAATTCCTTCCTGACTCCAAAATGGCAATCGGACTAGTCCCTGGATCAACTTGGACTATGAGCTATTTCCCATAACCCTGTATTCCCTTACTTGCTAAAAAGCTATCCAACCCCTTCTTAAAGCTATCTAATGTATCAGCCTGTACAACTAATTCAGGGAGAGAATTCGACATCTTCACAGCTCTCACTGTAAAAAACCCCTTCCGAATATTTAGGTGGAACCTCTTTTCTTCTAATCGGAATGGTTGACCTCGTGTCAGATGGAAAGACCTACTGGTAAATAAAGCATTAGAGAGATTATTATATGATCCCCTTATATACTTATACATAGTCATCATATCACCCCTTAAGCGCCTCTTCTCCAGCGTGAACATCCCCAATTTGGCCAGTCTTTCCTCATAGCTAAAATTTTCCATACCTTTTACCAGCTTAGTTGCCCTTCTCTGTACCCTCTCTAATACAATAATGTCCTGTTTGAGTGATGGAGACCAAAACTGTACGGCATATTCTAGATGGGGCCTTACAAGTGCTCTATACAGTGGAAGAAGGACCCCCTCCTCCCTTGACTCTATGCCCCTTTTAATACAGCTCAAGACCTTATTTGCCCTTGATGCTGCCGACTGGCATTGCTTGCTACAGCCAAGTTTATCATCTACAAGGACTCCAAGGTCCTTTTCCATACTGGATTTGCCTAGTGCAGTCCCATTAAGGGTATAAGTGGCTTGGATATTTTTACATCCCAGGTGCATGACTTTACATTTATCAACATTGAATCTCATTTGCCACTTAGCTGCCCAGATTGCCAGTTTGTCAAGATCATGTTGCAAGGATGCCACATCCTGAATGGAATTAATTGGGCTGGATAATTTTGTGTCATCTGCAAACACTGATACATTACTTACAACACCCTCCCCTAAGTCATTAATGAACAAGTTAAATAAAAGTGGACCCAATACTGAGCCCTGGGGGACCCCACTAAGAACCTTACTCCAAGTAGAGAATGTTCCATAAACAACCACCCTCTGTACCCAATCCTGTAGCCAGTTTCCTATCCACGTGCAAACGACTTCATTAAGCCCAACAGACCTTAGTTTAGAGAGCAGTCGTTTGTGGGGCACATTATCAAACGATTTGGCAAAATCCAAATAGATCACATCTACTGCCCCCCCCACTGTCCAGAATCTTACTTACCTCATCATAAAATGCAATCAAATTCGTCTGACATGACCTATCCTTCATAAAGCCATGCTGATTGTTGCTCACAATGCCTTTCATTAGGACAAAATTTTGAATGTGATCCCTTAACAAGCCTTCAAATAATTTGCCCACCACAGATGTCGAGTTTACTGGCCTATAATTGCCAGGCTGAGATCGTAATCCCTTTTTAAATATTGGAACAACATCATCTTTTCTCCAATCCATAGGCACCATACCAGATGACAGTGAATCTGAGAAAATCAGAAATAAGGGCTGGTCTAAAACTGAACTAAGCTCTCTTGGAACCCGGGGGTGTATGCCATCAGGCCCTGGAGCCTTGTTTACATTAATTTGTATTAAAGCTTTTTGAATCATATCCTGAGTCAGCCACTGACTAGATTGAGCTGAACCATTCGTGCAGTTATAAAGTGAGCATGTGAACCCAGACTCCTCTATTGTATACACTGAAGAAAATAACTGATTTAACACATTTGCCTTTTCTGTATCTGTTACAACCATACTTGTAGCATTATTTAATGGAGCAACACTCTCAACCTGCATCTTTTTACTATTAATATATTTAAAAAACTTTTTAGGGTTAGTTTTCACCTCCACCGCAATTAACTCTTCATTTCTTTTCTTAGCCTTCCGGATTGCTGATTTACAACATTTATTACAGTGTTTATATTCATTAAATGCAGCTTCTGTCCCTACAGATTTGTAGTTTTTAAATGCCTTTCTCTTCTTTCCCATTAACTTCTGTACTTCTGTATTAAGCCACACAGGATGATTCTTAGAGCTCCTACGTTTAGTCCTTAAGGGAATAAATTGAGAACAGTAATGATTTAATATCATTTTAAAGGACAACCATTTCTGTTCTGTGTTTTTAGCTGAAAACCTAATGCCCCAATCAATGCTCTGTAGGGCAGCCCTCAAGGCACTAAAATTAGCTTTTCCAAAATTCATTTTTTTTGTTTTTTTTTTGTCTTTTTGTTGCCCCAGTATATTTTTGTTTTTTGCACCAGACATTAAAAGATATAACATTATGTTCACTATTACCCAGTTGTTCAATGACTTGCACATTTGCTATAAGTTCCTGGTCATTTGAGATCACTAAATCAAGAATAGCATTTTTTCTGGTAGGCTCCTCAACAACCTGTGCTAAAAAATTGTCGTGCAATAAGTTTATAAACTTGTTCCCATTAACTGATCTAGCAGTAACGTTGCTCCAGTCAATATCTGAGTAATTAAAATCCCCCAGTATCATTACTTTACCTAAACTAGCAGCCTTTTCTATTTGCATTAGGAGCTTTTTCTCTTCCTCCTCACTTACATTAGGGGGTCTATAGCATACTCCTACAATTAATTTGCTGGATTCTTTACAATTGGTGAAGAACTCCACCCATACAACTTCTGCCCCCTCATTTTCTAACATAACCTTCTCCTTTATATGAGCTTTTAAATCCTGCCTAACATACAGACATACCCCTCCTCCTTTTCTATTGCCTCTATCCCTCCGAAACAAAGTATAGCCACTGATATTTACTGCCCAGTCATGCGACTCATTCAGCCATGTTTCGGCTACACCAATCACATCATATTTTCCTTCCAACACCAGCAGCTCCAGCTCTCCCATTTTACCAGTCAGACTTCTTGCATTTATAAACATACATTTAATACTGGTACCATATTGAACATATGACATGTGGTCCTCCCTATCCTTAACAGTATCCCCAGCCAAATCTCCTCCCCCATTTTCCCTTTCTTTGCCCACTATCTCATCTAACCTGTCTTCCACTGAATCTTTTACTGAACCCCCCCCCACACCTAGTTTAAAATCTCCTCCAACCCTCTAGCCATTATTTCTAATAATGAATTTAAAAATGAAATAATCCAGGCAATAACCACGCTCCCTTTAATGAAAGGAAAACGTGTTTAATGCTTCCTGCTAAAGCTAAAAAAAATATTAGTTAGAGAAACGTTAACCACACAATTTGTTTCTTTTTGTTATGTTTATGTATTTCAGTATCAAGATATTACATTTATTGAAGTCAATATAAACACATTTCTCAGCTTATAAATGTTTTAACTAAGCTTTCATGGACCTGAGCCAGAGGTCAATGTCTATCTATAATTTAGTATGCTTTTAGACATTCTATTCCCAAGTCTACTACTAACCATGTCTTAAGGGTTATGGCAGTGATATGTAATTTGTAAAAAGAATAAGATATTTAAGATATAAAAGAAGAACATCTCATATTTTCTGGGCTGGTAGCAGCCACAATTACAGTCTTTAAATAGTCACTTAAACTATTATCTTTGTATTAGACTATTGGATATACAGTGTCACGTTCGGCACCCTATATCCAGAACCCAAGCTAAGCTCCCTGGTCTCGGCACTCACTTCTGCCTTTAACCCGCCGCTTTTCACCTCGGGAGGAGCCCTCGGCTAATCGGTGCCGCCAGGTCTTAATTGAGAGAGGAGCTAAACTAAGCTAAGCTGGATGAGCAAAGGGGTATGATTGTCTCACCAGGATACTGGAAGGAAGAACACCACCAGGAACAGGCAGGCTGGACCAGTACAAGCAGAGAATCGTCAGACAGGCCAGATTCAGGGTTGGAGAGCGTAGAATAGTCAGTGGACAGGCAAATTGTCAGGATTAAAAAGAGTTCAAAGTAGTCGCAAGCAGGCAGGATCAGGATTGGAGAAGTCTGAGTAATCAGGCAGGCAATGTCAGGACTGGAGAGATCAGGATAGGCAAAGCAAGGGTCAATACACAGAAGATCAAACAGACAGGATTCAATAAGCACAAGGAACAAATAATTGAACCTAACAACGTGCGGTGTGCTGATACTTGAATTCCCCTTTTATACTATTTAAATTTCGCGCCAGGCGCGATGACGTCATCATGCCGGTGCATAAACCAGGAAGCACATACCTATACTAACTATAGAGTTTAGTATCACAATAGCCTTTGATATTATGTCAAACACCCAGCAGTGCATTCCACAACCTCATTGTCCTCACTGTAAAGAACCACCTACGTTGCTTCAAATGAAAGTTCTTTTCTTCTAGTCTGATGGGGTGGCCTTTGGTACAGTGATCCACTTTATGGATGGTGATACTGACACTAAAAAATAATTCTTTAAAATATTAATGTACAATAAAAGTTACCTATAGCTCATGTTGATCGTTTTTCATTGATAGGTCTGTTTTTGTAATTAATTGTTACTTGAAGTTTCTAAAGAGATACTGACACTAGATATTAAAGGACCAGTAACGTCAAAAAATTTGTTACAATACAACGAAAAAAAAAACATCAAAACCAATTAAAATTTAAAGTAGCAAATCCTTTATTAAGATATAACTTACAGAAACTCCACTTCCTGTCTTCTACAGAAACGGCGAAAGGGCGACCATCCATGCTGCTGTGCTTGATTGCTCTTCTCTGGCAATTAGGAATTATTTTGATGCCTCACAGGAGTATGGAAACAGGATGAAATTTACCAACCTGTGGAACCAAGTCAATGCCCAAAAAGAGGATGCTAACCTACGAACATGTGGAGTCATTATGAGGGAGCAGAATGTTGAGCAGATGTCTAACCGGAAAGGAAAGACCATAGATTATAAACAGTGCAGTGGGAGCAGTCATTCAAACTGAGATGTTCAACTCCAAATTGAGTGATTAAAAAATAATGACCTGGAGAAAAGACTTGATGAGAGGAAAGGTTGTGGCCTGATTCCAGATAGATATGCCAAGAAGCTCTCTTGATGAATCGATAATGCTTCAGAAATATCAAACAATAACCGTACCCATGCAAATGTATAAATATAAAAAGGGAATCATACATTGTCTTAAGGGAAATACGTAAATGTTTTTTAAACATTTATTATAAACAATCTGAATTCAGCCTAAAGCTATTATGCCTTAACTTTAGTCTGCTGGCACCCAGTGAGCCCAAAACATCAGCCTTAACATAATTGGTGAATTGCATAGCATGGATTGTAGAACTGTTTACATACTGTAGATATAAGGTAACTGAGAATGTAGATCCTAAATAAGCACCAGGAATAACAGTAAAAAAGCCAAATTCATGATCCAAGCCAAGCAAATTAGAAATGTCTGTGAATAAATCACAATTTGCTTACTTTAATCAAAGATAACCTTCAAGGTATTCATTTGATAACATTTTGACTAATACATTCCGATTTACAAAAGACAGCATGTGACGGATGTGAGGTCCTGGAAATTAAGGGTTCACCTGGGAAACGCCTGACCTGCATTACTACAGATTTATCATATCCCTTCAAAGAAGCCTTATTTCCATTTAGAATAACCCTGATTTGTTCAGTCTTTGATTAATCATTGTTGTTGTCCTTCCTTGATTCATGACCGTTGTGTTCTACTGCATCATTTTAGACTTCACGGTCATTTTTTTTGTCTCATTATCTAAAGCAGCTGCCATAGTTTGGATGGATTTAACTGCATATGAGCAATGTTATATAGGTGAAATGTCATCTATTGAATGACCAATGTTATTTGCAACAGTAGTTTACTTAGTTAGTTACTTAGTTAGTACTTAGTTAACTGCAGTTGTAGTGAGCATTTCCATTACAGACAAGAGCAGTATTAATGCTTTTTAATTTAACAAATATTATTCCAACTATCAATCGCAGCACGTTCTTATCTATGCTGACTTTCATCTGCTATTTACATGCTGCTTAATGACCAATTTCACCAATGTATCTAAAGCATTTTCTAAATAGTATACACTGTATACTTCTTGTATTTTATACAATGCATCTTAATCAAAGCATCTTCTATAAAATATCTTACTTTTGACACATAGATCATTATAGTCATACCAACTCTGTTTGGGCAAATCAAACTACTGTATCTGTAGGACCTGTGAACCTAGACATTGTTTTGCTTTACTGTTATTTTTGTGTTTTTTTTTTTTTACTTTCAAAATGCACAGTGGCATAGGCAATTATGATTTAGGCTTTTTAGAAGCAGTATCTGCATAGCCAGTAATTTTATAGGTCGGAGAGCACAGTGAGCAATGGTAATTTCCATTGTATGCATTAGACTCTAGGCAGAATTTACAGGATAATCCTCTATTAATAATATGCCATTAATAATGTGTACTTAAGATATTAAACCTCAGCACTAAGCTATTTCCTTTCTTGTATTTGTATGATTCCCCTAAATACAAAAACATTTGTGTCTCTTACTAGTCATTGCCTTCTTATGTAAAATATACCCATATTGTATATAGGTAATAGCTCTTTGTAGAAGATGCATTTTAAAACATTACCCTATTTCTTGTAATTCAGTAAACCTTATATATTGGGCAGAAAAAAAGCAAGCATTTAATTATCGCTGCTTAACTGAAGAACAGAGCTCTCCTAGCTGTCTGCATTGTTATAACCTTTTCTACATTTATTCCCCGTAACCCGATAAAATCATTCAGAATGCAAGGCTAATTCAGTACTCAAGTGTTCTGTAAGTGTGAAATGACGTTTACTCTATAAACATAGCATCTAGCCCACACAAAAAAAAGCGATCTGGGAATCACTGCATCATTTGCAAATTTTCTAAATATGTTTTGCTGACACAATAAAACAACAACTGAATAAAAACTGAGCCCAAACACACGATTTATATTCCTGTTATGCAGAAGGCTTCATAAGGACCTTACAGACCTATATTGTGAAATGTAACTTGTTAATTGTAATAGAGATGACTAAATGTCTCAGTTTGTTCTTCTGAAACATCAGGTTAAGGAGTAAAACTCCATCTCGAGTTCTAGCAATACGTGCTGTGGTGTAGTATAATATATTTTTTTAAGAATTGAATTATTTGCTTAAAATGGAATTGGTGTAATTCAAAGCTTTTTGGATAATGAGATGCCAGATATGGGAACCCATTTGTATGAAAGAAAAAACATTTTAAGTAAGAACTTTAGAATGGGTTATATCCTATGTTTTGTGACACTGCTCTAATTTATCTATTCATTTGTCTGCTATTGTAAACCTTTATCTGGTTTGCTACTTTGTATAGATTCCATTATGTGATGGGCGAATTTCTCTCACTTCGCCGGAAAATTAGTGAATTTCCCACGAAATTCGCAAAACAGTGAAAGATTTGTGAAACTAGAAAACTGACGCCCGTCAATGGCATCCGAATAGTGTTGACGTGCAGCGGTTTTGACGCAAGCAACTTTTCAGACGCAAGTCTGAAAAGTTCTGCTCTATTCTGCTGCTTGGCAATCAATAAAGCCTCTCCTTTTGCAGTCTCGCTAAAGGCATATATCAGTTTTCCTACTTATGGTATTTCAGTTTTCTTCCTTCAGATTGCAGAGGCATATAAACAACGAGAGAGAAATATCATTCTTGGTAATACTAATTTTTGGCTTTAGCAAGCCTAAAAAAATAATCCTAATATCCTAACATATCCTAATATCCTAACATAAGTAGAATACCTCATCCTGATTGGTTGTCCTGTATTAAATGCTAAAGGAGTTTTAAATGCTAAGACATGCAGCAAGGAGAGAAGGGGAAACACTGAAATGCATGGTGCTGGGAAAAGCTCCATACAAATTTTTTTTTAGGCTTTATAAGAATAAACATATATAGTTTGAAAGGCAGATGAAAATCTAAAATTCTAAAAAAATCTAAATTTCATTTAATTCCCTGGAAGGTACCACTATAGAACATTCTATCAGTTTGCATTTGGATTTTTGTAAACCAGCAGAAGCAAGGAGAAGGGCAAGCCAGCTGATTATGACATTGAATTAATACAAAGCAAAGCAGAAAAAAAATATGGGTTTCATTATCCGTAAAGCACCAAATGAAGGGAAGGCCATCTCCCGTAGACTCCATTTTATGCAAATAATCAAATCTTTTAAAAATGATTCCTTTTTTCTTTGTACTTGATCCAAAGTAGGATATAATTAATCCTTATTGGAGGCAAAACCAGCCTATTGGTTTTATTTCATCTTTAAATGATTTTCTATTAGACTTAAGGTATGGAGATCCAAATTACAGAAAGATCTGTTATCTGGAAACCCCCAGGTCCTCTACATTAAAATGTTTTTCAGATAGCACTATAGAAAACATCCTCAAACGGTAATAGTGTCTGACATGATCTATCCCCTGTTAGGAACAATACTGAACATAACAATTTGCATTGATACCGTTATACAGAATATTGTATTTTGTCATGCTTGTGTTGCTTACAAAGAATCAGAACAACAGAGGCCGGGTTGAAAGGGGTTTCTTTGATCATTCAAAATGCTATGCAAAATACTTTTACAAAGCTTTAATTTCAAACAAAAACAAAACAGAAGATCGTTTTTATGTTTTACTGAATATTTCATGCTTACAAAAATACTTTCATCCTTCATCTCATTAACTGTGTGCGTATAATATGCAGTTTCACCGAACATGTTTTCACTGAAAAGCCATCTTAGAGCATGTGGGCCATTTCTCAGTGCTGCATTTACAGCAGCATCAGGCTCTGCTTGTCAGATTGGGTTGACATTATCTCTGTCAGGTTTAAGCTGACCTCTAGAAACTAACCATAACCATTAATTGAACTAAATGTAGGCAACAATGTGATATGACTCATGTGCAATTAAAAATAAGAGTAGCCAAATGCCAAGCTCTTCTGACAGCAGAGATTTACTTTTATTATTATCTGCAGAACAAGAAACATCTAGTAAGAATCAGCAACAAGATACCGCTGATTTTCAAATAAAAATGCATGCTATCTATATTGCTCCTTTTTGAGAACACCAAGGACTTGATTATATGGCTTTTATTGCCGTTTTTATTCATAGACTCAGATGACAACAAAAATCATTGCAGAACATTATTTCCAAAATAAAAAAAAAAAAATCATAATTACCCGTGTGGCTGTGCCAATGGGCAAAAGTACATCTGCTACCTACTTGGCAGTACAGAGACAGGGTACAACATAGTCCCAAGTTTTCTGGTTGCCATGGTAAATAGGCCTGAGAATAGTAATTTTTAAGAATTATTGATAAATGTATATTTATAAATGTATTTTAAATCCTGATGTTGGAATGTTCATGGTCCAGTTGCCTCTATTACTGTGTTAAGGAACTAATGCATCTTATTTAAATTTGATAACCCAGGATTATATTACTTAATGCATAAATATTATGCTGAAAATGCATAATCAAACTATAGCCCCAGGGCAAGTAAACTATTTCTATGTAATGCATTACTGGCCTCTTGCCATTTGTCTATATTGAATTAGTACAGTATTAAATATAACAAAAAATATTTCTATAATAGGGTCTTTATCTGAATCTAAATCTTGCAATCAATTTAGTCTACATCTTATCTGACAAATCCTGGACATAGATTAAGTGCATAGACTTCTTTGCTAGAAATAATTGCTGTCACGATAATATAGAGCTTGATTCTAATAGCCATCCTTGAAGAAAATAGACGAATTCTGCTCACTGGCAATTTGAGTAACATACAGTATATTTAGATTTGTTATAATATATATTGCGCAGTCATTCTGCATTCTATATATTAAAAAAATCCTTGTATGTGTTCGTTCTTTTTAAAGCCTTCTACTTGCCACATTAAATTAAATTGTATCTAATCTAAGTATTTTCCCTTAACGCAAGTATCTCATTTTAATTAAATTAATTATAAACAAAGGTTCAAAGCATATAAAAGAGGCATGCTGGCTAACAAATTTCACCAACCAAAAATAATTTTGTCATCTCGCATTATCAGTTTTGTCAAGAAAATACTGGGCTAGCATTAAGAAACAACAAAATTGTACTTCACACATAAGACTAAAATGTAGGCTCAGATATTTTTATACAGAATTCTATGATATCCTACTTGTGCTTTAATGATCTGGCTTAAATCCATCTGTACTTATTTTTTGGATACTTCGACCATTGAATAGGATACTATGAATTCGATTCAAAGTAAAATAGTTCAAATATTCAACCATTTGATAATCAAAGCACTGTCTCTTTAAAAAAAGTTTGTTTTGTTATTAGAAGTCGAAGTAATTCAATTCGATGGTCGAATTACGAAGTATTTTCAACTTCGAAATTCGACCCTTGATAAATCTGCCCCTTGATTTCGACATTCAGCACATATGCCTGAAAAAAGGGATACCGAGTTAAGCATGTGAAATAAGGTGGGCTATTCAATCAGATTTAGGGGCAGATTCACTAAGGGTCGAATTTCGAAGTTAAAAATACTTCGAGATTCGACCCTCGAATTGAAATCCTTCGACTTCGAATATAGAAGGATTTAGCGCTAAACGTTCGATCGAACGATCGAAAGATTTTTCGTTCGATCGAACGATTAAATCCTTCGAATCGAATGATTCGAAGGATTTTAATCAAACGATCGAATGAATATCCTTCGATCAAAAAAAGCTTAGCAAGCCTATGGGGACCTTCCCCATAGGCTAACATTGACTTCGGTAGGTTTTATCTGCCGAAGTAGGGGGTCGAAGTTTTTTTTAAAGGGAAAGTACTTTGACTATAGAATGGTCGAATAGTCGAACGATTTTTACTTCGAATCGTTCAATTTCGTTCGATTTCGATCGAATTCGAACGAATTTAACCAATTCGATGGTCGAAGTACCCAAAAAAAACTTCGAAATTCGAAGTTTTTTTCATTCAAATCCTTCACTCAAAGTTAGTGAATCTGCCCCTAAATGAATAGGAGGATATTAGGAGTATAACAGTTTTTTTTATCTGATCCATGATTCAATCTGCCTCTTTTAAAAAACTCATATCAGAATATGATTATGTCTTCATGGATCTTCTTTTTGTCACATTTAATATCTTCAATGAGGTTGCAGTTATCAAAATATAAATTTTTACCATAGTGGTATGCAGATTGTGTTATAAAATTATTTGAGTCCATGCAAGCAGAATTATCTGGTATGTTAAAATAGTATTGTGAATTTCTTAAAGAATTGTATTCACAATTCACATGCTCAAAGACAACACTAAATGTTTTAGTATTTAATATTTTAAAGAAATACTTAAGCATGATGTGGGATAATTATGTATATGTGTTTATATTCTTCCCTACACTAATATCTAAAGTAACAACTGTTGCCATAAATGCAGATTTTAGTATTTAACTAAGTATTTGTATCCCCCAATGTTTTTTGATAATTTGGTTTCAGATTGCTTGGGCAAGCTTTTTAAACAACAATTTTTTTATCTAACCTGGATTCTAAACCAAGTAAAGACCAGGACTAACTGGACACCATTTTTAAAAGGAAGAATATTTTTACAAAAATACTGTATATAATTTATATAGCCAAAATAAATATAACTGAATTTTGCCCCTTAAAATAAGTTTTCTCTCTGCACTTTAATACATTTATTTTTTTCTTTTCCGAAACCTTCCCAGTCCAACAAACAAAATACTGCAAAGCACCCTTGTCGGGATAGTGTTTTGGGAGCTTCACCATTAATTCTAAAGTAATCCACTACTTTTAGGCTGAAACTACACGGTGCGCGTCCTTCCGACGCAATGTGAGGAAGCTCAGGCGTCATGTCGGATGCTCTAAATCTAATGTAAGTAATACAAATGTTGCATCTACATGTCGGATAAAGATGCAACGTGCAAAGTTCGCTTCTGTAGTTCCAGCCTTAGGAGCAAGGTAACATGAATGACTGATTAGTGCAAAAAAATCATAATATCCCTAGGGTTGTAGCCTCACAGGTTGATTGCCACCTTTACCCTCGGTTAACTCTGGGCAGGGGGCAGTTACTGACATCACTGGGTGGGACAGTGATGTCAGAGGGGCAAATAGGTTACATTGTGGAGCTGTATTATAACATGGCAATTGGGATTTGAAAATTGGGCAGCCAGTTTTGACCCAGGCAGCCCTTTCTGAAAACCATGTTGTATGGGTCAAAACCAGACAGATGGCAACCCTACTCACAGGAATTTGCTATTCAAAAAAAAATTTACTCTGTGAAATAGAATAACTGTATACACTTAATATAAAAACAGTTAAGTACAGTAATATTCACTTCAATAGTAATATTGGAACAGTTGAGAAAAAAAATGTGTAGTAATGCTACTCATTTTTATTTAAAATTTTCTCAGATGCAGAGCGAGAGCAAGTCATCAGAGTGTTTTTTGTTAAGTAAAATAAGATATGTTTTATTTATGAAATGTGGCATGCAATCTTTATGAGTAAATATGAAAAAAATGGGGTGATTTACTAAAATCTAAATTTATCAAATTTTAGCCTTTCAATATCAAAGCTGGACCAAATGTCCATCCATGATTTTGCCTTATTCATCATTAAAATAACTCGAATAAACCGGATCAGGGAAAAATCGATAAAATTGAGCGAAAACTCAAATCGTACAATTTATTCTGACTTTTTTCCTTAATCGCTCTAATTTTTCAGGTTATTGGCCAAAACCCTCAAATTTTTGGATTATTGGGCTAAATCCAACACAAACCACAATATCTTCAAATTAGGATAGGGACATTTGCCATTGACTGCCATACATGACCTTGACAGGTTTGAGATGGTGAATTTTCGGATTCTGGGCTTTTTGCTGCATCGGGGTATAATAAATCTCAAAGAATTCAAGTTGTTTTTTTTCCATGAAATAACCCACGTAGCGTTTTTTCCCTTAAAAACTTTTCACCACTCAACTGAGTGGCTTCTTCAGTTCAACTGACGTGGTAGGGAACACCTTACTGAAGTTCAATGGAAACATTGTGTTTGGATATCTGTGTCTTTACTACCTTCATTGGTTTAAACTCTAGGGAATTCTTCCATTGAACTGAAACGTTTGAAAATGAAAAAAATCTAAGGGGGTTATTTATCAAAGGTCGAGTTTTATTATACCTTGAATAAACTCACATAACGAATTGTTTCTGATTTATGAAAAATCCGAATGTAAAAAACTCAAATCAGTGTAGTCGGGGTGAAAAACTCAAATTGCTTGAATTAATCGTTTTTGAGTGAATCCCAACAAAAATCTTGAACATCATGAAGGCTACAAACTTCTTCAAATGGTTCAAGGGACCTCTGCCATTGACTTCTACATGACCTTGACAGGTTTTAGCTAGAGTATTTTTGTACTCTAGCTATTTCCAGCTTCAGGGTATAATAAATCTCAAAAAAATCTGGGTTTTTTTAAGCCAAAAATTTGAGCTTTGACTGAAAAATACCCTTAAAAACTCATATTTTTCTACTAATAATCAATTTAACCTTTGATAAATAACCCCCTAAATGCCCAGTTTAATTTGACTTAATTCTATTAGATACTGTATATCATGACCCAGATAAATAAGAATCTTCAAAGGTATAATCATTCGTTTATTAGATGTTTTGGTACTGCAAGAAACAAAATGCAAATGAAATCACGGAAATAGGGCTTGCTCAGTTCACACTGTTGCTGATACTTTTTTTTACCTTGATTATGTGATTATAAATTGCATTTACAGCAATCTTCTCTTGGCTATTACCATATTTTCATATTTCTCTTGGTAGTAGGAAATGCAGAACATCAAAGTACAACTGGGAAACAAAATTAATATAACTGAAGGCAGACTGACTAGTTTTAAATTTCATATGTCACATTTAAAGACTTGAAAAGTTATTAGAAACTGTGGATTTAAGATATGAAACATATTTATTGCCAGTTCTACAGTATCATCATTTACATTTGTAGCAGAGTTCAGTACAACAGCTGGTAATGTATTGCTGTTTATTCAAAGCATACTGTGCACTTTCCTAGAAGAAAGTTTTAATATCAATGTAGGCCATGAGCTTCAATTTACTAGAGAGTTTGAGCATTTTTTAACATTAATGATTGCTTATTATTTATAATAAATGAATGTCAATGTGGGTGTTCTGGAGCATGCCTGAGCTATATATATATATATATTTTTACATTGCTCATTTTTCAACACTGGGAACATTTGCAGTAGCAACCAATCAGTGATGAGCTTTTTTTCAGCCAGCTGCAGGTAGAACAGTGAAAGCAAATATCTGATTGGTTGCTGTAGGTTACTGCCTAGGTGCATATTTGCTCAGTGTTTATAAATTATCCTGTCTGAAATGGGTGTAAATTTTATGGCTCCTTTTTGCCAGAACATGTTGCACCTTTATTGTAATACAGCAAATCAGGTGCAACCACCAAATCAGTAGTTCTTGTAAGTACAAAGGAGCACATCTAGGTGTGAGTGCATTAGTGAAAGGATAATGCGAAATATATTATTTTTATATATTAATATACCATTTTATATCTGCTCTGTAAATGAGTTGTATAGATTTTTGGTTTTGTCTTTTTTAAGGGAATTGCACTAGGTCAGATAAACAAGTCATTTATTTCTTATGGAACCAGATCAAGATTTGCTTTAAAAAAAAAATAGTAAACAAGAAAATGACTGGCTTTTCTTTTTAACACCCCTAGGCTAATAAGCATCAGCCTTGAAATGTATGTCTATTGTGCACTCCCAAAAGCCTTTTTTGCTCAACTTAGATAGCTTCCAGGCTGCATAATCTTTATGAGTCTGACCTACATTTTTATTTGCTAAAAAAATATATATATATAGTACTTAAATAGATCACAATAAAATAGTATTTTGATGATTACCTAAAAAAACAAAATACACACATTTTATCCATCACTCCTATTGTCATATTCATTAAATCAAAACAGCAATATTATTTCAAAATGTTCATGCTTTGGTTATCTTTTACTAGTTCATACAAGACAAAAACAATTGCCTGCAGAAAACTCGAGTGAGTAGAGGAAGTCACTCACCATTTATTAATTCTTTTTCTGCACACTTTTGTCAGCTCCATGAACTTTGCCAGTATTTCATTGTATACAACTAAATTATTTATAAAGTATTGTTGATATGCAGCACTAAGCATGTTTATATTTATTATTTTAGAGGGCACAAGCAGTTCTATATTCCTGATATGTGGAACTCATAAATTAATTAGGTGGTGAGTGCAACCTACCCAAGGCCACCAGGAGTTTCAACAGGCATTATACAAGGGTTAAATGAGAACTAATTTGGCTTAGCCACTTCAAACCTACATCCAATGAAATATTGCAGCATGTTACGATTATCGAACGATTCAAACTAAAAATTGTTCAACTATTCGACCATTCGATAGCCGAAGTACTGTCTCTTTAAAAAAAAAACTTTGACTACCTACTTCGCCACCTAAAACCTACCAAGCATCAATGTTAGCCTATGATGGAAGGAAAATCGTTCGATCGATGGATTAAAATCCTTTGAATCGCTCAATCAAAGTAAATGCGGTAAATCCTTCGACTCCGATATTCGAAGTCGAAGGATTTTACTTCGATGGTTGAATATCGAGGGTTAATTAACCCTCGATATTCGACCATAGTAAATCTGCCCCTTAGGGGCAGGTGTACTAAGGTTTGAGTGAATTTTCGAAGTACAAAAAGTTTGAATTTCGAAGTAATTTTTTGGATACAACCATCGAATAGGATACTACGACCTGGAATTTACTTCGACTTCGATTCAAAGTAAAAATCGTTTGAATATTGGACCATTCGATAGTCGATAGCCAGAGCATATTTCTAAGTTTTTGGGTATCAAAGGAAAATCGGACGATAAAATAGTTTGAATCGCACGATTCGAAGTACAATTAGAGTATGATCGTACTACGATCGGAATTATTGTATGATGAATAAAATCCTCCGAATTCGATTTCGAATGTCGGAGGATTCTATTCGATGGTTGAATTTCAAAGTATTTTCCACTTCAAAATTCGACCCTTGATAAATCTGCCCCTTAGCTACAACTACAAATCTAACTTGTGAGTAGGGAACTTCATTGCATTCTCTCTCTGACTGTATATCCCTTGTTTAGTTTCCTTTCGTTCAGGGCTAAAGTATCTGTTTGTGCAATAATTAAATATAATTGTTCTTCCTACAGAAAACCTTCACTGTCCCCGCACCTCTTCAGGGAGGTGCCTGTAAAATGATCAGTTATCAATAAAGTTAAAAAAGAGACTAACTATACTCTGTCACATATGTATTTTTACCTGATGAAGAAATCTCTCCCATCTCTGTTTGTCGCCATCTCCCATCCATAGGGTGTTCCCTGAGGCAAACTCCAGGTTCCTGAAGGTGGTGGCCACCCCGATGATTTTGCCCGGTGGCTGAAAGAATAAAAAAGTCATTCAATTTTTAAAATAGCTAAGATATATTATCATCATGTAAAGATCGAAAAGGAATCATGCAGAATTCCTGTTTCTTTTAGTTGATATAATATTGCAAACATGTTTTGCAAAATATTAATAACTACTACTGATCATTGGATTGGAATCAATTCCCTAACAGAATAATTAGAAATTCAGCCAAGTTTCCCAAGTAGACAAAATTGTCAGATGTAAAGGACAAGGGTAGTAACCTGAGAAAAGAAAGTATGTATGTTTGTTCTATACCTTGTTTCCCTTTTACCTCAATTTGTATCATCTTTGCAAGGCATAAAAAAGAGATCTGCTTTATTATTATTATTTGTATAAACGGTATTGGATTTTGCTTTCATGCAAGCAAGACTTTTGGATTGACAATATGGAGTGACCAGTTTACCAGTAGGATTTTCCCTTAACTGGGTCACTTAATTTTCTTTCAACTGAGCATTTCATTACATATTACATTTGCAGCAACATATGGCAGGTTTTATCCTCCCCTGGGGAACAAATACAACAAGTTCTTGCTGCAGGAGAGTTAGTTTTATATAAAAGCTTTTGACACATTGGCTAAAATTTTGGAGATTCGGACTAAGAAGATCTACACAACATAAAACTGCCTTTAACTCATACCAGGAAAATCAGAACAATAGTAAATGTAATAGATATTAAGCAAATAACCAGTCCCTCATGGAAATCTTTTGATATGCAGCTACAGATAGGCTCAAACCTAGGGCTGTTGGTTGGTGCTTGCAATACAGCCAAACAATATACTGAGCTAAGTATTTTGGTTTCTTTGATCTGAGAGAGGGTTACATTAATATGTCCTATAAATATTCACATTTAAATATTAGAAACCATTTAGCCATTTCTCAAAACTGCAGTCAAAGATTTACATCATGGGACATACTGTAATATCTTTGATCATGTATAATATACACATAGGGGCAGATTTATCAAGGGTCCAATTTCTAAGTGATAAATACTTCGAAATTTGACCCTGGAATTGAAATACTTCGACTTTGAATATCGAAGTCGAAGTATTTTTCACCAAATTTGGCCATCGTACGATCGAAGTAAAATCGTTCGATTGAACGATTGAATCGTTCGAATCGAACGATTTTAGCGAATGATTATACTTTGATGTGTAACGACTTAGAAAAATGATATAGAAGGTCCCCATAGGCTAACATAGCACTTCGGCAGGTTTAATTTGGCTAAGTATTGAAGTCGAAGTTTTTTTAAAGAGACAGTATTTCTCTTTAATGGTCGAATTTTCAAATAATTTTACTTTGAATCGAAGTTGTAGTATCCTATTCGATGGTAGAAGTATCTAAAAAATTACTTCCAAATTTCAACTTTTTTAACTTCGAAAATTCACTCAAATCTTAGTAAATCTGCCTCATAGTTTGCTAATGTGAGAATACAAACATTTAATAATACATTGCTAAGAATGTTAACATTTTACATGAATAATTGTCTTGATATAAACATAATTGTGCGTTGTGCTCTGCAATTTCTTCCCTAATCATGACTGATCACATTCACGAGGACACATTTTACAGGTTAATGGCTATTGCAAATTATACATGGATTAAGTAACGTTGCTTTGAAGCTTAGGTCTTTGTTATTTATCACACAGTGACATCTATATTATATTATATATATATATATATATATATATATATATATATATATATATATATATATATATATATATATATATATATATATATATATACACACACACACACACACACACACACAGGTATGGGATCCATTATCAGGAAACTCATTATCCAGAATGCCCCAAATAACGGTCTCCCATAGACTCCATTTTATCCAAATAATCCAAATATTTAAAAATGATTTCCTTTTTCACTGTAATAATAAAACAGTATCTTGTACTTGATCCCAACTAAGTCATAATTCATCCTTGTTTGAAGCAAAGCCAGCCTATTGGGTTTATTTAATGTTTATATGGTTTTCTAGTAGGACAGAAAGATCCGTTATCCAGAAAACCCCAGGTCCAGAGCATTCTGCATAACAGGTCCCATACCTGTATGTATTTATGTATTGTAGCTGTGTGGATCACACAATACAAAACCATGTTAATTCCAGGAATTGTTTCAATTAGATGCAGATTGCATTTTTACTAACAATATATCATTAAATCTTAATATTTAAAGTCCAGTTATAGCAGTGTGCATACGGGAATGTTTACATTGACAGTAAAAACAATGAGCACATCATTTTTAGTATGTTTTGTCAGTGGATTATGACAATGCGTGTGATCACTCACTCAGTGATTGCACATATGTCTGATAAAATGAAGGCAGCCATGAAAGGATGCATAGTGCCAATTTATGCCTGAAGAACCCTCTAACAAGCTATTGTACTTAATCAGAAGGACAATGTGTATTTTCTTCTTTAAAATGATAAAACAGTTAGTCATAAGAAAATATGGCCAAGTCAGTTCCAGAGTGATCTTCATCAGTCATTGCTCCTGCACATCATTTTTTATACCCTGCCTGCATCCAGCTTCTGACAAATCCCCTTGTCAGGGTAATCAGATGAATGAGAGGATTTATATTATTTCACCATTCATTTGGACTGTATGGCCAGTATAATCAGTTGGACAATGCAAATAATAATGCAGAGTCTTTTTCCAACCTTTTTATTACACACAGTGCAAGCAAAAAGGATCTGTTTTATGATAGGGCCATCATAATTCACTGAAAAAAATAAAAATAAAACAGGATACATGCTTATTAACCTAGATAAACAACTGCACCAATGCAGTAACCCACCACCGTCTGATTAGTGTTGATCTGTCTAATGTAGGTTGATCAGTAAAATAAAATATCAGGTTGGTTACTAAGGGATATTGGCTTGCACTAGGGAAAACTTTGCTCAGGATTCTATTTAATGACTGTTGAAAAGAAATTACTAAAATGAGACTCTCACCCATGAAAACTCAAACTCCAGGGCTGAAATATCCTACTTGCAACTTGGCAGTGACGTGTTTATAGTAATGTGAACTGGAGAGCTGTACTCTTTATCTAATGAGAAAAGCAATATGGTAAGCTTCTGAAATTTGTAATGATAAAATTAAAGTTTGGTGATATAATCTTTGCTGGAGGCAGTAGGAATGATCTCTTCCAGCAATAATTCAATGCTAAGCTTCAAGAACCAGAGAGCTACAGTGTGTGATTGGTATAGGGTGTTCTGAGACATGCAAGCAGTTTTATATGTAGCAGACATTAGGGGGCAGATTTATCAAAGGTCGTTGTGAATTTTCGAATGAAAAAATTCAAATTTCAAGCTATTTTTTGTGTAGTTCGACTAGGAAATAGTCCAAATTCGATTCAAATTTGAAAAAAAATCGAAAATTCGAATATCTAAATCAATCATGTACTGTCCCTTTAAAACCTGCCAAATTGCTGTTTTAGCCTATGGGGGACCTCCTAGAACTTATTTGGAGTCAATTTGAGAGAAACTTTGCATCTAATTCGATCAAATGCGATATTCCTTCGATTCGTACTATTCGAATTCGGCCAAATACGGACCTATTTGATCAAAAATTTACCTATTTGACCAAAAAAAAAGTTTCGACTTAATTTAGTCATTGTAAGGCCATACCTAATGGTTAACAGGATGGGGTGTCAAAACTGCCCTTCCTGAAAGATCATATATGTCCTGTTATTTGCGCACTGAAGTTGCCCATACGTCCTGGCCAAATCTACCCGTGTTATCAGATTTTCACTTAGATATCTGAATATGTGAATGGGGTCTTTAATCCACTTCTTGGTCTCAGTAATATTAAAGTTCCCCCCTCCAGCATGGACAATTAGTAAGCCATAACAGAGGGTTGTGTTAAACAATTCTTATTAAACTTTCTTCTGTTTAGCAATTGTTGAAGTGCTGGGTACAGCCAACAAAACAGAAATAGAGCTGTTCAGATATCAGGCAGTATTAAGCAAACTGGAGCCAGCCTATTGGGTGTAAATAGTTATCCAAAACTATGTGTAATATTCATATATTATAAAAAGGTTGAGGCACATGTGCGAGGCTGACCTGGCATGACGTGCTAGTAAAAGCTCCACTCCTGACCTGCAGCAAATAGCTAAAATAAGCGGGTGAACATACCAGATTGCAGTGGAAAAGACTCATAACAGCATCGGAAAGCCTAGGGTTGCACAAGATGGAGCCACCATCAACAAAAAAAGGCACAGCTCCAAATTTTCCAGCGATGCACAGCTGAAACAGCATGGCTGCCATCTTTGTCCCCGTACTGCAATGATACTCATGCCGCAGTACAAACGGTACAGACACTGTTCAAAACAGAACTCATGGCTGCTGTAGCAGAATTTTCAAGGCAACTAAATGACCTGGGCAAAAGAATAGACATGCTAGAGAAACTCTCCCTACAAGAAGATCAGGCTCAATTGAATCTACAGGCAGCACACAAGTTAACAAGGGAATCCCTTCCACACAATATGCAGCTATATGCAGATTTAGCACCAACTACTCTTCTAAAAAGGAAGCAGATACAACCCGTTACTGCAATCCTTCTGAGACACAAGATAAATACAATTGGGGATTTCCCTTCTCCCTAATGTTCCTTTGGGAAGGCAAAAATTGCACAATACACACCCCAGAGGAAGGCCTCACACTCCTAGAAGGAACCACAACACTGCTATCCCATATAAGCCAATCCCCATCCTCGGTGACAAGGCAGGGTACCGAATGGACACAACTCCAAGGTGATAACAAAGGGAGACTCCACTTCATTTCTCACCCAAAGATCAGGGACAGGCAAGGCTAGGACACGAGGGTGATACCTCAGCAACTTAAGATACCACTACCTCATCTGATATAGAATGAGAAATGGTTACATACTCAGGACCACCGAGTTCTCACCATACCTAGACCTCAGTAAGGACTGAAACCGACGCATTCCAAAGGAGAAAAAAAACCTCAACAAAACTAAACAGGAACCTGCAGATCAAGGACTTTGTTGCCTCACTCAGAGCAAACCCCACTACTCCCCAGAGACAACAAGTACGAAAGGGAACAGTGCGGCACTGTTGAACATGTTGTTCAAGTTAATTTTTTGTTTTTATTTTTGTTCTCACTTTACAAAGACACAAACCTATAGCCTGCTGGAAATCCTAAAAGCTGATATTTCATGTTCCAATCACTACTGCGAGCAGTAGCAACAACACTTGAGAAACCAAATGGATAGTACAAACCTAAAGTCAGTAAGAATTATATCTCATAATACACAGGGCCTCAACTCCCCTACGAAAAGAAGGGCTGCATTTCAGGCATACCAACGCCTCTCCCCACATATTCTATGCCTTCAAGAGACACACTTTACACAGAGATCATACCTGAAATGTTTTCATAAACAATATCCTACCTTTTACCTTTCCTCAACCACCAGCAAACACAGAGGAGTGGCCATATTTTTACATAAAAACTTCCCCTTTGTTACAACCAACATTACAATGGACCAAGTGGGGCAATATGCTATTCTTCAAGGCAGGCTTTATGATGAAAAATACACAATTGTGTGCACCAACAGATGACCCCTTTAAATTCTTCCTGAACTTAACAAACAAGCAATCTTCTTTACAATCAGACAGACTGATATGAGCAGGAGACTTTAATCTCCCTTTTAATTCAACGATGGATAGATCACAAAAGACACCAAGTCTTTCACCAAACAAAACTTCAAAAAAGTTGAACAGCTTCTACAAACGAATGGGCTAATAGATACCTGGAGAGAAGTACAAGAAATCAGGCATGACTATTCCTTTTACACACCCTCAATATAGCTATTCCAGGATTGACTACATCCTAACTAAAACGAAAGATGCAGCAGCGTTAAAGGACTCCCAGATTTTACAGTGCGCATGGTCTGACCATGACATGGTACAAACTGATCTAACACTCCAGATACCCTTCACTACCCGCCCAACATGGAAATTAAATGACAGATTATTAGTGGATCCAGAATGCATAAAATACATATCCCAAGAAATAAAAAACTACTTTAAAGAAAACACAAAACCAGGAACTGCCTCAACTTGGACACGGGTAGCACACAAAGCATATATCAGAGGATAGTTAATCCAATATGCTTCTCGCAAAAAACAGGAGGCATATTGTCACTACAACGCCAACTAGAGAATGAATTAACAAGTCTATAGCAAGCAAACAGGGCTAACCCAACCATTTGGACACGTCGGCTAATCAAAGAAACAAGGCAGAAATTGAAAGCATGCCAGATAGAAAAGCCTGAGGAAGCCATACGCAAAATGAACCACAAATTCTACCTCAATGCAAATAAGCCAGACAAAATATTGGCTAACCAATTGCGTAACCAAAACCGCCAGCAGTTTACAAGATTAGGACAATGGATGGCAAGATCTCCTCTAATCCTGATACAATAGGCAAAACATTTGTCAGAAACTATATACAGCTACAAAAAACAGGAAAAAAGAAACGCTGGAATCTTACCTAAACAAATATGCACCCACCCCAATTAGCCCAGAAATGAGACAAATGTTAGACAATGAAATAAGCCACCAAGAAATCGAAGACACCATCAAACGTTTAAAAAGGGGCAAAGCACCAGGACCAAACAAATACACCAGCCTTTACTACAAAAAATTCCAAAACCAATTAATTCCTCAATTTCACCAAGTTTTCAAACATATCACTCTGGGTTTACCTTTACCCCCTCAAATGAACGAGGCAAAAATTTCTGTGATTCCCAAACCCAACCGCGACTCATTATCCATTAAGAACTTTCGGGCCAATCTCACTACTAAACGTGGACATAGAAATTAAACAGAGTCTTAGCTAGAGTAATAGCTAACTACAACTATTCCTAGCACTACACATCTGAACCTAGATGGAAGGCAAACTTTAAGGCAAACTTTTAAACTCTGTGCAAACCTGCAGGTGGAGAGGGTTAACACCCCTAAATTGCCCCCCTCATAAATAAACAAAGGACATATCCCAGTCATCCCAGTTGGACAACTGAACTTACAACCAAAATGTTGTGTTTTTCTATTATTATTACAGTGATGAATCTTAATTTCAACACTTTTCCCTCCCCCAGCAACTTTTTTCTTTCTCTTCCCTTCCTTCATTCCTTTTCCTATAATTTATAAACTGAGGTGTATGATCTCATATATGATATATGCTATTGCTCAATAAAAATCTCAGTTTAAAAAAAAAAAAAAAAAAAAAAGGTTATCTGTCTCCAGTGTATTTTATTTCTAGGAATAGAACCATTTCAGTACTTTGAAGAAGGTGCTACGTAATTCTAACTTTTTGGTTTATTTCTTCAAAAATATTGGGAATAATTGATGTGAATTTGTATAGCTTTCAGGTAGATTTTTTTTTCACAAACAAAAGGTTTCAGCAAAAATAAAATGGCGCCATTTACTTTTTTGTAAAGATGGATCTGATTTTATACATTTGTATGCAGAGTGTAACTTGAGGACACCAGATGGCACAACATGAGGAGAAATACAAAAGTAAAAGTAGAAAAGTAGAAGCATGTGAGAACACAGTAAAATATAGTTCTACTTCTGCCAGACATAGTATGGATTTATAAGAAATTGCAAGGGAATTCTTGTCTGACAGGGAGGCAGTACTTAGAATACAAACATTGTCTAGAGATTTACAGAAGTCAGTACTCAGCATTAATCGTGGTTGATTAAAAAAATCAGGTTACTCAAATTTAATAGTGTTTATTGTTATTTTTCTTAGATTATCAAAAGAACTGTCCTGGTAAAGAAAGTCATAGTACCCCCTTATTTTAACTGCACTACACCAATAAATATTATCTGCTCTTTGGCTGCTAAAGCGTAGTAGAACGGAGCCAGTCCTAAATTTGGAGCCAGTCCTACATTTCAGCAGGACATGTGACTTGACCATTTTTCTTACATAAAACAAATATTATCCATGTTCAAACATTTTACATGCAGCAACATATTAGGGGTTATTAACTAAACCTCAATTTTATCTGGTTGGGCTTTTTGGGGCAAAAAAAATTTCTATGGGGGAAAAAAAATGATTTTTAGAGATTTATTATACCCCGATGCTACAAAAAGACAGATTCCAAAAATCGTCCATCTCAGACCTGTCAAGGTCCTGTATAAGTCAATGGGAGAGGCATCTATCCCAATTTGAGGGGTTGCACTGGGTTTAGCCCAATAAACCAAAAAATTCAGGGTTTTGGGAAAAAAAATCTAAAAAAATCCTGCAATTCAGGAAAAAAGACATGGGAGTTTGGTCATGTTTTTTTTAATAATAATGAAATAAATTCAGAGTTTAGTAAACAACCCCCATCGTGTCTAAAGTGATATTATTTCCTGTAGCAGAAACAGGTAACTTCATTACTTTTGCTGTTATAGAACTAGGCTATGTGATGGTGTGCAGCTCCAATCTTGTGGCCCAAAAATATATAACGTTATCTTATATTATTAGAACACTTCTTCAGTTAAGTGTTTGCTTATGTACTCCCATATTACAATCATCCAATCACAATCATCCATTTATGTCATTAACACAAAAACACATTGCATGTGATTTGTGTTAGAACTCCCTAGATTCTTCTTGATTATGTACATTAGCTTAGTAATAGTTTCTACTAAGCACTTTCTTACTGCAGGTGTTTATTTGTCACTATGACTTATTTCTATTTTAAATTCCGACCCTAAGGCTGCAGCTGAAAATGTTGTGATGCTTCTAGAAATCCAGATAGCAGATTTTCCTCAATGTAAATGCAACCAGGTTGTACTCAGTTCTGTGCTGCTATATGAATATATTAGATATGTCCCTCATTTCTTACATGGTATTCTATTCGTATCCTACCTTTGACCTAAGCTGAAATGCTGTAGCACCTCAGGCAATACAGCACATTGACTCATACTGCCACTTTCTGATGGATTTTAGATATACACTCTTGGCATTTAACTCAACAGATACTGTATGCTTGAGTGTTTTTGTGGTAGAAACAAGATGACCGAATGCTATTTCTAGGACAAAGCATGTAACAGGTGCAAGGAATAAACATTGATGATTCTGCTTGAGTTTTGTCCAGTTTTACATTTAAATAACAGTTATAAAAGGAGGGATAAGATGGAGAGTAGGTGGACTAATTTCTTGTGTAACATAGCAATTTAGATGTTTGGAAGTAAAAGCCTTAGGGGGAAATTTACTATAGGGTGAAGTCGCTAACGCTGGTGAAAAAAGGTGAACATTTTTCTAAGTCCCAAAAAACGCTGGCGATTTTTCCTATTTAAAGGGTGATAGACTGAAAAAGATTGTAAATTTTTTTAGGGGTACCCTCCTTCCCCCCTACATTTGCTAACATATGGCACCTAAACTATACTGTGGGCACATGTGTAGGGCATTATAACAACTTTAAATAATTTTATGAAGGTTCCCTGTCCTTTTGTAGTGTAATGTATTTGCTGCAGCATATACGGCCATTGTACTTTAACTGCACGTCGTATGCTAATTAGCCAACACTAGCGTAACTTCCAACTGCTGAGCGTAATTTCGCTGGCGTCATTTTGCCAGCGTTCGATACCCTGTGCGCAAATTTGGATCTTCTTGAATTAGTGTTGTCCAGGCGGATTTACGCCTTGCGAAGTGTTGCGATATGCGCAAAGCCAGCACTGGCGAATTTTGGCCGGTTAGGGAATTTGTCCTTTAATTGGCATCCAAGCAATTAAAAGCCCAGGGGTCTTTAGAAAAAGCTATAATTTGCTGCTAGCTTTCTGTGTATTCAAACAAACCCAATTCTATGCAGCATTTACTCAGTAACGCTGCTCCAAACATATTTTCTGAAATCCAATTGAATATGTTTAGTGTGCAACAAAGTGTTGTTCATTGATTTATCTTTGCATTTTTGACTCCATTCATGAACAGGGCCAGATTTACATAGAGGTCGTCCATAGGCCCACAGCCGTTCATCGCCCCTGTCCCCTCCCCTTTATTCGTGCAAATTTTCATCATCAATGGAGAAATTTAAAAAATGATTGTATCTCCAGCGCATCCCCAGTGTTTTTGAACCAATGTGGGTGTGGTTGGGCAGCATGCCGCCCCCCTAAAATCCTGCCGCCCTAGGCCCAGGCCTAGGTTTCCTTTCCACAAATCCAGGCCTGTTCATGATTGTATATTACAGTTATTTGACCTTGTACATGAACTGTCACGCCACACATTTTGAAGAAGATACATTGACTAATATTGTTCACTTATCTTTAATATTGTGCTACTGCAAAATCAAACATAGTCAAGTTTTAAATCAAATGATGCCTTGTATGCTTCAACTATGGTTTACAGGTAAAAAATGTAGGCTTTTTAAGGGCAATGACATGCAGTTCTATTTTTTACACGCACCTTTTGAAGTGGCTACAAAAGACTAGAAAATACCCTGCCAGGATAATAACTGAGAATTGTCTCCACTGAAATACTCAAATTCCGTAATCACTCAAAAAGAGACATACAAAGCATTTTTTGAGTGATTATGCAATTTCAGTGTTTTAGCTGAGAAAATGCTCAGTATTGTCTATGACAGGGTATTTTATGGCATTCTGTAGCAACAAAACACTGGCTACAAATAGGATCTTGTGTCATTGCCCTAATTGTAGGAGCAGTACAGTGGAGAATAGTGAAAGAACTGTGCCCATGGGATGGTGTCTATTGTATTGAGAGGGGCATTAGTTACACTTTATATTAGATGCCCTCACATCGATTGATGACACCGTGGTCCACCAGCACAAAAAAACTCTCCTTTACCTCTACCTTTGTCCAGTACTGTTACAGAGTAAGCATGGAATATTTCAAAGCTTTGCAGCAATGCTGGCTATATGGCATTGGCTTATTAACATTTCAGATTTGTTCTAATGCCTAATATCTAAACACTACTTCATCATATCCACATTCAAAGATGGGCCATATTTTCCTATCTTCAGCACAGCTGGCATTTTATCTGGGCTTAAACATACATGGGGAAGATTTACTAAAGTGCAAAGTGAGTAACACTGGTGACGATTTGCTAGCGTTACCGCTTTCAGGCACTTCGATGATTCACTAACGGGTGCAGGCGTAACTTCGCTAGCAAAAGAGACAGACGCTAGCTGTCATTTGCGATGCAAATTTACGGGTATCCGGATTCTCCCATACATTTTCTAACATATGGAACTTTTACTGTACAGTGGGCTCATTTGTAGGGTATTATAACAACTCTATTTTCTTTATTATGGTTCTCTAGACTTGTGTAATGTAATGTATTTGCTGCAACATATACGTCCTTTCATTTTTATAATTTCCCGCCGTATGCAAATTAGCCTGAGCGAAGACCTCTAACGAAGTTGCGCTAGGCATAATTGAATGCTAGTGCATCTTTGCTTTGATTGCCGAAGTAACGCTAGCGAAAATTCACCAGCGTTCTGCGCCCTGGATGCAACTTTGCATTTTAGTAAATTAGCGTTGTCTGAGCGAATTTTCGCCTGGCGAACTGTTGCGATGGCTGCAAAGCCGTCACTGGTGAATTTTTGCTGCTTAGTAAATTTACCCCACATGTATACAAAGAAGCAAATCATTTAATCTATAAAACAATTCATTTAAAATGATACAAGTTGACGCTAGCGTTATTTATACAGGCCTAAATGATATCATTTTAAAAAGCTTTCCATTAGCATCAAGTTATTAAATAATTCTGTCTCGCTTGCTTTATCAAGCACTTTGGTAATCAAACCTATTGATTTACAGTAGGATTAACATCTAAGGAAATGAGAGACTGTATAATTTAGTACTAAGACTTTGGTTTCACGTCTACATTATGAGAAGACCTCATTATATAATATATTACGGCTCGGATGACATATATGCATGCTGCAACATTTAAAGGAAATATGTACTATTCATGATTAATCTTTATGTTCAGTATGTTTACCTTAATTAAAGGATGAATGCACAGATAATAAAAGGTACTGATTTGTATTTGGTGGATTGGTGCCATCTTGCTTATCCAACAGCAGTAGTAAGAACTTAAACCCCTTGGTGAAAAGGTTGGGATTGCTAACACTGCCCTTGGTACTCACCTTGCCTCAAAAGCAGCCCTGAATAAGCATCATAGATGAATCTGTTCATTGAATTAATTAAACAGGATTTTACCTCCAATTCCCAAAGATTTTACAGCTTTCCCATCCTAAGCACAAATAAGTTAACTTTATTTCTGGAATACTGACAGGAACCCATGCTAAAAAAATGCTTAAGTTGAATTTGGCCTGCACCTGAGATACAGTAGAGATATACAGATATATCTTTTATGTCTGTTTGGTCTAGAAAATTGTCTAATGCCATGTTAAAATATGGTCAAAAAGATTACAAATTACATTGTATTTCCCAGTTGGTGTTACTGAACTGGTATTGCTGCCTTTTTTAAATGTAAGAATTAAGTGATGATGGCATGGAAGTGCAAAGTGCATGGGAAATGCCTTGATATGGCAGCAGCATAGCTGATAACAGGGCACAATGGATTTAGTATTCAGTTGCTGAAAACAGGGGTCAGATGTTATTGGTTATTGGCTCTATTCACTGCTAGGATGAAAACCAAAATAGGACTCATGTTTCCAGGAAATCTTCCAAGAAATGCTCTTTATATGTAAAGTATTTTTCATTTTTGTACTTCGTACTCATTCTTAAGAAAAATAAATGAATTTGGCGATATGATATTTGCTAATATGATTCTTTATGTTATAAATAACAAATATATATGAGAGTAAAATGTATTTTGATTCATTTAGTTATGAACATTGCATATACTAGCAATGCATGACATTCAGTATCATGGATTTTCCCAGATACTGAATACTACATAAAAGGTTTGGCAAGCTGAACAGAATGTTAATTTCCATATTCAAATGTGAGTGTATTTGTGAACAGATTATAGGTTGTTAGCTGACTCACAGGCCTATCACTGCGCTTGTGGGAGCCTATTTATCAAAAGCCGGATTTTAGTGGTTTTTGAAACCGCAACTAAACTCTAAAAACGAAGAATATCGTTAATAATGACATTTATTAAAGAATCGAAATACAATCTGAATAAAAAAGTATGAATGGAAAATTACACTGAACGATTTGCTAAACAACATAAATACATTGAAAAGCTCTAAAATTGAGTTTTTCTGACAATTCCTAGCAGAAAAAGAAATCCAAAAACCTCTAAAAGTCTTGATTTCATTGATTTAGAATTGATTTAAAGCAGTCCAGAAGGTTCAGCACAGCTCCTTTTGACTTCAATATGACCTCGGCAACTTTTTCCTGGCAAAGTTTTGTATTTTTTGTGTTTTTTTACACTTAATAAATTACAGTTTTGAAAGCTTTTTAAAAAAAATAGATTTATGGAAAAGAATCTAAATTCGAAAGTTGGTAAATGGGCCCCTATATGACCTGCAGTTTTTAAACAAGTGGTGGCATCAATCTTGCTAATGATGCCATCATCCTATATATCAATCAACTAGGCCTTTTGTCAATGGACTGGGCAGAGTCAAGGTATAAAAGATTGTTTCCTTAGTAAAGAGGGACAAAGGGAGACCCAGAGGAACACAAAAAAGGTGGTTGAGTTAAAGGACCAAGCACTTGGCACCCAGCTAGAGAAACTCTTTGAGATATAGAGAAGAGTGGTGCAAGTACACAGGTAATAGCTATAGCACAGAAAGAGAACCAAGAGCAAATTGAAGATAGAACTACTATATTTTTTTACAAAAAATGTACCACCATAATGTAGAGTTAATAATAGCTTATGAAAGTGATTAAAAGTATTTTTGGACAGTAATAAGCAGAAAGTCTTTATATGTCAGTTTCATTTGTGAAATAGTAGCCTTTAAGCTAAATGTTCTTTTTTTGTTTTTTAAGAATGAAGTAGCCCCACAATTAATATACCTGTAGTACAAGAAATTGTTGCAATGTCTTGGTGCCTTTTATTTGTCCTGCCTTTCAAGTTACATATAAGCATACAGTAGCAGCTACAAAGGAAGATACACAATATAACAGGCTCAGAAAGAGACAGGGCTTTTCTCTTCTGATCACTGTTGTGGTTTCTGGCACATACGCAAAATGGAAAATCAGGTATCTGGCAATTTTAAAAAGAAAGCTCAATCCACAAAAGCTTTTTGCAAACCATGAAACAATGCAAGTACATGCATACAAAGCCACAATGTTAAGAATGCAATGGTACACATGCCATTTAATGTCAGTAAAGATAATGCAGAACATAAGTGACTGGAACCTATGTGACTGTGTACAATTAGTAAATATGCACAAGCAGAAGAGATGGATTCATGGTGAAGATCCTTAGAAAAATTACATTGTATTCAGACTGAGTAAGCACATAGCCTCAGTAAATGCTCTCAATGCAGTAGCTCAGGAAATGCATTGAATTAAAGTGTGCTCTGCAGCTAGAAATAATTCAAGCATCGTCCAATGACCTCATTATAATGAACTTAATAACCCGGACAATGTGCAATGTACACAGCAGAAACACAAGTGTACAAATAAATAAACTAGGTTTGTAGTTTATGTTTTGAGAAATTCATTTGTGTTCTGGTCTGATACAGCAGCACACTTGCACACGCAATCAGCAGAAATAGAAGCTCATGTTTCCTGATTTATCAGCTAAAGCTTCTGTACAGGGAATGCATGCCTAACTAAATCATAGATGGATGGCTAGTCTTTCAGATGCATTTACCAGAAATACATAATTATGATAGCATATCAGATAACATACAATAACATACTTTGTTTTCATTTTGCAGAATGTTTAAATCAAATGTCTGGTCACCACTGAAGCTCAAAATGAAAGGCTGTAATAAACTGTTACAGTACAGCCTACAGTTCATCTATACTACAGTTCATCTATTACTACAGCCAGCAGAGGAGATAGGGAGTGTAGACCTTTTCTTCAGTTAAGTATTTACTGGAGATACATCATTACTGCAAATGAACTTTAATTCTGTTTCCTTCAGTCTTGGAATTACACAATCACAGCAAGCAGACAGGTGCCATTTTTATGGACACTGTTATTAAGGTTAGTTGTGTATCACCAAAAAATCTTGTTTATGTGTCGGAATGGGGGGTCTAATTCCCATGCACAGTGCCCTGTACAATTTTAGCGTGTAAGGAGGGAAAGGAAAATGTGGGAGTGGAAAGTGAAAGTAATTGATTGCCCCGCCTCTATGCTTTAGGACAGGCACTATATGATTGACAGCTTATATATTTAAAAACCTTTATAACAGGCATGGAGTTTTAATTTTGGGTACCATGTTTAATTTGCAAAGGAATTTCATCATACAGCTTTTTATGTCTTGGTGATAGGTCCACTTTAAATAGCAAGAAAATTCAAGTTTCTTGCTCCAGTACTTAAACTAACCCTTTATAAACATTCATTACTGGGGAAAAAAATCATAGTTTTAATAGCAAACATGTATGTCGTACTGTATCAGAACCCTAGCAAAATTCCCAAGCAGTATAGTATCCTACTTTCTATATTGTATAAATAGTGTAAATGTGTTGGGCAAGATGTGTACCTCATGAAGCCATGTTGATTACTACTTCTCTGAACATATCATCTTAAATGGGGACTATTAGCAACCCTCAAATAACTCCCTCACTACAGATGTCAAACTTACATGTCCATTTTCCATTATAATTTCTTTGTTAAAATAAATCAAGAACAATGATTTAATATTGTTTTAAAATACTTATAAGTCTATGTAAAGCTATGTTTTTGTAAATGTTTATGTATTTGCTTCAGTGAAATGAGACTATATTGTGTTCACTAAGGCTGATGCTTCCTAATATGAATAACTGTCCCAAAAAAAAAAATCAGATTTTCTCTAAAACTACAAATGGAAAGTAACCTATTAAACAGTCTAATATAAAACACACAAATGATTGATTTTTTTTTTCAGTTAAGAATATCATTTTTCATGGTTTGCAGTAATTAGTATAATCCAATATTTTTAGAGGTAAAAAATACAATTCTTGAAACCCAACTAAACATGAACCTTAGTAATGTTGGAATAAATTATGCAAGTCTCTGGTACCTGAGAAATTTTCATGTAGCAATTTTTAAACATTGAGGCTAATGTAAAAGCAAGTAGAAATCTGCATGTAGCATTCACTAATTTGCTATTGGAAAGCAATTATCTATTGTTTGATAGAGGATACAAGAACTGTGCCATCTTGGGCCTGTTACTATATTATAATATCAGCTATCCTTACTGTGTTGTCAGTTCTATTAGTCTAGACCTGGGGTCCTGAACTAAAGTATGTGGACTGTCAGCTTACATGAGACTCTGGCAGTACACCTGGATTTTATGCAACAAAAACTTGCTGGGAATTCCAAAATAAGCACCTGCTTTGATGCTACTTGGAGCAACATCCAAGGGATTGGTGAGCAACATGTTGGTCACAAGCCACTGGTTGAGGGTCACCAATCTAGGCTATTGGCGACTGGGTGCCCTAGGCAACCCAGCAGGTCAGCCCGCTGCTCCCAAACAAGCGCACAAACGCGACTATGCATGTGCAAACACGAAAGCGCATGAACACATCCGTGCACAGGAGCAAATGTGAAGGCAGGGCATGGGAGCAAGGGGAGAGAGGCAGATGGGAGGGGAGGGAAGGTGAGACTGACATAGAGGAGAGGAGGAAAGCAAACAGGAACTAGAGCTAGGCAGAAGACAACTTTACCGGTACCTGCCAAGCTCCCACCCTGTTGTTGTGTCCTAGGCAGGTGCCTCTTCTGCCTACCCATAGTTCCGGTCATGCTATTGGTTTCTAGATTCCAACTTATGGAAGAAAGCTAAATGTGAATGTATCTTTTCACAAATGTTTGAACAACCTTCCAGTAAATTCATAACGTTTTACTACTAAGCTTCAAAAAGTTCATTAATACATTATGACTTCAATCAGTGAGATAAAGAAGAAATCAAACCTTAAAACATGCCCAGTTTTTAGGTGAACGGCTAAACACAGGGTACTGATTGCAAATTGCATATTCTGAAGTTCTGTTATCCACTGTGCTTCTAAAGAGTGGGATGCCAAAGAAAAACTCTCCAAACCATTCTAGTTAGCAGCTGCAACTGTCCAAAACTTCACATTTTAGGAACATCCAATGGCTTGAATCAAGCTACATGCAGACAACATATTTCTTCTCTGAATATGATTTTTATAAACAGAGTGCAAAGATGATCCTTTTTGGTGGAAAATGATCACACTTTTTTTTCCCTACCATGCTTTTATTGATCTGGTAGGTTATCTATTATCCAGGCATATCATTCAAGTACTGTATATCCCCATGTCTAGAAAGTGGCATCTTGTTGTACGTTTTCTACATTGCATATGGCATATTTTGTTTGTATTCAAAAATATTAAGATGTTACAGGCAACTCCAACATGCATTATGAGCTAGCTCAGTGTACATTTTGTCATTATGTTTATGGCTTTAAATTGTCTATCGAGCCATGAAGGTCGGTAATATAACAATGCCTGGTATAATGCCAAATTATTTTTAATGCATTTAACAACTGCCAAGACAGTTTGTACCTGTTTGTCTGTTAATTCTGCGTTGTGATTTGCAGAGGCATAGGCGATTGGCACAGCAGGTAGTTTTTACAGCTAGCTGGTTCAGTTTAATTTATGTTAATGTATCGTTCTTTCATACCGATGAATCATGTGTCTAGCTGGAGTTCATTACCCACTATAAATTTCTAATGTTAAAAAAATTAAAGTAGAGCACCTTGAAATATCTGTTAAAAATAATGACCCTGCATTTTAATTGCCACATTTTAATTATTTAATATTTTGAATGATATAAAATATCTCTGAACATTAGCAATGGACAAAAGTAATGAAAGCTCTGACTTAAACCAATAGAAAGAGAACTGTTTGCAGCATTAAAAGAATTTTTAAAAAAATTACAAAAAAATATCTTTTTCCACATGGGAACAGCCATCTCAAGCCAACAAAGCCCAAGCTTTTCTAATTACTTATTTTACTAGATATTTAACCCATGTCTGAATTTGCATTTGTAAGCATAACATCACTGGATTGCAAATGTATTCTTTAAAAACACATTAGCTAAAATAAAAGCGATACATTACAGGCTGTAGAAGATGGGGGCACAGTCCCTCCTTATTGGAACTGTTCCAATATCTGCTTATCTTGTCGGCGCTATATAAATAAAAAGTGATGATGATAATAACTTTTTTTCAAAATGAATCAGTTAATAGTACTGATCCAGCAGAATTCTGCACTGAAATCCATTTCTCAAAAGAGCAAACAGATTTTTTTATATTCAATTTTGAAATCTGACATGGGGCTAGACATTTTGTCAATTTCCCAGCTGCCCCTGGTCATGTGACTTGTGCCTGCACTTTAGGAGAGAAATGCTCTCTGGCAGGCTGCTGGTTTTCCTTTTCAATGTAACTGAATGTGTCTCAGTGGGACATGGGTTTTTACTATTGAGTGTTGTTCTTAGATCACCAGGCAGCTGTTATCTGTTATCCCTATGTTAGGGAGCTGCTATCTGGTAACCTTCCCATTGTTCTATTGTTTGGCTACTGGGGGGGAAAAGGGAGGGGGTGATATCAGTCCAACTTGCAGTACAGCAGTAAAGAGTGACTGAAGTTTATCAGAGCACAAGTCACATGACTATGGGCAGCTGGGAAATTGACAATACTGTATGTCCAGCCCATGTCAGATTTCAAAATTGAATATAAAGAAATCTGTTTGCTCTTTTGAGAAATGGATTTCAGTGCAGAATTCTGCTGGAGCAGCACTATTAACTGATTCATTTTGAATTTTTTTTTTTCCCCATGACAGTATCCCTTTAAGCAGGAACTCAACACAAGCAAAACTTGAGCTTTTTGAAAAGTAAACATAATTTCAAGCAACTTTGCAATATACATCAATTAAAAAATCTATAGAAATAAGTCAAATCAACTGGACTTGCTGTGTTTTTTTCCCCTTGAAGACGTTTCACCAGTCATCCAAGGAAACGTCTTCAAGGGAAAAAAACATAGCAAGTTTTGATTTATTTCTATAGATATACCATGACCTGGATGAATGAGAATCTTCACAAACATCAATTAAAAAATATGCAGAAATGATTTTAAGTTCCCTAAGCCTAGCCTCCTGCTCTCCTGCTGATCTGTCTAACTACTTTGCTGAGCTGGCTGACTACTGTTACTTTGTATCAGCAGCCATCTGTTCTCAACCTGCATCCTTCAAACCCCACAATTCCCTGCACACGTGATTTCAATACAGAACAGAACATCATAGTGCAATGCATTGTGGGTTATGTAGTTCCTGCATGCTGTATGTAAGCTGTGGAGAAGTTGTTACAATTTGTAACATCAGTGTTTAGTCTCTCCTTTCCTGCAAGGATTTCAAATGATGCAGAAAGAGAAGAACTGTTAAACAGCTGTATTTCAGCATAGAAAATGGCATTTATTTATACTTTGATGGGTATATTAGGGGTTTCTGTGTTATGTGGGCCTCATATATTTTGGTTTGGAAGCAGGAGTTCCCCTTTAAATTATTACAGATTTAAGTACATTGCAGCCAATCAGAAACATTTTAACATGCCTGCAAGTAGTCATCAAACAAGACCGCAATAATCCCTGGTAAACCCTTTTGAATGCTTATTTAAAAAAGGAAAACTACGATTTTACAAAATGTGTCAACCTGCAAAATGTAGCAGCTTCATGGAATGTTGATTTATTTCACGTTATTCATTGTAGAGATGGTATAGAAAACTTATATTTCTTCCATCCCTTTTCACTGGTTCTTAGGTAGCTTTACAATGACAGTTTGTTAATGTTAATGTATTACCCTGAACTCCCATCCTTGTGAACCCTTTGGCGAGCGTTTCACTTGACCCTCCTTCGTTTGTGACTTCATTATTGACTATTTCGCTATTGATATATTGTTCTATATTATAAGAACACATTCGTTTTTGTTTATATTGTGAATATTGTTTTTTTTGTGATATAAATAAACATTAATAAGTGTCGGTGGAGCTGATGTATTTGTTTTTGCACAATTACCAAATAAAATCACAGTCATTTAAATAAAAGAGATTGTGTATGGCACCTTGTTTCTGCAAATCACTGCAAAGGCATACAAAGTATAAATAATATTCCCCTTTGTGTATGTACATTTTATCACAACATATTTTCAGAAATATATTTACTAAGCTATTACATGTGTTAGAGACATCTGATTCAAGCTTGTCTCTAGCAAGCACATACGTTAGTCTTTTATTAAAAGGTAGATATGAACACAATAATGAAGGGGTTTGTGGTTGTGCTAATCCCCCAGTTTTAGTTTCTCTTTCAGGGGTTCCTCACAGCAGAGCAAAGGCTCAGCCCATTGTTCTCTCTAGTTGCCACCATCTGTTAGAATAACCAAAAGGGGACTGGAGTGGAAAGCCAGCTAGAAAAGTTACAGGAGGTGTGTAGAAAGGGAGACAAAGGGGCACATTTACCTAGCTCGAGTGAAGGAATAGAATAAAAAAATACTTTGAATTTCGAAGTATTTTATTAGCTAATTCGACCATCGAATTGGCTACTTCGACCTTCGACTACGACTTCGACTACGAAACGAATGACTCGAACTAAAAATCATTCAACTATTCGACCATTCGATAGTCGAAGTACTGTCTCTTTAAAAAAACTTCGACCACCTACTTCGCCACATAAAACCTACCGAGCATCAATGTTAGCCTATGAGGAAGGTCCCCATAGGCTTTCTAACAAATTTCTGATAGAAGGAAAATCATTTGATCGATGGATTAAAATCCTTCGAATCGTTAGAACGTTCCTTCGATCGTTCAATTGAACGAATAGCGCTAAATCCTTCGACTTCGATGACGAAGGATTTAACTTCGAGGGTTGATTAAACCTCGATATTCGACCATTAGTAAATGTGCCCCAAAGTCATGTGAGAGAACATTTTGCCCCAAGCACATTAACATTAACTATTATTAAAGGCATTGATAGCCACCCTGAGACACTGTAAGAAATACTTTTGAGGAGTTAATATTGATGCTTAATGTAAAAGCATGTTAAGAGAATGCTGAAAGAGCGACTGGTGTTTCTTAAAATTAGTTATTGCTTCTAAAATAATTGAATAACTATTATATAGAGATTTATGGTCTTTCTTGCTTAAAGGAGAAGGAAAGCTACGGAGGCATTTTATTGCCAATAGATTAGCTGCAATAGTGCAAGCTAGAATGCTATATTTATTCTGTAGAATATTTTACCATACCTGAGTAAAAAGCTCTAGAAACTCTCTGTTTGTTTAGGATAGGAGCTGCAGTATTAGCATGGTGTGACATCACTTCCTGCCTGAGTCTCTCCCTGCTCTGGGCTCAGATTACAGTAGAAAAGGGAGGGGGTGGAGAAGAGGAGCAAACTGAGCATGCTCTTGCCCAGGGCAATGAGGTTTAAGCTGAAGGCAGGAAGTCTGATACAGAAGCCCATGTGTACACAATAGAAGGTAAGAAATGCAGTGTTTCTTTTGACAGGGGACTCAGAGCAACATTACTTTGGGGGTTTACTGGTATATTTAGATGGACCTTTCTGTTAAGGCTTACTTAGTTTTAACCTTTCCTTCTCCTTTAAGATAGTCAGGCCCTTATTGACACTTTGTAGTAATTTTCCAATTAACCTTTAAATAGATTATTTTGTCTCTTTGTGGAAATGGAGTGTATGGGAATAAAGAATCCATATGAACAATATGCAAGTATTTTGTTTGTATTTGCCAAATATAAATTCTCTTTCTTTGATGGGACCTAACAGAATAGATTTTTGGCAAGGATTTCTCTGCTCTATCGAGCCAGTGTCATGGCTCGGGTTGCTGGGATTTTGATAGCTTAAGGTGCTGTTGCCTGCAGTTTCCAAAGTAATGTGCTTAAGTGGCTTAAACTATGGGTTTTTTTTCTAACCCTTGCTGGGTACTTATTCACTGATCTTTGTCACTAAATCAATATGCTATGCATTAAGTTTGAATGTTAAGTAAATGTTTATTCTTAGGGAAACACATATAGATAGATAGATGATAGATAGATAGATAGATAGATAGATAGATAGATAGATAGATAGATAGAAAAATGAAGAAGCCTGCACTCTCAGGTCTTATCAAATCATATAAAGGTGTTTATTTTCAAACAAAAACGACTAACGTTTCGGCTAACACGTTAGTAGTTATTGTTTGAAAATAAACACCTTTATATGATTTGATAAGACCTGAGAGTGCAGGATTCTTCATTTTTCTACTTAATTCTGCACTGAAATCCATTTCTCAAAAGAGCAAACAGATTTTTTTATATTCAATTTTGAAATCTGACATGGGGTTAGACATATTGTCAATTTCCCAGCTGCCCCACGTCATGTGACTTGTGCTCTGATAAACTTCAATCACTCTTTACTGCTGTACTGCAAGTTGGATTGATATCACCCCCTCCCTTTCCCCCCCCCCAGCAGCCAAACAAAAGAACAATGGGAAGGTAACCAGATAGCAGCTCTCTAACACAAGATAACAACTGCCTGGTAGATCTAAGTACAGCACTCAATAGTAAAAACCCATGTCCCACTGAGACTCCTTCAGTTACATTGAGAAGGAAAAACAGCAGCCTGCCAGAAAGCATTTCTCTCTGCAGGCACAAGTCACATGACTGGGGGCACCTGAGAAATTGACAAAATGTCTAGCCCCATGTCAGATTTCAAAATTGAATATAAAAAAATCTGTTTGCTCTTTTGAGAAATAAATTTCAGTGCAGAATTCTGCTGGAGTAGCACTATTAAGTGGTGTGTTTTGAAAAAAACATGTTTTCCGATAGGATCTTTTTAACTAAATAATAAATCAACAAGGTTTTCTTCAGTGAAGTCTGAAACGTCAAAATGTGTTTATTGTAGTTATGAAGTCAAATTACACCAAGCAAATCAATTCTAGGGCAGGCTCATCTCACACTTCCATAAATCTATAACTAAAGCCTTCCCATCTGTTATGAGCATAAAACTAACCAATAAATTAGGTTTTATTTCCATAATTGTGTAATAAATTCAACAGTTAGCCTGGGGTAATCCTAGTGCTCTGAGTACCTACAGCCAAGCAATAGGCAAAATCAAATAAACAATTGAGTAAATGAGGGATATAAATTGAATAGAAAGCAGGTGGTTTAATATGTGTGGTTTCTAAATTCATAAAAGCAATAAACAACCCATCATGTTTAAATTATGTATAGATAATTAATGACTAAAGGAAACGCATCAGTAACTTTGAGAGGGTCAGATTTTTGGGGTCACTGATTAGCTTACAATGTTTCTCAAGGGACAGTGTCTATAGTGAAACTGGCATGGAAGTCATCTACTAATGGCAACTGCTGATCAAAACGAACACTTAACATATTGTCTATGCATAAATGTGACATGGAAAGTAAACAGGCAAGAGACTCTGAATTAGTTCTCTGGAAACATCAATTAAAGGACATGTAAAGCTTACATTTTCCTATCATGCATATAAGTTGGGCATATTTTCCCCACCAAGCCACATAATTTGTACTGCATTTACCCCCTCCATTTGCCAGTGCCATCACATTTTCCTAAAACAAATAGCAGTTTTCACCAGGCAGCCATTTTCCCTCTGACACATCATCAGTCATTGAGACATGTATACTGTAAAGTTCATGCAATGCAGAATGCAGGTTTACATAGGCACAACACACTTTGATAAAACGTTTTGCTGGGGTTGATGTTTATTAATCTGAGCTGAGAAGAACTGAGCATGCACATGAGCCAACAGCCAAAGTCAATTCCTGCGGGAGGAGCAGAGTGGGTTAAAGATTTCAAAAAGGCTGTTCACTGATTACATATTTTTTGAGGTGGTCTTCCTGTCCTTTAAGGGCATTATCAGGAGTTGTAAGAGTAAAAGTGATACTGTGGTCTAGTTACAGAACATAATCCTCTTATTACTCCAGTACTATTCTAGGCTATAATTAACTATAACTTTATGTAGGGTTTTTAAGTGGATGGAATACATTTCATTTGCTCCAGTGACATGATTTTTAACATAAATGTAATGTTGGGTTTCAAGTAAGTTTAAACATAAAGTTGGGTTTCAAGTAAGTTTTGGGTTTCAACTTAGTAATGTTTCAACAGTAGTGATGGGCGAAAAAATTCGCCTATGGTGAATTTGCGGCGAATTTGCGCGTTTCACCATAGGGGAATTTTTCCGCGAAACTGCAATAGAAATTCGTCGCGCGCGCCGAGTTCGTCGACAAACGGACAAGCAGCCAATCAGGGGCTTTTAAGTTCCCATATGAAACGTCATCACAGGATGACGTGGGAGAAGCACCAAAGTGGCAGGGCACCAGGGGGCAGTGGTGCTTCCCGTCCACCTCCTTCCATTCCTCAGGGAAGAGGTGCTAACTCCCCAGACCCTGCCGCAAGGGAAGAGGATTCTGAGGCTCACAGTCGGAGGCGGCCACTGTGCAGCTCAGCCTTTTCTGCAGCCTCCTCCTCCTCAATGTAGCCCCTGTCACGCCAGGTTTCCCTCCCTTAGTTCCTCGGCCGGAAGACGCCTCTCTCCCCCAGCCACCCCCAAGTGCAGAGGCTCAATGGCTGCCTGGCAAAACTTCTGGCAGTGCAGCTGCTGCCCTATCAGTTAGTTGAAGCAGCCCCCTTTCAACAGCTGATGGCTTGCGCTGCCCCTAACTGGCGGATAAAAAAATTATTTTGCCAGGAAGGCCGTCCCTGCTCTCCACCAGCAGGTGGTGGAGAATGTGTCCCTGTCGCTGGATCATGCTGTCTGCGAAGGGTGCACTGCACCACTGACACGTGGACCAGCAGGCATGGGCAGGGGAGGTACATTTCTTACACTGCGCACTGGGTCACCCTGATGAGTGCTGGGGAGGGTGCAAGCAGGGGCACTCCCCTCGTGCTACAGGTGCCTCCCCGTGGGGTTCAGGGCAAACCCCACATGCCCACTTCCTCCTCCTCTGCGGCTATGGATGAGCCACCCCTGAAGCGTACCCGTAGTTACGCTTCAGTGCAGCACAAGTGATGTCAGGCTGTGCTGCAACTCCTCTCCCTGGGCGAGAGGAGTCATACTGCACCTGAGCTCATGGCCGCCTTCCAGACTCAGGTGCAGAGGTGGTTCACTCCCCGCAAGCTCCAAGCAGGGAACATTGTTTGCGACAATGGTTGCAACCTGCTGGCCGCCATTCGCCTAGGCCACCTGACCCACGTGCCTTGCTTTGCACATGTCCTCAACCTTGTGGTACAGCGCTTCCTCAAGAGCTACCAAGGGTTGGGTGACATGCTTGAGAAGGTACGTAGGGTATGTGGCCATTTTCACAGGTCCCCCACCGCCAGCGCGTCTTTGGCACGGATGCAGCGGCAGCATAATCTGCCACCTCACCGGCTCATCTGTGACCTGCCGACGCGCTGGAATTCGACCCTGCACATGGTGGAGCGCCTTGTGGAGCAGCGCTGGGCGGTCAGCAAATACCTGCTGGAGCATAGTGCCAGGGGTACTCAGGGGGCAGATTTAGGCTACTTTAGCGCAGAGCAGTGGCAGCAGATGAGGCAGCTCTGCCGAGTACTTGCCCCCTTTGAGCAGGCCACACGCTTTGTTAGCAGGGACAATGCGTGTGTCAGCGATGTCATACCCCTGGTGTTCCTCCTCAAGCGCACGTTGGATGGCCTGCTAGAGGAGGGTGACGTGCCTGAGGAGGAGGAGAGTAGGCCCCGTAGGCAGGCAGATGGGGCTGGGAGGCAGGATGTGGAGGAGATGGTGCCCGCTGAGGAAGATGAGGTGGAGGAGGACTGGGTGCCTGCACAGCATGGGGAGCAGGGCATGCGCCACCCAACCACCCCAGCTATTGTCCGCGGCTGGGAGGGTATAGAGCAGGGGCAGGTCAAGCCAGATGACCTGCTGCATCTGGAGGGCAGTCAAGAAGAGTTTGGTCGGGGGCACCTCTTTTACATGGCTGCCCATATGCAGACTCCGGAGCGATCCCTGGGTCTGTTCCATCAAAGACCGGGATGATTATTGGGTGGCCACTTTGCTTGACCCACGGTACAAGGGAAAGTTGGGGGAGTTCCTTGTACCCAGCCAGAGAGAGAGGAGGGTGGGTCAATTGAGGAGGGCTCTGTGCTCAAAACTAGTGGAGGCCTTCCCCCAGTCTGACACATCTCAGGCCTCCACTACTCCACACACCCAGCAGAGACGGGTTGCTAGCAGCAGCAGCAGCAGCAAAAGCAGAGATCTCATGGGTGTGTGGAAGAGCTTTTTCGAGCCTCAACGGGCAGCAGCAGGCCCGGTTAATACCCAAAGCCACCACCACCAGCGGGTGGAGCATATGGTGGCTGACTACATGGGGTCAGTCAGTGTGCAGGACGCCATTCGCCCTGATGATGACCCCATGCAGTTTTGGGTATTGAGGCTCGAACAGTGGCCAGAACTGGCACAGTACACTCTGGAGGTGCTGGCTTGCCCATCTGCCAGTGTCCTGTCAGAGCATGTCTTCAGTGCCGCAGGTGGGGTGGTCACTGAGAAGCGGACACGGCTATCCACTGGCAGCGTGGATAGGCGGGGATATCCAAGTGCCCATAGCAGACAGCAGAGACTAGCCTCATCTCCTCCTCCTGTTCCTCCTCCTAGCCTCCTCTCTCCATTGCTGCCTATACTCTCCTCCTCCGTAGTACTGCCTATCCCATCTGTCTGCACCTGCTGCCCTTGCTGCTGCCCTTGCTGCTGCTGCAGCCTACTACTAGCCTTAGTAGAACTGCTGCTGTGCTGCATTGTCGGTAAATGTTATATCTGGTGGGGGTCTATCATCATGGCTCCTGCTGCTACTGCTGATACTACTGCTGCATTGTCGGCAAATTTTTAATCTGGTGGGGGTCTATCATCAAGGCTCCTACTGCTACTGCAGATACTACTGCTGCAATGTTGGCAAATGTTGTATCTGGTGGGGGTCTATCATCAAGGCTCCTACTGCTACTGCAGATACTACTGCTGCATTGTCGGCAAATGTTATATCTGGTGGGGGTCTATCATCAAGGCTCCTACTGCTACTGCAGATACTACTGCTGCATTGTCGGTAAATGTTATATCTGGTGGGGGTCTAATCATCATGGCTCCTGCTGCTACTGCTGATACTACTGCTGCATTGTCGGCAAATTTTTAATCTGGTGGGGGTCTATCATCAAGGCTCCTACTGCTACTGCAGATACTACTGCTGCATTGTCGGCAAATGTTATATCTGGTGGGGGTCTATCATCAAGGCTCCTACTGCTACTGCAGATACTACTGCTGCATTGTCGGCACATTTTTAATCTGGTGGGGGTCTATCATCAAGGCTCCTACTGCTACTGCAGATACTACTGCTGCATTGTCGGCAAATGTTATATCTGGTGGGGGTCTATCATCAAGGCTCCTACTGCTACTGCAGATACTACTGCTGCATTGTTGGCAAATGTTATATCTGGTGGGGGTCTATCATCAAGGCTCCTACTGCTACTGCAGATACTACTGCTGCATTGTCAGCAAATGTTATATCTGGTGGGGGTCTATCATCAAGGCTCCTACTGCTAATGCAGATACTACTGCTGCATTGTCGGTAAATGTTATATCTGGTGGGGGTCTATCATCATGGCTCCTACTGCTACTGAAGATAGTACTGCTGCATTGTCGGCAAATTTTTCAGTTGTTGAGGTCTAACATGGCTTACAAAGAATTTTGTTTCTAATATTGCCTTAGCTGGCTAATTTCTTATGGTTGAGGCCTAATATGGCCATATCTTTATCAAACGTGTTGTGTTTGAGGCCTGCCTCATGTCAATACTGCAGGTCCTAATACAGTAAAATTCAATACTACTGCTGTTGCTACCACTGCCTCATCCTTTATCAAACGTGTTGTGTTTGAGGCCTGCCTCATGTCAATACTGCAGGTCCTAATACAGTAAAATTCATTACTACTGCTGTTGCTACCACTGCCTCATCCTTTATGAAAAGTGTTGTGTTTCGGGCCTGCCTCAAGTCAATACTGCAGGTCCTAATACAGTAAAATTCAATGCTACTGCTGTTGCTACCACTGCCTCATCCTTTATCAAACGTGTTGTGTTTCAGGCAAATGTCATTGTCATCTGGTTGAGGCCTACCTCTTCTAATTTTCATTCTAATAATGTGTTCATTCCAATGCTAGCACATAGTTGGCAAATGCCTTCTGAGGCCTACCTATACCGTCATGCGATTTAAAATATTGAGTATTATTCCAGTACTGCTGCTGCTGCTGCTACTAATACTATTGCCAAATGCTTGGTAAATGTCATTATCTTTTGGTTGAAGCCTACCTTTTCTAATTTTAATTCTAATAATGTTGTTTCTATGTAAGGAGATGACCTGGTGGTCTAGTGGGGGGACAGCAGGGATTCCCACCATGATCCCTGTGCACCTCCTCTTCTGCCGTCCGGTCTTTTAGTGTGAGTGCGCACCCACTTCCGGGTTCTTAAAGGCCAGCTCGGCCTTCTGCAAGCTGCCCGTGATAGGATTTTTTCCTGGTGCCTTTTGAGCTTTAAGCGTCTGAATCTGTTCGTCTTTGATCTTCTGTTGTGACCCTGCCTGTTCCTGACTACTCTGATATCCGAAATACACCCTAGCCTGTATCTCGACTACTCCTTCTGCCTAATCCAGTTCTGACTGATTACCTTTGCCTGCTAGACTTCTCCGATATCCACCTGCCTCGACCCAGCCTGTCTGACCACGAACTTGCTTCAGCCTATTTGTACTGTGACCTTCGGCCTAACAGACTCTTTCAACAGTCATGCCCCTTTGCTTGCCAGAACTCCTCGCCTTGCTCCTCTTGTAAAGTCCAGGTGGCATCTGAGTAGCTGAGGGCTACTCCCGAAGCCAAAGGTGGTCACAATAACTGGTGAAGCAGAGCCGAGACCAGGGAGCTTGGCATCTGTTCTGGTTTGCTGACCGTGAAATTCTAATAGTGTCACATAGCTAGCAAATGTCATCTGGTTGGGGTCTGCCAAGGCTCCTAATAACAATGTTGCTTCTAATGCTGCCTGATAGTTGTAAAATTTCTTTTGGTTGAGGCCTACCTATATCGTCATCTAATTTTCATTCTAATAATGTGTTCATTCCAATACTGCTACATAATTGATATAAATGTATTCTGGTTGAGGCCTACCTCCTAACTTTCTAATAATGTTACTTCTAATAGTGATGCATGGTTCTCAAATATAGTGACAATGATATTAAAATTAACAGAAAATCATAATGTATTAGAGTTACAGTACGGCACTGTCAAGCGTCAAGTACGGCGCTTGTGCGTCAAGTTCCTGTGCATGCGCGCGTCACGTGGTGCGCGCGTCAAGTGGTGCGCGCGTCAACATGGGCATTGCCAATATATAAATACCCTATTCCCTGCCCACTTGTAGAGAGAGATTGCCTGCCTGAGATGTCTGGACCAGGAGGTATGTGTGAGGAGGATGTGAGGGACCTCATAAGGTTCCTCCACCTGCAGGGATATGACACCATCCCTCCCGGCACTCCTGGTATCCAGGCACTCAGGCGGCGTATAATGATGAGCCTCAGGCGCAGGCTGAGGCATAGATATGTGTTGAGGCACGGGGTGCGCGTGCTCCAAAGGATTTGGAGCGATTTGAAGAGGCGCCACCCCGTGCTTGTGGACGAGGTGCAGCAGGAAGTGGAAGGTAGTTATTTAAATAGAAAACATAAACTGCTCTTGTTAATTACAATAATGTCCAGACTTATAGTATATTATAATGATTTGCTATTTTAGAGCAAAAATGTATTTCAGTGAATATTTTAATTAGGATTAGAACAGTTGAGTGTCATTTAATTGCAGACAAGTTAGATAACAAGTAAATGAGCTGTCAAATGGAGATTATCTTCTGCAAAAAACTCTCTTAATGGTTTTGCTCGGCCCCATACTTGCCATCCATATCAATGATAGGTTTTTTGTAGTTACACATCACCTCCGCCTGTATAATTTGTACTGTACAAATGCAAGTGCTGAATTACTCAAAATGGAATTCTTTGATTGCCAGCGGAGTGGATGCCTGCTGGAGAGCCCGCTACAGCACCGGAAGAGGCAGGAGGGGCTGCGGAAGAGGCAGGAGGGGCTGCGGAAGAGGCAGGAGGGGCTGCGGAAGACGCAGGAGGGGCTGCATCTCCTCCCCCCACTACACCACCATCTTCTCCAGCAGGCCTTATAGAGGGGCCAGAGGCAGCAGCACCAGCAGCACCACCACCAGCACCACCAGCAGCAGCAGCAGATGGTGGGGACCTCACCGAACTTATTAGAGGCCTAGTCCAGCAGGTGTCTCAACTTCAACAGGAAGTGAGAGAGATCAGGCACCTGCTGGACAATATGAGTCCGCCTCCTCCTCCAGTTTAATGTTTTTATTTATTTTAATAGCACTGTTGTGCTGTTTTTAGTATAGATGGTACTTTTTGTTTTAATAGCAATATAGACTGAGAGACAGAGTAGTAGTAGATACCATGACCAGTCGACCAGAGCTAATGTAAAAAAGTACAGATTTTTTTATAAGAAACTGGCAAAATGTGACACTTTCTTTGGAAAAGAGCCTCTAACAATGTATATGGGCAGGACGTGTGTGTAGCAGTTACTGAGAGAAACATTACTGTCAAATGTTCTTCCCATTGACTCTAAAGCAAAACATGCCATACTGTATGCTGTATTCGTTTATCACAGTGTAGCTTGAAATTGGGTAAAAGTTTTAATGGGAGCATCAAAGATACATCTGGTCTGGGAGGCAAAACAGGCCCTGGGCCCCTGGCATTTAAAGTAATGAGAGTCCCAAACAGGCCCATCAGCCAACTAAATAATGACTTTCTATGGCACCTGATAGCAGCCCCTCTGCTACTTGTCAGAAGCTACAGATTGCCAGTCCAGGCCTGTCCAAAGCAGAAAAAAGGTGACACAAACAAAGCCATAGGGACAGATTTATAAAGGGGGTTAGTGGCTACTGTTAGTGACAGTTCACTAGACTTGCCTTCAGCTCTGACCTGCATAGTGCATAAAACATCCTCATTCTTCAGTTACTTACATTATCATTTTTAAGTGGAATACCATCTAAGTACTAAATGCTGCTGTCTTTTCCGTTTTTCAAGCTGATAGGCTGCAAAAGTGTTTAAATTTTTTTCTGTAACTGATTTCCACCATACATTTTATAACATATGGGACCATTATTTTACACCAAACTTTTGGTGAATTTTCACCCTATAGTAGATGTGCCCCATAAAATGTAGACAAATCCAGCAGATACGTGTGCTTCGAACTCGACGCCCGTCAACTTCGAACTTGACACGCGTCAAGATCGTCGCGCGTCAAAACGAGTCGCGCTGCAGCAGTTTCGCAAATTTTTCGCCGTTTCACAAATTTGGCTAGAAATTCGCGAAAAATTCGACGAAGCGAATAGTCACAGATTCGCCCATCACTATTCAACAGTGCAAGATTTACTTATTTAGCAGTGCAGTTGGTCAGTGGTTCTGTCTTGCACCACTTGGATTCTATGCTTGATTATGACCTGGGCACTATCTGTAAGGCATTTGTATGTTTATCCTACACACCAAAAACATGGTTCTTGAACTGCTGAAACATGTTGAACATATACTGTAATTAAAGGATAACAAACATTATTCATATGTATTATTATGATGTTTATATAGCACAAACAAGTTTTTGCAGAGCTTTATTACATGTACTAGCGTCAGTTTTAGCAAAAACCAATTAACTTGCCTGTATGTTGTGAGAGCTGGGAAGATTTTCTATAGGTGCCAGAACCTGTGCAAAAGGACTCTCATAAACACTTGCACTTGTTCCTGGGGTTATAGAAAATGACCCCTATAAACTCTTGGTGGAAACTCAGGACCTCACCACTGCAAGGCAATAATGCTATTATCATATAAGAGCTTTAAATTTACCTTATAATATTCAGTAGCATGTAGCTTGCTGCCACTAAACTGTCAACAATAAAGTCATCTATTAAATACTATGTTTATTGATAGCCTATTGACTTGAGATTGAGATTATTGCTATTCAGTTTTCAACATGCCCTATACAGTATTACATAGCATAAAATATATGAAAAGTATTACCTATTCCCATATACACAGTATTAGTATTGTTAGAAACTAGACTTTATATGACAGCAGCTTGTATTTCAGCTGTAGTTTTCAGTTAAATACTATTAGTTTTAATGAGAATTATCTTATTGCAGTTAACTCAATTAGTGAACAATGTTTCACCGCACCAAAGATGTGACAGAGTTTTTAGAAAATAGCTTTAGAATTTTTTAAAAAAATGTCCTAAACAACAGATCGGCATGTGGGACTCTAAAGCTGTCTTCTAAAGCCTGCCATTTTTCCTCTAAGCTTTTGCCAAAATAAGATGCATTTATAGGCCAGAACACAGCAAAAGGAATTGCCAAACTAACTTGCAACATGAATGTTACTCATTGCTCTTTCTGACTCACTCCGATTGCTCCTGTAGATATAAAGATTCTTCAACAGAGTCACTATATTCTATTAAGAGTTATTTATATCTTGTTTGTGGTTTTCTATGTACTTGAACAAAGAAAAGCACCTTAGCAAAGAACCATTTGATTATTTTGGTAGAATACATTGGACTGATTACTATAGGGTATTGGTGCAAATGGGAACCGATGCTGATACATGAGGCTGATATCACGGGGCAATGAGCACCCCCACAACACATTTTCATTTACATAGTTTGAAAAAACTAGTAGCTTGCACACGTAAATTCTGGGGGAATGAGTAAATGGTAGGCAGGCAGCATAGGACAAAGGAGCAGTAAGACAGTGATACAGGTTTCTTCAAGGAAAACACACCAGTTTATTTTCCTACTTTTAACCATAAACAGTCTCTTAGACACAGGAGTGACTATTGTAGCAAACAAATATTAATCATAAAACAAAAACCTTGCCCACTGGGCACTACCATCACAAGTTTGAAGAAGTCCCTGACTACATGGGGCCCCTTGTGGATGACTAGCACAATAAAACAATATAGTTTGGCTCACCCCTGTACTCACAGGACTCTTTCCTGTTAAAGTTCAGCTTTCTAGCTTCCCTCACTCTCGTAGCCAGACTCACCAGCTCGACCAACTCACGGCCACGGTCACCTTTTGCATTGTGCAGACGCAGGCAGCGCTTCCAGCTCCTCTGGGAGTTCTCTACACAGCCAGGTCTCCTACCTGCTTTACCCTGCTGAAAGCCACATTCTAATATTCTATTTGACTTTAAATATCCTTTCCACAGGACAGCCTTCGTGTGGAAGGTGAGCTCCAATGACAGAACCAGATCTGCGGAATGGAGTACCTGGCTACTAAAGTCTTTAAACAGAAAACCAATTCTGTTTATCAACTCCCTTCCTGGAGCTGACCTCGATCACTGGGGAGAAATCGAAGGCCAAACACACCTTTTTACAGATTTCTGTGGTCACTCTACCACAAAAGTCCGAAATGAGTGCAGTTATAAAGCAGTCCACAATTAACAGTGAAAGCAGCACAAAGTGCCACTTTATAGTGATTGATATTGGACATTGTTCTGTACTGAAATGAATGTCATGCAAGCTCTTTACAATGTTATTAGTACAGTAAATAGTCAATAGTCTAGTTCCAGAAAATGCTGTTCTGTCCGTTGAACCCAGACAATACATCAATATGCCGACCTTCTCTCTTATCAGGGATGGCATATGTATTTGAAGGAAGATACTTCAAATTTTACTGTTCACCTATAAATGCCACTTTGCAAGCACCTACAGGTAAAAATAATGCTGATTTTATTCCATATTATTTATTTTTAAATGAGTTTGGTGTTGTTGTTGTGATTTAACCCCATATCACCTTTTGTACCTGTATTGATTGTGATGTATGCATATGTTCTATGTATATAATTCATGTGATTTAGTTGTATAATCACATTTACTTAACAGTGCTACGCAATATATTGGCGCTATATAAATACATGTTAATAATAATAAAATAATAATATATATTTTGACCCAAATGGCATCATGTCGATAAAGTGACTGACTCCCCAAGTCTTATTTACAATATTTCCCCCATTATTGTTGTTACAGTGTTCAAATTAGTCAGCACTAAAACTGTTTAGTTACACTGCTGTAGACAATCGAAACTCTTCCATGGAGAAGGCTTCCATATTTTAACTGTCCAGTTTAGCAGAACAAATGTTAAGAATATATCAGACCTCAGGCTGCAGAGATATATTACGGTACTGCAAAAAGGAGCATTCCAAAAGTATTACTGATATACCTTCACTTCTGTGTGAGGGTCACAAGAAAAAGGTTGTGGAACTATGTAATAATAAATACTTGTTTTAGTTGATTATCATTAAGAAAGAGCACTTATGAATAAATAAATCAATTACAATAACATTCCTTACAATTCGTACAGTAAAAGGCTTTATTGTTATTCTTTTGTGGGATCTCCAAGACAACTGAATAAATATTCCATGTAAATGAGCTAATAAATGAGCTAATATTATATATCATTATAGCACAATACAGTTTACTATAAACAGCAAGCAATCTCTTAATTGACTATATTTTACATATTTTCCATTTTTTTCTTCAGACTTGGCTTGCTTTTTGGGTTGGTTTTGGTATCAGAGTGTTGTACTGTGTTGGATATTGATCAAAACAAAAAAATGTAGAGTAAGTGATACCTTTTATTGGCATATTTGGAGATGATACAGATTTGACTGCTGTTACCTCTGCAGAGGGATCTCATTTAATTGTATTTCAGATTCTGTATTGTGCTGTTCCTGAAACAGCAACCTAAGTTGTTTTGAAACCTTGCATTTGAAAATCTTCTAAACTAGCAATGAAAAAAGTATCACTTACTCTACATTTTCATTGGTGGGCTTTGTTCAGACAATAGCAGGGTTGAAAGGAAATACAGTCCTTTAAACAGTTGTTCAGACTAGAACTCCATTACAGGATAACACAAGTTTATAATTTAAGAATAGTTCTTAGGCAGTACTCTGCATCAAATATAAAGACATGCATCTTTTGATTTAGTTCTCTCCAACTTATTGCTCTGTCTGGCTTTGCATAAGATAAAGAACTTTCAGTTGCTGGCATGGCACAGTTCAAGCATTATTCAAAGGATCACTCAGATGTGTTATTACATAATTCAGTCAAGTACCATTTCTAATCAGGTATAAATAAAGACTTGCATTTCAGTACCTAACACTTGTGTTTATTTTGTCAGAAACGTGTTAAAGCTTTATAGACACATACCAGGCAACAAAACATTCACACAGAGCACAACAGCAAAAATAAACACTGATCCAGAGGCTTTACAGCATCAGAGTTTAATAGCAACACAGAATGGCATTACAAGGCCCAGAATCAGTTCTATTGATTTCAATGGCTATTGCTTGAACCAGTTGGTTCACTTGTGGGTCCTGTGATTGTCATTCAGTAATTTTAAATCGCCTTTGCCAAGCAACCTGGTCCAAGTGATTGTAAACTTATCTATATCAAAAACAATATACAGTAGGAAAACTATGACCTTATTTTTATGGGGTATTTTAGTTTCTAAAGGAGTTGTTTCATTAATAGCTTTATTTATATAGCACTGATAATATTCAGCACTTTACAGAGTTTATACATGATTTGCATTAGTCACTGTCCCAGTGGAGCTTACAATCTAAGGTCCCAATCACATTCACACACACAATATTACACATAATTTAAAAAATAGGCAATTAATTTATGCTCTACAAACTGCTTGTATGGATGTTCAAATACATAGTGCAATGTGGGGAAATGTATATGTGTTGCAAGAACACTGTTAGAAAGCACGTTTTTTGGCATTCTGTTCCCCAACTTTTGCCATTCAAATAATTTTTGCAACCCCAAAAAGATTGCAAATATCTAGAGGTTTGTCAGAGATCACTAAAAGGATTCAACATGGATTAGTTATCTTTGGCACACCAGTTGTTGCAGGGCTTCCCCTCTAAGCACCCAACTCCTACACCAACACATCCTCGGGGGTGTTGTTGGGGGTAAGAATTGCCTACTCTAGGACTGCAAGCTTACCAGATCTAGACTGCCAAAAACCAGAAGTACTGCTAAAATGTGAAGCCAGGCACTACTGACAGAACCAGGCAAATCTGAAGTAAAATAACACCTGATTGTAGATATAAATGCTTTACTTTCGTTGATTGAATATTACATTTCTAAAGAAGCCAGTAATGGATGTTTCAAGCTGCTTCAATAGAGTTTAAAATTATAACTATTCCACATCATACAGATTTAGAGAAAATCAAATACATAAAAGAATGAAAAAGAAGCCTATAATGAAAACAGCATTTAAATAATAGTGCTTGACTGGTCTGGATTCTGCACAGCTAGTTATAAATCATACAACATTGTAAAGGAAGGCTTTCCACCTGCAATGAATTTAAAGGAAGCTATTGCCAAATAAAGCAGTTCTTTTTACATCTATCAAAGAGATGGCAAAGCTTAAACACAGCCCCTATTTGAAATTCAAATACAGGTGCTGAAACCTCTATTCCAGGTATTGGGTTTTAAAAGGTTTAAAGTCTTTCTATAACTTTAATAATCAAACGCAAAATATGTTTGCCATCACTATATATATATATATATATATATATATATATATATATATATATATATATACACACAGGTATAGGATCCCTTATCCGGAAACCCGATATCCAGAAAGCTCTGGATTACGGAATGGCTGTCTCCCATACACTCCATTTTATCCAAATACTCCAAATTTTTAAAAATGATTTCCTTTTTCTCTGTAATAATAAAACAGTAGCTTGTACATGATCCAAACTAAGATATAATTAATCCTTATTGGAAGCAAAACCAGCCTATTGGGTTTATTTAATGTTTAAATTAATTTCTAGTAGACTTAAGGCATGACGACCCAAATTACGGAAAGATCCGCTATCCGTAAAACTCCAGGTCCCGAGCTGGATTATATATATATATATATATATATCTTCAGTCTTTGAAAATAAGAAGCGCCACTCAGGATTTTATAAAGATGAGACCACCCAGATGGTAAAGTCATGTATTTCGCAATATAGATTGTCAATTAATTTGGGGAATATGCCTTTACCGGTATCCAAACATTTTTTGGAAAAAAGCCATACTTCAGATCAATTAAAATTAATGGTTTTGGAAAATGTGCCAATACTTAAAAGGGGAGGTAATCGAAAACTTAAACTTAAAAATAGAAAAGTATGGTGGATTAATAGAATAAAATCACTACATCCATCAGGCCTCAACAGAGACTATGCTTTATATTTATTTCTATAAGGATCCTTGCAAATGGTCTGTTTGAAGTACATTTATTGTGTGAAATGTTGTGTACTAAAATTGTTAATATTGGTTGATGTGACAACCCAACACTGGAACGATGATATCACTTCCTGTATTTCCCTTTAAATACATCAGAAGGAGGAAAATGAGGGAGGTGTTTAATAAGGGGATGAGACAGCATCCCTAAAGTGGCCGAGCACCAGGTTGACTCTCACTGGTGAGTGTGCTGAGGCGACTCTATGATTTTATATATATATATATATATATATATATATATATATATATATATATATATATATATAATATAGTACCGCTCTCAATGGGATTACTTGTGAAAAAAATCTGAAGTTTCTAACACCAACTGTACTCTTTCTCATGTTTTTTTATGCACCTAGAAGGCTGGTTGGATATCCCATCTACAGAAAAGTATTTACGTCCGACTTAACAAGAGGCTAAACTGATCCAGATACTATAAACATTTGGGAACAACAATATTGTACAATTAGGAACAATAAAACGCCAATGATACTAGATAAATACTAGATAGATACTAGATAAATGTATTCATGACCTGGTGTTCTATAAGTCATCTCTCAGGTGTGTGTAGCCTCATCTTGTGTAAGCTTGCAGACTAGTGAGTAATTTGGCAGATATGTATCTGACAGGTCTAAAAATTATGTCAGGTAAGCACCACTTTGTCTATTGCTCTGTGATGATCTTCTGTTTTATACAAATAAACCTTTGTCTGTGCTCCTGTCCCCCCAGAATTTCCTGGTAAGAGCACTGAATTAATACATTGATTGCTGGAGGTTTGGTAGGTATAGATTGATGCTGGTTATAGAGTAACATTTGTAAGTAAACTGTTACCCAGCAAAACGTTCAACCATATTAAAAGAAGGATGAAAAAGAAAATTATATGACACATAAAATGAAGGAAATATGATAAACTTTCATTCAGATCTTACTTGTATTGGCCAAGTTGCTTCAAATGAAGATCTTCCACCATCTAATGATGATGGACATTGGAGTACATGTATACTTCATCAATTGTTTTAAATGGAATATCTTAGTTGGGATCAAGTACAAGGTACCATGAAGTCTATGGGAGAGGGCCTTCCCATAATTTGGAGCTTTCTGGATAATGGGTTTCCGAATAATGGAACCTATACCGCTGCATCCATGCAGACTGAAAGAATGTGGACAATACTTGAATAATAAGATAAAATACACTTGTATAAGATTTTTTTGTAGATGTAGTTCCATTATAAATAATTAGCTAGAGAAGAGCTTTTTCTATTTAATTAATACATTTCCAGCCAATACAATCTGCAATCACAGATTATAATAACATATTTACAAATTCTGAGCAATTAATTTTATCATGATATTGATAGCGTTCAATTATGAACAACACATTTTATCTTGAAATAAATATTGTCATTTAAGGAAAGCTGTGCTTATGAATCTTTTCTCCCCACATGCTGTTTAATATATATTAAATTAGCATCATAAATTAAATAAACCTGCCACTAGCCTGAAATAAATGATTGCATAGATGATCTACTACAGACATAACAGCATCATGAATAAGATTTTGCCCTCCAAAACATTTGCATAGCAAAGCAGTTTCATTTATATTTATATTCCTCAGATCTAAAATGGACATTACTAAAAGGGTAGGATGCTAAATAGCACATTAAAAACAGATATATAAATTTAGTTTCATTGGAACAAGATCCACTTTAGCAGAAGGTTGATGTAATGTAGTCATCACTGTCACAGGACATATTATGCTGTGCTGGCGTTCAGTGCCATTAATGCATTACCTTATTGTTCTTGATAATGTCTGTGTGGGAGTTTCCAGATTTTGAGAATAATTCCTCAGTACAAAGCTGCAAGTGGAAATAAGCAGTCATGATTTTATTTATTCTAAGCTAAATTATATAAACCATTACAGATAAGTTGACCTGATATTTACATATACAACCAGCTATTAACACTTGCAGCCAACAAATTCTAGTCCGTACCCGTTTTGACTGTTGCAGTTTACCTTGCTCCAAATGCATTGGAATCATTGGGTGTTTTTCTTGCTTTAAATGCATTGAAAACAATGGGCATTTTCCCCATGTTTATCTTGATGCAAAAAAAACATGGCAAAACAACTGTTTTTTTTTCCTGCATGAAAAAACACAGGTTTTTTTCTGGTAAAACAAATTACATGACTAAATTCTAGTGCAGATTTTCAAACATTTTTCGATACTGGAGAAAATGCAAGTTTTAGGTGAAACTGGTTCAGCCGAAAAAATTAGCTCATCCCTACCCCGAACAATCCATATAGAAACTAATGTTAAATAATAATCAGGGATATGTACAGTATAAAAGCCCCACAGCTCACCTTATACATAAGCAATGCAGGACACAAACTGGTGTAATATTCATATTAAGATCCATTTTATCAAAAATTTAGAAAAAGAAAAATCAGAACAGAAAATCTTGCAATCACTCCACCTACTCAACAGCACGCTTACATCGACACTTTGCCATGCGATGACACGCATGTGAAATGTCAGATTTGCAGAAGAGAATGGAACTTAATGTGAAATTGTGGGTACAAACTACATCTATCCGACTGTCGGATGAAAATGCAGTGTGCGCAACACCGACACACTGCGTTTTCATCCGACAGTCGGATGCATGTAGCATAGCAAAGTGTCATTGCATGGCAACATGTCGGCTAATAAGAGAAAAATGTTATCTAGCCTTTGCACTTTCAAGAAAATCCTAATACCCAAGAACAAAACAATATGAGAAACTCACTTCAAACGTTCTCAGGTGTGAAATTCAGCTAAGCAATTGCTTGGACTGAATAAGGGATCGTTGTGCAAGAGTGTAATGGGTTAAGAAACCACTCTTTCCCTCTGAAGCAAAATTGCTGAGGCAAATGTATTGCTAGATGAGCAATTGTTTTGACAGAGATAATGCATTTGATGAACAGTTGCCAGGTGAAATACTCAATGTCACAATTAGAGTATTATTAAGCCACCACTTTGTAAAAGCTATAATTAAATGAAGGGTTATATGTGAATGACTCAATATAAATAATTTATTTTAAACAATATAAAGTAAATCCCAAAGCTGGAGATGAACAAATGTGTGCATTTTTCCATTATCCCTATGGGTGATTTGGAGAACAGACTATTGCCTACACATATAGCCCCCTGGCTCATAAATATTTCTACTGTATTAGACACAAATGTTTCTGTATCAAAACTGGAATTTCATTTATGTAACAAAATGGAAATTGCTACTAATTTGAAGCCAGTGTTATTTATTTATTTGCTATATTGTACCCCTTTTTGTTAGCAATCCTTTTTTTCTAACTTGAGGCCAAGGGAACATTTGAAAGCATAAGAGATGTTACCACCTATAGCAAGTCCTTACCCATAGTCTATATGTCAGTAATAGGTGTATGTTCCTCTGCATCTTCATAAATTTACAGAACAATCCTCTACATACAAAAAAGCAGCTATGTTTTTGGGAATAATTAATTACTTTACATAAGGAACATATAGATAAACATCAATATTTCAACTGATAGTATTATCTTTCAGTAAACTGAAATTTATATTTCCCTGTGCAGCATCATCCATTTCCAATAGTTACACTTTTTTTTAGTTAGTTTTTAACAATATGTCCAGTCCAGACACCCACAATCAAATAATGTCCAGATAATGCGCATTAGCTAATATTTATGCACGTTGTGTCTCAGTAAGTGGGAGTTGTAGTTGCAACCAATTAAAGTCAAAGACACAATTCCAACTGGACCCTCAAACAATTACTTTCCATGCAGTGCCAACAAATATATATAATATATAAGCAAATTAAGCTTCCATTATAATATCTGGTTTAACTTATCTTAACCACAATTTATTAATTAGTTCATTTTCCCAATTTGTCTAGTCTAGACACCCACAATCAAATGATGTCCAGATAACGCGCATTAGCTAGCAATTGTGCACATTGTTTCTCAGTATGTGGGAGTTGTAGTTGCAACTATTTAAATCCAACGACACAATTCCAACTGAACCGTCAAATGATTGCTTTCCGTGCAGTTCCAACAAATAATATATAAGCAAATTAAGCTTCATAATTAAGATTATATCTAACTAGCAAGCCTAGGATCCAGAATACTGACCATCTTATACAACTAACTTCTGTTTACTTCCCTTAAGTAAGAATATCCTTCCCAATCTTCCAGTAAGCATTTGAGCAGTCTTAGCTAAATAGGACACTGGAAGATATAATACTTTACAGTTTGCGTGATGGTCATTGTGTTTAACATATTTTTAAACTCCTTTTTGAAATAAGTATAAATCAAAAACTGCATTCTGATATAGGCAAAGACTACTGAGGATATGGGAAAATCCACATTTTCATATGAATTGTCATTGTGCTTCCTGTCTGAATCAATCATTTTAAATGTTCATGGGTCTATGCACAAAACATACTGTAGTACTTTTAATTTGTCAAATTGTGATTTTGGTAATGATTACTTGGTATAAACAAGATGGTAGTAGTTTGACAATGTATATACATTTTTGCTAGAAGGCTTCGAATAAATATTATACCATTCTCCATGGCCTTTCCTTTCTAGTAAAAAATGGTAAGTGTAGATTACACTGTGCTTTTACCTAAAATGTAGCATCGATCGATAAAATAGGAGCATGCCATCTTCAACAACAATTGCATCTTATTCACGACACTCATATGCAACCATATTGTTAATACCTGTACTGCAAATTAAAATCCAGAATCTAAAAGTCTCTAAAAGGCTCCTTAACTATGAAAAAGCAGAAAAAGTGGCTAAAAATACAGTAGGTCAATATAAGAAAGGGAAGATGCTGTTCGATATTTGTTCAAAAATGCCAGCCAACCTTAATAGGACTATTTAATTACATAACAAAAGGCTAGGACTGTTGAATATTGCTTAGGCCATAGGTTCCATGTTTTGTCCTTACTAGTAGGAGGCAGAATGATAATAATACACGCTTACTCTGAGAAGCTAATCATCTCTCCAGGTAGTGAGTATAAAATCCATCATTTCGCTGTAGTTTTACAGATCAAAAATCAATGCATTTTTTATTTATTCTTTCTGTAATAACATTACTAATTTAACAACAAAAATAATGTGCTTCTAAGTAATGCTGAGCTTTCCCATATGGCAAAACAGTTTTGGCAATATTATTTTAGTGCAAAATTTAATTTAATTCAACTAAACATCTAATTAAAATTAGAAATGGTGCATCTATTTACATACAGTAGAAAATATGCATAAATACATAAAAATAGCTAGCATCGATGACTTAAGTGAAAGTGCTTCAATTATATTTATTGATTTTGTGTCTCTTACATTATTGAATGAACAGTTATACTGATAACCTGTAAAAAAGAATTATACTGCAAGCTGGGAATGTCATAACAGCATAGCAGACTTAGCAGTATGCTAATGTTCAATCTCAATGAATGTTAATAACTTATGCTTAAATTCCCATAAGCTATAATATTTATCCTCATGAGTATTCATTTTAAACATTTTAAGTACCTAGATATCAGTCAAAAATTGAAACTTTCCTGCATTTAGCAGCACTTAATCCCATATATTTTTCATCTACGGTATTCATCTATTATCTAGAATGCTTGGTTTCTTGCATAAGAGTATTTTTCTGTAATTTGGATGATCATACTTTAAGCCTACGATAAAAACATTAAATCATTCAGTACACCAAAATAGAAAGATACAATTAAAAAGATAGCAGTGAATGTGGAGGGTGTAAAGAGATGGTGGTTCAGAGAGGAGAGGAGATGGCCAGGTATATACAGATAGACAAGTGAAAAAATGTAGTGAGGAGCAGAGGAGTTAAGGTCCATAAATGCTATTATTTGCAGGCAGCCACAATAGGGGCTTTTGACAGTAACAGTGCACTACCCCCCAGGCAGATAAATGGTAAATAATAAGGTGTCTAAAAATATCTGTATGGATCCAGATAAGAAGGTACAGGGAGAATAGCAGAGAGCTGAATACCGAAACCTGAAGTACCCCCACACCATGCTTAACCAGGGAAGGTGACTTGCTTGTTGAAAAAGAAGAGTAGTAGTTAGAAAGGTAGGAAGAGAACCATGATGCAGCTTCATTACACATACCAATAGAATCGTGAAAAATGTAGGCTGAACCCTAAAAATACATTTATTCAAGTGCCTGAGAAGGTTTTCATTCATCCAGGTCATGGTATGTTTTTCAAGGTTTCTTAAGATACTGAATATAATGAAATTTTCATTTATGAATTGTTCCTGTAATTTCCCATGTACCTAAATTATTTGACATTACATAAACAATCTGTAAAATATCCCAAATAGAGCTGACCCTGTAAAACTCTGGTAATGTATAAAAGAAGACATCTGCTGACCAATCTATACTGCAAAATGAAGCATAACATGCAAGATCCATGTACATATATCTGTGAGATTCTACTGACTAATGAAGCAAATCTCTCAAAAAGCAGACACTGTGCATTCTGCCTACAGATGGGAAATTACACATCTTCCCTTCTGTCTAGTGCTTGTTCTGACTGATTTGTATTCACATTCATTTAATACAACATATTCTGTCTGATAAGGGAAATCTTTGTTCTTTTCTGTAAAATGAACTATACTAAAAACAGGCAGATGTTATGTAACTATGCATGAAATTCACTGGAATCAGAGATGTGTAGTAGTCTTAAGTTGTTGACTGATGACCATAAACTTGAGGTCACCAAGGGGCAAATTTATCAAGGGTCGAATTTTGAAGTGTAAAATACTTCGAAATTCGACCATCGAATTAAAATACTTCAAATTCGAATATCGAAGTATTTTTAACCTAATTTGCCCATCGAACGATCAAAGTAAAGTCGTTTGATCGGACGATTAAAACAAGTTTACTTCGATGTGTAAAGTCCCCATAGGCTAACATAGCACTTTGGCAGGTTTAATTTGGAAGTTGAAGTCAAAGTTTTTTCTAAAGAGACAATACTTAGATTATCGAATGGTCGAATATTCAAACTATTTTTACTTTGAATCAAATTCAAAGTAAAATGGGATAAATGTGCTTGAGAGTCCCATTTCAGAATACAAAAAGTGGTATACAAGAGGAAGTAAGAAAATCTATGCCTTGCATGAAGTGTGCCTCCTAAAATTTTGCAAACTTCCGTGATTAGACTAAATTGGAAAACTGGGCAGAAAATTGGAAAATGAGGTTCAATATTGATAAATGCAAGGTTATGCACTTTGGAAGAAACAAGTTATATACTAAATGATGGTGTGTTGGGGGGTTTCCTTAATTGAGAAGGATCTGGGTATTTCTGTAGATAATTTGTCTAATTCCAAGCAGTGTCTGTAGCTACTACATAAGGACTCACCTGGAGTATGTAATTCAGTTTTGGGCTCCAGTCCTTAAGAGGGATATAAATGAGCTGAGTGCAGAGTGCAGAGTTGTGCAACCAAAAATGTCAGAGGGATGGAAGACTTACCGTATATACTCGTGTATAAGCCGACCCGTGTATAAGCCGAGGTACCTAATTTACCTAAGAAAACTGGAAAAATGTATTGACTCGTGTATAAGCCTAGGGGCCCCATGTCAGATTTCAAAATGTGAATGTGTAAATGTGTAATCATGTTTTATGGCATAGAAATCTATCTAAAACTATTTAAAAGAGCCTCCCCATAATTCCATCAGCAGGAACATGACACTGCAAAAATATGCTTACCCTGAGAAGGATCAGTGTGGACCAGGTTATAAATAGCCATTGAACCTCACATACTGGCACCCAGTACATTTGAATGTTGGAGTTCCCTGTGACTCCCACCATAAGTCACAAGCTTGGCATGTTTCTATCTGACAACAGCAAGAACTTGCCAGGCAGCATTGTTCTCCGCCCTATGTACCTGGCGTAATGATGACAGAATGAAAGGGGAGTGACAAGGCAATTTATATGTACATGTACAGCTCCACAGATAGCACTCTGCTGCTGGCAAACTTGGAATCAAGCTTTAGGACCTTTTAACAATGGCCGCCAGGGGCCCTGTGAAAGAGCTGCAGGACGGTTCACTGTGTCCACTCTCCGGGCGGCGCGTCCTTCCCTGCCGGCGTAGATACCATAGATATGCCCAGCAGTGCGACCCCCTGTGACCCGGCCACGTGGCGGCCATGGGCGCCGCCATTTTGGGAGCGAACGCCGGCAGGGAAGGACGCGCCGCCCGGAGCTCCTGGACCTGCTCCGGGCGGCGTCACAGACAGTCCTGCTGGGGCCGGGTCACAGGGGGTCGCACTGCTGGGCATATCTACGGTATGACCCGCGTATAAGCCGAGGTTGAGTTTTTCAGCACATTTTGGGTGCTGAAAAACTCGGCTTATAAGCGAGTATATACGGTAAATTATGAGGGTAGACTGTTATGGTTGGGGTTGTTTTTTCTGGAAAAAAGACGCTTGTGAGGTGACATGACTATACTTTAAAAGTACATTAGAGGACATTAGACAGACAGATATAGACAAATAGCAGGTGAATCACCATACCAGAGGCCATCCCTGGAGGAAAATAACTTTCATTTGAAGCAGCGTAGGTGGTTCTTCACAGTGAGGACAGTGAGGTTGTGAAATGCACATCAGATGATGTTGTGATGGCTGATTCTAAGGCTTGACCTGAAAATGCTTGATAACCACTACTCTAAGGCAGCACAAAAATGAAGGCACATAACTTAGTCCATCATAAAAAACAGACTCATAGGACATCTTCATACCATACATTTAAATTGCTACTTTCATTCCATTGTATGCCACTGTGTAATTATACTGTACCAAGTTAAAAAGCTGTGTGAGTATGTAACAGGGTATACAACTTTATCATAAAAAGAGGAGAGTTATCTTAAAAAAAGGAGGCTGGACTCCACTGTTTTTTTTTTTTTGTTTTTTTTTTACAACACTTTTACTTTTCTCTTTCTGAACTGAAATTTATCATTGACATGAATATCTAATACCAAGGTTGAATAAAATAATGATGTTATGTTTGGCGGTAGTTTAGCATGAAAAAAACTACACAGCTTTCAAAATGAGGCTGATTTCTGGCATGTTTTCTGTTCATTCAGATAAACAAACAAGTGTGTTTTATAAATATTCCATTTATGTTCCACTAAGACAAATATTCATCCCCAAAACTCCTTGTGTCGGCACATACTGTGTAGCAAGGGCAATACTAACTGTACTATACTCCAAATCTTCCACTAAGGCATTAGAAGCGTGATTACAAACAAACCATAAATAGAGCAATGCTAGACTGTGATCTTCTATTTCTTGCACTGTATGCAGACAATTAACTGTTTAAAGAAATAGATGAATTATATTTAATTTGATGCACTGGCAATTCAATTTTAATTTGTTAATGTTACTGTCAATAGAAGAAGTACAAAGGCATGCGCTATATTTAAATACACAACACCTTTCAGATTCTGATACAGTATCTGCTTTCACATTTCATTCTTTGCTATCAATGTTAAAGATAAGCACAGAAAATGTGCACAAATGTTCAATAAAAAATACTAAACAGAAACTAAAATTTGCTTGAGGGAGAACAAGGGTCATATTTGTATCATCTGCCACACAATACAGGTATAGGTCGCTCCCATGAACCCTGATCGCAATATTATTCTTTACATGCAGTACAAATAAATCAAATCCTTCAGAACATTACTAATGTGTGATATAATCTTTTTACCTTTTCAAACACAACTCTGCAACCCTGAGAGAATTGACTCAGTATTTATAAATTAAGGAAAAAGCGTTTAAGTCACGTATGTATTCTTATAATCATAAGCTAAAGACTTTTTAAAAAAATTTTGTAAATGACACAATGCTTACATTCGTGGATTATCCAGGAAAATAGTGAAGCATTCACTTTAAATCTCACTCTATTTGTTCTTAAGCCCCCACACACTCACAATTTCACAGTTTCCCTCTCATAAGCACCAGAGAGAAGTCATAGGATGCCCATTGGTGTTGACAACCATTACTACATGTTAAAAAAATGGACACAATGGAGAGTGCAAATTGTCATAATCCATTAAGGGACTTAAATCCAAACATGCGCCTTCCCTTCTAAGGGCAGAGATACACGGTCAGATTTGGGGAGACTAGTTGCCCAGCGACAAATCTCCTTTTCGGGGAGACTAATCTCCCAAACAATCTCCCGGAACTGCCTTCCCGCTGGCTAGAATGTAAATCGCCGGAGGGATGGCACTTGGAGCACTTCATTTTTCGAAGTCGCCTCACGAAGAAACTTTGGGCGACTTCGGAAAATGAAAGCACGCTAAGTGCCATCCCGCCGGCACCCCCTCTCTGTAAGTGCTAGATTTGACTTGCATTGAGCAAAATGCAGTTGTGTCCATTTTGATGCATCAGACTCAACTGCAGTGGACCCAACTCAGGGCAAGGTCATAACAATGGAAACAAGGGGCAAAAAACATTGCATTATGAGTAAAAAAAAACAGTGAGTTGCACTCTGCATTTCATAAAGGAGCCCTTATGTGTTATCATGGATGTTAAGGGCTCTATTGTATATAGTTTGAAAGATGGCACTTCATTGTACTTACATTTAGAATAGTTGTTAGCACGTGGGTACGTTTCTAAGAGCCAAGACAAGTTGGATAATGTAAAGAATGACTTTATTATTGCCTTTGTTATATTGCACATCCCACTTCTGTGATACTTATATAATCTACAATCTATATTTTAAATATAAAGTCCAAGATTATGAAAGTCCCGGTTGGTATGTTCCAAAGTCCAGCAAAAAACACAGTCGGGCTCTCCTCTTCCCGTTCAAGAAAATAAATTCAATAGAATGAGTTGCTGTGTTCCTCAAAAAACAAGTTATTGAGGACGGAACAAAACAGGTTAAAATAATATAGTGTAGTAATTCTATAAATGGTTTTAAAACACCCTTTGTGCTGTGAAGTGATGAATCAAGTGGTATAATTACCATGTGCTATTCCACTTCTAAAAGAACTATACATGAAAGTATATACAAACAATAAACTTAGTGCATGTTGCATTAATCGCAACACATAGATTTGTGAATTATAAGGAACCGTGTCACTGTGTTGACGATTTGGTAGAGGTGATCCTGCTTATTAAGCCAAGATAGGATAAGGAAGATATAGAAGCTGTAGTTTGGTTTAAATAGTAGTCCCCCAAAGGGATAGGATCCTCTGGTGGTATATTATACTCACGAGAGGGAATTTTGTCCCAGGCAGTTTGATTAAAACCTTTTCTTCAGTATGGGTATTCTTGAATCCTTCGTGGGCATAAATTAGAGCAACATGTGTAGGTACTTTTAAAACATTTTAATAACTAATAAAAGATACTCCAGTGGAGCAATTTTGCAGACACGCGCAGCAGCCAACGGAGGACGCCAACATTGGAAGCAGCGCAGTGAGATCTCCAAATTATTTTATACGTGATTTTATCAAGCGAATTTTGTGAGTGTATCTTTTATTAGTTATTAAAATGTTTTAAAAGTACCTACACATGTTGCTCTAATTTATGCCCACGAAGGATTCAAGAATACCCATACTGAAGAAAAGGTTTTAATCAAACTGCCTGGGACCAAATTCCCTCTCGTGAGTATAATATACCACCAGAGGATCCTATCCCTTTGGGGGACTACTATTTAAACCAAACTACAGCTTCTATATCTTCCTTATCCTATCTTGGCTTAATAAGCAGGATCACCTCTACCAAATCGTCAACACAGTGACACGGTTCTTTATAATTCACAAATCTATGTGTTGCGATTAATGCAACATGCACTAAGTTTATTGTTTGTATATACTTTCATGTATAGTTCTTTTAGAAGTGGAATAGCACATGGTAATTATACCACTTGATTCATCACTTCACAGCACAAAGGGTGTTTTAAAACCATTTATAGAATTACTACACTATATTATTTTAATCTGTTTTGTTCCGTCCTCAATAACTTGTTTTTTGAGGAACACAGCAACTCATTCTATTGAATTTATATTTTAAATATATCTGACACCTGATGAGCAACCTTGGAGTTTTCAAAATGCTTGCAAATAAAAGATGAACGTGCTGATGTAAATGAATTTATAGACACGTTTAACTGCATTTCATTAGTCAGAGGTAACATCTCATTATTGTGTAAGTTATTTCAGCTGAGAGGTTTCATGAATAAACCAAAGAACATCAGAACATTCAGACATACAATTTGTCTTATTCAAACGTTCATTAAACAAAAACGCATTACAATTTCCAACTGAAGGATGTTACTCAAATAAATTATTACAACTCCTTTGAAAATGCTTCCAGTATTATTAGCCACATTAGCACTGAGGTTTCTGCAACTGCACTCTTCATGCTTTAGCTTTGCCTTTAAAGGGGCACTATAATGCTCACATTTCAACATAAGTTCAATGAATAGGACATGTGCAGAACATACTTTTTGCCTATATTTTTTAACTAGAACATGTGTATGTTTTTTGTTATATTTTTGTATTAAACAGGGCAAATTTTGGAACTGAAAATAAAGTCACATTCTACTAAATTCTTCTTATTTATTCAGAATCTCTATGTATAATGAGCTGCTCCTTATCTCAAACCAGTTGGGGTTTTGTTCAAAAGATTTCTCAGTGGACTGCTAATTTGATTTGATTGAGTTAAGAAGCAGGATGCAACTTCAGTTCCAATTTCAGAATTAGCCCCGTTTACTGCAAAAATGTAATTGAAAAAATAGGCAAAAAGTACTGTATGTTCAGCACAAGCCCTATTAATTAAACTCATTTTGAACAAGGGATATACTGCTCTTTCAAAGGCATTGATGAATTGTGAAGGTATCTGTCAAATGCCTTTCTTAACTATATCTTCAATTAAATTCTAACCTCACCATGATCCATTCCATTACTGTAGTCTGTTCTTTCTAGTTATTTCATTTTTACTGTATGATTTTTTTCGACACCTTAATTTTTTATTTTGTCCTTGATATCATATGCCTTATCTACTTAAAAGTGATTTCTTATTGTCAGCATCATGTGTGAGGAACATTCTGTAAGATAAAGATTAGGGATGGGCGAATTTTTTCGCCTCGTTTCGCTGAAAAAATGACGCCCATAGACTTGTATGGCAGTGTGCGTCCAAAAAAAAGACGCACGTCAAAAAATTTTCGCCGCGCGACAAATTTTTTTGTCGCCCATAGACTTTAATGTGCGTCTGCGACAATTCGCCAGCGGCGAATTTTAGGCAAAACTAAACGGGTCAAATTCGCCCATCCCTAATAAAGATTATATTTTACTTATTTTTTAGGTCATCTACATTTTCACATTATATCTCTATGCCATTATTTGAAAAATTAACATTTAATAAAAAGATCAAGATTTACATCCATTAATGGACAGTGCATTATTATGATATGTAGATTATTATCCCCAGAAAATATATCAGATTTGTAATACAGGTAATCTTTGAATATTTAATATTTTTCAAGCATTTTCTCAATAAAATATTTCTTTAAGAACCTTTTAGAGAATATTCTCATGGTTTTAAACTAGTTCTGTTAAAAATCATGGTAGCATATCAGGTAAAGCATGGCTGCCACAAGTGTGATTACATTTAAGGCACTATTAGAAGGGAATACTTATGTTCATTCTGTGCTTGTTAGGGTTTACTTGGTTACACCGGTTTATTCCAAATACATTCAGTCTGGTGCCTGAAAAAATTAACCACAGATTATGTGAATTTGATCGGAGCCTTAGATTGTAACCTGCCCTGGGACAGAAAATTATGTAAAGTCTCTGTAAAGAGCTGCGCAATATTCTCATTTGAGAATGCAAGTCCCTAGAAGTGGCAACGGCCTTGAGGTGGAAGTACTTCCAGGGTTCTATTAGCATTTTGCAAGTAAGAGCACCATCATGTTTATGGTGAGAAGGTTAAATGGTACCAAAGAGACCTTCACAATACACTATACACAATCTAGGGATGCACCGAATCCAGGATTCGGTTCGGGATTCGGCCAGGATTCGGCCTTTTTCAGCAGGATTCAGATTCGGCCGAATCCTTCTGCCCGGCCGAACCGAATCCGAACCCTAATTTACATATGCCCGGCCGAACCGAATCCGAACCCTAATTTACATATGCAAATTAGGGGCGGAGAGGGAAATTGAGTGAGTTTTTGTCACAAAACAAGGAAGTTAAAAATGTTTTCCCCTTCCCACCCCTAATTTACATATGCAAATTAGGGTTCGGATTCAGTTCGGTATTCGGCCGAATCCTTCGCCAAGGATTCGGGGGTTCGGCCGAATCCAAAATAGTGGATTCGGTGCATCCCTAACACAATCACTGTATTCCTGAAAAACAGAAATGAAAGGCTTTAAACCACACTTAAGCAAGTCTGGATGGATAACTATTGCACCTATTGTCCTGTGACCAGTTGTGCATTTTGCACCTACACATGCAATTGATTTGCACACCATTCTTACACAGTTTTAGTAAGAAAAAGTTGATTAACAATAGAGAGAAATGTTATCGACCAATCATAGATTTTTTTTTTCAGGAAGAATAATGAAATTTTAATATATATTTGTTACCACTCTAGTCCAAATTTTCCAACTGGTTATTCATTAGCCTCAATCTATTGAGAGTCATGGTCCCTATCTATTGAAGTTTTAGGTTTCTTATGTCTATTTATATTAAAAAAAACTTGTTCAGTGTGAGAAGATGTGTTTGATTCTGCCACTATACAGGAAAGACAAGAACACGATTCTTCTTTTGGGGAGTTTCCTGATAGATGAGGCAGACATGAAACCAGAGACCAAGTAATAAATTTAGTTGACATGTACAACCAGGCTTCCATGGTTGCTCTTTGCTTTTGGCCATGTTCCTCCATTGTGGCTTGTTATGTTACCCTTTCATTGAAATATTACTATTATGTATTATTTTTTAGATTATTATTTGCATCTGTTTCGTCTTTTTTTCCAGGCTCTGATTACAAGCTGGAGGCTACTTTATATTACTTTCATAAAGTGACTATTAAAATATGATTCTTTCTTAAGTGCAACTTGTTTCACTTTATACAGTACTAAAACCCCACTATATAAACGTGGAACACACCACTGGGGCATATCTGTAATAGAGTAAAACGATAAGTCCAGCAAAAAGTCAGAATATCACTCCAATGCCCATACTAGAGTACTTGTTTTCTTATATAACTGAAGAGAAATGTTGCTTCACCCTTCACTAAATACATCTTGACCAATTCGATGTCAGTCAGTCTGAGAGTGGAACAGGCAGCAACTGCTCGTGATAGTGTAAGAAATTGTTTTGGTAATACAGCTAAGAAACCATTCTGATATGCCCTGTAGTTTAGTTATTCAATGATATTTTCTTTCTGTCACCATAGATAAAAAAAAGTACTTATTTTATAAATGAAAACACTATGCTTGTTTTATATTTTAGGCAACAAATAATAAGTTATAGGTTTCAAATCACTGTAATAGAAGAAAGCAAAAGGTATTTATTTTCCCTGCGATGTTAACTATGATGTATACATATGTGTTTTGTGATTGAAAATTCAGTTGTGTGATATATTAGGTATTTTATGTGCATGGCAACAGAATAAAGATACACGCTAGAGAAACATGAACCCAAGATATACAGTACATGTAGTGCACATTTGGCTCTATTATCAATCAAGGCAATTGTTGTTCACTTTCAGCAAATTAACAGTGAGAAGAAATGGAATAATTGCAGTTATTCCATTGCCCGGTGACAGACAGGAAAAAAGTTAGCAAGAGGGCATTTGATACAAGGAATGTAAATTGAATTCTTCTTATGCATGAATCATTAGACTTAAGTTAGGGGAGCAGTTTTGGACATGGGTACCAATCAAATTACCCATAGTGGAGACATTGAAAAGTTAAGCAGGCAGGTGGAAGAGGACATGGGTTAGGGTTAGTGGGTGGTTGTGAATCAGCCCTGATGTAAATACATAATGGCAATTAAAAGCATTCAGGGGCAGGGTAATGTTAAAGAAAAGTATAACAATAAATAAAGGGCAGAGCCTCAAGAGAGAGGAAAGGAAATGTACATTTTACAAAACTAAATATAACCATATTTAAAGGTTTAATGACAAAGCTGACTATAACCTTATTGGTTGCCTTCCAGCAAATATGCAGTGATTAACACAGTACACAAGCTGAACAATGCGTAAGACATATAAAGGACAGGGACTCAAAGCATACAATGGGGCAGATGACCTGTAACCCAGACATAAAAAGCTGTATAATAAAAGCTCTTTTCAAATAAAACATGAAACCCATATATTTTTTAATTAAAACATCCATACCTGTAATGAACTTGTTTAAAATTATCAATCATATATTGCCTGTTCCTCATCTATGCCCCAGGCACAGCAATCACTTTCACTTTCATATCTGCACTTCCTTGATGTCACTGGCCTTCTCACATTGCCCCTCTCTCCTCACCATCTATATGTGTAGCCAGTGTATAGTCACAGGCATCAGGCACCTCTTTCTACTGCATCAACAAGATGTTGGCATGGTGCAAAGCTTGGCTTAATTTTTATAGTGTAAGTGAAGTTTGTTTTTCTTGACTAACATAATAAACTAGGATATGGAATTATTTCCTAAGGTGACGTGTCCCCTTTAAAGAAACTATGTTTTTCTTATCCGTTGCACCAGAATAACAAGGACTGAATATAAGCACAAAAATATGCAGGTATTGTGCCTGTTTTTGAAAAAGGGCAATTGCTGGGAAAACAATCTACACGTAGTTATAGGTGAAAAATTTGTTGAATTTACTGCAAAATTCACAAAACCTCGAAAAAATTTGCAAAACAAATTGAAGTCTATGGGTGTCAAAATAATTTTGATGCATGACAATTTTTACATGAGACACTATTTTGTCCAAATGCTTCAAAATCAATAGGCATTCAAATTCTACACCTTAGGGGCAGATTTATCAAGGGTTGAATTTCGAAGTAATGGCGTTTTTTTTCTAAAATTTTTTTCCAAATTAGAATAAAAAAAGACCAACCGAAAAAAAAAATTGCTGGTGAATAGGCTGTATTCGATCATTCGAATCAAAGTCATTTAAAAAATAAATACTTTGATTTTTCAGAGTCCACCAATTCACTCCATATAGGTTCTAGGAGGTCCACCATAGGCTAAAACAGCAATTCAGCAGGTTTTAGATGGTGAATGGTCGAAGTTGAAGTTTTAAAGAGACAGTACATGATAAATTTGCATATTCGAACTTTCGAATTGTTTTCAAAGTCAAATCGAATTTGGACTACTACCTAGTCGAAGTACAAAAAATAGCTTCAAATTCAATTATTTTTACTTTGAATTTTCACTTCAACCCTTGAAAAATATGCCCCAAACAATAAACAATTGTTCAATCTGACTTTAAAGATGTTGGTTGCATGCTTTATGTTGAACAATGTTACCTTATAAATAAGGCAACTGTTCAGTGCTATTTTCATTAGATGATATGTTCTCTTTGGCTTCTATTGTAATGTTATAACAGCACTTAAGGTTGGCAGCACATAAAGGAGAGACTGATCACAGATCATGCCTGAAGATCCAAGCAGTGTAAGCATCAGAATAAAGATGAACTTTAGAGGGATGATCAAAATTAGACAGAATTCTGTCATTAGACTAAATTAAATTTAGTAGTAACTGAGTATGGAATTGCGATTTTATGATAAGCATATAATTGGTGTTAACAATCTATGGTCATTTCATCTTTTAATACAAGTAGAATAATGGTGAAATACATTATACATATCTTAAAATTAATTTTTTTGGGAAATTGGTGCAAATCCATTTAGGGGCAGATTTATTAAAGGTCAACTTGTATTTAACCTGAAAAATCTAGTTTTCAAGGGTATTTTTCAATCACAACTCGAATTTTCAGGTTAAATAAACCTAGCGTTTTTCAGGTTTTCTTTTAAAAAAAAATATATATATTTTTTCCAAGATTTATTATACCCTGAAGCTGAAAATAGCTAGAATCCAAAAATACTCCAACTTAAACCTTTCAAGGTCATGTAGAAGTCAATGGCAGAGATCCCTTCAACCATCTGAATATGTTTGTAGCCTTCATGATGTGTGGGTTTTTTTTGATGGGTTTCACTTGAAAACTTGATTAATTTGATTGTTTCAATTTATATTCTTCAAAAACTAGAATTTCGAGTTTTTGACCCCAAATTCACTGATTCAGGTTTATTCCATTCCATTTCAAGTTTTTGAGTTTTGAGTTCATTTGAGTTTTCACAAACCTCTAAAACTAGACCTTTGATAAATAACCCCCTCAATGTTTGACTTTAGAGGCTATGACTTCACTCATTAATTTACCTTTCCCATTAAGTTATTAACAACATTTATTCAGTCAGTGTCCCTTAACTCCTAAATGAATTTTTGCTTAAGATAGGTTATTGCAACTATTACAGTGAATTTGATTAAATCAGTTGATAACGAGATAATTGGGCCTTGTTCGCACTCTATGGAGATGTGATCTGGCATTGTCGTACATTTTGCACAAATCATATATGAGGTATCCTATTGGTTTTTACAGCATGTCATACAGGAATACTAACTAGAACCTAAATATATTGGAAACAGAATCTGAAAAATGACACGCTGCCATAGGTTACAATTGTAAATCCTCTTTGGATGGTTAGCTGCAACTTTGTCTTGCATAATGAGACAGGTTGTAGTATATATTATCATAATTAATGCAAATGTAAAATATACAGTATATCAGCAGAGTTATTAACATTTTAATTCCAGTTATTTTACACCTGACAAATAAATCCTTATATTCAAACTTCAGTATGTAAAATGTAGGTTTTTTTATATATTGCATCTGTGCATTTTTCCTTTATTTTTTCTATTACAGTTAATAGATTTATCGCACAACATGATTACATTTTCTGTATTTAACAATAATTTCAATGTATCTCAGTTTTACCTAGACACATTGCATCCAATAAAATGATCATCCTGTACTGCTTACAGTATTTAAAAGCAAGGTGTTTACCATTGTAATCTCAGGGAAAGGGCAATAGTGATATGCAAGCTAACAATGAGCAAAATGAATATATTTTATTGCACTTTGAAGAATAGTCAGCAATACAGCGATCATGGCTGCAGGGGTGATCACAACTCCTCTGCTGCCTGAGGTAGCTTGCAGGGGGGTCCAATGTGCTATTGAGAGAGCACTCTTTAGGCCTCTCTACACTAAAAGAGCCAAATTTTAGGTTTGAAAACCAGAAATTTGGCTCTTAAAGTTACCAAGAGGCGACATTTTTGCAGCCCCTGGTAACCTGTGCTGCCTAATGCAAGTTTCTCAACTCGCTTTATTTTTGCAGCTCCCCTGCATGGCTGGGTACCTTGCAGCAGTTGTGCAGCCTGTTATTTAGGGACAATCCTCAAACGACTTATACTAATATTCTGTATTCTCCCTTAACAGCTGTTAAGGGGCTGATTTATCAATTATCAAACTAGGGAGTATTATATTTTCCACATATAATAAAATGTTCATGACCATCAGGAGCATTTCCCCAACAATCAGGAAAGTTTTCATGATTTGACACATGTATCAAAGCTTATACATGTCAGTTAATCAGAATGTGTCCAGGCCCGGGGGTTCTGGCAAATGCCAGAGGGGCTACTATAAGGTACCATAGAAAGTCACTATTTAGTGGGCTGGTGGGGACTGTTTGGGCCTCTATGTGGGCTGATTGGGCCTCTGTGTACCTGAAATGGCAGTGCTTATTTTAATTCTCAGTCCAGACCTGAATGTGTCCGACTGCTTTGAGCAGCCAAAAACTGTTCAGATCTGTGGGGAGATAGTTGCTCAGAAATCACGCTGTGCACTATTACCTGCACAAATCATGACTCTCTGATCCATATCACACTGGAGAGAAGGTAATTAAGCAATTATTTTCCATGCTGGCACAAATCAGAAAATATATTGTCAATAAATATATTGTAAATTTCAATAGTTTGACAAAGAATTTTACAAGCATTAATGAAGCAGGCCCGAGGTGTTTAGGGATCCTTGTGTGCAAGGCAATGATGTTTTGATCTCCACATGCCTCCACCTTCTAGAGCAGTGATCCCCAACCAGTAGCTTGTGAGCAACATGTTGCTCTCCAATCCCTTGGATGTTGCTCCCAGTGGCCTCAAAGCAGGTGCTTATTTTTGAATTCCAGGTTTGGAGGAGAGTTTTGGTTGTATAAAAACCATCTGTACTGCCAAACAGGGCCTCTTGTAGGCTGCCAGTCCTCATAGGGGCTACCAAATAACCAATCACAGCCCTTTTGGTCATCTACAGGAACTTTTTCATGGTTGTGTTGCTCCCCAACTCTTTTTGCATTGGAATGTGGCTCACGGGTAAAAAAAGGTTGGGGACCCCTGTTCTAGAGTGTACTTTAAGTAGATTCCTTGTTCCGTATGTTCTATAGTCCATCTATCACAATGCTAAATTGCAATAGCATCAAATCTGGTAACAAAATGAAAGCAAAATCTAATTCTTTGCTATGGGCACTTGTGCAGTATCCAGGACAATGTAGGTCGGGTGGATTTATAAAGCAATTTGTGCTTAGCGTGTAAGTTTATATGGCTTTAAATAACATGTAGAATTCAATTTAGGGAAACTGCCGTGAAGAAAGTACGGAATAAAGTGTCAACAATGTCCTAATAGATTGAAATCATTATCCATTTAGGCAGCCAAGAAAAGCTTCTCGTATTAATTATTTTTGTTTTTGCAAAGCGGCTTTGCACTCATATATATTGACTGATGCTAGACAACGCAGAACTATTGTTGGCAAACATATCTGAATTGTGAGACAAAAAAGTGAGAATAATGAAAAAATAAGAGCAGAAAAAGGACTAGGAGAATAGGACAAGAATCCAAGTAAGGCAGACAAAGAGAAAATGGAGATTTGGTCAATAAGAAAGCAGCAAAGTAATGGACTTTATATATGGATATATATATATATATATATATATATATATATATATGTGCGAGGAATACATATTCCCATTTTCTTGTATGTCTGATTTGATTCAAATGTAACATGAATAATGACAGCAGCAAATATATTCAGCCTCAGGCCTCACCATGTGCACAGCAGGTTTATAAATACCATCTATTGCTTTATCCTACAGATTATATATGTTATTAAAGGCAACATTTCTATTCCCGGAAAAACAATGATGATGGATTCATTGAAATGTGAAACTAAATAGAGATCCTATTAAAAGCGGTTAAAAAGCCATTCTTATATTCTCGCTCTCTCTGAGTAGAGTGTTTGTAACTCTCGAGTTGCATTACAAATTGACTGAAATGTTTAAATGTAGGTATACAGTATCTACCAAACACCTTTTATTTTGTACCAAAATAAATAATTCTGCAAGAAGCACAAGCACACATAATGAAATGCCCAATCTGAAGCCTAACAGCGTAGAACAGGCACATTTTGCTGATCATGCAAGCTAGTCGAATGCTGAAACTCATTATTTGCAGTCATTTCCCTGCATACAGAAGAGGAGAAAGCATTAACTGTGTCTACAGGCACATTGATTTGAAACTATTACACCATCACTTTATATGATGTTAAATAACAGTTTGGATGGTTAAAATATTAAATCTGAAATGGAACAATATAACTAATATTACCAAATACAAAAGAATGGGAAGAAAAATACATTGTCCAAGATGAGGGAAATGGTGATCTGAAACAGTGGATATACTGACAAGTAAGAAAAATCACTTAGATATGAATGAAACTGTGATGTGCCTGTCCCAGTGATTAATAGTTCCAGAGAGAACTCTCCATGAGGTTTTCATTCCAAAATAATGAAAAAAGATGGAAGAAGAACATGCAATTCCTGTTTTAATAACTCAAGAAAAAATAGTTGTGAAGAAATGCTGTAGCCATCCATATTTATTCTTATTCATTATAATTTCTCAAGATGGAAGAAATAAAGAATTTTTAATAATTTAGCCAGATCCATTCAGTGACATATAGAGGCACATTTACTTCGGGTCAAATAATTAACCCACGATATTCGACTGTCGAAGTTAAATCCTTCTAATTCGAATATCGAAGTTGAAGGATTTACCGCAATTCATTTGATCGAACGATCGAAGGAAAAATCGCTAAATCCTTCAAATCGAGCGACCTTCCCCATAGGCTAACATTAAGGTTCGGTAGGTTTAACTTGGCGAAGTAGGGGGTCGAAGTTTTTTTTAAAGAGACAGTACTTCGACTATCGAATGGTCGAATAGTCGAACGATTTTAAGTTAGAATCGTTCGATTCGAAGTCGTAGTCGAAGGTCGAAGTAGCCAATTCAATGGTCGAAGTAGCCAAAAAAATAATTCGAAATTCAAAGTTTTTTTTTTATTCTATTCCTTCACTCGAGCTAAGTAAATGTGTCCCATATATATACACACATATAGCCATATCTCATGTTAAAGGTGTTGAGTCAAGAATACACTTGCCCTTGACTCAATATCCTTTGAAATTGGAGAAGACAGAAAAAAGGCCTGCAAGATTTATACAAGTGATCCTTGCTATGTTCTTGTACAAGAATAATAAAAAAGTAGAATTAAAAAGCCCTGAGAACTGCTCTCTTTAGCTAACCAGTTCTGGTAACCTTGCAGTTAGAGGGATTACATATATAAGATTTGTTCCTCACAGATAGTGATGGGCGAATTTATTCGCCAGGCATGAGTTTTTTTTTGAAAAAACGGACGCCGGCGTCAAAAAGGTGCAAATCTTTTGCCGTTTCGCAAATTTTTCAGCGAAGCGAAACGGCGCAAATTTGCCCATCACTACTCACAGATATATTTGGTAAAAATTGTGTATTTTATGTACAGAACTTACTGCAAGAGCTTAAAGCTTCAGAACCTCTATAACAGCAATAATTCAAGATTCAGTTGTGCAAAGGGGGGAACCATCTTGGTTTTTGTAGGAGTGTTAGTGTTATACACATGCTCAGTGTCCTCTGGGCAACTGCTGAGAAGCTAAGCTTAGGGGTTATCATTAATCATTAAGCAGAAAACTCAGTTCACACATCATAGACGCCAATGCTACAGGGCTGATTATTAAATTTGGATGCAAATTCCACTGGTTTCTGATCTGACATGTAATGTGAGTCTAAATAAATTGGAAAGCAATCTTGTACTGTGAATTTTATATATACATATAATGATTCAGTCTGTAAGATCAGATAACTGAAAGCTCAGAGCATGTGTTGTGAATCACATGGGGAGAAAAAGATGGGGAGCTACTAGGGACATCTTGGCATTCACAGATCATTACTGCTAATGGGCAGGTACAGAACCCAAAACACAATATGCAATTATTCTAGTCTTTTCTATTACTACTTTGTTTAGCTTTACTCCTTTATAAAATCATATAATCATTTTAGAAAGAAAATCTGACTTAAAGGGGTGGTTCACCTTTATGTTAACTTTTAGTATGTTATAGAATGGCCAATTTTTAGCAACTTTTCATTTGGCTTTTATTTTTCTGTTTTATAGTTTTTGAATTATTTAGCTGCTTCTTCTGACTTTTTCCAGCTTTCAAATAGGGGTCACAGACCCCCATCTAAAAACAAATGCTCTGCAAGGCTACACATTTTTTGTTATTGCTACTTTTTATTATTATATTTATAATTTTATTTCTAATTGTATTTTTGTTATTGCTCATCTTTTTACTCAGGCCCTCTCATATTCATTTCTAGTCTCTTATTAAAATTAATGTAAGGTTGCTAGGGTAACTTTAACCCTAGCACCCACTTTGCTGAAATTGCAAACCGGAGAGCTGCTGAATAAAAAGCTAAATAACTAAAAAAACACAAGTAATAAAAAAATAAAAATAAAATGCAAATTGTCTCAATTACTCTCTACATCATGATAAACAACCCCTTTAAAGAAATTTTTCAGTATAAAAATAAAAATGGGTTAGAAAAAAAATTCTAATATAGTTAGCCAAAAATGTAATGTGTAAAGGCTGGAGCGACTGGATGTCTAATATAGTAGCCAGAACACTACTTCCTGCTTTTCAGCTCTCTTGGCTTCCACTGACTGGTTACCCTGGTTACCAGGCAGTAACCAATCAGTGACTTGAGGGGGGCCACATGGGTCATACCTGTTGCTTTTGAATCTGAGCTGAATGCTGAGGATCAATTGCAAACTTACTGAACAGAAATGTACCACGTGGCCCACCTTCAAGTCACTCACTAACTCAGAGTTAGAGAGCTGAAAAGCAGAAAGTGGTGTTCTGGCTACTATATTAGACATCCAGTCACTCCAGCCTTTATACATTACATTTTTGGCTAACTAAGTATATTAGAAATGTTTTTTATTTTGCGCAGCCTATCTATTTACCCAGTTTTTATTTTTACACTGAACTGTTCCTTTAAGGAAAGGTATTGTATAGACACATTAGTAAGTATACATTGACTTTGCATTCATGCTCTATCCTATATGTTAAATATATTTTTATACGTCTGTGTGTTTGATTAATTCTTTTTCATTTAGGGTTCCTTTATTGGGGGTCTTGTAACCCAAATTAATATTAAATGGTACTGTAGAAATGTTTGATGAAGATAATGTTCTACATAATTTTATACTACAAATTAAAAAGAATCCACACTGCAGATTATGTAGACCAAAAGGATGACTGTAGTGATGAAACAACAACATCCAATGATATATTTCAGAAAATGTCTGAGCCATACTGTGAAAATCCTTGGTTATAATAAGGGTATATCTTAGCTTTTTCATCATGTCACATTATGCTAAGTAGCTATAATCAACCCTCATCCCATTACTTCATATTGAATGAGAAAGAGCTACAGGTGCTATCTCCAGGATAATAGCAATTCATCTAATCAGAAACCTAATCTATCTAATGAAATGACTGCAATGAATGAAGCCACGTTCAATCTTTTGATATGCTTTCTAACTCCTGAATTCATACATGCATTTTCACTGTTAGCTTTTCAAATTGGCTTAGAAGAAACTACAATCATTACTCATATGAAAAATGTCTGTGAATACTAGAATGAACATTCTCAGATACACATTGAAAACTAATTTATAGCCCCAAATATCGATCCTTCCAAATTTAACTCTTGTAAACTCTTTCCAAGAAAAAAATCGTACTGAAAATAACGATGATAGCTAAATGGCAAATAGCTAAACAATGACAACCCACCATGTTCTCTATTAATCATTTACAGAAGATACATTTACGGCATACTTAATGGAAATACATTAGTGGGTCTTAAGAACATTAGACTCATGTGCCATATATATACAGTATATATATATATATATATATATATATATATATATACACACACACTATATATTAATGTGTACCAACATTAAATGGCCTTGTAACTACAATGAGCATATATGGCACTCTACTCTGTATTATTTTGTCATTTTAAATATCGTATCCCTAATGTTGACATTGTACAGTTATGGGATCCATTATCAGGAAACCCATTATCCAGAAACGCTGTCTCCAATACACTCCATTTTATCCAAATAATCCAATTTTTTTTAAAAAATGATTTCCTTTTTCTCTGTAATAATAAAACAGTAGCGTGTACTTGATACAAACTAAGATATAATTAATCCTTATTGGAAGCAAAAACAGCCTATTTGGGATTATTTAATTTAGTTTAAATGCATGTAGACTTACGGTATGAACCAAATTACCAAAAGATCCCTTATCTATAAAACCATAGGTCCCAATCATTGGATAACAGGTCCTATACTTATAATATATATGTATAATTGATTTAATATGTTTATGTCGTCATTACTTTATCTTTCTCTCAGGTATGTGTTTAACTTCAGTGGTCTCTTTCATCTTGCTCTAATATAACATTTTGACTGCCAATACTGTCAGTACAGAAACAATGATAATACAACACCCCCACCTACCCCCATTTCCCTTTACTAGAACATCTAGCACATTGCCCTTATATGTCTGCGGGAATTGGTGATACTCAGATAGGGGTGTTTTGACCACCAATATTTTCAAGCTAAGGAGAGCTGCATTTTATAGTACTAAAAACATGATGACTTGAACCTCTTCAGTAACTTTTCACAGCAGCAAACACCATGAATAAGACACTTTGAGTAGGAAACATATTAGTATACAAAACACATAATGAAAATGTAGTTAAGGTGCTTTACAACATATAATTGTAGTCCATATGTGCTGCCTTATTCTTGGGATGCCATGCTTTGACAAGGAATGGTTGAAACAAATGGAATATCACACCCCACAAAGGACTGTCATTTAGAATTAATGATGGTTGTCCATGGTTGACCAGAAATAAAAAGTAGAAGGGAATCTCTCCCATTTGTTATTTTCTTCTTCCTTGATCCTATTAGTTATTGGAGTTACTTCATCAAAGACACACAGTTCATTACTTGTGTGATATACAGTAGTGATAGGTTTTTGTGTGACTTGGATATGTGAAAAAGGGTATTTCTTGAAATGGTAAATTATAAAAAAAACTATTATAAAAGGTCATCTCCCATGTATAGGCTTTTTCAATTGTAAGATACATGGTGTTGAAGGGTAAAAGGATAGTTGTTAAAAGCTAATTTCATTATAAAGTATTGTATAAATATAGAGTTATTTAGAAAGTCTACTTGCAGTGTTGATGCTACATCGTGAATATTAATTTATCATAAAACATCTGTATCTGTGCTTGCTGATTCCTTGTTATATATAAAATATATAAATATAAGTAATGTACTATGTACAGTATGTATAAATAAAGAGTGTGAAAGCAAGAGAAATGTCATAGTAAATCAGAATGTTTTATTCAATTGAAATACCAGCTGCTTCTTAACAACACCTAATTCAAAATGTATATGCTTTTGCTACCAGAACAACAAATACTATACTGTGACAAATATCAATCACATAAATAAGAATGCAAGAAAAACAAAAGCAATGACCCGTAAAGTCTGCCTGACACCCTGTCAATTATTCTTCATTTCATCAGACTAGATGCAATCTGTATGAGTTAACTAGTTATATTTTCCAGCAGTGTGATTGCGATTGATTTACTGTTCTCATAAAGTTGAGTCCTAAAAAAACAATACTGGTAGTGCCAATGGTTTACATAATACTTTATAGTCACCACATGAAACTCTTTTACGCACAAATAAGCACAGTTATAAGAGATCTATCACCTACTATCATTTATTTCCTTTAAGCCATCTATTGAATTATATTATTTGTTCACTTTGAAAGGACAGAGGATAGGTAACAAACAATGCATTCATAATATCCAGTAGTATATCCTTGCACAACAGTTACCTACCTCTATATACTTATTTTCAGTAGTATAATATATATATATATATACCGTATATGTGTATATATACATATATGTATATATATATATAGCAGAGATATTCCATAACTGAGGTTCAATGGTATATACTTCTATATTGCCAAGTCTTACCTTTTCTTCTTGCTGTTTATAAGTGGTTGTTATCTCTTAGTTCTGTTACAGCCAAAAAGGTGTCTGTGTCTCACTTAGTAACGTCAGCTGCCTCCAAACTGTGCTGATACTATAGAATGCACTGTGGATAAACAAGTTCATTTGCAATCATCTCCTAACTCCCACTTCTCTTAAATAATTCTCTGGCTGCTGCTCATGCACAAAGTACAGTTGTGGAAACCAGTCTTCAGATATTTTAACAAGGCAGGAAAGTGCAAATGACTGGAAATGGCATTGCTTCTCTTGCCACCAATACTTAAATGCTGCCAACGGATTCCAATGAATATATTTTCTACAGCATCTTTCAGAAATATTCTACCAGCCCGAGCAGTATACAACAAGTGAAAGAATTTGATGCAATGATGGAAACTCCAGTCCAGCTCCTTGAATTATTATTCTTGTTCCTGTCAGGTACAGCACGCATTGCTGCAGTCCATAATCCCAGCAAGAACTATACCAAGTACACCCCCAGATCACAGCATCCAATGAAAAGAAGATGCAAAAGGACTTAACCTTTTCTCTGACTCCACAATACCCTAGGCTGCTGCTGAGTATTTGCTGATTTTTTCCTTTTCCTTACATTCAGTATGAATGAAGCAGAGCAAATGCACTGCCTATCCTCTCATGAGGACAGGGTGCATTTATGTGAAACATGAGGAGAATGCCTAATGCTTGAAGAACCAGCACTGCATTCCCAATGAGCTCTCATTACAGACATGTTGTTGAATTACACTGACTGGTATTATCTTCCGCGATTACCTTGTTTCAGGCTGTTTACTATTAACAACTGTTTTTTCTAAGAAATTAGAACAGTTAACCTGTTGGGTGTCAGTGGGATTTCAAAGTAGGGAATACAAATATTTTAAGGCAATATTTTATAGATTTTCATGCAAGTGAAAATATTATATTTAACTTCCACCAATTTAAAAGCAAAAAAAAAGTGAAATTCATTTCTATGATAATTCATATTAGAGGTAGTTATATGTAGTTTTGCAATGACAGATCTGCTTGTGCAAGACCATAAAACAATTTATTCATCTAACGCACATCAGTGGCCTCCATCTGTCTGATCTAGGGGTGAAGAGGGGATGCACAATTTGACACTTTGAAGTGGTTACCAGCCTGTTTGCAAAAATTCCATATTACTTCCCCAATAATATTTGTATGATGGTCTAACATTTTCTGGAACTGCAATTTGACTGATTGAAATCATACAATGGAACACATATCAATATTAAATGTGCAGCTGCTAACACAAAGTGGGTTTTCAGAGGGGCACGTCTGTACTGGGTTATGTTATTCCCAGGACTATTAAAATAAAATGTAGGTTTTAGGGTTCAGTACTGCTTGTTTATTTATGTCCCAGATTAATTTGCACGAACACTAAGAGGAGCAAAGTTGCACTCATGCATGTTGAACATGGCTGAGCTCTACATCTCAGGTTGATACAAGGTGTAGGGGTAGTACCCTGCTCTGCACTTCATAAATGAGTTCTAATATTTCAAAGAGGACCATGTGTACTTTGTTTGCTCATTGCCACAAAGGCCCAGAATGGTTGTTCTGCTTATCACTATTAAGTGGTTTTGTTTAAAGGGATACTGTCATGGGAAAATTCAAAATGAATCAGTTAATAGTGCTGCTCCAGCAGAATTCTGCACTGAAATCCATTTGTCAAAAGAGCAAACAGATTTTTTTATATTCCGTTTTGAAATCTGACATGGGGATAGACATATTGTCAATTTCCCAGCTGCCCCAAGTCATGTGAATTGTGCTCTGATAAACTTCAATCACTCTTTATTGCTGTACTGCAAGTTAGAGTGATATCACCCTCCTCCCTTTTTCCCCCCAGCAGCCAAACAAAAGAAAAATGGGAAAGTAAACAGATAGCAGCTCCCTAACACAAGATAACAGCTGCCTGGTAGATCTAAGAACAACACTCAATAGTAAAAACCCATGTCCCACTGAGACACATTCAGTTACATTGAGAAGGAAAAACAGCAGCCTGCCAAAAAACACTTCTCTCCTAGGGGTATATTTATCAAAGAGTGAAGTTAATAGTGAAGTTCCGCCACTAGAGTGAAATGCCGCCACTCCCCATTCATTTCTATCGGATTTTTAAAGGTGTATTCATCAAAGGGTGAACTTTCACTTTCACCCATTGATAAATACGCCTTTCAAAATCCCATAGAAATGAATGGAGAGCTGCGGAATTTCACTCTAGTGGCGGAACTTCACTCTTTGATAAAGTGCAGGCACAAGTCACATGACTGGGGCAGCTGGGAAATTGACAAAATGTCTAGCCCCATGTCAGATTTCAAAATTGAATATAAAAAATCTGTTTTGAGAAACGGATTTCCGTGCAGAATTCTGCTGGAGTGGCACTATTAACTGATGCTTTTTGAAAAAAAAAACATGTTTTCTGATGACAGGATCCCTTTAACGTTGCTTTTGTTCTATGCAGACAATTTCTATGGGTTAAATACAAATTTCTAAAGAGGTTGCCTTACTTAAAATGATCCTCAATCACTAAACAAGCCTTTATCCTGGATGCCAAGAGTGCTCATTATAGTACAGGTATTGAACCTGCTATCCAGAATGCTTAGGACCTGGGGTTTACCAGATAACGGATCTTTCTATAATTTGCATCTTTATATAATTTTCTAGTAGTCTAAAGATATGAACATTAAACAAACCCAAACAGGCTGGTTTTGTTTCTAATAGGGATTAATTATATCTTAGTTTGGATTAAGTATAATGTACTGTTTTATTATAACAGAGAAAAGGGAAATCAATTAAAAATTTTGGATTATTTGGATAAAATGGAGGCTATTGGAGCAGGCCTTTCTGTAATTCTGAGCTTTCTAGATAATGGGTTTCCAGATAATGGATTTCAAACCTATAATAATATAACCCTGTGCAGCAGTCAAAAATCATACAAAAATCTATAAACTCCACTCAAGTCCACACATACAGTGTAGTATACTAAACAGAAATTTTTCAATCATCATGAAACTAATGGGGTCATTTATTAAAATGCGTGTTTGTGTAAAGGGGTATTCTTCTTCAAATAAGCTGTAATTTTAAAAAACTTTGAATGTTTGGTTATTTATTAGAAAAATATGAACCCCAATAAGGTGGGTTTTCATCTAGAAATATGAACTGCAGACTCTAAGGGGGGAACTTCAGCACTCAGGACAGCAACAAATGTGGGGGAGGAAAGGAGGCTGCACAGGACCACTGGCAGATGACAGTGTAGTGGGAGGTGGAGAAGGGGCAGTGGAGGTCAATGAGGGAGGAAGGTTTGTTACAATCCAGGGACTAGTCCGATTGCCATTTTGGAGTCAGGAAGGAATTTTTCCCCCTCTAAGGTAAATTGGAGAGGCTTCAGATGGGTTTTTTTTTGCCTTCCTCTGGATCAACTGGCAGATAGGTAGTTAATAAAAAAAAAAAAAAAAGGGTTGAACTCGATGGACATGTGTCTTTTTTCAACCTTACTTACTATGTTACTATGTTACTATGTTACAATAAAGAGGGGAAGTAGGAGACAGAAGTATAGGGGCTGGTCCACAGCTCATCCAAAGCAACAGATTTGCCATTTTGGCTGGGAGCCAGCATCTCTAATACGGGAAAGGCAAGTTTTAGTTATAGGGGGATTTAATTATTAGAAAGGTGGGTAGGGTAATATGTCACAAGGGCCCTTCATACCGAACTGTCTGCTGCTTGCCTGGTGCTAGGGTTTGTCATGTGGTGGAACAAGTGGACAGGTTATTGGGAGGGGCTGGGGAAGACCCAGCAGTCTTGGTAAACATAGGTAACATTGACAAAGTTAGAGGAGGGGGAAAGTCCTCAATAACAATTTTAAAAAAATAGATATTGTTGTAGGGAGGAGGTCTTTGGAGAACTGGGCTGATTTCTCATTTGGCTAAAGGCTCTTTGCCAGGGATGAGCTGATTCTGTGGAGGACTGGTTAGATGAGGTAGTGGGCATAGTCAGGTAGTTGGGGTAGAAAGACATAATTACCCATTTTGGATTTGTTAGAATGTGTACTTTCCAAAAATATATGGTTTTCAGGGATCTTTGTAGTGTTAGGGGGTCTTATGGCACATAATACGCAGTTGGTGTTCACAGAAGGCAAATTGGCAGCCAAGAAAATTCATATGCACTATTTTCATTTGGCGTCTGTACACCCCAGCTGCTTTGGTATATATATGCATATTGGGCATCAAACTGTAGACCCTTAGCATTCATATATTGGGTGGTTTACCATTGTATGTAAGACATTGGGTGAGATAAATTCGGCAAATTGAAATAATTTTAGGAGATTTTCAGAAATGTTTTAGAAACTGCTGCGTAGCATTGCAGTTTGGTACTTTGACATAGAAAGACATAATTACCCATTTTGGATTCATCAGTATGCGTAGTTTCCAAAAATATATGGTTTCCAGCAGTCACCATACTTTTTTGTAGCTTTTGCAACACATAAAACTGGCAGTGTGTTTATAAATTAGGGTAAATGTAAGCCATCAAATAAATATGCACAAGGTAAATTTTGGTGTCTTTACATGTACATTGGGTATCAAACTGTGCAGCAGACCCCAGGTGTTCATATTTAGGATGGGTTATGTTGGTGCATTATGAAATGTGGGGCATATAATTGGGTAAATTGCAAGCATTGAGACGATTTTAAGAAATTTCATAGAAACCACTACGCTTAGCATAGCTTTTCTAGGGTCTCTGTACTGTTAGGGGTCTTATGGCCCATAATACACACATCACTCAGTGCTTATATTGCTGCAGCTAGAGTCTCAGCCGTGAAAATGTATATGCACATTTTCATTTGGGTGACACTGTATGCCATATAGTTTGATAAATCTAAGCATATTGGGCATTAAAGTGTTCAGTAGACATCTGGTGTTTTCTCTTGGTAACTAATGCTATGTGGGAGATAAGATGCTAGAAATTGGAAAGCTTTGAGGCTATTTTCAGCTATTTCATCAAGTGCCAACATTGGGAAAGCATTGCTACTCAGTAGTTTGGAGTACAAAGACACGGTTACCCATTCTGGATTCGACTGAATGTGTACTTTCTAAAATATATGGTTTTGGGTGTCAAATTTTTATGTTTTTAACCCCACAAAAATGCAGTAAATGTGCAGTGAACTTAAAAAAAATTGGGGTCTCTAAACATCAGATAGTTTGGTATGCCTACTGTATGTACAATGGACATCAATATTTAGGATGCTTTCTGAAAAAAGGTGGCCATACACGGGCCGATAAAAGCTGCCGACAGACCGAGTTGGCAGCTTTTTGGCCCGTGTATGGGGGCCCCCGACGGGCTTCCCCGATCGAGATCTGGCTAAAAGTTGGCCAGATCTCAATCGGATGGGATTAAAAATCCCGTCGGATCGCGGCCGCATCTGTTCGTTGATGCGGTCCCGCGATCCGACCGCCCGTTTGCGAACGCTAGGATCCGATCGTTGGGCCCTAGGGCCCACGATCGGATCAGCCCGATATTGCCCACCGCCAAACGAGCGGATCTATCCATGTATGGCCACCTGTAGTTGATTTCTCAGAATGTCCATATTTTTTTTTATAGAAACTGCTAATTTAAAGCTCTAAATACCAAACTCAGGTTCTCCTGGAAAAAAAACAGTGTATGGTTTTCATAGGTACACTAAACCAACCCCCCCCCAAGGAAATGCCCTTAAAATGAGAGAGCACAAAATGTTAAAAAAAATTCTGAAATTCTGCTGGCACTTAAAGGTTTAAAAGAAGCATGTGCTACAGTATATGAACTAACTTGGTCTGCACCATACTAATAAAAACATTTTTCATCCATATTTTCATTTAAGATGTTTTAACATTTTTTTGTGGGGGTGAATTATCAGTTTGTGTTTACTATGTAGCAAATATATACTGCTAGGTAAAACAAATACAGATATATACCGTTTACAATCTTTAAGCCTATTAACTTGCATTGCTTCAGTTTTGGGGGTCAGCAATGTGGTGGGGTATTAGAGTTGAGGCTAAACACTGAGCTCTAAAACTGAGTGGATTTCAATTGCTCATTAAACATATTGAACTGCTGTGAATACCCAGTTCCATGCTTAAATCTACTAATAAATTGGTATGCTTTCATCATAGAATATAGTTTCATTACATTTATATTTATTTTATTTTTGTACAGTATGTCATTCTTGTTTCTGCTGTACTTTGTGAGTAAAACTGCAAGAGATAAAACTCTGTTCTATTCCATGCCACCAGGGTTTTTTTTATTCGGCCTAGCTTCCCTTTGAAAGCTCTCTATTTGTTAACTATCTATTTTTTTCCATCTGCAAAGAACTAAAGAACCAAAGAGATTTGGTATCAACAGTCCAAAAGATAAAAGAAAACTCTGGATGAGCTCCAAACAGTCTGGAGAGTTTGATAATAAAAAGTAAATTGAAAACTTCTGGCAAATGTATGTGAATTCAAAATATAAATGCAGCACAACAGTTAATCATTTCTGGTTAGTACTGCTTATTATGTTATTATATATTATCGGTTTAAAAAAACAGTATTGGTTGGGTAGACCATTTTGCTCCCATTTTTTTTCTCTGAAAGGACTAGCTGCAGTGAATCTAAAATGTTATTGCCTTGTCGTTCCCATGTGTGCTGACCCTGTTTTTGTTGCCTTGTAAGCTTCCATCTTATTAAAGGCAAAGCTGTAGGGAAAATATGTAATACGATTCATAACCAGAGGAATGTCTGTTCCACAAATACAGGTAGGAAACAAGGACTTCTTGGTGGGCTATTGCCCCATACAGTTTCTTGTAAAGCATAACCAAAAGTATGTTGTATTTATAATATGAATGCACTACCAATACATTTTGTTTACTTAATTGTCATAAGCTAATAAACTAGGTCATGGTGAGCCACAGATAAGAGCCAGAGTTTAAAGGAGGAGCCAGTTAGTTCATATGTGGGTAGCGGAGTTATTGTTGGTGGGAGCAGTTTGGTTCTATTTATTGTTAGGTTTAAGTAAACTATACTTTCAGATTGAATACTTAACCAATGCATTTTAATCTCCTATATTAAAATCCATTACAGTACAAGAGCATATTATGTCTTTGGCCTTACAATTTAGGCATCTTGTGACATCTCTGGAATTCCTGGTAGAATGTTTTCCAAAGGGTTAATGTTTTTATGGGTGGACTGGAAGGCGTAAAGCGTATGGTCCAAGACATAATATGCTGTTGTGCTATAATGGCTTTTACTATAGACCATTAAAAATTGAATTTTATTCATATAATGCCTCTTCTTGGTGCCCCATGTTTCCTAGGTTTATATGTATGTTTTAGCCTGTTGGAAGTCAGGCATACACGTCTAGCACAAGAGTAAGCCTATGGAACGGTAGTTGCTCCCTCAATCCTATTGACATTGTGCTTATATCCTAATAAGTACCCTATTTTATCAATTGTCATATACATATCAGTTATGATATTGCCCTTCCTGGAGGTTGCTCTTAGTACTTTCAATGGCAGTTTTCTATTTAACATTATCCAATGGCAGATACTACTATTATATATGCAGTATATGAAGCAGTGTCTTACATATGGCCTGTTTATGCTATATAATTTTATAGAAACCTGCAATGTTGAGGGGTATAGTTTCTCTTTAAGAGTAGCAGGCTGGTCATAAGGTGGGTACACAAGTTTGAAGTTAGCTAGTGGTGTTGGTGGATTCAGTGAGTGAAAGTGCTTAGTTTTAATGAGTAGACTTCATCACAGAACAAGGCAGGCCCTGGTCAGATTTGCTAGGGTGTCATGAATATTTATGTGTTGGTTCATGGTTTAACCCTTTATGTGCCACAGAACATAGAATCTATGTTCTGTGGATGAAATGCTCTAAATGCCATAGAATTCGACTCCCCTCCCCCTTATTCTCCAGCCCCTTGCCAACAAATAGTAGCAGGGAATGAGTATGTCCTTGGGCAAAATCGACCAGGGGCCTCTAAAGAGCAGCAGACACGTGCCAACTACATGTCTGTTGTGACAAGTGCTTCCTCTTCCTCCAGGATTGCCCGCCAATGGACCCCCTTGCCTGATGGCGCAGTTCCTCGTGCTGCAGCGGTCCTATTTTAGCTATAGCCTGCCCACCTGCTTGTTTGTGTGTAGTGTCAATTACTTGTATAAACACATACATTCTACAGTGACACATTTACAAACACATTCATGTTGTGAGGATTATGGGGCTTTTACACATTCTCAGCACTCATATACTTGTACACCACACTTAATAAGCAATGTGCTAAGTGTACATATACATACACACTTACACACTTGTATTTTTTTTGTTTTTTTTTTTTTGGCTCAAAAAATGTTTTTCTTGGTACCTAATGCTGTGTGGGAGATAAAATGATAGACACTGGAAGGCTTCTGGTGATTTTCAGGTATTTCCCAATTTTGGGAAAGTATTGTGACTGAGTAGTTTGAAGTAGAAAGACAGTATTGCCCATTTTGGATTCGCATAAATGTGTACTTACAAAATGTCAGATACTTTGGTAATCCTATGCACAGTGGCCATGAACTGTTCAGTGGACCCTTGGCATTAATATTTAGCATGTTGTGTCTTGGTACCTAATGCTATGTAAGAGATAAGAACTTGCAAAATTAAAGTTTTGAGGTGATTTTCAAGTATTTTCATAATTTTTTATAGAACGTTCAGATATGCTTTGGTCAGGGCAGGAACTAGGGGTAGGCAGAGTAGGCACATCATTTTGGACTCAGCAGAATGTGTACTTTTCAAAAATATATGGTTTGCTTGGGTAAACCTATTGTTTCAGGAATTTTTGGCTTTGGAATCTAAAGTATACTGTATTCTAGTGGTTTGAAAATTCGGTAATTTACTGCTGGGTGTTTTTGAGCTATAGAAGTCGGAAATCTACATTAAACTATACATCTCTGATAGTGGCATGTTTGAGAGACATGAAGCTTTTGAATTTTTGTTCATAAAATAAAATATTTTTCTGATATAAATCCCTATATCATGAAAAATATATATATTTTTTAATATTAGAGCTCTCCACTTTTTGTTCCAGAAGTAGAAATACACAAAAATTCAAGCTTATTTAGAAAGCTCAGGTTCTCCTGAAAAAATGATTTATAGTTTTCCTATATAAACCAAGAAATGCTCTTAAAGTGAGAGAATACAAAAATGTCCAAAAAATGGCTGGTTCCAATGAAATGAGAAATTCTGCTTGCACTGAAAGGGTTAATCCCTATCATGACTGGATTTTTGGGGGGCAAAAGGTTTGCAGCTAGAGGATATTACTGTGCACTTTATGGAAAGGCAGACTGAAAGTGAACTCTCTCATTAGATACATTACTATGTTTATTATTTACTGCATGTGAATTGTCATATTGTTGTGATACCTGAAGATTCTTATATTGATGTTTTTGCAGTGTATTAGGTGATGTTTGTTTTTACCTGTGGCTAGAATCATTCCAAATTATATTGTAATGCATTTTAATTGTTTGACAGTTTGTTTGAACGTATGGTGGACGATGCCTGGGTTATGCAAAACTGTGAAGATCCAGAAGAAAAGTGTAATTCGTAGTTCTAGCTAGGCAATTTAAAGACGCCATTTGCATCTTCTGTGTTAACATGTACTTATCCGTCACAATTATTTTGATTCTAACTGGAAAAATGAAAGATATGTGAAACAAAACATTGCCTGTTGAGAATACACTACCCAGGAACATTGCATTTCTTTGTCACATGCCGAGATACCTTTGCTTTGAAACCAACTGAATTCCTTGCACAGTAGAAAGAACTACTTAAGATTTTTTATTATCAAAATCTCCAGACAGTCACACTGGTTGTTTCAAGCTGTCCCAGAGTTTCTCCTCGTCTTTTTTATGTTCTTTTTTGAAACAGTATCTGCATTAATTTTCCACAAATGGAGTAAATTAGACTTTTAACTCTTGTGGCACAAGAAGTGGGAATCGCTTGTGCCCTGACTATATTTCAGATCTTTGCCCTATTCAAATAGCTTCTAGCACTATCCCTAGTGTACAGTGGGCCTATGCTGGGTGTTGGTGTGCCAATGCTGACTTCACTGAACTGAACCCTCTTCTATCGTGAACCCTACAATGGCTGTTCCAGGAAAGTTACCAGGATGTGTGCTTTTGGCAATAATTTGTAATTACAGTGAAACATCAACCCTTATTTTAAGTTTTCCCTCATTTAACATTGTTGTTTTGTGGTCCCACCTATATATTATGCACAACACATTTCCCTGATGTTACATTTTCCTGGATTTTACACCTTTTTTTCTGGTCCCCTGAAAAACTTAAATGGGGGTTCTACTGTACATATATTTACCACCTGGAAGTCAGTTTTAAATTAGTACACTTTAATCAAAAGTTAAGCAACTGTAACCATAAACCTGCTACTTAGTTTGCTTTAATACAACTGCTTGGTGCCAACCACAAACCAGGACAAAATTTCGTAACACATCCCTTTAAATGTTTGGTCATAGATTTTATTATGCTGCCATATGTGTCTGTACAACTGTACCTTTATTTGCCTTTTGTAAATTACCAGACCTTTGACCAACATGGGCACAGATTTAAAAAATAGTTTAACTGTGGTTAGCACACCTTCCATTGGAGCCTGTTAACGCCAGGATTTACTTTGCAAGTTCTGACAAGTTCAGATTTGGCTATACATACATAAAGAGCACCATCTCCAGTTTGACAACTGTTGATAGTCTGCATGGCAAGCCAGCTATTACTATGGACATCAAAGCAAAGCCTGTTGTGATTGGCTCCATGGCAAGTATTGTGACTTTTGCCTTTTGTTGTTAAAGGGGTAAAATTTGGTTACAATGTGCAGACCCCTATTCCAAAGCACCTTTGTCTAAATCAAAGCTCAAATATTTTCAGTTTCACACAGGTTTCATTCATTCATTTAAACTCAATGGGTTTGATGTAGTTATCTGAGCAAAGATTCATTCACAGTCCATTTGTAAAACATTCAGATATTTGATTTCCTTATTTTAAATGCACTTGTTCAACAAAAAAGTGAGTTCAATGAACTAGAAAAAATTACCCCTCACATTTTTGCCTACAGCTACAGTCATCTGGGTCACCCAACCCCCAACAGTAAAAAGTGATGGAAGTAGTAGCTTAGAAACATCTACAGGGAAACTAATTTCACATTCCTCAGTTAAAAGTTTAATTCATTTTTTATGAGCTTGTGGAGAATGTTGTGTATTTTAAGCAAACTTGTCATATGGTATCTCCAGGGAGACTAAACGAAGAACCAACTATTAAAGTCATACTGCAAACAAAAAAATGTTTTGAATATGAATTCAAATGTGTTGCCAAAGTCAGCAGTGGCTTCACAGTATGTACTTTCACATGCCTTCTGCTCAACAAAATAGTTCAGTTTCATCCAGACCTCAAAAGGATCAGGGAACAAACACAAAAGAATAGAATAAAAATACAAATCATATGATTTTTTCCCCCGAATCACACACAATTTTTTGGGTTTATTCCTGAAAAGACCAAATTTTTTGGATTTTTCGGATTTTTGTGCTTATTCCAATGCAGACTACAGCAAATTACAAATAGGATAGGGACCTCTCCCATTGACTTATATACAACCTTGGTAGGTCTGAGATATCTGATTTTAGGATTCTAACTTTTTCCATCCTCGGATATAATAAATCTCGAAAAATTTGAGTTTTTATTCTGACTTTGATAAATAACCCCCTCAGTGTCTAAAACTATTTGAAGCCGCTTAATTTTAAAGCTGATGCCTGAAACTTGCAGTTATGACTCATTTAAATAATACTTATTAATTTAGACATGCAAAATCTCTGCTTTTTAAAATGAAAATATATAGATGATAAATTATGCATTAAATATAAAAGATGTCTTACTAGTCCAATGCACTTATTATGACAAACCTTAAAGGGATTCTGTCATGATTTTTATGGTGTAGTTTTTATTTCTAAACTACACTGTTTACATTGCAAATAATTCACTATATCATATAAAATTGTATGCCTGAATCAACAAGTGTATTTTTTTAGCAGCCATCTCAGGTCATTTTTCCTGGTCATGTGCTTTCAGAAAGAGTCTGCACTTTATAATGGAACTGCTGTCAGACAAGCTATTGTTTCTCTCCTCAGTGTAAGTGGAGGAGTCGCAGTTGGATTTTTACTATTGACCAATATTCTCATATCTACCAGGGAGCTGTTATCTTGTGTTAGGGAGCTGCTAATTGGTTACCTTCCCACTGTTCTGTTGATTAGCTGCTGGAGGGGAAAGGGAGAGGGTGACATCACTCCAACTTGCAGTGCAGCAGTAAAGCCTGCCTGATGTTTATCAGAGCACAAGTCACATGACTGAGGGCACCTGGGAAACTGACAATATGTCTAGCCCCGTGATTTGCTGTTTTGAAAAATTGATGCATTTAAAAAAAAAAAAAACATGTTTTCCCGTTACAGAATCCCTTTAAATGCAGCAATTATACACACATCAATATCTTCAAATAACTTTCCTGTAAGAGGTCAAATTGTTGTCATCAGTGCTTAGTTATTATATCAACAACAGACATATTTGTTGACGTCTGAGGTCTAGGCTATGCAGTAGATGTTTCTGCTTTTGAACAGCGGTTTAATTATGAGCTACCATGACCCCCTGTAAAATAAATCTTCAGGGTGGCATGCACACTCAGCTGTGTGCATGCATGCTGACTTCTAGTCCCGGCCTCCTGATTGGCTGCTTTCATTTCCGTCATTAATATATTTGAATTTCAGTGCACTGCCATGGGGACTACCATACAGCAGGTGCCTTGCCCTCTCCCTGTTTCTTGGGCTTCCTGAGAGGCCCTGGGGTAGTCAGGATGACTACAATACTTTCATTTGTGAGAGAGGCTGTTTCATTTTATGCCATAAGACTAAATAACTTTGTTGATGTGTTTTTTGGCTGAATAAAGACAAAGTAAAAGTAAAGACAAAGTCTAATTTCCCTGCATTTTTTGTTTCACTGTCTCTTCTCTGAAACCCGCTATCCCCTAACATTATACAAAGCAAATCTTCCCACAATTTCTTGAAAACATCCTGCTAAACACAATGAGGAAATAGTGATTAGAATATTTGCTGAAATAATGCCTGAAATCAACCTAAATTGTTGCCCACCTCTGCTTATTTAGTTGTGTGAGCTGCCTGGACGAGAAAGCATTTGTACTTCTTATATGATTGTAACCTCTACATTCTAGTGTGCAGTTTTAGGATAAAAAAGCTACATGGGTGCCCACACAGAGTGCTCCCTCTCAGTGTGTGCTGCCTAGTACTCATAGACAGTCCGACACCCCCCACACAAAAACCAGGGTTGGACTGAGGGGGCCGGGACCCATTGGGGCTGCTTCCTCAGGGCCTCCTCTGGCCCTCCCCATCCTGCTTGCACATGGAAGAGATAAGAGGCGCAGGGTGTGGATCTGGCCCAGTTTGACCCTGTGCACAAAGTGAAATGGTCCAACACCCCCTCCATGTAAAGTGGCATGATACAACATCCTCTCCATGCTAAGTGACATGGTGTAGGTGTGAAGGTGTAGGATGTACATCTCGCATAGACACTTTATAAAGCTCCACATGACATCATGCCCCTTCTCCTATTGGGAGTTTGAGAAGATTGGGAGTTTTCCACAGATTAGCATTGAAACAATAAATTGTCACAGCTGATAAAATAATGTCTGGAGTGTGTGGCCATGGTCTCTCAATAGCACCTACTTAAGACGATTTGGGACACATAACCTGCTATATGGTACTGTTGTATATCATTTCAAAAAATAAAACCACATGGCTGGCTATTCTGGAGAACTACTAACTATATTTTCAATAACCACATGTGTCTCTTTGTTGCCTTTAAGATTTATGTTTATAATTATGCACAAATATGGATGCCATTATGATATACGCATCTATACAGAAGATATGCAGTGGCGTAACTAGATGTAACTGTTACAAATTTCCATGCAGTTCCAGATTCACTCTTTTACTATTTCATATATATGAAAACATTAGCGGACTAAACAATTATTTTTTATTTCTCTACAAAACTCAAACTTCAAACAAAAGTTATTAGGTTTTTTTAAATCTAAAATACTGACTTGAATGATATTCTGTTATACATTATTGAGATCAATGAACTGTTACAGAATTCTAATCTGCGAGAACATGACATTAAAGCTTTAACTGAAAACTTTCTAAAAGTATGGAGGGATGGATCATTTTGCACAGCCCATCACGGTGATATTATTTCATCACTACAATAAAATCAGCTTGCAACAAAGGCACAAACAACAGAAACAGTAATCAGTAAAATGGTCATATAGATTCTATTTAAAGGGGACATATAGCATAATTATTCACAATGTATCAAACCGTGTAAAATAGTGTAAAATAGAAGAAATAGTTTTTATTCTAATACCTTTTGGATCAAAAAAGGTCTGTATTAGCTTGAAAACTGTAATCAGCCCCCCCTTACAACTTCCTGTCCAGGACTCTCCAGTATCTGAGTCTGCAGCCGTTGGCTCTTTCTGCCTAAGCTACAGAACAACGGTGGGCGTGTTTGTGATGTCACACTCAGTCCTTCCCTGCAGACATCTGTTAACCCTTACTGCTTGTTTTCCCTGACCTGCTCCTTTCTTTCCGAAATAGGTAATTATGTATTTGTACCAAACCGCAAATCTTTCCTAAAGTTGTAAATTTTTATGAAATTTCTGAAAATCACCTCAAAGATTCCAATTTTTAGAACCCTATCTCCCACATATCATTAGATATCAAGATAAAACACACTAACATAGAGTAACCAATTTCTATAGCTCGCCTACACGTCCTATGCTTATCATATGAGTTGGAAATTTCATAGCTCTAATGTTACCGTATGTGGTTTAACTAAGTACCATTCAATATATTTGTACTTTGATACTACATTCTCATTTTGTCAATGTCCGTGTGTAACCCCCCCTCTCCTTTTTCTTTGTCTGACAGTGCTAGTGGTCAAAATACCTGATCCCACAGTCATGTTGCCAAAATAAACAGTTTTTAGGTGAAAAACAAAAGACAGAAGGATAAAATGAATAAGTAAAACAAACAAACCTATTTGTGAGTTTTTGTGTATACATGTGTGTGTGCACTTCTAAAAGTTGTAAGTGTGTGTGAATACATGTGCAAAAGTGTGCAAAATAAAAAATAAAAAAGAGCAATCTTCACTTAAATGTGTGTGTAAGTGTGTACATGCATGTAAGTGTATGTCAGTGTGTGTAAGTATGTAAGTAAAGGCCACTTACCGTTTATGGAGCATGAGGAACGCTGTCCCTGCTGGAGGGGTCCTAAAAGTCTGTTGGTGCAAAACATTGTGCAGCAGCAAATGCATGGGTAGCGCTGTGGGAGAAGGAAGCCTGGAGAGCAGCAGACACAAGATCCAATCATGCCTGCTGCTTGGAGGCTGGTCCATCACTGATCATGTCACAGGACAGACGTGACAGTCCCCCAGCCTTGTTGCTCAGGGAGCTTTCATATCTTCTGACTCTCTGCAGAGACAGCAGAAGCTGTAAATGCAGAGAGAAATGCTCATCTGTAGAGGAACATACGTAGGGGCAGATTTACTAAGCTCGAGTAAATAATTCGAATGAAAAAATATTCGAATTTCAAAGTAATTTTTTGGGTACTTCGACCATCGAATTGGTCAAATGTGATCGAATGCGATCGAATCTAATGATTTAAATTATTCGAAGTAAAAATCGTTTCGACCATTCGATAATCAAAGTACTGTCTCTTTAAAAAAAACTTCGACTTCATACTTTGCCACTTTAAACCTACCGTAGTCCAATGTTAGCCTAAGGGGACCTTCCCCAGCACTTTTCTAAGTTTTTTTAGGTCGATCGATCGCTTAAAATCGTTCAATTCAAACGATTTCATCGTTCCATCGAACGATTTTTATTCGATCGTTCAATCAAAGCTTTTGCGCTAAAATCCTTCGAATTCGATATTCAGATTCGAAGGATTTTGCTTCGAAGGTCCAATTCAAGGGTTTTTTAACCCTCGAAATGTGACCCTTGATAAATCTGCCCCATAGTATGCTCTTGGCAGATTGAGCCCTTGCGTGTCCGCAATTTTTTTTTGCACACATAGCCGAGAAAGAAATAGAGGGAATGTTGCCTCAGATATAATAGTAGGTTACCCATATGCTGGACTTGATCAACAGGAGAGCATGGGAGAGCATGTGTGAATAACACAGCCACTAACCTATACCTAATATTTTTGAAAAAGCTCTTTGTAGATGCCATGCCTATATGTATAAATGGCCGTATAAAATGTTTGGTTCTTGTTTCTTCTTCAAAAACAGACAAACGCATGAACATGCTTAAATGTATATTAAATTATGTTAATGCAGCAATGGGAATAGGATGCTGTCAATATTGCTTGTCTTACATTACAATTACCTAGTGATATCTTCCAGTTGTTCTTTCACTTACCGTATATACTCGAGTATAAGCCATCCCGAGTATAAGGCGAGGTACCTAATTTTACCTCCAAAAAGTGGGAAAGCTTATTGACTCGAGTTTAAGCCTAGGGTGAGAAATGCAGCAGCTTCTGGTAAGTTTCAATCAAAAAATTTAGGGTTTCTGCTCCCATTGGAGGTGCCGGCATCTCATTTTTGGATGCCGGCGACTATTCTTAGATGCCGGCGACTATTCTTGGACGCCGGCAACTATTCTCAGACGCCGGTGACTATTCTTAGATGCCGGCAACCGTTTTTGCACTTGACCCGAGTATAAGCCGAGATAGAATTTTTCAGCATATTTTGGGGGCTGAAAAACTCGGCTTATACTCGAGTATATATGGTAAATGAAAAACAATTAGAGATTAATCAGCAGCCTATTGCAATGAGCAAATAATCGTACTGATTTTTTATTAACAAGGAAACAATAAACATAAAAAATTCCTTTGTCTCTCATGGTATAAAAATTACATTGCCTTTAATATATGAATTCTGTCAAATCTGAAGCCACACTAACACTATAGCTAGGTCTGTAATAAGCAACTAAAAACTTTTATAGGTCTAATTGAGAATGTTTACTGTATTCTCTTGTATACGCTAAGAAATACATAGATTTCATTAAACTCAATTTATTTTATAGCATGACTTATCCAATTAAGGGGAAAAAAAGTATATTCTAGGTGCTGAAAATTAATTTTTCAGTAAGATCTGTGTGTATTCTTCTTGCAGTATTATGCACGAGTTGTAATCAATCTTTTTTTTCTATTGGCTGTTGAGTTGCTATGTCTTCACAAAACATATATTGGAATTTTTGCACTATTTGAGCTTTCTGAAAGCATAATTAAACTCTATTTATAAAACCACACAATGCTGAACAATCCAAAAAAATCAAATATCTTTAAAACCTTTAGTCAATTACATGTTATATGGTAGTGCACCACCAAATACCTTTCCTTATTAATCTCAAATTTTTTGAGTTTTAGAGATATAAAAAAAACCCCACATTTTTTTGAGAAAAAATGCAATTCGGGAAGATAAGGGGCTTATTTACTAATATTCGGATTTCTTAAGTATCCACAATTCAAAATGATTCATGCAAAAAAAAAAATGATTTATGCAAATGAAACGTTGACATTGTGAATAATATTTTTAGCAAATCCTATTTATTACATTCCTCATTTGTGTTTCATGTATTTCTCCATAGACAGTGGTGCTTTGAAAGTAAATTATGAGTGTAAAGGAGAACAAAAGAACTGTATAGTGTGCTAAGTAGGTTCACATTAGCCATTGTTTATCTATGGAGTTAATGGGATTGTACAACATCTCACTAAACTCTTTGGGCAAACAATTAATCAGTTACTTTGAGCTCAACTCTGCTGCAAATACTAAAAAAACCAGTAAAATATCACAGTTATACTAAATATACTATTTTATGTAATAAACCCATTGGAAAACTAACAAAAACAAAAAGTCAATGAAAACATAGTTATATGTTTATGTTAATACGCATATGGAGCAGAAGCAGAACATGGCATTTTTGTGTGTTCATTCAGAACTTTTCAATACAAGAAAATGGACAATTCAACTATTGCCTACTGTGGAAGAATAGAACATGGAAACAGAATCTTTTTTATATTGTAATGTAGTTTGATGTGTGCTTTCAATCATCTTACATATACTGTATTTTTCTTCTATTAGTTCTAAAAATGTCAAAGTCAAGTGACAAATCAGTACCGCACCAGTGACCTCTTTATTTTTGTTAGTGTATTTTCATCTAAAACTAAAAGCTTGTTATATAAATGTGGAAATATATTGAATTACTACCCTGTAGCTTCCATTAGTAAAATGATACGTGTGCCTACAGGGAAAGCAAATTGGAGATTTACTGCTGCCAGCCATTAACATTATATAATGCACCACGTGAAAATGTCACTGCCTGTAGAACACAAGACAAATATCTGGGTGTGTATATATATATATATATATATATATATATATATATATATACACACAGACATACATGCTGTGAATCGACTTCAGTATTATATATAGGAAAGGATAAGGTCAAAGGCAAAATAACTGCAATGTGCATTTATTGACACAACATGTTTTGAGTATAACAACCCTTTATCAAATGCTTCGAATCAAAGCATCTAGTGCTCTAGGTAATTACTCAATAATGATGAGCTAGGTTAGGAATTTAAAGACACATTTGATACACTATAGATCATTTTGAAAACAGCAATAGGTCCATGTACAACCATTAGGAATCGGTTTTGGCCTCATGGTGAGTGATGGTGGGACCTATAGTATAAGTATAAACAACGTTCCTAGAGGTTAGGTTTTAGGTTAGCATTTGATCATCTTGTTTTATATAACACAATTAATGTGTATTTTTCTACCTGTTGTATTTTTTACTGCTGGTTATAACTTGTTTATTAAGGATATGTAATAAATGTACTGTAGATATATGGATACTGCAGGCTAAAACATCTTGAGAATAGAAATTGTTTCACCCTGAAATTCGCTCGCATCAAAATATTGACGCCGGTGACAATTATGACACAGGCGACAATTCCGAAGACGTCGACAATTCTAGGCGCCCATTGACTTTGATGGACGTCAGAACTGTCGCCAGCATTGGAATTGTCACCGGTGTCAAAAATATTTTGACGCTGGCGTAAAAATTCGTGTTTCACAAATCTTTCGCCGTTTCGGGAATTTCTCGGGAACGGGAGAAATTCGCCCTTAACTAATTCTGATTATGAGCACCAGGTTCACTAATAAACTCTGCTTCATCTATATATGGAGCATATCGTTTTTCAACTGTAACTTATATATATTTTATAAAGTAATGGCAGTGATTCAGATTTTGAATTCATGTATCAATTACTTATGAAAATATGAAACCTTAGGGCTCTGTATAATCCACACTGCTATCTTACAGTCCTAAAAATAACACAGCATTCTTTTTTTGAAGTTCTTATTGATTACTATGTGATATCGGATAAGGCCACTTTTCAGAAAGAAATAAAATATGTGCTAAATATAAAATGCTCTAAGGGGGTGATGTAATAAAAGCTGTATAGTTCATGTTAGGTGTAATAACCAATAGCAACCAATCTACATGCATCTTTTTGAAAGCAAACATCTTATTGCATGCTGTTGGTAACTAGAAATGCAAACTACTGTATGTGCCTTTTAATGCATTGCCTCTTAATAATACACTAAGGGGAACACAATAGATTTTTTTTTTCTAACTGCAAGTACAGCAAAAACAACTGTGAATGTTTGATACTGGGAAAAGTATACAATTAAAATATCAATAATTCCTGAATATCATACCCAAACAAATAAATTGGTATATTATGTGAATAAACGTAGTTTGTGAAGTTCTGCATATTGTATGTGAATATAATTTGTTGCTGGGTAACATCTAGAACAAAGTCTCATGTTAATAGTATGAATAGCAAACCCACTGGTCATTTCACAGGGTTAAACTGGCAGTCTTGCTGAACCTGAAAATCTATTTCTCACAGCAGTTTCTGTATCAACATACAGCCTGCTGTGGCACCGTAAATCAACTCAGCAGACAGAGTGCATATGCTCGCACAACACTTTGAATGGCAAATTCTGTGCTTCAATGACAATGTGTCAAGTTCTCTCACTTCCTGAAATGAATGGATGGCAGAAGACATTCAGGCTTAACTATAGTTATTCTCATGCTTCAAACAAAACATCATAAATAAAGATTTTCATGAAGAGAGTGGGAATCAGATCCATATGCTTTGTAGACTGAATGAAAGCTTTATTTCAAATATTTGTTAACAGGATACGGAATATTTTCTAAAAGATAAAATGACCCCAGATTATTATGTTTGGTGCTATTTATAAACACTGGGCAAATTTGCACCTGAGCAGTTCCCCATGGCAATACCAAAATCTATTCACTGCTGGGTTACTACCCTGGTGCAAAATGTTATCATTGACAGAAGGGGGTTCTTCAATTCTAACTGTATTTTTTAGAGTCAACTGGATTTGCTGTAGTTTTTTTATCTAGAAGACATTTTGCTATTTATCTGACAAGCCAGCTGGATTATTTGTCGAATGTCTTCAAGAGAAAAAATACAGCAAGTCCAGTTGATTTAACCTATTATTGTAGATATACCATGACTGATGAAAAGGTGACTCAACCAATGAAATCTTCAGTTTGGACAGATCAGCTCAAATCAGGTAGGATTCATCATGGTTGGACTGTCCTACTAGGAGAATTCCCATAAGCCCGTGCTTATTTCTACTATAGATCTATATGAAACATATACCATTTGGCCCTATCTATATCTAAGTGCTGTGAAAGTTGACAGGTGTCAGGTTGTTTTGTGACCCTAGGGGGACACTAGATTGCAGAATGGTATGCCCCTCCAAGCTGACACAAATACCTACAGTATCAGACAGATACCTACAGTCAGAAAGTATGGACAAATCAAAATCAAACTGGCCAACCTAATCTGATACATATGGCCAGATTTGTTCTAACAGCATTCATCTATCCCTAAAAATTGTGTGCATGAAATTACATTTCCATCTAACAAAAGAAGATTGAATTCACTAAATATACACATTTTTATTGTGATTGTGAATAGTAAGACTTTGCCACAACATACAGTAAACTTCTTTTTTTACCAATTTTGCCAGAAAATGTCAAGATAATCAATTTCATGTTTTTTATTTCAATAGATTTTTTATTTATCTTATCAAAATTCGTGAACAGACTGTTATGTACATCATGGGTAACATTTGTATCAAAACATCAAAGTCCTTATTGTTTCATTTTCATGTTGCCTCAGTTTATAGTTCTGAGTATTGATGGGTGAATAAATTCAGCAGATGCAAATTTCCGGAATCTCGAAATTCGAATTCGAATTAAAACTCTAATCGAGTTTGGATAATTCACAATTCAAATTTGAAAGTTTTGACCATACAAATAATTGAAAAGTCAAATTCGAATTTTCAATTCGACCCCTTAGTCCTGCAATCAATAGATCAATATAGTTGTCGATACTTTAGCCTTACATCAAGATCTAAAGTATCTACAGTATAAAACTGCATTTCCTAAGCACCTGGTACCACCCCTTTTTAATTTATTTTTGTTTCTTGTCTCAATTCAATATTCAACATTAAAGTCTAAGGGACAGATTGACTAAGTGCCAAATTCACCAGGACAACGCTAGTTCACTAATAATCCGACGTTGCACCCAGGGCACCGAACGATGATGAAGTTGTTTTCCTATTTTGGATCACCCTATTTTGGATCACCATACCTTAAGGCTACCCAATAGAATTATTTTGCAATCAGTACAGATTTATGCTAGATCCGTTTAGATCAAGTACAAGTTAAAATTGTATTATTGCAAGAAAAAGGAAAATCATTACAAAATAGAATCATTTGTTTAAAGGACCAGTAACATCAACAATTTAAATTGTTTTAAAGTAATAAAAATATAATGTACTTTTGCTCTTCACTAGTAAAACTGCTGTGTTTGCTTCAGAGACACTACTATTGTTTATATAAATAAGCTTCTGTGTAGCAATGGGGGCAGCCATTCAAAGGAGAAAATGCTCAGGTTACACAGCAGATAGCAGATAAGCTCTGTAGAACATAATGGTGTTATCTGTTATCCATTATTCATCCTGTGCCATATAGCCTTTTTTCAATTTCCCTCATTGCTACACAGCAGCTTGTTTATAGGAACTATAGTAGTGTTTATGAAGCAAACAGATCAGTTTCACCAGTGCAGTGCAGGGCAACAGTACATGATATTTTCATTACTTTAAAACACTTTTCTTTTTTGGTGTTACTGTTCCATTAAAATAAACTCTATTGGAGATGGGCCTCCATAATTCTGGAAAACCCCAGACATTCCAAAAAAAAGATCTCATACCTGTACAAGTATTTCACATCTAAATGATTTCTACTGTAATTTTAGTTGTCTACAGACACATCTTCTTACCTTACCTGTGTGGTGAGTGATTCCTACATTTGGGCCTTGCCAGATTTACAAACAAGCCACATAAATGACATTGGCTTCCCAATATAGAATGTCTTAGGATATTCATAAAATTGGGGGGGGGGGGGACATTCATAAACTACTCTACTACTCTTCCAGCCTCAAACAGTGCATTTAAATTGTAATTATGAGCTTGCACATATCCAAGATATTAGAGAGAGTCATCTCTTGCCATACCTTGAAGTATTATTTAGCCTGAAATAGCAGCTGGAAAAAATAATAAAGTGATGACTGCACAATCCATGCTGCTGAATGAAACTTTTTTAAATAAATACATACTCAGTATAAGAAACTATACTGAACTATACTGAAATGGTTTGAGTTACAAGTCAGCTGCATAAAAGTAAACAGTTTAGCAGCTGTGCTTGGAGGTCAATTTCAGTACTACACCAGTAGTACAGAGATCATAAAAGAAAAAAGATTTTGATACACTTGTACTTCAAGATCATTTTTATAACCTCTCCAATGAAAAGGTTTTGAAAAAAAAACAAAAAATAATGTGTTATTGATAAGAAAATAACATGTAGGGGCCGATTCACTTAGGGTCGAATTTCGAAGTTAAAAATACTTCGAAATTCGACCCTCGAATTGAAATCCTTCGACTTCGAATATCGAAGTCGAAGGATTTAGCGCTAATCCTGCGATCGAACGATCGAAGGATTTTTCGTTCGATCGAACGATTAAATCCTTCGAATCGAACGATTCGAACGATTTTAATTAAACGATCGAAGGAAAATCCTTCGATCAAAAAAAGCTTAGCAAGCCTATGGGGACCTTCCCCATAGGCTAACATTGACTTCGGTAGGTTTTATCTGCCGAAGTAGGGGGTCGAAGTTTTTTTTAAAGGGCAAGTACTTCGACTATCGAATGGTCGAATAGTCGAACGATTTTTACTTCGAATCGTTCGATTTCGTTCGACTTCGATCGAATTCGAACGAATTTAACCAATTCGATGGTCGAAGTACCCAAAAAATACTTCGAAATTCGAAGTATTTTTCATTCGAACCCTTCACTCGAGCTGAGTGAATCGGCCCCGTAGTGTTTGGTATAGATGCAGTTATATGAAGTATGACAGTGTCTCTAGGGATGCTATATTACACACATTTGTTTTTAAATAATAAAATTTGCAGGGAGAGTCTACAGAATGACTTTTTTTTGTTTTTTCATAAACACCAGATTGAGTTTCATGTTACCATCCTTAGAGACACATATTCAAACAAATATTAGTAAGCTTTCATCTTTAACCTATTTTCAGCAACAAACAACAGATGTTTTATTTGCCCAGATGAAAACCAACTATCAGCACTATGAATTCAGGAACAGACCAGGCATTGATAATATTTCAGTAATTTCTCCTATTCTCAGAAATCCTGCACAAATGTATTTTTGTAAGAAATCGTCTAACAAGCACACAGACATGAATGTATTGAAAAGTTTTTTTTGTTTTTTTTTAAGCAGCATTAGGCTGAACATAGTTTTCAGTCTTTTGCTGTCATTTTTAACTGTAGTGGATCCAGCTGTGTATCACAATAGGACTTATCAAATCAGATTTTGACCAATGGAGCATCATATTCAATATAGTACACATACTTTCCTAGTACCTAGCTTGGTGGTTATAGTGAATGCTAGGCTACGTACCACCTAGGGCAGGGCTGCCTTGAATGTTCTACACTCCAGACTGAAGGGTTATTTTCACAACATTAGTCATTGGCTGTCATTTAGTAGCCCTTAGTACTATTGAAGATGCATCTAGACTTCTGCCATCATTGCTTAAGTGTTATCTGTATAACTGTGTTTTATTACTATTGCCAAGGCCACATTTCAATGTTGTTAATTCAAAATGAAATCTGACCACTGTTTTCCATCAGTTGCAGTTTACTCAGCTGTGATATAAGCTTCTTGCAGTCTTTTTTCTTTGAGTCCAGATTCTGATGAGCTGTATTTTAAATAATTGCAGCTATAGCAGTTCAATATCTAAGGTGCTGGCTATCAGCATGTATAGCACAGCTGCATAAATTAAAATAACAAAATGCTAAATTTTTACACGTTTTAGTATTTTCTCTTTATATTTAAGTGTAGGTACGTCTTTATATTTGTAAGTGGAGGTAGGTAAAGGTATTGCTTATCTGGCATTTGGCTGTGTCTCTTTGGGATGGGGTTGCTGTTTCCCTTTCAAGCTTTCTCATGTAGTGCTGGAGGGTCGTGGATGGTAGGGACTCCATCAGAGGAATAATAGATTAAGAGGTCCCAGGAAGAGCACCACTGTGAGAGCATTGTACTCTGGGGACTGGACAATTTCTAGGGAGTATTACCACGGGCTGTGCCTAAAGATAACACCAGACACGTAGATATATTATTGTATGAAAGTTTTGCACCATAACTGTTGTGTGTATGGTGGGAGACGAGGTGACCGATATTGGCAAAATTGTAATGTGTATGGCCACCTTAAGGCTAATTACTTACATGACAGAGAAAACACCACTCTGCACTGATCCACCCAGTGGTTTGTGAGCATTGACATTGTGCCTTTTTGGCTAAAAAAAAAAGCACCCTAACCGACTACTATGTAATTTTTACATTGTGCACTGCAACTGTTCATAAAACAATAACAATATCATAATATATTTGGCATTAGCCAAATATCTCCAAGGGATTAACTAATATCTGTATGTTTTATCATAATTTGAACAGACCGAGATTTCACAGATTTGTTTCTATAAGTATACCACTGTGGTCAGCAAAGTTCTGCAGGAAAATTTGAAAATGCAATCTATTTTAAAAATAGAAGTTTGTTTTAAAAATAACGTTTATTTTGATGACAATTATAATTTTATATGCGATATATCATCATTTTGTATTGTTCTGTTTATAACAAAAAGTAACACAGAACAGAGATACACAGACTGGAATTTAAATAGCTGTCTGGTTGTCAGGATCATTGATTCAAGCACCCAGGCAGCATTTTTGATGGCAGACTGGAAGATAAATTGAGGTCCGAACCGAAATATAAACAATAAAAATACTCATAATAATGAAAATCTAGAATCAAAGCCAATCTCTTGGTTGCTTTGTGGGACAGTAATTCATAATTATCAAAAACATTTGCAAAGAAGAAGAATTAAAAATGGATTATGCAAACACCCTGACAAATAAATAAAAATATACAAAGAAAAGCTAGTTTTAGAGTATATTATATTACTTCAATTTTCAGCAACTTAAAGTAAACGTAAAGGTGAACAGATGACATTGCATGGCATTTATCTAAAGAAATAAATTGTGTTTGTAAGAGAATCAAGATGTGGAATGGTAAAGTAGATCATACAAAGAAATAGTAGATGAAAAAGTGAAGGGGAGATTTATGTTTGTGTAGTTCAGTTGCTGTTTATTCTAGGGGCATTGGCTTCTAAGTCTATGCGTTTCATAAGAAGCCAAATACAGATATCAGTTTATAAACTTAAACATATCTTCTTCAATCAAGTCAATGGAACAAATCAGTTGCTTCTGCTTTCTTGCATGACTTAACTAAGAGCAAATTATGATTAGAAAAATCTGTTGCCATTTTGTATGAAGTTATAATGACAAAGCTGTCAATACATGTGAAAGATGTTAGTGATATTGACATAATGGTTTCTAAGAGACAGTTTTGCTAATGCAGTACAGTAAATCTATGGTTGCAAAAATACCCACTAGCCTGTCATTTTAAGCAAATTATATTATGATATTATAATAGGAATTTCCTAAAGAAAAGCACCTCCAAAAGTGTAACTTCCTAGTGTCTCATCTCAACACAATAATGAATACTCAGAAAAATATTTGTTGTCTAAAACTCTCTTAATTTAGTTCCTAATCCACCAATCAACTTCTGTATTAATTGCAGTAAACTTAAGGACTTATTATTGTGCTGTTTAAAAATAAAAAAACAATGACAAAATACACTACAAATCCCCATCTGATCGCCATGCAGCATCACTGTGTAAAAAAAAAATGGGGTATTTATCAATTTGTATTTATATTTTCAGGTAAGTTTTCCACTTTAAAATTCCAGCATATAAATCAGCAACTGCTTCAAAATGTTTTGTAAAAAACAGTGATCTTCCTGTGGTAAATCATTTTACACAGCATGAATAATAGGCCCCTTAAAGTGCAGAGGTATTTGACACCTTATTACAGTATGTACATCAAAAGCAATAACAGCAGAAGCATTTACACCTACTATTACATAGATACTGGTTTGCCCTTTCCCATGGGAGGTCAGCAGAAGGATCATTTTAATTAAAAAAAATGTAATTGTAAAAATACATCTGTCCTTTCCCTTTACCTCCTAGATGTTATAATTTAAATAATAATTCAAAATCCCTTTTCTTCTTACCCCTATGTTGTAAAAGGTCGATATTAGTATAAATGAATAGAGAATTATTAGAAGGTTCCATATGCATGTTGTTCATATGTAAACTAAGTGGATATGGGCCCCTCTAGTAAACCCATCAGCCATTCATACTAATATTGCGGAGTATGTAATAATAATATTTTTTCAGAAAATATTGAGATAAAATAACCCCCTAAGTGTGACGCACTATTAGAAAAGAACATTGAAAAATCAGAGCATTTTTTCCTATTTATGATTGTTTTCTGTGATATTGGACATAATAACTATGATCTATTCATACTGAAAAAGAACTGTAATGGCCCAACAAAAAAAGTACAGAGTATGCTACACACATTTTCTCACATAAAACATTAAGCTAAATATTTCTATAGTGATGGTTACAGAAACACCTGTTTAATATATTTTGTACAGGGACATTTTATGTCTTATAAACTATAAAGGAATCTTGGCACACTCCAAGCAATGGTATTGGCAGAACCGGATTTCACAATAGTATTAAAAGAACTGCACTGTAAAAATTCTTGGTTTTCCTGCTATTTTTAAAATTGGCATTATTCTCTTTTTTTTATTGCCTTTCTTGTTATTTTTTTATTGAATTTGCGCTTAGACATAAATCATTTTTGCAGAACTTATGTTTTATGGAGTGAATAGCAGAAGTCTAGTTTGGAACAATGTCCTGCTCTCAGGCTAGCAATAAACCATTGGCTTTGGTAATTTGTTTTTCAGGAGAGCCGGTATATTCAATCGAATATAACAGTGAAAGTAAAGCTAAATGTAAACCTTTTCTAGCAAATTAAACCATCAATTAAACTCTCTGTGTGTCTTCATTAGCTATACTATACTATATTTTTTTCTGCAGACCACCTGAAGACTTTCTACTCTAAAAATCAATAATCCATTTTGACAAAAATTTGTGGTGTATCGATGAAAGACTAAAGATTATCTCGGTTCATTATCAGAGGATAAAGTTTCAGTGAGATCAGGGACACCAGCGTGTTGTATAATGTTTTGTAATGCTTTTACATTTAATCACAGTGATCATGGGTGTCCGCAGAAGGGGGCAAGAGTTCCTTGCTAGTTCCAATAAATTGTTTGTAAATTGAATTCCCAACAACACAAAACGTTTTTTAAACTTCCCACCCCAAGGCAAGCCTTAATTAGGTTATCTTCTGCATTGCCATGAATAGGTTCATCTTCAGAGGGATGCTACCCTGATATTAAATTACTTGCCCCCCCGGAAAGTTTTCTGTGGACACCCATGACAGTGATATAAATAATGTGATGGATCCATAGATTTTTTTGAATGTACCTGATAATATAGATTTTGTTTTATTCAGTTCCTTATTAGGGCTGTAAAGTTTAGCCTTGTCTAATTTTTATATTTAATTGAGTTTTAGTGAGCTCATTTTTATATTTATTTAGATATTTGAGAAGAAGTATACTTTTGGTGCTGTTAAAGATATCCCAGTTTTATGAACAAAGATTTTAACATTACCCTCTTCTACAAAATGAAAAAAAGGAGCATTAAAATATCTCAGGTCTCATTCTGTTTCAGAGAGCAGAGAAGTGTGGCTGCCCCTTTGAATAAAACTCTGAGGTCAGCAGTAATGTATTCATGAGGGGTGGGCATGGGAAAATAGGTGCCCTCCTTCAGCCTTCTAACGTGTGCATCATTAATATGTGCAAGATAGTGAGTGACCGTGGAATTGTAAACAAACAGGAAGCATTGTCCTATCGAAACAAAAATCGGCTGTTCATACAGTATTACTATTGATTCATAGTAACTCACACAATAAATGGAATATGCCCCTACTAGAGTACTGCTTTATATGTACCTCAATACTTATTTTTTAAGGGCATTTCTTGAAACGGTAGGGCATTAGCATTTAGTGCTGTGTGCTGAGCTCTCACACCTATAAGACAGAATTAAATGTGATTGTTCAGGATGATAGCTAATCATTTCTTTTTAAAAAAAATATTTAAATATTTATAAATTAAAACCAGTTTACTTTGATTTATCAACTAGAATATAATCTTTAATTTGCTCAATTATTACTTTTTAAATTAAAAAATCATAATCCTTTCATATAAAACCATGACTTTTATGTTCCTATTGTTTTTCCTATGAAATGTTTTACTGGTGTAAAGTCCTTAATTATCTGGGAGCTTTATAGAAACACAACTGTAACCTATAAAGAACGGCTATTGCTAAACAAGTTTATATACGTTTTATTTGCCTTTACCTCTGCATTGTCAAACTGAATACATATTTGTTGAGGATGTTAAATATACTTTTTGGGAAAATAATTCAATCTGACATTGCATATACATTGAAGATTCTTATGAGTCTTTAATATAAAAGCAGTGCTATTATGTTTATACCCTTGATAGAGATTTGCATAGCACTACAGTTGTATAGTAAACATTGGTGGTTTATTGATTTTTCCACTAAAACTCCTTATTGCGTGCCCATAGTCATTAGATGAGCAGAGATCATTTTCTTTATCAGAAAACGTTTACGTTTTTCTAAGATTTTAGACTAAGAGTTTCTGAAAAATGATAACTTAAAGCCCAACTTCAAACGATTAAGCCAAAACCCCCAATTATGTTAAGGGTATAATTTATGATGTATACATAAAATTTAATACACCTTTTTCAATAGGGGCAGAAAGAATAGTTACATTTTTTCTGCCTATTTTTTCAATAAAAATGTTTTTGTTTTGGTCTTTTTTCATTCCAATATTGACCAGGAATCACTATAATGGTATCTCTTTATATCACTCATATCTGCATATGTCCAGTCTAGTATTTATGGGATCCCAGTATGTTATACAGATCCCAGTATTGGATCCGTTATCCAGAATGCTCATGACCTGGGGTTTTCTGGATAACAGATGATTCCGTACTTTGGATCTTCATACCTTTAGTCGAAATAATTTAAACAAACCTAATAGGATTGTTTAGCCTCCAATAAGGATTAATTGCATCTCAGTTTGGATCAAGTACAAAGTACTATAATTGTTAAAAAAATTTGAATTATCTGGATAAAATTGAGTCTATGGGAGACAGCCCTTCTGTAATTTGGAGCTTTTTGGATAACGGATTTCTGTATAATGGATTTCATATTGCCCAAGTGCAATTCCCTTTCTTTAAATGTCATTTAAAAATGTCATGCTGCCACCCATTTGTGATTCTCTCAATTAGGAATATTGCTGTTACTGCACTATATCATTTAATTAACCTGGCTGTATTTGTATGGATGCATAGAAAAACTGGTACCGTTATTCTTTCATATAACCAACAGAGGGTGCACTGTTATTCTTTCATATAACCAACAGAGGGTGCTGTGTGATATTGCAGTCACTGTTATTCTTTCAAATAACCAACAGAGGGCGCTGTGTGATATTGCAGTCTCTACCCAAGAGAACTGTTGGTATAGGAATGACTAAAGGTGACTGCAATCTCAGCTACTGCCCGCTGACTCAAGTATAAGCCGAGGTAGACTTTTTCAGCACATTTTGGATGCTGAAAAACTCGGCTTATACTCGAGTATATACAGTATCATTATTATTAGTTTATAAGTTATAATTATAAGTTCCCACGCAGTAATCAACCAAACTCTCTATGTGTTGTTGAGCTATTGTAACCTCCAATCATTCCATGACTTTTGAGCACTACATCTGCTTAACTACATGGCACCATATCACTGGAAGCCAAGGGTACCTAATCGATCACTAATATGTTGTGAACTACAATAACCATTCAATGAAACATCTCTAACAGATCACAGATCACTCATTTTAATCAGATGAATGCACTGCATTACATAAAAAATGGGAGCATGTATTAAAAAGGAAATATTAGTCCGACTACTGTAATGCCACCTGCCTTTGTTTATGGCATCCTTTCTATATGCAATGTGATCTTAGATTATACTTATGTGTTCTCAATATGAAAATATTTCCCAGCAAACTATATTACTTATTCTAAAGGTAAACAAAAATAACGCTGTAAGCAACACCATCAACCATAGAAACCATATCAACGCAATAATGCATGAAAGATCTCATTAATTGAGTTGCAATGTACAAATAGAGAAAATTTAACAATAGCAATAATAACAAATAGTTTGATCGTCAAGGGGGTTATTAATCAAAGGTCGAATTTTAGAGCTATTTGGGCTTTCTTAAACTTGGAATAAACTCACAACTCGAAGAAAAAACTGAAATGGAAAAAAGCTAAAATCATCTAAAATCAAAAACTCGAATTGATCTAGTTTTCGTGAATTAATCGAGTTTTTGAGTGAAACCCACTGCAAAAAGTTCAAACATTGTGAAGGCAATTAACATGTTTAAATGGTTCAGGGGACCTCTGCCATTGTGACCTCGACAGGTTTAAATGTATTTTCGGATTCTAGCTATTTCCACTGCCTGGGTATAATAAATCTTGAAAAAATTTAAGTTTTTTTAAAAAACCTTAAAAAATCTATTTTTTGACTAAAAAATAACTTTGAAAATTTTAATTTTTTTTGTCGAAAACACAACTCGACCTTTGATAAAATAACCCCCTGAAAGTTACTATGGCATTTAGTTACAATCCACAAACAAGTGTGAATTTGTTGGAGCTCTAGTTCTACTCTATAATTGCATAGAGGGAATCAACCCTGATTCAGTATACGTTTACAATAATTACTTTAAAATACCCCAGATGAGACACTTTTAACATAAGAGAAGTATTTTATAAGAGGATTAAAACTGTTTTAGCGTTAGTGCTGCCGAAATACATCTAACAAAATAAAATCTTAAATTGAAATTAGTTGTTTATTCTATGCTTTGCTGAATAGTAGTATTTCCCATTTTGATTCATGGATATTTTATTTATTGTCACATTATTTTTTTACATGGTATCCTTTTCTTTCCTGCTATGTTACCTGGCACTAAAAATCAGTCATCACCAGGCCTCACCCATTGAAAGAAAATGTAACCTGAAAGTTTCTAGTGAACAAAATGTGTAAAGTATATAAAGTTAATATATGGGACATAGTATACAGAATGCTTGGGACCTGGGGTTTTCCAGATAAGGGATATTTCTGTAATTTGGATCTCCATACCTGTGGATAACTGAATTAGTCCAAGACAAATAAAATTTATAATAAATGCTTAGCAGAGTAATCTACAAAATGGAAAAGCAGGATGTAAAAAGAGATCTGAAGGAAAGGACTCAATTATCAATTAAAGGAACAGTTCAGTGTGAAAATAAAAACTGGGTAAATAGATAGGCTGTGCAAAATAAAAAATGTTTCTAATATACATAGTTAGCTAGCCAAAAATGTAATGTATAAAGGCAGGAGTGACTGGATGTCTGACATAATAGGCAGAACACTACTTCCTGCTTTTCAGCTCTATAACTCTGAGTTAGTCAGCAACTTGAAGGGGGACACATGGTACAGTTCTGTTCAGTGAGTTTGCAATTGAGCCTTAGGATTCAGCTCAGATTCAAAAGCAACAGATATGACCCATGTGGCCCCCCCTCAAGTCTCTGATTTGTTACTGCCTGGTAACCAGGGTAACCAGTCAGTGTAAACCAAGAGAGCTGAAAAGCAGGAAGTAGTGTTCTGGCTATTATGTTACACACCCACATCACTCCAGCCTTTATACATTATATTTTTGCCTAAATAACTATATTAGAAACATTTTTTATTTGCACAGCCTATTTATTTACCCAGTTTTTGTTTTTAAAATGAACAATTCCATTAAAACAATTCAGCTGTTATCCACATAAACTGCAAACACTAGGAAATCCTGGAGAACCACACACTAGCCTTTTCAATATCCTTTTGAGGAAATTGTCCTCAATGGTTTTGTTTTTATGTAGAAAGAAATAATGCTAAACTAATAGATTGTAAAATCTGTATTTTTTTCTCACAGTTTTATTTAAAATTAATCTGTACAACTGTCTGTGTTTACATTTGCGGTGCTAGATTTACACTATAAACAAATAAAATGCAATTGGTGCTGCACTTCTCCAAAGTTTGGATCCTCGCTATACATATTGTTTTTAAGCCTCGTTATCTGTCAGGGACCATCTCAACTTAATGCTTATCTAGTCAGGCCAACTACTTCTGTTCTTATCCAATATTCTCAAAGTGCATAATTACACAGTAAAGCTGTAAAGTGCTTTACACTTTTACAAAAATAAATAGTGATTTGTGACACTTTTTGCACATGGTCCAGCTATGTAAATAAGCTTTTACATCTGCTAAACCAATGCTTACAGAAATATGGTACATAGTTATAAAACTGTGTAAAAAAAATACAAAAAACAGTAAGGCACAGCCATGTAAAAATCTAGGGTAGTTAAACAGCTGTGTAATGATTTTATGCAATTTTATGTAAAGAATCTAAAACATTAAATGCCTAAGGCATATTCAAATATTTAGGAATCACAATACTTTCAACAAGTTATTCATGTAATTAATTATGTTATGCCTCAATAATGGCCAAAAAATTAATGTTATGCAAGTATTTTGCTCACAGATCAAAATGTTCACTATTTCCTATACATGGCATTGGCATTAAGTTAGTGAACTATTTTTGACAAACATCTTGTGGGCTTTGATACGTTTATAATTACTGACTACTCTGCTTGTGTCTTACATCAAGTCAGATTATTTTTCTACAACAATTAGTTAGCATGCCTTATACTGTGTTACTCTGTAAACTTGTGGGATCCACGACAGGCACTTATTTCTTTTTAAGGCAGTTTATTTAAACTATTTCAGCATACGACATAAAAAATCATAAAAATTAATGAAGTGAGTTCCCTCACTTCACTTGGCCCCTATATATTGGAGTCACCCCTTTACTCACAGCATTTGACAATTCTGTTGGGGGGATTGTTCAGCTTTCTGGCTTAACTCAATCACTTTGAAAGATGCTCCTTCTGCTTGTTGTGGTGGCAGCCACCCCGAGCCTCTCTGGGAGTTTCTGACCCTTACAGGTATCCTGCCTGCTGTGTCCTGCTCTCGCTTCCTAACATTTTGCTACAATTAAATACCTTTCCACAGGACAGTGTACCTGTGCAAAGTGAGCTCCAATATATGAGCTGGACAACCAGAATGTATTGTCAGGCTCTCCTAGCCTACAGCTTCTAGAGCTAAACAGCAAAATCCTTTAAACAGAGAAAACATTGTTCACTCACTCTCCACTCTCCACTCAAGCTTACATCTTCCGCTGTGAAGAACATAAAGTGAAAACTTACCTTGACACATTTCTTTGGTCACTCTTTAACTATATATATATATATATATATATATATATATATATATATATGTATAAATACAAAATATACCAGCATTCGCTTCCAAACAAAACAGATTCAGTTAAATGCATTGGTGCAGTTCTACTGGTCCAGATGCAAACATAAAAGAAAAATTGCAGGGCATACACCAGGTCTTTCAGTTGTCAAAACATTAAGCTTGTTCTATCAGTGTGTCAGTTCTGGGTTCTAGGACCTTTAAAACCTGGACCAAAATGCTGACAAAATTAGATAAGTTTTCAACATCTTAAAGCTCCAGTGTGTAATGTCAGTGTCTGGCACCTGTCTGTCATTGTATATATGTTTTTTCTTTTCTAATCAGATCTTCTTTGGTACAGTAGATTAATAATCAATTAAGTCATTGATACACTATAGTATTTGTTAGTGCTGGCAAGATGACATAGTGGATGCAAAAATAGCTCACCATCACAAAAGCCAGCTGATTTGAGGTTCACTATGATCAAGTGGGTGCAGATATATGACCTTGCTTACAATGTACATGCATAGCACTAGACTATTTCATGAATCCTGATAGCTTTTGACAATATTCACTCAAGCCTAACACATCTGATTGGTATAGCATTTAAATGCTATTCCTAGACAGCTAAACAAAATAAAAAGTAGTTTTAATGCCTTAGGCACTTCAGTACTTTGAAGCGAGAAGCAATGAATGCATTCCCATCCTGATGCAATTAAAAGCATATAGACAATGCTTTTGGAAAGGACAGATGAAGCAAAATTAGATTTAGCAGAACAAATAACGATGCAAAGTGATTAAGTTATTCTGGAAAATAATCCATCAAGTAAAGGAATTGGGTTTCCTTCTGGTTATTCATTCCATCAATACCTTTTTTAAAAGCTTCTTTACCTTTTTTAGCTCAATAATAGAATGTTTCCCCCATTACACAAAAATAATTCAGTGTTAACGGTCCAATCGAATAAAACTTCAATTTAAAACGTTCTCTTGGAATCATCTCAATAACATAAACATTGCACCCAGTAAGTCAGTTGTAGTTTTAGCAGCATAAGTCTTTATCCTTGTTCATGGAAAAGTTCAAGGCCCTTATAGAAAAAAAGGAAATGTGCCATTTTCTCTGTTAGTGCACAGTGATTAAGGCTGTTGAACATGATTTGCTAAGCTGCTAATTGACATGATATCTGCTCACTGCATTCTGATTTCCAGCTGTTATGCACAAGTGACCTCATGATGATAATCATGTATGATTAATATACGTTGAATGGTTGGGAAATATTGTTTGTTATAATATAATTCTCCCTGAAACATATACTGCTACTATAACATTTCCACTGGACAGAAGGTTGTATATTTACGGACATATTCAGTAAAGATTGGCACTGGCACATCTAGAAGGATTTCCAGCAGTTCACATTCTTCCCCATTTACCAACATTAATAGAAAAGTATTATGGGGTTGACAAATTTATCAAAGGTGATGTGTAATTTTGACTTTTGTTGACTGCTTTGAGCAGTTGACCATATTCATTTTCAATAGGGTATTACTGAGAACAAATTGCATTTTAGCATTATTTCTTCTTTTTTTCATTACCAATAGAAGCAGACAATGTAGAGCTAGAACTAAATGAAGTGTTTCTCAAGCATCTTAAAAGTAACATGGCATGATGCCCCCACACCATCTATGGCAGCAACATTCATCTAGATAGCAGACAAAAGGTTTATTAAATACCATGGATTTAATATAAGGACATAAACATTGTTAGTATTTATCTAAATAATACATGCCTATGCTGCAAAAAAAGATATTAAAATGTTTTCAAAATTATGGATTTGGTTACTTACATTATTTTCTGTTGTACACACGATGACACTTTACTTCATCACTTTGAAAACCACAGAATATCAACAGTGCTCTGCAAATCATTTCCTTTAGAAGACCTTTCATAAATACAACTTTGACATTACAGCTGTGCAGTAACACCAAATTAAACATTTGCCTCTGTAATTGGAAGACGAATTTGTCAGACAAAGTTTGCTGACCTTTCTGAAAAATGCTCAGATAAAGTAATTACAACTTTTCATTTCCAACAAAGCAGAAGCAGATGGCATGGCTCTGTGCTGGTGTTTGTAATAAACACAGACATAGAATGCAATCGACAAAAGTGCCTCGCAAGTTGCAAGCGGTTTAATTAACAATTTCTTATAAGAGAAATGTGTTTTAGAGAATAATCAAAGACAACAAAAGGGAAAACTAAAATAAAAGAGTCAATCCAGGTTGTCTATGAATAATTTATTAATGTGATTTTTAAGACCAGGGACAATGGAAATGAAAACGAGTAGGGTTATTGAATCAGATTCACTTAAGGGAGCGTTTATAACCAGTTAAACTGCAGATGGTTTGCTATTTGTGAACATCTTTTGTACAGCATATCCCTTTTTTCTGAAGGCATTGCAAAAAAAGATACATTTACTGAAAACCTTTACTTTATGGGGCATAATTATCAATGAGTAAAGACTAAGAGACAATTCTGCTAAAAATTTATGAAATGAATAAGGCAATAATAATTGGCTGCTGAGCCCAGGAGCAAATCTGCATGGGTAAATTTGCCTTCAGAAAACCCCCCCAGAAAATTAGATCTTACAGCTTGCTGGTAGGCTTCTGTGAGCCAAAAACATTGTAAATGCTTTCACTTCCTTCCATAATGTTGCATTTTATAAGGCATGAAGTAATTACATAAATATATGAAGATTACAAGCCAAGCATTGCACCTTTTTAACTGCAGGTTCAAAACCCAAAGAAAGATTTAATGAAACAATATATCAACATTTCATAATAACCTGATATAAAAAGAAGTCTTCGTTCTTTAGAAACACAAAACAGTTTCTAAAATGCTATTCGTGGGTAATAAAGGATTAATGTGCTTGTCATCATCTTTTTATTTCCCCTAGCTCCAATCAAGTGTTCCTTGAAGTAGAACTCAATTAATGGGTGCAGTTATGATTACATAGATAACCAAAGACAAAGGAAAAAAAGCCAACACTCTTCCTGTGCAAAACAATATCCCACTGCACAAGTATTAAATGTATTGTAAAAATCTATATTTTAGCTTCATGGTAGACACCACTTCAAATAAATGTTATTTTACTATGACAGTCTATCTATAATTAACAAGCACCTAATCAAAAAATTAAACTGCACTCACTTTGTAGAAAATTAAGAAATTATTTATTCTATATTTCTACCCCAAACTTGAGTCGTCGTCAACAGGATGTGAAAGCCGTATACATCATAGTAAAATTTAAAACGGTAGTGAACTCACCCAGTGTTATATTACATCATTCTGGTGCCGTATATACAATACATAGTGGTTAACTCCATGTAATACCATACCCAATTCTACCAGAGTGGCAGTGAAATTCCCTCCAAAGAAAGGGAGGTGTTCCCTTAAAAACGAATTTGTCAATTTGCGGGATGAATTAGAATACATACAAATCAAATACAGCAAGGAACTCATGCGGCTTTCATGTGTTGCATGCCCTTGTCGCCCCTCACCTATTGTAAGAATAGGCAAATGTATTGGCCGGGTGCTAAATCGCTTCAGTGGTAGTTTCACATTACTTTTGAATGTGGTTGAGCATGGGAAGCCCATTGAAACTACATATTTGTTACAATTCTACAAGTATTTTGGACATTTAGTCGGCCTTTATGAATTTGATACATGTAGTCTTATTTCATATGTTTGAAAGACTCGTTACAATGTAGGGATAAGAGTTTTTCTTGAGGCCTACATACTGATAACGCAATCTTTTGTTTGCAAGACATATTTCTTACATCTCCATATTTATATCTAGAATTGTTCTGATCTGTTTCAGGAATACATATACCCCTACAGAAAGATTGACTCAACTAAGATGGACATAAAAGCCCCACACTGAACATGGGTCAATGTCCTAGATGCTTATGAAGGGTAACTAAAAGTGATTAGTCATGGTAACTATATGATTAGATATTACTAGATACACACCAGAGGGTGACCTCTGTCAGAACACTACCACCATGTAGTGTGTACAACAGATGGCCTATGAAGAGCTAACGGGCAGGTTACGTTTAAAGGAGTGTGATCTGAGAAGGTATGTCCAATAAGGTGATTAGTTATTGAGTGTTACCATAGCAACCATACACATTGAAAGAGCTGGCAGATTCAAACACGACTACCACTGAAGTGATGAGGATTTAGCACCCAGCCAAAACATAGGTCTTATTCTAAGGTTAGGGGCAGCAAGGGCATGCAACACAAGAAAGCCATATGAATTCCTTGTTGTCAGATTTGTATGTATTCTTCCTAGTTCTGCAAATGGACACATTGGTTTTTAAGTGAACACCTCCCATTCTTTGGAGGGAAATTCACTGGCACTCTAGTAGAATTGGGTTTGGTATTCAACAGTTAACCATTATGCATTGTATAAACGGCACCAGAATGATGTAATATAACACTGAGCTAGTTCATATGGAGAATATGGAGCTCTTTTGTTTTTTTAAATCTCATTATGTTGTGTACGACTTTTGCATCCTGATGACCAGTGTCGGACTGGGCCGGTGGGAGACCAGGAAAAAACCCGGTGGGACTGAATGGAAAAAAGTTGTGCAGTATGCTCGGCATCAGTGCATGAGCCTGGCGTTCGCGCATGTGCGCGGTGGGCCTTTCATTAGCGCATGCGCGCAGTGCATCTGCCATTCGTACACGCGCACGGCCATTTGTGCATGCGGCCCTCGAGGTTCAGAACCCAGTGGGCCCTGACTGCTCCAGTCCGACCCTGCTGATGATGGCTCAAATTTGGGGTCAAATGTAGAATAAATAATTTCTTAATGTTCTACTAAGTCCTGTGAGTGTGGTTTAATTTTCTGATTTAGGGGTGAAAAAAGGCCATGCAGGCCTGAAATGTCGTGTTTGTTCAAGATTGAGCCAGGAATCCAATAAAGGCTTATAATACACAAAAGCCATGAATATCCTGTAAATTTTATCCTTATAAACGGTGAGTTCTGATGTCATCAGTTATAAACGGTGAGTTCTGATGTCATTTCTGTCACGACTTACTGAAACTTGTGTATTATAATAAATAAAGTACCCCCAGTTGCAAAATATGAAGATGTTAAACGTTACCTCGGAGTTCCATGACCTGTATAAAAACACTCAGCCTCCGGCCTCGTACTTTTATATGGTCATGAGACTCCTCAGTAACTTATAATATCCTTATATTTTACAAGAGGGGATACTTTATTCACTATTTATTATTCAACAAGATTATGGTGCTGTGATTTTGCTATCGATATATTAGGGGCAGATTTATAAAAGGTCTTATCAAAGGTCGAGGTTAATTTTCCAATGAAATAAATTCGAATTTCAAGCTATTTTTTGTGTATTTCGACTAGGGAATAGTCCAAATTCGATTCGAATTTGAAAAAAATTCGAAAAGCAAATTACACAATAACATTCCCTACAATTCATACAGTAGAAGGCTTTATTGCTATTCTTTTGTGAGATCTTTAAGACAACTGAATAAATATTCCATGTAAATGAGATAAATTAGCTAATATTCAATATTATTATAGCACAATACAGTTTGCAAACTGTTATACAATAAACAACAGGCAATCTCTTCCTTAACTATATTTTACAAATTTTCCATTTTTTGTCTTCAGGCCTGGCTTGCTTTTTGTTTACCTACATTACAGTAAAAGAATAGCTAGGCCTAAAATTGTCTTATTACATCTCATGCGTAAATGTGATAAGTCTTACTTTTTAGCCAAATATCAATCAGTCAAGCACTGACAATACGCTGTGTTAATCGGCACTGACTAATAAGCTGCTGAGTCAGCAGCTTATATTGGTCCATGTATGGCCAGTTTTAGATAAATTGCCCTTATTGGGTTGGTTTTGGTAGCATATTGTCATACTGTGTTGGATATTGATCAAAACGAGAATGTAGAGTAATCGATACCTTTTACTGGCAAATCTGGAGATGATAATATACAGATTTGACTGCTGCTACCTCATAACTATGGGGCTGATTTATCAAAGGTCGAGGTGAATTTTGGAATGAAAAAAATTAGAATTTCAAGCTATTTTTTGTGTACTTCGACTAGGGAATAGTCCAAATTTGAAAAAAAAACTGTGGAATGCACTATATAAATACCAGGAATAAAGTAAAAGTAATAAATTTAAATTATATTGCTTTGATTGGTTTATACTGGTAGTTGTACAAGATTATATACGGTTCTGTGCAAGAATACTAGCTCATTGCTGCCCATTCAGGTTTCGCTGAAGTTGGAGATCTGTCTGTGACAGTTCTCACAATAATCAGCTGCTCATGGGCATCTTTTAAACATACAGTATCTTTTATAGATACTGTGAATCCAATTAGGATTCGCAGTATTGTGAATCCTAATTGGAAGCAAAAACCAGCCTATTGGGTTTATTTAATGCTTACATGATTTTCTAGTAGACTTAAGGTATGAAGATCCAAATTATGGAATGATCCATTATTCATAAAACCCCAGGTCCCGAGCATTCTGGATAACAGATCCCATACCTGTTTTACATTTAATCACCTCTGCATTGCAGCTGAGGCACGAGAAAGTGCCAACTTAATTACCATGAAGCACAATGTCTAATACATAGGATTTCTTATAAAAAGCATGGCACAGTATTGTGCACATTTAAAAAAATATAAACTGTGCTGTCAAAAATATTATGTATTTATGTAAATGTTGTCAATCTCTAGCTACAGGTCCATCCGTTCCTAAGACATTCAGAACCCAAATATAATAACTTCCATCTCCAGAATACATAATTATAAAGTTCTCAGTACCTGTACTTGTTTCTATATCTGCCCTGCTATTTACTGGTTTAGTGAGAAGAGATACAAGCAGAGGTCTAGGAGGGCAATGTGTTGATATGCTGCAGAATTGTTGATTCCTGTCAAACTGCTTTTCTCAAAAAGCTATTAATTTTATATGCCATTATAGTATGCATAATGAGCACCTGTACACTGAATCACTATATCACCTTGGAAATGTTAAGAGGAAAAGTAATCATTGAATTGTCAGTCACACTGGTTAGTACAACAGGGCTGATTAAAAAAAAACAGGGCAGGGGTCAAAGTGCAAAAAATGCACATAAAGTGCCAAGATTTTATACTTTGTATCATGACCTATTCACATTTACTACTTGCACCCTTCTGTCCTTGTTCTGTCAGTAGCACTGCATACAGAATTGAATGGAGCACACAAGTGTCCCCTTGAATGCCCTTTTTTTTTATTTTAACAAATTTTTACAAATACATTACAGTACCACAAACATAAACAAATAAACAGATAAAAAGAAAGAAAGAAAAGAATAGAATAGAGTAAAGTAAAAGTATATAAGAGTATATAGGGGTATATAGGACCCTGGCTATCTCACAGCTGGGTACATCTGGCCTCCGCCGCCTCGCCCACAGACCGTACCTCGGACCTTTAGGGTTGCTTGGACCGGTTGTTGCCTTCATTATTTCGGCTGCCTCCCTTACCCCCTCCCCGGTGCGTTCCTGTCCTTACTACTGAGGAATCCCCCTTTATGCCTATTCTAATTAACATCCCTTTTAACTCGGTTTGTTTAAATACCTAACCCATGGTCCCCAGATATCCCAGTATTTGTTACTCTTATTGTGGATAATGTATGTTATTTCTTCCATTTTTCTAGTGTGCTCTACCTCCTGCTGCCATTCCATGCTGCTTAATGGGCCCTTCTGCTTCCAATGTCTTGGGATTATTGACCTAGCCGCATCCAGCAGATGTATGGTAAGTGGATCTCTTAATATACCCTTTTTATCCATATCAAAGCTTAGCAAAATCAAGGGGGCATTATCCAGCGACAAATTGGAGTTAGTTATTTATTTTATTACTTTAAAGATTTTACCCCAATAATCATGCAATTCTTTACACTTGCACCATAGATGCGTGTGTGTCCCCCTCTCCTTACCGCATCTCCAACATAAGTCTGTGAGTGCGGGGAACATCTTATTCAGCCTAGTTGGAGTAAGGTGCCATCTAGTAATTATTTTGAAGTTCATTTCCCTCACTCTTACAGCTATAGATGATTTATGGGCTTGTAACACGATCTTATTCCACATCTCAGAGGGGATCTCAATACCCAAGTCTTTTTCCCATTCCCTAAGAGCTGTATCTTTGCCCAAAGAGATGTTTGATATTAAGAGTTTGTATGTATTTGATACTACTTTATTAGGGACCTCTTTACTTTCCAGTGATATTTCCCATTTGGTCAATTCTCTACCCCAATCTTCCTCTCTCTATATATAGGTATAATTTTGCAATTGGCGGTAGTTCCATACGTCTCTAACTTGTTTTCCCCATTTCTTCTGAATTTCATTTAATGAGATCAATTTATTGTTTCCCAAGAAATCGCTAATTCTGGTTGTTCTCCCCTCGAATATCCGCCAATTCCCAAATGCACCACTCTCCAGGCTAGGTATAAAAGAAATGTTATTTATTAAGGGTTGTAGAATGTATTAAGGGTTGTATTAAGAATGCCCTTAGCTTGTTTTTTCAGAACACAGAAGCTGTGCAACATCAGCTTCTTTTTTTTTAATTTCTAGTTTTTGTGACTGCATGATATGAGCCATGCACCATGTGCCAGATTCAGTGCTCTGTGTAACCTCTGCAATTTTGCACTCCTTAGTGCTCCAGCTCTTGTTCATTTAACATTGGTGAAATGAGCCCAAGTATGGTCTAATTTAAGTGTTGAATCTATGTATCCAGTAAGGGTTGTTTCAGTAATTTGGATCTTTATACTGTAACTCTACTAAAAAAATCATGCAAACATTAAATAAACCCAATAGTCTGGTTTTGCTTCCAATAAGGATGAATTATATGTTAGTTTGGACAATGTACTGTTTTATTATTACAGAGACAAAGGAAATTATTAAAAAAAAAATTAATTATTTAGATAAAATGGAGTCTATTGGAGATGGCCTTTCTGTAATTTGGAGCATTCTAGATAAACCCTGAATACAAAAATCATGAAATTTTTTTTTTTGGAATTTCTTGAACCCCAATGCTAAAAAAAGTCCAAAAGTCAAGAATCTCCAAGCTGTCGGGCCCTATAGAAGTCAATGGCAAAGGTCCTATTTCAATATCATGGTCTGCACTGAGTTTTGGCCAAAAATCGGATTTTTTTCGCATTTTGGCAGTAAAATCAGACTTTTGGCAGGAAAATTCTATTTTTTCGTATATATAAACAAGTGAAAAAACTGTCCCTTTAGGTGCTCGTATACTTTAGAGGTACAGATATGTAGTATGGCTGTGATGATGCTTTATATCAAACACAGTGAAATATATTGGAGATAATCATGTACTAGAATGGAAGGTATAGTATAATGCACCATGTTGTGCTGCATGCACCGTTAAAGACAGTCCAGTGGGTTCATCATTAACATAATAGTGGGCACAGTAACCAGACAAAATTATCTAAACATAAACCATGTTTTCTAATAAGGTACGATAGTATTGAATAGTTTATGCCATGATTAGAGATGTCGCGAACTGTTCGCCGGCGAACTTGTTCGCGCGAACATCGGGTGTTCGCGCTCGCCGGAAGTTCGCGAACGTCGCGCGACGTTCGCCATTTTGGGTTCGCCATTGTTGGCGCTTTTTTTTGCCCTCTCACCCCAGACCAGCAGGTACATGGCAGCCAATCAGGAAGCTCTCCCTTGGACCACTCCCCTTCCCTATAAAAACCGAAGCCCTGCAGCTTTTTTTCACTCTGCCTGTGTGTGCTGAAGAGATAGTGTAGGGAGAGAGCTGCTGCCTGTTAGTGATTTCAGGGACAGTTGAAAGTTTGCTGGCTAGTAATCGTTTTGATACTGCTCTGTTATTGGAGGGACAGAAGTCTGCAGGGGTTTGAGGGACATTTAAGCTTAGGTAGCTTTGCTGGCTAGTAATCTACCTTCTACTGCAGTGCTCTGTATGTAGCTGCAGTGGGCAGCTGTCCTGCTTCTGATCTCATCTGCTGACTGCTGCAATAGCAATAGTCCTTGTAAGGACTGCTTTTATTTATTTTTTTGTTGTTTTACTACTACTACTACTACTACTACTACTACTACTACTATAAGAGCCCAGTGCTATTAGTCTAGCAGTGTTGGGGAGTGGGACTGGTGTGCTAATCTGCTGCTCCTAGTAGTTCAGCAGCACCAACTTTAATTTTTTTTTTTTAATATTCATTCTTTTTTTATTTAACTTTTTTTTTATTTTACTACCGCTGTAGTAGTGTATAAGTTGACCTTTTAGGCATTATTTGCCCTGTAGGCATTTTTTGCCCAGTGTGTTATTCAACCAACTGCTATCTAGCTGTGTGCCCGTGTTCACATTCTGTCTAAATATCCATAATATTACCGTCTCCAGAAAAAACACCGGAGTGACTTTTTTCAAGCAGCCATAATAAATTTTACGTAATCCGTATCCATCGCTGTAGTAGTGTATAAGTTGACCTTTTAGGCATTATTTGCCCTGTAGGCATTTTTTGCCCAGTGTGTTATTCAACCAACTGCTATCTAGCTGTGTGCCCGTGTTCACATTCTGTCTAAATATCCATAATATTACCGTCTCCAGAAAAAACACCGGAGTGACTTTTTTCAAGCAGCCATAATAAATTTTACGTAATCCGTATCCATCGCTGTAGTAGTGTATAAGTTGACCTTTTAGGCATTATTTGCCCTGTAGGCATTTTTTGCCCAGTGTGTTATTCAACCAACTGCTATCTAGCTGTGTGCCCGTGTTCACATTCTGTCTAAATATCCATAATATTACCGTCTCCAGAAAAAACACCGGAGTGACTTTTTTCAAGCAGCCATAATAAATTTTACGTAATCCGTATCCATCGCTGTAGTAGTGTATAAGTTGACCTTTTAGGCATTATTTGCCCTGTAGGCATTTTTTGCCCAGTGTGTTATTCAACCAACTGCTATCTAGCTGTGTGCCCGTGTTCACATTCTGTCTAAATATCCATAATATTACCGTCTCCAGAAAAAACACCGGAGTGACTTTTTTCAAGCAGCCATAATAAATTTTACGTAATCCGTATCCCTCGCTGTAGTAGTGTATAAGTTGACCTTGTAGGCATTATTTGCCCTGTAGGCATTTTTTGCCCAGTGTGTTATTCAACCAACTGCTATCTAGCTGTGTGCCCGTGTTCACATTCTGTCTAAATATCCATAATATTACCGTCTCCAGAAAAAACACCGGAGTGACTTTTTTTCAAGCAGCATTCTTATATTTTACGTAATCCGTATCCACCGCTGTGTATACGTTGACCTTGTAGGCATTATTTGCCCTGTAGGCATTTTTTGCCCAGTGTGTTATTCAACCAACTGCTATCTAGCTGTGTGCCCGTGTTCACATTCTGTCTAAATATCCATAATATTACCGTCTCCAGAAAAAACACCGGAGTGACTTTTTTTCAAGCAGCATTCTTATATTTTACGTAATCCGTATCCACCGCTGTGTATACGTTGACCTTGTAGGCATTATTTGCCCTGTAGGCATTTTTTGCCCAGTGTGTTATTCAACCAACTGCTATCTAGCTGTGTGCCCGTGTTCACATTCTGTCTAAATATCCATAATATTACCGTCTCCAGAAAAAACACCGGAGTGACTTTTTTTCAAGCAGCATTCTTATATTTTACGTAATCCGTATCCACCGCTGTGTATACGTTGACCTTGTAGGCATTATTTGCCCTGTAGGCATTTTTTGCCCAGTGTGTTATTCAACCAACTGCTATCTAGCTGTGTGACCGTGTTCACATTCTGTCTAAATATCCATAATATTACCGTCTCCAGAAAAAACACCGGAGTGACTTTTTTTCAAGCAGCATTCTTATATTTTACGTAATCCGTATCCACCGCTGTGTATACGTTGACCTTGTAGGCATTATTTGCACAGTGTTTTCTTCAAACCGCCATCTAGCTGTGTGAGCTTGTTCACATTTTGTCTAAATATTGATAATATTATCGTCTCTAGAAAAACCACTTGAGTTACTTTTTTTCAAGCAGCATTCATATATTTTACGTAATCCGTATCCACCGCTGTAGTAGTGTATACGTTGATCTTGTAGGCATTATTTGCACACTGTTTTCTTCAAACTGCCATCTAGCTGTGTGTATTATCGTTTCCAGAAAAACCAACTGAGTTTTTGTTGTTGTTGTTTTTTTAAAAATAATGCCAGGCAAAGGCAGGCCGCCACGCAGAGGCCGTGCTAGGGGCCGTGCTGCTATGCAATCCTGTGGCCCTAGCAAATTGCCCAGTTTTAAAAAGCCAATGACCCTGAACTCCCAAAATGCTGAAGAGGTAGTTGACTGGCTTACACAGCACACCCCATCCTCTACCGTTTCTAACTTTACCACAACATCCTCCTCATCCTCCACTGCTATGGCCACCCCACGTAACACTTCCTCCACCACCGGTGCCCCATCTTCACTGGAGTCAGAGGAGTTATTTTTTTTACCATGAGTTTCTTGAACTGAGTAATGCGCAACCATTATTGGCAGAAGAAGATGAAGGAGATGAGGACGTTACACCAGATTTAATTCTGGCAGAGAACACGACAGAGATGGACATAATGATGAGTGATGAGGAGGAGGAGGAGGTCCCCGCTGCTGCTTCCTTCTGTGATGTGTCAGAAGAAATTGATGCATCTGAGGAGAATGATGATGAGGAGATTGATGTTTTGTGGGTGCCTAGTAGAAGAGAGCAAGAGGAGGGTAGTTCAGATGGAGAGACGGAGAGTCAGAGAGGCAGTAGGAGAATAAGACTTAGAAGAAGCAGGGAGGCCAGCCCGCAGGGATCAGTAGGGCAACAACATGTATCGGCACCTGTGTTCAGCCGGCCAACGCACCCGCCATTGCCGCCAATGCCGCCAACTTCTACTGTTACCGCCAGATCGCAGACTTCCAAAAAGTCAGCAGTGTGGCATTTTTTTAATGTGTGTGCCTCTGACAAAAGCATTGTAATTTGCAATGAGTGCAGTCAGAAACTGAGCCTTGGTAAGCCCAACAGCCACATAGGTACAACTTCTATGCGAAGGCACATGAGCGGCAAGCACAAAGCACTTTGGGAGCAACACCTCAAAGGCAACAGGCAAACTAAAAGTCACACTCCTTCTGGTCCAGCATCTTACTGCTCTACCTCTGCTCTCCTTGACCCATCTGAACCACCCTCCACTCCGCCTTCCACCTTGACCACCTGTTCCCATTCCCAGTCATCTGCCACCAGCCAAGTTTCTGTGAAGGCCATGTTTGAGCGTAAGAAGCCAATGTCTGACTGTCACCCCCTTGCCCGGCGTCTGACAGCTGGCTTGTCTGCACTCTTAGCCCGCCAGCTTTTACCATACCAGCTGGTGGACTCTGAGGCCTTCCGCAAATTTGTAGCAATTGGGACACCGCAGTGGAAGGTACCCAGCCGCAATTTTTTTTCTAAAAAGGGAATACCACACCTGTACCAACATGTGCAGAGCCAAGTTACCGCATCTCTGTCACTTAGTGTTGGGCCAAAGGTCCATATGACTACTGACGCATGGTCCTCCAAGCATGGTCAGGGCAGGTATGTCACCTACACTGCCCACTGGGTGAACTTGGTAATGGCTGGGAATGGGAAGCAGGGAATGGGTAGCTCAACAACAACAACAACAGTGGAGTTGGTGTCACCGCCACGGATTGCACGCGGTTCTGCCACCACCTCTACTCCTCCATCGCTCTCTACCTCGTCTTCTTCCTCTTCTTCTTCTTACTCTGCTGCTGGGTCCTCCTTCTCCTCCTCCACACCTGTGCACCCCCAGCTCCCCCTAGGCTATTCGACGTGCCAGGTACGCCGTTGTCACGCTGTCTTGGGGATGACGTGCCTGGAAAGCAAAAACCATACCGGATCTGTACTCCTGTCATCTCTGCAGTCACAGGCCGATCGGTGGCTGACCCCACACCAACTGCAGATCGGAAAAGTGGTGTGTGACAATGGAAGCAATCTGTTGGCAGCGTTGAGACTGGGAAATTTAACACATGTGCCCTGCATGGCACATGTGTTAAATTTAATAGTCCAACGTTTTGTCTCCAAGTACCCAGGATTCCAGGACGTTCTCACCCAGTCCAGAAAGGTGTCGGCCCATTTCAGACGTTCCTACACAGCCATGGCACGCCTTGCTGACATTCAGCAGCGCTACAACATGCCAGTCAGGCGTTTGATTTCTGACAGCCAGACTCGCTGGAATTCAACGCTCCTTATGTTGGAACGTCTGCTGCAACAACAAAGGGCCGTCAACGAGTACCTTTTTGAACTGGGTGGTAGGACTGGATCTGCAGAGCTGGGGATTTTTTTCCCCCGTTACTGGGTGCTTATGCGCGATGCCTGCAGGCTCATGCGACCTTTTGAAGAGGTGACAAATATGGTCAGTCGCACCGAAGGCACCATCAGCGACCTAATACCCTTCGCTTTCTTCCTGGAGCGTGCCGTGCGACGAGTGACAGATGAGGCTGTAGACCAGCGTGACGAGGAGCTGGAAGCGCACGATTTATGGTCGCAATCACCAGAACGAACCCAGGCACCTGCTGCAACGCAGGGAGAGGTGCCAGAAGTGGAGTCAGAGGAGGAAGGTGGCTTTGTGGAGGAGGAGGAGGAGGACCAACAGGAGCAGGCTTCCCAGGGGGCTAGTGGTGACCTTTTGGGGACCCCTGGTCTTGTACGTGGCTGGGGGGAGGAGACCGTGGATGATGCAGTCCTTGATAATGAGGAAGCGGAGATGGATAGCTCTGCATCCAACCTTGTGAGAATGGGGTCTTTCATGCTGGCATGCCTGTTGAAGGACCCCCGTATCAAGAGGCTTAAGGAGAAGGACCTGTACTGGGTCGCAACGCTACTAGACCCTCGGTACAAGCATAAAGTGTCAGAAATGTTACCAACATACCACAAGTCCGAAAAGATGCGGCATTTACAAACCAGCCTGCAAAACATGTTGTACAATGCTTTTAAGGGTGATGTCACTTCAGGAACTCATCAACATTCCAGGGGCAGAGGTGCCAGTAATCCTGCCACGAGCACACCTGCAAGGACAAAGCCCTTTGGCCGGTCTGTAACGTCAGACATGCAAATGTTTTTCTGTCCAAGGCAGCGCCACAACCCTTCGGGATCCACCCTCAAAGAACGCCTCGACCGGCAGGTAGCGGACTACCTGGCATTAACTGCAGATATCGACACTCTGAGGAGCGATGAACCCCTGGACTACTGGGTGCGCAGGCTTGATCTGTGGCCAGAGCTGTCACAATTTGCCATGAACCTCTTGTCTTGCCCAGCCTCAAGTGTGCTCTCAGAAAGGACCTTCAGTGCAGCAGGAGGGATTGTAACTGAGAAGAGAACTCGCCTAGGTCACAAAAGTGTCGATTACCTGACCTTTATTAAAATGAATGAGGGGTGGATCTCGGAGGGTTACTGCACGCCGGAAGACTTGTTCTGACTTCTATGCAGCTGTCCTTCTCTTCAAGCCTCATGACTCCACACACAGCTGTCCTTTAGCGTCCTCCTCCCTCCGCCACCGTTACAAACTAGGGTGCAAACCCTACTGGTTTAATTTTTTCTGGCCTCTGTGCTTCAGTGGCTGCAACCAAAAAAACTGGGCAAACAATGTCTACAAGGTCAACGTATGGCGAAAAATGACTATTTTCAGCATTTATATGGCATATTTTTTCTGGCAACTGTGCTTCAGTGGCTGCGTCCAAAAAAATGCATATTTTCTGCATTTATATGGCATAATTTTTCTGGCCTCTGTGCTTCAGTGGCTGCAACCAAAAAAATGCATATTTTCTGCATTTATATGGCATAATTTTTCTGGCCTCTGTGCTTCAGTGGCTGCAACCAAAAAAATGCATATTTTCTGCATTTATATGGCATAATTTTTCTGGCCTCTGTGCTTCAGTGGCTGCAACCAAAAAAATTTATATTTTCAGCATTTATATGGCATAATTTTTCTGGCAACTGTGCTTCAGTGGCTGCGACCAAAAAAATGACTATTTTCAGCATTTCTATGGCATATTTTTTCTGGCCTCTGTGCTTGAGTGGCTGCGGCCAAAAAAACTGGGCAAACAATGCCTACAAGGTCAACGTCGTTGACCTTGTAGGCATTGTTTGCCCAGTTTTTTTGGCCGCAGCCACTCAAGCACAGAGGCCAGAAAAAATATGCCATAGAAATGCTGAAAATAGTCATTTTTTGCCATACCTTGACTCAACGTATATGGCAAAAAATTTATATTTTCAGCATTTATATGGCATATTTTTTCTGGCAACTGTGCTTCAGTGGCTGCGACCAAGAAAACTGGGCAAACAATGCCTACAAGGTCAACGTATGGCAAAAAATGACTATTTTCAGCATTTATATGGCATATTTTTTCTGGCCTCTGTGCTTCAGTGGCTGCAACCAAAAAAATTTATATTTTCAGCATTTATATGGCATAATTTTTCTGGCCTCTGTGCTTCAGTGGCTGCAACCAAAAAAATTTATATTTTCAGCATTTATATGGCATATTTTTTCTGGCAACTGTGCTTCAGTGGCTGCGTCCAAAAAAACTGGGCAAACAATGTCTACAAGGTCAACGTATGGCGAAAAATGACTATTTTCAGCATTTATATGGCATATTTTTTCTGGCAACTGTGCTTCAGTGGCTGCGTCCAAAAAAACTGGGCAAACAATGCCTACAAGGTCAACGTATGGCAGTTGTTTAAAGAGAACAGTAGATTACTAGCCAGCAAAGCTACCTAAGCTAAAATGTCCCTCAAATCCCTGCAGACTTCTGTCCCTCCAATACAGAGCAGTATCACGCAGATTACTAGCCAGCAAACTTACTATCATCTGTCCCTGAAATCACTAACAGCTCTCGCCCTACACTATCTCTTCCAAGCACACACAGGCAGATTTTTCAGATACATTTTTGCCCTTGATCCCCCTCTGGCATGCCACTGTCCAGGTCGTTGCACCCTTTAAACAACTTTAAAATCATTTTTCTGGCCAGAAATGTCTTTTGTAGATGTTAAAGTTCGCCTTCCCATTGAAGTCTATGGGGTTCGCGAACCGTTCGCGAACCGCTCGCAATTTTGCGCAAGTTCGCGAATATGTTCGCGAACTTTTTTTCCGACGTTCGCTACATCCCTAGCCATGATAAGATGAAATACTGAGAACCATAAGAGCAATAAAATATGTTATTTAGCATATATTATATCCAGTGGAGGGGCGGACAGCATGCAGTTTATTGTAAAAGCAATAAACACCTTTATAGGGCTCATTTACTATAACCAGATGCAAGTGCACAATTCACATAGCATTTACACTCAGTCCAGCTGCAGAGCTGTTGGACCTTTAATAGTATTCGGTGCATGATGTTAAGTGCAGAACTCTGTGTGCTTGGGAAACCTGAGTGGAACCTGAGTGGGAACCTAGGGCTAATGCAAAGGCCATTAAACACTTCAAAGAAAAAATTAGAATTGTTGGGCAAGGGAAATATTTATTTGCTTAATTCATTGAATAATGAAATAATGTTTTTTTTAATAAGACAACAACCAATGTTCTGTAGCTCTTCTAGAACCTGACTCTTCATCTGCATAATCATTGGATGCTGTGCTTTTTGTTGGAAAGCTTGAAGGTCATTAATCTCTGCCTCTTTTTCTGATCATGAAAGTTTACAAGACAATGAAATTTAATGAACCCTAGTAAAAAGTCTATTAATAAACGCTAATGTATTTATAAACTAGAATTGCTGCCTATACAGGGAAAGCAAGTTAGCAATTGTATTCTTGCCTTTACAAAATCAGGTCTGTTAATCAGCTGACTTCTTCACTGTCAGAACTAATGATGAGCAAAACTGCCCCGTTTTACTACACCAGAAAAATAAGTATTTTTTTCTCCGGTTTTTTTTTATGCATTGGAGTTAATAGTCATTTTTTTCTTGCACCAAATGCATCAATCACTGGGCATGTTTTCTCAAGATTTTTCCTTGTGCCAAATGCACTTTTTCCCATATGAAAAAAACACAATTTCTTTTTACTGATGAAGCAAGAAGCATGGAAAAATTCTAGCACATAATCATAAAAATATTCACCACTTGTGAAAACGTAAATTGTGATGTCAATCTGTATCAGGCTAAAACTATGTTTAGTCCAAGCATCTACAAGTATTCAGACAGCATTTCTAAAACCACATATCCTCAGCTGGAACACTCACTTGACCTTCTCTGAATGCAATGTCAACTCATAAGCTATTTTGGGGAACATGGTTGTTTCATGGAAGTCTTAACACAGGCTTAAAATTATGTGCAAAATAAGAGCAGATGATGTTATAACAGTAAATAGTAGTAGTATAACATTTATAACAGTAAAGGAAGAATGTTTTTGAAATTAGAGGTTGGACAAGTAAAATTAAAGCCAAGCAGATTTCTAAGTTCAATGCACCATGTCTCAAGATAAATACCAACCACATGAGGCCTTCAAGGTAGGTGAGGTAAGGTAAGCTGATACTTAACATCTGACCACCTCCAGATCACACTTGTCTGAAAGAAAGCTTTGGTGGAATTTCTATCCTGTGTGTGATCAGCGCCTGACATTAAAGGAGAACTAAACCCTAAAAATGAATATGGTTAAAAATGCCATATTTTATATACTGAAGTTATTGCAACCGGCCTAAAGTTTCAGCTTCTCAATAGCAGCAATGATCTAGGACACCAAACTTGTGACAGGGGGTCACTATCTTGGAAAGTGTCTGCGATACTCATATGCTCAGTGAGCAGCTGTTAAGAAGTTAAGAAGCTAAGCTTAGGGGTCGTCACAAATGATCAAGTAGAAAATGAGGATGGCCTCTAATATAAGCTGCTTCTACAAGGCTGATTATTAAATTCTGATGCTAATTGCACTGGTTTCTGTGCTGACATGTATTAATTATCTGTATTAATTACTGATCAGCCCTATATTGTGACATTTATATTCTATATGTACTGTATATTGTGAGTTATTCTCTAAACTCAGTAAGTGACAGCAGCACAGAGAATGTGCAGTGAATCAGCAGAATAGAATATGGGGAGCTACTGGGGCATCTTTGGTGACACAGATCTTCCCTGCTAAAAGGTTGGGGTTGCCTTGGGCTGGTACAGAAGCCTAAAACATAATGTACAACACTTCTGGCCTACTTCTTATATATTTTTTTGTTCTCCTTTAACTGTGACAGCTTTCTAATCCCCTTTTCCAGTGCACTAGATTGTAAATTATAACCCTTAATTTTGCTTTTGTTATTTTTTGTTAATTTTTTCTGATGTTAGACTACACTATTTTACAGTAAGTTATAGAGATTTTTATTATAAAAATACACTAACATTAATTCAGAGAAATCAGAGAAAAAAAAAAACAACATTTAGCCATTTAGACTTTTAGAGGTTTTGGAGGGGTTTCAGAAGTAATAATGTGATAATGAATCGTTAAGCATTATTTTTTCGTTTGTATTTTTTATATTCTGATCTTTTAATAAATAAATGACAAGGCATTCCTGGTTTTCTAGACATAGGGGCACAGTCACTATAGGGCGAATTTTCGCCTGTGAAGGCTTCGCCACACTTTGCGCAACTTCCTCAGCAAATGTTTTTCTGTCCAAGGCAGCGCCACAACCCTTCGGGATCCACCCTCAAAGAACGCCTCGACCGGCAGGTAGCGGACTACCTGGCATTAACTGCAGATATCGACACTCTGAGGAGCGATGAACCCCTGGACTACTGGGTGCGCAGGCTTGATCTGTGGCCAGAGCTGTCACAATTTGCCATGAACCTCTTGTCTTGCCCAGCCTCAAGTGTGCTCTCAGAAAGGACCTTCAGTGCAGCAGGAGGGATTGTAACTGAGAAGAGAACTCGCCTAGGTCACAAAAGTGTCGATTACCTGACCTTTATTAAAATGAATGAGGGGTGGATCTCGGAGGGTTACTGCACGCCGGAAGACTTGTTCTGACTTCTATGCAGCTGTCCTTCTCTTCAAGCCTCATGACTCCACACACAGCTGTCCTTTAGCGTCCTCCTCCCTCCGCCACCGTTACAAACTAGGGTGCAAACCCTACTGGTTTAATTTTTTCTGGCCTCTGTGCTTCAGTGGCTGCAACCAAAAAAACTGGGCAAACAATGTCTACAAGGTCAACGTATGGCGAAAAATGACTATTTTCAGCATTTATATGGCATATTTTTTCTGGCAACTGTGCTTCAGTGGCTGCGTCCAAAAAAATGCATATTTTCTGCATTTATATGGCATAATTTTTCTGGCCTCTGTGCTTCAGTGGCTGCAACCAAAAAAATGCATATTTTCTGCATTTATATGGCATAATTTTTCTGGCCTCTGTGCTTCAGTGGCTGCAACCAAAAAAATGCATATTTTCTGCATTTATATGGCATAATTTTTCTGGCCTCTGTGCTTCAGTGGCTGCAACCAAAAAAATTTATATTTTCAGCATTTATATGGCATAATTTTTCTGGCAACTGTGCTTCAGTGGCTGCGACCAAAAAAATGACTATTTTCAGCATTTCTATGGCATATTTTTTCTGGCCTCTGTGCTTGAGTGGCTGCGGCCAAAAAAACTGGGCAAACAATGCCTACAAGGTCAACGTCGTTGACCTTGTAGGCATTGTTTGCCCAGTTTTTTTGGCCGCAGCCACTCAAGCACAGAGGCCAGAAAAAATATGCCATAGAAATGCTGAAAATAGTCATTTTTTGCCATACCTTGACTCAACGTATATGGCAAAAAATTTATATTTTCAGCATTTATATGGCATATTTTTTCTGGCAACTGTGCTTCAGTGGCTGCGACCAAGAAAACTGGGCAAACAATGCCTACAAGGTCAACGTATGGCAAAAAATGACTATTTTCAGCATTTATATGGCATATTTTTTCTGGCCTCTGTGCTTCAGTGGCTGCAACCAAAAAAATTTATATTTTCAGCATTTATATGGCATAATTTTTCTGGCCTCTGTGCTTCAGTGGCTGCAACCAAAAAAATTTATATTTTCAGCATTTATATGGCATATTTTTTCTGGCAACTGTGCTTCAGTGGCTGCGTCCAAAAAAACTGGGCAAACAATGTCTACAAGGTCAACGTATGGCGAAAAATGACTATTTTCAGCATTTATATGGCATATTTTTTCTGGCAACTGTGCTTCAGTGGCTGCGTCCAAAAAAACTGGGCAAACAATGCCTACAAGGTCAACGTATGGCAGTTGTTTAAAGAGAACAGTAGATTACTAGCCAGCAAAGCTACCTAAGCTAAAATGTCCCTCAAATCCCTGCAGACTTCTGTCCCTCCAATACAGAGCAGTATCACGCAGATTACTAGCCAGCAAACTTACTATCATCTGTCCCTGAAATCACTAACAGCTCTCGCCCTACACTATCTCTTCCAAGCACACACAGGCAGATTTTTCAGATACATTTTTGCCCTTGATCCCCCTCTGGCATGCCACTGTCCAGGTCGTTGCACCCTTTAAACAACTTTAAAATCATTTTTCTGGCCAGAAATGTCTTTTGTAGATGTTAAAGTTCGCCTTCCCATTGAAGTCTATGGGGTTCGCGAACCGTTCGCGAACCGCTCGCAATTTTGCGCAAGTTCGCGAATATGTTCGCGAACTTTTTTTCCGACGTTCGCTACATCCCTAGCCATGATAAGATGAAATACTGAGAACCATAAGAGCAATAAAATATGTTATTTAGCATATATTATATCCAGTGGAGGGGCGGACAGCATGCAGTTTATTGTAAAAGCAATAAACACCTTTATAGGGCTCATTTACTATAACCAGATGCAAGTGCACAATTCACATAGCATTTACACTCAGTCCAGCTGCAGAGCTGTTGGACCTTTAATAGTATTCGGTGCATGATGTTAAGTGCAGAACTCTGTGTGCTTGGGAAACCTGAGTGGAACCTGAGTGGGAACCTAGGGCTAATGCAAAGGCCATTAAACACTTCAAAGAAAAAATTAGAATTGTTGGGCAAGGGAAATATTTATTTGCTTAATTCATTGAATAATGAAATAATGTTTTTTTTAATAAGACAACAACCAATGTTCTGTAGCTCTTCTAGAACCTGACTCTTCATCTGCATAATCATTGGATGCTGTGCTTTTTGTTGGAAAGCTTGAAGGTCATTAATCTCTGCCTCTTTTTCTGATCATGAAAGTTTACAAGACAATGAAATTTAATGAACCCTAGTAAAAAGTCTATTAATAAACGCTAATGTATTTATAAACTAGAATTGCTGCCTATACAGGGAAAGCAAGTTAGCAATTGTATTCTTGCCTTTACAAAATCAGGTCTGTTAATCAGCTGACTTCTTCACTGTCAGAACTAATGATGAGCAAAACTGCCCCGTTTTACTACACCAGAAAAATAAGTATTTTTTTCTCCGGTTTTTTTTTATGCATTGGAGTTAATAGTCATTTTTTTCTTGCACCAAATGCATCAATCACTGGGCATGTTTTCTCAAGATTTTTCCTTGTGCCAAATGCACTTTTTCCCATATGAAAAAAACACAATTTCTTTTTACTGATGAAGCAAGAAGCATGGAAAAATTCTAGCACATAATCATAAAAATATTCACCACTTGTGAAAACGTAAATTGTGATGTCAATCTGTATCAGGCTAAAACTATGTTTAGTCCAAGCATCTACAAGTATTCAGACAGCATTTCTAAAACCACATATCCTCAGCTGGAACACTCACTTGACCTTCTCTGAATGCAATGTCAACTCATAAGCTATTTTGGGGAACATGGTTGTTTCATGGAAGTCTTAACACAGGCTTAAAATTATGTGCAAAATAAGAGCAGATGATGTTATAACAGTAAATAGTAGTAGTATAACATTTATAACAGTAAAGGAAGAATGTTTTTGAAATTAGAGGTTGGACAAGTAAAATTAAAGCCAAGCAGATTTCTAAGTTCAATGCACCATGTCTCAAGATAAATACCAACCACATGAGGCCTTCAAGGTAGGTGAGGTAAGGTAAGCTGATACTTAACATCTGACCACCTCCAGATCACACTTGTCTGAAAGAAAGCTTTGGTGGAATTTCTATCCTGTGTGTGATCAGCGCCTGACATTAAAGGAGAACTAAACCCTAAAAATGAATATGGTTAAAAATGCCATATTTTATATACTGAAGTTATTGCAACCGGCCTAAAGTTTCAGCTTCTCAATAGCAGCAATGATCTAGGACACCAAACTTGTGACAGGGGGTCACTATCTTGGAAAGTGTCTGCGATACTCATATGCTCAGTGAGCAGCTGTTAAGAAGTTAAGAAGCTAAGCTTAGGGGTCGTCACAAATGATCAAGTAGAAAATGAGGATGGCCTCTAATATAAGCTGCTTCTACAAGGCTGATTATTAAATTCTGATGCTAATTGCACTGGTTTCTGTGCTGACATGTATTAATTATCTGTATTAATTACTGATCAGCCCTATATTGTGACATTTATATTCTATATGTACTGTATATTGTGAGTTATTCTCTAAACTCAGTAAGTGACAGCAGCACAGAGAATGTGCAGTGAATCAGCAGAATAGAATATGGGGAGCTACTGGGGCATCTTTGGTGACACAGATCTTCCCTGCTAAAAGGTTGGGGTTGCCTTGGGCTGGTACAGAAGCCTAAAACATAATGTACAACACTTCTGGCCTACTTCTTATATATTTTTTTGTTCTCCTTTAACTGTGACAGCTTTCTAATCCCCTTTTCCAGTGCACTAGATTGTAAATTATAACCCTTAATTTTGCTTTTGTTATTTTTTGTTAATTTTTTCTGATGTTAGACTACACTATTTTACAGTAAGTTATAGAGATTTTTATTATAAAAATACACTAACATTAATTCAGAGAAATCAGAGAAAAAAAAAAACAACATTTAGCCATTTAGACTTTTAGAGGTTTTGGAGGGGTTTCAGAAGTAATAATGTGATAATGAATCGTTAAGCATTATTTTTTCGTTTGTATTTTTTATATTCTGATCTTTTAATAAATAAATGACAAGGCATTCCTGGTTTTCTAGACATAGGGGCACAGTCACTATAGGGCGAATTTTCGCCTGTGAAGGCTTCGCCACACTTTGCGCAACTTCCTCAGGTGCACCACTACGCTAATTGAATAAATGCTAAGTTGCGTCTCGGCAGCCGAACACTGGCGAAGTTTCATTAACGTAAATTCGTCAGTGCAAGCATATTGAACTTAGGTCAATTTGAATAGGGCGGGTACATATAGGTCGTATATACTGTATGTTTTTATTAGAGATGTTGATGCAAATGCTTGAAGTGGCCACTTATTATTAAAAATGTCTAAGGAAGCAAAATAAAGACAAAAGAGATCCTCTAATGCCCTGGACATGACCCCATCCTAAAACAAATGTGGCATGCCCCTCAAATGGTTAAAAAAATGTTAAAACAAAGATTTTTAACAGTTACAACTTTTAAAGACAATCCCACTTTAAAATATGAAAAAACGCCAGCATTTTTTAGAACTTTTATGACTCTTTGGCGTTCAGGATATGATGTCACTGACATAAGATTGAGGAGGATGTATCTTCATCTTATCAGTTCGTCAGGTCTAAGCTGGCAAAGGAAACTCTACTGAAAGGGGTAACATAATGGAAATTTCACACTTTAGTGAATTTGCGGAGTAACGATCATTAGTCTGAGCTAAAATTCTCCTGGCGAAAAGGGTGCGAAACTTCGCTAGTAATGTACTCTTTTGCTAGCAAATTGTCCTCTACGCCTGGTGATGGCAATGATATTTCTAGCAAATTTTTGCTGGCGACGGCTACTTTGCTCTTTAGGAAATCTGCCCTGTAGAGTTTAATCATAGTTAACCACTAAATTAACCTTTAAAACCACAAAACGAGAATGGGCCTCAGTGAGTGTAAGCTTCACTGGTGCAGGGACTCATAAGGATAATGAACAATCTGATTAACATGTTGAACTAAACATTTTTTAAATAGGCAAAAAGGCACATTTAACTTTTTGCATTCCTATGTAAATGCAATTTGTTATACCTCAATATCTAATGGAATGATGTCTTAGTATATTGAGGATACAGGTAAGCCTATAGTAAAAGAAGTATAACATAATGATGCCGCAAAGCTATTTTAGAAACAATTCTTTGATGAAATTACAAGCAAACTGTTCAAAATCATGACATAATTCAGGAACAGCACTTGTTTCATTAAATTGAAAATTCTGTTTCTGTTGAATGGAAAGTGTTCTATCTTAAACAGTAGAATTGAAACAAAACATTATTAGAAGGAAACTGTACCTTACAGACTGTAATATCTACAACAGGCATGTCTATCTGTCAACATTATTTTATCCTATCTATTACAAAATAAAATTTAATTAGACCCACTAATAAGCAGGATGACTGATTTATGACCCCAGCAAGTGAACTGAATGAATAAATAGCCAAAGATTTTATAGCAGTTACATTCCTACACTAGAGACTGTAGATGCTAATTAAAGTGAAGTGCTGTCTTATTTATTGTATTCTCCTTTGCTGAACTGTCTTGGCACTTGCATTGGGCTATAGATATAAAGGGATTTACTAACGGGTGCAGGCATAACTTCGCTAGCCACAGAGACTGACGCTGGTGCTCATTCACACTCAATCGACAGGCTAAGTTCCACTCTGGCGAAGGGACATAACTGCGCAAATTCACTAATATGCAGATTTTACTGAACTTTACCTCTTGCGCCAGACTTGCCTTCGCCACCTCAGACCAGGCAAGTGCAATAGTAGATAGGACTTCCTAAAAATTTAGTTGAAAAATGTTCTAAGTCCCAAAAAACGCTGGCGTCTTTTCCTTTTTGCAGGGTGATATGCTGCAAAAGAGCGAACATTTTTTTCGGGTAACCGGCTTCCCCCTACATTTCCTAACATATGGCACATAAACTATACACTGGGCTCATGTGTAGGGCAATATAACAACTCTATTTTCTTTTATTAAGGTTTCCTGGGCTTGTGTAGTGTAATGCATTTGCTGCAACATATACGTCCATTCAACTTTAACTTCCCGCCGTATGCAAATTAGCCAGCGCTAGCGCAACTTCGCTCTGCTTGCCAAATTAATGCTAGCGCAACTTCGCCAGCATTCGGTGCCCTGGACGCAATTTCGCATGTTAGTGAATTAGCGTTGTCTGAGCGAATTTTCACCTGGCAAAGTGTTTTGCTGTCTGTGAAGCGTCGCTGGCAATTTTTTTTTTACTTTTGCCCCAAAGTATGTTAGACAAAGCACCTCATTTTACTCCATTCCTCTCCCAGTTCTATTTCTCCCTGACTCTGTCATTGTCCAAAAACAGATTACATTTGTGATGGAAACTGAAATACATTTATAGAGACACCGATAAATTAGCCCCTTAGCCCCTTGGTCAGAGTAAACTCATTCCCAGTTACCCATATTCCTACCATTATACGAATCCCTTCTTTTTCTGTGTAAATGCCTCTCAGTTGGATTGACTGGGGATAGCTTGGTGATAAACTAAGACAGCATTTGTATTGTGATATTAGAATTGCATATTTATGCTGTCATAATTCTTGATTCATAAAACCTTACTGACCCATACTGAATGAATTTACAAAGCATTTTCACAATTGCTTCCATAGACAAATGCAACTTTACAAGACTTCTTTTGTACATCCAGCTGCTGCTAGCATTTTTATATGGATGTCACAAAGGTATGAATGGCAATTAAGCCATGGTCACAAACTATTTAATTTTTTGGTTTTAACCAAATATGTTTTATATTTTAAGAACTGTCCTAAGCTGATGTCTGTTCAAATCTAAATATTTAATTTATGTTACATCACTAACTATATAACTATATAGCATCCTTGTCAAGACTGTCTTCTTTACAATTTTATATGTATTAGAAAAAGAAAAGAAAAATTATTGTTTTATGTTTTAAATGGGTATTGACCAGTAGTATGTGTATACTGCATTCAGATATAACTAGCAGCAAATCAGGCAGCAGATTCATGGACTGTACTATCATTAGCTTGTTAAGTTTTGGCTCTTTGAATAAGTCAGAAATAGGGTAGTTCTGCAACTTGTCACATACAGTTATTCTTTTCCAATATACAATTTATGACATTTAGATCAGAATGGCAGCAAGAACTAGGAGGTTAACAAGATGTATTACTCATACAGGAAGCAGAAACATTTTCTATTGGAAAGGTCAGCTTAGGCCATTGCTAAGCAGAGGGCTCTGCTGGCTTCTCTCCATTTTTATACAGAGTAAACTATGCAGTAGAGATGGGAGAAATATCTTTGGAATAAATACTCATCTACAGATCTCGTGAAAAATTAACAGTGTGAGACACAACATGGTTGGGTATGCCCTGTGTGAGCTTGTGGATAATGGGACCCTGATAATAGAGATATTTATGAGAGATGCTGCCCAGGATAAGACAGAAATTCCTGGAAAATGGATGCCAGTCAGATGGGCTTTGCTGTGCTTACACTGTGGATGGTGTTGGGAGTTGAAGCACACCTGCCTTTGGATATTTGATTTCTGAACTGCACCCAGGTATGTAACTTTTGGCCTCAGGCACAGTTGCTATACAATCCAGGGCTGGCAGGCCAAGCAAAATACAGGAGTGGCATATGTGGAGGATTGTGGCAACCCAAAGATCACCTCCAAAGACCTGCAAGAACATCTTGCTGCAGATGGTTTATCTCTACAGCGTTCTACAATTCAGCGCAATTTGCACAAAGAACATCTGTATGGCAGGGTGATGAGAAAGAAGCCCTTTCTGCACTCAAGCCACAAACAGAGTCGCTTGTTGTATGCAAATGCTCATTTAGACAAGCCACAGTCATTTTGGAACAAAGTGCTTTGGACTTATGAGACAAAAATTTAATTATTTGGTCATAACAAAAAGCTCTTTGCATGGCGGAAGAAGAACACCGCATTCCAATAAAAACACCGGATACCTACTGTCAAATTTGGTGGAGGTTCCATCATGCTGTGGGGCTGTGTGGCTAGTTCAGGGACTGGAGCCCTTGTTAAAGTCAAGGGTCGAATGAATTCAACCCAATATCAACAAATTCTTTAGGATAATATTCAAGCATCAGTCACAAAGTTGAAGTTACGCAGGGGTTGGATATTCCAACAAGACAATGACCCTAAACACACTTGGAAAGCTACAAAGGCATTTATGCAGAGGGAGAAGTACAATATTCTGGAATGGACATCACAGTTCCCTGACTTGAATATCATGGAAAATATATGGCTGGCCATGCTTGGCAGTCATCAGATTTAACTGAACTGAGAGATTTTGTATGAGCGAATGGTTAAAAATACCGCCATCCAGAATCCAGACACTCATCAAAGGCTATAGGAGGCGTCTAGAGGCTGTTACATTTGCAAAAGGAGGCTCAACTAAGTATTGATGTAATATCTCTGTTGGGGTGCCCAAATGTATGCACCGGTCTAATTTTGTTGTGAAGCATATTGTATATTTTCTGTTAATCCAATAAACTTTATGGCACTGCTGAAATACTACTGGTTCCATAAGGCATGTTATATATTAAAAGGAAGCTGCTACTTTGAAAGCTCAGCCAATGATAAACGAAATTCCAAAGAATTAAGAGGGGTCCCCAAACTTTTTCATATGACTCAACATATTTAAAAAGTGCTATTTTCCATCACTAATCTATTTCAAGTGTATTTTTGAACATGATAGTGCACTGTTCAAATAAAAAGGTGAAACATTTTTTAATGAAATGTAGAGAATTTCAGTGGTTATAATATTAGCTTTTTTAGATGACTCCATTTTCGTTGTTTGAACAGTATAAATATATATGCTAATTCAATATAAAAGGTTGCTTACCGAAATAATAAGAATACTCCTCTAACAGTATGGTTAAAACGGTACAGAAAACACAGTGTTTCTAAGTATTACTTACAAAGTAGCAAATAAAACATGCCAGCAAGTTCTGGTGTTATAGTCTGTGCCCATAAATGGCAAAAATACATATGTGTTGTTGTTGTTACTGTACAAAAACATCTCTTGTTCATATCTTTGATCTTGTTCTGCTTTCTTATGTTAGTTGACAATAATGACCCTTTTGTACCAATTTCCCTAATGACACTACTTAACAATAGTATAGGGCATCCCAAACTCAACCTGCTATTGTTACTATGACATATTCTATTGTATCTCTTTATTTGCCTGGTAACTATAAATTGAGCTTCTGAATAGTCTGTGTCTGATTTTATAAATTCATTTAGCTATTCATTATTGATTCTGAGTTGCTTCACTCCTCCCAAAAGCTATTTTATTTTAATTGCATGCAAATCCAATACTGACCTCCTAATGTTAAATCAGTAGACACTATGCATTGTTTACATAGTAGCGAACCAGTACTTCCAAGATATGATTTACCGCATGTACATGCTATTAAAGTCAATTTAATTTTTTTTTAAAGCACATGATTAAACACCTAAAAAGTATTTACAAATGCTAACAAACCTCCACCAGGTTCACCTCCCACAAGCAAAGTATGGCACACACAGGCAGAGTAGGGCAGGCAGAGTATGTCACACACAAGGAGCATAGGGCAGGCAAAGTATGACAAAAACAAAGAGCAGAAGACAAGGGAAACCTATCAGGACCAACCTAAAATGAACAGTTCATACAGTAACACAATGCTGGTGCCCCTCAAGCAGTTTGTATGAGCTGTGAACAGGTGAACAATGTGGGCACTTTCAGTCTGGGTCTGAGGACGAACAGTACAGGGATTTAGAGTGTGAACAGTAGCGGTGTTACAGGTGTGAACAATGCAGGAGTTTATAGTCTGAATTTGAGGTGTAAACTATGCAGTTATCAGTTAATCTCAGTACTGATACCTTTTAAAGCTTACACATGTAAAACATCACAGCAGGCATACTTTTATATGGGGGGATACCAGTTTGACCAGATGGACAGCACTGGGATAAGCAATAATATTCCTTGAGTGATAGCAAACACCAGTGGTTTCTCCTGCAGTGGAACATTTTGTAGTTGAATTACTACAGAATTGCAGTAAAGTTTTCACTATACAGTGCCCTGATGTTTTGATGCAAGTGTCAATTTCTGTTACAAGGTAAATATATACATTAGGATTGACCCACTATTTCCTTTCTTTTATAAATGTTTGTACAAATGTACAATATGGTACAGTATTTGTTTAAGAAGTCTCAGCAACCCTCATTTGAATGGCAACAGCCTACTTAAAGATACCTGTTAACTGGGTGTTATGGGTTATTGTACGGTCATATATTCCATATTTCATATATTACTAACATAAAAATAACATAAAATCCCAAAATATTTTAATTTTATATATATCTTGGTGGTGGTGGTGATAAGTTGAAAAATGTTTTTCCAAATTCAGTTCCAGTTTTTTCCCCACATACTTCAAAAGAGTTTTCACGTGATAATAAGTAAGATACATTTTTCTGAATTAAATTGCATCTCCAATGCCCATGAGTTTTACATGATTTTTTCCCTTGTTTGTTTTCCCCGTCCACGTCTGATGATGTCATTGGTTTAAAACAACACTTTATTAACATGAATTTATAGAGTGCCAACATATAGCAGAGCGCTTCTGATTTAATGGTAGTCAGCTGGCAGCAGGTCAGATTACAGAAGGCAGTTGCGGGTTAGGTAGTGGTCCAAGCTGGTAAAAATGTGGGTTGCAGGTCTGGGTTCCCAAAATTGGACCCGGGCAGGACTCTAATATGCCCTGACTATATAACCTTAGGGTCACTTAATTTAAAAGAGCTGTTTAGCCAAACACCAGTCATTAATAATTTGAAACTCCTAGGAAGTCACTATCTGCTCAGAAACTACTAAAAATAAAAAATGTATTTACATTTCAAAAGTTATCAAAAGAGCACCTTGAATAAGTTTATACTAATTATATTTTGACTATAACTCTCATGTATGACTATAACTCATGTTGGTAAATGAAGCATTAAAACAATTAGTAGGCCTTTATTTTTCTGCTGCTGCTGCTGCTGCTGCTGCTGCTGCTGCTTTGGATACAGGAAAACATTTCACAAATGATAGTATTGAAAGTATCTAATAAGCCATTTAGATGGAAGTAAATTTCCATTAAAGAATAGAAAATTATTAATTGTGTTATAATAATGCAATTTCCTGGTCTTGATAGTACTTACTTGTATTATTTTGTCAAGCATCAAATATTGTTTTAAACCATAATTAAATAAACAGAACTATTATTTATTTCCTAAGAGTCAAACATTTCTCGGTCTTTTCATCTTAAAGGAGAAAACAAATAAGGAATTTGTACTTCACATACTGTATGTTAGGGTCAAATAGTCTGAGCCGTATTTATTACATGACTTAAAAGCTATCCCTTTCATTATATTCTGTACGTTCTCATAAAGGTAATGTCTCAGTTCCAAATTGTATAGTATAATGTCAGTGTAATATGCAATACGTAGTGGTGGAAAAAATCTGCCCAAGGTCAAAAGACTAGAAAATCTAGATAAGTTCACTTAGTTTTAATATATATATTTAATGAAAGCAAAAAGAAAATAGAACTGTAGACATAGAGCAGGCCTGAATGGGTGTATATTTAAAGGGCTTTTATTATAGCCAGAGCCTACAGCATGATTACAAATAATGAAAAGTATACATAAACACAAATAACTCCCACTGCCAAATTTATCAAAGGCACAAACCTTTAAAGAATATCAGTGAATGCCCTTTGTGTTGCCAAACTGCCTAGGTGCAGCATTGGGCTTAATGATTTCCCATTACAGTCTACTCAAAGTGCAAAGAAAGAAAGCATTCTGAGTCTAAATCAAGTTCAAAGCTTAATATTAGCTGCAGGGCAGCAGACAATTTAGATAAAGTCAGAGACAGTAGAGTGTGTTAGTATACAGACTATAAAAGTTATCCCGTGGCTTGTTTCTACATAAATAGTTTAAAAACCCAGTGGAATATGGGGTGCCGTTTGTCCCAAATACATTCTGTATACAAAACTATCCTTAATACACAGAATTAATGTCTCTCATGGTATATAAGTATTTGTGACCATACACAGATAAAAAAAATATACAAAATACATTTCTTTTAAAGAATGAGAACAAAATCTGGTTAATGCACAAAAGGATGTCATTATATTATGAACGCCATTCTGTACAGTTTAACAAGCAATCTGTCTCACAAATGTATAACCTCCATGTAACAGACACACTTATGTGCAAAGTTACTTACAGAATGAATTATGCAAAAAAACCTTTTTTTACTACTATTTTACTACTTATAACAGTGTAAGTACAATTTGTAGGACATTTTTTGCTATCCTCTGAATCAACTGCTAAGCAGTTTTTATATAGTCACAGAAGATGGAACTCAGTGTCTTTTTTAAAAAAACTAAGTTACTGTTTACAGTTAGGTCCATAAATATTTGGACAGTCAGCTTTTTTTTTCTAATTTTGGTTCTGTACATTACCACAACAAATTTTAAATGAAACAACTCAGATGCAGTTGAACTGCCGACTTGCAGCTTTAATTCAGTGGGTTGAACAAAAAGATTGCATAAAAATGTGAGGCACTAAAGCCTTTTTTTAACACAATCACTTCATTTCAGGAGCTCAAAAGTAATTGGACAATTGACTCAAAGGCTATTTCATGGGCAGGTGTGGGCAATTCTTTTGTTATGTCATTATGAATGAAGCAGATACAAGCCCTAGATTTGATTTGAGGGGGGTATTTGTAGGTGTTTCATTTAAAATTCATTGTGGTAATGTATAGAACCAAAATTAGAAAAAAGTTGTCTCTGTCCAAATATGTATGGACCTAACTGTATGTATGTGTTACCTAGAAGCACAGTGTAAAGGTCAGTTTAGGAAGAAATTGAGTGAAGATGTATCTGAAACCTTGTTGTGAGCTAAGCAGTCCCTGAATAAATGTTGCACCTCTAAGTGGGGCTTGAACCAAAAAAAGTTTTAAATTGTATCTATCATCATAAATGTGATTTTTGTGCTATTATTGTAAAAGGGTGCATTCATTTTACAGTGGCAGGAATGATGGTAAAATATATACCCTATATCTTTCTCTTAAAAAAAAACAGTAATATTAAAAGTGAAATTTCTTTCTTTTACATTAGGGGGCAGATTTATCAAAGGTTGAGGTGAATTTTCGAATGAAAAAAATTCAAATTTCGAGCTATTTTGACTAGGGACTAGTCCAAATTCGATTCAGATTTGAAAAAAAAACGATAAATTAGAATATCGAAATTTATCATGTACTGTCTCTTTAAAACTTCAACCATTCGCCATTTTAAACGTGCCGAACTGCTGTTTTAGCCTATGGGGGACCTCCTAAAACCTATTTAGAGTCATTTGGTGGACTCTGAAAATTCATTTTTTTTGGGAAAAACTTTGTATCGAAATCGATTGAATGCGCTATTCCTTTGATTCATCCGATTCGAATTCAGCCGAATACGAACCTATTCGATTGAAAACTGACCTATTTGACCAAAAAAAACTTTGACTTAATTTCGGTTGGTCTTTTTGAATTTGAATTTCGAAGTTTTTCAATTTTGAAATTCGACCCTTGATAAATATGCCCCTTAAAGTTTGGATCTGTTGCTCCAGAACCAACAGAACTATTTCTTGGCAACAGATGTCATATTTTATATGAGAAAGGTTATGACATGAGAAAGTTTGTTGCCCTGTAGAGAGCCATGAAAAATATTTGGCCCATGTTTATCTGATCTTAGTCCTTATCTATGTAAGGACTAAACCCATTATATTATATGAAGCTTATTAGTCATCTGCTATCTAACATGTGCCTTTTCTTCTTTTTCAGATAGAATTGTTGCCCCCATGACTACATAGTGAGATCAAGAGACACTCACATATATTAAAAATAACACTACAAGCCCTTCAGCAGAAAAACAGCTTCAATTCCCTGGTGTGTGTGTGTTTGTAGTCCTTAGTAGACTATGTGTAGCACCAAAAGACTATGAAATTTATTAAAAGGCAAATAGGCGCAGTTTAACTAGTGTTAGGGAATAGCTTTGATTTGCTGCTTCTTATTAAATTAAAGGTACCACACTGGCAGAATCTAAGAATGCAACTTTGATTTGGTGTGGTGGGGGGCTAATTTATCATGCATAGGACTGCTGGTTTGGAAACACAACACAGTGAAATATATGGAGTTTTCAATAGCCTCCCTCTTTGGAAGTTGCAGGTTTATGCTACCTGTTTTGCATATTGTTTCCCTGCCTTGTTTTTCTGGGAGTGGTCTGGCTTTGGTATAAGACCAGAATAAGCGTTGTCCGGTGGTTCCATTTGATGTGTCTAACCTGAGGGATGGGGGCAAATATTGAACATTTTATAAGAAAGGTAGAAATAGAAAGGCTCATTTAAAAACAGAAGTGCAAGTGTAATGTGGTAATAAGGACAAGAAAGAGTGTGCATTGACGATATGCTGAAAGGTGCTTGCTTCCATACATTTACTTTTTGGCAAGCATCAATGCACCCATTCAGCCTTCTCTGATGAAAAACATTTAAGTGCACACATTGCCACAAGGAATCTTTATCTTTAGGATTTATCATCATTCTGGACCTTCTGCCTTCCAGGGGAATGGGCAAAGAATGCCCCACAATATTTGTGCAAGTTGGTCGAAATATCTTTTCATTTGCTCACAATTGTAGGAGAAAATTATGCTTTGTAAGTAAAAAAAACAAACAAACACACATTTATGTTCCAACAGTCTAATGTACATTAATTAGATATTTTGTCATGTCTTCCCACAAAATGTTACAGACAATGCAAATCCTTATACAGTATAAGGGAAATGTCATGCTGCATTATATACAAAATTAAAATAACTGCTATGTTAGGTCAATTTTCCAGTTCTTCTTTTCAACAATTCACTGTTGGTGCATGTGCAGTAGAGTAAAGTCATATATATATATTAAAGCACTGCGTATCTTGACAGCGCTATATAAATAAATTATGATGATGATGATGATGATAGATATATATATATATATATATATATATATATATTACTATATTGTTCATGCACTATTCCCAGAGCATCGTTGAGGATTCATGGCAACCAAAGTAGTCCAACAGCCCAAGTAACTACTGGGAAATCACTGAAAGATGATGGTGTGACACTCGCATAGAAGATACCCCAGACCAGTACATTGTAAAGTGGAAAAAAAGCACCAACACCGAGTCTAAGGTTAGTCATTTTATTAACTGAGGGGTCTAACAAATTGACACCCCCCATGGAATATGACTTTCCTTGTCATTTACTATATTATGAATATATGAATAATTTTCTCGCATTTTCAGAAATGCTTACGGGATTCCAGCACTAGTTCTGCCTTTGAAATTCAGATGAAACCTCTAGAATCCGCATGACTTATTTTAACACCTTAATTTCTATGTCATTGTCCTCTGCCTGCATTTTACTGTGATTCCTACAACTGATCTGTCATAACTACAGTTAAATGAAATTGAATCAGCCTATTGTTAGACACAACAATACAATGTTGGTGTACTACTTAAGCAATAGAATTGATTTAGGGGAAAATATGATGACAAGCCTTAAGTTTGCTCTAGGTCTAGTAACTCATAATAGGCAGATGTTTGCTTTCAAACAGTAGACCAGTAATTGCTGTGTATTAATTAGTTGTTATGGGTTACTATAACGGAACAAACTTTGAGCCTAATATACATTCTGCTTTATAAACACTTTATTTATACTATGTTTGTTGACCTACGGCTAGCAGGTTGCTTATTTTCCAAAAGAGTCTTTGGCAAAACCTTATTTTAGCCAGTCATGCCACTTAGGCCAACATAATTGTAATACTGTTCTTTGACAAATAACAACATCTGACTGGATATTTTCTATTAATTCCCAAAATATACTCTCGGTTGCTGAATTTCCCTGTAAACATGAAACCCCCTAGACTTGCCTTGCTTCTTGTGAAATGCCAAATGTTAATTTGGCACAAAAATGAATGACAGTCCATACACTATTCTTGATCACAATTATGTTGATCCTAAACCGCTGTGGGGAACTAAAGCATGGTACAAAGCAAACCATTGCATGTGAAGCACCACTACATAGATGTTGTGATTAAAGCTAAATCCTTTAGGAGGATTATCGACATAGAAATCAGGAAAATCCTGCATCTGAAGCACTTTTGTTTTCCACATTTCAGAAAAACATTGGTAAAGCTGCTGATTTCTTGATGACAAATCACACGGGGTCTTAACAGCAAAGATTATTGTTTCAATTTATTTTTAAAATAAATGTCTTCTAATTAACACATTTTGATTTGGCATGGCAATCATATAATACAGCACTTATCGTCTTTCATATATTTAAATACACAATCTATTTTCTACTAGGAAACAAAACACAAATTAGATTCATATCAATGCATGTAACTGCTCTTCTACAAAGCTAAAATTGTACCAGTTTGGCAAAGAACTATCCCAGAAACACATGCAGTGCCCTTAACTATTCTAAAATTATTAACATACAATAGATGGCGAGCATAGTCACAAATGTTAAGATGTTATGGATTTGTTTTTGAGGAAGAAGATTGGAGCTCATTCACAAACAAAGGGCATGTTGGCTCTAGTGCAGGAACCAATGGCAACCAATAATATTTTTGCTATTTTTGTTCTTCCTGCAGCTGTCTGCAAAAAGGCAAATCACTGATTGGTTGCTATAGGTTACTGTCCAGATGAAAATTTACACTGTCGTGATAAATGCTACTTCTTTGTATTATAGTCAGGGGAAATAAAGAGTGTTTTCTTTAAATTAGATATATCCATTTCTGAATCCATTGTTTTATAAATATGAATAATGGGAAACATTCTGTGTCTGTAGACACTGCAAGACTCATGCGATCTACTGGATACCAACTCTATATCTACCAGTGACTCTCTACTAGGACATACCTAACCAGAGGGTGACTTTACTTATACTGAACAACTTTGTTGCAGTGAATTGGTTAAATAAATAAGGAAAAATGCTTTTTTTGGGGGGGCCAGAACAGGAATGCCCTTCTCTGTTCCAACTCTGAAAGCGGCAGGATGGGTGCAACAAAGTTATCTGTGTAGTGCAACACTAACATCACTGCTGCATTGGTTTTTAGTGAACAGAATGGGTTGCTGGCCAACATTTTCTAATACAAAGAAAAGATTGTTCACCGGAGTTCCTTCCAATATTTAACTTCATCATATATACTCCAAAACATTAAGAAATATTGCAGTAAATATTTACAAAAGCATATATATATATTTATATATATATATATATATATATATATATATATATATATATATATATATATATATATATATATATATATATACACAAGCAATATATGTGTGTGTGTGTACAGATATCCAGAATATTTATCTATGCACCCATCTTACAATCCATATACCTGTAGCTATGCAACCAGTGGTCCAGTGGTAAAGGTAAAACATATCCATTAAATGATTGTAATAGGGTTCTGAGCACTACCACTATTTTTTAAAGCAAGGAGCAGCTTTTCTCATTAAAAAGGAGCATTGTGCAGCTCACTTCCATTATTTGATCTAAGGCAACAGTATGAGTATTCTGCACATCAAGAAATCTGTAGATTGTATAGCAGTATCCTCAGATGATTGTAATAGTTCAGACATGCCGTTATAAAACACAGACCAACAGTGAACAGTGCTGTCTAGCAGGATCCTTTGCCAATATTTTCACTGCAGATTACATACCTTATTCACCCCTCCCCCCTGGTTTTAAAGAGGTACAGTGACACTGGACACACATGCTCCCCATTCATTCATAGACTGTAAGTGCAAAACTTACCTGGATAGCTTAGCTATCTTTCCAAACCCAAACACGTCCATGCATGCAGTTCCGCTTGCTTTGTTTCTTCATTCACGGAGGAACCTGATGTTATCGCCGGTTTAACTAAATATGGGCTTTCTACATCAGAATGCAGCACAATATCATCTCAGTTCTGCAGTTTAGGAATGAATCACTGATAAGAAACATCGCTCTTATTTATTTTTCCAGCCAAAATGGATTTTAAAGATGCAGTACAAGGGCAGCTATTCTTCTATCACCCTACTGCACACTCGATTTAATAAATGCTATTTTATGTTGCTTTGATTGTCTCCCCGTAGCTCCTGTAAGCATATTTGCTCAGATTTCTTCATTGAAGACTGCTGATCCCAGCCAGTGAAAGAGAAAGAAGGAGGGGGAGGTAGCAGGAACAGGCTGTGTGCAAGCAGTGAAGCAGCATACAGAAAGAAGGAAAGCTTTAGATACGCAGTAAATCACCTCTTCCTCTGCATAATGCTCATACTATTGCCTTCTGCTCATCAAACCTTTTTCAGATCATTCAACAGCTGTTGGTGAACATACCTGCTGCTAAATTTATAAGCCACACATTACCACGTACCATAGGGAAAGGTTTTTATTCATTGGTGGTCTACCATTAAACATTATTGTATTATGCAATTAAACAGAATGGCTGGTAAATCCTTAGAGCAGAATATTTTGATATATAGTGAAGTCGTGGAGTCAGATTATAAAAGGGTTAAAAAGGCTTACATTTTATTGTCCCTGGTAGACACGAAACGTGTCAGGCCGTGGTTCTCAGTTATGGAAAATAAAATGTAAGCCTTTTTGACCCTTTTACAATCTGACTCCACGGCTTCACTATTTTGTGGGTCCAGGCTTGTGCCAGCCTCTTTTGAAGTTTCCTGGTATCTGCTCCCCTTGATGAAGGTCTGGGGCGTGTGCACCCGGGCCCAGCGTATACATTGGTAAGCTCAAACAACGCATCTAAACTTAGTATATACTGGTTACATAATTGTATAGTTTATATTCCATAAATACAAAGCAAATGGGGGTAGTTTGTCTATGGGCCACATTTACTTAGTCCGAGTCAAGGAATAGAATAAAAAAAACGTAGAATTTCGAATGATTTTTTTGGCTACTTCGACCATCGAATTGGCTACTTCGACCTTCTACTACGACTTTGACTTCGAACTAAAAATCATTCGACTATTCGACCATTCGATAGTCGAAGTACTATCTCTTTAGAAAAAACTATCTCTAACAAATTTTTGGTTGAAACTCGTTCGATTGATGGAAACTCGTTCGATTGATGGACTAAAATCCTTTGAATCGTTCCATTCAAAGGTTTTAATAGATTTTTCCTTCGATCGTTCGTTCAAACGAATTGCGGTAAATCCTTTGACTATGATATTCAACGGATTTAACTTCGACAGTCGAATATCAAGGGTTAATTAACCCTCGATATTCCACCCTAAGTAAATGTGCCCCTATATGTTTAATCACCTCAGATCTGTAATTGGCAGACACTCAAGCAGACAAGTATAGCTTACACAGCTCAAACTAAGCAATCTATGGCTGTTGAGGCCAATTTTTTTGAGACTACTACAATATTATTTGATACCAGGAAATAACATAAAAATAAATAGGTTCACAGAATAGAAGCAAAACTGATTTCTCTAAATGTATGCCAATTTTTGCATTTTTAAACAAATGCATAAAAAATTATTGGAGCAAAATAATTGTTCTTTTCACAAAGAGTCTTAAAGCATGATTGTTGCTATAGCAACACGTTGTTTCTTTTCATTATAGATAGCATTTTATGCATATGGTACCAATTTATGTGATATCAAAATTCATACAGGTATGGGATCCATTATCCAGAAATCCATTATCCAGAAAGCTCCAAATTATGGAAAGGCCACCTCCCCCATGGACTCCATTTTATCCAAATAATCTGTATTTTTAAAAATGATTTCCTTTTTCCCTGTAATAATAAAACAGTACCTTGTACTTGATCCCAACTAAGATATAATAAGCAAAACCAGCCTATTGAGTTTATGTAATGTTTACATGATTTTCTAGTAGACTTACGGTATGAAGATCCAAATTACGGAAAGATCCATTATCCAGAAAACCCTCTAGGATGTCTTTGTGTACACATGTAGCCCTTATTTGCTACTGCATGAGATCCAAAAAGTGGAATAACATTGTGACATGATGCTCCTACAATAGCCCCTGGGGGAAAAAAAACACTGGCCCTGGGACTCAGGTAAGCAATTATATTTATTAGGGGGTGTCTAACATTTGGCACCCCACCCCCCACTCAGTGATATTTTTCCTTTAACATCTTTTTGTTCTGTGCTAGAATGATTTGTTTCATTGCAGAAAATAATTGTTAAAAATAGTTTCTCCATACATGCAACTTTCATCAGGGAGCAAGGACTCAGTTAGGTACTTAGCACTGTTGCAGAATAGTGCTAAAAATTGTATTCAACTGCCCAAAGTCTGACAAAATTAGGCTTGATAAATGTGTCAATTTTTTTTAAAACTTACCCAAAAAATATTACTTAAAGTGGACCTGTCACCCAGACATAAACATCTGTATAATAAATGCCCTTTTCAAATTAAACATGAAACCCAAATATTTTTTTTTATTAAAGCATTCATAGCTGTTTGAATCAGGCTGCTGACAGGTTTAAAGCAACTTAAAGCAAACAAATCATCTGAAAAGGATAAGTATTTCTTAACTGCTTTTTTATATTAAGGTTTATATTTAACTACTGTGGTTTAATTTTTTTTTTTTTTTAAAGGTTTTTTTTTTTCTGTCTTGGGTGCTAAACAGCAAAGTTTGGTGTGCTAGTGTGCTTACAGCAAGTTTGTCACAACCTGCTTTACTTTGCAGTTTTCCCTCCGTTTGAGGGGGTGGGGTTTGATTAGTTGCACCTGAACAGACTGTATAAATAGAACCCCTGGGACTCCAGTGGAGCTTGCTCTAGTGTTAGCTTCTCTTAAGTGTTTGCTCGTTAAGTGGGGGATCTGTAAGTGGAGTTACAAACACCGGAGTTAAGTGGGGGATCTGTAAGTGGAGTTACAAACACCGGAGTTGAAAACTAAAGGAGGTTCAAACTAGGTCAAAAGTTTTGTTCTAAACCCTCATTTTTATTTTATATATTTATTTATATTGTTTCCTGTTTTGATCTGTAACTGGGATAATGAGTGCTAGCAAGATTGAAGGTCTGACTCAGTGCACAGTCTGCCATATGTATGCAGATTTGGAACAAGAGATACAAAATGCTTACCTCTGTGGTGGTTGTGAGCAAATTGCCACTTTGGAGGCTCAAGTTAGAGCACTAGAGCAACAAATTGCAACACTGCGGTCGATTGACAATCTTGAAAGGAGTCTTTTGCTCACTGAGCAGGACCTAGCGGGGTCAGATAGTTTGGGGGGAACAGAACAGCAGCAGGATGTTGAGGCAGCTAGCTGGGTGACAGTTAGAAAATCTAAGGTGGGCAAAAGGAAAATGGAGGCTGATCCGGAGATTATACATCGCAACAAATTTGCCAGATTGTGTGAAGATGATGGGAGTATGAACTCTGGATTGGCAATTCTAGATGGGGCTGATCTCTCTAACAGCCGGGAGACCAGTTTCTCTAGTAGTGGTGGGGGGGAGAGTAGAGTCAGGCCTAAGCAGATTGTGGTTGTAGGGGACTCAATTATTAGGAAAGTGGATAGGGTAATTTGTCGTCCGGATCGCTACAACCGAACAGTTTGCTGTCTACCTGGTGCCAGGGTTCGGCATGTGGTTGATCGGATAGACAAATTATTGGGTGGGGCTGGGCACGACCCAGCTGTCTTAGTACATATCGGTACTAATGACAAAATAAATGGTAGATGGAAGACCTTAAAGAATGATTTCAGGGATCTAGGCTCTAAGATCAAGGAAAGGTCTTCCAATGTAATCTTTTCTGAAATTTTGCCTGTGCCACGTGCAAGTTTAGGAAAACAGCGGGAGCTTAGGGAGCTTAATGCGTGGCTAAAGTCTTGGTGCAGGAAGGAAGGGTTTGGGTTCATAGAGCACTGGGCTGACTTTTCGTTGGGGTACAACTTATACAGCCGTGACGGTTTGCACCTCAATGGAAGGGGGTCCGCGGTGCTAGGGGAAAGAATGGCTAAGAGGTTGGAGGAGTGTTTAAACTAGGCAAGGGGGGGTGGGTGAGAGAAAGGATTATGGGGAAGCTAGTGTAGACGGGGCAGTGGGGTTAGTAAGGGGTCATGGGGGAGGAGTGAGGGGGGCATACAGTTTACCAGCTAAGGAGGTCCCTCTGTTACAAGGAAAACAGAATAATACTAACTTAACGTATAATTCTTTACCAAGTAATGCACATTTCAAAAGTAAAAGTAATAACCTCCGCTGTATGCTGGCAAATGCACGGAGTTTGTCAGGTAAAATGGGAGACCTAGAATTAATTGCATGCTCTAAAAATTATGATATAATTGGTATCACTGAGACCTGGTGGGATGAAACATGTGACTGGATTGTGAATTTAAATGGTTACACCCTTTTTAGGAGGGATAGAGGGATTAAAAAGGGTGGAGGAGTGTGTTTGTATGTAAAGCCTGAATTAAAGCCATGCGCTAAAGAAATAAAAATAGCTGGCACTGGTGAGGGTGTAGAATCACTCTGGGTAGAGATTTCGACTGGGCAAAAGGTATCAAAAAGAATTATCATTGGTGTATGCTATAAACCACCTCGTATAAGTGTCGAGTATGAAGCCGAGCTACTCTTGCAGATACAAGCGGCTTCACAGCTGGGTCAAGTTGTTGCTATGGGTGACTTCAATTATCCAGACATTGACTGGGGTAATGGGGTTGCTAAGACAGAAAAAGCTAGTAGGTTTGTAAATATGCTGAATGACAACTTTTTATTCCAGCTCGTTCAAGAACCTACTAGGAATAACTCTCTTTTGGACCTTGTAATAACTAACAATACTGAACTCATCTCTAACATTTGTGTGGGTGAGCATTTAGGGAATAGTGATCATAACATGGTCTCCTTTGAGATTCTGTTGCAGAAGCAATTCTATAAGGGAGTAACTAAAACACTAAATTTCAGACGTGCAAACTTTGACAGTATAAGGGCATCTCTGCAACATATTAAGTGGGAAATGCTTTTCACAGGGTTAAACACAGAACAAAAATGGGAAGTCTTTAAAATGCTGCTTAATAAATATACTTGTCAGTATATTCCACTTGTAAGCAAGGAACGTCGTTGCAAAGCAAAACCTTTTTGGTTCAATAGAAGCGTTGGTGTTGAGGTGGGTAAGAAAAGACGTGCTTTTAAGGCTTTCAAGTTAGCTGGTACAGCCGAAACATTTATAAGGTACAAGGAGGCCAATAAATCATGCAAAGAAGCTATAAGGCAAGCTAAAATTGCTATAGAAAAGGATATTGCAGCAAGCAGTAAAAAAAATCCAAAATTATTTTTTAAATATGTCAATAGTAAAAAAATGAAGCAGGAAGGGGTGGGACCCTTACTATCAGAGGGGGGTCAGCTGGTTGATGAAAACAAAATAAAAGCGCAGATTCTGAACTCGTATTTTTCATCTGTGTACACAAATGAAGAACCAGTAAGTGAAGGTTTCCTTCTTAACACTCCCAATTATAGTAATACAACTAATGATGCATGGTTCACACATGAAGAAATTCAAAAGAGACTTGAACATGTTAAGATTAACAAAGGTCCAGGGCCAGATGGTATTCATCCCAGGGTAATTAGCGAGCTTAGCTCTGTGATTGCCAAACCTCTTTACTTAATTCTTCAGGATTCATTGAGATCTGGCATTGTGCCGAGAGACTGGCGAATTGCTAATGTGGTGCCTCTATTCAAAAAAGGATCCCGTTCTCAGCCTCAAAACTATAGGCCAGTTAGTCTGACGTCAGTATTAGGAAAGCTTTTCGAAGGGTTAATAAAGGATAAGATACTGGACGTCATAGCAAATCATAATACTATGAGTTTATGCCAGCATGGTTTTATGCGTAATAGATCTTGCCAGACTAACTTAATTTCTTTTTACGAGAATGTAAGTAGAGACCTCGATTCTGGGATGGCAGTGGATGTGATTTACTTAGACTTTGCTAAAGCATTTGATACAGTGCCACACAAAAGGTTACTGGTTAAATTAAGGAATGTTGGCCTGGAACATAGTATTTGTACCTGGATAGAGAACTGGCTAAAAGATAGACTACAAAGAGTGGTGGTAAATGGAACATTTTCTAATTGGACCAGTGTTGTTAGTGGAGTACCGCAGGGCTCTGTACTAGGTCCCTTGCTTTTCAACTTGTTTATTAATGACCTGGAGGTGGGCATTGAAAGTACTGTTTCTATTTTTGCAGATGATACTAAATTGTGCAGAACTATAGGTTCCATGCAGGATGCTGCCACTTTGCAAAGTGATCTGTCTAAACTGGAAAACTGGGCAGCAAACTGGAAAATGAGGTTCAACGTTGATAAATGCAAGGTTATGCACTTTGGCAAAAATAATATAAATGCAAGTTATACACTAAATGGCAGTGTGTTGGGAGTTTCCTTAAATGAAAAGGATCTAGGGGTCTTTGTAGATAACACGTTGTCTAATTCTGGGCAGTGTCATTCTGTGGCTACTAAAGCAAATAAAGTTCTGTCTTGCATAAAAAAGGGCATTAACTCGAGGGATGAAAACATAATTATGCCTCTTTATAGGTCCTTGGTGAGGCCTCATCTGGAGTATGCAGTTCAGTTTTGGACTCCAGTCCTTAAGAGGGATATAAATGAGCTGGAGAGAGTGCAGAGACGTGCAACTAAATTGGTTAGAGGGACGGAAGACTTAAATTATGAGGGCAGACTGTCAAGGTTGGGGTTGTTTTCTCTGGAAAAAAGGCGCTTGCGAGGGGACATGATTACACTTTACAAGTACATTAGAGGACATTATAGACAAATGGCAGGGGACCTTTTTACCCATAAAGTGGATCACCGTACCAGAGGCCACCCCTTTAGACTAGAAGAAAAGAACTTTCATTTGAAGCAACGTAGAGGGTTCTTCACAGTCAGGACAGTGAGCTTGTGGAATGCACTGCCGGGTGATGTTGTGATGGCTGATTCAGTTAATGCCTTTAAGAATGGCTTGGATGATTTTTTGGACAGACATAATATCCAAGGCTATTGTGATACTAAACTCTATAGTTAGTATAGGTATGGGTATAAAGAATTTTAATTAAAAGTAGGGAGGGGTGTGTGTATGGATGATGGGTTTTCATTTGGAGGGGTTGAACTTGATGGACTTTGTCTTTTTTCAACCCAATTTAACTATGTAACTATGTAACTATGTAACTATTTCAAAATCTCAGCTGTCAATCAAATATTGGCTGCCCAGCCTCTATGCCTTCGGCATAGAGATGGGGCAGACAATTACTTTCACTTTCCATTCAGCACTTCCTAGATGTCACTGCTCTCCCCACATTCCCCCTGTTCTCTTCACCATTTAATTGTGTAGCCAGTGCATGGGGATGGAAATCAGGTCCCCCATTCTGGTGCACAAACAGGATTTTGAGATGATACAAGGCTTGCCTTAATAAAAGTGTCCACAAAATGGCTCCTGCCTGCTTGCTATAATTATTAATTCCCAGATGAAAGGAAACAAGATTCAAATAATTTTTACAGTGTAAATAAAATGCATTTTGCTTGACTAACATGATAAAATAGGATTTGGAATTATTTTTTTTGGGTGACAGGTCCCCTTTAAAGTCAAAAATCTTTTTGTAAATTGAACAATAGGTCATACTCTAACAGTGACAAAAATGCTCCTAAGTATAAAGGTGGCAACAAAAAGAGCCTCTCATATGACAACAGTTTAGTTGAGCAGATATTGGCTTGTCAAATGGGACTGATTAAACATTCCTCATAAGATATTATTCATTGTATTTCAAATCTTTCAAGGTATAAACTGCAAAATGATGAATGTATTGCAACTGTACAAATGATCCATTAGAAACTATTAGCAGGAGTCAAATGTTACGACTTCTATTAATTCTATAATATGATAAAATACGTTAAATAGATTTAATCAAATATTCCAAAGCATGGAAAATCCAAGATATTAGGTTTAATAATATGTTTTATGAAATTATTTTAATGTCAGTAATTTAAATAACGTAAATGTAATAGTCAATTCTTTTTTATGTTCATAAGTGTGTATGAAGCAAAATATTTTAAAACGTCAATTGTTCATCAGAAGGTGTTTCCAGCAACATACCCAAAGGTTTGCATCTTTGTGTAGGAATATCCCATATTGTAGGATACTAGTGATAGGCGAACTTGTCCCGTTTCGATTTGCCACAAATTTCGCAAATATCCCAGAAAATTTGTGAAACTTTGATTTTGTCTCTGCCTACAATTCGCCGGCGTCAAAGTTGTCAATAATCAACGGGCGCCGGTAATCGTCGCAGGGGTCTAAATTGACAGCTGCGTCTTTTCCGTCAACGGTGGCAACGTTTTTTGACACCGCGAATTTACACTGCAAATTTGCAAATTTATTTGCCGGCAGTGAAACATGCAAATTCGCAGCGAATTCACGCCTGCAAAAAACACCCATAGACTCCAATGTATTGGGAATTGAAAAAGTTGTTGCAAAACGCCTACTTACTTCCATGTGTTCAACAATTTTTGCAAATCTTTTGGCAGGATAGATTCACCCATCACTAATGGCTAGTAGAGTCACAATTATTGGTATTGTAATCAATGTTTGGGACCTGGCCATCTTTTGTAATGAGAGTGGATAAATATATTTGTATCTAGTTAAATATACTCAACTAATAATTAGTATTTTCCAGATAACAAATCTTTCTGAAATTTGAAGCACCAAGCCTTAAAGGAATTGTTCAGTGTAAAAATAAAAACTGGGTAAATAGATAGTGTGTGCAAAATAAAAAATGTTTCTAATATAGTTAGCCAAATATGTAATAAATAAAGACTGGAGTGACTGGATGTCTAACATAACAGAACATAGCTCAACTTCCTGCTTGGGCCCCCCCCCCCTTTCAAGTCGCTGACTAACTCAGAGTTAGAGAGCTAAAAAACAGGAAGTAGTGTTCTAACTATTATGTTACACATCCAGTCACTCCAGCCTTTATACATTACATTTTTGGCTAACTAACTATATTAGGAATATTTTTGATTTTGCACAGCCCTTCTATTTACACAGTTTTTATTTTCACACTGAACTATTCCTATAAGGTTACTAAAACACAATTAAACATTACAAAAAGCTATTGATTGGCCACCAACATGGATGTATGCTAGTTAAACAACTAACTACTGTTTTTATTATTACAAAAAAGTCAAATCATTCAAAAATAAGAATTGTGTGCTTTAATAGGACCCCATGGTGTGCTGGATAACAGGCTCTTGGTAATGGGTTTCCAGATTACAAACTTTTCTACATTCACATAAATGTATTTTGTTTTGTTTTTAAAACAGGGAACATATTTTAAAGGAATAACATTTTAGGAAAAGATACAGAGCTAAATTGCAATACTGTGAACACTAGAATACAACAGCAGAGTAGGAAGCTTGTTAATTATTCATCATTTCAAGCCTGCATCTAATGTAAAATCAATGATATCATTTCGTTTGCATGATTATTTTAGGACAAGGTCAATGGGTCAATGTCTAAAAGGCCCTGATGTTTACTGTAATAAGGAGTAGAATTCATACAATAGAGACAGAGCAGCAAGATAATATTGCTATAAAAATTAAGACAACAGTGTAATTTACAAATAGAGCAAAAGTGAGCAAATTGCATTAGATTTTTTTTTTTAAAACATAATTAAACTGTGTGTACTAGATGAAATGGCTACCCGAATTTCTACTCTTACACAAAAATAACAAATTTAATTTTTTTCTGGTGAGTTTCAAATATATACAGTATATATATATGTTGTCACTGATTTTGTTATACCTAACAATTGAACAATGGCTGAACTACACGTTTAAAGGGGATCTAAACTCCAAAAATACAATGATATAAACTAAATATACTGGTCCTCTGAGCACTTTTGAAATTTACTGATCCCTTTGAAGGTTACAGTGTTAGGGAGCATCAAGGTCAGAGTGTTAGTGACCGTTACAAATCTATGCACTTCTTCTGCACTTTCTGTATTCATTTAACCTGGTATGTAAATATGTCAGAAACAGCTAAAAGTAGAAAATGAATGTAAATTTTAAAAATTCTCAGGAAAACACTACTTAGCCCCAATTCATTTTTGAGCTTAGATCCCATTAAGTTGTATCCCCCAAGATACAACAGCTTTATAAATATATATATTTGATTTTGCCATAACTCTAAGAATTAAAAATTTAACTTGTTTTCAACAATAACAAATCATTGTATAACACATTCTGTTTCTCAGCAAACAGAAATGTACTGTATAATATTGTTAGTTATCTCTGTCTGAAATTGACAATGGATCAAATGTTGCCAGAAGGATTAATGCCAGGATGTCAGCTTCTATCCAGGACATCTTTAATTTGTATGTTTTTTGGTGGGGGAGGGAACATTTTCTCTAAGCTTACATCAAGAAATAATTGTTCCTAGTTGATACAAACAAGGGATGAATCACTGATGGTGCTGTCAAGAAGAGAATATTTAAATAAGTCACAGGCGCAGTGCTTCAGAAATGGGATTGTATAAATTGCTGTTCTGCATTTGAAATGTATTTGCTTATCTGAAAAGATTGTTTTGTCTAGAATTTAGACCTCACATTGTTTGCAATGCACGTTAGAGGAATGTCTTAGTAATACTGATTGTATAATACTTGATGCTGCAGTAGTTCAATACAATAGCAGAATACTAATATAATCTTGGCAACATTTATGTACTATGGTACTGGCCCTCTGTATTGTAATGGCTATTATACTTACAAGACCACTTTATCTCTTGCTTTTCACTCTTACTTTCTATTTTCCACTGTATGTGGGTCTTGTTTCATGCTTCCTTTTTCCAAAATTCTATAAAGGTATTACTGCTGGAAGATCTAGCTTTGTTCAAGCCTGAATTTGTCACTTGCTGCTTATCCACAACTTTCCTTTTATTGTCCAAAGACCCTCCTGCAGTGTAATCGCTTGTATGTAGCTGTCAGTCAGCATCGCCTATTGACAATGGGTGTAGAAACTGTATGACCAGTTGGAAAGTGCATAGCTGCAGCAGGAAGAACTGCCTACAGTTGCTCATAGTATGTGTCAGTCCTTGTACAAATATTATGCATGAAAATCTACTTACTTTTTAACATTTGTATTTATTTTTCTATGATTTAATGTTTTTTTTTGTGGTAAATATCATGATTTTTGAATAATGGTTTTAAAAAACACAAATTTGATATTTATTAAGGAAGATAAAAATGAAAACCTCTAATGTAAAACTTTTCCATCTGAAAGCTTGCAAGGTCACATAGAAGTCAATGGGAAATGTCTTAGACCAAAAGTAAAGTATTAATTAAATTCGAGTTTTTCAAAAACTTTTGAGCTTTTGTGGTTTTTTTTTCACAGTTTTATCCATTTGCTGATGTTTAATAAATAATTTAATGTTCTGGTTTTTTTTAATTGTGTATTCTGAAAAATGATTTTTCATAAATAAGCCACCCAATGTATAGTGGCCCTTAAAAGGGGCGATGTTTTAGATTTATGCATAGAAACTTACAATAACAGCTATTTTTTAGAACATCAGCATGCATTGTTAGTACATGTAAGAGATCCATTATTCAGAAACCTGTTATCCAGAAAGCATTGAATTACGGGAAGACCATCTCCCATAGGGGCAAATTCACTAACCTCTGAAAATTCGCCATCGACGGCTTTGCTCACAGCGAAACACTTCGCCAGGTGTAGATTCACTAAAATCCGAAGTTGCGTTCAGGGCGCCAAACACTGGCAAAGTTGCACTAGCGTTACTGCGCCAAGCAAAGCTGTGCTAGCGTTGCCTAATGTGCATACGGCGGAGAGTTAAAGTTCAATGGACGTATATGTTGCAGCAAATACATTACACTACACAAGCCTGGGAAACCTTAATAAAATAAAATAGAGTTGTTATATTGCCCTACACATGAGCCCAGTGTACAGTTGATGTACCATATGTTAGGAAATGTAGGGGGGAAGCCAGTTACCCCCAAAATACCCATAATAAATGTGCCCCTCAGTGTTAATCAAATAATTCAGATTTTTAAAAATGATTTACTTCCGTAATGAGAAAATAATGATGTGTACTGGATCCTAAATATAATGAATCCTTATTGAAGGCTAAAAAATCCTTTTGAGTATAATTAATATTTACTTGATTTTCTAGTAAATTTAAGGTATGGAGATCCAAATTACAGAAAGATCCCTTTTCTGGAAAATGCTTGGTCCCATGCTTGTATTTATGCCCATTATGTTGTTTAGTTTCTAACACATGTAAGCAATTTTAGGTCTTGGTAATATTAATCCTTTATTTAGAACAATCTTCTCTAGGTTTTCAATGGCATTAAAATATCTTATCTAGTAATTTAGGAAACATATTTTAAAATGATAAAAAATGATATAACATAAAATGACTGCATGTGAGGTTTTCCTCCATTCTTTGTTTTTAATATTTGGAGAAGTTAGTGAAGGGATGGATAAATATATTTGGATATCATCAGAATACAGATCTTATATGAAGCCACATCAATAAACAAGTTCTCTGCCCTGTTGTAAGTGGTACAAAATTCCTACAGGCTGCTACCATTAAACCCCGCCTTTGCAGATGAGTAAGACGATACCACCCAAGTGTAATGTTTCAGCAGTTTGAAATTGGACACCATCAGAGCTAAGGCTCTCTGATGGATTTCAGATTGCAGATAATCAATTTAAAAGTATCCTGATTTTCTTAGCAGAAACATTTTTATTTAACACTAGAGGCAGATTTATTAAGGGTTGAATTTCTTATGGTCAAAACTGTCACATTCTACTAGGAAATTATCCAAATCCTGGATTCCAGTTTGTTAAAAAATTCAAATTAGATTTTCGAGACGTATCATAATCTGGCCCTTTAAGAATTCGACTATTCGCCACCTAAAACCTGCCAAATGCATGTATAAGTCAAAGTAAAAGATCCAGTGATCATTTTGGAGATGTTTGTAGCCTTTCTGACATTGGAGTTTTTTTCAGAGAAAAAAACTTGTATCGAGTTTTGTATAATTTGAATCAAATTCAATTAGAGTTTTCGGATCCTTAAAATTAGTCCGAGTTTTAACAATTAGATGTTTGTAATAAATCTCCCTCAATCGAATTTCAAAATCAATCGAATTTATTAGAGACAAAAAAAATCTGCCTCTACTTGTACAGGTATAGGATCCCTTATCCGGAAACCCGATATCCAGAAAGCTCCGAATTACAGAATGGCTGTCTCCCATAGACTCCATTTTATCCAAATAATCCAAATTTTTAAAAATGATTTCCTTTTTCTCTGTAATAATAAAACAGTAGCTTGTACTTGACCCCAACTAAGATATAATTAATCCTTATTGGAAGCAAAACCAGCCTGTTGAGTTTATTTGATGATTACATGAATTTCTAGTAGACTTAAGGCATGAAGACCCAAATTACAGAAAGATCCGTTATCTGGAAAACCCCAGGTCCCGAGCATTCTGGATAACAGGTCCCATACCTGTATTAATCTTGATAATACATGTGAAACACTTTAAACTTTAGCAATCTGTCAGATTTTCTCTCTTCCTGTCCATATGGGTTTCACTAATATTTAAGATAGGACAGCACATTGAGTTCTCTTTGATAAGACATTTAACCATTTTCATAGCTTCCAGTAAAGTTCTGGCTAGCAAGCCTCAATAATTTGATTGTGCTGTAACATTAAAAAAGACTATTTCAGCAAATTCTTATCTCGCCTCTCTTCCCTTCTGCCCTATTTTTAATGTAATCCAAAAAAAAACAGAATCTCCTTGAGAATATGTAAACAGTAAGAGTTTTAATGTTCTGTCAAATCTTTAAGGCCCTCTGAGTACTACCAGTTATAGGTGGAATTATTTCAGTTCTCTTCTAATGTATTCTTAAAGCAGAGGAAACCTTGCATAAAATAGCCATCTCTGCTATGCTTTTATTAGATTAGCAACCTACTATTTAAACATACGGCATTTCAAAACTACTCTTCCCTGCTCGAGTTCAGTATTACTTTAATCAATGTGAAAATAATATAGAAATGTTTGAACATTAATAATTTTGTAACACAGAGTTGGATACTCTATGGGGCACATTTACCTAGGGTCGAATATCGAGGGTTAATTAACCCTCGATATTCGACCGGCAAAGTAAAATCCTTCGACTTCGTATATCAAAATCGAACGATTTACCGCTATTCCTACGATCGAACGATCAAAGGAATAATCGTTTGATCGAACGATTAAATCCTCCGAATCGAACGATTCAAAGGATTTTAATCCATCGATCAAAGGATATTCCTTCGATCAGAAAATTGTTAGGAAGCCTATGGGGAACTTCCCCATAGGCTAACATTGGCCTCGGTAGGTTTTAGGTGGCACACTAGGGGGTCGAAGAATTTTTTAAAGAGACTATCGTTAATGGTCGAATAGTCGAACGATTTTTAGTTGTCGGAGGTCGTAGTTGAAGGTCAAAGTAGCCCATTCGATGGTCGAAGTAGCCATATTCGACCATTCGAAATTCAAACTATTTTTCCTCTATTCCTTCACTCGAGCTAAGTAAATGGGCCCCTATGCGTTAAAGTGTATAGGCAGATAGAAAACTGTACTATACAGTCATTATTATTATAGTGAGAGGCAGTAGTTATAAAGCACTTCAATGTTCAGTAGCGGTAGATGGGTATATATATGGAACATGCAGATTGACCAATATTGACCAGTAAAGAGGCCCCTCTTGGTAGGTAGATATCAATAATCAGAGATAATTTGCATTGGTCTCCACTGAATTTTTAAGTAAACTGCATAAAAAACGAAGAACCAATGAAAAGTTACTATAACATACTAAAGTAAACCTAAATGGGAATTATCTCTTTAATGCATAAATCATTTTCTTTATCTTGATTTGTACTAAAGGCGCAACTTTGTATTAAGTTTAGTATTCAGTCTAAAATGAAACATTAAGAAAAAGAGCAAATGAATCAAGATGACAACCTAATTTATTAAAATGAACTTCTCTTGGTACAAATCTCAGATGATTAACTTATCACTGTGTAAAATAAAAGAGAATGTATGATATTATATTGAAATTAAGGCTGCATAACAAGCATTTTCAGTGTGTTTTTAAATACAAATTTGAATACAGAATATTGCAGATATGTTTGAAATTTACATTTCAAATCCTAGATGTCTATATATTGCACTGATTTTTTTTTACACTGATTTATGCTTTTTTATCTGATTTGCTTTCCTTTGATGCCTCTATTTTCTCCTAACCTAAATCCATTCTTTTTTTTATATTTACTTTTTTCTCCTCTACTTGACCAACAAGGGTCAGTCATGGAGTTCAATCGTTGTCACTTCTTAGATGGGGCAAAAGGTAAATGCTGATTTAAAAATTATGTTTAAGCAAAAGTTTGGTATTATATGGGTATGGGACTCATCAATGACTTCATATATCTCTATAATATATAACATTATGTTAAATATAATAAATGAGTGATATTAAAGATGTAACTTTGGCTTTGGGCATAACTTTTGCCATTGGTTCTGAAGGTTAGCCATAAAGGACGGACTTAAACTGGACTTAATCTATCTATTGTCTTTTAAATAGTTAGTAGTTCCCTTAAATGTATTATAACAAAACATTGTCATAATCATATTTCTACAACATCAGAAATTGATTTAAGTAATGTAAAGTATATGAACTCATGTTATATATAAAGTATATGAACCGATGAAGTATATAAACTCATGGGTTCTATTTAACTAGCACTTATGTTAAAAGTACCAGAAACCTTATAAATGAGCCCTATTGACTTTGTGCCTTGATATGGTTACTGTACTCAAGTAGAAATATTTGGGCATACACCTTATACACATACACACAGTGGAATAGTCTGCTACCCTTCAATTAACACCGTTTTAAGCCTATAACCCAGTATTCCCTCCAATTTCTTTTTATTTGTGAGCGCAAAAACTTTCCTGTGCACTTGTTAAATAGGTGCGAAACAATAATCTTTCTGTTTCCAAAGAGACGTTGTTGGCACTGAATTAGATCATGTAAATTAAGAGGGAAATTTATTAAAGTTTGAGATCACAATTTCAAATGTATTTAAGTTCAAGTTTTTTTTTAAACTTTTATACTGAAAACACATCTTAAAAATGTAACCGTTGTCAAGATTTTACAGCCTCATTGAGAATAAACGGAACATGATCTTAATTTTTTCCTTGACTTGGTCAAGTTTTTTCTTAAATAATCACGTAATAAAACTACAGTCGATTTTTCTTGATATTTCCTTTTCTGTGATCATAATTATTTTTTTGCTTAAACAAAAAACTGAAAACTAGCCAGGTTGAAAGATCTAGACAGTTTAACTTCTTGCATCCCCTCAATTTCTAGGCATTCGGACTTAAACAAACACACAAACTGTACATTACTGGTTTATAAAAGATGTTAAATTTACACTCACCCCCCACTTTAACAAAAAATAAAATAAGCAACTGTTTCCACAAAATTATTAATAATCTAAAGTAATAGTAAGTAGCACATGGACACCTGGATTTGTTTAATCATACATCTGATCCCCGAACAGTATTACTTTATGAATAAATATGTGGCTGCAGAAATGCTGGAACAGTCTATCAGACAGGATCCAGTCACTGTGTCATATGGTGACAAGCTGTTATCAATGTACTGTGAGCAGATCGGACAAGCATTCTGCCTTCAGATTCACATTTGAAGCTCTGAAACATAATCAGAGTCTGACAGCTTTACACTGCACTGTGTAGGGATTTGCATAGAATGTTTCCATGCAATATGGCGTAACTTGCAGTACAGCATATGAGTAAGCACTTTGCTTGTTGCATTAGCTCCACTCCACACATACACCTTAAACTTGGATGTTGCTACTGATTATATTTGAACTCACTTGCAGTTGGTGTTGTATGCTATACTCTAGTTATGTGCAGGACAGTCTGAAACCTAAGGAATATGCCAATCATGGCCGCAGGTTGGTGCCAAGAAGTGGGTTGTATTCTCATCAGATCAGCCCCTCTCAGGCCTCTCTGCTCTGTCCCATTCCAACTATAAGTGTAGCAAATAAGTTGCAGCACTTACTTATATATTTGTGCTTGCCACTGGTGATGTCATAGATGGCCAGGTTGTGTGCACCAGGCCAGGTCAGTCTCAAGTAGGGTTAGGGCAGATTAGGGTCACTGTTGTACTCTTACACAAACCACATACTTGATTTTTTAAAAATATCTTAGTAAAACAAGCATTTTTAAAATATTGCTCACAGTGAAGGGTGATTCACCAGTGTGAAAATGGATATTCCTTCCCAAGACACACAGTCGTTAACTACAATTTAATGACCTGAATTTGGACTCACATATAAATTAATCATAAGCGTTTTGTATTACATGTCACTTATTGACATATTCAGAGTTATAAATCCGTTACTGGCAATTATGTGAAGTCAATAGAAAGAAAATTAAGAAAGCCTAATATGCCCTGCAGTCAGAGATAAATATTTTACTACAACTTGCTTTGAAACGAACTGTTCAAGCACCTACAGAATCCATGATTCTGTCAAAACTTGGATATATAAATAAGGACTATAGCCGAAATACCTCTAGCACCACTTAAGTTACGAACTTTTACACTGGTTAAATATTAACTCCTGATGGTGGTGCGTGATTTTTTATTCAAATGTGATTTTTTATTCACATGCGGTTATATTCTAACATAGCAAGTTCACTAAAAATATCATAATTTATTTTGAAATACTGCACTATATATAATTTATCTATTTTATTCCCCCTCAAAACCTTGTGGGTTTTGAGGAATACAGCAATCTCTTGTGGAAAGAATCCATGATTAGCCAGAAAGTTGTAATTTGTGAGCTTTGAGATATATTAACTGAGATCTAAGCCATGGCAGTTGTGTTAAACAAGTAGAATTAATACTGTATATTGTTTGCAAGATTTCTGTGTCCACAATAAATGTAGCCCACTACTAAACTAGTATATATATACAACAAAAAAATATAATAGAAAAAGAAGAATGCTAGGGCTTGAGGGTATGTACAGTATATTAGCTAACTTTGGCTTCATGTAACAAAACAATCAGCTAACTGTTATATACTGTAAATGAAATAAACTTCAAAACTAATCGCCTCCTCTAGGTAGCTACCCTATAATATTATAAATTCTGCATTACCAGTCAAAATTCTTTTATGTAATTTTGTGTTTGTACTAGTGAATAAATGTTTCATTCTCTTTGGTTTCCAAGGATCCAAGCTTTACTAATTAAGGTAAGCTGCACTGCATTAACTGCCAAATGCAGCTCATTGCCAGACACCTCCCCATACTGTGCCTTTAAAAGCCATAGTCCTGCCTTTGCCTATGCCTTTTATAGGTTATAGTTCCTAATTCTTTTTTCTTGTCCATAGTCCTGACTTGTGGTTCCTGTTCTTAGTCCTGGCTCCTGTTTGCAACACAAATCCACAGTATTTGGGTAGTTTGGATATCTGGTTCCAAGTTAGAAATAAAATTATAACTTTCACGCTAGAGCTACTTTGACTCAGACAACGATGTTATAGTGGCAAAAAGTAAGTTAAAAAAAATGTACTTTGGAATTTTTATGAAAAATTATTTGATGGTACAACTTCAATGAGTCATTTTATTCTATAAATCCCTTTCTTCTTTTCTAGAGTATTTTAGATCTCCTAACATTGCTAATCATAAGTCAATGTAAGACAAGCATCTATTCAGCTGGCTGGGGACCTTACCTGCTTTAGTACTCCATGGAGTAGAGGCTAGCCTGTCAATAACGAAGAACATATAAAAAACACACCACTAGTGATGGGCGAATTTATTCGCCAGGCGCGAATTCGCGGCGAATTTGCGCGATTCGCCGCCAGCGAATAAATTTGTGAAACTGCCGCGAAAATTCGAAATTCGAAAAATTTTTTTCGAAAAAATGGTCAAAAACGGGCGCCGGCGTCAAAAACGAGACGCCGGCGCCGTTTCGCGAATTTTTCGCAGTTTCGCGAATTTCGCACGAAATTCGCGAATTTTCCGGCGAAGCGAAACGGCGCAAATTCGCCCATCACTACACACCACATGTGGCTTAATTAAATTTGCCAGTTAAAGGTTAGCATGTACTGTACACACATCAAGCATCCACACAGCTGCTTTTAACTGCTCAGGTTAAACTATCACTTGTGACATTGAAAAGCAGGGGGCATGAAGCCTCCATTTCAGTAGTGCATTGGATTAAACTGCAAGAAAATCCTTAATTAATCAATTAGAACAAGCACTTTTGAGTAAGTTACTTGATACATGTGCAAATACTGCCCTCGACCATGAACAGACAATATATTAATACAAACAACAGACATTTCAGCATTCCTGCTGCAGATATATCAGCTTCTAAATCTGCTGTTACACATGTGAAATGGATAATGTTGTTCAGTAACCCAAATAACAAAGACTCAGGCATCTATAGATTTTGTTTTGTAACACCTAAAAAAAAAAGAGCTTGCACTTTTTTCATACGTTTATATTAACTGAACCAGCTTCAGAGTAATAGAGAAAGACCTACAGCAAAATGTTTCAAATGTTTGCTGGTTGTCAGGAATCAGGATCAAAATCATGATCAAAGTCTTGATTGAACTTTTGATATGACTTTGCTTTAGGATTTGAAATAATCAAGTCAATTCTGTGGTCCTATACATATTTATAAATGGTTTGTCAGTACAATTAATGATTAGTAAATGTGTCTTTCTAATTCTATGGCCTGATGGGATTTTACTATTTTTAGCATATATTCATACCATTTTTGGGTATCAGCATTTATCTTAAGAATCAAAATAATAACCCATTTTTTTCTCCTTTAGTCGTGTATATACTGTATGGTAGTAGGATTAGGACCTCCAAGCAAAAGTTTGCTGGTTACTATGGTAACACAACTGTAGGTCCATAAAAAGTCCTGCTGGCAGCCAGCCTTGGGGAGAGTGAGCTCAAATGCAAAACTACTGAAAGATAGTTTCATAATAAGTTCATATGGTTGCTATGTAATGGTGAATATGTTATAAATAAATCATCTTTATCAAAAAAAAATAACAGGTGATTGCTGAATCCATGGCAATGTCACATTTATAGCAGTTTTATCCATAAAGAACAGCACGTCCTGACGTTAATTTCCATAAATCAGTTCCAGTAGTATCTACATTTATAAATACATGATACATGTTTAGCAATATAGACAGCAACTCCTACCAGAATTATAAAGTATAAGAAAGAATATTTTATGTACCGCTTATTAATATAAATATATCACAAAGACACAAATATATCACATCACATGCTGTGTTACAATTTCATAAATATGTAGCACAGCATTCAGCAGAACATAATGGTATGAAACTGTAAGACGTAATTCATCAAATGCTCTAATTCTATGTGGACTTTATACAGTAGGTCCCTGGTTAGGCCTCATCTGGAGTATGCAGTGCAGTTTTGGGCTCCAGTGGAGAATAGGAGAATAGAAGTTGAGTGAGGAGAGGAAGAATAATAGTACGAGAGTGGGCCCCTGGTCTAAGGTCTTTGGGTGGGCCCCTGGTGTCCAAGTCTGACACTGTGTGGGGGCCCCCAAGGTAACATTCCCAGTGGGCCCAGGACCCCCAGTCCAACACTACTTTTGACAACATCTAGATCTGACTAACACAGTAACACTGTTAAAATTGGAACTCATATCAAGCTATATTTCCTAACGTTTTTCCTTTCCTTTCACAGCAGTCAGTTACTGTTGGTGCTTGAAAGTATCTTGATGAATGAAACTGTGAAGTATGCACATTCAATTAGTCATTCAGTAACTCCTTCACCCTATACAAAAAAAATCGAATTTATATAAATGTTAACATGAATGCCAGATACCATTATCTTGTCTGAGAGGACCGTGTCCTACATACCGGAAAAGCTCTTTTGTAATATTGCATATGCTTCTGCTCTGGTGGTTTCAAAGACTTTACCTCTCAATGGCACATTATCATTTTTACCATTAATAGGCAGTACAGATCAAAGTTTGAATACTGTAACACATAATTGACTTCTGACTGAGTAAAGATTATCAATATGTATTGCCAATGGCAACATGCAGTGCAAGTCAGATGACAAAAGCAATTAAAGTCAAACATTTTCTGTTTCAATAAACACAGCCCGCATACAAGAAAATAAATTTATTATACCAGATAAACAACAATGGGGACGATGTCTGTACAAAAGGAATTTATAGAATAAAATAACTCATTAAAATTCCAATTACGTTTCTTACTTTTTGCCACTACAACATTGTTCTCCTAGTCGTAGCATTAGCTTGAAGGTTATTTCTAACTTTTAGCCAGATGTTATACTATCCACTGTGGACAAACTAAAGATAAGAAAAGCCTGTTGAGAGACAACTGTTCAGATGTTGATAACAAAGTCCAGTTCATGGTAGACAAAGGGATTAAGAACAAGCGTAGTTAGGAATTCAGGCAAAAGTTCAGAAGGCAGGCAGCAAGGATCATCGTCAGGAACCAAGCAGAGGGTTTAAAGTCCAGTAATTCAAGAATTATAGCACACACAGGAACACTAGCAGTAACACTAGCAGGCTTGACCTATAATAAGGGCTTTAAACCGGTTAACTTGGCATCCTTTTATTTTGAATTTTTACACCTGACATGGCGCAATGACAGCACGCGTCTGTGCGTCAATGTCAATGCCCTGGCTCTGCCATCTTGGATGCGGTGCCAAATAAGAAGGGTTGCTGTCAGATGCTCCGGACAGTATCACATAAACATATCTATGAACCAGCAATATGGCATTTTTACTTTTAGTAATATAATGTCAGTCTATAAGAAAGTATTACTAAATGTTGCCATATTTTTTACCAGGCCACTCGTATAAAGCACTTTGTTTATTGACTTTTACAACAGAGATTTTTATTTTTTAAATAGCTGAACAAAGATTACAAAGATAGTGATCACTTCTAGTCTTGCAAATGAAGCAGAACTCAACATCATTTCAGCAATTTCAGTTGTAAATGATTATACTTTAGCAGTTTCTTTGGACATGCCAACATGTGCACTCGTGTATACAATAAAAATTTGAGAACAACTAGTCTAGAGTATATTTTGTTCCCAATGCGTGTCTACATTTCTACTGTGTTCAAAAGCCTGCCAGTCAATAGGGAATAATATATAATGGGGAGCTCTAAAGTGATTAATAATTGTCACACTAAAAACAAAACGTTTTAATTTGTAAAAACAAAATGCATTGCGTGATTCCTACAAAAACAAAGTAATGGAAATGACATGTCATTTGAAGTGGAAACAATCGGCAAACTGTTACTGGCTTTCCTTTAGTGTTAGTTCCTTCTTACACTGGAAAATATTTATTTTACTTTTGAGTGCTATAAAATAGAGTTCGGCTTGAAGGCTGCATTCACAATTTATGGATTCCAAAAACATTTTGTTCTACGGCAGTTAGAGGAAGTATTCATAAATACAGATATTTCAAAAAGTCATAAATTCTGGAAAAGACATTTATAATGTAGGCTGAAATCATCTACCCGCAATGCTCTACACTATACATATTGGGTATATAGAAACCATTTTTTGTCATAAATATACTTGTCTTGTATTTCTATAGCAACAGTATAGAAAACCCCAAACTGTAACAGACAGTAGCACATAGATAGTAACACATAAAAAGATTTCCAAAATATAAGGATTAGAAATATAGGAAAAACAATCTTGAATATATTCTAATATAACAAAAATGTTGTAATGATGTAGGGAATAACCAGAGTACTTACTGGATTACTGTAAAGAGCCCCAGTTGACTATCATCATCACAAACGTTCATAATATATAAATAAGAGCAAAAAATCCTTTATCTAGGAAGATCTGCTCAATGGAATAGGTGTTATTCTGTCTCGGTTCAGCTTGCCACTACCCAGCTAACATCCCCACACACAATATTTACATGTTTTGCTTCAGGGCCTGAATCAGCTATTAGAATGTGCCATTTGTTTCAATGCTAAAGCAAAGTGACAAAACACAATTACACATGCTCTCACTGTACAGAAGCAGTACATTTGTCAATGTGCTATGGCTTGCAAAGACTTGTTATAATAATCACATATTTTAAAGTTCTATTTTTAATATTCCAAAAGCTCTTTGCAGAGAAAATATTACATCTGTAGAAAATATTTTTTTCACTTTGACTTTGATAGAAATAAATATACAAGTTTTTCCTTTTCAAGACAATTCTTTACATAAAAGAAAATTTTAAAAAAACTATACATTTATCTCTTTTCACAGGAACTGCAGTATGTTCCTCTATGAAAGGCATAGGAGAGGTTCATCTTAAAATGTTGTTTTAGGGACCTATTTATGATCCTATGGGCCAGATTCTATTCAGCGAGCGAAAGGTTTATCATGTTACAAGTCATGGACGAGATTCAATTTGAGATGCAATTCAATTCAGAAAAATGTATCGCATTGTTTATCGTGTGAAAACGCTATTGCAGTCTATGGGAAAAAAAACTGGAAGTGAAATAGGAGAAAAGTTTTTTCTCCTTGAATTGAATCTCTTCCATGACTTTTCACATAATAAACCATGAGACACGTGATAAACCTCACTGAATTGTATCTGGCCCTATATTGTAAAAGAAATTACTTTGTAATATACCGTAAGGGGCAGATTTATTTTTTAAATAAAAGTACATGCATACCACCTGGAAAAGAGCTACCAATATTTTTATTTTTTCATATAGTCATAAATTCCCACATATGATTTTATCCAGGGATTTACTATTTGGATAGTTGTTAGTACAGTAGTAATCAGCTAATTTGTCCCGTTATGTTTTTTTTTATTTTTTTTTGCAAAATTTCTCCAGCACACAATACTTTGGAATATACTGTATGTTATGTACTGTTTGTTTTTCCATGGCAAAACCTGGCAATAATTTCACTCATCGCTACACACATTGCTGCAGATCAGGGGTTTGTAATGGCAACATTGAAAATGAAGGTGTTTGATCTATAATAAATCCGCAACTATTTATTTTTAGAAAAATATATATTCATTATTTATTACACACTGCATAGTGCCACAAATGGTCAGCTACAAATATTTTCAGCAAATGCAGGATACACAGATGAAGCACATGCTTTTTCTTTGAAATGCATGGTGTTTCAAATGCTTTGCATACACCAGATGCATCAATAAAATTTGATCTGTAATTGGATACATAATAGATAAAGTATATATATATCTGGATTTATCTGGATTATTGGGAAAAATACCCAGGTTTTAATAGCCCCTCTCTATTTGCACAAATTGTTTTACTTTTTTTTTAGGAACCTATGTAAATATCGTTAAAATATCATACCCTGTATACCCTTATTGTTCTCTCTTAGCTTGAAGGGCTGGAGTTCGACTATAGAATTGTTTCACAGAGGATTGTGGGAGATTCATTGACCCCTGTAGAGAGCTGAAAGCTGATGTACATTTAAAAAAAAATTTGGGGGTAAAAAAACATTTATATTGCTTTAGAATGGCAGTAGTTCTCTTTCAAAATAGATCAGTGCTTCTTCAATGTTCAAACCAAGTGGAAAGACAATTATAATCTCTAATTCCTGAATTTGTATTGCTTTCTTGTACACCAACATGCAAATACAATAACTGCATATTGCTAAATGAAAGAAATAATATTATTCTTAACATAGTAGGATAATAAAACACACAGCACCTCTTAAAGGAAAACTATACCCCCAAAATGAATACTTAAGCAACAGATAGTTTATATCATATTAAGTGGCATAATAAAGAACTAACCAAACTGTTATATATATTTAAGTAAATATTGCCCTTTTACATCTTTTGCCTTGAACCACCATTTTGTGATTGTCTGTGTGTTACCTCAGAGATCACCTGAAATACTGCAGTTCTAACTGTAACAGGAAGAAGTGTGGAGGCAAAAGACAGAACTCTGTCTGTTAATTGGCTCATGTGCCTAACATGATGGTTTGTTTGTGTGCACCATGAATCCTAAGATCCCAGAGGGTAGCTCTTAAAATTGCAATATTCTATTTAGGATTACCCAATGGCACATACTTCTAAAAAACGATATTATTATGCAAATTGTTTATTTACATGAAGCAGGGTTTTACATATGAGCTGTTTTATGCAATATATTTTTATAAAGACCTACATTGCTCAGGGAATAGTTTTCCTTTAAAGCTAACTAAATAAAATTAAATACATTTTCATTCAGGTTTTAATTCTCAAATACAACATTTTTATCTGCTTCTGATGTGAAAGACTGACAACACCAATGATTATACAACAATACTTTTTTTTACCCAAGATCAGCCCTTGAAGATGAAGGAAGTGCCTGGGCAGTGTAATTTGCAGCTTCTTAATAATACAGTGGAGCTCTGTATGGTCAAAATTGGTCAATTATGCATATCAATGCACTCTTTGAAAGCTACAATTTATTTAATGACAGGACAATTTTCTATTTATGATACCAACAGATTTCTGATGATCAGATCTAACCAAGTCTTTCACACAATGGTATTTCGGAACGAAAAAAGTATTAAACTAAGATGGTCATACAGTCTACTTAAACATGTGTAAAGCAAGTGCTAATAACATACTAGCCTACAAATGCTGAAAAAATCATATATATTTAGTACCTTAAAGACTATGTTCAGAAATGTTTTTTTAAATGCAGAGAGGAAGAACTTTTTCTACAATAAAATGACATATGAAGAGTAACCTGTGCAATATACATATTAAGGGGCCGATTCACTAACTTCAAAGTAAAAAAACGTAGAATTTCGAAGTGTTTTTGGGCTACATCGACCATTGAATGGGCTACTACAACTACGACTTCTAATCGAACTATTCGAACTAAAAATCGTTCGACCATTCGACCATTCGATAGTCGAAGTACTGTCTCTTTAAGAAAAAACTTTGACCCCCTAGTTTGCCATCTAAAAGCTACCGAACTCAATGTTAGCCTATGGGGAAGGTCCCCATAGGCTTTCCTAAGTTTTTTTGATCGAAGGATATTCCTTCGATCGTTGGATTAAAATCCTTCGAATCGTTCGATTCAAAGGATTTTATCGTTCGATCGAAGGAATAATCCTTCGATCGTTCGATCGAACTATTTGCGCTAAAATCCTTCGACTTCGATATTCGAAGTCGAAGGATTTTAATTCCCAGTCGAATATCGAGGGTTATTATTATTGTGAATAGGCCCCTAAATATATAAAATATAAAACATCTAGATATTTAAAATTAAAAACCGCTGAATTTAACTCCTATGTTATTGTTATGAAACCTGGTGGTCCAGCAGTGCAGTGGAGATGCCTGCTGCTCCGTTCGTTGGTATGCCCTCCAATCTACCCAATGCTTTGATATACTTCATCATAGATTTTCTTGAAATAGTTCTTAAAAAGAACTATTTCATATATAATGTGTCCTTTTATTGGCAAAAACAGGGGATGTCTGTGGGTTCTGCAGCTGCTCTATCCCTAGCTAATTTACTTGTGTATGGGATAGAGAAGAAACTATTTCTCAACAAGACGTATTTACCACATATCAAACAGTCTTTTATGTGGATGATACACTAATCATATGGCATGTATCGTCATTGTGCCAATACTTCATTGTGCATCGTCAGATCACGTAAAAGACAGATCGTGTCTGGCATACACCCAAGAAGATTGTGCGCATCCACGTGAAAGTAGCAGTGGGTGTCCCTGTTGCACCACTAGGTATTGTTACAGTTGTCTTTCGAATCTTATAGTTTTCTTTTTGTTTTATGACATTTATAACAATGCATGTATACTAGAACATGTGATTATTTTTAAATTGGTTTAAAGCAAAGCAATAACATCAGTAGTCTGAAGGTAAGGCTTTTATGTAAGTACTTGTGATATTCTTAGCAAGGACAGTAGCACAACTGTATGAATTAATGTCATTGTTATTACCTTGATAGTAATTTTCAAGTACCTACCTGCAAACTAGAAACCCTCCGAAAAAAATCATGCAGGCTATTAACATCTTCAGATTGTTCAAGGGACCTCTGACATTGACTTCTACATGACCTTGACAGGTTTTAGATGGTGTATTTTCAGATTCAAGCTATTTTCAGGGTCACTTATTTTGTGGAAAGCTCAAAACTCAAATAAATCTGCCCCTTAAGGCCAGGTAGAAAGTTCTTTGGGATAGGTCCTATAGATAGGATATTACATGAACTTCCCCTTTAAATCATTGGTACTAATAATAAAAAAGGGTATGTGCAATATTTATTAAGGAAAGGGCCATTAGAAAAGAAGGACAGTTACAGTATGAATTACTATTCAATGTATTTACATTTAATTAGTCTAAAGCTTGCTTTATCCAACATGTACTGTAAGTCAGCAGGAAGGATAACTGTAGAAATATATTACAGACCTCCTGTTCATTTCTAGATGCAGATATACATATGACATTTTAAATTACATATATTTTGTTTCCAAAATTGTTAAGCACCCTCAAGAAAAGCCCTGTTGGTCAACTTAGAACAAATTACAAATGAGCACCTGACAAAATTGACCAAAAATAAAGACCATCATCTGAATGACCTGCTTCCCCCAGTCTAGATTAGAACTACTTTTATCTGCCATGGATTACAAACTATTAGATTTAACCTAATGTAACTAAAACCAACAGCTTTTTTTCCTAATGTGTGAGACCGTTTGTATATTTAAATTAGCTAAGTAAGTATTTAAGAATAAGGCAGATGGATGAAAGTAATGCTACCACACAGAATGATTGTACTTAAAGGAAAACTATACCCCCCAAACAATGTAGGTCTCCATTAAAAGATACTGAGTAAAACAGCTCATGTGTAAAACCCTGCTTCATGTAAATGAACCATTATCATGATAATATACTTTTTTAGTAGTATGTGCCAGCACAGCTAGAGTCACGAAATGGTGGTTGAAGGCAAGAGATGTAAAAGGGCAATATTTATGTAAATATATTTTCCAGTTTGGTAAGATTCTTTAATATGTCATTCAATTTGATATAAACTATCTGTTGCTTAAGTATTCATTTTGGGGGTATAGTTTTCCTTTAAAGTGGCCTGTCACTTAGACACAAAAAGCTGTATAATAAAAGTCCTTTTCAAATTAAACATGAAATCCAATTTCTATTTTTTATTAAAGCATTCATAGTTGTAAGCTCATTTAAACATCTCAGCTGTCAATTAAATATTGTCTTCCCCTCCTCTATGCCACTTTCCATTCAGCACTTCCTAGATGTCACTGCTCCCCCACATTCCCCTGTTCTCTTTACCATTTAATTGTGTAGCCAGTGCATGGGGATGGACATCAGGTCACCCATTCTGGTGCACAAGCAAGATTCTGAGATGATGCAAGGCTTGCCTTAATAACTGTGTCCACAAAATGGCACCTATCTGCTTACTGTAATTATGAGTTCCCAGACTGGAGGAAACAAGATTCAAATAATTTATATAGTGTAATAAATGTTAATTTTGCTTGACTGATGTGATAAAATAGGATTATGAATATTTTTTTTGGGTGACGGGACCCCTTTCAATGGTATTCCTGACCATTTCAAGGTAACTTCTATTTTATTGCCTTTTAAGAAAGATTCTTTGAAATAAAAAAAAAATCAGTAAGCCATTGTCAAAACCATGGAATGGATACCAGATGATTGCTTCACTAAATCCTGTCAATAAAAAAAATTGTCTGTTTGACACTCAAAACCATAAAAGCATACAAAAATAATATATACTCATACTTGTTAAATTACCATGCCATAATAAAATATTGTTTTAGCATATCTAAAATTTTACAAAATCTGAAACATTAATTAATACAAATTTGTATTCAAGCCATTCTTTCCCCATATGTAATACAGGCATTAATGGGGTAATTTACTTTACCCTTGGGTTGAAATGTAAGTGCTCTTTTGCCCAGGGTTGGCTGCACTCTTCATCTCACAGCAGATTAAAAAAATCTCCTACATACTTCCCACTCCGCCTTTTATGAATGCCACGCTGCCGAATGCAGTGATGAAATTTTTTTAATTGGAATGTAATATTTGAAAATGTTACCCAATGTGTTAAATATTTGTTGAAAAATTGTAAGCTATCCAAGAAGTAAGTGGAAGATGTAGTTGTATAAGGATTACATTTTTTGCTATTTTTGTCAGTTGTTTGTAGATAAAGGACATACAGGTGTAGGCATATCCTGTTCCTTGATGACAGAATGAGCTCTATCCTGTGCTCTGCTAGAGAATCAAATAGAGTGGACCAAATAATGTTATATTTGGCTCCCAATATGGAGAAGGGTTAAAAGAAAGCAGTGATACAGATGATGCACCCACTAGTTATGTTCTAGTGAAGTCGTAGGTCTTGAACCTGGTACTTTGGTGTCAGGCAACATTAGCAAGTATGGAAAGGTACTGGGGTTAGCCACAATGTTTTTGCAAGGTGCAGCACAGTAATGTGCACCATTATGTGCAGATGATTTGTGCAGAAAGAGAAAGAGTGTACATATGCTCACATGTTCCATTGATATATAATCTCAGTATGAAAACTAAAGTGAGTCCCCAAATAGATACTGTGGAGGCTATTGAAGTCACTGAGCAGTAGTAACAAGAGGAAAGGAGGCTGTGGATGGGACCCATTTGTTATGAGTAGACTTGATTGAATGCACCCAATACAGATATATTTTCAGCTATATCATATGACTTGGTTTGTTGGGTAATAGCTTTTCCCATATTTCATGATTTTTCCATACAGTTTTATGGCTTTAGCTACAAATGATCTGTGTAAACATTGGTGAAAGTAGGTATAGCCTACAGAAGTGGAGGGATCACCAGGATGTAAGATGTTTCCCTTAGTGGCATAAAAGGTAGGGGGTAGCTATATTAGTTGTCTTAGTCTATGTTAGATCCTACATTTAGTAGTGTAAAAGTTCATGCAATATTACAGTTTGCCTGTAGTAGGCTTCAGGGAAGATACACTGTATGTGTGTATGAGAGGGAGGATCCTCTATAAAGTATAACTTATGTAACTTTATGTTTCTGGTGCATTGGCTCTGGTTTGTCCCTGTGAACCTGGGAGAGGTTGTCAAATTAATGTTTGCCTTAGTTGATGGCATTAATTCATGCCTGGGACCGTACCAGCCAAGGGTACCCACGCTACAAGCTACTTTAAGGAATATAGTGGGTTAGTACTTTCATTTTATCAGGGCTGCACATGATCCTTATGAGTTTACAATGAAAGGCCTTCTGCACAATGGCTAGACTCCAAAAATACTATTTCAGATGTAACTAACAAATTTAGCATTAAACATTCTGAAGATAATCAATTGTGGAATATCAGTAACACACCAATTCCAGAAAATAATCTATCCAGATCTGTTTGTCAAGAAACCAGTGGTATCATAATCATTGTTTAGCATTGCATAAGCATGCAGACTAAAAGACAGCAAATACACATTTAACTAGGTGTCAATCAATATGAACTTATACACAGGCCATTCAGGTACATGCCCAAATCAATAGCAGTTAGTATCACACAGTCACCCTACAGGTACAATGTTATTGGTATGTTTATAGCCAGCTTTAAACGAGTCCTCCAATACTTTATGCTGGGAAGAAAATAAATAAATATCTCTGTTGTTCTTTAACAATATACGGTTCTTTATTATCAAGAAATAAAGCATAGTAGGAGCTGTGGTCCTACAACATCAGGATTGTACACCCTCAGCAACCCGTTACATCAATGGACGCTCAGCAACTTGTCACTCTTTTTGCTCTATTCATGGAAAGCTTTGGGTCAGATTTTGATTGACAGGTAGGTCAAACACAATTTACTGGGGGGGGGCTTTCAAAGCAGACGTTTTAGAGCTAACTCCAATAACCAACTCCAGCACAAACAAAAGCTAACAAATTAAATGACTGACACATACCCTGCAAACCGACAAGCAGGATTTTCATCAGAGCCCATTAATTTGATACAGTGAGCTCTAACACATCTTCTTGGCAAATGGTGCAAACCCCCCCAAAGGATGTATTAGACCTAACTGTCAATCAAACCTGATTCCACCTACTGCATGAAGAAAGAATGAACAGAGATCGGTTAATAAGAGGGAGAGAGTGAAGGGCAACTTGCTCATTTCAAAAACAGTACATAATTTTAATTGGTTATATAAACAAAGTATATTATTTCAGTGAGATGAAGCTTATATTACATTTCAATTTTTGTGATAGATCCCCTTTAACTAAGTTTTGGTTATCATTATTTGAAAACTAACAGGCACAGCACAAGAGTATTATCAAGGCTTTTGATCCTCTTTAATCACCAATCTTGATGTTCATAATACAAAGCAATGTCCCGAGTAGCTTTAATTTAGGATATAACCAGTCTTTTTCCGAGTCTAGTAAATAATATATGCAGATGAATTAATCCTCCACATGAAAAGCTGACCTAAATATTGAATCCTCCAAAATCAATAACCCATAACTAATTAGGATCTTTCTCTTTTGCTGCTCTCCTTGTTGCTAAGGTGACTAAAGGCAGACACAGAGTATTGCTTCTAATACAACCCTATATTTTGTGTAATCCTTGTCTTTAAAAATAGAAGTAGCTTTGTTTTGTGAAGAGAAGCTAGTTAGTAATTTAATGCACTGGATTTTCCCAACAGTAGCACAAAAACAGAAGATATTTTATATATCAATTATTTAGGCTTCAGTTCAGATTGTGCAGTCTTGTAATTTGACCAAACTTTCTCAAATGCTTACAAGACAATTAAAAGATTTATGATGAATAATTAAGCAAACAGGCCACAATGAAACATTCTATTGTTCTGCTTTTGATCTGCTTTCTCTCTCAGCAATGAATACCGTACTGCCTGCATTCACCAGTGCTGGATTTAGAGGCAAGTGTTAAGTACAGGTCTTCCCTAAGGGATATCATTTTGCCCCCCCCCCCTCATTGGTCTTGCACCTGGAACATGCTAAATGAGCTTTTCAGCCTTATAACATTATCCAGGTACAAAAAAAATAGTCAGTTGAGGACTAGGACTCCTGTTAATAAGTATTTAGCACCGCAGTTGGTGAATTTTTAAGCACATTTAGCTGTCCTTTAATTATTTAAGGACTTTAAGGACCTTGCATATAGTAAAGCCTATGCGTGTTGTGTTTTCTAACCTTCTAACCTTGGGGATTATAGGAGAGAGAAAAGTTATCAGGTATGGAGTCAGTGGCTTTCAGACTCCACCTGATCATAACAATCCTGCACTTATATAAAACTAGTACAGTCACTCTCCTACAAGTTTAACAGTATTTAGGACAGCAAATACGTTTTTACTCAAAATGTATCTTCACGGTGATCCACCCAAACCATCAATCTATTGTGCATCTTTCCAGCTCACTAAGGGGAGTCACTGACCCCAGCATCCCAAAAAAAAAACGTGCGGCTACAATTTTATTCTTTTATCACTTATCTTTATATTAAAGCTCTCTCCTACTCATTATCAAATTAATTAATGTTGGGAAAGGATCTCTTAATATTGTACAGTATATACAGTATGCATGATTTATTATCTGTCTTTCGGTAATGTGGAACACAGTGTTTATAAAACATGTTTTGCCATAAAAAAAGATCAAAAACAAGGTGTTGTCTTATTATTACAGAAAAAAGCCAATCATTTAAAAATGAGTTGTTTGTATAAGACACCATGAAAAATATCATTATTTTATTTCAGAGTTTTCCAGGATTTCTGGATAATAAAGCCTATATTGTACGGTATTTTCAGCTTCTTTACTTAATTTTAATATTTTCTAGAAGGAGTTTGAAACCCTATTAACATTAAACGGAACCTCAATTTTTAATTATAATGTCATTAACAAGCATAAACCGGTCCTTGTCTGACAAAAGTAATGTAAAAGAATGGCCTTTAAGCACAAATAAGATGTGTTATGGTGCCACCTAAAACTAAATAGTGTATTAACATTGTCCGATGTTGGCATAGAATGTTTGACAAATGTAGAACAGGGATCAGAATTTTTTTAATTCCAATCAGATGTTGTGCTAGCGCCTTATGAGGTTGATCCACAAAATAATCATGATTTAGAAAGCAATTTTCTAAACCTCAGCTTTTAAGCCACAAATAACAGGGCTACTACATGCACTAAGAGCTTGATAAGCAGCATATTGATGTTTTACACAACTTCTGTTGTTCAAAATTAAAATATCCGCAAATCTCCATTGGTAATAAAGCTGTCTGCTAAATGAAGCTCAATGTCATATGTTATACATGGTATCATTTTGTATGGATGCTAAGTACAAGCCAGTGACTTTAATATACATTTTGCATTTATGGATAAAGTCAATAATTATACATTTCAAGGAATTTGAGATTCATTTTTTTGTTAAAGTGTTATCCTATCAACTAGTTGTTGGCTGGATAAAATATGCAGAGAAATGCAATATTCGAATTCAATGAATTCCTTGACAGTATGAACAACAAAATACTAATGCACTGTATTATTTATGCATATGCAACATTGTTCACCTGTTCAGCGAGCATGGGAGTAATATAAAAGTATATACAGAAAAAGCAAAGTTATTTAAAACTGCTGCTTGCTAACATCCTCTTTTATCTTATTTACATTGGGTATTTTTTAGATTTTAATTGCCAATCTCTGCTTTTGAGAAAATGTATAGTAATCATATAATATTACCTGTTTTTGCTCTAGATCTTGCATTTAGCTGTTATAGCTATTATTTAAACAAGCATGCTACTATATAACACAGTGGAAGCAGGCAGTGGCATTTCATTATGTTAATTTACTAAGCTTGTAAAATAAATTGCTGGGTCACTGGTGTCACCCACTGTGTTACATATATTATAGCAATGGTTTTACATTAAATCATTTGTCCAGATCACTCCTTAACTAATGCAAACCAAAAAGGGATACAAGCCATAATTTTGGAAAATGTAAAAACTCGTTGTATTAATAATGTAATGGCTAGACATCTGAAATTTACTTTGCATGAAAAATGTCTTCAATTACTTTGCAAGACTATTATAGGTATTATATAGATTGTATTATGGTAGTCTTCTTTAAAGAAACAGACTAAAATTATAAGCACCATCTGCAAAAAATAGACCAGATCTGGGCATGTATGGCCAGCTTTATTGAAATAATGAGCTCCGGGACAACCCTCTTCCTTTCCTCTATGTTGTGTATGTTTCAGCTTAAAGATAAGCAGAAATCAATTATGCACTGGTAATATAATTACCATCTCCAAAATTTCTGGTAAAATCCAGAACCTTTTCAGCTCAAGGAAAAAGGGAGGGATGCTGGCCCTTTAACAACCTGTAGGGGATGGAAAGGGCCAACAGGGCCCACATGGCCATCTAAACTGTTCACCGAAAGGGGAGGATAGGCGGAGGGGGGGTTGTGGCTCAGGCGGGGAGTGTGTGGGCCTTTGATACGGTAGGTTCATTGGAACCAGACCCTCCAGTTTGAAGCTGGATACGTTTACTCAAGAAAAGCAGGGTTATTTTGCAGAAAAGGAAGTCTGTGCAAACCTAGTATTAATGAATGAATGAATGCAAAGTCATGGCTAAAAGATCATCCATTATATGTTTACAAATAGAGTGAATAAAAACACTTGTTAATCAAACATGAAATTTCATATTCCACCAATTACAGTGTTGTTGTTATAAAGCAGCTTTTCTCAGTCAATGTGGGTAAGAATGGCTTACCTTCTGGAGCTCAGAGGTGAGTGGAGCCATCACGAATGGCCATTAGTGTGCGATTCATTTGTCAGTTGCATGTGGTGGTGCAACAAAGGATCACTATTGAAGTGACAGCTTCCCAAGGCTTCTGTATAAAAGCAAGTGTGAGGAGCAAAAATGTATGAAAACGACCACATTTTTACCCCTAATACAGAATTTTTGGTCTGGGCACCCACGCACCACTTGTTGATAATGGCATTAATATGTGATTCACTGGACAGGAGTTAGTTGCATATGCAACCCTGCAATAAATACAGTACTTCATCAAGGCAGGCGTTAATTTCAGGTTTCCCTTTGGATCATGTGTCCTGTATTTTGCACCATGCTGCACAGAATTTGTCACAGCAGCTGAACAGGCGCATTGACGCTTGCCAAAAGGTATATTAAGGAGTGAGTAAAGCATGCTTGGCTTACAAAAGTAATGCTGTGCTTACAATGTGACACTAATTGTTGTAATACAATATCTTAAAAATATGTGTACATAAACTCTGCAGCAAGGATATGGAAGCACCATTATATTAATACTATTTTAAGGCTTTGGATTCCATCCAGTGGTATATGTTTAAGCTGAACAAAGCTAGAATGTCTATTAATCAACGCAGATTGTTTACATCAAATCTGTAATGCACAAATTTTCCTTACTCACAGCTCATATTCCCTAGGGTATTAATAAACTTTAACAGTGCATTGCCAGCAGTATTTGTTGAATTAAAACTAGCTACATTCCAGCCAAATGTGTGACTTTGGCAGAAATTACAGCTAACAAAGTAAAGCTATCAAGGTTTCCTTAGTGTGATATATGAAAACAAAGCAAATAAATGTCTTCAATAAATGAAAGTCTTAGTATACTCAATTACTATACACTGATGTTGAGATTTTTTGTGTTCAAATATACTGCTTCAGTAAGAATTTTTGACGTTCACATAAACTATAAACAAGCAATGTGTCCTCTGTCCATTTAATTTCAGTGAAAGTGAGAGGAAATATTACTGATATTACTGATATTTTACCATTTTGCCACTAGGCTGATGGCTCCCATTCACATTAACTAGTAAGACAGCTTATATCAGTTAACAGTACTCTGCAGACAAGAAAATGTGCAAACTATACTATTCAGACAGCTGAACTGTAATCCTAGTCTCCACAAAATGTATTGGGTTTACTGTGAAAGTTGTGCTGGATCCACTGGTAATGCTTACACATATTATTTATTAGAACTGCAACATGGATAACCAAGTACAGAAATTTGCAAGAAGGAAGTACATCTAACCATAGAAAGTAAGCAGAATTTAAGACAGAAAGGCACATCCAGGGACAAAAAGAATACATATTGACAGAAATAAACTGAATATCCTAAGACTGGACACTACAATTTCTGACTAAAGGTGCTCATAGCCTCTAAATATGCATTTTAATAAAATACTGTTCTGAATTCATCTGCTGAATAGAAAGCCAAGATGGCTTCTAACCATCAATCAAACCATCAATCAAACCATCAATATCAGTCTGGAACTAGATGATTTACATAGTGATACCATGAGTACGATGAGTAAAGTTTTTCCAGTTGCAACTAAATAAGACAATAGACATAAATGTTACATTGCTGGTCTGAACCTAGAAGTTCCTGATCAGTCCTTTAAAAGAGGAACTACATATTGTCAGTTAGTACATTCTTTTCAAAAACTACATCAAACCAGTTTATACTATAGTTACATTAGTGTGGCTAGCGTATAGCAAAGACCCAGGATGCAAAGGCAAAAGAAAACACACAGGTTAGATAAAAAAGAATGGCAAGCACATAACAATGCATCATAATACAAAAATTAAATGATAAATAATCAGCACTTGGGTAAAACCCTGCATGTTCCCCTTCTAATTACAGTATTTGTGTAAATAAAATGTTTGATTTAGGTAGGCAGTGAGGAATCTTTTTTTTTTGCAAGCCAAAAAATGGGAGGTATTTTCAAAGTGCTTTTTTTAAAAAGGGCATTGTATCAGTCAACTAATTTTTTTATTCAAAGTATACATCCTAACTTCAGCATTGTGGGTTTTTTCCTCAGCCGCTGCTGGATAGAGAAAAGACAAGTCTAACAAAAATCTCATGAGAGTAATGGATTCCAGATTCATTACAATATGATAAGCAGCGCACAGATAACTGTGTTATGTTCTTTCTTCCAACAGAAGTAAGGTCAAAAGGTAGTTTATGTTGCATGAGAAGCGCACAAGAAAAGCACAAGCTATCCCTGCCATACAGAATAAAATGACCATATTGTCATATTGGATGCTTTTTAAATATATGATTTTTATCATTTATAGCAGCTGGTCAACTCCAGAACAAGGGTGCCTCTAGCAGCTGGTCAATGCCACAGTGAGGCATAGGGTGATTCTTTCTGTGTTTCTTGTACAAATTGTAGCCAAATTTAGCTTATAGCTGACATTCAGCCTTTAAAATAAGTGTATGTTAAGTATATGTTAATTGGCTTAAAAGCTCCTGCTTCTCACTAGAGCTCCTGAGTTAAGGGTAAGTGCACCATGGTCTTACTACTCAGTTACACTTTTTGCTGGTGGACTTGATTTTAAATGCACTACCAACTTAGAATGCTAATAGATTGTGTAGGACTCATGTCTTGACGTGGTACGTGAGCTTACATATTTCGGCCAAACTATCGCCTTTTTTTTGTAATAATTTTTGCAAACCATGTGCTGGCAATCTTTCTCCTTTTTTTGTAGAAATAATGGCTTTTTATCAGTTATAGCAGCTGGTCAACTAGAGAATGTGGGTTAGACCGAGCGCTGGTACAAGGGTGCTTCTAGCAGCTGGTCAATGCCACAGCCATCGCTGGCAATTTCTTTCTGCCTTCCTTCTATGAACCATGTGGGAAGAGTGGCTGTGCAACACAAGCTATGGTGAACTCTGCATAGCATGCCATACAGTATATTGCAAAAATAACTTGGTTGGTAAAATGTATGTACTAATAATCATTAGTAGTTGGAGAACTATAATGTTTAAGGCTGATCTATATTTCAAACAAACAACATCTTTAGTTTTAAAACATGTATGTTTTCTATGCTGCATTGTTATTTATTTGAAACAAGTTTTAATTAAGGTAGTGTTAGGAACTGTGTAGCTTGAAGCTTGGGACTGTGAAAGATGGCAGGAAAGCCCTGCAAAGATGCCCATTTGGGAAACTCAGAACTTTCTGCTGCTTACCAACAGAGAGTACCTGAACACAGTTTATATTAAATATTAATGTGCTAGTGAGACATGGGGTCTGATTAATCATTGCTCGAGCAATCTGTTCCATAAACCACATGATTTACTAAACTCATTCATGGTTTCTGTATCTGATTACTTCGACTTGCTGCAGATCATTTTTTCTTTTCCTCAAGCGGGTTTTTCAAAAAAAAATTAAAAGCTTGGCAGGTTTTAGGTGCAAAACTTTTTATTTTTTGCTTGGGGAAAAAACTGATTGGCAGCAAGCCAAAGTAAATAAAAAATGCATGATTGCTCAAGCCAGGAGACTCAAGTAATGATAAATAGGGATGTAGCGAACTGTTCGCCGGCGAACTAGTTCGCGCGAACTTCGACTGTTCGCGTCCGCCGAATGTTCGCGAACGTCGCGCGACGTTCGCCAATTGGTGTTCGCGTTCGATTCGAAGTAAAATTTTGTTCGACCATTCGACCATTCGATCGCTAAAATCGAACGATTTCCATTCGTTCGAACGATTATAAGCATTCGATTGAATTAAAATCATTCGATCGAATAGCTTCGATCGTTCGATTCGAACGAAAATCCTTCGATCGTACGAATAAAATCCTTCGATCGTTCGATCGAACGATTTTATCGAGCGTTCGAAGTTCGCGAACTGTTCGCGAACTGTTCGCTTTTTTGCCGGTGTTCGCGAACGGCGTTCGCGAACACATTAACGGCAGTTCGCTACATCCCTAATGATAAATCAGCCTAATGGCATTCAAAATCATTCTTTTTTCAAGTGTATCATAACATACAGTGTACTGTATATTTGTGATATTTTTCTCTACATTATGAAAACTTCAGGGTAATTTAGGCATCTTAGGTTAATTAAAATCTAAACCAGAAAACATGAAAGAAATATTTGCATGCAGGTTAAGATTGGGCTGGCTAGTTCGTTTGTTTGACTTTTAAGCAGAGAAATGTTTCACGATACACAAACCAATTTTGCTAAAACAGTTTTTTAACAGTTATTAACAGTTTAGATGAAAAATATTGTAATGCTTTAATGTAAACAAATGAAACAGTAAATAACAGCTACAGTTCAGTTTGTATTATTTGCTTGAAAAAGTGTTGCTCATAAGCAACGTTTTTTTAAAAGAAGATAGGGCATATATAATTTGTGACAAAGTATGGTTTATATATGAATTATTCAAAGCAAATATTTTTTTTCCATTTCTGATTACAGCTCTTTGTTGATAAAAACTATAGTAGGGCCAGTCAAAAAAGTTAGTCATTTTAACAGAAATAAAGAGGTCAATGATTTTACATGCTAAATAAATGATGTGGACGATTTATTTTTTCCAATGACATAAAATGAAAGAGGAGCACTGTGAAATGACTGTGGTTCAATAAGATGGTACTAGTAGCAGTCTGTAAAAAAAATGACAGATTACATATACAAGAAAATTAAACCCAATGTATCTAAATAAGAAGCTAGTCAAAGTAACACACAGAGGGAATTAAACAATAAATAAAAGGGTATTAAAAGGAATCCAGTGAAAGAGCTAGAGGTAAACATATGAGATTCTAGTCCCTTTGTAAAATAAATAATGAAGCAATAGAATTCTTAATGAATCAGATAAAATTGAGCATAGGACTGGCCAGATATGGGATGACTTTGATGTAGTTGGCCAGCTTAAATATATTGCAATATATGGACAAACAATCCCTGTTTTGTTTAAAGGGTAAGGCATGTTTCAGTAGCAGTTTGCACAAAATGTCAACAATGATAGTTCATTACTATCATTACAAGTACAGTAGTATTGGCAGAGCAGAATTCTGGTATAGTGAAAGTTAAATGTTGTATTGTGCTGACTTCCACACATTGATCATCATTTTAGATAATTTAATACATTTCCCATGCTGCAAATAAAAAATTGATTTTGATCAGCTGAAACAAGTGTCTGTGGTGTCAGAAAAAGCCAAACTCATGAATCCCATTAAAAGTGTTCTTAAATTTGACAAGTTTGATGTATAGCTGCCTGTGCCACTCTATGAATTGTTTAGTCATTTGAAGGTATTCCTCTTTTAGAACAATAGGAACATATTTTGAGGCAGGGCTATCAGAAGTGCACCAGGGTTTTCTTTAGAATTATAAATATGTATAGATTCTGGAACTGTATTGTAATTGAACTTTATTAAACTGTGAAATATTCAGTTATGAATTATTGTTGAATACTAACAGATGTTTTATAGAATTGAAATAAATGCTGAAAAGTCATCTCTCTGTCTGTAGTCATTTCTTCTTTCCTACATTCAAATTAATATTGTGACATTGAGTGACAGCAGTGGGATCATTTTGGACAAACATTTGGTTGAGAATCTTATGATCCCACAGCAATTCAAGTTGGACCTATTATATTGCATTTAATTTACAGGTATGGGATCCATTATCCAGAACCCCATTATTCAGAAAGCTCCAAATTATGGGAAGGCCATTTCCCACAGACTCCATTTGCAAGAACTAGATAAACCCAGAAGGATCCACATGTTAGAATAACTGAGCAGAATATGTACTGAATGCCAGTGACTTATCAGTCAGTGACTAGATTTTAATCTAGAACATAATCGTTATTAGAGTTTACCCCCAACTAGAAAACACTGATATGCAAGTGTAACTAAAGGGGGTAGAGGAGAGCAGCATGACAAAGATTTACTACCTTAAAGAATTTTATTGCTGACAATTTACATATTTTGGGCCCCTTAGTGCCCTTTTTCAAATGACAGCAGTACATTTCCAGTGCCCTCCTCTGTCTCTATATTGTGCTAATAAGCAAACAGGAAGCCTTGAGGATCAACACATCAAGTCTGTGTGCTACAAAGCTTCACTGAGCTTTGGATTCTGGACTAGAGGGGGTTGAGAGGAGGAATCACACCCCAGTGTATACAGTGGCCACCCAGTGTATTAAATAGAAGCAGTTAGTGTAACAGCATTAGGAAGAGAACACTATAGATTAGTCAGATGGGCCATGTCATACATTGGAAGTCAGAAATACATAGTAAAAGGGATTTATCAAAAAAGTAGGAACCAGGGGACAGAGTGTAGTGAAGTACCAAAGAATTTAGACATTGTCAGACAGGCCAAAGTCCTTTCCACACAAACTGCTTTATTCCCTCAAGCTAAATTGCAGGAGGACCCTTTCTCTAACCTACAGAACCTGTTTGCTCAGGCAATAAGCAGACAGGTACAGGATCTATAAATCGTCTCTTTCTGTAGCTGATTGGAGGAAACCAGAATGGAGGTTAACCCCTATCCTTGCAGAAACAGAATCCTGACACCACAAGTGCTAAGATAGCCTCTGCTACTAGCCAGAATACATTGGTACATTGATTGAACTATATTTTCCAATGATTAGGCAAAAAATCAACAATTTATTGGCCTTTACCATTGAGGAAGGGATAAAAATAACAAACAAAAACCAACAGAAGAACACATAGCACCTTGTATTAACCTGCTGTAATCAATGGATCATAACTCTGGGGCTTAGCCTTTTCTGCTGCCAATTCTATATTGTTCTTAGAGATAGCTTCAGGTCCAAGGAATGAGAGCTTACCATCAACCTCCTAAATATATGTCTTAAGGAGATGGAAAAGTCCAATGCCAAATGTTAAGCACTCCCAGTGATTATAGTCACTTATCTGATACCCGGGGCTGTGGCTCACTCTGTGGTGCTTGCTCTAAAGTACCCTGGACCAGTGCAGTTTTCTGGTAACAGAAGCACCAGACTTGGGGAACAGGTAAGTGATTATCATTTCCAGGGGGTGATTAGACAGTACCTCTCCTTTTCCTTTGAGTATCAATGCATAATCCTATTCATATAATATGGTAAAACATACCCATATCTGAAAACATTTTTAAGTTAATTAACAAAATAAACACAATGCTGCATCGCTCTCACCACTCACTGCTTCTCTACTTGGGTCTTGCTTATTTTGACAGGAGCTATGGAACTGAGCAGTGAAGCATCAGGAGTCACCTCTTGCATCGGTAACAAATCGCAAGGAAAAATTTACTGCGGTGTCCAAATCTGATTTTTATTTTTACTCCAGGCTAGCATTTTTTAAAAAAACTGACCTAAAGCACTGTTTCTATCAGAGTTGCACCACTAACTACACTGACTACCCAGCACTCCTTTGGACTCATTTGCATACACAGTAAAATCTTCAATACTGTGCGTGTGCTGATTTCCAATAATTCTATATGTGCAAAGATGAAGAAACCACGCTTATGTCGAGGGTAATACTCAAGCAGCATCTATAGGATGTGGGTCCACTGGTCCACGTGCAAAAAGAAAAAGTCAAGAGAGTAGGTGGGCTAAACAGCAGTGTTTCGATCCCTAAATCTGAAAAGAGAAAGCAATCCCAATAGTGTAGTAGCCCTCTGACAAGATCGCTGTATTTTAATATGCGGAACTACTCACAAAAGCCGTGCAGTTAGCGTATCAGGTAGGCTTGTACCTAATTGGGAAAAAGCTATATCATTGCCATATCATTCATGCAAACAGTCCTAGATAGCCACAAGGGATCCCGGGGAAAGCTATGAAGATTGTAGTGCAGGGAAAAGCTATCAGAGCCCCAATCAGTGATGGGCGGATCTGTCCCATTTTGCTTTGCCTAAAAATGTGCAAATTTCCCACGAAATTCACGAAACAACGAAAAAATTAGCAAAACACGAAATTTTGACGCCCGCATCAATTTGCGTAAAATGTTGACACCGGCATTGAAGTCAAAGGGTGTCTGAATAATGCTGACGTGTCCAATTTCTTTCTATGCCACAGTTTTGCGTTTTTATTCGCCGGCAGCGAAAGCAGAAATTCAACATGAATTCACGCCTGGCAAAGTTATTCTCCCATCAATAGCCCCAATGTGTTTTTTTTACAGACGAGGAGCAGTGGCCAGTAATAAAAAGTTAGCTATTTTTTCCCTGAGGGGTGCATAACATATTAGCTTGCCACAGTGCATTTCATTTTTCATTGTCCTTTAAAGGAACAGTTCAGTGTGAAAATAAAAACTGGGTAAATAGATAGGCTGTGCAAAATAAAAAATGTTTCTAATATAGTTAGTTAGCCAAAAATGTAATATATAAAGGCTGGAGTGAACAGATGTCTAATAAAACAGCCAGATTTCAACTTCCTGCTTTTCAGCTCTATAACTCTGAGTTAGTCAGCGACTTGAAGGGGGGCCATATGGTACATTTCTGTTCAGTGAGTTTGCAATTGATCCTCGGCATTCAGCTCAGATTCAAAAGCAACAGATATGACCCATGTGGCCCCCCTCAAGTCTCTGATTGGTTACTGCCTGGTAGCCAGGGTAACCAGTCTGTGTAAACCAAGAGAGCTGAAAAGCAGGAAGTAGTTTCTGACTGACTTGTTATACATCAAATCACTCCAGCCTTTATACATTACATTTTTGGCTAACTAACTATATTAGAAACATTTTTTATTTTGCACAGCCTATCTATTTACTCAGTTTTTATTTTTACACTGAACAATTCCTTTAATCTTTTGGCATGGGACAAATATGTAATGTGTGCAGTGTAAAACTGGTAATATAATGAACACTAGAAAAAAATGTAAATCGCTAAACTATTCAGAAGAGCACAATGAGCAAGTTTGCATTAAGTTATTTGGGGGGGGGTATAGTTCCTCTTGAATGCATTTAACTTTTCCAGGTTAAAGGAATTGTTCAGTGTAAAAATAAAAACTGAGTAAATAGATAGGCTGTGCAAAATAAAAAATGTTTCTAATATAGTTAGTTAGCCAAAAATGTAATGTATAAAGGCTGGAGTGATTTGATGTATAACAAGTCAGTCAGAAACTACTTCCTGCTTTTCAGCTCTCTTGGTTTACACAGACTGGTTACCCTGGCTACCAGGCAGTAACCAATCAGAGACTTGAGGGGGGGGCCACATGGGTCATATCTGTTGCTTTTGAATCTGAGCTGAATGCTGAGGATCAATTGCAAACTCACTGAACAGAAATGTACCATATGGCCCCCCTTCAAGTCGCTGACTAACTCAGAGTTATAGAGCTGAAAAGCAGGAAGTTGAATTCTGGCTGTTTTATTAGACATCTGTTCACTCCAGCCTTTATATATTACATTTTTGGCTAACTAACTATATTAGAAACATTTTTTATTTTGCACAGCCTATCTATTTACCCAGTTTTTATTTTCACACTGAACTGTTCCTTTAAGGCTATTACATCACAGACAGATTGATGCTAAACCAAGAGCAAGGACCTGTTTTCTGGATGAATATGACATTGCTTGATTGTGCACGCCTGCACTTCATTCTGGAGAGCAAAGCAATGCCACAGACACAAGTGCTGGGTAAATAAGTGTCTGGGGTGTTTGTTAAATTGCCCTATATATGTCAAGATAATGAATATCCCTTTTTTCTTTCTTCTAAAAAAAATCGACACTCTTTCTGTTGACATCTTAGGGCAGAATTATTATGTGGTGGAAAAAACTGTGGAATAATTTGCCACACATCGCCAGACATCGATGTGTAAAAAACAGTGTAATTTTTTACTTGTTTTTATTTGAGCAACTTCTGCCAGTACTTACTTACTAACCATTTATTTTACACAGCTTATTACACAGTTTTTTGTCAAATTCCTTTTTACTCAGCGTAGTACATAGGCCCCTTAGTGTAAATCATGTTTAGCAATTTGCATTATGCTACTATCATATTTTAGTAGAATCCCAAAACAAGGAGGTAAAATAAATGCAGTAGGTGGAACCCCCAATATATAGCATTATACATCATAATCATTATACAAATATAATTGTGTTATTCCCAAATTATGGGAATTTGGGAAATAATAGGTCTTTTCCAAATTATGGAAAGACCTATTACCTGAAAAAACCCAAGTCCTAATCATCCTAGAGACAAGGTTATAGTGCCTGTATACTGTATGTGCTCAGCATGGCACAAATTCGGAGAAATGAAAACACATTTCACAGACATCATAGTCATAAAACATATTAAACAGACATATAACCCATATTTAACAGACATATAATTTTATTGACATTTAGTGGGTTTTCTTCCCCATTATTTCTCTGGGCTACATTGTAAATGCAACCCAGGGATGGATTTTGTGCTTAAAACTGGAAACAGGCAATGTGATTGGCCCAATATTTGTGGTTAGATCTAGCTTATTCTGCACTCCATATAATTGAAATAATTCAGTTGCGATTGATCTAACAATACATTAAATTGCCTGGCTGTGGCCAAGAAAGAATTTGTGCAAAACCAGGCTCAGGCACACATTAACTATTTGCTTTCATTTAACCCTGTATGCAGAATTAATTGAATGTTTTATGACCAAATTCTGGCCTTCCTCTGACTTTAAGTGAAATAGGTCTCATGTATTTCATAGCACATTAATAGTATTGGGACTGCAGATGGCTTAACAAAATAATTTGTTTTGTTGTGGGTTAAACCGATGACACACTGTGGGGTAAATCCTCTAACGGAGAATAGAAAATGAGACAGATATTGCTCTATTCCATTTTTCAGGACTGTATATGAAGCTGGGGGAGTATATGACTATATAGAGCTGCATAAAACAGATACATCCATATTTATCAAAGACTGAAAATAATATATTTCACAAGGAAACTTCCAAACTCTTTATTCACCTGTGCAGGATTTTAGGGCTATATATATATATATATATATATATATATATATATATATATATATATATATATATATATATATATATATATATATATATATATATATATACCAAGCAAGAGAAGGATCCGCACTCTCAGGTCTTAGATACTGATAAAGAAGTTTTATTAAAACATGCAAGCCTGACGTTTCGGCCTCCTCCGAGGCCTTTCTCAAAGTATCTAATCATTTGTGAGAATGCCTTAAATACAAGTATTGGCGGGAATCTAGACAATTGGAAACAGACGTATTGATTACATCACCAGAACATCACTGCCAATTTAAATATCACCACTAACATCTCAATAAATATATTAAAAAGTGCTTAGCATGAATATAAATAGCATTTTGTTAATAATCTCTATGTTAAGAAAATATATTATTTCAACTGTTAAAATAACCATGTAATGTAACATTGTTTCAATATACTACTATTGCTGCCACTTATCACTACATTTGTTACAGTGTTGAACGATGTTACAAAAAGTTTACACAAAAAATGAGCGCAGTTGACAGGCCTGCTCTAAAGCTCTATCCATCCTATATGTTCAGTATAAAAACTACCACTCATTTGTACCCCTAAAAAATCAATGATATAATAGGGACCCACTGGTGTATAAAAATAACACAGGGAGGCCGATTCACTATGGGTCGAATATCGAGGGTTAATTAACCCTCGATATTCGACTGTGAACTAAAATCGTTCGACTTCGAATATCGAAGTCGAACGATTTTGCGCAAATCCTGCGATCGATCGATCGAAGGATTTTTCGTTCGATCGAATGATTCGAAGGATTTTAATCCAACGATCGAAGGAAAATCCTTCGATCAAAAAATCACAGGCAAGCCTATGGGGACCTTCCCCATAGGCTAACATTGACTTCGGTAGCTTTTAGCTGCCGAAGTAGGGGGTCAAAGTTTTTTTTAAAGGGACAGTACTTCGACTATCGAATGGTCGAATAGTCGAACGATTTTTAGTTCGAATCGTTCGATTCGAAGTCGAAGGTCGTAGTCGAAGGTCGAAGTAGCCCATTCGATGGTCGAAGTAGCCCAAAAAAACTTCGAAATTCGAAGTTTTTTTTATTCTAACCCTTCACCCGAATTTAGTGAATCGGCCCCATATAGTAAAGCCACTTGTGTGCCTCCCTGCTATGTAACTTGAACCTATTATCCGGTATGGCAGCATCATAAGTGAGTCTCTCCCTTTCGACTATCTGAACACCCCCATTTAAGTATATTCCTACTTATACTGATGTTGACGGACCGAAACTGTGTAGTGTGTGTAAAGACAAATGTGTCATATTATGTGTACCAATTAACCCAATCATACCCAGTAATCAATGCAATGTATTCACCCAAAAGCTTCCCAATATCAATGTGTCACACCCACATAAACGCAGAAGGGAACCCCAAGTCACCAATTCACATACTATAACCCATAGTGAATGTCTATAGCATGACATATTAGGGTGATTCAAATTGACATATTAGCGTGATTCAAATATTCAACCAGTGTTCCCGTAGCCATCTTAGGACCAACCCTGTAATCTAAATAATCCCAAAACCACAAAACCAATAATATATAGAGAAAATATATATACAGAAAAAATGTATATATGCAAGAAAAAAAAATTATTCAAGTTGCATAAAGTATGACCAAGTCCCCATATCACGCACAGTACATAGTTCCAATCCGCATCTCCAGTGGTTGTAGCAATACATTGTCTGCTACTGTGTTGCTGGGAGGTGTATATCGGTATATTGTCACCCCTATCAATGCATTACCTGCACATCTAGTCCGCGGGGTATATTATCATCCATATCCATGCATTAACTGTACAGCGAGTCCGCGGAGCAGTGGGTAATAACATGTTCATATCCCCATGGCTTGCACGAGCCGGGCAGCGAAACAATCAGGAAGCGACCCACCAGCGAACAAGCTGTGTAGCATACAGATAAGCACTGCATCGACGCGACAGCCTCCAGCGTGGAACGGTGTCCACTTACGCCAAATGCAATCTGATGTAACAAGGAGGTGAATTGATCTCACCCAGACCCTCCAGATAAACGAGGCAATGGTATATAGATGAATATGCACACCATATGAATCAAACAGCCGCCGAGGTTGTGTAGCACACAACGCATCCAGACCCAGGTGATGTTAACAGGTGCGCCCTTCACGAGCCGTCCAGGTGTTCAAAGCAATCATATAAGAAGCATACAGACTGGGCTGATATCAGCAGGTATATCGTAGGTAAAAGCCTTCAGTTGAAGTTTCTCATAGCTAGTCATCGAGAGATTACTGCATCGGTTAATACAGATACATTTTCTCATAGCTGGTCGCCGAGAGGTTGCTGCACCGGTTTAAGGGCATAGCGGGCACCCATACATTTGTGTTTTAGTCCTTTTAAATCAAATGTACCTTAGTGGATAATGATAGGGCCACTCCATCCGTCACCTCTTATTCCATGAGGGTAGCATAAAGATGGACACCAATCCAAACGCACACACATCATTCTGATGGATTGATAGTCTCCACTCCAGACCATTACAGGCCTCTGGGGGATGTATCGACACGTCAGCTTGCAAATAGTTTTCAGCGCCAATCTTGAACAGAACATTCTGTAATATATATATATATGTATATATATATATATATATATATATGTAGATATATTTATATATACTGTATATATTTAGGGCTTGAGAAAGGTTCCTGTAGGGAACCGAAACGTCGGATTAATATGCCAGTCATATAGACTGTATGTATATATATATATATATATATACACATATTTATATATATATATACATATATTATATATATACATATATATATATATATATATATACATATATATATATATATATATATATATATATATATATATATATATATATATTTGTATATCTAGGAGAAGTTAAAAAATAGAGCTTGCAGTATTTTTACCCTTTGATAAACATGCCCCTGAATATCATATACATTTGGAGGACCATTTTTTAACGTTGTTCAGTGTTTTTAGAGATTTTTGAAACCACAAATAAACTAATTTTCAGTGTGCACGTATATATGTACAGCACAGTGCAGGGCCAGTTTTGCTGTAAGGGCCTACAGCTTAAGAAGTAGAGAAACCTACAATTTGATATTGATATATACACATTTAAGGACTATGTTCAAAAATGTTTCCCTAAAATAACTCATTATACTTTTACCAACATTTGCTTAAAACGGATGGTGAGTGCTAAATTAAAAAGCAAGATCCTGTTATGTTTTTCCCCAGGGGCAAAATCTTAATGTTCGCAGAACCCAAACTGCTACTGTTCATTGTACTGGGAGGATTGTATTTAACTTGGTGAACAATTATCTGTAACCCAGGATAAAATCTTTAAACTCAGGAGTCTAGAAATCAAATAAAGAACGTGAGTGGGGGCATTGCAGTTCTTCTCTAATTGTACTTTTTATTCAGTGTGTGTTTATGTTCATCTATGGGTGTGTGTGTGCGCAGTGCCAGTCTTTGCTTGGCAAATCATGCATGAAAACCTTATCTATATATAATCCATAAACTGACAGTTCACTACTTTTAGACAAACACTCCAGAAATCAGCGATTTATTAGGTGCTAAGAACGCACGTAAATAAATTCGGTGATAAAAGCATTCATTTTGTTTTATTTTACAGTTTACATAAACCCTTATAAAGTGACAGAGCCACCTGCAAGCTCTTTTATTAAACGATAATTCTACAATCTCTAAAACGTTTTTATGTCCCTGTAGCAGATATTGGTGCATATGGTCTTTTATTGCTTGTTCAGCAATAATATTTACTGTACTTGTATTATTACATGTATGCACAGCTTGTTTACTAATATGCCTTTTTTGGTATCAACAACCATAGATTCATATGTTTAAGCAATTATTGTGTCATATTAAAAATCAAAATGAAACAAATCTTTAGATCTCTTAAACAAATATCTAAATATCACTAAGGAATAAAACATTAGTAGAAAAAACAAATCCTAAAGATGTCTTTGATGCAAGGAATACACTCCAATTGTCATTTATAATCTCCATAATAATCACCTGGTGTGCAAGGATTTGCTGTTCCTATATACATAACCTCAGGCTATATAACCTTTAATCTCACAGCATAGTTCAACCTTAATTAACTTCAACAAGATGTAATTATTTATGTAGTTTTAGGGACCATCACTAGGTTAGAAAATGAACAAAAGATTTAAATATTACATAACATACACATACATTATTTCTAATATGCCATTTGGAGATTTAGTGTTTATACTGCAGTGATCAGTCTTCAGATGGTAAACTGCAACTCTCAGTGCAACCTATCAGCCTCAGTCATGAGATATATTAGTCACAAGGACGTAATTATACATATTCACTGTACGGCCGACCTTCTGAGATTTTTTATTTAATATGAATGAAATGTGCTACATGTCAATATGGTTTCACTTACAATATAAGGTACAAGCTGATGTGTTTAACTTAACTTACGGGCCAAGAGATAACTCAAGCTCAGGAGCACTGCATCGGCACTGCATCAGAAATTGGTTACAGTAATCTCATCTTCTGCAGTAATACATGCACTTCAGAATGTTGTTTTTCCTTTGTTGAGGTTGCAGGTATTCAAGTAATGGTATTCTATTATTCTAACAAAATAACAACTTATCACCACAAATCTCTTTATCACCAACAACTACAAAATGCAAATATATGTTGGTTTTTCACTCTAATGTAGTATTAAATTAGTATCAGCAGGAAGCATGGCATTACTCACAGGCAAAGATACCCTTCTGCATCCTCTTCTTGAAAGTTTGAATTCCAGAACAAGGAATCTATATATTGACATTCATCTCCATCAAAATCGCTCTCCATTGTATGTACCTACTGTTCTATGAATGACTGAATGTATAAATGATACAATTATGTTGTTTTATCTGGTGGATTTTCCTTGCGCTTCTTTGAAAACTCGGGAGCTTCTCTCACAATGACATTGTGTTTGTGAAGCTTGGAGTCAAATTGGAGGGCACTTAAGGTTTCACATTTAAATAACCAGAAACCAGATATGCTTTTTAGATCATGTGATTTTAGTGAGTTGGTTAAACTGCAGCTGCAAAATGATATGATAGGCTCTGGCCAAATAGGTTTCAGATTAGTGATTGCTCAGCCATTTCATGTGAAGTGTTCTTTTGTTTTGTTTTTTAACCTACAATCTTCTTTTTGAACTTATTCTAGGGTGCGTGAAATCTTCCAAAAATATAGATAGCATCTTTCAATCTGTATATATTTTTTACACAGTAAAGGGCTTAATATAGAGCCTACACTGAAAGCCTTGTGTCACTGTCCTTTGCAAATTCAGTTTGTGCTCTTGGTCCTCTGCAGGACAAAGAAGAGGGCATTGTGCTGATAGGTACAAGGGAGCCTACCTAACCAAAAGTTAAGCACAGGGCTCCTTTGTGTCATTCAACCCCTAGCTCCTCCTTCTGTCTATGTTCAACCCATGTGCCACTCCTCAAGTATTCAGCACTAGCAGGCACTACCAATCCCACATTCATAGACAAATACACATCTTTGTGCCCCATTCTATGAGGTGAAAGAGTTCTCTTTGCACCTTGCCTTCCTAGAGCCAATAATTAGTCCTCAAGTCTACATTTCATCTTTTATATTCACACCACAAATAAAATATCATGTAGTGAATTCAATCACTTTTATGTATATGGTTTTATATTTTTCTTCAATCAAAATATGCTTAAAACTATTAAAATTACGCAGCAGGTAGAAAAGAAGGAACTTATAAATATACATTAACATCATTGACTGAGCACCAGGTGTTGGAAGGAGGTCATTGAGAGTGGACAGATGAAAAATCGAAAGGTATTACACTATTGTAAAGTGGTAGGACAATAGTTTAGTTCTTCAGATGCAGAGAGAGCCTTATCTAAAGAGAAAGAGAGAAATTACATGTCAGAGGCAGCATGCCCACATGTGCTCTGCCTCTTTCCAGTGCACCCACTAGCTGGAGGAAGTGGTGTGTTGCTGTCAGGGCCTGAGGTGGAGGTAGACCTCAGTATAGGAAAAGTGTCAGGACAGAGACTGTTATAGGTCACTCTAGGAGTGACAGTGTCACGGCCGGCACCCTAAACCAGAACAAGTGCCAAGCACCCTGGTCTCGGCTCGGCTTCGCCAGTAGTGTGACCACCGTTGGGCTTCAGGAGGAGCCCTCAGCTTACTTGGGTGCCACCTGGACTTAACGAGGGGTGCAAGGCGAGATGTTCTGGCTGGCGAAGGGGCACGGCTGTTTAGCAGAGTCTTTAGGCCGAAGGTCACGGTACAAGGTCAAGGCAAGCAGATGGTCAGACAGGCTGGGATCTAGGTTCAGGCAACAGAAAGCACAAGGCTACGAGCACCAGGAAACAATCCTATCACGGGCAACTGACAACATAGAAAAATACCCCTTTAATACTTTCAAATTTCGCACCCTTTGCACGCTGACGTCATCGCGCCAGCGCGCATGCGCCATAAAAAACACGGAAGTGCGTGCCACGCGCACACTAAGGGGAAGGATGCACATGGGACTAGGAGCGGCGGGCGTCCCCGCCGCACCACTGGACCACCAGGGTGAGTTACACTCCTTACAGACAGTTAGGATCAAAAAAGTTAGTGAGCAGCTAAAGCTCCAATAAGGATTTTAGTGAGGCTCATGATTAGGTAGATCCTTTAGTAATACACCTCTGCGGATTTCGCCTAGGAATGGGGAGTTAGTGACCACAAGGCAGGCAATACTACCCACTGAGAAAGTTGATGGAGGAACAAAGACATATTGTGAGTACTTTACATGTACCTGTCCTGCTGCCACTTGTACCAGCTGAGCAGATCTTGTAAATTGGAAGAGATTGGCATTCTGAAGTGTACCATCTGTTAATAAATTGAGTCATTGTTTTTAAGAACCACTGGCGTGAATTCTGTGTGCCCATATCAGAGTGGTATCCCTTCCTCCCTTTTGTTGCAGGTGGGGAGCTTCCCCATTTATTTTTTACCACAATCAAAATCAACGTTTCGGGGGGGTTTCACCCACCCTTCATCAGGATAAACACACAGTGCTAACTGTGGAAACTTGAAACATTGCATCCTAAAGGTCTTAATGAACATTTCAGTCTAAATTGTTTCTTATAATATGTATCTTTTTTTGTAACACTGTTTTACTTTTCACAGATAAACTGGCCAGAGGGTGAAGAGAAATGATAGAGCTAATGATAAAAAAAACCCTGTTGGCCATGAGTAATTATACCACAAGATGTTATATAATCACATATATCATTGTAGTCTGGATGTGTAATTCCTGCACCGTGATATTTTGTTTAAACTGATGTATAATACGGACATCCTTGTTTTGATTTATTGAGAAGAAAATTCCTTCTTTTGTATGACACTACAAAATGGACCCTCAGATTAGGGTTGGACAGGACTGAGTACCAAGCCTCAATTTGGATCCATACAGGAACTTGGGAACATGGAGGTGGTGGGTGTGGCCTAATGGGCTTTATAAGGTTATGGTTAGCACTGTGTGTTTATCCTGATGAAGGGTGGGTGAAAACCCCCCCGAAACGTTGATTTTGATTGTGGTGAAAAATAAATGGGGAAGCTCCCCACCTGCAACAAAATGGTGTTGTGCTGCTCTCTTCCATTCAACTGTGATCACTATGATTGACGTGTGCCGACCGTCTAGAGAGTTTTGCACCATCCAGCAGGAATTGTCATAGGAAAGGCGAGGGAGGTGCGGAAAATTTTTATATTTGGATCCCTTCCTCCCTGCCATAAGTGAGGGCCCATCTGAAGGTACAGAGTCTAATTAGAATAATGTATATAGTAGGAATAAACAGCATCAAGGCAGTATTTTCAAACTGCAATACTACATGTTTCGGGTACAACCCTTTTTCAAGTGTATTGGAATGCAAGGTATCATGGGATTAAATACCCTCTTCCAACCCAGGAACCTCCCCCAATCATATCGTTAAGTACATTCCGATAGATCAAGCAATACAGTGCATGACATTAACCATTTAAAGTCCATAATCCTTTTAGTGATCAAATCCGGTGTGCTGAAGTGTTCATTCCCATGTGTGATGTGCGAATGTCCAAAAAAAGTATTTTTTAGAAAAGAAGAAGAAAGAGTCTTTTACAAAAGATCCATGACAGGGAAATTGCCTATCCCTGGTAGCGATACAAAAAAAGTACTACATGGAAATGCCTACATAAGGGTCACTGGAAGCATGTATGTATCAATTACATTAATTAAGTATGCCAGCACCAGCATAGTTATAAACGTAGCTCCTGTATCAATAAAACTTATGTATCCAATTATTTCAATAATAGAGTCTAATTAGATCAGTGCCTACCGGGAATTGCAGGGAGTTAGACCCTTTGCTAGGGTCCTGGAACCAGTAAACAGTAACAATATAAACAAACGTATACACCTGTTACATTAGTATGAACTATTAGTGAAGTTTGGACATCATTAATTACAGAATTTATAAAGCAGAAGCTCATTGTTACAATCATTCATTCATTATTTTGAAAGTAAATTACAATACTTACTATCCACACAGGAGCTGATGCTTTGACAGTGATTTATTATAGACACTGGCATTCAGATCTTCCTGTGTAGAGCACAAAATGATTAATAAAAGCTCAATGGGCTGCTAGTGTTTGGATAGCTAGCCCGAGAATATGATGAAAACACACACACACACACCTTGCAGTCCATGTTTTTACTACTTGAAGGGCTAGCAACTCTACACAAGTTGGACAATGGAGAATGTGGATAAATCCTGAAAAACATATTCAGATTTTTGGAGCCTATTTATTATGTTGTGTAATAAAACAGGAACAGTTACCCCACATAGCCACATAAAAAACAGTATATTTATCAATCTTTATACTCGACCACATGCCTCCATATAAAAATCTGGAGCAACTATAAGGGAGGAACTCCACGGACGATTTTGGAGCGATCTGACTAGCTGCGCAAAACGCAGGCGTCAAATCAGATGCAACGGAAATAAGGTAAGTGAATGCATTGTTGGATGGTGTCTCAGCGTTGATCCGACGCGTCACGATTGTCTGCATCCGACAGTTATGACGCGTCGGATCAACGATGCAACACCATCTGACAATGCATTCACTTACCTTAGTTCCGCTGCATCCGATTTGACGCCTGCGTTTTTGCACAGCATTTTGGATCGCGCGGCAAATCGTCCATGTAGTCCTACACTAATCAGCCACTTGGAAATGCTATGGGAAAATAAGGCAATCATCTATTTCAGCTTTTTTACGGTTTTTCCTAAAGCCACTTCTGCTGGAATTTGCTTGCAGGATCAGCAGCACTAATCATATAGAAAAAAAAATACATAATACCAGTGAGTAAATGACAAAGAGCAGCAGAGCAGTGGCAAGAAAAACCCCATGTAGTTAAATCGAGTTGAAAAAAGACCAAAGTCCATCAAGTTCATCCCCTCCATATGAGACAACTTGAAAATGTACACAGACGAGGTACCTTGTAGTCACGAAACGCGTTGAGCCATGCACTCCCCTGCCCTGTACATTTGGACTTTGTGATTTTAACCAAGTTTGATCAATAAAGGATAAGATTTTACACAGTTCTTTCTCATAGCGACTCCATCCAAAGAAGAATCCTACGTATGCGCTTTTAGTACAATGTTTCCCTCCATATGAAACCCAGAGTCCATACATACACACACTGACCCCTCCTTACACTCACATAAATTATATATACCAGTATCTATACTAATTGTAGATTTTAGTATTACAATAGCCTTGGATATTATGCTTGTCCAAGAAATCATCCAAGCCATTCTTAAAAGCATTAACAGTATCAGCCATCACAACATAATCCGGCAGTGCATTCCACAACCTCACTGTCCTCACTGTGAAGAACCACCTATGTTGCTTCAAATGAAAGTTGTTTTCCTCTTGTCTAAAGGGATGGCCTCTGGTGTTGTGGTCTGTGGGCGCCCGCAGCCCTAGTCCTCTTCCGTTTAGTGCTGGTGTCCTCTATGTCATGTGCAGCTCACTTCTGGGGTTTATGCTGGCATTGCACGACGTCATCAGGCAACCATATTTAAAGGGGCTTTGGGCCAGTAATCATTGCCTGTTGTTAGGTTTAATTTGATTAGTTTTCTGGGTGCAATTCTGTCTGTATTATTCCGGTCTTGATCCCTGCCTGCCTGACTATTCTGAACACTGGCAATTCTGACCTTTGCCTGCCTGACTATTCTTGAACATGCCTGTACCGACCCAGCCTATCTGACCCTGCTAGAACTCTGCCTGTACCGACCCTGGCCTGCTTGGCCACGCTTTTTGTCTGTTGCCCCTTCTCTCTGGCATCTGAGGGCTCCTCCCAAGGCCAAAGACAGCTGCTACAGGCAGAAGATTAAGCTGTGACCAGGAAGCCTAGCACTTGTTCTGAATTTAGGGAGCCATACATGACAGCTTATCTAGAATACTCATGACCCAAAGCTTGCAGGATGTTTTCCTGGTATTAAAACTCCTACTCTTTTCTTTTTGTTCTCTTTCAGTTTCAGGGAGCTGAAAAATGAGTAAGAGACCACATCTCTATCTTCTATCACAAACCCAGCAAGATATCAGCTCTGGAGTGGATATTCCCAGATTTGGGAGTAGGTTTTAGAATCTCTGTGTGAAAAAAGTAGAGGCTAGATAAGGGATCCAATGTCTGTATTGTAGGACTCAATGTCTCCACAGTGGGCACGTGGCTATGTTTTCTAATCTGTCTGATGTCTACATAGTACACAGCCTTAATAAATGGGGGGGGGGGGTTGTGAATAAAAAGTTGTCTAATTCTGCACAGTGTCATTCTGTGGCCATTCTGTGGCCACTAAAGCAAATAAAGTTCTGTCTTACATAAAAAGGGCATAAACTCAAGTGATGAAAAGATAATTTTGCCCCTTTATAGGTCCCTGGTAAAGCCTCACCTGGAGTATGCAGTGCAGAGTTGGGCTCCAGTCCTTAAGAGGGATATAAATGAGCTGGAGAGACTGCAGAGACATGCAACTAAACTGGTTAGAGGGATGGAAGACTTAAATTATGAGGGTAGACTGTCAAGGTTGGGGTTGTTTTCTCTGGAGAAAATTTGCATGGGGACATGATTACACTTTACAAATACATTGGAGAACATTATAGACAAATAACCTCACCAGAGGCCACCCTTCAGACTAGAGGAAAAGTACTTTCATTTGAAGCAGTGTAGGTGAGGACAGTGAGGTTGTGGAATGCTCTGCCGGATAATGTTGTGATGGCCGATTCTGTTAATGCCTTAAGAATGGCTTGGATGATAAATTCTTTAGAGTATGAGTGTATATATATATATATATATATATATATATATATATACAGTATATATATAGTGCTGGCATTGGGGTGGGAAGCAGCAGGATGACATCCTTCCACTTCTTCTTTTTTATTAAATTGCATCTCGTCAGGCGGGATGCAATGATTTTGAATACCGGATCAGCTTCCTTGCATTGCTAGCCCCAAAGCTTAACAGGACGGATACAACAGAATGCCGCCACTCTTATATTGCATAAGAGCCAGTCATATCATTCGGTTTTAGGTGTCCGGTATACGTAATTATGTGATGATTCAATGTTGGTTTAGAATCGATGCCACAGAGTAAGATAATTTATAATCCATGAGGTCCGGTGTGACCACTGTCTGCAGACTTCTGTTCCGCCCATAGTTGCTGCCTGCTGCCAGTTCCGCCTACCATGTGACCCTGCTATGTGCCTGCACATAATGTAAATATTATGTTACAGGCAGGGAGGCAGCTGGCAATCAGGAACAGCGCAGCCAACGTCCCTGGGCTGCACCTCGTCTATTAGGTGCGGTGGGCGCCGTGGTACTGACAGTGGCCTGCGATCTTGTTCAAATAAATAAACCAGCAGCATTGGACTGGGCTGGCCAGCCTAGACCCGCACCACAGAGCCGGCACTCGTGACCTCTCCTCCCCCACCGATCACATAAAGAAGATGTGAACCAGGTACGCAGAGGGGCGGCACAGAGGGGGCCCTTGGGGGGCAGGGGCCTTGATGTGGCAGCCCTGGTGGTCACTCACCCCCCTCCTGTACTCTATTGGTCAGTTGTTTATTTATTCCCCACATTGTACTCAATGTTCCCCTTCTGTACACTGTAGGACAGACTCCTCTTTATCGTATTAGCCATCCTATCCCCACTCATAACTGGCCATCCATTTACACTCCCAGAACCTGCTGTCTCCCCTCACAAATGCACACCTTCAACCCAGTACAAAACATCCATGTATTTTGTTCTACTATACATTAATAGCCTTCCTGTACTTAGGCTATGTACCCCCAGCCCCTGTCTTGTGTCCTATACTGTCCTCACACCATGTATCTGCCCCACTTAGTACACCAGGTCTGCTTTACTTAACAATTACCCCATAGAGTCTATATATATTTATAAGAAAAGGGTATGGCAACCCGCCTCTTGAAGTAAAAATAACTGTTTATTAAACCAAGTAAAAATAACTGTTTATTAAACCATTAAAAAAAATAAAAAATAAGATGCCTAATGCTTTTCCGGAACACCCCTTAATCATAGATGTTCCCGAAATGCGATGTGCGTCTTATGCATTCCAGCTACCAATTTTTTTTAATTTAATGGTTGAATAAACAACTTCAAGAGGTGGGTTGCCATCCCCTTTCTCATGTGCTGTATGCTGCAGTTGAGGAGTACTGCATGATTGTGGGCACACCCAACCCTTGATCCCAACGGAGCATATTGGAAGGGAAGTTTGGGTGAGTCTGTAACCTACTATTGTTAACAACTATATATATTTACCCTCTTGTACTCTGTTTACCCTTTCTCCACATACTGTACTCACCCTACCCTTTGCTTCCTAACCTACAACTAGCTACATTATGAATCACCCCCATGTAATTGGCTGCCCCTCTGATATAATTACCCCCTGTACTTGATTGATGCCCTACCTCCAGGATCTGCCCTACAGCTGTCACTGCATGTGAATCCCTCCCCCCGTGTGTTCTATACCCTCCGTCTCTAATATACTCCCAGGCCCTGTACTCTGCTTTCTACTATACCCCTGGCCCTGTACTCCCTCAGTTCTGCCCCCCATTTATGTGATTTTCCCCATGATTCCTGTGCATTTGTGTCTGTGTGAATAGGTAGGATTGGCCCCTCCCATCTATTCAGTGCACCCTTGTTTAAAGCTTTTGTGACATAATTGTACTGAGCTGTCCATTCCAAGGGCTCTCTTGATGTACCACTGTAACCCTTTAAATCATGTTATACATTATTCCTCGTGTAGTGCTCTTTGTCTAATGAGTATTGTTAATATTGTTATTATGTAATATTTTCTATGTATAACTGCAGCATCTTTTAAAAATTTTACTCAGCATAGAACAAGAATACTTTAAATACTGGTATACTGACCTATATATATTTTTTTTATGTTAGAAACCAACCAATTAAAATGGCAAAATGAATCATGATTTATCTAATAATTTGTAATATTATTATCATGTTACCACTGTAATGGAGATTGATATCAGTGTATCAACATTTTCTTTTCATCTAAAATTCCACAGGCAAAAAAAGAGCTCAGTATGAATTACACCATTTATTGTGGTACTTAATCATATGATACCCACATTCAACACAGAATAATTTCAATTTATTTTCCATTTAAGTTCAATTAACCTTTGTTGCAAAGGTTTACCAGGAAATCTAATAAGAGTAATATATAATCCAGGTGAAACTATACTGATTACTTAAACAATTCCTTGCAGTACAACATTCAGAAAAAGTAGATGCTCTATTTAATAGATGGGATCAATAGGAAGATGAATATGATTCTTGTCACTCCCCTTGAGATTAAATGCAGCACCATGGAGAAGGCCACCTTTTTGGGCTTCTTAGGCAAAACCACAGATATAGCTAGGCTGCACAAGTGTGGCCCTATTTGTTGAAACTAGGGTTGCCATCTGGAGTTTGAACTGAGGCTTGACAGCAATATTAAAAGGTAAAAAGTTAGGTAGGCTAGATTTAAATGGATTTCTAAAAAAAAAAAATCATTCAGAAAAAAAAAAAAAAATATATATATATATATATATATATTATATTTATATATATATATATATATATATATATATATATATATATATATATATATATATATATATATATATATATATATATATATATATATATATATAAATATATATATATATAAATTGGTTATGTAAGATGAAGGATCAAACTTAAAGGGCAGCTGGGAAAATGACAATACAGTATGTCTAGCCCCATGTCAGATTTCAAAATTGAATATAAAAAAATCTGTTTGCTCTTTTGAGAAATGGATTTCAGTGCAGAATTCTGCTGGAGCAGCACTATTAACTGATTCATTTTGAAAAAAAAATGTTTTCCCATGATAGTATCCCTTTAAAGTAAGAGGGGTCAATTTACTAATTCTCATATTTCATTCATTTTCAGGAATCATAATTTTTCGTGGATTATTCTAATTATTCTAAACCATGAAAAATTTGTAATTTATTACATTTATTATGAATGAAAGACCATCAAAAAACACATACAAAACTTCACCATCTAAAAGCTGTCAAGGAAATGTAGGGTTTTTCCTTTTCCAATTGTAAAATCTTTCTTTAATTTATGCTTTTAGTTTTTGTTTTCATTTATAATTGTAGGAACAATTTTAGGATTTTGAGGTTTATTTCTTAGTATTTGGATTTGTTCTGCATTTTTATTCATTCGTGTTTTTTAAATTCAAATCTATTAATACATTATTTGGCATTCATAGTTTTAGAAAATTAGATTTTTCCTGGTTTCTAAAATGTCTAAAACCACTAAAAACTGAATGTTAATTACTGATTCTTATGGTGTTTATAAGAGAAAACAAATGAATACACTTTAACTGAGAGAGAATAAAATTCTGTGTATGCAGATTTCCTCAGGAGCCCCCCCCCCTGACTTGTATGGATTCTGTTTTCAAGCTAGCCTTACTAGTACTACCTTGACCTTAAGGAAGAACCATTTTATTGGTGATTTGAGCAGTTCTTTGTTTGAAGAGATAGCTCTATGCTCTTGCAATGGCACCATGCTGTAAGCACTTATGTCATATGTTCCAAAGTTTATAAAAACTCTGTGATTTCTTTGTTCAGGGTTCTGACTCTTTCTGAATTCAGAACCCACTGAGCTTGTGTCAAATGATTAAGTTGTCTCTGGTTGTTGCAGTTCCACGTCGAGAAAGACACTAGCACACAAGGCAAGTGGCAGCAGGGTTATACCCTTGCGTGTTTATTCTGCAATCGTGCAACGTTTCGGGGTCAGACCCCTTTGTCAAGATGCTTGACAAAGGGGTCTGACCCCGAAACATTGCACGATTGCAGAATAAACACGCAAGGGTATAACCCTGCTGCCACTTGCCTTGTGTGCTAGTGTCTTTCTCGACAGTTCGCTGAGGGGGGTGCCGATCCCTCCGACACCGTGCACCAGGCGCTGAATTGCTGAAGGCCAGGGTTGTGCGAGCAAGCTACATCATCTTGTGTTGCAGTTCCACAACATAACCCTATTTTGGCCACCACTTGTATTGTAGGATATACATCATTAATATCTTACCATACACAGGTCCTAAATCCCCTTTCTTAAAGAATGGGTACTGGCAATTCCTCTCAATGGCAATGCCTCCACCTAGTAGGATCCAGGAATGCACCTATGGGTGGCTCCACTAGGAAACAATTATTAACCACACCATTGCAGTAAACAATTAAACTTTATATAAACAGGCAGAAAAGAAAAATGCTAACATACAATATTAATCAGTAACACACCTGTCCTGGGGAATCCATTTGGTAGTCCAACCCTGGCACAGTCCTTCCCAGGCAAAGTCCCACACTCCACTCCAGATGGATTAAAATAGTTACAGTCCCTTTCCCCCAAGAGCTCTTAATGTTGCCTAGGTAGCGATACCTGCCTAAATGCCTCTCCTGGTAGTTGCTCCCAAGTAGTGTGAGGACAACAAAACCTTCTTTAATCGAATGCATCCACAGACAGCTTCTGTTATAGTCTCTCCACTGCTTCCAAGCTCTAGACCCTCCTGGTCAGCTCCCCAGGCTTGGGGCCCCGCGCCCTCCATGGGCCTCTCACTTCCTCAGGCCCTTACATCTTTGCTACAGTGACTCCTGACTGGAGTGAAACCAGGAAGGAGACTGAGAGTGAGCACATGGCAACTCAGCTTTATGAAGAAATGACTCAACAATGACACCATGTGGCCAAATCAGGAATCTGCCAGAGCATGTTGCACAGGGACAAAGGGCTCACTCCCCTCACTTAGCAACTTAGGTCCAACAGCAGGGGATTGCCAACCATGTGGGATCTTCAGATGCTATGGGAACTTAACCCTATGGATCTCTAAATACACATTATTATTATTATTGATATCTAAAACATCTTTACATATAAGCATGCTATAAACAATGCAGCTCCAATAAACAAAAGCACTGTTGCTACTGTATTGACAAACTGACATGCTTATAATTAAAAGCAATAACACCTTGTCTACCTCAATCTGCAGTTTGAATTGTTTAAAATCAAATCTGTGATGTTACCTGAAATGAAAGGAACTCTATTTTATTTTTACATTTAACTGATGTAAGTTGTATGCGATGCATAATTACAAACATTAATGGGGTTGTTAACCTTTCAGATAACTTTCAGGGGCCGATGCATCAAGGGTCGAATATCGAGGGTTAATTAACCCTCAATATTCGACTGGGGAATGAAAATCCTTCGACTTCGAATATCGAAGGTATTTGCGCAAAACGTTCGATCGATCGAAGGAATAATCCATCGATCGAATGATTAAATCCTTCGAATCAAACGAATGGTCAAATAGTCGAACGATTTTTAGTTTGAATCCTTCGATTTGAAGTCGTAGTCAAAGGTCGAAGTAGCCCATTCAATGGTCAAAGTAGCCCAAAAAACACTTCGAAATTCGAAGTTTTTTAACTTCGAATCCTTCACTTGAGCTTGGTGAATTGGCCCCTAAGTGTGATGTGAAGTATGATATTCTGAGACAATTTGCAATTGGTTTTAATTTGTTTTGAGTGATTTAGCTTTTTACTTAGCAGCTCTCCAGTTTACAATTTCAGCAGTCTGGTTCTAGGGTCATATTACCCTAGCAATGATGCATTGATATGAATAAGAGAAAAGAATATGAATAGGAGAAGGCCTGAACATAAAGACGATTTATAAAAACTAGCAATAACAATACATTTGTTGCCTTACAAAGAATTTGATTTTTAGATGGGGTCAATGGCCCCCATTTAAAAGCTGGAAAGAGTCATAAGAAGAAAGTGAAAAATTTGAAAATTATATAAAAAATAACGAAGGCTAATTTAAAAAATGCTTAGAATCAACCATTCTATATCATTCTAAACATTAACTAAAGATGAACCATCCCTTTAATTTTACAAAACAAAATAAATATGCTTACTGCATAAAAAAACTAAGAAGCCTATGGAGGCAACTTCTGTGTGCTGCAATGTCAGACTGGTTCTTAGTTGAATTAAGACCCACAAGCACCTCACACTAGCTGGAGGTTTACCTGAGGGTAGTAACAGGAAGCACAGCAGTGGAGAGATGCCAGAGAGTTGAATATCATAGTACAGAGGTTTAGGCAGAAGAGTTGTCAACAGATCTGCATCAGGTCAGGCAGTGAAGATTTGCAGGTGGTTATTCAGGCACAGACCATGACAGGCAGATCAGAAGAAAGCAGGAACGCCAGGATACCAGTCTAAACTTGATACCAACTAAGCATTTTGAAAATAGTTATTGGCCTTTACGAAGATTTAAGAAGAGTATTTTCTGCTGTTAGCATTTACCACATGTTCCACCTAGTAGAAGGCTGCATAATATATAAGTAATGATCATATATAGGAAAGGTTTGTATAGTGACCCATCCAATGTTCGGTCACCAATGCCACCAGCCACATATTTTTAGACTTTGTGAATAGTGCTTCTGTTCTTGACAAAACAAATTCACCCCATAGGGTCACATCAGTGAATGTGTGAGCTAATGACACAGCTTAGGGGGTACTAAAACAAACATACATGAGAAATAATGTTAAATAATATAGTATATGGATGTATGGATTTTGTGTAACAGGAAGTGCCAATGAGAATATAAGTTTGTGGATATGTTTAACTGAAATATATTTATTAATTTACATACAGTATATACTGTATATGGCTTCCCGCAATTAACAAATGGCATAGACCTGAACTTATGGAACATGTCTGGTGCTAGTTATAAATGGCAAGGCAGCTGTTTTTCCACGGTTGTGACATCCCCTGTCCCAATGCAACATCCGTGAACTAATACAGTTCCAGGTCAGTAATCACTGTGATTGGCTGTCACAATGATCAAACAGGCGTCAAATAAAGATACTCTACATCTATATACTCATTGAGATTGTTAATCACAACTTTACAACATTGCTCCTGGAGCTTGACTGAAAATATAAAAACAATAAATTAATTTAAAACGAATAAAGGTTAAATGTTGGCATATGTAAATACTGCAGATAATAAAAATGCAATATTGTATACCAAAAATAAGCAAAACATAATACTCAAGGATACATTATATCTATGTTTGTCTTCAGGCAAATACCAAACCGAATCAGAAGCATGCTTTGCACATTTAAGTTTAAGCACAGCAACACAATCCATCTGTAAACTTAAATATGACAAATATTTAAAGTTATCTATGTTGCAATTAATTAAAGAAAAAACTTGAACATTTGAATGAAAGCCCCTCCCCCGAGATTCTATAGAAGTGTAGCCCTGCAGGTTTCTATGCAAATAAGTTCATTACCTTGTTGTGGATTAATAGTCACTGTTATTCAGAGAGCTGCAACAGTTTAAATAATAATGTGATTCAGGAGGCTACAGAAGCCTGTGCTCTGCAGAGGAAGTGGGAGAAATCCTCTAGATGGTGGAGGAGAGAGAAGGAAAGAGTCTGAGGAGAAAGGTGGCTGAGAGCTGCTGGAGATTTACAAGGGAGGTAGCAGAGATCTTCCTGCACAGTTTGGGAAGCAGACTGAAATCCAGCCAGAGCCATTCCAAGCCTCCAGTACAGTAATGATAGTTTGGAAGTGAGACCTGGAGCCTGCAACAAGTTTATTAGTATCAGACTTTCCTGCCTCACATCTCAGTAGTAAGTGTGCAGCAGTACTGAGATACAGGTAACCAATAGCTCATTTATGCAAAAGCAACACAGGGATTGACTTTCCAGTATAGTTCTCCTCAGACAGACTCTGCAGAAGGAACATTCTGTGCCATTTGCTACAGGACACTCATTGCACCAAGCCACTGTGGGATTATTATTGCTGACCAATACAAAGTGGAGTACAGAGTCAAGAGTAACTACATTTATAGTGGCAGTACACATGTAAATCTAATATATAAAGCTCAGTGATCCTGGGAGTGAACATTTCTTCAAGGGCCCGGCTTTAAAGACCTTAGGGGAGCTCCCAAATATCCATATATTAGATGTCAAATTCTTAGTTATTTTTATTGCTATAATCAAATACTAGTGTGGATTTAACTGATATAAATTGTATTGCATCACATGTTATTTTTGACCATTTCTATTTCTGCATTTAATTACCAATTCATTTCAGTTCAGTTCCTGTATGATAAATCTGGGTTCACTTTCAGCTTGCGTTGGTATTTACAAGGAATCTTTGGTGTGTCACCACAGTCATTACACTACTATATCAAGTCATACCCAAGGGTAGGCTACAGAAGTCAATGGGAATGGTCCCAGAAGATTTTGAGCAAAATTATTTTTAGTTTTCCCAGTTTATTATAGTTACATAGTTAAATTGGGTTGAAAAAAGATAAAGTCCATCAAGTTCAACCCCTCCAAATGAAAACCCAGCATCCATACACACACCCCTCTCTACTTTTAATTAAATTCTATATACCCATACCTATACTAACTATAGTATAACAAAGATTTTTTGGCTCATTAAAAATTAAGGGAACAATGTGATTTTTGTTTACAACTATAAAATGCATCCGTGACTATTCTGTCCAAGTTTTTCCTTAACTATGCTAGTGTTTCAGAAAAAATCATGTTTTTTCCCCTGAACTCGAAAATGTATAAACCTGCCTTTTTATGTATGAAAGGGAATCAAGTACACTTGTTTGGTAGTTAATAGTGTGACGGGGGTGTGTACACTGACAATAGACTGGGCAGAAATCCTTTATAATATAGTTTTGGCGATAATAACTTAGATTTTTATGGGCATAGATAAATTTGAGAGAAAAAGGATTGTATCATTTCATATTTGAGATATTCTGCACCATTGTGGGAACCATAAAAGGTTGATTTATTATACATGAATCTTCTGTTTTATTGTCCTTTAGTGAATAGAAAGGTTCCGATTCAGTTAGGCTGTATATCAGATTTTTGTTAAGATCTTAGATGTTGCAAAAAATACTATCACTGGTATTCGAAACCTTGCTTGTGTGTGCTGGTCACTTTGACTTCTACCAATTTCAATTTATGCTTTCAGCAATAAGCCAGTACAGTGCATGGCCAAATCATATATTTCAAGGTTAGAGTGTTCATCACTATTCAGTGAATAAAAGAAAAAAACACACATAAAACACACAATAAAGTCATTTTATATTCTGTGCTGGTCTCTATTACTCTAATTGGATGAACTATCTGAAACATGAGATGAAATAAATTCTAGGAAGAGACTGAGAGTCAAATTAATATGAACTGGCGGACTAGGGATGATGCGATAAAGCAATCTTGCCATATGTATAATTTATAAGCTGTTGTGGCAACGGAACAAAAAGCAACAAATTAGTCTTAACAAGTAGAAAGAAGGACTAGTTTTGCTATATGATATTTTATAGGAAGGGGCACACTTACTAAGGGTTGAATTTCGAAGTGGTAAAACTTTCGGAATTCGACCATCAAATTGTAGAAATTCGATAGTCTAAGTTCTATCTTGAGTGAATTTAGCTGTTTTCGATCTAATTTAAATAGTTAGATCGATCGTAGAAATCATTCGAATCAAACGATTGGAACGATTTAATCGATCGATTGAACGATTTAAAAAAAAAAAAAAAATTGACTTCTAAAAAACTTAGCCAAATACTGGCTATAGGTTCTAGGAGGTCCCCATAGGCTAACATAGCAATTCGGCAGGTTTAAGGTGGTGAAGTGTTGAAGTTGACGTTTTTTAAAGAGACAGTACTTCGATGTTCGAATGGTCGAATATTCTACGTTTTTTCAATTCAAATCGAATTTTGGCCTATTCGTTGGTCGAAGTACCCAAAAATTACTTCGAAATTCAAAGTTTTTGAATTCGAAAATTCACTTTGAATTCACTTCCACCCTTAGTAAATGGGCCCCCATATGTATTAGTTTGTATACTAAATAAGATTATTTATTCTGTAGGAATTCCAGGTAGTTGGAATGTGGTCTCACTGGGAAACAGACATTTCTCTGACATCGAAAACAGAGGCAAAGCCTGTTCAATGCAATATATGTGGTCGTTGACCAGTTTATGTAAGGCTTTTCTAAAGATGACAAAAAACCCATAATACAAAAAATAAAAGTCTAAGCCTTTCCAGATTTAACTAATATGCGGTTATATTTCCCCATACTAATCTTGTGCCCCAATTCCCTTTATAGAAGACAGTACAATCACAGAAACACAAGTGTTTTTGTAATTTTTTGTAATTATTGTTCATATTACTAAGATTGAACTGTTCCTTTCCAAAAAACAAAAGAAAGGTAGAGAATTGCAGTCGTTTAGCAAGATAGAAAAAGACTCAAGGTAATAATCTATGTTCTTTCTGTTTCCATGCTTCTTGGATTATTTGTGCACATTTTTGCCCGTTTTCCTTTTGATAAACTATATATACTATATATATATAAAGGACTGTATATAAACTATGTCACGTAGATGTTATTACACAGAATTACTCTGGATAGAAACTAGAGGGTGATATTCTTATTTGTATAAAGCTATGGGGAATTTGGGGTCATTTACACCTGAGGAATAGATTGGGTAACACACCTCTCCAAAAAAAAGAAGTAGTGTGAAAAGGTATCAAACCATGAACTCATGAAATAAACACACACTTTTTGTTTGCAGGTGGATGAAAGCATTTTTTATTGTTTCATTGGATGCTGGAAGAAAGATACCAGTTAATAGACCTGCTCTCCACTATTTATTTTTCTGTTTATGGAAGTAAACTTACAGAGACACAGCAGCTTCTACTTTCACCAAGGTTCTCTCCCACACTGGAAATACACAGCTCCTTTTCTTAGGGAGACAGCCCTTGCTCAGCTGCAGCCATATACCAAACAAGCTACCTGTCTGGGAACCCAATTTACCTGGAGCAGCCTACTGAAATCGAGGACTCACCAATTCATGTCAATTGACTCTAGGAAAACCATCTTAATAGTAGGAAAATAAACTTTATTTCTCCACATTGCAATTCATTTGCTGAACCTTCCCCCATATTCCTGTCCTGTGTGGTAACATAAACCATATCAACTGGTTACCTAGTGTTTCTTTTACAATTGTCAAAATAATTTTTTTTGTATATAAAAATGTTTTATTTTGCCCTAAACATATTTTAATAATTTGTACTAAACACCATGTCAGCCTTCTCACCTTCTGTGTTTTGTAGAAAGAAATGATCCTTTTGCGCTTTTTTCCTGCCAGTTTCAGTGCATTCCTATGGGTATTATAACAGGATTTTCCAAATCGCATTGCCTACCTGTGCCAAAAGTTCATTGCTCTGGTTGGTGGTGGTTTGAGTCAATCAAATTGTTGATGGTCAAAGTGATGGAAGGGCAAGCTGTCTGCCTCTTGGTTGATTGCAAAGGGCTATAACTGTCCTGTGATGGAAATCAGTGCTCGTGGCAGTACCCTTTGCCAAAATTGCTCTATTTGGCTGCCCTTTATCTCACAGGGGTTGCCTTTCTAAGCTACCCAGGTATCTACTTCCTGCCAGGGGTTCCCATCTAGCACATTGCCCATACCTTTGCATCAACAATTGCATCAACTTGGGTTTTTTACCCATACAGAACCTGTTTTGGGTTTGGCTAGCATCAGCCTGCAGTTGAAATTGGCAAAAAAAAGTATTTGAGAAGCTGATTAGCAAAGGTCAGTTACTTATTTGAGGAAGAGGAAAATGGGGATACCAGCAAAGGTAGCTATGGCAGTTTGCCAAACCTTAAATATCGGTTACTTGTTAATGTAGCCCGAAGAAAATGCAACTTACAGCAAAAGCTACCAGCCAGGGCTCCAACCCCAGACCCACGTGGGAGAAATCAGGTGATTTTCTGCATTCACCACAGAAGAGACTTGTAAGGATTTGCAGTCTCTTGACTGCAGCCAAAAGAAAAGGGAAGGGTTCTGTACAGGACTATACAACCCTGAAAGGACTGGGAAATCATCCACCCGAGACAAAAGGCAGACAAAAGGCACCTTAGCCACCCATGCTACAGAGCATAATGCTGGCAGGGCATGCTACGTATGTGTCAGGGAGCCGGGATGCTCCCACCAGGGAGGTTGTCAGGATCAAGGAGGAAGCCCACAAGGGAATCAAGGTCGCGGTGTCCAAAAGGGGTTAACCAGAAGATTCATCAGAGTCCAGGCAAGAGTTCAAAAGGCAGGCAGAATAACAAGCGAAGTCCAGGCAAGGGGTCAGGCAACGATCAGAAGCAAGGTTACATCTAATTAGTTCACAGGAAACCCAGGAAACATGTAAGAAATGGATCCTATACTTGGGCGCCATTCTGGCGTCTTGGTAGGGTTTTTATGTTTGAATTTGGCGCCATAGTGACGTCAATAGCATCCTTGCGCCGACGTCATCGCGCCAGCACCGCTACCCACGTGGCGGCCATGGGCGCCGCCATTTTGGGAGCGACGCCGGCAGGGGAGGACACACCGCCCGGAGCTCCTGGAACTGCTCCGGGCGGCGATCGTGACAGTATGACCATAACAACTGAATGTCCCCTTGATGGAAGGGCAAGCTGTCTGACCCTCGGTTGATTGCAAAGGGGGGCTGGCGCTAATCCTCCTGTGATGACCACAATCGAACAATACAACTGCCTGAAAACTCAGCGCCAAAGCAGCTCTGAAAGTCACTAGATAAGAGAGATGGAAGGACAAGCTGCCTGTCAAAAGTTGGGGCCAAATCGTATTGCCTGTCTGCGTGAAAAGCTCATCGCTCTGGTTGGTGGTGGTTCGAGACACTCAAATGGTGGAAGGTCGGAGTGATGGAAGTTCCAGCTGTCTGCCCCTCAGTTAATTGCAAAGGGGGGCTAGTACTAACCCTTCTGTGATGTAAAGCAGGACTTTGCCCTTACCTTGCATTTCATTAACTTGGGTCTTTTTTCCCCATACAGAACCCTTTTTTGCGGGTTTCCCTAGCATCAGCCTTAAGTTGACCTTGGCAAATTGCTTAATGAGGACTGTGTTCTGTACCAAGCTATATAAAAAATAAATAAATAAAAGGATTTGAGAAGCTGATTAGCAAAGGTCGGTTACTCGTTAATTTAGCCTGAGGAAAATGTAGCTTTGGCACATTAATGAACCCTATGTATCTGTCACTCGTTAATGTAGCCTGAGGACGATGCAACAGATGCCTTTGCGTTCAACAGACAGGTCCCAAACAGGCCTGGAACTAGGGGCAGGAAACACATGCTCCAAAGAGCAAACAGGTCATCTTGGGGCATTGTGGGAGCTATTCTGCCTAATCAAATGTGGAGGTCCCTCTTGAATGCAGCATGCAGAACGTGGCACAGATGAACCGGCAAGGTGGGGTTGAAGCTAGCCTGCCTGTGATGGAAGGAGGGGCCTTGCTGAAAAACAACATGGCAGTTGGCAGCTTCTTTTGCTGAAGGGCTGTCTCGCCAAAATTCCATTTGGCTGCCCTTTTTCTTACAGGGGTTGCCCTTTTTGGGGCATGCTTTGCTTTAGCTTGCAGTTGACCTTGGGAAATTATTTAAAGAAGACAGGGTTCTGTAGATACCTTGAAAAAAAACATTTGAGAAGCTGATTACCAAAGGCAGCTTTTAGAGCTTTACCGAACCTTAAATATCGGTTACTCACTAATATAGCCAGAAAAAAGGCAACTTCTGCAGAGGCTCGAACTGCAGGCATTTTGGGGTTGACCTTGTTAAATTATTTAAAGAAGACAGGGTTCTGTAGACACCTTGAAAAAAAACATTTGAGAAGCTGATTACCAAAGGCAGCTTTTGGAGCTTTACCGAACCTTAAATATCGGTTACTCACTAATGTAGCCAGAAAAAAGGCAACTTCTGCAGAGGCTCGAACTGCAGGCATTTTGGGGTTGACCTTGGTAAATTATTTAAAGAAGACAGGGTTCTGTAGATACCTTGAAAAAAAACATTTGAGAAGCTGATTACCAAAGGCAGCTTTTGGAGCTTTACCGAACCTTAAATATCGGTTACTCACTAATGTAGCCAGAAAAAAACTTCTGCAGAGGCTTGAACCGCGGGCATTTTGGGGAAAAAACCTGGCAATTTGCAGATGGGCTATAGAACAGACATGTGGGAAGGCTGTTTTTTGCTGACTCTAAAGTAGCAGTCACTCTTGAATGCAACTTAAAGAAAATAGCTTGGTACAGGAAAAAACAGCCCTGAAAGGTGCGGGAAATCATCCACCAGGGATTTGAACTCAGGACTCCAGATGACTGTAACAACGAATGTCCTCTTGGGCCTCCTCATAGCTTGGCAGTGCCGGCAGTCCATCTTCCGTCTAACAGAGTCAATACAATCCCTGGGTACCTCAAGAAAGGGTAGCTCCCCAATGGTCAAGTGGTTAAGGGGTTACCAGTAAGAACTCCCGCTGCCCTTCTTGGGGCGTGCCTTGCATCAGCTCGCAGTTGACCTTTGTAAATTGTTTAACGAAGACATGATTCTGTAGATACCTTGAAAAAAAAAACACATTTTAGAAGTGAAGGCAGCTTTTGGCGCTTTACCAAACTGTAAATATTGGTTACTCATAAATGTAGTCCGAAAAAAAGTCAACTTTCGCAAAGGCTTGAATCCTGGGCCTTTTGTGGGAAGAAATAACACTGAAATGTAAAACAGGGTTCTGTACATAGCTTGAAAGAAAGCATTTGAGAAGCTAATTGCTAATGCTGCTAGAGAATGTTTCTGGATGACCATAACAACCGAATGTCCCCTTGTGCTGATACACCGACTGGCAGTAAATACTGTGGTAAATATGGATTACATCATTATAATATAATATGGATTACATCATTATAATATGTAAATACTGAATTCTTCTCTGAAAGATTCAAATAGATGTGAGTGTCCTAAACCCCACCTATATCTTATCTCGCTCCTGTAGCATTGCATGTTTAATTACTTAGCTTATTGCTAAACTACCAATAAACGCTATAAAAAATTATCAAAAGTTACAACTAGAATTCCTTTCAAGTCAGGGTTCACTTATTTAAATAACAGCGTACCATATATGATGCATTAAGTAAGAAGCAGCTCAAGCCATAGCATTCAGTACAGTATTATGTTTAAACAATACACAAATATCATTGGTTACAAGCAGAAGAAAATATCTTACATTGTAATAAATACATAGATGCAATAATTAGATGCATTTATTCCACAGCTAACAACTGACATATGTGAGTGGGAGGTGGTCTTTAAAAAATAGAGTAAACACAATGTTGTGATCAGCATTGTGGGAGTCTGATTGGCATTTAGAATACAGTATAAGCCAACATATATCAATGTTTCCTTGTTACCTTCACAACAAAACGGTGTGCGTTTGTGTCTTAGTGATTTATTTTTAAAAAAAAGCAATACAATTATTGAACAATTGTATTCACCTACAATTAAAATGCTTTAAAGAAGGCAGATTTAGCTTTATTTGCCATCCTGAGCATGAGCGACGCATTCACCTAAGAAAGATGTCAAACTGAGACTGCATTCTAATAATGAATAAATGGTTTGATTGGTGTTGTTTAATAGATTTCTTATAGGAAATCAGCTATTATGATTTCAAAGCATTACCTATCATTCTATTCCATTCTAATAGTTTGGAAGTGAAACAAAGTTAAACTCTCAGTACTTATACCAAGTTTTTGCTGAATTCCTATTTAACAAAGTTTTTGCACCATGTTCCAAGAAATGAAATTAGTAGCAAAATTAAGATACAATACGTGTACTAAAAAAATCTGAATATTAATTTCAACATGTAGTAATATATTTAATGAGTAACCAACTTGTTCTCCCATGCCTGTCCGTACAGCCACTTACTTTCATTAGCTAATGGGAAATTATCTCTTATCACAAACCTGATCAAGGAGTTACGAGAGATGTAATAAGCCTCTCCTACAAGTCCCACAAGAGAATCAGTACCTGAAGTTGGGAACACATCTTGGCTCAGTGGAGGAATTGCAGGAGTGCTGAGAACAGGAACTCCCAGAGACGTGATCAAATTCGGGCAGAGGTTGGTCCAGGCGGCAGTCAATCAGTAACAGTGACAAGCAGAGGTCCATACAGACAGAGGTCGGTACAGACAGCAAGTAATCAGTAATAGGAACAGGCAGTGGGTACCAATTTGAAGAACAAGGTTCAGAGTCTTTACTAGAAAAGGCACAGATTACTTCACAAAGAATTGTAGGACTTGGCGTCTATTTTAAGGCAGTGCGCATGCATGGTTTGGACACAAACCACTTTGGTGGCAAGAGTGCACAAGACAGTCACGCAGAAAATAACCAGGATCAACACTTGGACAATATGGACAAAGATTCAGTCTCCTTCTACAAAGCTTCTCCTCTTGTGAAATGTCAGAACGGAGCACTACGATTTGCATGGGCTCTTTCTCACCCACAGTTGCCATAGGAGAAGAGGAGGCAACTCTGCAGAATAAATTAATTAATTGGTGCTTTAGTAAGCACCCAGCTAGTACCGATGGCTCTAACTCTTAGCAATTTTCTTTCCCTCAAGTGACGATCAATCTGGATCACTAAAATCCTCCAGGGACTCAGGCACACCCAATCGTGTAAGTTCAACTATCAGAGTCTCAAAAAGCCCAATATGGAGCTAATGTTTAAGGGCTCTGTCATTTCATTGGAAATCAGCAGCATATAAGTGAAATTCAGAGAAGTCATATTCATCTGGACGCTTCCCCTGACGTAGGCCCGGTAGAGTAGCTTTGGCTGTAGCCACCCATTAAGGGTCATCATAAATGGTAGCCATGGCTTGAAAGAAAGTCTGACAGTCATTCAGAAAAGGACTTGTTCCAACAGTAGATGTGCCCAAATCTGTAGTTTCCCAGTCAGAAGTGAGATCACTACTCTCTTAACTTTTTCAGTAGGATAGGTGAGAGGCCTATCCTACTCAGCCAACAACATCCTCAGCCAACAACTGTTCAAGAAGGTATGAAACTGACTCAGATCACCAGAAAATTGGTCAGGCATCATAACTTTCTGCTCATGGACATGATGAACAGAAGAGGCCGAGTCTGTTGCAGGAACGTAAGGCTGAGAAAAAGTGGAGGGAGTAGCGGGTGGAAAGAGTTATTGAAGGCGAACTTGCAAACTCAGTGGAGAAATGAAAGGAATGCTGAGAACAGGAAATCCAACGTGGTCCGACGTGGTCAAATTCAGGCATAGATAAGTCCAGATGGCAGTCAATTGGTAACGGTAACAGGCAGAGCTTGGTCCAGACAGAGGTCAGCAACCAGAATCATTCAGAAGAACAGTCTTTACCAAAAAAAGGCACAGATCACGTCGCAAAGAACTGTAGGCCTTGTTGTCTATTTAAAGGCAGTGCACATGTGCCAGGAGACTTTCTGTCGCCTGTTGTACGTGTGCATCAAAGTGCGCGCATGCAACAAACTGTGTGCACATCACAAGCAAGAATGGTAATGCTTCGCAGTCACAACACCCAAAGCCAATTTGGACACAAACCAAAGCGAGAGCATCCTATGGTGGCAGGAGTGCACAGATAAACTTGCTGACACTCTTCTACAGGCTTTGCAAATTAAATGAAACACTTTTAAATTTTTAAATTTTTTAAGGGCATTGTGGTCTCCAAAGATAAAAAATTGGCCTGATATGTTGAATCTATGTTAAAAAATTGCAAATGGAATTTTATGATTTGTTATGCAATACAACAAAGCAAATAATTTGTCCCCCAACATGGTTAAGCAAAATCAATCACATGCAAAAATTTGTCAGATTTTAATCTTTCTGCATATTGCAAGGTTTAAGGGAATGTCTAAAATATGCAAGTGCATAATTGCATACTAAATTGTAATGATTCACAAAGATACTTGCACCTATGCAAGCAGATTCAGCCTGCACCTGTTGAATGTCTTGCCAAAATGCTGACACCATATCCCCATTCAGTGACTAAGAAGAGCTGATGCCCCCAACCTCTACAACATGTATAAACCAATGCCCAACATATGTGCACAAAGCAATCCTTGAACAACCCAGTACAGTACTTGCAACACATGTAGATGACATACATTGCTTAACAGATGAATGGGCTAACCCAATAAAATAAATAAGAATCCTTATCCAAGAGAACATTTCAATAGCATTCTTCAGTCAGACAACGAATCCTCTTGTATAATAAGGTATTCATGAATTCATTGCCCTCTTGGAGACAGATCTGTGCCATTTGACAAAAAAAAGGTTTATCTGACAGGAGGTTTTGTTTTCGGAAACCTTTAAAAAGAATAACAGGGAGGCAGCATAACAAGTTGTGATTATAGATAGCAGATTTCAGTGGACTTCATGATATCAGCAAATTAAAATAATAACCATAACCATGTTCTTCTGAAATGAATTGTATTAACACATTACACAAACTGTTATTTTACACTGCATACACACATCTTATGTCAAATAAGGATTTGGATTTCTTCAGACGTAATTACCCATTTAGCCTGTGAATGCAAGCTATTTTATCAGCATGACCAGCTACTGGTTTTTTTATTTAACATGGGAATGGCAGTGCTTCCTTTGCAGTCTTCCTTGCTTTTATGCATAATTCCTTGCACATTCATTTTTAAACTTCGATAACTGGCTTACGGTGCTTCAATATTTATTCTAGCTTTTACTTAAAAACCTCTTGTACCCACTCGCTTGACTTCTTTGCTAAACTCAAATTCTCTTATTGATCTACTTCCAACTTGCTCTCAGCTCAGTCTTTGGAGACATTTCTGACAAATGACCTTCACACAATTATATAAAAAAAAACAATGTCTAAAAATTCTATTAATATCCTTTAGAGGCCTCTGACATGGCAGCTCATCACATCTGACAAAGTGCTTTTTTTTCAAATCTTATTTGCAGAATGTTTTCTTAGGTATCTTTTTTTTCTCTCTAACCTTTTGTCTCAATACTGCATCCATATCTTCTATGGTCATTTTGTTTTTATTCATGGATTTTGCCATATGTCATAAAAATACCAAGAAGTACATTTTCCTGCTTGCTGTTTCAGGCTTAAATAAAATGCCACTACTCTCAGACTCTATAAGCAAAATCTTTTATCACCTTTCATTCTGGCCATTGCTGTCACCACCACTACAGTGGCAATGAAAAATGCAGGGCCTAATTGACCATTGGGTAAGCAAAGGTAAAATGTCTGCACATATATATAGCCCTGCACTATCACAATTAAAAGGACATTTTGTGTGTAAACTGAACCTGTTGCATTTACAATTTTAAAGTTTTAACTTTAGCTGTATTTCCTTTTACAGAGAAAGTTAGGTCTTCCTGGACTAGATCCATTATTGTATAATGTATTTTTTGGCCATCTCTTATGCATAATCCAGCCTGTAAATTATATTGAAACAAGAATGCTCCATGTCATCCATTTGTTTTAAAGACAATAACCTGAACGTTTACAGTGAGGTGGGCTAAACACAGCCAAAAAGCTCCTTTATTTTAACTACAGTAAATTCTGTCTTAAAACTGTAGGAGGAATTTACATCTCAATCAATACAAATTACATTACTTAAAGGAAAACTATACCCCCCAAACAATGTAGGTCTCTATTAAAAGATACTGAGTAAAACAGCTCATATGTAAAACCCTGCTTCATGTAAATAAACCATTATCATAATAATATACTTTTCTAGTAGTATGTGCCATTGGATAATCATAAATAGAAAATTGCCATTTTTAAAAATAAGGGCCGCCCCCTGAGATCGTAAGATTCACTGTGCACACATACAAACCACATGTAAGGTCACATGAGCCAATTAACAGACAGAGTTCTGCCTTTTGCTTCCTCACTTCTTCCTGTTACAGTTAGTGTTGTAGTATTTCTGGTCAGGTGATCTCTGAGGCAGCACAGATAGAGTCACGAAATGGTGGTTCAAGGCAAGAGATGTAAAAGGGCAATATTTATGTAAATATATATTCCAGTTTGGTAAGATTCTTTAATATGTCATTCAATTTGATATAAACTATCTGTTGCTTAAGTATTCATTTTGGGGGTATAGTTTTCCTTTAACTAAAAATGAGAGATTAGTGCTCAATTAAGGAAATGAGGACAGAAATATGCAAATAGAGCTGCTGCTTCAACAGCAATATACAGGCAAATATTCAGAGCAAGGGCACGCGTAGCCCTTTGTAGCCTTTCATAGCCCTAATGTCTGCTTTCCTACATGTTCGTTTTGTATACAGGTGGAGGAAAGCAGACAATCTGCTACATATGCCCTTGCCCACAGAGTCAGAAATCCAAGAGACCTTGTTCAATCTCACTATGCCACCTGGGCCTGAAGCCAGGGCTTGGTACTCTGTGGTTGTCTGGCTTCGCCTTTTTGCCACGAAGGCAGGTTGTTAAAAAAACAGTAGTTGGTATATGCACAGATATATCTAGACAATTAACTATGCGGCCATGGAAATGAAAAACTATAGCTAAAAATGCTATAACATCAGTATAAATATAAAACAAAAGTGCAAAAAGCTCTCACACTAGCCACGTTAGTCAATAAATCACTTTTTGGGGGGGAAAACCCCAAAACACTTGATACAGTAAACAATGTATATATGAAATATCAAATTGCGTGTTGTGTATGTGTGTATAAAAATCTCAATGCTCATGCCTGGATGCAGTAGAAGTCACAGGAGGCTGTAGCACAGGGATCCCAAACCTTTTTTTTACCGGTGAACCACATTCAAATGTAAGAAGAGTTGGGGAGCAACACAAGCATGAAAAAGGTCATAGGGAGTGCCATATAAGGGCACTGATTACCCATTTAGTACATTTAGTAGCACCATGTGGACTGGCAGCCTGCAGAAGACCATATTTAATAGTACACCTGGTTTTTGTGCCTTAAAACTTACCTGCAACCCAGGAATTACAAAATAAGCACCTGATTTGAGGCTACTGGGAGCAACATCAAATGGGTCTTTTAAAACCTAGCCAAGATAGAGGAGGGGGCATTGGGAGCTTAGATAGTAAAAACCACAGCAAATACATGGTTTCAACATGCAGTTGTTCTGCTCAAACTGCACTAGATCATAAAATGTAAGATATGTGACAGACTGATCTTTGTGTGCCTAGTTTGTAAACTTGCAAATACCACATTCCTGTTCCTTACCCTGGTACATGATAAGGTCTAGTATTACTAGATACTAGGCTTCAACTCATATATGTCTGCGATTCCAGGACTGTTTTGCAGTATTGTTTGACTTTCAGTTATCCCACTCTAATCAAATATATGATAAGACTCCTAGCCTGCAAGGTGCCATTAGCAGATGCTGGGTCCTGGAGACAGAATAAGGAAAGATACTGGCTTTGTTTCTATGGAAAGGACTTGAAGAATAACCACAGAGAAGAACCAGAGTAGTTAGGGTGAGGTGGGCTAAAAATCAGCCAACCAATATGCAGGGCAGGATTTCTGCCTTCGACGCCCCCCAGGCCGCTCTGCAGGTCTAGCGCCTGCCAACAGTGCACCGATGGGTCCTAGTGCCCACAAACATCACGCGCAATCCCCTGTCCCCCCTCAGGTGCGTGTGCGTATGCAGGCGGCTGGTTGGCATGCCACCCCTACAGTCTTGCCGCCCTAGGTGGCCTCTCCACAAATCCGGGCCTTTTCCTGAACGCTAAAATATTGCACTGCTGTGCCCGTCTTTCCGGTTTTTGCAAATTCTCATTGAGAATAAATTTTTGCAAATGGCTCTCAAATGAGATAGGTGTTTGCGTGAGTGCGCCCACTGTGCGAGGTTGTTTTGCTTGAAAATAGTGTCGACAGTAAGTTAAATTCGCAATTTGCATTTTTTGCCATATTTAAAAAGCTCTTATAGACATTCCTGTGTCTCTTGTTCAGCTGTATAAATGTAACCATGTGCAGGGCAAATATATTCACTGTGCCAACCAATCTGCACTGCACAGAGTTTATAAATGAGCCCCTCTGCGTTTGAATTACGCATCAGCTTTGGTGGTGGAGAACAAAGCAGGTTCGCAAATTGCGAATTTAAGTTACTATCAATGCTATTTTCGCACACAGTGGGTGCACTCTCGCAAAGAATTGTCTCATTTGTGAAAATGTATTCACAATGCAAATTTGTAAAAACTGGAAAGGCGGGCACAAAAGTGCAAAATTTTAGCGTTCAGGAAAAAGCATGGGCAAAACGACCATTATAAATTAACCAATCTGCCCTGCGAAGTTTATAAATAAGCCCCAATGTCTCTTAATGCTATAGGAAAGGAGCAGCAGCATTATCCCTAATTTATATACAATTGAAACAGTCCACTGGTATCCTGCTTTAACTCTACACACAAGTGTAAATCTTCTTTGCTTAAATGTGTATTACAACATATATATTTATTTGAATGTTTCCCATTTATGCAAAAGAATATGTAACAACCCCATATGGCATACTTCAATTCTATGACGTCTTAAAGCGTATTAACTGTAACATTAGAAACATGCCAGATTGGATTACATTCCAAAAACATGTCTAATATTGTAACAGAATAATGGATAAATGCAGTTATTTGAGATTAATATGATCTAAGCCTACTAATGTCACAAGTATTTATAGTAATTATAATAGATGACACTACAGATAAAATGGAAAAGGAACCGCAATTCAGATTTGAAAAACCATTATATTAATAGAATTAAAGTTGTATAATCCATTTTACGACTGGAGAGGCACAAAAATTGCTGTTTATAATATTCCACATAATATTTCAATGATAACGCAAAGATGTTTGTGGAATTTAACTGTTTTCCTGCAAGCCAAATTTCACAACGTATTTGATTTAACTGTAAGCCAATCTTTCAAACATTGTGCTCTTTCACTTTAGTGGTACTCCCTTTGTGGGAGTGGTTAGTATACATAAGAAAAAAAAATTCAAAGAACAACCAAAGCTTTCCAAATCTGCCTGATATTGTGTTATTCATCTTGAGTTGCAAGATACATGACTAAATGCCTGTTAAAAAAAAAAAAAAATCACAGTATAGAGAAAATTGGGAGTAAAAAAACGACTATTATTTGCACATACTATTTTTTTTTTTTTTGTATTTCCCAAGTTTGTCATTACTAAGGGGGTAATTTATCAGGTCGAGTTTTGTTTTGCCCAAAAAATTCAAGTTTTCGAGGGTAGTTTCAGTAAAAACGCAATTCTTTTTGGGATAAAAAAAAAAACTTGAATTTTTCTAATTTATTATTATCTGAGAAGCTGCAAAAAGCTGTAATTCGAAAATACTTCAGCTAAAACCTGTCAAGGTCATGTATAAGTCAGTGTCCGAGGTCACCATTTGAAGATGTTTTTAGCCTTTGTGATTTTCGGTGGTTTGCGCTTAAAAACAATCAATTCGAGATAGTCTAGTTTTTTTTCTCCTGATCAATTCATGTATTTGATTCCCCCCTCCCGATTGCGTTCAAGTTTTTTCATAACATTTGAGATGTGAGTTTATTTGAGGTACAAAAAAAACCTCACAAACTCAACCTTTTGATCTTTGAAATAATATATAATATATAGTTTTATGAAGATTACGGATTTGTATAGGTTAACAATGCAAAGCAGTAAGACTGAATTTCAAAGCACCCCCCCCAGAAACAACTTCCAGAATGTACTCATAGAGCAATAATTCTCAGAATATCTAATGTTCCTCTCAGCAATTATCAGCTGGCCATTCATTGAAAGATCTGCTTGTTTGGCGAGGTCGTGATATGGGCAATATGGGGCAGATCCTATGGATGGGGCCATTACCCTGAGAAAATGTTTACACCTGTCTGATTGATATCTGGACAATTTTTGGCCTGCTGACTTAAACTAAAGGAGCTGAATCGATAGCTAAAATGCTGACAAACTAAAGGAGCCAAATCGACAGCTAAAATCTGCCTGTGTATGGATGCCTTTATACTACAGGGCTCATTCACTACCACCAATGCAGTGAGCAAAATGCAGTTTTGAGCGCAACAACCATTTTTTCCCCACAATGTGTTTTGCACTAACACAACGCACTTGTGGTCATAAACGACCCCTTATCTGTTCAGTAAAGTGAGGGAACACTTGACAAAACAATGGCTTATGTACATATATGTTTGTGTACATACTTACATTGTGTATATGTAAGCTTTAAGTGTGCTAGTGTCCACGTACGTGTTTAATTTTAAAATGTCATGTGTAATAAGTGTGTTTGTGACCTGGGCACAAAAAGGCAAAAGCTACACAATAGAAGGGCCACTGTGTGGATAGAAAGGGTTCTAAACAAAGGACAGCAGCAACCATTTTGCGGTGGAGTCCATACACATAGTAACATAGTAAGTAAGGTTGAAAACAGACACACGTCCATCAAGTTCAACTTTTTTTTTTTTTTTATTATTATATCTGCCTAACTGCTAGTTGATCCAGAGGAAGGCAAAAAACCCATCTGAAGCCTCACCAATTTCCTTCCTGACTCCAAAATGGCAATCGGACTAGTCCCTGGTAATAAATATTAAAATAAAAAAACATGGATTAAGTGATCTGCCAATTTCGAAAGATGAAAAAAATTATACCAAATGAAATGTTTGATGGTGGACCACCTGTTCTTGTAGGGGGCAAATTCCCCTTTTGCCTGTTTATTAAAATGGGTCTGCATGTATTCCCTATCCAGCTTCACTATAAGCTTTGTTATTTGCACCCTTCAAACTATCAGTACAAGGCCTGTCCCCACAACTTTCTGAGCCTATGCTGTCCTCCCTTGGACATCTAAAAAGCATCAATAGCCAGTACTTTTACGGTCATGAACATATCCCATTGCGGAGATTCACCAATGGAATAAGGGTTATGGTTTTGCAACTCAATGTGTGTGTGCGTACAGAAGTGTAGACAAACTGAGTGTGCTCAGTATGTGTGCCTATAGTAAATCCTGTAGTGCAATAGAGCATATGGGACTGGTATAATTTTCCTAGTCTCTTCCCCTTATGTTTTGCATTATCTTTTATGATCCTTTCTCTTGTACCATAGTTTAGGTCTGAGCTTCTCTAACTGCTGATGCACAACATATATAAAAAATAAATTACTGCTGCAGCAACTCTGTTGCAAAAGTGAAAAATTGTATGCATTAGGTCAGACAACCAGGCAATGTTATGGGCTTACTATTGCCCTTTCTCAAGCACATACGGGCCACAAGGGATCCGTAAAAAAACAGAAGATAGCAATGTTGCATTCCCACAGAAGTACCTGGGCCAGTATGGTTTTCAATGAACAGGATCACCAGGGTCTAACTAATTGTCACCCCCCCCCTTTCCTTCTCCTTTAAGTTATAAAACACACTTTTCTGACATAAGAATGTGCCGTTTATTTAGTAGATAATATACCACCGCTATAATTTACTAGGCTATTAGAAGACACTAAAGGCCTAATGCTTTGACCTGGTAGTAGAACCCGGATGTGTCTTCTAAACGCCTTTTAAATTTTAGTAGGAAGCAGATTATCCTTTATAATCTAAAAGATCTCCAATGTTGAGTGCTGCTATTGCCATTAAAATGGGAGTACTGTCAGCTCTCAATCACCTATTTCCTCTTTATAGTCCTTTCTTTATTACACTCAACTACTCACTATACTCACAACCACTACACCACTTCCTGGTAAAAATCAGGTGTGTAGTGGACAGGGCTCCACCTTCTAGTAAAGAGTACCAAGGCACAACGGAGAGCAGCACATTCCATGCATATGGAAGGCAACATGCTGGTTTTCATTATAGAGCCTCTGTTAGTCCTGCCTTTTGTTAGATTTAGTAGTAATTACTCAAATAGGAGGGTAAAAGCATTGCCAAGTTCTCTTTGTGTGCCTTCTCCCAGTTCCGCGGCATGTTCTGGCATTATGTTTTTTCATTTACATGGGAAGTTAAGCTGCCCATATACAATGTTCCTGTGGAGTTAAGTAATCGGAGTGCCTCAAGCTGTATAATGAAGTGTTTTAAATTACTGGGCAAGTTTCTCATAGAGATCAGCATAGTATTTTGGGCAGAAAAAGATTCTGATACGCTAATATCCAAGAGGGGGGGTTCTGGCTGGCATTGTGATGTGTTTGTGCAATTATATATAATGTGTGTATTACATATATAAATTATTTTTTTCTGTTTAATTTAAAATAGGCAGGTGACAGGGCTGCGCAAACCCATATGTTAAAGTAGAAGCGAGCATTTCAGGGCTTAATGCTTCATGCTTAGGTGCGTTGAAGTGTTATGTTTTAATGACCACAAAACATGCAAAATAGCTTGATTTGCCTACCTTTAATAACAGGTAACACAGAAAACATAAAAAATTACAAATTATATACAAAAACGTCACTGTCTGCATCAGAATAATGTTCAAATGTGACAGTTTGTAAACCAAATAAAGAAAAGTCTGTACAGTGACGTTAATAAACTGCTCGTGGATTTCTGGTACTGTAATAGGCTTCAGAGGCAGCTACATAAGCAGATTCTGGGAAGAAATCCTCATGATATTCTGCAAGGAATCTGCAAAGTGTACATAAATAAAATGAAACCGTCAAAATCTATAAATCACTATTGCTGAAAATAGACATAATAATACATATCCTGTCTGATAAGATGTGCAGTTGAAACCGTACAGATGACTGAAACATGTCAGGACCCAGCAGGTACAGAAGGAAAATGTAGTTAGAACCAAGCCTGCATGGAAATGTTGACGCATCACACTGTGCAAAACTAATCTGGAGGTTTTTAATCTGTATGCAGGGATTAGAGTGGGCAGATCATGCAAAATTCTTGCACAAACTGGAATGTTTTCCCATCTAATAAACATACAAGTCATTCTTGATCTCTCCATCACTATGCGCTGAAAGAGGGTTTAAAGAAATTAACAGATGCATTTCATACTAGGCATCTAAAAAAACAGAGGAAAATGTCATAGCCTTGGGATATTGGAAATTTTACCCAAACAGTAAATAAAAAAATGTACTAAACATTTTGCTGAAAAAGTGAATGGAAGTGAGATATAAAAAGTTAAACTTTAGAATGGTATAGACAAGAAATTGGGATACTTTTCAACTGGCCTTTATATTTTATTTTTCATGGGTTTTTAATTATGTTTTAAGTGAACTATGTTTATTCAGCAGCTCTCCAGTTTGGAATTTCAGCAACTATTTTTTTACAACAGATAGGAAGATGAATAGGAGAGTGCTTGAATGCAAAGATAAATAGATTGTAAGCTCTCACAAGCAGGGCCTTCCCCTTATTGTCTCCTAACAATATGCAACTGTAACTGTGCAGCTATCTGGTGAAACCCTTCAAGATTAAAAAAAAAAAAATCCTTCACCCTTAAAGGAACAGTTCAGTGTAAAAATAAAAACTGGGTTAATAGATAGGCTGTGCAAAATAAATAATGTTTCTAATATAGTTAGTTAGCCAAAAATGTAATGTATAAAGACTGGAGTGACTGGATGTCTAATATAGTAGCAAGAACACTACTTCCTGATTTTCAACTCTATAACTCTGAGTTAGTCAGCGACTTGAAGGGGGGCCACATGGGACATATCTGTTCAGTGAGTTTGCAATTGATCCTCAGCATTCAGCTCAGATTCAAAAGCAACAGGTATGACCCATGTGGCCCCCCCTCAAGTCACTGATTGGTTACTGCCTGGTAACCTGGGTAATCACTCAGTGGAAGCCAAGACAGCTGAAAAGCAGGTCTTTTACTTACCCTTCCATGCAGATTCAGGCATCAGAGTTCTTCTCCTCTTCAGAAATCTTCAGAATGAGTGGCGTGGCGGCGCAAGTGCAGTTTGAGCCATTTTCTGTTTCGAGACAACTGCGCATGCACCGAAACTCAAAAATTGCTTCTCATTCCGAAGATTACCGAAGCTGAAGATGGCGCCCGTGAACTCTGATGCCGGAATCTGCACCGAGGGGTAAGTAAAATGTTAGGGGCATTTGCCCAGGCTGGGGGAGGAGGGAGGGGAGTGTGTGTAGGGTAGGGTTTTTTTTAACTTTAGGGTTGATTTCTCCTTTAAGGGTTTAAAAGCCAGGGATTCCTAACCACAACTGAACTGTGGAAGGTGCTCGGGTCAGTGGTAAAATGTTTTCAAAATGATTCAGAAAGTACAGCTGCTTTATGTTTAGGATACGCTATACAATAAAAGAGTAAGATCAACAATCTTGACATGACTTGATGAGACAAAATGTTATACCTTCAACCTACCTTAGAAACAGTTCAAAGTGCTTGAGCAAAGCCTTTAGGTTTTTATCGGAGAACATCATTTTTCCCATTATTTCTGGAAGTTTCACTGTTAGAGAAAATAAACAATTTCATTTAACTCTCTGCAACATCTTTTAAGTTTTTTTTAGTCAATGAATTCTATTTTGCCATCTTGTTACTCATTCTAGTTTAACAACTGTGCAAAGTCTCTGCATAAAAAAGTGGCACTTTTGAAGAACTACGGTGAACAGACACAGGTGGAGAAGAAATGCATTACAGTCGACATGGAGAAGAAATGCATTACAGTCGACACCTAGAGCCAAATAAAACAAATTTTTACCAAACAATCGAAGCAGGTGTTGCGATCCATAAATGTAAGATGGAGGAGTTGGCTGATCACTTTGAGGGTAATTTTCTGGCATTAGTTTCCAAGACAACACCTAGAAAAACATTCCACAATGCACATGGTTATCACACACACGCAGTAAGAATACTAGTAAAATGACAACTAAACCACTGCCAATGTTGCAGTTAATTGGTTTTGAAGGGGTTGTTCACTTTCAAGTTAACTTTTAGTATGATGCAGAGAGTGATATTCTGAGACAATTTGCAACCGATTTTCATTTTTAGTTTTTGAGTTCTTTTTATTCAGCAGATCTCCAGTTTTCAATATTAGCAATGGTTGCTAGGGTGTAAATTACCTTAGCAACCATGCATTGATTTGCTTAAGAGACTGGATTATGAATAGGAGAGGGCCTCAATAGAAAGAGTAATAAAAAGTAGCAAAAACAATTATTTTGTAGACTTACAGAGCATTTGTTTTTAGATGGGGTCAGTGACCCCCATTTGACAGCTGGAAAGAGCAAGGAGAAGGCAAATAATTAAAAAAACTATAGAAAATAAATAAATAAAAGTATGAACCACCCATTTAAGTAATGCTCATTGCCCTACAATTTTCGAATGACATTTGATCGAATGCACTATTCCTTCAATTCAAATTCGGCTGAATAAGGACCTATCAAAAACTTTAAGTCTTTTTGAATTAGAATTTCAAACTTTTCTCAATTCGACCATTGATAAATATGCCCCTAACAATAACCATTAGAAATAAGTTTGCAGATATATAACAAGTAAAAACCTCAGTGCCAAGAGGCCCTGTTTTAATTTGGTCTGTTTTGTTTCATCTGTTTATTGCCTCTAAGGTCTAAAGTAAATCATTCTGGAGATCTGTAAGAGGACAACGCTCACTTACATGTATATATAAAAAATTAGAAACGTGTAAAAATCAAAAGGATTCTAAGAATAGGACATTCTAAAAGGCAACGTAAAAAGCCAACTACCGATTTAAATACTGTAGTTGTGTAGGTCATATCCAAACAATTGTCAGACAATTGTCTAAGTGAAAACTGCACAAAATAAGAAATACACATTACACTTACATTATTAAAACCAGAAAGGAAGTTATAAAATATGTAGATGACATAAGTTGATATCAACAAACAGCACAAAATTAAATGGTTACCTCATTGAGCTCATTATTCCTTCGACCTTCTAATCCCGTGAACACAGAACTTCCTTCTTTGCTGGGAGTTAATGTTACTGGTGAAGAAGATCCACTATGTACCGGAGTTTCTAGGCGCAAGAAAAAATATGTAGTAATACATTATGGCTGAACCGAGTCTTCTGTATTTATAAGTAACAGCTTTGTTTTTACAGGACTTCATTGAGCCTACAAAAGTAACTTTTCATAATACCAATAACACTACTATGATTAGTAGGTAAAAATATAAAAATACTGCATTAGAAAATACTGCACAGAAGAGGTTAGTACACACAGGATTTTTTTCCCAACATTCCTTTGCCTCCCAGAACTGTACTCACATTGCCCTTGTGTTCCCAACAGTACAGATGTATAGTTAAATAGACTGAGCCATACAAGGCCAGAGTTCAAGGGGAAACATCAATAATGCTTTAAGTGCCATATTTTTAAAAAAGGGCTCAAAACACAGCAGTAAATGTACCCAAAACAAAGCAATCTGAATAGCTTGTACCAGAGCATGTCAAGAGATAATTACCTGAAAACGCATACATACTTCTTTATCCACATGCATGATTTTATTTATAAAATGCATATGCTGTACAATTTTACTGATTTCCCACAACACAGTAAACCTTCTCTTTGTTAGATTTTCCTTTAACCGAATCCAATTGAACAAAAATAACCTACTCTTTTCTAAATGCAGGAAAAGCTTTGGCATAGATATTGGAGTTTCTGTATGTCTTCGTTTTGGTTGTGGAGAAGCACTGCTTTCTGACATCCTATCGCAGCTTGTACTGTGCCTTGTAGAACGTCTCAAAGACTGCAAAATGTCTGGCTCTGTTCTTCGTCTTTTTGGAGTGGCAGGCTCTCCTGTGGTAGTCTGACTGTCAGTTGACTGTGGAGTTGGTGGATTTAAAAGTGGTGGACTTGGTGATACTTCCTCCTGATTTCTGGAGTAAGGAAACAACACAACTATAAATTAATGCCATACAAAATAAACCTCACTCCACAATGATATATGCGCTTTACTTCAACAAAGGTATATTCTGACCTCTATCCTACACTCCAGAAATCACACCACTGTGTTCTAATACAATTCTATTAAATATCTACAGGAAATGGAGTCCTTAACAAGATTAATTTCTATGAGACAAGAAAGTTTTGCATGGCTAAAGAAGCCAATTTCACTAATGTGTTGTGAAAGCAAAAAACTGCTCAACACTTCTTAGATCTAAGTAGGAAAATGTTTTTTTTTTTTTATAAATGGAAGTGACACTGCCCCTTTAACATACCTGTGGAGAATAGATGCACTTTCTCTGATAGGAAGAAAAAATTTTGACGATGTCACCTTTTTATATTGCGTTTGCTCATATGGATAAAGCAGTATTAGCGGTAGAGTAAAATCAAATATAATCCTCAAGCCATCGACCATCTCTTTACAAAGTTCAATGCTGAAGTAAAAAGAAAAAAACGGAGGTGAAGAACACTATGAGCATGCATCCTTGTCTAGAGATAGTAATGACTAGGGCAAGTTCCATCACATACATAGGAAGAAGCTGTACGATCAACAGCTCCCAAAACAGGCATAGTTTAATAATGTAAATCTGAAGGTCATCTTTTAAAGGATAACTAACATTTAACTAAAGAAGTAGTCTAGAAATGTTGTACATTATATTTTGGGCTTCTGTACCAGCCAAAGGTAACCACAACCCTTTAGCAGTAAAGATCTGTACCTCCAAAGATGCCCCAGTAGCTCCCCATCTTCTTTTCTGCTGATTCAGTTCACATGCTCTGTGCTGCTGTCACTTACTGCGCTTAGGGTCCAACTCATAATATACAGTACATATAGAATATAAATATCACAATATAAGGCTGATTAGTAATTAATACAGATAATTACTACATGCCCTGCAATATAAGCTGATGCATCAGCTTATATTACAGGCCAACCTTATTTTCTGCAACAACCCTTAGTTTAGCTTCTCAAAAGCTGCTCAGAGCCCACTGAACATGTGAGCATCGCAGACACTTTATAAGGTGGTGACCCCCTGTGACAAGTGTCCTAGATCATTGCTGCTATTGAGAAGCTGAAACTGTACGCTGGTGCAATAAGTTCAATATATAAAATATGGCATTTTTAGCCATTCATTTTTAGGGTTTAATTCTCCTTTAAAGCATCAGGTGCCAGTTATAAAAAGACATTCATAGCAGTCTCTTGTAAAAAAAATAAAAATTGAAGGCACTGGAAAAACAATAATGGGGCTGTTGAACAGCTAGAGCCCCATACATAACGGAGACACTTTCTACAGTTCACAGGAGATTGTGTTTTGTCGCAAAGGTTAAACATATTTAATAAAGGAGAGACAAATATAAGAGCCTAAATTAGTTGTGCAGCCTGAGCAAGTAGCAACCCTACCCACCTGTGGCATCTGCAGACCCCAGTCATCTGGCATCCCTTCCCTAGCTGTCAGACATCTTTTATTTGATTTAAATACACCAGTACCCTCAAGTGACATCATGTGTATATAAGTGATGGTAAGAGCAGGTCAAGTTGGGAGACAAGCTACTAGGGTCAGACAACTACAGAGAACAACACAAGCTAAAATAGTTTTTGGCCAGGGACTGATATAGTTGGTATTTTATATTAAAGACAATTTAAAAAAAAAAATAAGGTAGCATACTTTTTTTCTGGTGGGATATAATGAAGATTCAAATTGACACTTGAAGTTGTCTGTTGGTGACGGCACCGATCGTTTGCTGAAAAAGCTGCATTGATAGCAAAATGTTTCACATATGATTCAAGAATAGTTATGATGTTGGTTTGACACGGCAGTTTTACCAGCTGAAAGAAAAACAGAATTACTTACAACAGTACCTGGAAGACTGCCCATATTGGGAAATATGTGAAAACTGTGAAAAAAGCAAGGGCTGGTTCCTAATGATTAAATTATCAGTACTTTTTTTTTTTTTTTTTTTTTTAACTGTCTTCACACCCTGCAGCAGTACACGTTTTCTATATACAGTTAAGTCCATAAAAATTTGGACAGAGACATACCTGTACATTACCACAATGGATTTTAAATGGAACAACTCAGATGCAGTTGAACTGCAGACTTTCAACTTTAATTTACTAGGTTGAACAAAAAGATTTCATAAAATTGTGAGGAACTAAAAGCCTTTGTTAACACAATTGACAAAGGCTATTTCATGGGCAGGTGTGGGCAATTCCTTTGTTATGTCCATCAATGAAGCAGATACAAGCCCTTGAGTTGATTTGAGGGGGTGCTTGTATGTGGAAGTTTTTGCTGTGAACAGACAACATGTGGTCAAAGGAGCTCTCCATGCAGGTGAAACAAGCCATCCTTAACCCATCCGAGAAATTGCTACAATATTTGGAGTGGCAAAATCTACAGTTTGGTACATTCTGAGAAAGAAAGCTCTGGTGAACTCCACCACAGTGGTGGATGATCGCAGAATAATTTCCACGGTGAAGAGAAACCCCTTCACAACAGTCAAACAAGTGAACAACACTCTCCAGGAGGTAGGCGTATCAATATCCAAGTCGACCATAAAGAGAAGACTGCATGAAAGTAAATAGAGGGTGCACTGCAAGGTGCAAGCCACTCATAAGCATCAAGAATAGAAAGGCTAGATTGGACTTTGCTTAAAAACATCTAAAAAAAGTCAGCACAGTTCTGGAAAAACAAACATTCTTTGGACTGATGAAACCAAGATCCAAAGTATGGAGAAGGCGTGGCACAGCTCATGATCCAAAGCATACCACATCATCTGTAAAACATGGCGGAGGCAGTGTGATGGCTTGGACGTGCATGGCTGCCAGTTGCACTGGGACACTAGTGTTTATCAATGATGTGACACAGGACAGTAGCAGCCAAATGAATTCTGAGGTGTTCAGAGACACTGTCTGCTCAAATCCAGCTAAATGCAGTCAAATTGATTGGGAGGCGTTTCATAATACAGATGGACAATGACCTAGAACATACAGCCAAAGCAACCCAGGAGTTTATTTAAGCAAAGAAGTGGAATATTCTTGAATGACCAAGTCAGTCACCTGATCTGAACCCAATTGGGCATGCAATTCACTTATTGAAGACTAAACTTCTGACAGAAAGGCCCACAAACAAACAGCAACTGAAAGCCACTGCAGTAAAGGCCTGGCAGAGCATTAATAAGGAGGAAACCCAGAATCTGGTGATGTCCATGAGTTCAAGACTTCAGGCTGTCATTGCCAGCAAAGGGTTTTCAATCAAGTATTAGAAATGAACATTTTATTTTCAGTTTTTTAATTTGTCCAATTACTTTTGAGCTCCTGAAATTAAGTGATTGTTTTTAAAAAAAAAGGCTTTAGTTCCTCACATTTTTAGTCAATCTTTTAGTTCAACCCACTGAATTAAAGCTGAAAGTCTGCAGTTCAACTGCATCTGAGTTGTTTCATTTAAAATCCATTGTGGTAATGTACAGAACTGAAATTAGAAAAAAAGTTGTCTGTCCAAATATTTATGGGCCTAACTGTATCTTCACAACAATAAAGGTGGATGTAAAAATTGAACTTCAATCTTCTGCAGGCATTTTGAAAGTATATATTGTTTTTTGGTGCTAAGGGCATGTTGAGTATAAGCCATACATGGTAACATATGTGAGTTAAAGGGATAATGTAGTAGTTACTGTGGTTCAAATAGTGCTTACTTGCAATTCCACTTCTCAACTGTTGCAAGTGGTAGATTAATTCCAACCGCAGAGTAGCACAACTAATGGATAAGCTACAGATAACATATTGAATGGAATTGTTTAACAAGTCATCTTTCAAATATAACATCCTCCTTTTTGTCAGCAAAACTCTCCCTTTCAGAGTATATTAAAGGTATACTTTTTACTTTTGCCAACGAATATTAGTATAATTCTGAAGCTGTATTTTCTCTATAATAAGCTATTCTGCATTATGCACCGAAAGAAAGAGCAAGCTTAATTATTATTACATCATGAAATAAAAATACCATATTCAGTTAAACACGTTCAGCCTAAACAGTGTTGATTTGTTGAGGCAATGGGGCTCATTTATTAACGCAGCGCAGCGCATAAGTGGACGCAAAAGATTGTCTGCGACATCACGAGTGTGATCGCTAATATATTTGCTTGATATTGCGCATAACACAGAGCTTTTGCGATGGTTTTGTTTATGCGCATTGCGCAAAAGATTAGGGATGCACCGAATCCAGGATTCGGTTCGGGATTCGGCCAGGATTCGGCCTTTTTCAGCAGGATTCGGATTCGGCCGAATCCTTCTACCTGGCCGAACCGAATCCGAATCCTAATTTGCATATGCAAATTAGGAGCGGGGAGGGAAATTGCGTGACTTTTTGTCAGAGAACAAGGAAGTAAAAAATGTTTTCCCCTTCCCGTCCCTAATTTGCATATGCAAATTAGGGTTCGGATTCGGTTCGGTATTCGGCCGAATCTTTCACGAAGGATTCGGGGGTTCGGCCGAATCCAAAAAAGTGGATTCGGTGCATCCCTACAAAAGATTGGGCATTTATGTCGCAAACGATGCCGTGGTTGTTAGGGGCGTGGCTGTGGGCGTGGCTACAATGCGCTTGCACTGCGGCCGTCGCAGATTTGCGTCTGTATATGTGCAAAACTGCACCCGGTCAACAGCACCACAATTTTTACGACTGCCTCTTTGTGGCGTAATAGTAACGCTCTTCAAAATGCGCATTCCTGCCCAGCTGCGCTAGCAGAGCCACACTGCTAAACTGGGTTCTGGCAAATACAATGGTGCTGCTGTTGGTGGGGATGTTTGTTAACTCAAAGTTTACTCAAAGATGAACAACCCCTGTAAAGTGCATATTAACCACGCCTTCCACCCAACATGTTTATATTGACCAAGGTTCCTTTAAGGGTATCAGGTAGGCTAAACACCTTTGCAACCAAACAAATATTAGCACAGAAACAAATGCAGATGCGTCTAAGTGAACGCAATATGCGCAATATGTGACGCAACTAATTAAAGCAGCGCATTCATACATGAGCACAACTAATCCTTACCTTTGCGGTATCTTCCTGTGCGCACAATTTATTATAAGCACTGCGACAGCTGATACGCAGTTTCACACAGTTCACAAGTCGCACCTACATTAGCGCACAAAATCGCACTGTTAAGGTATCGTGCGCTACATTATTAAATACTCGCATGCGCTGGGCAAATGTCAGGCCACTGCGCTCTTTTTAGCACTGCGCTGCGTTAATAAATGAGCCCCAATGTGTTTGCTCTTGATGACATGGAAAGATATCTTTAATAATGTTTCAAAAATAGGAGTACAGATTTAGGACCTGTTATCCAGAATGCTCGGGACCTGGGTTTTCTGGATAAGGGATCTTTCTGTAACATGGATCTCCAAACCTAAAGTCTACTAAAAACAAAATTTAAGCTTTATGAAGCCCAATAGGATTGTTTTGCCTCCAAAAAGGATAAAACATATTCTAGTTATATTCAAAGTACAGTTTTATTATTGCAGAAAAAAAAAGGAATTCATTTTTAAAAGGTTAATTATTCGATTAATATGGATTTATGCATAATGGATTACAGATTTCTGGATGATAGATTTCATACCTGTACCGTTGTTTTTGAGAAAAGCTGCGTAAAATTCACTTTCTTTTCTAAATATTTTGTCAGTATATATTGCCTCTGTAATAAGTGGTTTAAGGCTGAAGGTATATGGCATGTTATTGCCACCAAAATTGTCATTGCGACCTCCTATTAAAGGGATCCGGTCATTGGAAAACATGTTTTTTTCAAAACCCATCAGTTATTAGTGCTACTCCAGCAGAATTCTGCACTGAAATCCATTTCTCAAAAGAGCAAACAGATTTTTTTATATTCAATTTTGAAATCTGACATGGGGCTAGACATTTTGTCATTTTCCCAGCTGCCCCTGGTCATGTGACTTGTGCCTGCTTTCTGGCAGGCTGCTGTTTTTCCTTCTCAATGTAACTGAATGTGTCTCAGTGGGACATGGGTTTTTACTATTGAGTGTTTCTTAGATCTACCAGGCAGCTGTTATCTTGTGTTAGGGAGCTGTTATCTGGTTACCTTCCCATGACAGTATCCCTTTAAATACAACACAAACTGCCTGAAAGCACCTATTCTATCCTGATGGTTCTTGGACAGTGGAGAAAATGTTCGATCCGCCTTCAGCCTAAACATGGCATGGTATCTCAATAATGTTCTTCCTCACCCGTTTCCTCTTATTTATGAGGTAGCAGTCTTCTTCTAGATTTTTCTTCAAAATGTCTGGAATTTCTAATTCTATGGTTTTTTCTTCCATGTCTCTTTTTAAATGTCACACTGGTTCTTCTCTCTACAAGAAAACAAACACAATACGTATTAAACATACGGCCGTTAAAGAGAACTAGGTTAACACATTTTGTGAAGTATGCTCTGAGGGAGCTTAACTTACATTTCAATATATAGGTGCCCACTGTTACAAATATTTTTCATCCTCACAACAAAGGCATAAGAGAGGAGGTCACAACAAACGCAAAGGGATATCCTCACTAGAATGAGACCCAGTAACATATAATTCAAACACTACTTTAAAGCCTTGATGTAAAATATGGATTTTCCCCCCTTCCCAGAAGTAAGATTGAGCTATTTACATTAACATTAAGATATAAGGTAACATTAAGAGGTCTGTTTCTTCAGACAAAACAAAGTAGTGTGTTTAATGGATCATTACCAAGATGGACAAACTAACAAACATATCAAGATTAAAGTGTTTGATTCCACAGTGATTTAATCCAGCCATGGCCCATTGTCTTGGAAAGGAGTACGTTTGCCAACAAGAGACGTGTGCTTGAGTAAGCAGACATTACGTTCTGTACAGATTTTATCACAGTTTCCGTGATAGCGATTGGATAGGCTGAGGGGAGTTCAAACTTCACCCACAAATGCACAGTTGCCGCTTTTCTTCAGCCCACGATTGTTACACTCACCCGCTCCATTGCAGCTAGCAGCTAACTTCCATTTCCTGTTTCAGAAATCCCGACGCCACGCGAGACTGACGTCACGACTACACGTAAGCGCAGTGACGTAGCACTCAGGCCCCGTCCCCTTTGCGGGAGCAGAGGGGACGTTGCGTAATCAGAAGTCTCATAGTCTGGCTTTGTTCTAGTAATACTAATCTTTGCGGTTGCCCACTATGCCCTCTGCCACCTCAACTCCCACTATCTGTACACAAGTCATTTATACTCGGAGCCCTGTGGCATGGAACGGAAAAATACACACCTGTCTGCCAGCAGCGAGCGTTTTTTGCCAATTATACCGAAATAAAGAAGAGTTTTTATTTACACAAACTAGGGCAAAGTGAAATTAAAGGAGACATATAGGGATGTATTTATCCTGCGGTGTAAAAAGTGGAATGAAATACTGGTGATGTTGCTAATAATAGCTACCAATCACTAGACTTTTTACACAGCATGATAAATAGAACCTGTAGCATTTAGAAACGCACATTTGCTATTATTCTTGATTAAAAATCAAAAGAACATGCTTTAAAAAGTAGGGTATTGGGTCGATGTATTGAAAATGTATGCAAAAACACTACAGGCCCCAGTAGGGTTGCCACTTTCTGGAAAAAAATACTGGCCTTCCTTTATACATCTCTTTATTCCCTATTAATAACATTGGGATTAACCTTTATTTGTACTGGCCAGGTGGCAACCATAGGCCCCACCCATTTGTTTTAGTTCCTGATGCCTCCTTTCCCAGGCTGTGCAGGTAGGATTGCCACCTTTTCTGGAAAAAATACCGGCCTTCCTATATATTTATCTTTTTTCCCTATTAATAACATTGGGATCAGCTATCATTTTTACTGGCCAGGCCAGTAAAATACCAGCCAGGTGGCAACCCTATGTGCAGGGGAGCCAGTGGCACTCAGCATACTGCACTGTATCAGGGCTGTGGAGTCGGTACATAAATCCTTTGACTTTGAATCCATAGTTTATGGTACCTTAGACTCCTCTGTATTTTCCAAGTTGATTGAAAGAAGTGCACAACATACAAGGGATTTCATCACTGCCATAGCACAAACATGTAAACCATATCTTTTTGTAATTCTAAACCAAAATCAAAGTTAAACTACATAAACCAAAAACAACTGGAAAACCTTAAACAACTTATATATAGTTGTAGAATAGCTGTTAAATATAACCTGAAATTGACTAAAGCATTGCTTCTGCTTTATCCACATCCTGCCATATTAGTTGGTCAATAAAGGCATCACCTTTTCACCACTTTTGTTATGCCTCATATCAACTTGATAGGAAAACAAAGGTGCAAAATGATTTTGCCTTACAAGTAGGCCAAGTCCAACTTCAGGTCACCCAGCCAAAAAGCCTGCAATGATATAGTCAGGCCTGCCTCCCCCTAGATTAGTGAAGGACTCGGAGGTTGTATTGCACCAATCCAAGTAAATAAAAACAGAAAACATAAATAGATACACTTTGATAAAAATAAGTGACTGCGTGCAGCCCCAGCATATTGGCTGAATTGTAAAAGATTATTAGTACACCCAGTGCATAACAGGCTGGGGTAAAAAGAGCAAAGTGCAAATACTCCAAAAGATTTTTTACACTGATTAGCATTATTTCAAAACACTCACAAACGCAGCTTAACTGCAATTAGGCTTTTATTCCATTACCACACAACATGTTTCGGGCACGTTGTGTGGTAATGGAATAAAAGCCTAATTGCAGTTAAGCTGCGTTTGTGAGTGTTTCCAAAACTTTTCTACAAAGTGCAAATACTGTACCATTAGGCCCTCAGGTGTGTGTGTGTGTGAGTGTGTGTGTATATATATATATATATATATATATATATATAGTGAGACACCAGCTGGAAAAGTTATAAATGGTGTCTATATTTCACCTAGGTTTCTTACCTATACATGGTGAGGGGCTCCACGGAATAAATATAGGGAGAAAACCAGCTTATGGGTTTTCTCTGAGTTCTTTTGAATTTCTAGTCTGGGTCCTGGAGTCCAGAGGCTTTGTAGAGCATTGGGTGGGATGAAGCTTCCATTCCTAGGTCCAGTACGGATTTTGTGCCAGGAGCATGTTCAGCTGACTGGATAGTAAAAGGAGTGTTACAATTCAGAACAGGGAGAAGGGGGAAGCACTGAGAGGAGAGATCAGGCTCCCTAAAACCAAGCCAGCCACACTCATTGGGAGAGATACTGGGGCTTGTAAAGAGGCATTGAAAGTTCCTGACTGTTTGGATTTATGCCATGCTGAAGTAAGCTGTTTTCATTTTACACTTGAACTGTGTTATTTTCCTGTTTACAAACTCCACTTGCTGATCACTTCATATTATGCAAGCACTGCAGCCACCAATTGAGCAAATCCCCACATATGGTGTTTGGATGCGGGCAAGATTCTTAAAGAGACAGTACTCTTAAAGGGAATTTCTCAGCAATTATGGAGGAACTAGTAAAGCAGCTAGTACTGGCAAATGCTAACCAGCAGCAGGCAAACCAACTGCAGCAAGAGATCAACCGACTGAATGTTGAACAAATGCGGCACTTATCAGACTCTTATCAGGCCTCTGTAAAAGAACAGCAGCTGCTAAATCAGTCATTGCAGCAGCAGATTCAAGTTATGGCAGAGAGACAAGTGGGGTCAGTTTCCAGGTCGCGGAAGTTGATCCAGTCCTCCCTGCAAAAGCTTACACTTGACAATGATGTTGAAGCTTACCTGACCATCTTTGAAAGGGTCGCAGAGAGAGAGAAGCTCCCTGAGGATCAGTGGGCTGAAGTACTGGCTCCTTTTTTAACAGGTGAACCCCAAAAGGCATATTATGATCTTAGCTGGCAGGATGCCAAAGTGTATGCCAAGCTGAAGGGGGAAATCCTGGCCAGGATGGGTGTTACCCTGGCTGTCCGAGCCCGCCATGTCTGGGAGTATAACCCTACCAAACCGGTGAGATCCCAAATGTTTGATTTGTTCCATCTTACCAACAAGTGGTTACAGCCGGAGGCACTTACTTCCAGTCAGATCGTGGAGAGAGTTGTCTGTGACCATTTTATCAGAGCCCTGCTGCTAAAACTACAGCGTTGCATTGGACGTATGGATCCCAGAGATGTGGATGAGCTTATTTCAGTTGTGGAACGCTATACCACTACAGAGGAGTATGTCCAGGAACTGTATTCTAAGAGGGTATTCTCTAAGTTTGGCAAGACCACAGACTCCGGTAAGACTGTTCCTTTTGGGCAAGGGGTGGCGCAGGCTCTTAAGGAAAGGGGAAAGACTCCTGTACAAGTCAGGCCCAAAAGGGCACCTAGCCCTAAAAGTGGTACTTTTTCCAGAGACAGGGCACAAACTGTGTGTTGGCGGTGCCAAGGACTAGGTCATATGGCCGCTGAGTGTCCTTTACTTCATGAGCCAATGGAGTGTGAACTAGGCAGACGACTGTCGATGTTTGCAAGCACTGTGTGCATAGCCCACTTGGAATGTGAGATAGACAGACAAATGTGCTCTATCAAAATAGAGGAGCATCCACTGAGGGCTCTATTAGACTCGGGAAGTTTGGTCACCCTGGTGCATGCCAGTCTGGTTGACACAGAAAAGCTTCAGCCAAGGCAGATTGGAGTCATCTGTAAACATGGTGACACTAAAGATTATCCTACGGCTACATTAACTTTTGAGACTCCTTGTGGCACTGTAAAGCATGCGGTGGGTGTGGTTAAAAACCTGTTACACAGTGCCATTATTGGATGTGATTTTCCTATGTTTTGGGAATTGTGGGGTAAAACACAGGTAGTACCCCCCATAAACACGTTGGAGGGAAATATTGGTAATGGCCCTATCCCAGAGGAGAATCTGGTAACAGGTGACTCGGTAGCACCCTTTACAAGTTTCCTTGATAACTTCCCTTTAGAGGTTATGGCTGGGGACCCAGAGGAACCCCCTCCTGAAACAGAGTTGCCTGAGTTGCCAGTCTCAAGGGACAACTTTGGAAGTGCCCAGATAAAGGACCCCAATTTAGTTAATGCCTGGAGAAGTGTTAAGGTAATAAATGGGGTGCCTCAGGAGCCAGAGACCAACATAGGGTATCCTCGCTTTATGGTGCAAAATGATTTACTGTACAGAGTAGATAAGGTACAGGAGGAGATGCTAGAACAGCTGGTGGTACCTCAGCCCTATGTAAGAATGGTGTTAGACCTGGCTCATTCGCACATTTTGGGGGGGCACCTAGGGGTAAGAAAAACTAAAGAGAGAATCATGCAAAGATTCTTTTGGCCAGGGATATATAAAGCTGTTGAAGAGTTTTGTGAGTCTTGTCTCACAAAACTATTAGGCCTATTAGATATTGCCAGAGAAACTTGGGAACAAGAAACTACCCCCCATAAAAGTATCATTGAACATGTCACGCAGATGCAGGAGAGGATAAATGCAGTTATGCCTATTGTTCGAGAGCATATGCGTCAAGCTCAAGAAGGGCAGGCTAGAGTTTACAATAAATCGGCTAAGGTGTGTGCCTTTAACCCAGGGGACCGGGTGTTGGTCCTAGTACCCACTGTCGAGAGTAAATTCCTAGCCAAATGGCAGGGATCCTATGAGATTAGGGAAAAGGTGAATGAGGTAAACTACCGGGTATATCAGCCAGGAAAAAGAAAACCTCTTCAGATATACCATATTAATTTACTAAAACCCTGGAAAGATCGCAAGGTTTTATCAGCGGTGGGATGTCCTAGAGTGTCCCACTCCCAAGAGAAACCTGAGGTTAAAATTGCTGAAACTCTCTCTTCAGTCTCAGGAAGTAAGGGAGTTTCTACAAAGACACAGAGATGTTTTTTCTCAATTGCCAGGTCGAACTAATGTCATAAAACACAACATTATAACTGACCCTCGGGTAAAAGTTAAGTTAAAGCCCTATAGGATACCTGAGGCTCAAAGACAGGCAATTTCAACAGAGGTTAAAAATATGTTGAGTCTTGGGGTAATAGAAGAGTCACACAGTGAGTGGTCCAGCCCCATTGTCTTAATTCCCAAACCTGACGGCAGCTTAAGGTTCTGCAATGATTTCAGAAAGTTAAACGAGATCTCCAAATTTGATGCTTACCCCATGCCATGGGTAGATGAACTAATTGAAAGGTTGGGCCAAGCTAGATACATCTCTACTCTTGACCTTACCAAATGCTATTGGCAAATACCCTTGACGGACAGGGCAAAGGAAAAGACGGCTTTTTCTACCCCAGAAGGCCATTTTCAGTACACTGTTCTGCCATTTGGTTTACATGGGGCCCCCGCCACTTTTCAGACAATGATGGACCGTATACTCAAGCCACATAGTAAGTATACCTCAGCATATTTAGATGATGTAGTGATCTTTAGCAGGGACTGTATTTCCCATCTTTCAAAGGTACAGGCTGTTCTAAATTCCATACGGGAAGCTGGGTTAACAGCCAATCCAAAAAAGTGCACAATAGGCATGGAAGAAGCCCGGTACTTGGGGTATAATATAGGACGGGGAGTTATAAAACCCCAAATAGATAAGATTGAGGCAATTAAAAACTGGCCCCAGCCTATTTCAAAAAAACAAGTTAGAGCCTTTCTGGGGATTGCAGGTTATTACAGAAGATTTGTGCCCAACTTTGCTTCTATAGCCGCCCCACTTTCAGACCTTACAAAAGGAAAAAAGTCTGCCATGGTCAAGTGGACCAATATTATGTATTTCATACTGCTGGTGAGTGCACTAACGGTTGCTATACTGCCACATGCTACAACCTTTCATCCACTGTGCCCCCCTGACTTCCCTTAAGGTTCTGAGCTACTCTAGGTCCCAGTCTGCTTATTAAGAGCTCCTTAACTAAAATACATTTTATTATGCAAGGGGCTAAAAAAAACACAGCTAAATATTGCCTTTGACATTAACTAAAGTAATTGTACTGGACCTAAAGTGTCACCTTTGCCCTGTGGCAAGGAGGATTTACAAGTTTGCCAAGGGATTTTGTGACAAGTAGTCCATAGTTTATATAAATGAAGGGAGCACATGGCTGTCTCTGGGCTTCATTCTGAGACATAGTATCTGTTATTCAGAAACTTGTTATCCAGAAAACTCCAAGTTACAGGAAAGCTGTCTCGCATAGACTCCATTTCATCCAAATAATCCAAAAATTTAAAAACTATTTCCTTTTTCTCTGTTATAGTATAACAGTAAATTGTACTTTTAAATAATTAATCCTTATTTGAAGCAAAACCAGCCTATTGGGTTTATTTAATGTTTAAATGATTTCCTAGTAGACATAAGATATGAAGACAGGGCAAGGATAAGACATGAAGATCTAAATTACATAAAGATCTATTATCCAGAAACCCCAGGTCCCAAGCATTCTGTATAACAGGTCCCATGCCTGTACTACAATGTACAAATCGCAAGAAATTAAAATGTTTGTGATTTTTGAGATGTCACGTCCACTCAGATGACACAAAGGAGTAAGTGAAATGTGCATGCCTGCTTTGAATGGAAGGAGTCTAGGACATGAGGAAAACATCAATGTTTCTTCCTTATCAATGGAAATGTAAATCCTACAGCATCATTTATGAAATATAATAGGTTATGATAATCGCATGGGCATGCAGTTCAAGAAAGGTGTTACAGGCCCTTTATGACTTGATTATTGTCTTAGTGCTGCCAGGATTAAAATGGGAACTAATTCAAAGGAGTGCTACCAAAAAAGAGGGCACATATAGAGGAAGAGCGGTCTTTTTGCCTAGCCTATCTATTGTATGAAGCTACCTAATGTGAAAAACCGCAAACTATAGGGCCAGTGTAAGTGCAGTTGGAATGTGCTAGCCTAGTGTAAGAGGACAAGAAACCCTATTATCACCCCTATTATTATGAGGGTGTCAATTTTTGAGGCACCTCAAGAAAAAGTAGTGCTGCTATCTTTCTTTACCTTCCATGGGAAACTAACGTTAAGCTCCTGTACTTGCATATCACAGATGATATTACAGATGGCAGTGCTTAGATAGAATGGCTGGTCCAATTTAGTGATTTGTGCCTAACAAGGCTTTCCTTGTCCTTTAATGATATGTTGAGGACTGGTAAAAGCCCAGCACTTATTGTTACCCAAACTATAGCTCATTTCCAGGAAGAATTTAAAAAAAAAATGGCAACTACATTATTAAAGGGCAACTAAAGTCTAAAATAGAATAATGTTAGAAATGCTGTATTATGTATACTAAATATAAACATGAACTTACTGCACCAGCAGCCTAATAAGACAAATGATTTATGCTTTCAAAGTTGGCGCAGGGGGCTGTCATCTTGTAACTTTGTTAGACATTTCTGCAATATCAAGACTCGCACATGCTCAGTGTAGTATGGGCTTCAGTTGGGAGGTCAAGCTTAGGGATCGTCATAAATTATCAAAACAGCACAAGTCAAATAATATCTGCCATAGAAGCCAATACAGCAAGACTGATTAATAATCATAATATAGAGACTGCACTGCGTCTCTGGATACAAATCTCTACAGGGAATCCAACAATGCTGCTCGAATTACTGGTCACATTAAATACTCTCTGTAAACATTCCCACTATGAACAAACATGTCACAGAGCAGTGGAAACCTTCAGCAAACCCACTTTGCTGCAGTTCATTAAATGACCATTGGGTGTCAATATGGTGATGGATTTAAAAAGCAACAAATAATTTCAGATGTTTACAAAATCTAAATACAGCATTGAAAATTAACTTGAATCACGAGAGCAGTAGATTAAACAAAATATTTTTCTGTGGTGTTATAGTTGGCCATGGAAAGGCCAAAAAAAACTGTCAACTAAGCCCCTCCAGACACAGTTGACAATTTATTGGTCCATATACAGGGGCCTTCCCAATGAGCCATCTGAAAATCCACCAGATATCTAATGGACTGTATTTAAAATACCAATGGAAGGAGACAGCATAGCCTAATAGTTCTGCGGACAAGCAGATGTATTGGCCCGCTTAAAGTGGATCTGTCACCCAGACATAAAAAGCTGTATAATAAAAATGCTTTTCAAATTAGACATGAAATCCAAATTTTTTATTAAAGCATTCATAGCTGTTGTAAATTAATTTAAAAATCTCAGCTGTCAATCAAATATTGCTTGCCCCTCCTCTATGCCCTGGGCATAGAGGTGGGGCAAGCAATTACTTTCACTTTCCTTTCAGCACTTCCTAGATGTCACTGCTCTCCCCACATTACCCCAGTTCTCTTAAACATTTAATTGTGTAGCCTGTGCATGTAAGCTTAAGTGTGTTTAACACTTATAGCAGGCATGGGAAGATTGCTGTAAAAGAAAAAAGGTTACGTTTATATGCTTACCTGAGTTATAAATTGCAGTCAGCGAAGTCCCTGGCTTGATTGAAGGTCCCGGGCGACAGCTGAGGAGAAAAGAAAGGTGATTGGTGGTTAGCAATCACGTGACCTAAAGGAAGGGGTATAAAAGCCGATTTGCGGCTAGCTTACCTGTCAGTCGGCGAAGATCGGTGAAGGAGGAGCATCGTCAACATGCTGTCCAGATTTGCCGCTACATCCGCACCGGAACCTCCGCCGCTCACCGATGAGGACGTCCTCCGATGGCTTCAGGAGTAGGCGGGTCTGGAAGACATCAAGCACGTCATCGTGGGTTGCCGCCAGGAGCTTCAAGGTGATTCCGACGAGAACTCCGCCTGCCAATCAGAAGACACTTCCGGTTCCCGCAATCAGCCAACCGGATCGTCGCCTACGAAAAAAGGGAAAAGAAAAGCTCCGGTTAAAAAAGCCGCATTCAAGAGTCTTCCAGCGCAGAGGAAGAAGCTTTCGGCCGCCGCTCCACGAAAGAACCTCCGCACCCCAGCTACAACAAGCAAGGCTGTTCCCTCTCCTGTCACGGATCTTCAGTTCGACTCCGCTCCACTCCAGAAGGTCAGACGAGGTCACACGCTCCGCCGATTCTTCTCTGCCCGGATCCTGGGTCAAGCCAAGACAGGCCAAGTACTTCAGCTGAGCCTTCTAGCAACGTCCCCAGATGGCCGGCGTCGTCACCACCGCAGACATCATCGCTGGCTGGGATGGCATCGGAAGCTGCCATGGAGCTCCAGAGCGCTGATGCAAGTGGCTTTGGGGCTCAAAGAGCTGGGCTCGCTACTTTAGCGATGCCAAACACTTCCAGCTACCCTTCAGTGGCTGGGGCAGCCTCTGTTCCTCCCTCCCTCCCAGCTCAGGTCGGCATCCAACAAGATCCACAGCCACAGGCAAGTGCTGAGCAAGGTTCAAGACTGCTACAGGAACTAGGTAATATATTTAAAACTTTAATTAACTCTAACTCTCCTGGTGCGGCGAATACGCAAACAAGCACAGGAATTCACGAGAATAGCTATAAGGATGTATTTGTATGTCAGGCTACTCCGCTTGGCTTACATTTATCAGGGGCAGTTAAGGAAAAAATTATAAAAGGTGATTATGTAGACTTGCATTCACTTTTGCCCTCGGCTAAGGAATTTTTAAAATCAGACCATAATGGGGATACTGAGGAGGAGAGACGCAGACCAGTGGCCAGAACATTCACAAATTGGTTGCAGGCTTTTTGCATATATTCCAATATATTATGTGAGAAGTTTCCCAATTTGGGTCCGGGTTTATTTAAACATTTAGATATTATTTTGGAAGCATATCGAAGCTATGGCGGAGTAGCTTGGTTTTTATATGATGACCGAGTGAGACAAAAAATGGCAGTTCATAAGTCTATGCTTTGGGGTTCTAAGGACATAGATTTATGGATGGGAATGTTAGCACCAAAACCTCAGCCCCTGCAGAATCAGACTAAGAATGTTGCAAGTAGGAATGCTTGTTGGTCCTTTAATGAAAAATTTTCAAATGGCAAAATAGTTGCTGTTATAAACACGAATGCTCTATTTGCGCTGGGGCACACCCTGCCTTTCGTTGCGCAAAGAGATTTACTCAAGCAGGAAAATCCAATCAGAGAGAACAGCACCAAAAAAGTGATAACACCAGTGATACTGTCCGCAATGTTACCCTACTTAAGGGTTTATCCAAACCAACAGAAAGCAACAATACTTGAATCGGGTTTTAGCGAAGGATTTATTATCCCGACTGATAACACGAAATGGTCTCCAGTTGTAGTGGATAATTTAAAATCAGCTAAAAAATATCTTGAAATTGTCAGAAAAAAATTACTTAAGGAATTACCTTACAGCAGAATTGCTGGACCTTTTGAAGATATCCCATTGTTTAATATGAGAATTTCTCCTTCAGGATTAGTACCTAAAAAGGAAACTGGCTCTTTTAGACTAATTCATCATTTGTCGTTCCCTAATGGTTTATCGGTTAATGACAGCATTTCTCCAGTTATGTTCAGTGGAATATGCGTCTTTTGATAAAGCGGTTAACTTACTCAGACTTTGCGGTGCAGGAGCACAATTAGCAAAAAGTGCTTTCAGATTACTTCCGATTCATCCCGATTGTTATTTTCTTTTAGGTTTCCATTTTGATGGGGGTTATTATTAAGACAAATGTTTGCCTATGGGCTGTGCTGTTTCTTGCAATTATTTTGAATTATTTTCTAATTTTTTTAGAATGGACAGTTAAATTTGAAACTGGTTCTGAATTTATTTTACATTATTTCGATGACTTTTTATTTATCGGTCCAACCGGTACACACACTTGCAACATTCTTCTAAACAAATTTTTGTTATTAGCTAAAAAATTTGGGATACCTATAGCCATGGATAAAATATTTAAACCATCTACTACTTTACAGTTTTTAGGGATCGAAATTGATTCTGTCAAAATGGAATTTAGACTACCTGATGCAAAACTTCAAAAATTAAGAAGTTTGCTTTCGGCTGCTCTAGCAGCCAAGAAGCTGACTCTAAAGCATATTCAATCGTTAGTAGGACATTTAAATTTTGCGACAAGGATAATCCCGATCGGTAGGGTTTTTAATCGGAGGCTCATACAACTTACAGTTGGTATGTGTAACCCTAACTGGCATATTTGTATCCCTAACAAAGTTAAGGAGGATTTTATTATTTGGCAGCAGTTTCTAATGCATTTCAATGGTAGAACCTGCTGGCAGGATGATTTCGTTGAAAACTCTGCACTACACCTTTATTCAGACGCTGCAGCATCAACGGGTTTTGGCGTAATATTTAAACAACATTGGTGTTGTGAGGCTTGGCCCACATATTGGAGTCAAACAGATTTAATTAAAAATTTGGTTTTACTTGAACTATTCCCAGTATTGGTGGGGTTAGAAATTTGGGGTCATCTACTTGTTAATAAAAGGATTATTGTGACATTGTGACAACATGGAGGTAGTTCAAGTAATCAATACTTTATCAGCAAAATCTCCGCTAGTGGTAAATATATTAAGACAGATCGTTTTTAGGACATTCAAGCATAACATATGGATAAAAGCAAAACATGTTCCGGGGTGTCAGAACTCAATGGCAGATGCTTTGTCTCGTTTTCAGCTTACTCTTTTCAGTCAGCTAGCGGGAGACATCGATCCAGAAAGTTTCGACTGCCCGAGTTTTCTGTGGAATTTAATAGCAACAAATTAGAAGAGTTTATTTCTCAATCGCTTTCAAAGAAAACTTGGAGGGATTATCTGAGCACTTGGCAAAATTGGTTAAATCATAAAGCAAAAAGGGAAGGAGTCAATAGGGATTTAGATCATTTAATTTTGTTAATGTTGGAGCATATTGATGCTCAACATTCGGTAGCTTATGTTAAAAAACAACTGGCTGGCATTTCTTTCTTTTTGAGACTGTTTGGTCAAGTTGATGTCACAAAAGCAGCAGTTGTTAAACAATTTCTAAAAGGTTGGCATAAAGAAAAATTTGTAGCTGATAAAAGAAAGCCAATTACTTTGGATCTGTTACACAAATTGTTACTTGTATCGGAGTCAGTTAGCTTATCTGATTACGAAGCTACTTTGTTTAAGTTACTCTTCCTCGTGATGTTTTTTGCAGCATTAAGAGTAAGTGAAGCTGTTAGTGCTTCAAAATTAAAACAATGTGGTTTACATATAAACGATGTGCAACTGATAATAAATTGAGAGTTTTAATTAAAAAATCCAAAACTGACCAGTTAGGCAAAGGAACACTGCTGTGGATAGGATCATTTGAATGTTTAAATCTATGCCCGGTCAAAGCCTATGAGAGCTTCCTCGCCATTAGACCTAAGGTAGATGGCTCTTTTTTCATTCATTCTGATGGCTTACCAGTTACTAGATTTCAATTAGAACATGTTCTTAAGCGCTGCTTACAAAAATTGAACATGGAGCCTAAGTCGCACTCTTTCCGTATTGGAGCTGCAACCCAAGCTTCATTATTAGGTTTTGGCGAGGGTTTTATCAGAAGGCTAGGACGATGGGATTCAAAAAGATACAGATCGTACATTAGGCCAAACTTAATTGATAAATGTTGATTGATTTATTCCAGGGGACAAGCAGTATCTGGTTTGGATCATTGGCCATTCTTTCATATATTGGGCCAAGAGACGAGCATTGATCAGGAGTTATGGACTTAATTTAAGTTTTCCAGTTAACAGAGTTAAGATTCACTGGTTAGGCATTAGAGGTGCTGTCTGGAATGATTTATGGCAATTGTTTTCATTAATGTTACATAAGTGGGGAACACCTGACATTGTGATCATTCATTTGGGAGGGAACGACATAGGTAAAACTAAAATATGGGATCTTTCTAGACAGATTAAAAGAGATTTAGCGGTTTTACATTTCAATTTACCTCAAGCTATTATCATTTGGTCAGAAATGGTGTCTCGGTTGCCGTGGCTTCAACAGCCTAACTTGAAGGCGTTGGAACGCTGCAAAAAGAAGTTAAATTTTGGAATTTGCAAGTTCATGAAATCTTTAAACTTGCTCACATACAGACATGAGGAGTTGGAATTAGGTGGAGATGGCCTACGCAGAAGTGATGGTATTCATCTGTCAGATATCGGCAATGATATCTTTAATGTCGGTTTGCAAAACGCCATTGAAAAAGCAATGTTTAAATGGGAATGTGCCAATTACACATTTCCTGAGTAAAGTGAATTGGCGTGGAGGAAAAATTTAAGTTTGGTATATAAGTAGTTTCCTGGCCGGAAGAATCAAAAGGCGGAACTATTGGGATAGGCTACCCAATGAAGGAATTGGGCTGGCTAGTTTTATGTATCTGGAAAGTACATGGTATGTTTAAAAATCTACTAATAAATTCTGCTGCGGCCATTCTCCAACTAAGATATGGTGTCATGTGTATTATTGGTTATGTGTTATTTTCTGTGTCTCCAACTAAGATATGGTGTCATGTGTATTATTGGATATGTGTTATTTTCTGCATTACAGCATACCGTTCCCATGGGGATTGGCATCAGGTCCCCCATTCTGGAGCACAAAAAAATTCTAAGATGATGGAAGGCTTGCCTTAATAGTGTCCACAAAATGGCTCCTGCCTGTGTGACCCCTTGCTATAATTATGAATTCCCAGACTGATGGAAACAAGATTCAAATAGTTTATACAGTGTAATTAAAGTTCATTTTGCTTGACTAACATGATTTTTTTGGGATGACGGGTCCCCTTTAAGCTGTTTTAGCTTTTTCCAGTTTAGTGCAAAAAACACCAAAATCGTACAATGATACGGTATGGGATCTGTTATCCAGAAAGCTTCAAATTACTGGATGACCATCACCCATAGACTCCATTTTATCCACATAATCTATATATATTTTTTTCTTTTTTCTCTAATAATAAAATAGTATCTTGTACTTGATCCAGACTTAGATGAAATGAACTCCTTATTGGAAGTAAAACCAGCTTGTTGGGTTTATTTAATGTTTAAACGATTTTCTAGCAGACTTAAAGGAGAAGGAAAGCTACGGAGCCATTTTATTGCCAATAGATTAGCTGCAATAATGCAAGCTAGAATGCAATATTTATTCTGTAGAATGTTTTACCATACCTGAGTAAATGCTCTAGAAACTCTCTGTTTAGGATAGGAGCTGCAGTATTAATGTGGTGTGACATCACTTCCTGCCTGAGTCTCTCCCTGCTCTGGGCTCAGATTACAGCAGAGAAGGGAGGGGGCGGGGGAAGAGGCGCAAACTGAGCATGCTCACGCCCAGGGCAATGAGGTTTAAGTTGAAGGCAGGAAGTCTGATACAGAAGCCCATGTGTACACAATAGAAGGAAAGAAATGCAGTGTTTCTTTTGACAGGGGACTCAGAGCAGCATTACTTTGGGGATTTACTGGTATATGTAGATGGACCTTTCTGATAAGGCTTACTTAGTTTTAACCTTTCCTTCTCCTTTAAGGTTCTGTATGAAGATCAAAATTATAGAAAGATCCATAATCTGGAAAGCCCAGGTCCTGAGCATTCTGGATAACCATAGCTGTATACAATAAATGATGCATATTTTGTAATAAGAATAAGAAAAAAGTATGTTTGGCACAAGACCTTTTCTTTGCACTAACATGTGTGTTTTGTATTGGGTGAAATCCACTTGTTAGACACTGGGAATTAGTACAACTCAACAAAGGTGCTTGAACTGTATATCATCTTAGTTTTCTCTTCTATGCCACTTTCTTCTTATTTCATTAGTCCTGTTTTTCACTGTCCTCCCATGAACTACTGAAGGATAAATATAGCCACTGGTTACCTCAAATGTTATTGTTGAGCTTATCTTTTTGTGTTCTGTGGTATTATGCTGTATAAACATCTTGGGCTAAGAGTGTTAGGAAATATTTTCTTTTAGCACAAACATTCTTAAAAAGGGCCTTCACAAAAGCAAACATGATTTGAAATTCTACACTACCCTGACATACATTTCACTGGTAAGCCCAAAACATAAAACTAAAACTAGGTATTTTTTTTGTTGAATACAGTTTTTACTATCACAAATACAAAAAAGAGTGTCAGCTATGAAAAAAGCCGTGGTGTGGCCCCATCTCCATCCACATATGTTCCCAGGACTTCTTGTATTTGTCTATATTAATTTTGTTGTCACAGCCTTATTGCACCCCTGCTTAGTGGTTTACAAATAAGTAGTGAGCATAACCTTGTTTGTTATAGTTTATACAGGAGCAGTGACCAGCTCCATGTTGTAGCTCCCACACTTTCCAGCTATAGTTAGTTGATCCCAGTTGGGGCCATATCAATTTTCATACATTTCATTGTTGCAAAATTAATTTGGCAGCACAAAAATAAATTTGCAGGAATGAAATGGAATGTTAGCAGCACATAATTAATTATGAATAGCAACATTGATAAAGGAGACGAAAACCCTATATTAAAAATTAAATCCCGGTGTGGATACTTTCCCCGGAACTTTGAGTGTTGTCATTTTCTTCAGGCTGCATTTAAGAGTGACTGCTACTTTAGGACATTGGGTTGTTATGGTCATCTGGAACTGATCTGCACAGGAACCATCCCGGTAGCTCAGCAGCTAAATTGCTTGTTATTTTTCCAAGGAGACCAGAGTTCAAATCCCAGTGTGGATACTTTCCTGGAACTTTGAGGGTTGTCATTTTCTTCAGGCTGCATTCAAGCGTGTCTGCTACTTTAGAGTCAGCAAAAAACATCCTCCTCGCCTTCCTGTTCTATGGCGCATGCAGCAAATTGCCTGTTTTTTTCCCCCAAATGGGCCGGGTTCGAGCCTGTGTGGAAGTTGCTGCCAGTCAATGAAGAGGCCCAAGAGGACATTGGGTTGTTATGGTCATCTGGAACTGTTTCCCACAAGAGCCATCCCTGTGGTGCAGTGGTTAAGCTGCTAGTTGTTTCCCTGAGGAATCCTGTGTTCAAATCCTGGTGAGGATACTTTCCTGCGACTTTGAGGGTTGTCATGGTTGTCATTTTCTTCAGGCTACATTCAAGACTGCTAATTTAGAGTCAACAAAAAACAATCTCCCCACATGTCTGTTCTATGGCACATGCAGCAAATTGCCTGGTTTCTTCCCCCAAATAGCCTGGGTTTGAGCCTGCGTGGTAGTTTCCTCTTCTTCTTTTTTTCGGACTGCATTAATGAGTAACTGATATTTACGATTCGGTAAAGCGCCAAAAGATGCCTTTGCTAATCAGCTTCTCCAATGGTTTTTTTTCAAGGTATCTGCAGAACCCTGTCTTCTTTAAATAATTGACCAAGGTCCACTGCGAGCTGATGCAAGGCACAATCCAAAAAGGGCAGCGGGGGGGGGGGGTTCTTACCGGCAACCACTTGAGCAGTAACATTAATTCAATAACAAAACTGTTAAATGGTAAAGTAGGAACAAAACTAGTAGCATTGTTTGAATTATTTCAAATGGTGTGCCTAAAGCCATTAACAACTTGTTTAATTTGTTTTCCGGTGCGCACCACAAGTAAATGTAATCTTTTGTTTTTTCTCACCAAATAGAGATAGTCACTATTAAGCTGGCAAAAGTAAGAAAAGAGCAAAAAACATTACATCAAGCAATAAGTGATGTGTCCTTCACCTTATAAATAAAGGATTTGCTTTGTGCTCTGACCTATGTGTACGCTGTAAATGTGCATGAAATATGGCTTTATACTGTACGTACAGGTTCGGACTGGGCTGGCGGGACACTGGATAAAAACCTGGTGGGCCTCACCATACCAGACCCATCTACTGCCCGCATGGGCCCGCACTGCCCCCTGATCTTCCCCCAAAGCCCCGATCACAGCTGCAACTAGAGGACAGGAAGGATTTGGGGGCCCCTGTGGTGGAAATAGTGGGCCTCGGATCATCCAGTCCCATGTACATAACCAGAGTAAGAAGTCAGCTAACTAATGAAATATAGTCTACATATAAAATATAATCTCTAAAATAATAGGTTTGCAGACAAATACCTTAAAGGAGAAGTAAATCTTAACTAAAGATGTAGGCTGGAAATGTTGTACATTATGTTTTGGGCTTCTGTACCAGTCCAAGGCAACCACAACCCTTTAGCAGTAAAGATATGTGCCTCTGCATGTGGCCCTGTAGCTCTGCATCTTCTTTTCTGCTGATCCACTGCACATGCTCCTGCGCTGCTGTCACTTATTGAGCTTAGGGACCCACTCACAACATACAGTACACATAGAATATAAATGTCACAATATAAGACTGATTAGTAATTAATACATATAATTAGTACATGGCAGCACAGAAACCAGTGCAACTAGAATGATAATTTAATATTCAGCCCTACAGCATCAGCTTATATTACAGGCCAACCTCATTGTCTGCTTGATAATTTATGATGATCCCTAAGATGTTCAGAGCCCACTGAGCATGTGAGTGTCGCTGACCCTTTCCAAGATGGTGACCCCCTATGACAAGTTCTGGATCATTGCTGCTATTGACAAGCTGAAACTTTAGGCTGGTGCAATAAGTGCAGTATGTATAGTAAAATCTTGCATTTTTAGCCATATTCATTTTTTGGATTTAGTTTGCCTTTAATTTAACATGAAATACAGAGATCCCCCTATCTTTTGGGGGCTGGTCTACATAGCCGCTAAATTAAACTTGGGCAGTTACCCATACCTATCAATCCGATCTTTGCTTTCATTTTCGAAATTTGTAGTAGACCTATATCAGGCAAATGATACACAGACATCTCCTTTTAAAGGAATAGTTCAGTGTGACAATAAAAACTGTGTAAATAGATAGGCTGTGCAAAATAAAAAATGTTTCTAATATAGTTAGTTAGCCAAAAATGTAATGTATAAAGGCTGGAGTGAACAGATGTCTAATAAAAGAGCCAGAATCCAACTTCCTGCTTTTCTGTTCAGTGAGTTTGTAATTGATCCTCAGCATTCAGCTCAGATTCAAAAGCAACAGATGTGGCCCCCCCTCAAGTCTCTGCCTGGTAGCCAGGGTAACCAGTCAGTGTAAACCAAGAGAGTTGAAAAGCAGGAAGTAGTGTTCTGACTGACATGTTATACATCAAATCACTCCAGCCTTTATACATTACATTTTTGGCTAACTAACTATATTAGAAACATTTTTTATTTTGCACAGCCTATCTATTTACCCAGTTTTTATTTTTACACTGAACAATTCCTTTAATAGAAAGTGTACCAAACAAAATGCTTGGCCATTTGTTCTTCTAACCCCAGTACTTTAAATTGGTTCATTAAGTTGACTAATTTGGACAAGTTTTTTTTTATGATTTTTATTTCTCAACTGCAAGATACTGTACTTAGATACAGATAGAGATGTATCATAATAATAAGTGTACAGCACTGAATCTGAAGAGGGACAAATAATAATAACATGATAGTTAAAATAACAAGGATTCTCTGTGTGATTGAAAGAAATACTAAGGAGCTTCTCTTTTCTTTAGGCTACTTTTATGAATGGGGACATTAGATATCACCCTTATGGTTAATCTGGTTAAAAATGAGTCTTGGGGTCCCATTTTTGAAAGACCCTTTTTTGTCTTCTCAGTTTATATTATGTTTACCTATCATGCTACAATACCGAATAACATTGAATTCAAGAAATGATAAATGACAATGTTTTCTAAGGTTGTTTGCAGTTTTGAGATGTGTTCCCCTGCTGATGCATGTTGTGGAAATAGCAAGTATTTTAAAAGTAGGAATTTTCGCTTGTTATAATGGGCATTGTTACAGTTTACATAAAGAAACCTTTATACTTTAGAGTCTTTCTAAACTCCAAGGGAGAATAAGAGGTATGTTATTTTCTTTACTTTAACCAAAAGATATTAAAACAAAGTTAATGAAAAGTGTATGAGTGATTATACCCTTTAATACAAGACATATTATCAAATACAGAGAGTTTATTGAAATGTTTTCTCTAGCATTATGTGTAACTTGGAATTATTTTGTTAATTTCTTTAATTTTTTCTTTAATTCATGAACAGAGAGGGTTGTTTAGCTGCTATTTCTGGAATCTCATTATTTTGCAGCCACTTTACAGCTTGTGCGTATGCTTTCTTGCCTTATTCCATCATTGAATATTATATTAACCATTATTTATTTCTACACATTTTAAGTTTGAACGTTGATATTCATATATATATATCAAAGCATTTGTCTCATTGTATAAACTGTCCCACCAATTTCTGATGTTTTAATACCATGCTAAATCTTATTTAAAATTAAAAAAAACAGAGGAAAGGGAATTCTTTTGTGTAGAAACACACACCAAATTTACATTGCAGTGTGACCCGTGTATGATTTAATTCCTGGATGTTGAACTAACTCTTGATGTGGCTTCTGCTAACACCAACCAACAGATACTAATACATTATGGTTCTGTACCTTTCATTGGGCACTGTGTTAGGATTGCCTAAGAGCCAACTAATGAGACTGAGACTCTTAAGAACTACTCAATCCTGGGGAAAAAAATCTTTGATACATTTTGCCATAGAGGGCTTCCAGAATCAGCACTGAATCCAGGATTCGGTTCGGGATTCGACCTTTTTCAGCAGGATTCTTTTGGGCGAATCCTTGTGCCTGGCCGAACAAATTGTATATGTAAATTTTGAGTTGGTGTCTGTGTCTTTTTGTCACAAAAGAAGGAAGTAAAAGAAATGTTTAATTTTTTCCCCCTGTCCTGACCACAATTTGCATATGCAAATTAGGATACGATTCAGTATCTGGCCAAATCTTTTCACAAAGATTCGGGGATTCGGCAGAATCCAAAAAAGGGGATTTGGTGCATCCCTACTAAACAATCCTCTGTTTCCAGGAATTTCTCCATAAAATAAATTCAAGGAATACAAATGTTTGTTTACCACGGGGGTAAAAATTTGGGCGACTCACTTGTTAAAAGCATAAAAACATCAAATAGCTGAGGCATTTTCAGGAAACCATTTGTAGGTACATACCATGGTGATAGAAGTGTAGTAACAGATAACTCATTCATCTCAATGAAATGAAATCAAAATTGGGGTAACTACACTTGTTGCCTCTCTAGTCATCTACCCCATCAAAGACCCGTATGGATTGGGATATGCAACAGGATGAGTTAAATGATCGTAGAAGTGCCATAAAAAATCCTAAATGATATAGCTTTAAAAAGCCACATTGCCGATCACTGACAGCTGATCTCAACTGAGATGGCAGGTGAACAGGTAACTGTTAAACATCTTGATATTGTTAAAGAAATAACCCCAATACAATTCTATAGCAAATATTAAACTTGCATTTATTATACTTGGACATTAAGGAATTTTGGATTGTGTATTGTACAATTATGGTAAATTTTTTTATGTGGTTTGCTGCTAGTCTGCACTGCTCATATAAAGTTCCAGATTCAGTTTAATGAGGGACTCATGGCTTATCACATTAAAACTTTTTTAAAGGCTATGGAAAATCTAAAGCAGAATTAGGAGAGACAGTTTCTCCTTGAACTCACTAAGGCCCAAAAGGAATATTTTTGTCAATATGTAGTTCTGGAGCCATCCACCAGATGTCCATATGTATGTATGTAGTTAGGTTTATCACTACAATGATCCCCATTTGGAATGTAAACAGAGGAATATTGCAGTAGTGAATATTGCTCTGTGAATATGTATCTGACATATGCTATGTAAAAGTTATGTTCTGTCTACATAGTGTTTTAGCAGATACATGTGTTCATTGAAATCACTAATGTACCATGCATTTGCTATATTTATATAATATAAAATGTAAATAGTGTATTTATTATTTATATAGTGCTGACATATTCCACAGCACTTTACAGAAATTATACATTCAGGCCTAGATTTCTGGCAAGCCTGGGCCTAGGGTGAAGGAGAAGAAGGAAAGGGGATGCCAAAAGTTAGGCACCCCCAAGTGATTGTATTTACTTACCTCACACCCGGGCCAGTACTCCTATCAGCAGAAAACTGCTTCGGTCCGGGGTTCTTCCAGCAGGCACCACAGAGCGATTGGCTTCCGGCTTTTTCTTTCTTCTGAACTTTAAAGAAGAAGTCGGCTATTTCATTTTACTGCGCATGCATCTGCCCCAGGAGATTTGAAGAAGGAAGAAGAAAGAAGTAAAGCAGCAAGCTGCAAATAAGAGCCACAATGAGCCTTTTTGCACTTTCTTATTGCTTTAATTTCAGGATGGCTGCTGGCTTTTTTGCTCTGTTTTGGAGCATATAGATCTGCAGCTAGTCACCTGAAGAGATCAATGCCTGCATTAGGCAGTGCTCTATCCAAGAGGGGCAGGCAAGAGAGGCATGTAGAAGTCCATCTCATGCTTTGCTCCTTATGTCAGATTTTCAATCCAGCATTAGGCATAGAATGAACCTTTTCTATGGGCTCAAGTACTAACGGTTGCACTCTTGCACTTGCACGCCTGGAATTTGTAAATGACCCCTGATGTTTATGAAGCATGGCTAGAATATATAAGGGGCATGTATTGGTGCCTGGGTCATATTTTCCCTATGCCTCAGGCATACAATTTACCAGGTTTTTCACTTAGATTGTCATAGCCCTTTAAGTCATAGCAACAGTTAGAAAATAGCTTTTAGTGGTCCAGAGATTTAATAGCAGTAAAAGCAAACTAATGGTTACTATGATTTACAGAACTAGGAGAACCTTTAGTGTGCCTGCATAAGCATTACACAGGCAAGGGATGCAGTCCGTTATGCATATTTTTTTAATGAAAACATTGTTTTTTTTTTTTATCATCCCACTTTCATATTTTTTGCCCAGCATTCCAAATCAGTGTACTAGGTATGTATCCAAGACAATTTCGGCACCAGAGAGTGAGCAGTGAGTGTTCAGTGCATGATTATAAGTTATTGCTGGGGGCAAGGGAATGTTCTTCTCTGATGAGTGTTGCCTTAATCTGGGGCTCATAAGGAACTTGCCTGTTAATAAAACGTGGCACTTTGTGATGATTAAGGTACTGTTTTCTAAAATAAACATTCGAATGAGTATGTCATTTATTAAGCCAAACATGAAAAATATTCACTGTGCTCGTAAATTACTTAAAAACAAGCTGGTCCTCCCAGTAAACTTACTGCGCCTAAAAATTCTATCAACAACACTTTATAACTAGTAGCTCTGTATACAGACAATATTAATTCTATTAATACTCTTCCAGGTTTCCCTTTTTGACTAAAATCCCTTTGCAGCTGTTGTACATATCGCCACTAGATGGTAGTAATTCATATTAATGCCTTGTAACACACAGCTGAAATGGACACAAAACAGAACATCTACACACATATTATTTGACAGATGAGTTTTGCAACCTTCCAAGTTCTAAGAGATAGGATGCCTTTAAAAGTGAAAGATCATACTGTATTTTTATACATTCATTTGTAATCATTTGTCTGTATAAAATATAGTGCAACATTATGCAATCAAAGCAGCTTAATGTAGAGTCTAGAGTGTATAGGCGCCATGTACTGTAATAAATGTATGTATGTAGACCTATAACTACTGTATACAGCTATTGCATCACTGGGCATTGAACATACTTAGAAATGTAGTTGCACTTTTTAAAGGGATATCTTCCTAAATTTTATATAATTATAATAAGCACCAATGTCAACTAATATATAATTTTCTGCTGTCACAGGATAACAGTCTAGTGGAAACTCTGGTTATTGTAACAGATCTCAGTGGGAATAAAATATAGTATGCTATTAAAAAAACAAAAAAAACTCTAAGCTCTATGCTCTATTATTTTTATATAAGCACATGGCACACACGTTTATTTCACCCACTTATTGTAATACTGTACGCAGAAGCTTAAAAATGGTTCAATTAGGGAAAACACCCAGAGCATGTTTAGTGAGACAGCTGGTTCCACTCTCACGTGAAAGGGAATAGCGAAGTATGACAACAATACAAATATGTGTTCCATGCAGGTAAAATAAGGGAAGGCTAGAGCCCAGCTGATCACTGAAGGGAAGCTGGGAGGAGTGACGGTGGGTGTGCAGTGTGAGAAGACAGAATCTCAGCTTTTTTTTGTCCTTCCCTCCCCTTTTTCTGTTCTGTGAAACCAGCACTACTGAAGGGTTGTTGCAAGTGAAGCTTTAAAAAAAAAAAAAAAAATGAATAAGACGTTGTAAGACATTTGTGGCAGTAAAACTGGGATAAAGAAAGCTGCATCTAAGTGCTCTTGCTGTTTTCCAACTGTGCAGCCGTTTTAAGTAAACTGATTTGGGTCTTTTGGCAAGCATGAGAGTGCAGAGAGTACGCAGTGTGTTAGCCTGTTCGGGAGTCTGCTGACATAGCTATGATCTGACTATAAGATTAAACATCTGTGAGAATCTCAGAGACAACATATCCCAAGAGTGGAGTGCGACTCACAATATTGCTGGGTGAAGAAAGCACAAGAAAAAGCAACAAAGAACTGAGGGGAAAAAAGCAACATCATGTCAGGACAAAACTTGTTGAACAGTGTGTTCTCCTGCTCATCGCCAACAGCATCCAAAACTCTGTCCAAAAACCGACTTCGCCAGACTCGAAGCCTAGACCCTGCAATCATTCGTGACTATGGCAATGACAGAGATGAGCATTCACATCTACAATATGAAGGTTCTAGCACTATTATCTCGCTGCAGGACAGCAGGTGCAGAGAGTCGGATTGCTACCCCATCTCAGGACATGTACCTGCATCTTCAACTGACTATTTCACTTTTGGCAAATCGATGCACCACAAGCAAAGGCTGGTGCCTCTTGGCTCTTTTTCTACCCCTACAACTCCTTTGGAAAAATCATCATCCACCAGTTTTCACTTTGACTACGACATTAGGGGAATCAAGAGGAACACTGCCTGGGACCTGCCTTTCCTGGCTCGTAGCCCTCTGGCACTCACCCCCAGCAGCAGCACCAACAGTATCTTCTCCCCGAGAAAGTGGCTTCAGCAAAAAAAAGTGCAGCCCCAGATAAGTCAGTCATACATTGTATGGAAAAATGAGGTAAGAACTTTGCTGTCTGCACATAATCACTCAGTGACATCTATATACTGTACAAACCTACTTTTTTTGGACTTGTCAGTTGTGTTTTCTTTTTGTTTTGTTGTATGATATTCTTTGATATATACTTTCCCATCACTGAATATTTTATGTTCCCTTTAAATCTTGTGGTTTGATCAGATAACAAAGCATGGTCATGGTGAGCAGTGCAAATTGCTTAAGTACCCTGACAATTTTATTTGACGGCAAATTTATTTTGTATAGTATTTGACTGGGAAGGAAAGTCAGAGCAGATGAACGGGCATGGAGAAAGTCAAGAGAAAATCATCAAATGCACATATATGCATGAAGTGATTGTACATGATGGAATGCTCTTTAATGTTTTTGAAACTTTTGTTGCAGTTGTTTTGCCCGGGACCATGTCAAATGTATGTCAGATACTGTATATACTGTTATCCCCCAAACTGCTTTAAATTAGGCAAGGCCAAGCAAATGTGGCTCAGAGCCAAATACAAAAATAATTTCTTTTAATTCCAGTTTATTCTTGAATTTAAAGATTTTTTATCTTATTCATAATGTTAGGTAATGTGTTATAATTAACCACAGGTGACATTGCGACCTTAGGACTTTTAACACTACATTCTGTCTAGTGAATTCTGCTGCAAAAACACCACTAAACAGCTGGCAGGAGCTACCGTTAAGGGCATGCATGGAATTGTGGCACTATTATAACATTAGCATATTGCAGCACTAGGGTTCAAGTTAAGTATTAGACCATGCCACCCTTCTACTTGAAATCTGCTGGGCTCATTCACTAACCCTGAGAAAATCTGCACCTGGCAGTAGCATATAGCAACCAGTCTTTTGCTCAGGCAGCTACAGGTAGAATAACGAAAGCTGAACTTTGATAATAATAAGTTGATTGGCTCCTGGTTAAACTGAATTTACTGTGCTTGAGTGATTGTGCGATTGCTACATTTGTTGGGCTGATCATACAACCTTCGATACGTTCTACTTCCTTCATCTATACAGTGCTGTATTGGAATGCTTTGTTTTGAGTTACTTGAAAATCTCCCATAGCTGGCAATATAAATAGATATAGGTACATATTTCATTTATTAAAGTGCGCTTTACGTTTACAATTATTGTACAATTTAGTTGTTCAAATACTGTAGGTGGCCAAATAGTATGAATTTGTCTGTTCATTCCAATAGCCCAAAAAAGCATATTTGAAAGAAAGGGAGATTAAACTGTAGTTCCTCTTGCTTTCACATCACTGCTTTCCAAGCTACACATTACAAACAGGCATCTCCAGAGTACTTGTGACATATATAGAAATGGGTGGGGATCAGAAACACATAGAGGAAAGTCAGGAAGAGGAGGAGGGAATAGTAGAGGCAAGGAAATCTGTTTTTCTACCAACCATGCTTCAGTATGAAAAATGTCCACTCTTGTATTAGCTTTAAAGCTTCATGTGATGGTACTCAAGCCACGGCAAATAGGAAATATTTCACATGCACTCCCTGCATATTTTCTTATTTGGTACTGTATAAGGACAATCAGAGACAGTATTCTACAAGTCGTACCAATTTCGTGATTTTCTCTTGCAGTCTAAAAGTGTTTTTCCACTGTATTGTGTTTTCCTTGTCCCAGAAAAGCATCTTAGAAAATATTTGAATCTGGTGTACAGTGGTGTATATAGATATTACAGGGCCTCATAGCAAATTCAATTTAGGGCCCCAAAATATTGATAAGTTGGCCTATTTTACCAAGATGTATTAAAAATGCTCATTAATTAGGACCTTACTGGGCCCCCTACCCTCCAGGGCCCCCTTCAACCGCAGGGTCTACTCTCTAGTAGTTACTCCCCAGCTGGCATACATTTTCTATGTATGTTCTGCTCTCATGGCATGGGCTGGTGCATAGGGCATTCTAGTTATATTGAGCTGCTGGCATAGAAGTAGCAATAGACAGCTGAAGTTAAGAGCTGGCAGACTTATTAGGATCAGACATCACTGGGGTATATTTATCAAAGAGTGAAGTTAGAGATCACCACAGTCTGCTAGAGTGAAATACCACCTCTCTCCATTCATTTCTATGGGATTTTTAAAGGTTTATTTATCAAAGGGTTAAAGTGAAAAATATGCCTTTAAAAATCCCATAGAAATGAATGGAGGGAGGCAGTATTTCACTCTAGCAGACTGTGGTGATCTCTAACTTCACTCTTTGATAAATATACCCCTATGTGTGAGATTAGAGCTCCTCTGGATTTTTTAAAAGCATATTTATCAACGGGTGAAAATAATAGTTCACCATTTAATAAATATGTTTCTAAAAATCCCATAGGAATGAATGGAAAGTGGGTGAAAATTTTCTGTGGTGAGCTCTGATCTCAAAGGTTGATACATCTGACCCTTAGATGGATGTCTGTGCAGTATATTTTACACAACTATTTATTCACAAGTCATGGTGGTATATTTATCAAAGAGTGAAGTTAGAGATCACCACCGCCCACCAGAGTGAAATTTTCCCGAAGGGTGAACTTTCACTTTAACCCATTGATAAATATTTTTTTAAAAATCCCATAGAAATGAATGGAGAGTGACGATATTTCTTACGAGTGGACTGTGGTGATCTCTAACTTCACTCTTTGATAAATGTGCCCTAAGTCTGTGCTAGGAATGCCTGGGAACGATAAGATTCACTACTGGCCCAGGAAAAAAAACTTAGCAGTTGGATTCACTGGGAGTGATTTCCATTAATACAAATGCTGCATATGCTCACGCATTTTGGGAAATGCCAAAGTGAGCCTTCCCTGCTGAAAGTCACATCCAAAGGGGGACCGGGCATTTTCATTGGCATAAAATTATAAACCTGGAAAAAGAATACTAAAGAACTTTCCAACAGTGGTCTAATTCCAAGAAGCACTGAGTAGGTAATGATGGCGGGTCTGCCCATATTAAAATAATTAATTAGTGTTTAAAATATTTTAGAAACTTTCTATGTTTAGATATATAAATCTGCTTTAAATCAGATGTACATTTTAGTCCTATAAAACTGGAATTGCCTGGAGTCACTGATTTATGCTAAAGATCAGTAAATAAGAAGAAAATCAGCCCTCCAAAAAGAGAAATCCAGATGTTTTCACTTCCCCAAAATATTTGGAACAACCACTTGAAATTAAAAATAGAATGCTTTTCAACACTGGAGTGTTAAAGACAATACAAATGTTCTTTCCCCCTTAAAAAAGAATGTAGTTAATAGTCTACTCCAGAGGCCATATTCTTTCTTATGTTGTTCACAGCAGAATTTATTTCCACTTCAATACTTGAAGGAAAATATATGTCCAGTATATTGAGAGTATTGTATGCCTGTGCTTTAGTAAAAACAGTAGAAAATTTCAAGTGGTAAACGTTACTTCTGGGGATGTGCTAGGGTCCAGCTGAAGGAATGACTACACTGGGGGAAAGGTTTACCAATTTTAGGCATATCTATTTTTAATCCCATGCACCACTTAATAGTGCTTAACCTCACAGTGACCTCCAAAGTGTGGTGATCTGTAATGTGGGAAATGTACAATACAGTATACTGTATATATATATAAAATACACAAAAGCCATGAATATCCTGTAAATGATATCCTTATAAACGGTGAGTTCTTATGTCATCAGTTATAAATGGTGAGTTCTGATGTCATTTCTGTCACATGACTCAATGAAACTTGTGTATTATAATAAATAAAGTACCCCAGTTGCAAAATATGAGGATATTAGAAGTTACCTCAGAGTTCCATGACCTGTATAAAAACCCTCGGCCTTCGGCTTCGTGTTTTTATATGGTCATGAAACTCCTTGGTAACTTATAATATCCTTATATTTTACAAGAGGGGTTACTTTATTCACTATATATCTAATATAGGAGATGTAATATAAATAAAGTGGATGATAGCTGTGGAATTATAGTCATTATATAGGTATTTTAAAACTCACCTAGAGTACAGATGAAGCCACTTGGATTTGTGAGTTAAATGCGTCATGACTCAGGGGTAATTGAAGAAACTGTGTTATCTTAAGTCATCTTAACTCATTTAATGCATTTAACCTTTTCATTAGCATACCAAAGCTCCATTGTTCACAATGGTGAATGCTTTAATTAGATGGGATGTTGTGACGCAGTTTTCTGTGTTAAATGAGATAAATGGGATATCTGTGTTTAGTTATTCTGTGTCAAACAGACAAACCAAAGTGGCTGCATCTGTATGTTGCATATGATAATTAAAATCTATTGTACATTCAACATTATGGGGCAGATTTACATATGGTCGAATATCGAGGGTTAATTAACCCTTGATATTCAACTGCCGAATGTAAATCCTTCGACTTCGAATATCGAAGTCAAAAGATTTACCGCTAATAGTTAGATCGAATGATCAAACGATTAAATCCTTCAAAACGGATTTAAATCCATTGATCGAACGATTTTTCTTCGACCAAAAAATTGTTAGAAAGCCTATGGGGTACTTCCCCATAGGCTAACATTGCACCTCGGTAAGTTTTAGGTGGCAAAGTAGGGGGTTGAAGTTTTTTTTAAGAGACAGTACTTCGACTATCGAATGGTCGAATGGCCTATTTCCACTTACAGCATTATCTTTTCCTTTGTTGAATTTTGGATGGCAAAATTGTTTTGCAAGGTTAATGCAAAACATTTAGGGGCCCATTTACTTAGTTCGAGTGAAGGAATAGAGGAAAAATAGTTCGAATTTCAAATGTTTTTTTTGGCTACTTCGACCATCGAATGGGCTACTTCGACCTTCGACTTCGATTCGAACAATTCGAACTAAAAATCATTCGGTCCCTATAGGCTTTCCAAGGTTTTTTTGATCAAAGGAATTTCGTTCAATCGACGGATTAAAATTCTTCGAAGGATTTAATCATTCGATCGAACAATTATTCCTTCGATCGTTCAATCGAACGAATTGCGCTAAATCCTTTGACTTCGATATTCAAAGTCGAAGGATTTCAATTTGGCAGTCGAATATCGAGGGTTAATTAACCCTCAATATTCGACCCTAGGTAAATTTGCCCCTTAGAGAACAGAGATCGTTAGTGGTCTGTATTTATTACTGCTTAGTTGCATGGTAGGGCTAAACTGGGGTCCCCTACCATTTTTATCTGTGAGCCACATATAGATGTAGAAAGAGTTGGGGTGCAATGCAAGAATAAACATTTTTCCTGGGTGATGCCAGATAAGGGCTGTGATTGGCCATTTGTTAGCCTATATGTGGACTGGCATCTAAAAGAGGCTTTGTTTGGCAGTACAATTGGTTTTTAAGCAACCTTGCTTTGAGGCCATTGGGAGCAACATCCAAGGAGTCGGTGAGCAGCATGTTGCTCACTGGCAACTGGTTGAGGAAACTAAACTGAGGGATGAATTCATAAAGTTTGCCTGATCTTTAATACTATTCTTTTTCAGTGGAGATGTTAAGCTTAAAACTAAAGTAACTAAATGTCTATTACAACCTATAATAATTAATAATAATCATCCTTAACACATTGAAGTGAGCACTTGTCCCAGATAAAAATAAAACTATAAACCTTTGGCTTTGTTTTAATCTGCTTTTAGTGTTTTACTACATTATTACTGTAATGCAAAATTTACACTGTATTTTTATCCCCGGTAGGAATGAGAAGAATTGCAGTGAATTAATCTGTAGAAGTAAAGGTGAGCAGAGACAGTAAGGGGCATATTTATTATGCTGTGTAAAAAACAGTGGGATAATACGCCAGGATAATACGCCAACATTTTCATGCATTTTTTCTGAGTGACTTCTGCCAGATGTAAAACAACGATGGCAAACCTAGCATTCGCTTGGCGTAAAATTACACACACCTTGATAAATTTGCCATTTGTTTTACACAGCATTTTACACCGTTTTTTTTTTTTTTGCAAAGTTTGTTTTACACAGCATAAAAAATATGCCCCTTAGAAATATAGTAACATGTGCAAGAGTTGTTCCAAGTATTATTCCAGGATTGGAACCCAGTGTAACAGCCCCTCATAAATTGCTACAGTTTGCTGATTTTTATTTTATTGCTTTTGCCAGGCATTAATTCTTTTTTACCTAGCGCCATGAGTTACAGTAGTTCTATTTGTATTGTATCCACTATGTGGCTTATCCTTCCTCAAGATTGCTCAATCTGTGATTAAGCAGAGGAGATAAAATGCCTACAAATGCTAGAGATGACTCAGTTTGACAAAATCTGCTAAGCAGACTGCTGTGATATATCCTGTGCACAGAGATAACATATAAGGAATTTATCATTGTCATCTGCATAATTAACTGTAGGGCAATATTGCCTAATCCTGACCACTGACATTTTTCTTTGTCATTTTACTACTTTAATGCACTCATAAAGCATACCACTGACCACTCACACATTAGGTATGATAACAGCTTCCAGCAATGGGTGTTTATAAACAATAGATATAAATAACAAAGTTCTGACATGCCCAAATATAGCACTAGGTCAATGGTCTATTTTCTGAAGTGCACTTTACTGTCTTGCCTTAAAGTGATACTGACCGGTCTACACATTTCTATCAAAGCTTGACACTGTTAAGGACTCTACTGGAAATTAAAAAAAAAATCAGTTCTGGCCGTTAGCAAAATCAACCTGCTGGAAGAAGCTTCCCTTTCTTACTGTAAACTTAGCATTGACATTAGAGAATGCCAGTGTAACCACGACAGCAAGGGCCTCTTTGGGATATTATTTATATCCTCCAGTGTCAGTCACAATACAAGGGCTGCAGGCTGTTATGACTATGGAAATTAAGGGGAACATATACACTGCATCTCACAATAGAATTTGTGATATAATAAGGTAAAAGAATAAAAAAACTAAATTATGCATCACACGCTTATGTTTATTTTATGTTACTGCTTGATCCTAATCAGTGTAAGGGTCAAGCTATGAATGTGTCCTATGTGTATTTTTCCTATATATTTAAGCTTTTAAATTTAAAAAATCATTTACTGCCCCAATAAAGCTGGCCATAGAAGTGCAGATTTTCTTTTCTTCTACGACAAACAATCGTTTGTTGTAATCTACTGATCTACCACTAACCGTTCAGATTAATTAAAGTAGTAAAAAGAACAAATCTTTTGTATCCTTCTTTTCTGCCACAATTGCCCATGGAAACAAAAATCTTTTCACATAGCAATGCGATTCCTCCTACCTAAGCTCTGTGTAAAAACTCTTGCCTTAGCTCCCTGAAACTTCTTGAAACTGCAGCCAGTAAGAGCACACACTTCTAATACAGTGCATGTGTCAGACAAAAGCTACAGGAGCTCATGCAGGCCAATCCTCCCACACGCTGTGCATTCGTACCGGTTGCTTTTTAAAGTAGTTAAATTTTAGGCAGGAACTGAGGCTGGAGCAGGAGACAATAACATTGTTGCTCTGTGCAAAAAGATTTATGTTTTCAGTGGCAGAAGCCCCACAGAGGTCCGGATCGCCAGCGCCATCCCCTGAAATGATTGTGGCTGGTTACACATACTGAAGAAGCCACTGGCCCCCTGCGACTGCGGGGTCTGCTTCCTCGGTAGTTACGCCACTGGTCGTCTGCCTACACCTAGTTTGGGTTCACTCGCCTCTGTCTTCTATGCTCGCGTCTGCCCTCCGCTCTACAGCTTTCCCCACCCTTGCCCTCCCCTCTGCTGCTCTTCTCTGTCACTCTCCCCTGTCACTGCAGCCCCCCCCCCACGGTGCACACATGGGGATGTGGGGGCTGCACGCAGGGTTTAAAAATCATACGAATATTCATTTTGTACGACTTTATCTTTGCGTCTATGGCCAGCTTTACACTGATTAGAATAGTCTTGTCAACAGTTAAAACACCCTTCTCTTGTGCACAGAATACTTTAATACACTTCATAAAAGGGTCAAAAGCTTTATAAGTATCTTTTTTAAGATTGGGTAAATCACTTAAGACATAGTGGTTCAACAAATGACGAGTGGTTTATAAACGGTGGTGATTCAGAGAAGCATGGGTTCCATTTATATTTCACCCCCTTGATCATTTAGGCTAGTCATGTTATATCTTTATCTCCACTTGTATTTCAAAAATAACATTACGATGGGATGTGTGCTGCTGAGTTATGTAGAAATGCTTTTTTGTCTCCTGGTTGATCTTGGTTGACGTCACTTCCAGGGTCACCTAGGTTGGCTGCTCTGTCCTTTGAATTCAGGCTTATTCAGGCAGCAGACCAAAGATGTATATGTGCAGGTCAGAGGCTCCGGGTCTGGGATGAATTGGCCCAACTAGACCCACGCAAGTTTTGAATATGTTGTGTCTATAAACAATGTTGACCATTTGAATTGCATAAAACTAAAAGGTGTGTGCCATGCATCTAGCCTCTTTCCTCAAAGGCAGCTAGAGGATGTGATTTTCTGAATATTCAGATCATATAATATTTGCAGCATTCTTAAACTGGGCCTAACTTCCCCAGCCTCACCAATATCAGTATGTTACAAGTAATTTCACTAGATCCAGAATCAGCTTCCATGTTATGCAAGTCAACTGTTGTTTTTTCTTTATGCCTGGTATTTCTAAAAATGCTTTGAAATCAGTGCATCAGATCATTTTACCATTGATACAAATGAAATCACAGCTGTATTTGATAACAGCGCTACAAAGTTTCTTTATCCCATTAAAGGAGAAGGAAAGCTATGGAGGTATTTTATTGCCAATAGATTAGCTGCAATAGTGCAAGCTAGAATGCGATATTTATTCTGTAGAATGTTTTACCATACCTGAGTAAAAAGCTCTAGAAACTCTCTGTTTGTTTAGGATAGGAGCTGCAGTATTAACATGGTGTGACATCACTTCCTGCCTGAGTCTCTCCCTGCTCTGGGCTCAGATTACAGTAGAGAAAGGAGGGTGGGGGGGGGAAGAGGAGCAAACTGAGCATGCTCTTGCCCAGGGCAATGAGGTTTAAGCTGAAGTCAGGAAGTCTGATACAGAAGCACATGAGTACACAATAGAAGGAAAGAAATGCAGTGTTTCTTTTGACAGGGGACTCAGAGCAGCACTTCTTTGGGGGTTTACTGGTATATTTAGATGGACCTTTCTGATAAGGCTTACTTAGTTTTAACCTTTCCTTCTCCTTTAAACCATTGTGTTACTCATGGAAGCTGTTCCAAATTATCTGTGAAACAGAATTGAAGCTAAAACAATTCCGGAGAGGTTTACACAGTTAAAAAATAAATAAATCTACTAAAAATCATAATATGCCTGCTATTTCTTTATTTGTTTAACCACCATTTATATTTAAATAAGCTATTTCCTTAAAAGTATGCTGAAATATAACCAAGATGCTATGAATAAATAAACTACATGTTTTAGATTTTTTTTGTTGAGTCTCCTCTCATAACTAGGTTATGACAACAAATTAGCCCCAAATCTAATCCCAACTGGCCTTCAAGCTTGGAACGCCAGCCCCCCCCCCCCTACATTCCGCCATTCTGGGCTCCCTGTTGGGACAAGCTCTACAGTTTTGGAATTACTGAAATAAACACATTTTCTTAACTACGTTTATTCTGTGTAAATATAACCTAAAATTGCCTGAAGAAAATTATTGTGGGTTGTTCTGTACACTGATTGTTCCCTTGCTTGAGATAGCAAACAATCAGTGTACAAACTGCGTTGCATTTCATCATGCATTCATAGGCAATGTTTTATTTAGAATTTTTTTTGCTTTTTTTTGTCATGAATGTTCTGATTTTAATTGTCCTCTGTTCCTTTTTAATTATTATTGGTGGTTACTATGGTCTGTGGAATATAAAATGTGTCAACATTAATCTCCATAATGAAAGGTAGCACTAATGTCAATGTATATATTGATACATAGAGATAACATCCTCCAGAGATGATAGGGGTAATTTACAATTCCTCTTGGCAGAAGTGCAAGAGCTTGTCCCTTAGTGCTCTTTCAGGCAGCACTTCTACATGGGGTAATGAATGCACTGTGTATCTTGAGCCAGATAAGAAATCAATGAGCACAGCACAGTGCCAGTAGATGTAGGCCAGCAATGTCCTTACTGCCTGCCATACAGGTCATAAATGACCCCTAATAACTTCAGGTGTACTATCTCCTCTTGTCCCCCAAGGAGAATGTTTTTCTTTTTATTAAGTCAGGAAAACAGTATTCATTTATAAAAAAACAAGCCCCTTGGCACCACAACATGGATTTACAGATAACAAACTATGCTGCTAAAATTATTACATATTACATACATTCAATATTGCAGGTAAAGTTGCTGTACCATGTTAGCCAGTAAAAAAGTTACAGGGCAACCCTTTTGAAATAAAAAAAAAATAACAAAAGTGGTATAAAGGTATACCTTTATTGGCTAACTAATATAATCATAGCAAGCTTTCAGAACATTTTAGTTCCTTCAGCTTGAAAAAGAAACTAAAATGTTCTGAAAGCTTGCTATGATTATATTAGTTATTGCTATTTCAAAATGGTCGCCCTGTAACATATATTCAATATTAAATACTTACACATCAGTCTATGCCCTATTAGGGCTTACATTTTAATTTCCATATCATATTCAAACACACACAAGTCCCTGGTTCACTTGAGCAGCCTGTCTGTGTTTGAGCTTGCATAGACTGTTTTTTGGGGTAGATTGGTTTCTGCCCAAACACCTATGGAGTTGTGAACAGCATGTTCTAGTGCTATAGCAAGTTTTATATAAGTTTTAATGTCTATTAACACCCATGTTTGTGGTATACCAAGGCACCACCTAGATGTTAGCATCTATGTTTCAAGGGGATGTATAAAGGCTTCATCAGGTAAGAGCATCCAAAAAGGGGTGGTTACAGCCCTTAAAGGGCTCATTTACCAATGTGAAGGCTTGGTGAGAAATGTGAAGAATACATACAATTTTTTAGCTTGAACGCATGTATCCCAGTACTATTTTAAGCAGTCTTTTACATAGACTTTAGCTTCCAGGCATTTTGAACATCAAAAATATCTTTTACGTTTCAAATAAAGGATGTTCTGTTCCAGCATTTCCATGTGGGAATCAAAATTTCCCAGTATCATTTGAAACTCCACCACCCTCTAAGAATGATGAATTCTCCAACTTCAATTACTAACAATAAAGTTGACATTTCTGATTAAAAACATTTTTCAGTCTAGTTTGCTTTTACATTTTATTTTAAATATAAATCAGACATTTTACCTGTTGATGTACACAGTTCACTGTGCACATTCAGAATGCTGTTTTAGATTTTATTTTTGCTCATTTTCATGCATGAGCATATTATATACACAGTTCAGGGAGATTTATTTATGTAGCTATATAGTTTATTTTTTGGAACAATCTGGAGTGAATAATGATTTGGTAACGGACATGAAATTCTTTATAATTTGTGAGTTGAATGAAAAGCAAGAGGGAATAGGAACAGTGCCAACCCTAGACTGTATTTTCCATATAAAACCAGTAGTCTTGTACTCAAGTCTTGTCATTTTTAACTTTTTAATGCCAGCCCTTTTCCAACCTTATTCCTACTCTGTGCTTGGTCCTGTCCTATACCAAATGAATGTGACTATTTCATTCAGTCCAACCCTAGTCCCAACTTCCATTGAAATGCTTAAAACATTTTAAGTTAAAAAAAAAACGACAAGATATCGGTTTCCTAGTAGATGATTATGTATTCCTACGGTTTTGTTCCATTATGTTTTATAAGCTGTTTATAAAATGATTACTATAAAGATAACAGTCCAAAATATACTAATACTGATCAGTTCAGCATGTCTTTGTTTGCAAAGGGTGCATTCAGTGCAGAGTTGAGGCACTCGCCTCAGCCGGCAGCGCCCCCCTGGTTGTCAGGGGCGGCAAAAATGCTGCTCCTGGTAACTAAGAGCCGAATTTCTGTTTTTAAACCCAGAAATTTGGCTCTTCTAGTGCAGAGAGAGCAATTGCGATCTCTGCACTAGCGACGTGGCGGCAATAACGAAGGCCGCTTCGGGCGGAAAATTGGGTAGGATCGCCCCTGTTCCAGACAATTATCTTACCATATAAACACTTGAAAGAATAGCCTCTTAAGTATGCACTGAAACATAGAATTTTGTAGCCTGATTGGGCCTGTCTTGAGCACAGCACAGTGCAGTGGCAAATCTTTATGTTTTAGAAATGTTTACCCTCCTTTTTCAGATCGTCATGGTCACCTAATGCACAGTACTTTTTACACCAAAGCTGACCCTGCTTGGGAAAAATATAGATTTATATAGTGGGTAGTAAGGGAGTTATTCGTACAGAGCACTGAATTCATCCCCAAAATCAGACAATTATGTTACTGTTGCTCACTCTGTAATTTAACATGTGATGCATACATAAATATTTATAGGCACATTAAAACATTGAATGTATATTTTATTTAAAGGCTTGCTTTATATGTTACAAAATGCTCCTTTTAAGAGCAAAATCTTTTGAATACAAAACTCTCAAGTAATGTGCCTTGGTCCATGCTTATGTAGAAGAAACAATTTGATCTGGGTTCAGGACTGATCAGATATGTATTATCTGCAACCTCTGTAGTTCTGCTTCCTGCCCATGCTGCAGTTCTGCCTCTACCTCTACTGTAGATCTACTTTTGGTACTTAATTTACTTATTTAAGGATATAAAATATAATATTATTTATTGCTTATTTTTTACTTTCTGGGGCATTGAACACAAAAAAAAATGTTATTATCCATTTGCATAAAATTGCTTGCTACAAGATACTGGCTGTACCCCTTCTGTTTATTTGTAGCTCCCTTTCAACAATACAAATAGCAGATATTATTTTTAGATTCTCGCATAAAAGAAAAAAAACTTTTCTATATTAAGAAATTGCTCCAGGGAGCACCAAAAGTATACCATTTACTTTCCAGTTGCTTTTAGACTTTATTACATGAAGGAATTCCTTTTTGTAAAGGAAGTAGACAAGACTGCTGCTTTAAAGAATCCCTGCATTACTTTCAGAAAGGACATTTGTTTATATAAGTTAAATTAGACTTTAAACAGGTCCCACTTGCATTCCAATACTTATTAAAAGAACCATATTCCGCGTGACATACATTGTCTCTAACTTTATTGTTACTGAAAGTAAAAACTTTGTCAGGTCTTGCCACAGCAGTCGCCAGCATTACATTTCATCCCACGTGCTTGTTTTATATCCAAGAACATCAGCGTATTATTCCTTTTACAGAATGTTACAGTAGAACATCATTGAGATAATAATCATCAACTGTAGCATTTTAGTTTTTAGAAACAAAAATATAAAAGTAATACATTTAGGCAATAAAATTTGAGCCCACAAAGTCTGGATTTTATCTCCACATTATAAATGCAGTGTGCTGCTGGCTTTTCTGTTATTCAATTAATATATTACATTTTCCTACAGAGTCTCACTGCTTAGAAGAAGTATAATTCTGTTGAAACATTTTCATCCACATGCGATTTTGAACCTAATTTGGATTCCAATAGCCAGATTTATTTAGGTCCCAGACTACTGAAATATGGCTACAGAAAAGTTTTTTCGTATCAATAAAAAATAGTCACCTGTTTATCCCATCTGCAATGATTCTATGATCACATCCAAAAGAGGGCTTGAGTCCTAGCCATAGCAAAAATCATACATATATATTGGGGCTCATTTATTACTGAGCCTGCTGTATGTGGGGGCACAGCTTTTGTGCTCTGATATAGAGAACATAGACTTGCATCAATTCATATGCTGTGGGAGAGTGGGTGCTAATACAGATAGTGGTAATATTTTGCACTTAGCACCGACTTTCGACGTTGTAAATAAAGCCTATTGACTTGAATGGATTAATTTAGGTGTCTTGGGTCAGATTCTGTTCAATCAAAACATCAAATATAACATGTCATTTTTTGTGGGTGGTTGCAGACTTAACTGGCCGACTAGATAGCACATTGGCCCATGTATGGGACTATTATAATACCTCCTGTGGGATGATTAGCTTTTATAATGGTATAAAAGTGGGTTTCTTGTGCAGTGAAGAGAAAGGGAGACACAAAATGGAGAATACCATTACTTTAATTAATTAATTCGATCCAGGATGTGGCATCCTTGCAACATGATCTTGACAAACTGGCAATCTGGGCAGCTAAGTGGCAAATGAGATTCAATGTTGATAAATGTAAGGTCATGCACCTGGGATGTAAAAATATCCAAGCCACTTATACCCTTAATGGGACTGTACTAGGCAAATCCATTATGGAAAAGGACCTTGGAGTCCTTGTAGATGATAAACTTGGCTGTAGCAAGCAATGCCAGTCAGCAGCATCAAGGGCAAATAAGATCTTGAGCTGTATTAAAAGGGGCATAGAGTCAAGGGAGGAGGGGGCCATACTTCCACTGTATAGAGCACTTGTAAGGCCCCATCTAGAATATGCCGTACAGTTTTGGTCTCCATCACTCAAACAGGACATTATTGTATTACAGAGGGTACAGAGAAGGGCAACTAAGCTGGTAAAAGGTATTGAAAATCTTAGCTATGAGGAAAGACTGGCCAAATTGGGGATGTTCGCACTGGAGAAGAGGCGCTTAAGGGGTGATATGATGACTATGTATAAATATATAAGGGGATCATATAATAATCTCTCTAATGCTTTATTTACCAGTAGGTCTTTCCAGCTGACACAAGGTCACCCATTCCGATTAGAAGAAAAGAGGTTCTGCCTAAATATTCGGAAGGGGTTTTTTACAGTGAGAGCTGTGAAGATGTGGAATTCTCTCCCTGAATCAGTTGTACAGGCTGATACATTAGATAGCTTTAAGAAGGGGTTGGATAGCTTTTTAGCAAGTAAGGGAATACAGGGTTATGAGGAATAGCTCATAGTACAAGTTGATCCAGGGACTAGTCCGATTGCCATTTTGGAGTCAGGAAGGAATTTTTCCCCCTCTAAGGCAAATTGGAGAGGCTTCAGATGGGTTTTTTTGCCTTCCTCTGGATCAACTGGCAGATAGGTTGTTAATAAAAAAAAAAAGAAGGTTGAATCTCGATGGACATGTCTTTTTTCAACCTTACTTACTATGTTACTATGTTACTTTATTGAACTGAACAACAAGGAGCTATTCTTCACATGGCATCTTCACATGAGATTGTAATCTTTCTGACTACCCCAGGTTATCCCCTGTAACAGCTCAGAGATTACTTCCCTCTTTTCTTTGCACTTTCTCCAAATGACTGCCTCTCTTCAGGCACAGTCAAAGCCCCTTTTACGCTCTTTGTCGGACATTCTTGGTCCACTTGGCCTTCTCTCAGACTGGGAACAGCCAAACCCCCAAAGTATTGGAGCTCATACCTTTTAAAGGGAACCTGCCACCCTAAGAAAAAACTCCAAATAATTCCTAAATAGCTCCTAAATAATCATGTTAGTTGAGCAAAATAAAACTTACTTACACTACATTTACAGCGTTATTTAAATTTTGTTTCCTTCAGTCTTGGAATAACACAATCACAGCACGCAGGCAGGAGCCATTTTATTGACACTGTTATTAAGACAAGTTGTGTATCACCCCAAAATTTTGTGTATGCAGAGACCTATACACATTGCCCTAAACAATTTTAGAGTGTGAGGAGGAAGTGACATATAGGAAGTGTTGAATGGAGAGTGAAAGTAATGAACTGCCCCACCTTTATGCCTCAGGCATAGAGGTGGCCAGGTAATGTTTGATTGACAGCTCAAATATTTAAATGGCTTTATGAAAGGTATGGATGCTTTAATGAAAAAAACTATATGGGTTCCATGTTTAATTTGCAAACAACTTATGTTATACAGGTTTTTATGAGTAGGTGACAGGTCCACTTTAATTCTAAAGACAGCTCCGTTCTCAGCTGCCACCTAAATACCTGACTGAGATATATTAACCCTGATATTAACCCTGTCTCCACTAGGCATCCCCTTCAGCCCATATGCATGCTTTTCTGTACATTGTCATGCCAGGCAGATGTGCCCCCCCCCACTTATCAGAATCTGACTAAGTAGGGCAGATATTTATCAGACAGGGCAAAACATCTCCTTACATCTGACTTCCACTGTATTAAAGGAAAACTATACCCCCAAAATGAATACTTAAGCAACAGATAGTTTATATCAAATTGAATGACATATTAAAGAATCTTACCAAACTGGAATATATATTTACATAAATATTGCCCTTTTACATCTCTTGCCTTGAACCACCATTTCATGACTCTATCTGTGCTGCCTCAGAGATCACCTGACCAGAAATACTACAACACTAACTGTAACAGGAAGAAGTGAGGAAGCAAAAGGCAGAACTCTGTCTGTTAATTGGCTCATGTGACCTTACATGTGGTTTGTATGTGTATACAGTGAATCTTACGATCTCAGGGGGCGGCCCTTATTTTTTAAAATGGCAATTTTCTATTTATGATTACCCAATGGCACATACTACTAAAAAAGTAAATTATTATGATAATGGTTCATTTACATGAAGCAGGGTTTTACACATGAGCTGTTTTACTCAGTATCTTTAAATAGAGACCTACATTGTTTGGGGGGTATAGTTTTCCTTTAACATTGTTAAACCCCAGGCCAGTAAATAATATTGTTAAACTTGGTGCACAATGTGGATGCAGATTAGTCAAGAGCTCATATGGTCTGGAGATATCTAGCCAGGTAAATGGAAGAAGGAGCATATATTGTTATGTTGCAGTCCAGGAACTTTAAAACAATAGTATGGATATCAACAACATGGAATGTATAGCTTTTTTAGAGACATTTGTTAAAAACTATTCATTAGAGTAGGCACATCCAACCAAGGGCCTGGTATACAGTATATGCTAGAATCATTTAAGGATAGACTACTCCCCTGACAGCATGTACTATGTTTGTCACGTTGACTCGAAAATTAATCATTAATATGTGTTTGTCGGCAAAGTGTAGGATCCCAACATCAAATATTAATATTGCACATAGGTTGTGACAGCTTTTTGCTGCTTAATGAAAGCCCTCTGAACAGAGTGCATAATCATCCCAAAAGAAACTGACACTTATTTGTTCTTGGTTGACACTTTTCAAAAGCATTGTAATTTCCTCTATGCTCTATTTATTATGGAGTCCATCTGTCATGAACATTCATATTTTGGACTTTATACAACATTAATGATTGCTTATCAAAACTAACAACAGCTTTATGCTGAACGCTCCCCCCCCCCCCAAAAAAAATTACATTAAAAAGCAGTTGCTTAATGTCACATGCTAGTTCTGGCCAGCAAGGGATGTCAAAAGAAATATGAAAAAGAAAAAAGAATTCTCAGACTGGAAAAGCCTCTACCCTCCTCTTTTGATTTGTTGTTTTCCCATCCTCCCATATTACCAGATCCTTCCTTTCCATTCTCTTCCTTCCCACTTTATCCACCTTTTATTTCTTTTCCTTCTAAACCTTTTTTTGTTTTTTTCATGTATTATTCTCCTTCATCATACAGTACATTTCCATTCTTTTCCATTATGTGGCCCTTAATGCCCTTTTGTCCTCTTCCCATTTGTCTTGTTTTATTAACATTTAGCAGCACTTTAGTGATTACTTGGTTTTGAACAGCAACAATGTCTTTAAATTATATTACATTATGCGCTGTTATTTATTTAAGCATATTCTGAATATAAACTTCTTCTTGTAAAAAAATGTAATGTACTCATTTCTCCATTACAGGGGTTTTTCAGTTATTTAGTTTTTTATTCAGCAGCTCTCTAGTTTGCAATTTCATAAATTTGGTTGCTTAGATCCAAATTACCCTAGCAACTATGCATTGATTTAAATTAGTGACTGGAATATGAATAGGAGAGGCCCTGAATAGAAAGCTGAGTAATAAAAAGTAGCAATAAAGATACATTTAACGGAACATTTGTTTTTTATATGGGGTAAGTGACACCCATTTGAAAGATCAAAAGAAGGCAAATAATTCAAAAACTGTTGAAAAAAATAAATGCCAATTAAAAAGTTGCTTAGTATTAGCTATTGTATAACATACTAAAAGTTAATCTAAAGGTAAACCACCCCTTTTTCCTTCTCCATTTGTTTTGTTTTTGTTCAAATTTAGAAGTGATTATTTGCTTATGAACAGGAAAAACACTGACCTTTACGTTCCTTAAATTATCATATTATGCCCTATTCTTTAAGTATATTCTGAATATAATCCTCCTCTGATGAAGCATCTAATGGTGCTAAACGCGTCAGGAGGGTGTGGCTTGCATGAGGTTTGGAGACACAGATAAGGCACTGCCATGTGGTATGCAATTAATGTATTTATTTAACACAAAATTCTTATAAGTTTGGTGAATTTGCACAAATAAATGCCTGAAGTGAGATAACGTGCATATTTTGTTTTTTGAATAATTGCTTGGTGCCTATGGACCTAAGCAGGTTGCTCACTCTTAGACAGCATATAACCATAATATCCATTATACACAGTTATTCTGAATATAATCTTCCTATTATAAAAAAAAATGGAATGTACTCGTTACTCCATTAAATATATTTTTGCAGTATGTTCTAATTGCATTCTTGCCCATCACAAGCTGAATAGATTACACAAATATATTCATCTCTCATTTGCACTAAACGTTTCATTAATATGTAGGAAGGATTTTCCATGTTAGCTGTTGAATAAATCTCAGCTCATACCTCCTTTCAATTGATAAAAATAGCATGAGGAATGTGAGGTGATGCATTTAATGGCTAACTGATTAGGAATGTGCTGTAATTAGAGGACCCTTCTTCAAATATATAACAAGCTGGAAGGTAACGTGATAAGTTAGCTGCTAAATGGTTTTCTGGTGTTATTTACTGAAACATTTGCCCTATTTGTATTTAGGAATAGCACTAGCGATGTGCTGGTCGAAAAACTTGACCCGCACTTAGCCTGACCCAAGCCTGACCACACCCACCTCCTCCCCTCTATTTATAGGCCTGGGCCAACTTGTCCTGGTGATGATGTCACAAAAGGGATAGGGCAAGTGAATGCCTATGAAATCAGAACCAGGAAGCCGGCAGGGTAAGGTTGTGGGCAGGAAGAGCTTGCGACCTGCAAATGGTGTGCTGAGTTTGGCCTGAACCTGCCCAACCCGTGAGTATAGGGCCAGCATATCACTAGATAGCACATCCAGATTACTATAAGATTACTATAAGTAATATAGTATAGGACAACATTTTTTGTCATCATAGTAACTTTTTTTTCTCACATACACAACTTGAGCTTTGAGGAAGCCTTTTTAAAGCATGTGCCACACATCAGTTCTGTGGTCTTCTGTCTTTTATTGTACTCATGTTGTGGAAAACCCCCTAGAGAAAAAGAAACACCCTAGTACCAATAATTTTTGGTGCCATCACCTGTGCCCCTCTTGATCCTGGCAGGAGCAACAGTATTCCAACAGTAGTTGATCTGTGTGGATTTCTGCTAAGGATTTGGAACATAAAGCAATATAATTGCAAGCTTATTGCAGTTCCCCACAATTAACATTTATTTGGTGCATATGAATTGCTATAACACATAACATTGTGGCACTATAGCCCCTCCCACTCAATGCATTTTGCACCGTTGGCCACCACTCTGATGATTGGTATAAAATGGGATGAAATTTTGTCACAACATAAACAATACAAATTATATATGATTGATTTACTATAGTGATATGCGAATTTATTCGCCTGGCGCGAATCGGGGGCTAATTTGTGCGATTCGCCGCCAGTGAATAAATTCGCGAAACGCCCGTGAAAATTCGCCCGCGTCAAAAAAAATTTTTAGCCGGTGTCGGGAAAAAAATGGCAGCCGGCATAAAAAAAAAAACGGGCGCTGGCGTCAAAAACGAGACGCCGGCGCCGTTTCGCGAACGCCACAAATTCGCCCATCACTAATTAACTATCCTTTAAAAGAATAGATAACAATTAATCTGTATATATATATATATGGGGATTTTAGCTATTATAACATAATGTGGAACTTCCCTTCAGTTTGCCTTGTTGTCGTAATGACATGTTTTGTTGCTTATAGAAAAGGCACATTTGCATAAAGGGAATATTTGTTTGCAATGTAAAATACAATATAAATTAAGGTACTAATCAGACATCCTAAGCATTTCAAACATGCTGCAGTTAAATTTAATCATGTCCTAAAGTGCCAGCTCTGGACAAAATGGTTTTCTACTGTAATTAAGATCACAGACTAGCACTTAAATGCAAAAAAGGTCATGTGATGGTATTGCTGAACATTATTGTTTAGTATCAACAGTGAGGGAAGTGCAGCAACTTTATGCAAACCTATTTATTGGTGATCTGACCGCCTCCTATTGCAGTTTAAAACTTCGAAAAGTAATAATTTCACAATAAGGAATAGACATTTGACATGTTTTTAATAATGTATAGCTCCCTCTGTAATATTAATGTGGTGTATATTTGTTTATGTTTAATACTCTGTGCAACATTATCTCTTAGCTGGTTTATTTTTATATCGAAACAGGAAACAAATTAAATCATTGGTTCTGGCACAATAAAATAACTTCAGCCAAGGACAAAATCACTGTGACAAAATACCTGGAACCAACATTGCCAGCCTGCTAAACATTGCAGATCTTGAGAACTCTATATGAGAAGAGGTGTACATTAATTAGAAACAACATACTGTTAACACTATAATTATCATAACTTCACAACTCTATTAATTAAAAAAAAAAACACATAAAGAAATTACTTAACAATTGGTAGTGCTGTTGTCATCATCCACCAGTTGGGGGTCCTAAAGTGATGTCTAAAAGTATTAACTAATTTACGTGGCTATTCATTGTCCTTTACATATACTTTTACTCAGGGATGGCACACCTGAGGTAGTATTTAACTACTAATAGTAGTAGTTTATAGTACTAGTAACAATCATTCATTTTATTCGTACTACCCACATTGAGGTACTACACTATATGGCCCAAACTCTTCAAATTACTGTCAATCATCTTTGTATTAAACCATGGTTATACATATGTAGTTGTTTCCCCATTGTCTACTATTCTGGGTATGTTGTCAGTTAAAATAGGAATGTTACTGTTTGGAATTTGCTTCCATTCAGCCACAAGTGCATTATCGAGGTTGGCCTTGAAATTGGCTTGGCTACAGCCGTTGTTCCAGTTTAGCCTACAGATACAGATGTTTGACTCAGTTCAGGCCAGGGCTCTATACAGGCCAGTGAAATTCTTCTACTAGCATCTCAGTAAACAATTTATGTAGTGAATAAGCTTTGAACATGAGGCTAGAGAGCTCCGCAGTAAAAAAAATTGGGAAGAACTACACTAGGCCCGCAACCCACATTTTTGTATTATCAGAATTCATGTGAATCCTGTTTCATTGTTCCCAAGCTATGGGAGACCCAGGCTGAAGGTTATTAAGGATGAGATTGGAAAAATAAATTGTCATCTTACAACATAAAGTGGACCCATAGAAGGCTGACTGTTAAGAAAGTGTTTATAAATATATATCTACAACCTTGATATAAGGCAAAGTGCGGGAGCAGTTTACAAAGTATGAAAACATCAGAATTAGGTATCTTTGGTGCAGAGTTTGCTAAACTCTACATTCTGCTCAATTCATTTTACTGCTTTTCGACAGGATTGTATACCAATATGCTTGCACCTTTGGAAGATTCACATTGATAGACTGTATCACTAACTAATACAATGACTGTTTGATGCATAATACTTGCCATTGGCTAGCAATTCACATGGGCACTAAAGTGTTCTCTGTGTAAGAAGAGGGTGTTACTAGGATAATCCTACTTGCAGCTTTGCTTAATTACTTTCTCAGCTGACATTTCTTGTCTGCATCAATTGAAGAGGACACTCGCACACCTGTTGTGTGAATATTCGGGTTCGCTCGGTGCACAGTGATTGGAGGATACGGCAACCTCCCAGTGAACTGTATAGAGAACAACCACACTAGCACACGAGACTTGTGTCTGCAGGGCAAGCCCTTGCGAAAGTAAAACTTGCCCTGCAGACATAAGTCTCGTGTGCTAGTGTGGTTATTTTCTATACATTTCTTGTCTGCACCCATAGGGGAGCCCTACGGTGCACAGGTGTTCTTGCAGCCTTGGCCAAAAGCTGAAGGAGATATCTGGTAATAGATACTACAGTTACATTTTCAGTTCCAACATTAGCTTCATGGAGTACAACATTGATCATTGTTCTCTGGGCACCCCACAAACAATCAGAGTCTGATACAGTCATACTAGCACTAATTAGCTAAGTAAAAATGTATAGAGAGAGAGAGAAAGAGAGAGAGAAAGAGAGAGAGAGAGAGAGAGAGAGAGAGAGAGCCCAAGTCAGTGCAAATAAATCTGGTTCTGTGGCTATAGCACATGCACCTCCCTGCATATCCGAAGGGTGCTTTGAAACTGTAGTCCAATGACTAAAAATGTTACAAGTAGTTGGTGGGCCTCATGAAATTAGGAAGTTTCATAGGAACCCAACAATCATTGTTTAAAGGCCCCTATAAGAATTTTAAAATCCAATGCAACTGCATGTAGGAAAACTAAGAAGTAATTCTGCCCACACATGTCTAAGAAGGTTTTCGTTCATCCAGGTCACGGTATATTCAGTAGAAGTAAATCTAGATTAAATGATTACTCAACAAGTCCAGTTGTTCTAGATTTACTGTATTTCTACTAGATATGCCCACACATAGCTGAGTTGCCTAATATACAACCAATTATCCGTTAGTTTAACCAATTACTGCTTAGTCTGACTCTGCAGGGAGACCATATAGCGTCAAATAGACTGTGATATCAATAAATACCCTGAAATATGTACCAGAAACACAAGTAGCTACAGTTAAGAGAAACCTAGGTTTTCAAGTGTGTGATAGTTGCCATTTGTAATAATACTCCAAGCATAATTAAAATCTAGGTTTGAAGTGTGTTGTTGTTACATTTTTTAATGAACAATATTTCATTATTTATTTGTATAAATATTTTAAACTGGTGCAGTTTGGGAGGAGAGTGTGGACCCTTTGCTAAAACTTCAGAAAATGAGTTTACCAAAACAGCACTAAATTATTCACCATCTTTGCAGCTTCTAGAGAATAAGTTATGTGATTTCAACTGATCTTGAACTCTGACCGGTTTAAGCAACAGGAAATGTTGGACATTATAGAAGAAAACACAAAAAAAAACTAATCAGAAAAATGATCTGATTCTGAATGAGACAGAAATACAGGATACATTTCCTGTTTGTATTGGAAAAAACAGTTACTACTGGGATAAACAGTTACTATAGATGATAAAGTAAGACATTAAAAAGTGTTATAACCAGTGCTTACATTAGTAATTTAATCAATATATGCAAAGTATTAGATACAATTAATTTATTAATGGTTGTTTTAAATTATACTTGTAGGGTAGGAGGGGTTAACTGAGTATATGTAAGATGAAAGAGAGATAATGAAGGCTGAGTCCTTGAGAAATCAGGTCAGTGCCTGTGAAACGTGTCAGACTAAGGGAATCTTAATGTCCGTTTATGTGTAGAGGAAAATCTCAGTTGAGAAGTGTAATTCTGGTGTCTGGAGTCCAGAAATCAAAGTGGGTAGTGGGAACACACGATGGAGGCTTGAAGTGAATGGACTGTTCAAAGAAGGATATGGGCAGATAAGAGCATTACATATATTGATTTTATTGTCAATTGTGAGTGCATTTTTTATGGGGCGATTGTGATAAATGAAGTAAAAGAAATACTGCCCTTAGACAAATCTCCCGGCTGTTGCTCTTATATATTTTTTTAGAGATTTGTTGAGGAGTACTCCAGTGAAAAAAGAGGCAGAGCGGGGAGAGAAAGGAAAGCAAAGTGATGGAACCAATCACCTCCTGATTCCTGGAGCGCGGCATGTCAATAATTTAGGGATTGGATACAAACTCAGCTGTCATTTTACTCTGCTGATTAGCTTTCATTTAAAACTATAACCAATAACACAAGTTATTTTTATTTTCATGAATAATATTGTACAAGTGATTACAAGGGAAACAGGTTATTGTTCTATCGCTGTTGGACGTCTATTGTAGGGATCCAGACCACATGAGGTTATGACAACTTGGAAGGTGTATACTTTCAACTTCCCCTGCTATTCCTTCAATGGAACACCTGTGGTGGTACCTGGCATTATTCTAACTACCTCATGTGCTGTGTGTATTATCAACCCTGTGGCACTTTATATTGAATATAGCCTTGAGTTGTTTGCAAAGAACCCCTAGCGTCCATTTTTATTCTTTTACATCTTTGGCAGTATAGAGGTGTAGATCTAGCCGGTAAAACACCTGTCAAGACCGGGGCTGGTATTACAAATTTACCAGAAATGTAGTTGCTGGTAAATTTGTAATACCCTTAGCAAAACCCCTTGGCCCGCCCCCAATCCGCTGGAAACTTAACTGTTCTCCTCCTTCTGGCCATCACTGATGTGGCTCCACCCCTTTTGCATCACAAACCACCCATTTTTCATCGTGGCCAACCCCCTTTTGTTTATGCCCCCACCACCGGCCAGAAGAAAATTTATGAAAAACTGGCGACCCTAGTTACAGGTCAGTTTTCAAGTCTCCAGAAGCACTCTGATAACTGAGAAGTCTGAGAGCAGATATTTTTAACAAATCTATTAGATTACATGATATCACATGATTTGCGAGATCTAGCAAACTGAGGGAGGGGCAAGATACAGTTGACATACATGGGCTAGCATTATTGGCAGTTTTCAGGTCATTGTAGAAGTAAAAAACAACAGCCGTCCAATTGATCTATTGGACAGTTTTCAAAAATCCACTAAGCAAGGACATCGTTTGTCAATATACTGTATGTGGGTTGGATCTTTATGCTTCACTAATACATCAAACTGTATCCAGTCTAGGTTTAGTGCTATCAATTTACAGATATGAATATCCTTGTAATCCTTGTAACTTTAATTAAATCAATTTCTGATTCTATACTGCTAATCTATCTCAGTAAAGGCACAGCCAGTGGGGTTTAGACATTGTTTCTTAGTCCATTTGTTCCTGCTTTACTCTTTTACCAAGGGATATACTATATATATAACATCTTAGACTTTTTTAGGCAGTTGCATTTTGCATGCATTGCTTAAACATTTGAAAGAAATATCTCTGTAGTAATAGTTGAAATTACTTTCTCAAAATTGTCCAGTACAAACTGATGTGCTCAGCTGTATCCTAAGGGTATCAAAGACGAAATATTAAATGATGAAATGTAATGAGTCTTCTACTTTGCACATGGACATGATGGACTTCTTGATAGATTCCATTTATTTAAGTGAAAGCATTAAAATATTCTTTGCCATATGTAACCAGCTGACTATTTTATATTAAAGTGATTTATATGCTCTGGGCCTACAAATGTTTATACAAGATTTGAAAAGAGTAGGAAGAGTTCATTACATGTAATCAAATATAAAGATATATATATATATCTGGCAACAGATGGGAATGATTTAGGTAAACCTTTTGAAATCCAGAGAGAGCATGTCATTTAAAAAAATCTTTAATTTGATAAGATTTTGAAAATAGAAGCTATGGTTGAGCTCATCAGGAATACAAAGTAAAGACCTTATGGAATCAATGAGAATAAAATGCCTTTCATCTGTAGTCATATGGTAAGTAAGAATATGTTTGGACAAGGCTTTTCTAAAATGAAGAAAAAAAACCTTGCGGCAAAGCAACTAAGCCTACCTTTGTTGAACTGGCTTTACCTCTCCAGTAAAACTTTTGTTCTCCTATGTAAGTCCTTGACAAATATGAGGGCTGATTTATCAAAGCTTGAGTTTGTTTCCCCCTGATTGATGTTGACTGTAAATGTTTTTTTTCCTGCAAGAGGATTTTTTTCCCTTGAATATAATTACTAAAAGCATTTAAGAATTTTACAATCAATGGTTGTAATTAATTTCCTCCAGTTCATGCAAAGTATAGTATCCCCGATTGCTATACTGCACATGCATATAGTTATAGGCATACCCCAGTGAGTTTCACTTTCTTTTCTTTTTTGGACTGTTGACCATGGAATGAAATGAAAAAGCAGTTTCACTTTTCAGTCTGATGATCTTGATGATCAATGCATTTTCACTGTGATCTACTAAGGGACCCATTTACTTAGCTCGAGTGAAGGAATAGAAGAAAAAAACCTTTCGAATTTCGAATGTTTTTTTTGGCTACTTTGACCATCGAATGGGCAACTTCGACCTTCGACTACGACTTTGAATCAAACTATTCGAACTAAAAATAGTTCGACTATTCGACCATTCGATAGTCGAAGTACTGTCTCTTTAAAAAAAACCTTTGACCCCCTTGTTTGCCACCTAAAACCTACCAAAGTCAATGTTAGCCTATGGGGAAGGTCCCCATAGGCTTTCTAAGCTTTTTTGGGTCGATGAAAAATCGATTTTTCGTTTGATCATTCGATCGAGCGAATTGCGGTAAATCCTTCGACTTCGATATTCGAAGTCGAAGGATTTCCATTCGGCAGTCGAATATCGAGGGTTAATTAACCCTCGATATTCGACCATAAGTAAATTTTCCCCTAAGTGTTCTCTGGTTACATTTTCAAAAAAGCTCAATAATACCTTTCTACCTCAAGCCAGAACTGCAAAATGATGCCATGTAACAATCTTTTTTTGAAATTTTGCATAAATTCAAACAGATTTAATATTTTTGAGGTGAAGATAAGTATGTTTAAGAAAAAAAGAGAAAATATGTCAATATCATGTTATGATATCAATATATAATTAGAGCTCTTACAAATGTTATACACAGTATATATCTTCAAGATGGACCAGCACTCCAGTTCCTTAATTCACCAATTATTATTGAAACATCACTTGTGTATCCGTTTCAGTGTTTTGGGCCGAAAATAGGATACACAAGTGATGTTTCAATAAAAATCGGTAATTTAAGGAATTGGAGTGCTGGTCCATCTTGAAGATTATACACAGTATTCGTTCAATTCGAAGGATTTTAATCCAACGATCGAAGGAAAATCCTTCGATCAAAAAAAGCTTAGCAAGCCTATGGGGACCTTCCCCATAGGCTAACATTGACTTCGGTAGGTTTTATCTGCCGAAGTAGGGGGTCGAAGTTTTTTTTAAAGGGAAAGTACTTCGACTATCGAATGGTCGAATAGTCGAACGATTTTTACTTTTTTAAGTCGAAGGTCGTAGTCGAAGGTCGAAGTAGCCCATTCGATGGTCGAAGTAGCCCAAAAAAACGTCGAAATTCGAAGTTTTTTTTATTCTAACCCTTCACCCGAATTTAGTGAATCGGCCCCTTAATTTTGAAAATTATGTTAGGGCTTATTCACTTATGCCCCAAATGCAAGTTCAAAAGCACTAAGGGGCACAAAATAATTTCGCCCACTGTTTATTTACTCAGCACTTGCATCCAGGACGCAGCTGCACTCTACACTTTACATATGTTTAAAAATCCAGCACAAGGTGCAGAACACAACACTGTTGACTAAAAGGCAACGCTGTATGTACATCAGGCAGTAAGTACAAGGATCTGCTGCACTTTGTGCCAAAGGTGCAAACTTTCGGCAGGGTTGCAAAGGTGCAAAAAACATGACTGCTGTTTTTGCAATTTGCACCATGTGTTGCCCTTTGTATTTGTCCGTTTGTTTTCAAATAGTACCCCACCAATTGCTTTTTAGATATTATTTTTAACCATTATTTCAAAATAATTAAGACCACAAACTTTATTTATCTGTTATTTCCAAATGCTATAGCTGTAACCACAGAGAGCATGTTCAATTGCACCAGAATGATACTGCACATTCTATCCCAAAACCTATGCCAGTTCACTAAATTACTTCTTGTATCGAGTGCTGCCTTGCACTTTACACTCAGTCTAATCTCCAGTGCTCTGTGTAGCTGGGGATTCCCATAAACCCTTTGTAACTGAGTATCTATGTTCATCACCACAGAAACATAGCTGATAATTACAATGAAAGTGACTGTAGGGTCATTATTGGTGATTTGAAGGGATCATTGTGTTGGGTAGCAGATGTTTCAGATCCAACCATTGTTGTTCTGCTTTATTCTATATTTATGAAATACATATAAAATTTCAGATCCATATACCCACAAACCATATTAAATTGTTGGATACACTGTATTTAAGTTTGAAAATCCTTTTAATGGTTGAATCAACTAACCTTTCTAAATATACATTAGACTTTATTCCAGAATCCCTGTCAGATGATTAGTCTTTTTATTACATGTTTGTTCTACCAGGATATATGATTTAACCAGTAATGGATAGCTATGTCCGCCTTTACAGGGATGCCCATCTCTCGGTCTGTCATCAGCTGTGCTGGTTTCTGGCATTGTTTTATCTTATATTTAGAACATATAAACATACATTACTAATGAACTTTTATTTTACACTTGTATACATTGGGCTTTTATTTTGTAAATCATGAGTGATGGTATTTGTTTTTTAAAATTTTCATTTGTTAAGCGAAATAAGTAATCAAGGAATCCATTAAGAGCACAAAGACAAAATCAAAGCACTATTTTGGAAACAAAATAAGGAGCACTGGTAATTGTATACATACTTCTAGCTACTTACACAGAACACCAGCATGCACATCCAACCTGCACTCAGAAATAGTGGGCAAATGCATACATGGATGTTTGGAAACCTTGACACTATTGCCAGTCTTGAATTGCCATTAATTTCTGGATTCTTGCATCCATGAATTTGACCTAACACATACAAAGCATTTCCTTGATCTGATGATCATTATCTAAATCTACAAACACACAGGAGTGCACGCTGTCCATAGCTCTGGCCACACACATAGATTACCATTTTGTAGTGATTTAACTGACCAGCCTCTGCATGCTGATCAAGACTATAGGGCTCATTTACATCTGCAAGCACACAGCTTGTGCTTTCTCCCTGCTGTGCTCACAATGGTACTAGAATTCTGTGAAAAAACATGTGGCCATGTTTAGGGTTCATAAGTTTCATACCAGAAATATAAATTGGGAACCAGGGATACAGGACATATTGGGAAGCTTTTGCAGTTTTGCAATTTACCCTACTTAGATTAGCATTCATTAAATATGTACTTTTACATGAATTAATGTTTCATTTAGCATTTCTGTCTGTTACATAGAATCCTGCCAAGGACATTTCATTCACTTCTGTTAAAAAGAGAAGGTCAAGCAGAGCTGTTCTTTTCATTTTTCGATATATATACATAAGAGACTTTATTAAAAATACAAGCTGTTTGCTCTTCCTAAAATCTCTACTTAACCATTTTATCAGAAGAGCAAACCAGGAAATGATAGTGTCTGTAAGCATATCCCAGGATGTTTTTATCTAAAAACAGCTTCCATCTTTCTTCCTAAGTAAAGAGTGATTCGGTGCCTTTGCTTTATTGCAGTCCAGGTGGCAATGCTATCTGCTCTTGATTCTCTGCCAACAGCAAGCTCTCACACCATCTGTCTCTCTCACTTTCTTTTCCTTTAGCATCTTCCATTAAACAAATATTGAGGATAATGCTAAGGATGAAATATGGATGAATTCTTGTGTTCTGTTATAACCCAAACTTTTGCCTAGATTCCATCTCTATGTTTTTTTTATAGTTGATTTTGGTTATAGCAAGTATGAATGACACTATCTCTAGTCTAACTTTGAAAATTATTTTCAATATAGAGTTAAATATGTAATTAAACATTCTCTGTGTTCTATATTAACTAAGAGTTGTATTTAATGTTGCCCAAGCCTTGTAGAATATACCCTATGTTGCTTCTATCAGAATCTATCTGTATGTATTTATGGTAAATTGTGTGTATAAATCTTTTCTCTTGGGAAACAACACTATTGTCCCCTAGTATAAAGGATTAGTTTTCTGACTCTGTCCTGAAAATACAGAATAGATCCTTCTGCATATCCACGATATGTGCATTTGTGCAAGCATTATTTACTATTGAGGTATTTTAACAGCTGAAAAAAAATCTTCATATAAAGACTAAAAAAACAAGACTTGCAACAAGTGTTCTATCATGTATTTTATTGATATTGTATATCATTCAACAAACAGAACTGTGTAAGACTCACAAAAGTACCCTTTTCTATCTTTTTTTATGTATCCCTTTTAAGATATATTTTGCACAGCAGTCACTGCTTGCAGCAGTGGCTATTCATATTTATTATATAACAGAGCATATCATTGCATATTATATTTAAGTGCTCCTTGAGCACCTAGAATATGGGGTCTACTCAGCTACACAGAGTACTGTGGGTATGTTGCAACTGGTTCATTTATAATATACTTTACAGTATATGTTTACATTCCAGCTGTCGTCTGTCCATGGCACTTCATTCAGACTCTAACAACTGCTCTGAAGTAGTCCCCAGAGAGTTGTCTTATAACTCTTGCCAAAGTCAGACATGGTACTGATGCATGGGTCTGGGTATCATATACAATAGATAAAAATAAATCCATACCCTAAAGGAGAAGCTGCCTCCATACCTTCTTTTCAATTGTGGCAGCTCTACTACTGCATAGTTACATTACATTGTTACATTATAACTGGCATCTGCATAATTACATAAAAATGTGTTTTTTCATTGCTATGAAAAAAAAAGGAAAGCCTTTACTTGGTTGATTTATTGCAGTGAATGTGACATGAATCCTGTTCAGCTCCATTATTTACAATAGTGAAAGATCTCAAATGCCACACAAGGGCATGATTAGCTGGCATCAGCTTTCTTCCCCACTAGCTCTTGTTATGTCTAATATTGGCAAAATGTAGGTGCTCTTGAGCACAAGTTGGCACCACCCATTTTTATTTTTATCAATGTCCTTTAAAGGAAAGCATTGGAAGATAAACTGAACGTTCATTTGAGGGCAGTAAAGTTTGTAAAAATAGCCAGAGGGGTGATGTTGTGATGGCAGAGATTATTCATGTAAATTATGTACGGCCACTGACATTATTCTAAGTAATTTTGCAGCCACTGTTCAGGGTTGTAGTATCATACTTGTACGGTAGAGTAACAGCTAATGTAACAGTCAATTGTGCCTTCCTTGCCATGATGCAAACAATTAGAAATCTTGGGGCCCCACAATAGACACCTGCTCAAACACTTCTCACCTTCAATCTTTCATTCATATGTAAAGCACTGTAGCATTTCAACCAAGTCATTACATTTATAAAAAGATCATGTTAAATCCATGTATTTACAAAATAGGATCAAAGAAAAAAACTCTCAAAGAATACTGATAGTGTAAATATTTCACAAATTATACAAACATTGAAGTCTTGTTATTATTAATACATATAAATACTAGATAAAGGGAGGTTAGAAACACTGTCTACCAACTATGTATCTGAAGCAAGATACAGCTTATCATGCTGCATTGCACAGATATAAACCTGTAATTACCAAAGATAAACCATAAACACTGAGCTCACATTGGAAGCATCTAGTAAGGAACAGGTTTTTCAGTTAAGCTGATTTGTATTGACAATACAGGTTTCTTCATTTTATTTTTGGTAATGTTGTGGGCGGATATTTCAGGAAACAAAAGTGGCCCAAGTTTCACATTTTCTGTTAAATTTCTGTTGCATAATTTAAGTCAATGGATTACTTTCGAAATTTCTTTAAATTATCTATTTTCACATTACGTGTGCCAGTATATAGCAATAATAAGTTGGATACACTTAAATATTCTTTTCTAAAATATACCTTACATTGACTCATAAAGCCTCATCCAAATCCTTACATGACTTGCTTTTGTGTTGACGTTGTGTAAAATATACCATTGCGATTGCATAAAATGACACTTTCAACTTTTGTATATTTCTTTACGGCTTTGGAATGCTGGATTAAAACATACAATTCAAATAGTCCAATACATTCATTATTACTTAATATGGCACATATCAAAGTATTTTATGCCTGGTTATGATAACTCACTTTAAAGAAAACACAAGAATCTCCTAACAACTCAATGTGATGACAGTGGTGTAAGAGGTGGTGTTGTGGCAGTTTTTAAAGTAACTGTGCATGGATAAGTATCATTATAAATATATAAGCTATACAAATGTCTACTATATAATGTGTGTACACATTAAGAAATGAATTAACTCATACACACACATATGTCAAACATATTTTAAGGGACTCTTTAGCCTAAAGTTTTCTTGAGGTTTAGATTAAATGGCTGTTTTATCCTGCAAGACTTATGATTGGGTAGGAAAATGCAAATTTGAAAAGACCAGATATAGTCAGCTTATACAGCATTGCTTTCAGTAATAGTAAAGATAGTTACTGCTTGATACTGTTCATATATTTTTCCAAATTGTAAAGCCTCTCATTGCCTTGTTAGATTCCTAAAACTTCACAATTCTTTAAGCTTGGACACCTTATAGTACAAATGAAGTTTATTTCCACAAAGCAGTCAATAAATGTACACATTGATCATATCAGTAAATGCTTTGTAAAGTTTTTTAAACTTACTTGAAAGATAAAATTGGGACAGCTGGGAATCCTTTAGAGTTGCAGTCTCTTGAAACCCAAATTCACCCTCTATTGAATTATGCTGGGGCTCCTTTTTAAGGGTAACATTCATCAACCTGCGTAACACCATGCTGCCATTACTCTATTGTACATGTGCAAATCTAGAGAGGGTTGCATAGGAGAGACAACAAAAATAGCAACATGGCACTGCTTTAGAAAGTTCCTGGGCCAAATGTATTTTTTCCAAAATGAGTAAAAATGAACATGATGAACTGAGATTTTTTTTTTTTTATGATACGCACTGTAGATTAATAACACATATGTTATATGGGCTTTTGACCAACAAGCAAAGAGAAAGGTGGAATCATGCACACTACAAAAGACTATTAATAAGCATTGCCAACAGTTTTTTCATCATTACAGATTAATCAATACAGTGCCCATAGTCTACTATAGGAATAATTAACACAGGTTGATTTCTTGAAGGTTCATACAATGCTAAAATGCTATTTTATCTAAATCAACCATTTTTTTCTATAAATTCAATATGACCATTTAACAGATATGATCAAATTTCCTACCAAAATTAAGTGGACAGGAATCCTACAGGAAACATATGCTACAGTATTCCCCATTTAATCTTTGATACTTCTGTCTTAATGTTATGCCTGCAGACTGTCATACATGAACCACCTTTTGTATCAGATATGTAGTTTATATGGGGTTTGTATATGAAACACTAACTACCTATCATCCTTATCATGCTTATCACCTGTAAAACATCAGCAGGCTGAATTTGTACCAATGTATTTATGAATTTATTAATATCCATATTATATAAATTCTGTTGTAAGATAAGCCTTTAACCCCTCTCTTCATTTTCCCACAATCATAAAAACATCAGAGATCAAGATACATATTTACCATTTATGACACATGCTTTCAATTACTGTATTTAGATAAACTCATTTGGGTGTAAAAAGCTGGGTTTAATTTAAAAAAGTATTTATTTGTTTAATTCTCTAAAGATTTAAATTGCCATTGACCTCTGTAAATAAAACATCTAAAGAGTCACACATTTAGATTGTAACCAACCCTTTATACCATGGGTTTATACATTGTTTTTACAGATGGAAATTTGCTATCAAATCGATCTGTACACTTATTTGTGGATCTACTGTTATATCTAAAATATACACAAGATAAAGTGTGGTTCTGAATAAGAATTTCCAGTATGTCATTGCCATAATCCCCAAGGCATTTTTGGTTAATTACATTTAGTATTTAGAAGTATGTGATTGTTTACTTCATTTCTGAAATTGCTGTGAGCATTATATATATATATATATAAATTTCCATGGGTATTTTCACATTAGTCGGATGCATGGATTGGTTATTTTGGCATGGGGCGTTTTATATGGATACCTTGATAAGCTGACCCAGCCATCAAAATATAACATACATTTTTTGGCTTACTCATTTAGGACATGTAGGAAACAACTTATAAAGGTCATTATGTTATTACTTTCATCTAGTACCTATACTTTTAAACATTGAAGCATCACAATTGGCACCATAATATGATTTAATTTGAGGATCACTGGAATCCGTGGTTGAAAAAACACTGCTGTTTGTGTTACAGAATGTTGCTGTAAAACTTGCAGTTGCATTATTCAGTTTCTAGTGTTAATATTGCCACAGGCAATAATGGAACACATATGAATCAGCATCACAGCTCCTTGCAGGAGAGAAAGTAAGAGAGCCACTGCACTTCAATAACCACTAATTTGGATATGAAAAATTGGAAAGGCAAAGGGGACAAGGCAATATTATACTGTACGTATAGACATCCACATGCAATTGTGGTTATTTACTACATGCATGGCATGGTGCAAAACTGAGTGTAATCTTCCAGGTTGTTGCACATTGCAGAAACCAGTGGCAATTGGTCTACAGTGAAGGTTGCATCTCCCCATTAAATACAGCATTTAATGCATTGTATTGATGCGGGACTGGTGGAGGGAGTAACATGGGGTGCCCCCTTCTGTCCCCTAACTTGTATGCCATTCACTTACAGAGCTCTGGCAGGTGCAAAAGGGCCCTGTCCTTACAATCTGTCCTATATATTTCTGCCGGGGGGATCAACCCATGACATCCAATTAAATGTTCCTTCCTTGTTGTAGTTGGCACAAATACTGCATAATAACTGTTTTAATTCAGAATGGCCCTGAAGTTTTTTTTTACTTTACTTTACAAAAATTGGATTTTCCATTTCTCTTTTTAGCAGCCACTGGTTCCTGGTGTGCGTGATTCATCTTCTGTTGATTGTAAACACTTGTACAGTTTGTTGTAAGCAAAAGACTGGCCTTTGCCTCTCAAAAATAGGTTCCTACAGTTTGAACAGGTTTAACACCAGACACGACTTTTTCCAGGGAAAATGATTCACTGATGCTTGCATGTACTACAGGCTATTTTTAAAACAGCATTCAAATTTTTAAGAGGTGAAATAGTGATTATTTGCACGTCATTGCCAAGAAATTCTGGCAGCATTTAGTGTTTTAGTCTCTGGTAAAATGAAATTTGCATTGTTTTTAGTCTTGAAGCATGCTTATAAATGGCATGCCTGCTGACAATTCTAATGCATTTTTATCTGATCTTGCATTGAAGCTCCAATATATTGACCAGTAAATTAACTCTTACAAAGAACTCTCTGAATGCCCACAATTCCTCCTCTCATCATCAACCTATCATGGTATAAATTTTATATAGTATGAAAAGGTTTTTTTTTAAAGGAATTCTTCTCTGAGACACAGATTCAAATGCAAAACGCTCCAGTTAATAGGACTGCTCCAGAATTCTGCACTGAAATTCATTTTTCAAAAGAGCAAAAAGATTTTTTTATATTTAATTTTAAAATCTGACATGGGTATAGCCATGTTGTCAGTTTCCCAGGTGCCCTCAATCATGTGACTTGTGCTCTGATAAACTTCAGTAACTCTTTACTTCCGCACTGCAAGTTGGTGTGGTGTCACCCACCCATCCCTTTTTCAGCAGAACAATAGGAACAAGATAATAGTTCCCTTGTAGATATCAGAACAACAATTAATTGTAAAAATCCAAGTCCCACTGTGACTCCTCCAGTTACATTTAGTTGGAGAAACAATAGCTTATCTGAAAACAGTTCCATTGTGAAGTGCTGGCTCTTTCTGAAGGAAAAATACAATTTTTTTAGTTATTACAGCTAAAAAAAATATACTCGTTGGGTCATGAATATAATTTTATATGGTAGAGTGAATTATTTGCAGTGTACACAGTGTAATATAGAAGTAAAACTACATACAAATCATGACAGAATCCCTTTAAGCTATATTTTCATTTTAGCAATTAAATTTGGACTTTGTGTTGAATAAAAACCATGTTGTTTTCCTGCAAGTTTTTTCGTAGATGTAACAATTGCTTCTATAAGTGAAACAAGCACTTCGCTGAAAAGAAAAGCCAGGAAAAAGGTATATGCCATTATTTCTCTTTTGAATGTTTAGCTGCTGTGTTTTAGCCCAATGTTCAAAAAGCAATTTGAAGGCTTTAAAATGTCAAAATCCATATAGTTTTAAAAGCAAGGTGGCTTTCACTGTTCTGCTCTTAAACGTGTTATACATATAATAATTACAGTAAAAGTAGTTAAAGGCTTTATTTTTGCTTAGGCCATCATCATATACATGGAGCACTTTATATATGTATTATTGTTCTTCCATGTTACAGTACATTGAGGCAGTGTAAAAGTATCTGGGAGTTGGTGCTCGTCAGTTTCAAGGATTGGACGTGCACAATTATTTTCGGCATGGGTGTGTTTCTAGTCTGTTTCTTGAACTTTGCCTGTCCTTGACTGCCGATGTATTGCTGCCAGAATCGACCTTTGCCTGTTACTGACTACTCTTCCAGATCCTGACTCTGTACTGCGTTGACTGATTTTATTTGACCTCAGCCTTTTCTACGACTACACTTAGCTCTAACCCATCCCTCCAGTCACACATTACAGTTCCCTTGTCTGCCCAGAACTCTTGCCTTGGTGCTCTCACTTTTAAGACCTGACGGCATCTGAGTAGCAGAGGGGTCCTCCTGAAGTGAAAGGCAGCTGTTATAGGCAGAAGCATGAGCTATAACCAGAACCTTGGAGTCTGTTCTGGGTTTAGGGATACCAAGCATGTTTTGAAATGGTCAGTAATAACTTACACTCATCTCAATGTGTAAATGTCATTACTAGAGAAAAACTTAGTTTATTCCCTTTTATCCTTGCGATGGTCTGTGTTTAATAAGTTGGAGACCACGAACTACAAAGGCAAATCAGTCTGAATGCCCTACTACAAAGGATTTAGCAATTCATGCTGAATTGCCATTGGTATACAATTCATCTTTTAATGTACCAGTAGCTCTTAAAATAGCTGGTGAGTCCGAATTCTGCCACAAGCCTACAGTAGATGTGTATACTACATCATAAAATCAGGAATTGAAACATGCTTCATTGTGGTATGAGGCACAGTATTCTGTATAAGAAGAAATGCAGACCTAGGAGATTTTACCTCTTTTATTTTACTGCTGTTAATATTATCATTCGGGTTTATTGGATAATACCTGCTCAAAAGAGGTTTTTTGTTACTTAAATCTGCATTTCAACTAATATGGAACATAAAAAGGTAAATCAAATGACAAGGATTTATACCTCAATATTTTTGGGGGTTATAATTCAACCACATTTAAGTTCAGGAATGTGGAGTGTATTGACACAATCCAGGACAGTAACAAAATGCTCAGTGTAACCATAGTGTAGTTACAATTGGCATAACAAATAGGCCTGTTTAATGTTCAATAATAGGGTAGGATTTAACTAGACAGTTCTGAAGAGAATACTGTCCACAATTCTTGATCCGATCATTAATTACAACAGCTGCACTTTAGCGATGGAAAGTGGTGCATTTAAGGAGAAATAATTCAGCCAGTTATTAGAAAAGATTGTAGAAAACTCATGACTTGTCACTACGTCCTATGAAGACTTTTCTGCAGAAGAATGGTTTGCTGGTGGTATATTATTTGTATGGGCAAACACACACATAGCTATTCACCTTCTTCTTGAAGTACAGATAGAATACATTTGTTGGTCCCATATTTTCTTTCTAATACAGAGAGTTTTTAGAGATTTTATAGAAATTATGAAACTTTAGGCTGGTGCAGAATTTCTAACGGCATTTGTGTTTAGGGTTTACTTCTCCTTTAAAATATGATTTTGAGACCCCACCTGGCTTCAGATTTTGGAAGATGTTGCTAGTCATAGTTCAGCTGGAGGACTGAAGCCTGTAAAAACCTGTCTCATATACTTATAAATATTTGTTGAGGGTAAATTATTTCTTGTTATGCATGAGTAATGTCACAACTGTGCCTTCACAAAAGAACATAAATTTGCATCTCAGTGACAAGGACTACAGGCTGGGCTTTTTTCCTATTACTGAATTAAAGTGAAGAATATGATTTTGTGTGTTATAAAAGGACTGTAGATCATGTTGTCTAGTTTTCCACATCTATGACATTGTAGCACAGAGAATAAAATATTCATAATTGAGTGCTAAACATCATAGTTTTAACATAAATCCACCTGGAGTAGCTTTCTTATCCCTCCCTTAAATGCAAGCTTTTCCAGTGGAAGGGAATTTACATGGAGCCCCGTATGATCTATGACAAAATCTATTGGCAGCATTCATGCTGCTGCCTTACATTCCTTATGTGGTTTAGTGTTGCCAATGAAATGTACAGTATAATATCTTACAGTGCCACATTAATCTGAATTCTTTTGCTCAATGGAATTTTCACACTTCATGCATTTTAAGAATAAAATTCCATTCATGTTGCTCTCTTAATTCCTAAATACTGTTACTATACTGAAAAACCCTCTATTTGATGACACAACTTGTGAATATTTCCTGTTTATTTTCTCTTGCAATGTTTTCGGCCCTTCCCTTTCCCTAGATGAACATTTAATTTTCCAAAAGGCTATATAGAGGACTTCTTGAACTTTGCTGACAGTTATATGCAGCTATTACCTAAACTTTTAGTTTTTTTTTTCAATAATCTGAATATGAACACACACACCCATACATACATAATCATAGTTTCAGATGAAGCAGGCTTTAATGGTGCTTAAAGGAGAAATAAACCCTAAAAATTAATATGGCTAGAAATATATGTATATATAGATATATAGAATCTCCATCTCTATATCAATAATAATCCAGGGCTTCAAAGTTGTCACAGAAGTTCCCCATCCTGGATTTTGTGAAGAGTGTCAGTGACACTGCACATGCTCAGTCAGTATGATTTGAGCAGCTGTCGAGAAACTTAGCTTAGGGGGTCATCACAAATAATCATGCAGAAAATTAGGCTTGCTTGTCAAATAAGATGATGCTACAGGGATGATATTGTGAGGCTTATATTGTGACATGTAAAAAAAAAATATATATATATATATAGATATATATATAGATATATTCAGTATATTGCATATCAGTCGCTAAGGTAAGGTAATTGACAGCAGCACAGCACATGTGCATTGAATGAGCAGAAAACAAGATAGGGAGATATATGGTTATCTTTGGAGCCACAGGTCTTCTCTGCTAAAGGGCTGTGGTTCCCTTGGGCTGGTGTAAAACCCCAAAGCATAATGCACAGTATTTCTGCCCTATTTATTTAGTTAAGCTTTAGTTGTGCTTTAAGGCAAAATATGGCCTAACAGGTTGCACAGGGACATTATTCACTAAAGGGGAAATGATGCACTGTGTTTAAAATTGTGCATTTTCACTACATAAGTACATTCATGTATTGTTAGACTTTCCTTCTGTAGCTTATTTATGGGCTCTGCATTTATGAATAGCTGCTTCCAATATAAATGTGCTCCAGCACCTGCAGACAGTTCTTTTTTTACTAAGAAATAGCCTGTTGGATGTGTCTGCTTTTCTATTTACACCCTCTTCAATCTTGATTATGAAATATTTAGTGCCATTTTGGGAAATGTATAAATACTTTTGTGGTAGGGCATTTTCTGGCTTTATGCATTATCTATGGCTCCCCTGATAACATCAGACTGGGGTAGACTTTATTTGCTCAACAAATGAAGGAAGGCTACTGTCAGAACAGGCCTTTTGCTTAGAAGAAATTATTTTTACTTGTACAGAATTTAAATAAAAAGTATGTCAAGTCAAATAATACATATATTTTTTGATTTTTATACTACTAATCCTTTAATATAGTACAACGTTATATTCTGGCTAGATACCAGTACTTTTCAGACCATTTGGACAAAGCAGAACATATTTAATTCTGGGGAATGCTATTTAGGAAGTGGGATCATAAAAGCAGCTAAATGCATACCATTCAGCTTTGAATGTTTAAGTAAATACTGCTTAGATATATATTCTGATGTGACAGAATATAATGTTTATATCTGTGGACATACAATTATTTAATGCCTTTCCAGAAACTGAGACAAGAAAGAAAGAATATTTAACTTTACTGTCTCATGAATACACGAGAAAGCAGCACATATAAACTTTTATTTCTGTTTTATACAGGCCACACACAAAAGTAATGGTTATCCTTTTTTTGTCCCCACCTACTTGGGGCACCATGAGTTACACAAGGCTAAAAAACCTGGTAAGGCTCATATGAGACAATCTCAGCCAATAGAAAGTGACATGGAATGCATGTCACTTTCTGTGATTCAGTTACAGAAGTTTGGCCATAAAGGTGTGTGGCCTAATCTGTTGCACTCCTACAATCACATCACATACTGTAGGAATTATTTAGGTTTGCCTTGTCATTTAAGCTGATGCTACAGGCCTATTATTATTATCTAATAATGCTAATTGTGCTGGTTTCTGAGCTGCCATGTACCAATAATATGAATGATATAATGAATGATATAATCAGCCTTATATTGTGACATTTACATTATATATATTCAGTATATTGTGCATCAGCTCCTAAATTCAGTAAACGACAGAAGCACAGAGCATGGGCAGTGAATCAGCAGGAAACAAGATGGAGAGTTACAGGGGCATCTTTGGAGGCATAGATATTCTCTGCTAAAGGGTTGTGGTTGCCTTGGGCTGATACAGAATCCCAACACATACTGTACAAAATGTCTGCACTATTTCTTGTGTGGGTGGTATGGGTAATTTTTTCCAAGGGATAGAAGAGTTTTTCTTCTCCAACTGTCCAAATAAACCACCAACAAGGGTTCTACATAGGGATGGGCGAATTTGACTCGTTTAGTTTCGCCAAAAATTAGACTGCAGGCGAAATGTCGCAGACGCCCATTAAAGTCTATGGGCGGCAAAAAAATGTTGTCGCGCGGTGAAATTGTTTTGATGCACGTCTTTTTTTTTTGACACACGCAGCCATACAAGTCTGTGGGCGTCATTTTTCTCAGCGAAATGAGGCGGAAAAATTTGCCCATCCCTAGTTCTACATAAATACACATGTTCGTCTGTGCCTTGGATTCTCACATATGGTTGCTCAGTGTGTAAATAACATAGCAGTTTATTGAAAGTGCCAGTATATATATGTGTGTGTGTGTTTTTTTTTTTTGCTGGCATACATTATACTGATTATGTACTGCTGTATCATAATTTACTGATGGTATTTAAAAACAGATTTACTAGTAGCTGAATAGGTCAGTGTTTTGTAAATCTCTTGGAATGAGCAGGACAGTAATTTATTTAGTTGTCTGTTTGCCCTTAGTTCCAAGGAACGCAGTCTGAATAATACTTCCCCTAGGCTGGTTGTTTTCCACCAGTGGGAGATCCCATTTTACTCAATGGTAATGTGGAAGTGCAGGTGTAATTGCTTTTACATCTGGAAAAAATTGCAGATTTTCAATACACTCACCACCATATCTTATAATAGCTTTAGGAAACTATTGTTCAAACACTTTTGGGGACTTATTAACTTTAGAGTTGAGGGTTGGCATTGTTCTTTCAATCATGAGAGGCATCTGCAACAGTGACAAGATCTTTTGGTGGAAGGCTTTAAAGACCTCTTAATTTCATCACATAGGTTTGTACAATACTTTAGGACTTACATACTAGGGGGTTAGGGATACCCATTGCTTTCCCAAGCAGGTTAAGCAAGTTGGTGATATAGTTACATTGTGTGGGTTGGTGAGTATCATATTGTATTGAACCACATCAGACCAAAAGGCTACACACCCTGGAGATTCTGAAAAAATGAAGGAAGCATTTAAAAACTGTGGCATGTTGGAGCAAATCCAGTCCTACCATACGATTGGGTTATACCTTTACTTATAATAATCTACCTAAAAGGTTCCCTGTGCCTGTGTCAGGGATTAATGCTGAAATATATTATACAAACTGTATGTTGTATGCTAACCACATTCTCTCTACACTCAATCTATTGTAACCTATTTCTAGTGGCGAATCATTATGTTATATTTATGTTATAATTTTTTCTATTCCCCCCTACCAACATATTATCATATTGTAAGATACAGAAATAATAACGTTTGTAGCTCATATGTTTACTGGGTTATTTATTCATAATACAAATCTAATTACAGCACATAAAAAGCAATGGTGGGATATGATTAATGTCTAAACATTAAAATGGAAATATGTTACTGTTCTAATAAAAGTATAAATAAACAGACACATTCTTCTTTTAAAAAATGTTTTAATATTTGTGAAATTGCCAGTTTTTATTTTGTAAAAACAAACATTTTTGTACCCATGAGTATATCCCCTAGTTCACATAAAAAAGGCTAATCAATTGGTATCATTATTCCATCGTCATAACAGATCATAAAATTTTGGCAGAACAAATATAACTGAGGAAATAGTACATGCAGTTTTCCTTGATTTGATTATTGTCTAAGGATTATAGGCACTGAATTATCTTCCCATGTGCAATGCTGAACGTACTCAGATGGCAGATGGCGAGTTTGGCAAGAATAAAAATATAGATTATCACTACTTTGCTTAAATCAAACTCCTTCATAAATAAACTTCCAGTTTTTATTCTGGGGTTTATTATTCACATTATTGATAAGAAATACAAAAACAGCTGCCAGTGTGCTTAGGTAAAATGGACAAAAAATGTGTCGCTAACTGACACTATTAAATTTTTTTAATCCAAACACACTCCTTGCACTCCTGTATAGTTGCATCAAACATCTGTCTGTCCTACCTTTTCTGCTGAAGCATGCACAAGTGTGCCTTCCAATTCTAAGGAACTCTGGAGCTAACACTACCCATAGCAGTTTGCGTCAGTAAGAAAAAGCACTGCATTGTGGGTGACATAAACATGGCATATGAAATTTTCACTTTGCACACTGCACTAAATTCATAAATTACCCTTACTAGTGAAGGGCACATTTATTCACCAGCTGCAAATTTGCTGTGAATTTCCAAGTTTCGCCGCCAGCGAATAAATTTGCGAAATTGCCGTGAAAATTCGATGTCGGTGACAATTAAACGGACACCCATTGACTTTAATGTGGGTCAAAAGTCGCAGGCGTCGGAATTGTCACCGGCGTCAATTTTGACGGCCGCAAATTGACACTGGCGAATTTCGCTACTAAACCGAACAAATTCGTCCATCACTGACCCTTACGTGTTACACAAATTAGTTTGTTTTTTAGCTTTAGTATTTTTGCAGTACATCAAATTAGCATTCGCCCACAGAAAGTGCTGCACTAGTTTTTCTTAAAGGAGAACTATACCTCCAGTATGAATACTTAACCAACGAGTAGTTTATATCATATTATGTGGCCTATTAAAGAATCTTACCAAGCTGGAATATATATATCTGTAAATATTGCCCGTTTAAATCTTTTACCTTCAGCTGCCGTTTTGTGATGGTTAATGTGCCACCTCAGAGATCACCTGACCAGAAATGAGCTGTTACTGTAACAGGATGAAGTGTGGGAGTAAAAGATAGAACTTTATCCATTAATTGGCTGATGTGACCTAACATGTATGTATGTTCTTGATTTGTTTGAGTGCACTTTGAATCATGCATTCACAGGAGGTGATCCTTTGTTCTTAAAATGGCAATTTTCTATTTAGAATTACCAAATGGCACCTTCTACTAAAAAAAGTATATTTATATGAAAATGGTTTATTAAGATGAAGCAGTGTTTTACATAGGGGCTGTGTTATGAAATATATTTTTATAGAGGCCTACATTGTTTTTGCGTATAGTTTACCTTTAGTATGAACTCAAATGGTATCACTTAGAATGTACCAATATACAAGGTATCAACAACATTAGCATGTAGTTCTCTAGGTGCAAGTCTGAGGGGCAGATTTATCAAGGGTCAAATTTCGAATTTGAAAGACTTCGAAATTCAAAAAGACCACTGAAATTAGATTGAAGGTTTTTTTTGGCCGAATAGGTCCGTTTTCGATCGACTCGATGTAATAGCACATTCAATCTAATTCGATTAGAAGATTTTCCAAAAAAAAACCCTTTGATTTTTCAAAGTCCACCAATTCACGCCAAATAGGTTCTCGGAGCTCCCCTATAGGCTAAAACAGCAATTTTGCAGGTTTTAGATGGCAAATGGTCGACGTCAAATTTTTAAAGAGACAGTACATGAAAAATGTCGAAATTTTAAATTTTAGGTTTTTTTCAAATTCATATCTAATTTGGACTATTCCTTAATCGAAGTATACAAAAATTTCCTTGAAATTAAAAAAATTTAAATTAGTATTTAACACATTTTTTTTCTTTTAACCCAAAATGTGGGTTTACTGTACTTATTGTGTTTTTCTGAATAAGGTGTAAAGTAAGTACAGCGTAAAAGGATGCAAGCAAACCATGAAATTAACTCCGACATTCAGGAGCCTACAAATTCAAGTAGCATGCATTTAATAAATCCAATGCTGACACCATTTCCAATACAGGCATTATCACACTAGAAATGACGCATCACATACAACTTTGACTGCAGAGAAATATAAATGTGGTGTGTGCACTATTTACCAATATGGATGCTTACCTGCTTCTGTGTTGGTAAATCACACTCAAGTTACCGGCCATGTCGCGTAGCCGGTGCCGCTATTATGCTGGAGTTCTGGAGTAAGAGTTGCATTGTGGGTAAAAAAAACATGCCATTTTCATGTGTTTTTGTACATACCATTTCTATAGCTCATTAAAATATATTATATATCGTCTACACCAGGGCTGTCCAACTGGAGGCCAGCAGGACACATGTGGCCTGTGACCCCCCCCTTCCGTGGCCCCCCCACATGTTGTGTCTGATTACCATATGTAAGATTTAAAAGATATCACTACAGAGATTAACTAGCCCCTGCATTGTTTAAACCTTAAATTCAGACTGTAATCCCCTGTATTGTTCACACCTGTGATCCCCCTGCATTGTTCACACTTGTAATACCTCTATTGTTTATATCCTAAAGTCCTGTACTGTTCACACCTGAAACCGAGACTGAAACTGCCCACATTGTTCACCTGTTCACACCGTATTCAAAATGCTAATGGGGCACCAGCACTGTGTCACTGTATGTAGTACATATTAGACTGATAGCTTTCCCTGTCTCCTGCTCTGTTCTGCCTTACCTCCCCGTGTGTGCCATTCTCTGCTTGCCCAGTGCTGCTAGTGTGTACCATTCTCTGCTTGCCCAGTGCTGCTTGTGCCATTCTCTGCTTACTCAATGCTGCTTGTGTGTGCCATTCTCTGCTTGCCCAGTGCTGCTTGTGTGTGCCATTCTCTGCTTGCCCAATGCTGCTTGTGTGTGCCATTCTTTGCTTGCCCAGCACTGCTTGTGTGTGCCATTCTCTGCTTGCCCAGTGCTGCTTGTGTGTGCCATTCTCTGCTTATGCAGTGCTGTTTGTGTGTGCCATTCTCTGCTTGCCCAGTGCTGCTTGTGTGTGCCATTCTCTGATACTCAGTGCTGCTTGTGTGTACAATTCTTTGCTTGTCCAGTGCTGTTTGTGTATGCCATTCTCTGCCTGCACAATTCTGCTTGAGTGTGCTGTTCTCTGCTTACTCACTGCTGCTTGTGTGTACCATTCTCTGCTTAATCAGTGCTGCTTGTGTGTGCCATTCTCTGCTTGCCCAGTTCTGCTTGAGTGTGTCATTCTCTGCTTACTCACTGCTGCTTGTGTGTACCATTCTCTGCTTACTCAGTGCTGCTTGTGTGTGCCATTCTCTGCTTGCCCAGTGCTGCTTGTGTTTGCCATTCTCTGCTTGCTCAGTGCTGCTTGTGTGTGCCATTCTCTGCTTGCCCAGTGCTGCTTGTGTGTGCCATTCTCTGCTTGCCCAGTGCTGATTGTGCCATTCTCTGCTTACTCAATGCTGCTTGTGTGTACCATTCTCTGCTTACTCAGTGCTGCTTGTGTGTGCCATTCTCTGCTTGCCCAGTGCTGCTTGTGTGTGCCATTCTCTGCTTGCCCAGTGCTGCTTGTGTGTGCCATTCTCTGCTTGCCCAGTGCTGCTTGTGTGTGCCATTCTCTGCTTGCCCAGCACTGCTTGTGTGTGCCATTCTCTGCTTGCCCAGTGCTGCTTGTGTGTGCCATTCTCTGCTTACTCAGTGCTGCTTGTGTGTGCCGTTCTCTGCTTGCCCAGTGCTGCTTGTGTGTGCCATTCTCTGATTACTCAGTGTTGCTTGAGTGTACCATTCTCTGCTTGCCCAGTGCTGCTTGAGTGTGCCATTCTCTGCTTACTCAGTGCTGCTTGTGTGTGCCATTCTCTGCTTGCCCAGTGCTGCTTGTGTGTGCCATTCTCTGCTTGCCCAGTGCTGCTTGTCTGTGCCATTCTCTGCTTGTCCAGTGCTGCATGTGTGTGCCATTCTCTGCTTGCCCTACGCTACCTGTGGAATGTAAGCCTGTTAGGGGTTTGTTCTTGGGGTTTGTTAGCATTTGGAAATTGTTGTTAAGGGCCCCTAAGGTGATTAATCATGTGTTGGGGGGTTGTTGTATTATCCACAGGGGAGGATGAGGCATATGGATTTAAGGGTATGTTTTTAACATGACTTCAATTTTTACATATGAGTGATGAGGGATTTCCCTGCAGTGAGCACCAACCATTTAGTTTTTTGGTATGCTGCCACTGTTAATGTGGGTATGATCTTAAAAGTTCTTGTGGTAACATGGGTGTGGTTTCAGTGGGTGTGGTTTAAAAGGGGAGTGGTCAACACTGACTTCCATTATCGGCCCTCCACCACATAGGCCAGTAACATTTTGGCCCTCAGTACCAAAGAAGTTGGACATCACTGGTCTACACAAAGAATGTTTCCTTTGTGCATAGTTAATACGAGTTTTGCAAACAAGTAGCAAGTGCCAGCGATTGTGTGTTTTTTTTGTTTGCGCTAATAGTTTTGTGCCAAAAAAACCTTCAAGGAAGTCTTAAAATGCTTTATGAATAATTTAAACATGCAGCATAATAAACTAATGAACATGATAAAGTTAAGAAATTCAATTTTTCATTTTTATTTTTGCAGTTTTCAGTACCTTTTATTTAATTCAACCAAAAGTTTCTTCCCTAAATAAGGCAGACAGTTACCAAGGCACAATGCAAAAAGCAGCTCTACTTTATATATTCATGATTTATTAGCATCAAAGTTACATACAGTTCTAAACATTGTTTAGCTGTGTTTTCATTGAGAATAGGATACACAGCAACTATGCCTTACAGGATTACACAGTGCCCTGTGTAAGGTCTAGTAAGACAAAATCAGTCTTGCAAATAGGACATTGAAAGTAAATATAAAGAATGGAAAAAATCATCATACAGTATAAAGATCTATTTTACCTCTCAATAGAGTTAAGAAAATGGACCCATTGATTTACAGTGCTGAGCAGTACTGTGATAAAGAGTATTGTTAAAAGCCATGTTAGATATTAAACATGACAGTCAGGGTTATGAGGGATATGTATGCTGCAAGTAGGAGATTCAAGTTCTGTTTTTTATCATGATCAATGGAATTGCTTGAACAGTTTATATTTTGCTGATTATGAAATCCCAATATCTACAGACAATAATAGTGAGGCAATTACAGTCTTTTCTAAGCTTTCTGCTGTATTCCTCAGCATCTCACAAAAGCCTTAATAATAATATTTGAATACCAACTCACTTTTCTCATAATGCTGTTTCTTTACTCAGCTTTTACCTTATGTCACATGTGGAGTTTTCAACACCAGTGGAATCACAATATATCCACCCCAAAAACACTTAACTGTGCTCGAACACCGATCAAGGTGAATTCACATAAGCCTTAGTGCACACACAGGCATTGTATGTTTTGTCACCTGAGCATTTATTGACTCTGCTTGTGGGTGACAAAAAGCCTGTAATCCAAATGGCTTCAACAGCATTCATGCTTGACCCACGATTGTACCATGTGGGTCCCAGTCATTGGCCATTAAAGTAACTGGGAAAACATTTGCTACCACTACTTGCTGGGCTCACAGAATTGCTGCATGTACTTTCCCTTAAAGTATAACTAAACCCCATAAAAAAATAATGTTTATTACAATTCCTTTTATGGCATAGGGCTACATTGCTGCTTTCCACAGCCGTCAGCCTTATGACAAAAAGGAGAGCCTTCAGATATGTAGGGTATTAATACTTTTAGTAGACACACCCACCTAAAAGAAAAGGTACCTTCTTTCTAAGACACAGCTGTTCCTCTGGGTCATAGGTCTGAATTCACTGTCATTTATACACAAGAGAAACTTAAATGCACTTCTATGAACAGTGTCACCCTCTGGTTCTTCTTTCATGTAGGGTACTTAAAGGGTGTCTGTCATGATTTGTATGGTGTCACAAATAATGCACTCCATCATATAAAATTGTATTCCTGAAACAACAAGTATTTTTTTTAAGTTGTAATATTGGTTTGTAGGCAGACATCTCAGGTCATTTTGCCTGATCCTGTGCTTTCAGAAAGAGCTAGCACTTTACAATTGAACTACTTTCAGCTAAGCTATTGTTTCTCCTACTCAATGTAACTAAAGGAGTTGAAATGGGACTTGAATTTTACTATTGAGTGCTATCTTGTGTCAGGTAGCTGTTATCTTGTTGCATTCCCATTGTTTTGTTGATGGGCTGCTGGGGGGAGGGGGGTGATATCACTCCAACTTGCAGTAAAGAGTGACTGAAGTTTATCAGAGCACAAGTCACATGACTGAGGGCATCTGGGAAACTGACAACACCCCATGTCAGATTTAAAAAATAGATATTAAAAAATCTGTGAAAAATGGATTTCAGTGTTTTGGGGGAAAAAAGGGTTTCCCATGACAGAATTCCTTTAAAATTATTTGCATGGGTAATATTGTTGAGCACCATGAATAGGCAGCAATATTGAAAAACACCTTTAAAATGTTTTTATTTTGTCCAATTTAATGTAGATGGGGTGTAAATGTTTAGACATTTAAAAAGATTTACAGCGCAAACTTAACATACTGTACAGTTCATTGTAAAAATGAAACTGGGTAAATAGGTAGGCTGTGTAAAATAAAAAAATGTTTCTAATATAGTTATTTAGCCAACCTGAAGGCAGCCTGACCCCTCTTCAAGACACAGATTGGTTACTGACTTATAATAGGTTAGAGAGATGTAAAGCATAAAGTTGAGTTCTGGCTATTATGTTATTTTACATTATTTGTTCACTATGTATCAACAAATTTGTAATAACACCTAATTAACGGTACATTAAATTACCTCACTAAGTTTAGCTGGACATTTAAATGCCTTTTTCCTCAGGCTGTATTCATCTGGATTAAGAACATATGACAATTCGTTCTGTGGTATTTATTTAAAGGGGGACTCTCGGGGTTGGGATGTGACTGACACATCTGGTCTGGTCAGGCTCTTCATTAGACAAATTTCTTGTCTAATACTCTGTATTCGAGTTATGGTTTCCAGATGACTTGAAAATTCAGGGTCAAGTCTAGAAAATCCAAGTAGAAAAGCTGAATTAATTGCAATTTTATTTTAATCAGCAATCAGTATGACCCTGCAACATGTATTTATTAGAAGTCTGAAATTTAAGTGATCTGGTAACCCTAATATAGGAATAAACAACTGTATACAGCCCTGTTTAAACAAGTAAATATCTAGTGGCCCATTTATTAAACCTCCATTTTTTCTGATCTAGTTTTTTTTAGGGGTAAAACTTGAATCATGGAAAAAGAAAAACTAAATTTTTTAGAGATTTATGATACCCCAAAACTGCTAAAAATCGAAATCTGAAAATACTCCAACTCAAACCTGTCAAGGTCATGTAGAAGTCAATGGCAGATGTCCCTGAAGTTGTTTCTTGACATTGTGATCTGCACGTGGAACGATTTTTTGTTCCAAATTTTTCTCGAAAAATTATTGATAAATTAATTGAATTCCTGGAAGGGAGTTAGGTCGTTTTTAAGGAGAAAGAAAGTATTTTTGCCCTTGGGGGTGGCAAATCTTTGGCCCCCCCAAGTAATTGTATTTACTTACCTGAAACCTCGGGCTGGTGCTCCTATCAGTAGAAAAATGCACTGACCCAGAGTTATACCAGTGAGCACCATGAAGCAATCCACTGGCTTCTTCTTTCTTCAAATTTCCCGGGGCAGACGCATGCGCAGTAGAATGAAATAGCCGACTTTTTAGTTAAAGTTCGGTTTATCGCTCTACTGCGCATGCACAGCCGCGTGAAGAAGGAGGAAGACGGAAGAGGGTCGCTCTGTGGTGATCGCTGGAAGAACCCTGGGCCAGTGCAGTTTTATGCTGATAGGAGTACCTATCCAGGGTTTCAGGTAAGTCAATACCATCACTTGGGGGTGCCTAACATGTGGCACCCTCAAGTGTAAGAACACTTTCCTTCTCCTTTAAGGAAAAACTTAGATGAATTACCCCTATATGTAATAAAGGTCACGAAGTTTGCACAGGAGCAATAACCCATAGCAACCAATGAGATGGGTTGCTTTTAAACAGATGACCAATAAATTCTTCCTGCTGATTGGTTGCTATGAGTTACTGCTCCTGGGCAAACTTAGTGCCTTTTATTACATAACCCTATTAGAGTTTTAGTAAATATTCCCCTTAATATTGTATAAAAATAAATAGGGTCTATAGATCATAATAAAAGAAAAAAAAAAGAATGAGATTCAGTAATGTAAGTGGCCTAGTCAGTAGTCCACTATTATTATTATTTTTTTTCATTATAACTTTTTAAAACAATGTCACAAAGACATAATTTTGAGTTAAAATACATTGAACTAAAGTATCTTAGGTAACTAAATTTTATTACAGGATTAGCTAGAGCATAAGCTTTCAATTTAGATTAGATGGGATGGTGTACCTTTTGCCATATTTATTTATGCTCCTAAAAAGCCAATATATGTTAAATAGAAGTCTGGATGGATTTCCCCTCTGGCAAAGTGTGACTAGTTTTGCTTTTTCATAAATATTCATAATAAGGTTAACACTGGTGTAAAATGTTCCACCTATCAGGAAACCTATAGAAAAGTGGTTTTCTAGCACATCTTCAGACGTGCAGATAGATGTATTTCAGCTGGTTACAAAAAAAGAATTAGTGTTTTCCTCTTGCCTCTTTAATCAGTCACATATACAGTGCACAAGTATATCCATAGTCCCAGTAAGGTACATTTGTAGGGATGGGCAAATTTTTTCGCCTCGTTTCGCAGAAAAAATGACGCCCATAGACTATAATGTCAAACTCGCGTTTGATGCCCATAGACTTTAATGGGCGTCTGCGACATTTCGCTGGTGGCGAATTTTTAACGAAACGGGTCAAATTCGCCCCTCCGTATACATTTGGTTAGGTCGATAAACATGTATAAATCTTCTATTTGATTGTCAATGGGAGAGCACATACTGTATATCACCGTTAGTTAAACATATAACTGTTTTTCTCAAGTACTATAAATTCCTAGAAAGAAGCATTTTGGGGTATATTATCTGACCACTGCCAAATCACAACGGTTCTGTGTCAGCCAATAATAATATTTTTGTTAAAGAAGCTTGAGTCAAAAAAAACACTTGCATGTTTTAGTTTTCAGTCCATTGTATTTGGAAGCAAAGAAAATATTAAAACAAAAACAGTGACTTGCTTCCGTGAGCAACAGTAATGTCTGGTTTTATTAAGACACCAGTCACACCTTTTTCACATAAATAACTATTAGCTCGTGGCATATAGCTATTAAGAGTAGTTCACCAGTTTAAACAGCATGTTAATATTTGAGAACAGGCGTCAGTGGTGTGACTTGCAGATGTTGATGTGCTCCACTGGCCCCACATTAGAATGTTAAACATGACCTAAGGCACGTCTCCTACTGGGCTTCAAATACAAGATGTGGAAAAGGTCATTTCTGCCAGTCAACATTTTTCTTTTAATTCTATTTATTTAACTTAAGCACAATAGGCTTGTTCTAATGCACAAAGCCAGGCAGGGTTTGTTTTATAACATGAATTCCATATCAGATGGCAATGCTGAAAACAAACACTCTATTCATATATGAGGCGCTTCAGTATATGTGTGTACAGTAATAAATCTAAACATTTTGTGAGCATTTACTGAGAACATTTCTAATTCTGCTGAATCAGAAACTTGGCTCCCAGGGCACTCAGTAGAAGAACTGAATATCAATAAGAAATGTATTGTCTCCTACTGTATTCTCAAATGGCTATTTATTGAAACTACAGTGCTTTTCAGTGTTTGTGGTTTATTAGAATGTGAAAATACTGCTGTTGAGTAAAAGCGTTTTGAGTACCACAGTTCTTCCTGAAAGGAACCTGATAATGAAATACCTTGTGTAATATTGCCTGAAAGTACAAGGTAAACTGTATACTGTACCTGTACTTCTTTCCTATATTCATAGATAAAACTGAATTAATGACAATTACATTTGGGGCACCAAGAAATTGCTAATAATTCACACAAAGAGAAAAACATGTCTGATAAGAAGAACAAATGATAAGAAGAACAACTTTTGTGAATTATTGCCAAGTGAAAAATGTATTTAAAAATGGCTGTTCACATGTCCTGGAGTATCCCTTAGTTTAAAGTCAATTACATGATCCCACATTGTCACCAAAAGTGCTGGGTAATTTTAAACTTTGTACTCTGAACTATGCTATGCTAGGCTATACATTTTTAACATGATTTGATGGGATGTATTCACTAACAGGTGAATTTTCACCAGTGTCAGTTTCGTACCCATCACACCACATTGCCAGGAGCAAATACACTAAAAATACGCTAATTCACTAAAATGAGAAGTTTCGTCCCAGGCATGGAACGCTGGTGACTTTATCAGTAGCGTTACTTTGGCTGTGCAAGCATTTCATAGCGCAGATGCGCTAGCATTCATTTGTGCCTAGCGAAACTTGGCTAGTGAACTTGCGCTTAGGTCAATTTGCATTGGGCGGGAAATTTAAAGTTGTATGGACGTCTTTATTATAAATGTTGCTGCAAATTTTTTAAGTTACTGGTTTATATTACACAGGGAACCTTAATAAAGACAAGAGAGTTAATATAATGCCCTACACATGAGCCCACTGTAAAATTAATGTTCCATATGTTAGGAAATGTCTGGAAAAAAATGGTTCCCCAAAAAAAGTTTGTTAGGACTTTTGCAGGCAATTACGTTGAAAAAGGAAAAGACGCCCAGGTTTTTTGAACTTTGATGCATTTTTCGGCACACAGGATATGATGTGTGTGACAGAAGATTGAGGAAGAAGTTTCCAGGCACTGAATAAAGAGGGAGCTATTTAGCCTTCTGGCCTAATCATTTACTGAATATTGTACAATTTAGACAACTTATTCGATCTCTATGGAACAGTGACAGTTGCACTTTGTTGAAAAAGGGGTTTAGAACCAACCCCCATGTCTTTGTGATATTTTTATCAATTAAGCCAAGTATAAGCACAAAGTGTCCATCTGGTTCCTTTGTCAGAGGCTATCATATGAGCAGTTGGTCATGCAAGTGGTTGCATTATTATGACCAGAATTAGTTGTTGCCAGCTCAAATCTAACATGAAATGCTATTTAGAGTAAAAACAAAATGTATATTTCTCAAAAAATATCCTTTTATCTTGCTCCACTGCCTGAGACGATACCTCTCCACTCTTACCACAAGTGGTCATGGGGTCCTCCTCATGCAGTGGCACTTGAGAAAGGATCCATGTGGTCTAAAACATGTGATAAATAAAGTCATTTGCAGCAGAGACTGCAGTCCGTATACAGTAGCTATTCCTACTCTTCATTGATTCAGATAATTCGGAGGTCTGGTGATGTGACCTATTTGGAAGGAGAGCATGTTAACAGGTGAAAGAAGTTGAACACGTAAGCAATGTTTTGTGTCTCGAGTGTTTTTCTTTCTTGCTGCTGCTGCTTTTTTCTATTTTCTATTCTATTTAACAAAATGAAATATTTTGCACATTGTGCCTATCTGTTGAAAGTTATGAATTCCTTATTTCAGGAAGTTGCTCTTGTTTGCTAAAGCCCATATCATTTAATTTATCAGAAAATAGTTTTACAGAATCTGACCCCAAATCTAAGCTCCAGGTCTTCATCTATTATTGTAATTTCCTCTCTGAATTCATTCTCTCCTTCAAAAACTGCCCCAGAGTAACTGGTTTCCAGATGATTGTCTTTGCTGATTATGCCCCTCCTGGGTTTCTTGAACCTCTGGCACCCACTCATAGATTATTTGTCCAAGTCTTTTCAAAAGAAACTTTTCTTGTAATGTAAAAGATAAAACTTTCATTGCCTTAACGTTAATGAAATTAGTTTTTATTACATTCGTAATTCCTTTAAATTATGTGGAAATCTGTTTTCATATTCCATGCAACAGAAGAAGCCACCCTCATGATACTTTAGGCAAAATACATGTTTTTAATTTTCTTTCATCCACTGACGTTTTTTTTTTTAATACGGCTTGATAAATCCCTTATGTTAAAACAAATTGTTTATTTAGAGAGCCAAAAGCATATTACAGAACATGTTATAACTGGGATAAAATGCAAAAACAGTAACATTACAATACAGACGATTACAATGGCTAATGTTTAGTTATTCAGCAAAGTAAAAAGTGGAAACTCTCCCCAAATAAAACAGAATATTATCTGATAGATGTTTCTTTCAGTCATTGTTCTGAAAATTTTCTCTTCTCCTAAGTGTCTGATTATGAATAGGACCTTGTTTCAATACTCTCTGAATAGTAGTTTAAAACGAGAACTAAATTTACAATGACATTTGTAATAATTGTTTTACCCATTAAACATGTACATGGCAGTATGTATAGCAGATCTGGACAGATTTTCATATCCCTATTTACTGACCCGTCTACCCCCCACTATGTTATATGGCATCAACAAGAAGTCATTTACAAATAATGGGTAGTAATCCATGTCAACCAATCAGGTGTCTGCTTTCCCTGTTTTACCTGCAGCTGACTAAATAAAAAAAACTAAGCATGGATTGGTTGTTATGGATTACTGTCTGGGTGCAAATTTGCCTGGTGTTTCTAAATGATCCCCAGGAAGCACCAGTAAGGAGCACAGATAAGCAAGAAGGTGCCTGAAAAATATTACACAGGTATCCAGAATGTATGGGATGTGGAGTTTTCTGGATAAAGGATTGTTCTGTATTTTGGATCTGCATACCTTAAGCCTGCTAAAAATAATTTAAACATGGTTTGACACCAACATTCATGTATACATCTTAGGTACCATCAAATACATGGTACTGTTTTATTATTACTGAGAAAAAGAAGATTATTTTTAACAAATTGAATTTTGTAAATTGTTTACTTAAAATGGAGTCTATGGGAGATGGGCTTTCTGTAATTCACAGCTTTCTGGATAATGTGTTTCCAGATAAGGGATCAATTTAGATCAAGTGTTATATGGTGTAATCTATAACAATCATGAAGTTCCCTGTTATTAAATACTCAGCATCTGGCTTTTCTTGAAGCATTTTTGTTGCTACCCTTATTTATAGCCAGAAAAACATTGTTCCATGTGTTTCTTTTTATTTATCGTTTACTTTTAAGAAGATATTTTAAGATACTTAGTCACTTAGCTGATTTCAACATTAGTTTTTTTCTGCTCTCATGTTTTTGCAATCATCTTTCCATGGAATAAAATAAACAGGATATTGTATAATGTACTACTGTAATTTCAGAGGATAATAGAACTCAATAAGAAATTCCCTGGACATCTAAAGGCATTTGGGAAGCAGGTCAGTTACACAACTTTGGGGCAGGAAGATCGCCAATTTACGAACAGGTGTCGAGGACAATTCGCTAGCGTTAGAGTGCATCGCCAATGAATTTTTGTGCCCATTCACCAGGTGGGTTTTCATTACGGCGAATGAACGTTACTCCGCAAATTCACTAAAGTGCGAATTTTCCATAATGTTACCCTTTTCGCCAGAGTTTCCTTCGCCAGCTTAGACCTGGTGAAAAGGGAGGGGCAAATTTTTCACCTTGTTTCGCCGCAAAAATGACGCCCATAGACTTATATGGAGTCATGCGTCAAAAAAAATGTGCGTCAAAAAATATTTCACCGCGCAACAAAAAAATGTTGATGCCCATAGACTTTAATGGGCATCGGTGACATTCGCCGGCAGTGAATTTTTGGCGAAACAAAACGTGTCGAATTCGCCCATCCCTGCTGAAAAGTTTAAAGCACCGTTTTTTTCATATTTTAAAGTGGAATTGTATTTAAAAGTTGTAACTATTAAAAAATTTTGTTAAAATATTTTCATTTTAACCATTTGACAGTCATGCCACATTTGTTTTAGGGTTGGCTCATGTCGAGGGCTTTAGAGGAACTCTTTTGCCTTTATTTTGTTTCCTTGAACATTTTTACTAATAAGTGACCAGTTCAAGCATTTTCACCAACAGCTCTAATAAAGACATACAGTATATATGACTTATATGTACCTGCCCTATTCAAATTGACCTAAGCGTAAGTGTACTAACGAAGTTTCGATAGACAGAAACGAACGTTAGCGAAAGTTCACTATAAAATGCTAGCGAAACTTTCTCAGTGTTCAGCTGCTGAGACACAACTTTGCATTTCAGCAAATTAGCATATTGGTTACAACAGCTGGCAAAGTTGCTGCAAAGTGTGATGAAGTCTTTGCAGGCGAAAATTCGCCCTTTTGTGAATTTGCCCCAAAGGCTTAACTTTGCCACAAGTAACGCATAGCAGATGGGACAGATCAATCAATGCTATCCCTTGATTTATTATGGGTTACTAAACAAGCAGCAAACGTAAGATTATTTATTACACTACCCCAATAGACCCCAAAAATGCCATGACCACATAAAAGCAATTAAAAGTATGTTGAATGTTATATTTTACAAGAGGGGGTACTTTATTCACTATAATTGGTTACGCACAATTTGGACCCGACGGAATGGACTAGATAAAGAAAAATCCATATTTTGACTCAATGGGGCACATTCCCTAAAGGGTCATTCAGTAATTCGCCAATTCCCTAATGGGCGCAGGCATAACATCGCTGGCGAAAGAGATACACGCTGGTGATCATTCGCACTCTATCATAAGGCGAATTTTTGCTCTGGCTAAGTGACGTAGCTCCGCATATTCATTAAGATGCAGATTTTTCTGCGGATCGTACTGAATTTGCGAAGTAATGTCTATTCGACAGAGCGAAATTCGACTGCCGATAGAGTGTGAATGACTGCTAGTGTCTGTCTCTGTCGCTAGCGAAGTTACGCCCGTTAGTAAATTGGCGAAGTGCCTGAAAGTGGTAACGATTGCGAATCGTCGCCAACGTTACTCACTTCGTCCCTTTAGTAAATCTGCCCCTGTGTGTGAACCTAGCTGATTTAGAAGACTGTAGTGAGGAACAAACTACAGTTTGTAAAATAACAGCAGCTTTTGGGTGGGCAGGGGGTATATGATGGTAGGCAGCAGCATATAAAGAAATATGAGACAGCAGCCCCGGTGGGCCCCAAACCCCCCAGTGCGACCCTGCTAAAGTCCACCAGAGTATTGCAGTAGATATGTTTGATTGGAAGGGGATTGGCTTATGAATGAAGTGGAAAAAGTCTGCTGGCTGTGGGAAGCAGCCCTATATTATAAGGTTTTGCATGCATGTAACTACCAATTGTTTCGCAAGGCATTTACCTTGTTTTCAACCAATATAACTGTTGATCAGTGATCCCCAACCAGTAGCTCGTGAGCAACATGTTGCTCCCTAACCCCTTGGGTATTGCTCTCAGTGTCCTCAAAGCAGGTGCTTATTTTTTAATTCCAGGCTTGCAGGCAAGTTTTGGTTGCATGACAAACAGACTCTCATGTAGACTGCCAGTCCACATAGGGGCCACCAATAGCCAATCACAGCCCTTATTTGGCACTCCAGGGACTTTTTTCATGCTTGCGTTGCTCCCCAACTCTTTTTACATTTGAATGTGGCTCATGGGTAAAAAAAGGTTGGGGACCCCTGCTGTAGGTACAGGCACAAGGTATATATCAACCATTTATAATTGAAATAGAGTTCATTTAATGGCTGGACTTTATCCCAGACATAGTTAATACACATTTGCTTTTTATGGTACTGTTTACATCAAATGGGACTGTTTACATCAAATGGGACTGTTTACATCAAACCTTTGTTATTGTTTAACTTTTACAAATGTTTAGCATATTAGCCTCAAGCAACGCATACTTTATCATTCAGAAGTAAATACAAATGCACACATATTTATTGCCAGCACTTTATTAGATACTTCTTACTATATATACACTAGTTTTGTGGGCCTTAGCCAACTCCTGTTCAGTAAATATCTAAATTTTAGAGCATGCTGAGTTCTAAAAATAAAATTGCTGTGAAATTAATTCTAAAATTCACCTCTACATTTCCCAAAGTAAACAAGGAAACACTACTTTTGAAATCACTTGTGGATAATAGATTGTAGAGGTTTCAGTCCCACTGACACCATAATCACTACGCATTCCTGTTGGACTCCATAGGACTGAATTGGTTACTTTTCATCTGAGGTAAAGGAATTCTTATTATGCCAATATGTTGTAAAATATGTTATTTTATTAGTTTATACATTTTTTTGTATTCACTTTGCTCTTTAATTTCAGGAAAAATGAATTGGGATCTGGAATTGTTGTTGCACAAAATGGGGCTATTTTGTAATAAAATAGTTAACGGTTCCATAAGTTACAGATCAAACATTTGCAATTGGATTTAAATCTACCTAGTTTGGCTGAACCCTGGTTGTGGTGATTCAATATCACAAGATATAGGCTGCATTATGAGGTTAGTGTTGCTGTAAGAGCTGAAGTGAGAGCTGAAGTGTGCACCATGTTTACAGCTTGTCACAAACTATAATGATAATAATGCAGGCAAGGGCCAACAGCAGTGAATGGCCCACCAAACCAGTCTCCCAGAGTTTTATCCAAAGTGGAGAAAGGCATCTAAGGACACATTCACAAATGGTTTCTTGATCTGATGCCTTCCGCTTCCTGTCCATCAATATTCGTATTTGCCTTTATTCTTAGATGACTTTTGGGGAAAAATCTATATTTTTGGTACATGTGGCTCAATCAGTTACCAGGTGGAACTAGCCAGATCCTTCAGCAGTCTAGGTGCCTATTTATGAAGCCTCAATTTGAAGATGTTTCTTGACAACGTGATCTGCACTGGTTTTCATACAATAATCCAAAAAAGTCTGGGTTTTTGGGTGACAACTCAAAGGGGCAGATTCCCTAAAGGGCGAAGTGACTAACGCTGGCGAAAATTCGATCATTAAGGAACTTTGCCAATTTCCTAACGGGCGCAGGCATCTCTTTGCTAGCAAAGGAGTAAGACGCTAGCATTGCTTCGCACTCTAACGCCCGGCGAATTTTCGCTCTGGTTAATGGACGTAACTCCACAAATTCAGTAAGATGCAGATTTTAATGAATGTTACCTCATTCACCAGACTTGCCTTTGCCAGCTCAGACCAGGCGAAGTGCAATGGAGTGCATAGGACTTCCTCAATTTTTAGTGCAACATTTTTCTAATTTTTTTGGGGGTAACCGAGTCCCCCCCTCCATTTTCTAACATATGGAACATAAACCATACAGTGGGCTCATGTGTAGGACAATATAACAACTCTATTTTATTTATTAAGGTTCCCAGAACTTGTGTTATGTAATGTATTTGCTGCAAAATATACGTCCATGCAACTTTATCATTTCCCGCAGTATGCAAATTAGGCAACGTTAGGGCATCTTTGCTTTGGTTGGCAAAGTAACGCTAGCAAAAATTCGCCAGCGTTCGGCGCCCTGGACGCAAATTCACACTTTAGTGAATTAGCGTTGTCCTAACGAATTCACGACTGGCAAAGTGATGCGATGGCTGCAAAGCTGTCGCTGGTGAATTTTCGCCGGTAGGGACTTTGCCCCAAAGTTCCTAAGGGCATGTGATGGTCTGTTGACAATCCTCACTGACTTCCTGCCTTTTAGAATATTTTTAACTCTAGTGCTGAGTTCCTTTGATAAACAATACTCTATAGTTAATTAGGTAAAGAAGTTTGCATTTTGTTATATACACTGTCATCATACATTATATGCAAGAGAAACAAATTAATTAGCAAACTCATCTAAATATCTGTAGTATATTCCTTTGCCTATGCAGCTACCATTTAGTACAAGTCACAATGTGCCCTCTTGTGCCTCAACCCTAAATTGCAGCTCTCTCTATTCTTCAAAGCAACCTCATAAAAACTCAGCTGATGTGTACACTCATTTATAGTTAAAGCAGTTTGTGAAAATGTAACATATAAATATGTGCCATGTGGGGAAGGGAACTTGAATACTGCTGTTTTTCCTTAAAAAGTTGTGGCAGTCAAAGTGCCACTTAAAAAACTGCCAGTTACTCCTTTAGTTGTGTGTGTCTCTACCTGAAACCTATCCTGTTATATGGCTTTATGTTTTAAGACTTATAATGTACATAACATTGACAGTGAGATCTGATGCTGCAGAATTTCTGTTCTTGGAACCTAAGGGAAACATGATCACAAATGTAATTTAAAACTTTGGTCATGAAAACTCTAAAATGGTTGCAGGGTTAAACATTCTCTCTACATTGTTAAAATGCAGTTCAGATTTCAGTGAAATTCTATCAACGTAATGTGCCTTTTTCTAAGTACAAAAGTATTCTTCTGAAGCCGTTATGTTCCATTCAGTATCACTGTCATATATGTCCTATAACATTCATGTTCTGTATGTGTTTCCAGGACAATTGCTATAGATTTGAGTAGACTTGACCTAATTATGAACCACTGATAGTAAGGGACTGCAAATGTAATAATATATATTAATATTTGTGTGCTCATTAAATAAAGTCAGAACATTTCAACCATAGCAATATATTCCTCCTACTATGTGGTAAAAAAAGAAATCCAAACTTTCCAACTCTCTCTACTTTACTGTAGCAGTAATAATCATATTGCATGGGGATTATTACTTGCTATTTTGTGTACATAATCTTTCTATCGTATGTGTATTATTTGTTTGTGCTTGCTTGAATGTGTATATTTTATTGTTGGGGGGGGGGCTGAGGCTATTTGACCAACCTCAGATTTAAAATATATGCTGGTGTTAGAAGAAAACCATTTGTCTTTTAAATTACAGGTATGGGATCTGTTATCCGGAAACCTGTTATCCATAAAGTTCTGAATTACGGAATGGCCATCTCCCGTAGACTCAATTTTATCCAAATAATCCACATTTTTAAAAAGGATTTCCCTTTTCTCTGTAATAATAAAACAGTAGCTTGTACTTGATTCCAACTAAGATATAATTAATCCCTATTGGAAGCAGAACCCGCCCATTGGGTTTATTTCATGTTTTCATGATTTTCTGTTAGATTTAAGGTATGCAGATCTGTTAAAAGGTATAAAGATCTGTTATCCGCAAAGCCTCAGGTCCCATAGATAGGTCCTATACCGGTATAATGTTTTCATCACAGGACCTAGTAATATCTGTTTGATTTCAATGCATTGTCACTTATGGCTGAAAAAGACAACTATCCATCAGTCTATAGGCCTGGATTGTACAAAAGACAAAAGAATAGCTTGATTATATCTCAAACATGGCATTAATTCAGGCCTCAAGTATAAGTTACACATAGGGGCAGATTTACATAGAGTCGAATATCGAGGGTTAATTTCTCATAATAACGTTTATATCATTCAATCTTTCCGTAATAATGAAAAATAAACATTGATTTAATAAATAATGTTATTATAAGTATTGTGCTCTGCTACACGCACTATACAATCCTCTGATGACTCATTAGTTCTTTCCTTGGGAAAAATACAACAATTAATGAAAAGCCTATCATTTTAATCTTTGCAGTCCAAAATTCTATCATTTGAGTCTCCGCAGCCAGCTGGATTACAGCAATGAATTTTTCCATTTCCTTCGCTAGTCTAAGGATTTAGCACTATTCCTGCGATAGAACGATTAAATCCTTCGAAACGAACGATTCAAAGGATTTTAATCCATCGGTCGAAGGATTTTCCTTCGATCAGAAAATTGTTAGGAAGCCTATGGGGACCTTCCCCATAGGCTAACATTGGCCTCGGTAGGTTTTAGGTGGCGAACTATAGGGTCGAAGTATTTTTTAAAGAGACAGTACTTTGACTATCGAAGGTCGAATAGTCGAGCGATTTTTAGTTCGAATCGTTCGATTCAAAGTCGTAGTCAAAGGTCGAAGTAGCCTATTCGATGGTCGAAGTAGCCATATTCGACCATTCGAAATTCAAAGTATTTTTTCTTCTATTCCTTCACTCGAGCAAAGTAAATGTGCCCCATAATATTACCGCATTATATTCTACACAGGTTATCTGTTCAAAACTGGATATCTGTTTATGTCACAAAGAAGCTGCAATCATAGTAAGGAATTCAACTTTTAAAATATACACAAAATTGCTGAAAAGCAGAGAAGACAGATAAATAGAGGCCTTCCAAATTTTGTTGAACAACAAGCCCCAGCATCCTAACAGGGTGGTGTATTAGGGAGTGTACTGCTTTGTGTAGCAAGTAGATAATTATTGCAAGCTTGCTCAGCCAGAAGCTATATATAGCGGCACAAAGAGCTTTTTAGCATGGCTAAGGGAACAAATGTGAACAAAAAATAAGGCTTCATGATATACTGAGGTAAAGTAAACCCTAGCTGCAGTGTTGGGAGATTGTAATATTTATACCTAAATACAGTATGCATCTGAAAGCCACTGTGCAGGCATAACTGATGTGAGAGCGTCTTTCAGGGTAATATTTTTTATATTTATTTAACCTTTGTGCACAAGAAGGATAGATTTGACAGATGTTGTACAGCCAAGAAGCCTTGAACCCCAAAAATGTAAAAAGCAGAAGGAATGTATACGGGGAATATATGAGTGGCAGTATGGCAAAGACAACTGCCCATCAGGATTAACCTCATTTCACAGTTTATTCTACATTCTTTACATCCCATTAATATCCTTCCTATGAACTAACACCCCAAACTGTACTGAATAAGGTGGGTCCTACCAGTGGTCTATAAAGAGGTAAAATCATATGCTTTCATTCCTCAAGTCAAAGCCCTTTTTGGTAAATCGGATGTTATCTTTGGCTGTAAAGGCTATTTAAACAGATTTCCATTATTAACATTAGTTTTGCCAATGACAAATTGTAAAAGGAATTGCCCTTAGCATTTGTTTTCATGAAATATCAAATGCAATACTCATGTGAAAATTCCAAGCTTTTTTTTTCCCCCAAAATGCATTGCTGTAATTCAGCTGGCTGCGGAGACTCAAATGATAGAATTTTGGACTGCAAAGATTAAAATGATAGGCTTTTCATTAATTGTTGTATTTTTCCCAAGGAAAGAACTAATGAGTCATCAGAGGATTGTATAGTGCGTGTAGCAGAGCACAATACTTATAATAACATTATTTATTAAATCAATGTTTATTTTTCATTATTACGGAAAGATTGAATGATATAAACTTTATTATGAGAAAGTTTGGTGAACCATTTTTTTTTCTGCACATGGATACTGAGGTTGCAACTGGAATTCAAACTAGTTGATAGGAAAATATATCATATCAAGAACAGATTAGATCACATGCTCTGTTCAGTGTTCAATTATTGTTACCTTAGGAAAATACATTTACTAGAGTAAGACTAGTCTGATGCCTGTGGTTTGTGGGATGTTTAACTCATAAATAGAAATGGCTGCCAGTTTGTTTAAAAAAGAAATGTGCTCTGTAGGTTCTGGCAATAGGCAACTATCACTGCTGTGCCCAGATTTGTTTACTACTTGATAAGGTTCCAGTGGGTTGCTTCTAAAAATAGAACTGTCAAGTAATCTTGGGAAAGCCTTAGATGGAAATAGTACATTCCTACATTCCTTTATATTGGGATTATTTTTTTTCCAATGTGGAATAACATTTACTTTAAATTCTATCTTATCTTGACAGCATATTTTACAGATGATGTGAGGGTTGGAACTTTTGCATTTCAGGTAGAAATGATTGATTTTTATACGTATATATTGATTTTTATACGTATATAATATGTACATTGCTGGCGTTGAAAATACTTGAGCAAAACATTTTCATCATTAGAATAGCTACATAGATATTAACCAATAATTATAATTTGAAACTGTACATACAGGGGGAAAAATAAAAGTATTGTTTAGTATGCAACATATATAAGTTTTCATACCAGTAAATGTCAATGAAACTATGGGGTTGATTCAGAATGTGTAATTGTGAATTTTTCTCAATTACTCAACATTTTCCTGACAGACAGGAAACGATTTAATAAACTATTTATCTGCTTTCATAAATTTGTCACAGTAGTTCAGTTGAGTTGAAAAAAGTCCATCATGTTCAAACCCTCCAAATGAACCCTAGTACATATATATGTATATTTATACAGTAAATATATACAGTATAATAGTACCAATTCCAGCACTCTAAGGTCTTAATGAAAAATAAAAAATGATTTATTGTTCAATTTTTCGGCTCACATTAGAGCCTTCTTCAGGAACATCATAACACAGTGAATATAAATACACATATCAACAATAGAAATTAAAAAAAAAATGGTGCCAAAGTTCAGTGTATGACATCATCATCATAGCCCTGCCCCCTCAGTGGTTTTCAAGCATCAAGAGAATAGTAAGTAATACCTTTTAATTCACTGAAGTAGCATCTTTCAATCTGCTGAATTAAATAATATTAACCCCCAAAGGTATATTACTTGGTAGCGATAAAGTGAATTAAAACAAATGGCCTGACCCAATCTCTGCTTGTATCTGCCGAATAGTATAAATAAATATTTCCTGGACCGGCAATGAAGTTATCCAAAGAATCATAAGTATACCCAGCAACCAGTATTTAGATATTTATTATGAGATAAAAGTCCACTATCACCCCATCTCTTATACTGTAGCAAATTCCCAGTTCTGATGTCATCAGCTATAAACGATGAGTTCTGATGTAATTTCTGTCACATGACTCACTGAAACTTGTGTATTATAATAAATAAAGTACCCCCAGTTGCAAAATATAAGGATATTAGAAGTTACCTCGGAGTTCCATGACCTGTATAAAAACACTTGGCCTTCGGCCTCGTGTTTTTATATGGTCATGAAACTCCTCGGTAACTTATAATATCCTTATATTTTACAAGAGGGGGTACTTTATTCACTATATATGAGGCAGTTACATAGTGTGTACCATTCTTTAATTTATTTAAATATATTTTGAACTATACATATAAAAGAAGTAGAAAAGCTCATCAAGCCAACTGACATCATTGTTTATGTGAGTCTCTTATTCTATTAGTGATAGGCATTTACAGTATGTACAGGGATGGGATGCCTCAAACCGGGTATCCAAAAAGCTCTGAATTATTGAAAGGCCTTCTCCCATAGAATACATTTTAATGTTTAAAAAAAAGATTTCCTTTTTCTCTGTAATAATAAAACAGCACCTTGTACTTGATGGTAACTAAACTGGCATGAATCCACATTGGTGGTACAGCAATTTTATGGGTTTTATTTAAAGGTGAACTATCGAGAAAATGAAAATTTAATATAAGCTTCATCACACTGAAACAAGAAACTTTCTAAATACAATCAATTAAATATTCTATATCGTTTCAGAAATAATCAGGTTTGTCTTCACTATCCATCTCTCAGCATTGTTTCTCTTCGTTCTGTCTTGATGCAGCAGTTGGGTGTCAGATAATCATTGACAGTTCATTGATAGTCCCCTTTAATGTTAACGTGATTTTTTATCAGATTTAAGGTATTATGATAGAAATTATGGAAAGATTCCTTAACCAGAAAAACCCAGGTCCCAAGCAAATAATTGCTAAAATGCAGTCTTGAATAATTTCCAGTGTGGCTTCCTTCACACCTCCCTTATGCAACATTTAATATTTTTGAGTGGTTTTCATATGGCCCCATCTTTATCAGTATCTTTGCCTTTGTGTATTTTCTGTAAACGATATTGTCACATAGTGTATTGTAGAATTGTAAATATTTCATCCCTTTGCAGAGTTTGATATGTTTTGTGTATCTTAATTAGATCACCGTGGCATTAGAATATAGAACGTATTTGTATCGAATATCGAAGTTGAAGGATTTACAGCATTTCCCACGATTGATTGATCGAAGGAAAAATCCTTCAAGTCGAACGATTTGAAGGATTTTAATCCATCGATCAAACGATTTTCCTTCGATCAGAAAATTGTTAGGAAGCCTATAGGCTAACATTGATGTTCGGCAGGTTTTAGGTGGCGAAGTACTTGGTCGAAGTTTTTTTAAAAGAGACAGTACTTATAGTACTAATAGTCTAATGATTTTTAGTTTGAATCGTTCGATTCGAAGTCGTAGTCGAAGTAGCCAAAAAAATCATTCGAAATTCAAATTTTTCTTCTTTTATTCCTTCACTCGAACTAAGTAAATGTGCCCCTAAGCTAATGGGCTCACACTGATCTACAATAAGTTCCCAGCTGCCAATACTATGTACATTAATCCTTTAAGAAGACAGCAATGTGATAGTAAAGCTGTTGGTTTGCAGCAGAAAAATAAACAGTGTTGCAGAAACACCACAAGAGGGAGTTGTTGACTGGTTTTTGGAAAGCCGTGCAATGTTAGAGATGTATCCGATTGTGCAGCCATACTGTGCAGCATATTGAGCTCATGTTTAATAAATCATTTAATGCTTAACTTGTTTCTTAAAAACAACAAAATGTAATGTTTATACTAAGCTGCCATTTAGAAGTACAGGGCAGTCAGAAGTATGATAGACTGCTTGCTTTGATTTTTTCAACAGATTAGCAGTACCTCTAATTTCACGTGAGTTTTTAGCTAATTTGATGTAAAATAATGTATTTCCATTTCAGATAATTCTTTGATTGCATCTCTAAGCCAAGACAATAACTTAAGCTGACTGCTGACCCTTTAGAATGCATGTACAAATATATGTGATTGCCCAGTTTGCACTATCTGACTTATACAGCAAAGTTCAAACTAAACAATTCACAAAGCATAAAATACTTGCTCTTGTGCATACGCCTTGCAACTTGCCCTGGCCCCATTGCACAGTTTCTGCATACAGTCTATACTACTGAATTGTAGTATAGACTGCTAATTATAATGCGAATAAACGTTCATATTGCAAACATTTTTGCCTTTGTGAAAACATAACAAACATTTTGGAAACCCTTTGCCCTCACGCAACAGTAGGATAGTGATTGCGAATTTTATAGTTTGCGATTGTGTGCAGTGTATGTAATAAAACTTCTTACTGAAAAAGTTGCTCCAAAAGTTTACACCACCTTCAGGTATGTGTTGAAAGTGTGTAATGTGCAATTAAGATTAGCAATGCAATTTCTAATTTGTGCGCAAATTTGTTCTCTTTTCGAATGGAGTTACAACACCAAAGTTCAAAATGAAAGGGGAATGGATGGACAGGAGGCATGAAATTAACATCTGCCTTTAAATGATGGGAACCCTGAGCATGTTTCACCTACCCATGCAACTGACTTTAAATTGACATTATGGGGCAGATTTATCAAAGGTCGAGGTGAATTTTCGAATGATAAATAAAAAATCGAATTTCAACCTATTTTTTGTGTACTTCGACTAGGGAATAGTCCAAATTCAATTTGAATTGGAAAAAAATGTAAAAAACTTGAATATCGAAATGTATCATGTACTATCTCTTTAAAAATTAGACTTCGGCCATTCGCCATCTAAAACCTGCCAAATTGCTGTTTCTAGAACCTATTTGGAGTCAATTGGTCGATTTTGAAAAATCAAAGTTTTTTTAGGAAAAACATTTAATCGAATTTGATCGTATGCGTTATTCCTTCGATTCGTACAATTCAAATTTGCCCAAATATGGACCTATTCAATCGAAAACTGACCTATTTGACAAAAAAACTTTGACTTAATTTCAGTTGGTCTCTTTGAATTCGAATTTCAAAGCTTTTTCAATTTTCAATTCAAACCTTGATAAATACGCCTCTATGTGAACTGATATTTTTGTTTTCAGCAGCTCCTAAAGCTGGCCATAGACGCAACGATCTGATCGTACGAATCGTAGATTCGTACAATTTTCGAACCGTGTGTGGGGAGTCCCGACACATTTTGAGATCGGTCGTTTGGTTGATCGGACAGGTTAGAAAATTTCTGTCGGCTGTGGGTAATATCTCTGCGTGTATTGCCGATCGTATGATTTTCAGTGGGAGACTGTCACTAGCTTTGTCAGACATAACTATCGTACGATTGCTGTCAGGGGCAGAACATCGGCTGATCTGTTCTTTTACTACTTTATTTGTTCGGAATGGTAAGACTTTGATCTGAATGGTTAGTGACAGGTCAGGAGATGGGAAAGTCCTATCGTACAATGATTCGTACGATCGGATCTTTGCGTCTATGACCAGCTTTAGAACCAGAAAGTTGGACAGACTCTTACTTTGAGTGTTAGTCTTTTCCATATTTAGTGCAAGAAACAACATAATTAGGGTTGCCTCTGTTTCTGGAAAAAAAATACTTTCCTTCCTTCAAGCATCATTTTTACTGGTCAGGTGACAGCCCTAAACACTATAGATTTTAAACAATTGGCTGTGTTTATTGATGGTAAATGCTGAAATGGGTTTACTAAAGGGACTGAAGAAAAAAAAAGGGGGGTTGGATGTTTGACAGAAAAGACTATATTGGAAAGAAGAGCTTGAATATATACTGTATTTGGATAGGGTTAAGTAAAACAAAATACAGAAGAAAAGGTATCTGCAGAAAAAAACATTTGAAGCTTGAATATCATCAGTGATTTTGCTCAAAGCTGTATGTAAATTATATGCTCTCGCACAAAAGTTCATCAATTTATCTAACTCAGTTAAGTGGCGATTTTATTGTCTATCTGTCCACAATGGCACGGCTCAGTTAAATAATCATAATCCTTATCTGTTAACAATTATTACTTACTCATTTGCTTCTTATCTCCAGTGAGAGCTCTTCTAGTCAGCTAGCTTCCCTCTCTGATCCTCTTTTTAATTCATTCTTGTCATTATTTCATACTATTAGTAACTCACTGACAGCTACTCAGTCTCCCTAAGCCTGCACATAATTAGAGATTGTTTATTCAAATATTTGCTGAACTTTTCTTTACCTAGAACAATAGCACATTAGACCTTGTCTACACTTATAAGGGAGACATAGCAATCCAAGATCCAGATATATATATAACATATATTTAAAACAGCATATCTGCTTCACCTGAGTACATCATGTAGGGAAGGATTTCTCACATCCATGATTTCATTGTAGCTGTAGATCCCAACTGAACTTGTTCTCCTTACCATTAATAACCTAGGCCTTATACTGAAAACAAGGATTTGCTCCTTCAACCTGACAGCATGTGTCTATAATTGTCCTTTAATATGTCTACCGAATAACTGCTTTATTTAACTTTGTAATAAAGACAGAGCAAACGTTTGACATCATATAGCTTATATGGTTCAGACAAAGTGCATAATAAAACAGTATTTTACTGCATTTATTTCTGACATTCTTTTTGAATGGAGCGACATGGTGAAACTGGATGAGCCATCAGAGCCAAATATCTAGATTCAGTTTACTTCATTTGTGATGGAATTCTCTGTACAGGCCAAAGACATACAGATAGACATAGACGTACCAATAGGTAACATTTACATGGTAAGAAGGTAATAAATTAGAAGAGTTTACAGAAATTCAAGGCTCTCCATTTATTTAAATTGTAGTATATAAATCTTTATATAGGGTTGCATTATAAAGACAGATTATAGGAAGGTCATCTGCCATAGACGATCTCATCTCCTATTTTAATAGGAGATGAGAGTAATAGTACTCCTATTTTAATAGTAACATTTCTAAATGAATACAGTACATTGTACTTGATTGTAACTAAGATATAAGCAATCTTTATTGGGCACAGAATAATCCTATTGGGATTATACGTTTGAACGATTGAATTGTTCAGAGACCAAATTAAGGAATGACCCCTATCCTGAATAACAGCTCCAATGCCTGTACTTTGTTTCCATTTGGTCTAATGACACATGGGTGGCTCTTGAGCTGTCTGTAAATTGACCTAAATTGTTCCCTGATGCCATCCCATTAACATAAATAGGAAATGCTCAAAAGCACCAGTGCAAGCAGTAAGATTGCTCAACATGCTAAAAAGCAGTCCCAGCCAGGCATTTCCTACTCAATTCAATGGCAGACAGCAGGCAGTTAAAATTGCCTTGTGTGCCATCAGCCTATAGGCTTTAAAAGACAAGGAACATGTTTTTCACTGGGGGGTTTGTGGTAGATGCCAGTTAGTTATGAACATCCTAATGAATACACTCAAGGCCTGCTAACAAACCGAAGCTTGTGTTGTTCCTGGGCTGTGCACATGAGCAGTATAGAAAAAATTCCAATTCTATTATAGACTGTTCATACATACTTGGTCCAGGACAACTGTGGTCCAGGACAAACCAAGCGTTTGCAATGAAGTCACTGATGATGGTTGCATTAAATTATTGGCTGCACTATTTATCTGCTTAATGGTATTCTTTCTGTATCAGCCATGAATTATTGCCAGTTTGTAATAATCCAAGCTCTTCTTTAAAGAAACATTAAAGTAAAGTCACCAACACCTTGAAAGTACAATGTAAAGCGTGCTAATCGTTAGGAGTGGTTCTGGCTGTAAAATGCAGCACCATTGACCTGCCATGAATAGCAGCTTTTTTGTGACTTGGATATTGTTTAGCTTTCCCGGTGCTGTATAACCTCAAATAATTCCACATTCCACAAGATTAAACACAGACACTTGACACCCAGAAGGCAGAGAAAGGACTATCTGTTTATTACCTTACAATATATGAGAATACTCACGTAATTATATGTGCCGTGATTAAACTTCAATATTATTCAAGTAAATAAAACTCTGAAAGGGCTCTTCTGTGTGCTACGGCGGTTCTGTTGAATACATTAAAAATAACAAAAAGCATGTTTAAGTTGGTATGTGATCAAGTGGAAACATTAGAGTTTATTCATTTGGCTTTGGTAGTACCAGTTGGGCAATACCACACATTGAGGCGCTGGGTTCAATGGCATTTTGTAAATTTATCAATTGCGTTATTTCATTTTTCTTCAAAACTATTTCGACAATTCCTAAATGAGTATTTTGTATTACTGTATTACCAATTGCTAAACATGACATGAATCAGCATTGACAGACATAGCCACTAGCATTTTACACATATCCTGTAAAGTGCACTCAAAAAGTGGTGTGGCCCAAGGGAGAAGGGGTGTCAAGGGCTGTCACTTGGGAATGTTTAAGCTGTTGTTCAGCAACAGCTCTAAAGCTGTAGACTGGCCATCCCTGAAGTCAATGCTAAACAAATTACACATTTTAACAATAAAATCTAATTTGTTTACCAGCAATTTTTTCTTTTAATTGACCCCTGACTAAACCCAACCACACATGCACAGATATTTCTCATAGCATTTGGGTCAGCTTGCATCCACATCTTGTGCACATATGGACCCCCAAAAAGCAATAGGACAATCAGTCCTCTGGTGGCATTAAACCAAAATCAACAGCTAAAAAAGGAAAGCCACACTCAGCGATCGGCTAATTGATATGTTAGGTCACCAGTGATTTGGAATTTATATGGACCCAGCTTTTCAACTATTGATCCAGTCAGACTTTTGCCAGTAATTCAACTAATAACGTTTATACATTCAAAAGTGCTTTAGGGACAGGAGGGATGAATTAATATAGAATAAATTAAAAGAAAAACCAGCCCTGGAAAGTTATGACAAACCTGTGTCTACTTTACAATATACATTTTTCTACCAAAGTCTCTAGTTAACTTCTCCATTTTACAGCATTTTAACATCCCCCATCCATGATCCAGGCCTATGACTTGCATCCAAGTCATGGATTCTTAACCTATAGTTTGGGACCCATAAATGCTGTTTAGGGTGTTTCTCCATGATTCCCCTAGATTAGAAAATAAACCAATAAAGTCAATGGGGGTATAAAGTGTAGTTAGAGATCGCCACAGTTGGATCTCTGAAATTCCAACACTCTCCATTCATTTCTATGGCATTTTGAAAGGCGTATTAATCAAGGGATGAACTTTCACTTTCATCCATTGATAAATATTCCTTTGAAAATCCCATAGAAATGAATGGAGAGTGGCGGAATTTCCCTCTAGAGGACTGTGGCCACTGCTAACTTCACTTTTAGATAAATATACCCCAATGAAGTAACTGGTTTAAACCATTTTTGGGATGTGAAGCTGATTCTCCAACTTAACTTCAGAAACAGGTAAAAAGATTAAACTAAACTGAGTCATACACAGCAGAATTTGCATAAAATATAAGTAGCAAAATTAGCTAGCTTAGTGTCACCAAGGAGATCCAGTCTATGTATTTTACTAGCTTGTTCAGTGTTACAATTTGGTGTAAAGTTGAATAAAAATTGAATAATTCCAGGATTATTGGATGGCATGGCATGGTATGGCGTTAGTTGCCTTCTGTTACAGCTCAGTGGGCAAATCTCCTTTTAGCTTAATTATATTAAGGGATTTAAATCTTACATTATACTATACTGCAAGCTTCCCTAAAACCTATGCATCCATTATGTTCAAGGCCTGCCATTGCTTCAGGCTTTAGTTGCTTTGAACATGAACTTATTCTTGGTGTCCCTGAAATCCCAGCCCAGGATTATTGGGTCAGCATAGGCCAATTTGACAGGAATAATCCTGCTCTGAATTTCATTAATGCTAATTAACAGTGAAGGCTGATGATAGCAGTAGACTGCCCTGCAAACATTTTGATTTTTTGTGAGCACTGTGCTCATGCAGCAGTCCTTAAAGAAAACCTCCTTTTTATATGTACATGTAGCCACATGTGGCAGTAGGTAAAATAATTTTGCATTTCATATTTTTCTAGTTTCAAATATGTAAAAGTATAACATATAAATATGTCTCACCATGGTCTTGCTTTATTGAATATATACTCAACAAGAATACAAAGGGACACATTTACTAAAGGGCGAATTTTGTTTGTTTTTTTGATGAAAATTGTGAAAATTCTCTGGTTGTATGGGGAAATATACAGGCAGAGATTTTACGCTAGGAGAAAATTCATTTCTCTTGAAAAAGTGAACTTATGATTTTAGTAAATATAGAGATGTGTTGTTAAAATACACGTGGCGAAGTGAGGTGAACTTTGGGGACGTTAGGTAAAGAGAAAATTCACACTTTAGTAAATGTGCCCCATTGTCTGTTTTAGTGGCATAAGAACTAACCGCCAGGCCCCCCAGCAAAAAAATCTTCAGAGGGGCCCAGCATTCGCCACAAACCCACCAGTTATATCTGTGTAGGGGAATTCAGTGTTTATGCAACATTTTTAGATAATTGTAACTGAACGAGCTCATGTCAAAAAGGGGGATTCCCCCCCCCCCTTGAATTATCTATTTATCTCTGTTCATGAACGTATTACAGTACTTTTGTCATTTTGTTAATCTTTCATAAGGTTTCAAATATTGGACCAGATTCAATTCAGTGAGAAAAAGGTTCATCACATGAAAACTAATGGATGAGATTCAATTTGAGATGCCATTCAATTCATAAAAACGTATCTTACTGTTTATCACGTGAAAAGTCTATTTTCGTCTATGGGAAAAAACTGGACCTGCATTTGGAGAAAAATCTTTCTCCCCAAAATTAATCTTGTTCATGACTTCACATTATAAACAAAGAGAAACCTTTTTCTCACTGAATTGAATCTGGACCATTGTTGGCAACTCCTATATCTATGCAAGTATTATTCTTTGCTGAATTACAAGAAATATGACTTTGGGTTTACCACTAAGCACTTTATAAACTATGGCTTACTCCACCCAATTGTCTTCAGGCAGAACAGTTGATTCCCAGCAAAGGGCATTCCAACAACAATTAAAGTAAACATCATGCTCCAATTCTAATCCCACATTTTGTTCTCACCAGTTAGTGGGAAATAATTGTTTGTACATTCTTGCTCACAAGGCTGCAAATTTGAAGGTTACCTTTTTATATCTCTTCTTAGAAATCTAAGATCCACCCTTGCTTGTTCAATAAAACATAAAAGCACAGATCAAGAATCTGCAAATGCAATTATTTGTCTTTGGGTTAGTATGCAGCCATATTATTTTATCGTAGAAAGACATGGTAGCTCTGAAAGTTTCTCTGGCTGTGTTTAGGGAGAGCATAGCTGAAATGCTTTTAAAAAGGTAAACATGAACCCATACTATAGTAGGGTCACTGCAAGTTCACTTGTACTTTAATGAAACTATGCCATAAATCATCCCATGTTTGGTGCATCCTGCATTAGTTTATTAGAAGAGGATAACTAGAAGAAGGTTGATTATTTGTAGAGCAATCTCTGGATGAAATTGTAACATGTTAGTTGTCCTTTTTGATTTTTTAACTTATGGGAGCTTAGGAAGGCCCTACCACCTCCCAGTTACTGCTAAATACCTGCCAGCAACAAAACTAGTACTAGTCAGTCCAACAAACACTAATTAAAGCATCTACTGGCTGAAAAGATTCTATCAGATGTTTTCCATTTAAGCAAAAGGGAAGTGACAAGAACAGTTTAAGAAAATTCCCTGTATGTCGTCAACCTTCATTTTTTCCATTTATTTTCCAGTTAGGATGCAATCATGGCATATTCTGTTTCAGGAATGAATAACCTAAGGCCAGTCAGCTATAACTATTGTTGCCTTACACCTGTTGGCTATTTTAGAATCATGAAAATCAAATCAAAAGCATGGACAAATGAGAGTACAGCAAATAGTCACTGCTTTCAATACCAATAAAGACTGTTTTACATGGAATTAATTATACATGGTCTTTAAATGTTTTGCCTCCAGTTTTCTGCACTTATTCCCATTTTTTGTAAAAGAGCCCTTTACAGTATAATTTTAAAAATGCACATTTTTGATATAGAGGAGAAATAAAAGGCAACAAAAACATTCATCAAATGTTGCATATGTTTGTCACATTGTTTGTTATTTGTAGGAAAGATTCCAAAACTATTGACCTAAAGCCTGCTTTACTATAAAATAATAACACAAATGTAAGAACCAATATTATATATACTCTGCACAACTTGCCTATTTAATGCTTTGATACAGTGTTGCATAAATGGCTGAAATCTAAACTAAGAAATGTTTCCTTTAGGAGAAATTATGTTCTTACTGTAATCCATTTGATACTTTCATTTGATCTTCTTCTGTTGGATCTCAAATAAATTCCTTTACCATTCTTTAAACATTTAAATATATTTTGGTGATAAAACATATACATTTCCAATTAGTTTAAAGCTAGGATTAAACCCAATTCTCTTTAAACTATTCTGGATTTAAATGAAAAACTTTCATCTGTATCATGAGTGAGAATAGAGCAGAGAAATAATTTTGATGATCAATATCATAATAAATAAATTAAAATAACCTGGTCTGTTTATCAAGAGGAATATCCAGATGAAGAAGCTTATGTGACCAGTTCATCACTTTGTGGTTGTCCGACAGGTACTAACAGACAAGAGCTGATGGTGGAAAGTAGGGATGTACCGAATACACTATTTGGGATTCGGCCAAATCCCCAAATCCTTGGTGAAAGATTTGGCCGAATACGAATCCGAAGCAGGAAAGGAAAAAAGTGGGAAAAATTCTTCTTTTTTGATGAAAAGTCACGTGATTTCCCTACCCGTGTAGGGTAGGGTAGTTATGCGAAGAGATTTATGGGGATATCCTAAATAGTTACATTTTCTAACTTGGATGTCCAAATTAAATTGGTTAAACTCTTTTTGGTAAGTATTGTGATAGATGTCCCAACTGAGTTCAACCATCTGAATTAAATTAACCTCTAGCAATCAAGCTTAGAAAATCTTACTGTGAAATCTGTGAAAACCTCATGAATTTAGGATGATCAGTGTTATCTGCAGCTTCCAAACTGTTTCTTCTTCAATAAACATTTAATGAACCACTCAAAAGTTTGGTGTCCTGTCATCCCTAGTCCAATCCAACCTGTGGGTATAAGACAATGATTATGATAAACTTAGTGCATTGATGATTCTTTCAGTGATTCTTATGAATCAGAGCAAGGAAAGGGCACAATAACATTTTAAATCATACTACAATAATTGGGGGTATCTTTTCCCTACTGTATTATTATTCAACCCTTAAATTGGCATTGGACAAAAACCTTAACACTGGTTTATTAATCTGTAGAAAAATAAATTAAATCAGCACATTTTATGTCTAAAATGTAGAGGTTGAAATCCATTTTTATTTCTGTTTTGAGAAAATGCTATAATTAGTGATCTGGTTTATACAAAATTAATCCATGACTAATATGAATCCAATTAAATTTCCAAACATGCCATTCACAAAATGCCTTAAAAAATAAATTTCTGAACATGAAACTCTATGGGATTTGTTCCATTTATGGGAGAACTGAGAGATTCATTCCCTTCAGCGCTTTGTAAAAGTGAAAATACTGGCTTTCATTAATTAAATGTAAAACAGTACAAATGGTGCCTAAAGCTTGGCCCACATAGAGATGCAATCAGGCTGTAAAAATACAACAAATAATGTCATACTGCTAATATTACATTTTTGTTCCTCAAAGAGAAAAGTTTTGTAGCACAAAATCCTATTGTGATCAATTGGGGGTTATTTATTAAAGGTAGAGTTTGTGAGGTTTTTCATACCTCATAAATTGAACGTTTGCTTATTTATGAAAAAGCTTGAATGTAAAAAACTCAATCAGTGCATTTGGAGGGGGGGGACAACTGGAATAGTCAAATTTATCGAGTTATTGGCGAAAAAAAAAATTAAATCACTCTAAGTTTCCCTGAAAATAACCCAAAAATCATGAAGGAAACAAACATGTTCAAATGGTTCAAGGGACCTCTGCCATTTATTTCTACATGACATTGACAGGTTTTAGCTGGAGTTTTCTTCATTTCCAGCGTCAGGGCTTAATAAATCTCGAAAAATTCTAGGTTTTTTGAACCCGAAAAATTTGAGTTTTTACTGAAACTACCCTTAAAAAACTCGAATTTTTTGGGAAAACTCAACTCACCTTTTTTAAGCTGCCCCTAAATGTGCTCATAAAAGAGCTTTCTTTGCTTCTAAGGGTGGGACTCCACGACCGATTTTGTTGCGATCCGACCCGCTGCAACAAAACGCATGCGTCTTGTTGCATGCAACAAAAATAAGGTAAGAAATAGAAATGTTGCATGGTATCACAGCGCTGATCCGACGTGACACGACTGTCGGATGCGTTTTGTCGCAGCACGTCGGATCACAACAAAATCACAGAATCAGCTCAAAATGCAAATTGTATATATTTACATTTTTGTGCCATGAAACTTTAAAGGCTACGGCTTACATCTAGAATCCAAGGCAGCATGGCAGTATTTTTGTTGTCTTCCTAGTAAGGATGGGACACCATAGGGTTCAGTAGATTCAGATGACTTGATTTTGTTGGATCGGGTCATATCTTTGATAGCAATGTAGCTTCTTTTAACAACAAAAAACATCTAAACCAAATAACAGTGAGTTATTTTAGAATATGTACTATATGTTCTGCTTTGCAAATATATATATATATATATATATATATATATATATATATATATATATATATATATATAGATATAGATATATATAGATATATATCGACACGAGGTGCACGATCAATAAATCATACATAGAGGTTGGAAGGATCAGCACACTCCATTTTGCGATGAAAAAGTGTTTTTTTATTAAACACACATAACTCCAACGTTTCGGTTCCACCGATAAAGGTTCCCAGGTGGAACCGAAACGTTGGAGTTATGTGTGTTTAATAAAAAAACACTTTTTCATCGCAAAATGGAGTGTGCTGATCCTTCCAACCTCTATATATATAACCAAAACATTGGAGACACTGTGATACTACAATAAATCATTGAGTTTTGGAAACGGAGTGCTGGTCCTCTTTACAATTTTATATATATATATATATATATATATATATATATATATATATATATATATATATAATAAAACTGTTTTACAAAATGGGTTGCTTACTGCTACCTGTACAGGTCATACTCAGGCTTGCTTCGGGCAGTAGCAACTCCCTGTAACTCCCGGTAGAGCATGTGTTACATTGACTCTCTCTTTTCTCTCGGGTGGGCCCTCACTGTTCACTGTAGGAAGGCTTAACCACATTGTTTTATTCACACAGAACTGGATCTCACAAATAGCTTAGGCACCAGTGGTTATTAAAAAACAACTGAAACACTATTGAGTGAATGGTTCATAATCTATTTGGCTGGTGCTGATCTGATAGTACAAACATCAATCAGGTCACAATTACTGCAAATACTTTCATTTCTCAGTTGGTATTCCTATGTTGAGATGTAGCATTGATCAGACACTCCTCAGCTTTAGGCGATGCTCACATTGGTCCCTCCCTCCAAGAATCTTCTGTTCCTAAGCCTAATCATTTATAAGTCCATATAACAGCAGTCTCTTCACCATAGGGTACTAACTCCTCATTGGAGCCTCTGGCTGCCCTACTAACTACTATGACCCTGTCTCTCACTCCTAAAATTAAATATTGCAGATCTTCCTAACACTTAACCCACCTTCTGTAACCTAACTCCGTTCAAGTGCCTTAAGCACACCCCTCCTTCAGCAAGTGGGGACCAAAAGAGAAAGAACATGTTGTGGAATTTTCTTTTATAACCTAGGGAACAAGCTCTGGCCAGTTACTTCCCATCTAACCCAGGAATAGGAAACATCTCCCCCTCCCACGTGTAAATCATTACCAGCCCTTAGCTGTCCATAACAATCCTGGGGAATTACCTGCAATAAAATTACCTTTTCAGGTCTTATGAACTGGCCATATATGGGCATATAATATATGTATTAATGCGAGGGCCCCCTCCAAATACTGTGCTTTGTTTTTAATGGGATAGGGTATTTTATTTTTTTTTTTTATAACTTGTTTTTATTGTAAACGGTAAAGAATAATCACATTGAATATTTATACATGGTTCCATGAAGTGGAGAATATAGCAATTGTGATTCTGAATATAAAGCTGTTCAATAACATTTCAATAACATTTTAAACATTCAGCTCAGTTACGGTTTATAGCATTGGGGGGTTAGGACCTGTGGGGATTAGTTCATATAGGAGGTCAGTAGTCTGTTAGTTTGATGACTTCTGGGAGGCGCGGTATCAGATCTTAATGGTTCTTGTCGTAGTGATGCTAGATATTGGGATGATTCCATGATCAAAGGGTGATCCCTGAGAACTTCCATATCATACCATGACGTATGTCTAAAGGTGTAGATCGTGAGGCATTTGAGTTGTTGTAGGTAGACCAGGTATTGAAAATTTTTAATGTGTTGTGTTCTTTCCTGGTTATGGTTTCCAGCCAATCCATATGGAAGATATGGTGTAGTTTTTGTTTCACCAATGTCATTGACGGGGAGTCAGTGTGTAGCCACTGTTGAAGTATTGTTTTTCTGGCAGCTGCCGCCAATCTGCCCATGAGGTGTTTTTCAGTTTTCGTGATTTGTGTAAATGAAGTAAGTGTACTAAATAGAGCCCATTCTATGTGTATTTGGAGGGGTTTCCCTATCATCTGTGCACCATAAGAAACAACTTCTTTCCAAAAAGATTGCATTAAGGGACAAGACCACATGGTATGTATCAGATTTGCTTCAGGAGCGTGGCATTTTAAACATACATCTGAAGAGAGGTTACCCATCCTAAATCTTCTGAGTGGAGTAAGATATGAGTTGTGGAGAATTTGCAATGACATTTCCTGATACCTGCTTGCCGTAAGTAATGTCATAATTTTAGCATGTTGTTTCAAGATGTCTGATTCTGTGGTATTAGGTATCTCCTCAATCCATTTGAAATTAGGTTTGCCTTCGTTATCAATGTCTAGAAGTGGTTTAATGGTTTGGTAGATGTGCGAAGTTGTGAGTTTCCTATTTTTGTTTTTCCATAGTTGGTTTAATAAGTTACTCTTGTCATTATTTGTTAGGAGTTTGATTGTAGTGTTCCCGAAATGAAGGATCTGCAGACTTAGGCAAAAGTGGGTGTGTATAAATGGAAATTTTTCTACCAACTTATTTAGAGAGAGTACGGAGTAGTTATTGTCCAGTATATCGTGTATGTTCCGCAAGCCGCTTATACTCCAGTCATATAGTATGGGATTCCGCATACCTGGTGGGAAGTTTTTATTATCTATCCACGATAAGTAAGGAGAGGTGTATGGTGAAAGATTCTGGGTTTTCCTGACTGAATGTCATGCATTATACGTGTCCAAGAATAATGGATTATTTCTAATATGTGTTGGAATATTCTGTAAAGGTGTATGCAACAGATTGAGAGAGTGGTTGTCAGTTTGATATTGGTCTAAAGAGAGTGTAGTGTATAAATCTCTATTTAGAATCCAGTCTCCTGCATATCGAAGAAGGGCTGCTTCGTTGTAAGCCTTAAAATTAGGGAAATTGAGTCCACCTAGGGTTTTAGGTTGTTGCAGTTTAAAAAGGCTAATTTGTGGGCGTTTTTTATTCCATATGAAAGTTCTCAATATTTGATTCAATCGTTTTAAATCGGTTGATTTAATACAGTATGGCAGCATCTGTATTGGGTATAGAAGTTTGGGGAATAGGGATAGGGTATTTTAACATGAGTTGTGTATAAATAAAATCTGTATTACATCTTGTGATTTTGGTGCACATAGCCAATTACTATGCAAAAATGTCCAAGAGGGGAGTTGTAGTTCATATTCAGTGTTGTTTTAGAATTGTTACAATGGCAATACCTCAAACTTCCTATTGCCATGTAGGTGACAGCGCTCATATTTAATCATTTTAACATCCCTCTGTTAGCTTTGCATGTCCTCTATCTTTGAACAGCCTAATTTTGTTATTTTTTTGATTGGCATGTCCTAAAAAAGAGAAGCTAAAAAAATATAAAGCATGTAGAATATGATTTATGGTAAGAAGCAGGGCAGTGTGCTTCAGTGAATGACATACTGTTAGCTGCAGTACAGTCTTGGTTTATTCAGCTAAATTAATCAATTCAATCTTACAAAACGAAGGGAAACAATTATGAATGCCTTCAAGATAGTTTCACTGGGGAAGTTATAATACAAAGAAAAATGAGACAAGGAGCAATGTCAGCCCATCTTACTATAAATACAGAATGACAGGGTCCACCTGTGACCTCTAACACTATCTACATTTCCTAAGGCCATTCTTGAAATTAGGCTGAATTTGAAAATGAGGAGAGTTCTCATGTGTCCTTGGACTTACTGGAAGAGTATCACATCATTACTCCTTCATTCTAGGGATTAGAGTTCAAATCCTAACATAATCACAGACTTGTATTTCAAGTTAGATGGGAAATCAGCAAAAACTTTTATACTTCCTATTGTCATTTTTGGGACTGCACGGTTCAAGTGTGCATTGAATCAAAATATTCTAATTGTAAATACTGTAGGCATAATATTAATGCATATTAGTATTCATTCTTCACAGCAGATATAAATCCACCTCTCTTCCTAATGAGTAGTAATGAACAAAACTAGCAAAAATGGTAAACTTTTCCAAAATTTTGCCAAATGAGAAGGTGTCTGTATTTTGTAACAACAAAAAAAAAATGGGTAGCAAAAGAAAAGTTAAATTTTAACATGGATTTACAAATTTTTTCACCCCTGGTGTAAATGCAAATATTCCACAAAAGTGTACCAGGCTATAACTCACACTGATGAAATTGAATTCTAAAATAAATCTTTTTCAGAAGGCAAGTACTGCATTGATGCATAGTTACAAACCACTACCCAACATCCTTAAAAGCAAGTGTATGTCATGGAAGCATAGTTGCCTTTTATAAGACCAACAGCAGAAGGATCAAAAACACTGGTGACACATTTGTGGCTCATTTATCTAACTGGAGCCTTTTAAAATGTCTAGGACTTTGATCCAGCCTGTTGGAAAAGATACGTCTAGAAAGGTATGACAGGCGTCATTTGTAGTGACTTTTTTTCTATTACTGCAGACAGTAAATTAAATGCCCTGGGCATAATGTGGGAGGTAATTTTAGGAAGAGCTTTTAAAAACCATTTATGAACACCTGACGTCTACATTCATTATAGAACTAAATCATTTACGACATGCCGCGTTATTGATGTTCTAATAGCCTCAAGTAGAATAAACCTGACCACCGCAAAGCATGTTCTAGATGACAGAGTTTGTAGGAATTCTCATTCTTTTTCACTGTGTACACACATTCTGGGCGCACAAATCTTCATGGAATGTTTTCCAGCACTGCCATTGCACTTTGGGTTTTCATTTTCTAAATTTACATTGAGAGAAAACAGCATTAAAATGGAAAGAAATTGCTGTAACGCTCATTGAAAAAAAATATTAAAACATGAGTTGTCTGAGCAAAAAAGAACGCATTCATACTAGTAAGAGAAGAAAAATGTAAATGATAAACTAAAGCACACATTTCAGGATTTCAGCCTAGCCAGAGATGTGGATTCTTTTTAACCCTTTAAAAAATTACTGTTTCATTTTTTTTAGTTGATCCAGTGGAGGACAAAACGATAAAGTGTAACTAACCCCCAATTTTCACTAAAAACAGTCAACATGTTCATGTTTGTCTAATATGACCCCTTTATCAAGCATATTCCCCAACTGTACAGCTCTTACTGTAAAAAAGAGCTTAGGCAGCTGAAGGACATGTAACATGTGAAAGAACCATTTTTTGTGTGTGTTTTACTCACATTTATTATTTCTCTAGTCAATCTCAATTTTTTATTTAAAATTTCTATTTGCTTCTATGAAATGAGTTTAATAACCTAGCTTGTGAATTCTTGAGTACATCCAGTGATATAATTCTTATGTCAATTAAATGCTGTGTTACCCCATTGGATATACAGTAATTGATCTCCGCACCTCTGAGATCCTGAGGTTGTAAAAATTGATAAATATCTGAAGCACCTCGATAGGAGAAACTGTTATAAAGTGTGAGATTTTTCATTCTTACAATCTTGACCTTTAAAAGGTAGCCCCGAGATTTTATCTCACAAGTTTCCATTTTATTGGAAATAGACGTGTAGGCCCAGATATGTGGAAAGGCCACAAAGTCCCAGGCCTAGGGTGGTACAGTTTTTGGGGTTGCATGCTGTCTTGGTGCATCTGCTCTGGGGACTGGGCAGGATATTTGTCAATTTACAAACTCTTAGGAGTTCAGAGGTCATTTCTGTACAACAGCTGTCAAAATTTCCTGCCCAGTCAGTTGCCAATGCTGCTGGTAGGAGTGATGTGTGGGGAGTGGAAGTGGGGTTATCATTCTGGCTGAGTATGCTAACATAGGTGAGGGAGGTTTAGGTCTTAGGTGTCAGGAATAGGGGAGGCAAACATGGTTTGGGTCTTATGTGGCAGGCTTAGGGTGCATGCTTTGGAAATCAGTCCCTATTGGCCTGGGCCCTTTAATGTTGTAAAATCAATCCTGGTTGGTTATTTGTTGCGTCTAAGCACCCCAGTGATATATTTAACCCTCTATGCCCAGGAATATAAAGGGAGAGAAGCCTTAGAGAATTCTGTCATTGTTTATGACACTCTTCCACTCTAATACCCTTGAAAGTGGAGGAAAAGGGAGCCCCAAGCAACTCCCATACAAACAATATAGCCGTTTCCATGTAGAGATGGTCTGAAAGATACAATATGTAATGAGCAGAACTTACATTACCTTATGTAATGCCAGTATTTGTATGTTTAATGGATACACCTTTTCACTGTACACCTTTGCCGGATATGTTGGGGCTTTACAACAGACGTTAACTTTTAGGAATTACAAGTTTGGCCTGCTTCATCCAGTCACTTGTTCCCCATAAGTTGGACCTTATTAATGTTAACTCCGACAAGTGAAAAGTTCTAACATGCACTTATTTTGGGATTCGATTGCAATAATATTTCCCTTTTTCATATCATGTTCATTGATGCGCTGCATACATGCTTGCTCTTGAAGTGACTGACTTAGAACATAATATGGCCAGTATGATGGCTCAGTGGGTATCACTGCTGCATTGCCCTGTGCTGGTATTCTGGTTTCCTCCCACACTCCAAAAAAATAAAGACAGGTTAATTGGCCTCAGAGTGTGTGAATGTGATAGGGACCTTAGGCTGAAAGATCACTGGGGCAGGGCCTGATGTGACTGATGTATAAGCTCGGCAGAAATGTGTCAGTGTTATATAAATAGCAGGAAATAAAATAATTTAAAAAGCTGGAGGGTGTTCCAAACCTCTGCCACATTACAGGAAAACATCTTATGATATCTTAACTAGATCTTAAAATGGAATTATAAGACCTTTAAAGCACTGAATTACATGGGTACATAGTGGGCCTATTACGAAATGCAACACAGTAAAATGTGCATAATTAAAGCAGTTTCCTCCTTTGCCTATCAGGATCGGATCCATGGCTTTGATGTGCTAGTTCTTTGTTTGCCTGGTACAGTATGTGGCTTACCTAAAGGAATTGTTCAGTGTAAAAATAAAAACTGGGTAAATAGATAGGCTGTGCAAAATAAAAAATGTTTCTAATATAGTTAGTTAGCCACAAATGTAATGTATAAAGGCTGGAGTGATTTGATATATGTCACTGAACACTACTTCCTGCTTTTCAGCTCTCTTGGTCTACACTGACTGGTTACCCTGGCTACCAGGCACTAACCAATCAGAGACTTGAGGGGGGGCCACATGGGTCATATCTGTTGCTTTTGAATCTGAGCTGAATGCTGAGGGTCAATTACAAACTCACTGAACAGAAATGTACTATGTGGCCCCCCTTCAAGTCGCTGACTAGCTCAGAGTTATAGAACTGAAAAGCAGGAAGTTGATTCTGGCTGTTTTATTAGACATCTGTCCACTCCAGCCTTTATATATTACATTTTTGGCTAACTAACTATATTAGAAACATTTTTTATTTTGCACAGCCTATCTATTTACCCAGTTTTTATTTTCACACTGAACTATTCCTTTAAGCAGGGGGTGAACCACTCACTCCATGAGTTAAAGGGACAATATAACAAAACAATATGGCTTTATTAAAAGCTGTGTGGTATATAACATTGCAATTGATATGGCTGTTATTTCAGCACATATTCATGTGCAAAGCAGGTTTTTGTTAAGAGTATGTGTGTGTTCTAGTTTATGATCCACTTGTGTTAATGAACCATTGTCCCTAGCCTGAGCAAAAGAACTGCAATTTGCAACTCTTGTAGAAACAGCAATCCAGGTATTGAAATTTCCTGCAAGCCATATTAGTTGTTCTAAGGGAGGGAAAAAAGGAAGCAATTGTTGAAATGAATGACCATTCTTAATGATTAATATTGTCACGTGTGTTTGTGCGGCGTCATAGCCTTCCAGCTGCCGTGAAGTATTTCTCCCAGGATCCTCAACCAGCCTAGATTAACCAATCCAAATGAAATGTTTACTATGTAATTATCAAAGGAAGGTTAACAAGTTGACTTGTTATTAGGTTCTCATAGGGAATGTTATGGGAAGAGATTACATTTTTTTCTATCCTGTAAGTGTTCTTAGATGGACCTGTCCATGGTTATATTTAGTGATGGGCGAATTTGTGCCATTTCGCTTCACCGGAAAATTCGTAAATTTCCAGCGAAATTCGCGAAACTGCAAAAAATTCACGAAACGGTGCCGGCGTCTCATTTTTTAACGCCAGTGTCCATTTTTTGATGCCGACGCCCGTTTTTATTACGCCAACACCCGTTTTTGACGCCGCTGACAATTTTTTTGGACAATAAATTCGCCCATCACATATTAAAGGGATTCTGTCATCGGAAAAAGTCACATGACTGGGGGCAGCTGGGAAATTGACAATATGTCTAGCCCCATGTCAGATTTCAACATTGAATATAAAAACATCTGTTTGCTCTTTTGAGAAATGGATTTTAGTGCAGAATTCTGCTGGAGCAGCGCTATTAACTGATTCATTTTGAAGAAAAATTTTTTCCCATGACAGTATCCCTTTAACAGCATAGATTAATATTCCCATTACATGACAGTTTTTGTAAAACAACCCTAAAATCTTCTACGGGTAAATTGTTTTTTTTTTTTTTTCTTGGCAGGAAGTTGTAAAACCTGGCAAGCTTTTTTATTGTTTGTAAAACTCCATCTATGGAAAAATTATACATACATGCTACTGATCAAATGATAGATATACCCCTAGGGAAGCAGACCTTTGACTGCTGGAGGGCCCAATGCTTAGCAATTTTATTAAAAATATATAATTCTCAATATTTAGAACTCTAAAATGACTTTGCTGTGAGGCCTAGTAAGCCATCATTAAACCAATTCTAAGACAAGTATTGTTAATCATTAAGGGAAGTTACATAATAAATGACATAAACACAGGGAAATTTGCTTTGGAAATTATGCCTCATGAGACATTTGGAAATGTTTGATTTATGGGGGCTCTGGGTTTTCAGAGTGATTGGGGTTCAAATTGTCTTCCACAGGGACCGTGACTGTATTTATATAAAAACTGGAGAATTACATCTGTGGCATCTGTCTTAATGTGGGAGGGTTATTTGGGGAAATGGCCCCTGGATGTCTGACTTCTACAAGGTCTTCTAGCTTTTGAACAAACATAATCAGCAACTTCAGATCCCAAAGGATTAATAGGTATTTTTAAAAATACAGTAGATATTCTGCGCTATCTATAAATGTTCTGACAGACTGCTGTAAATTAAATGCATGCTGTGAAATGTACTAAGAAAGCACAATATTTGATATCACATAAATATAAGCAAGTGCCACTGGCACCAATTTAGATCCAAAGTGCCTCTTAGGGGCAATATGTAACAAATCTGCCCAGATATCAACCAGCGTTTGTAGCCTGAGATATAAATCTGTGCAATGCTTTTTTAGCTGTAAATTCCTAACATACAGTTTCCATTAAATGACCTCAGTCTTGGAGGAATGCTTGAAGCGTTTAACGATTTCGGTGCAGTGTTGTGCCCTAACACTGAGTATTATTTTAACCTGAAGTTAAACTTCTTCACAAAAGGTGATTTACACTTTGATTGTGTAGGAAGACGTTGTTTGTAAATGTCCCACATGCTGATACACCAATTGATTTATTGCTTGATCAATATGCTTTACTCTGCAAACATAGTGACACTATTTATCCACAAAATCATTTGGACAAGTATAATATATAATATAATTTTAATACCATTTTAAAGCCATTTGTGCTGGGTTAGTTTATTCTTGAAGGCAGCTTGGCTCTGCAAACACTGTTCCCCTATGCTTACGATTAAGGGTGCATGCGCCCGAAACGCATCAAGCCTTATGTGATGTGCGTCTTTTAACAATGGACATAAAGATTTTGGATTTTAACGTATCCCGGTGTGCAGAAATTACGTTTCCTCTTCCTCCTATCTTGTGCGGTGTGGGACGCCAAGGGCATTCCAGCACCCGGCTATACACTTTCGGACTGTCTGCATTTCACAGAAGTACAGCGGTGAGTCTGAGCGGTATTCGCTTACATACTCTACAAACTCTGTTGCCTGCTGCAAAATGATCACATAGGCTTCCCCTATTCAGCTCTCCGACCTACTCCCACTGTCCTCTGTGTTCTGCCAATAGCTCTCCTATGCAGCACTTACTATGTAGCTAGTGGAGTGGTAAACACACTGACAGTCATTGATTAAATTGGTCTTACGCTCAGTGTTTCTTTCCCAGAAATGCCCATAATGATATTGATTTGTACAGCAATATGAATATTCTTTCAGTTCCTAAATGCCACAATGATCAATGGCGGAGAATAAAGCATATTCATATATCTGGTCATGCACAGTCACTCACAGGCTAATTTACAGTCACACCTTCATTCATAAAACAGGTTTTAGGCAGTGGGCTTTTTTTCCTTAAAAACCATGTTGTGTATTTTTAAAAAAATGATTGTGGGGAAAGCAGCAATCAATGCTGGAAAAGCCAAGGGTGATAAAGATCTCTGTCATTGATATGACTAATAATAACCCCCCCCCCGGTTCAAAAACAGATCTTAAACCTAAAAGAGCATTTAGACCTCTTCCATAATAGGATATTATACAGTAGGAGGCCTATGAGTTTAAAAAGTGTCGGGGCTACCCTGCCTGAGGCAATGACAGATTAGGCAAGTGTGAAACCACAAGCTGAGTCAATAACACCTTCATAGAAACTAGAAAGAGTAATTATGAATTCACACCTTAACATTTCAACACAGCCAGAACTAGGGGTGAAAGCAAAGGCACATGCCTCAGTTGTTGGCTATTGGCAGTGGAAAGGAGCCAGCAGTGAGGAGCATGATGTTCAGACTGAGCGGAGGTGGACTTTGTGGTGTGAAGATGGAGCAGTAGGTGGATGGAGGTTTGAGGTAGCAGCAGCAGTGTCAGGAGAGGGTGGCTGAGTACACAGAGCATCAAGCTGACTACTTTTGCCTTGGGCTGCAACACTACCTGGTCCAGTTCTCCATTTCAATCAGATACACTGAAAATAAATATGATATAGTGGCTCTATAATGGCAAGTGAAACAAATGGCATTCCACAATCAGCAAAAAAAGAGATCACTAAGCAAATACTGAAATTTAATACTGCAAAGTATTAACATTTCCAAAATGCACTTATGATATTCTTTTTTCTCTTCTTTATACAGTCTGTATCATTATTAATAGTTTCAAGCACAATAACATGAATGCTGACATTTATTAAGGTATAAAGCTTTCAAAATTTCAAATGATATGTAAAATGCAGAACACAGAGTAGACTTTGTGATCTCAAGCACAGCATTTTGGATCCCTATTATTTGCATATAAGTGCTATAAAAACGAAATCCATTGGCACAATCTGTTACTCTGATTGTGCGTAATTCGGAGCTATTGCAAGCTGCTCTTCAGAGACCTGCAAAATAAAGGCTTGAGGCAGTCACACTTTCCTACAGACACCTGTGACTTAAAAGCCAACAAAACCTGATGATGTTACACGTCAGTAGCTCTTCATGTGTCTAGAGATGTCACTTGTTTAAAGGACCAGTTCAATGTAAAAATAAACTGGATGAATAGATTGACTGTGCAAAATAAAAAAAATGTATCTAATATAGTTAGTTAGCCAAAAATGTAATCTATAAAGGCTGGAGTGACTGGATTTGTAACAGTTTAAACTGAACAGTTCCTTTAAGGGACCCCGGGATACAAGCCAGGATACCCAGCATAAAGCTCACTATCCGTCTGTTGCACCATAAACTCTCACCATATCACACTCTCTTACATTGCTTCACCTGTGAGATGTAACAAAAACTAAAAGACAATCTTTGAATAATATGAGCAGAACTAGGTTTTTTGCTAAATTTATAGATATCACTTTTGGGATTAGAGGGAGGCAGCTGACAGAAATTTTCCACTTGGACTCTTTCTATCAAATCCACCCAAAACAGACCAGGCGTGACTTTTAGATGTCAACAACTCTCTCTGTACTTTTTAACCATTTCACCACACAAATAACTCGTACTCCAATGCAGTCCTAACTATCTCTGTAAATGTAGTATAGAAAATGGAATTTTGATCTGTACATTCAGTGAATCTGTTTTGTCATGTTATTCTGTTAATTATTCTTCTATAAATAAGATTAAAGGCACATTAACACCAAAAAAAAAGAAAGTGTTTTAAAGTAATTAAAATATAATATACTGTTTCGCTGCACCGGTAACAACTGGTGGGTTTGCTTTAGAAACACTACTATAGTTATATAAACAAGCTGCTGTGTAACCGTGAATACAGCTCAGGATACATAGCACAAGATGCACTCTATAGAATACCATTGCATTATATTAAAGAGCTTATCTGTTCTCTGCTAAGTAGCCTGTGCCCCCATGGCTGTATAATACATACCTCCCAAGTGTCCCATTTTTTTGCAGGACAGTCACGATTTTGATAGCTCAACCCATAGTCCCGAATTGTTACTGAAACATCCAGACTTTCTCTTTGATCTCCTGCACTGAACTGCCAGAAAAAGATACAGGGTTTCTATCTTAATTGGCTTTTGGTAGAAAGCCCAGAATAGATAGTTAGATAATTTTATAACAATTTAAGATAAGCAGGTCTTTTGGGAGAACTTAGACTCACAGCTTAAAGGGCAATACACCTTAATTATCAAAACTGTAATAGCACATATAAACCACAGAATTGTGTTCAAACTTTCATAACCTGACACATTTTGTATAATGGACATGTAAAATCTTTTTGTCCCCCTTTCTATTTTCAAAATGTTGAGAGGTATGACAAAAGCCTATTTACATAAAATGTAGTAGTCTTTATAAAGCAAACACATGACTTTGACCAATGCATAGCAACAGTACATTGTATTTTAATTACTTTTAAACACTTTTGTTTTTTGGTGTTACTGTTCCTTTAATACTATTTCTCAGTAAAATAGATTTTTTTTTCTTTTATTATAAATTGATGTTAAACATAGTGTAAAGTTCGTGAACCTGTGGTTCAAAAGCGAGATTACATTTTCAGATGATCCAAACAAAGTAAACAGAAGGAAGAATAATATCTTTGTAGGAGTACTGACATTATTCTGAATGATTTTGTCTTTTTACAAAGGATTGCTACTTACATGTTTTTAAACTAGATTTGCCAGAAAATGTGATGATTGATTCCAGAAAGCAAGAAAAAAATCATAGGATAATCATTTTTTTCAGACAAAACTGGAAACCCAATGCTTAAATGATTAGTGGGGTAAAGAGCAGCAGTGAGTGACCCCCCATGTTGCAGTAGTTGTTTGTGGCACCCATGCCAGACCAGTAGCGATGGAAAGCTTTTAGGGGTACTGATATAAGTTTGGGAAATAACCCAGTTGAAATATGCCTTATGACTGAGATTCTGCTTTGCCACAGTGGTTGTGGACCTTTTTCTTTCTTTTTGACTGGACAGTTATTTTTGTATCTATGTGAACCTTGTAAATATTTGATGAAGTGTGTGTTTTTCATAGCTTTGTCTCAATACTGTAGTTATTTGCAGTGGTATGCTATAATAATGCCTTTAGATAGCCTATTTAGGTTTATTATAAAAACCTTTGATGCACTGTGTTTGTGATTATCCTACCCTTTGCCACCATATTGAGGAGACACAGGTTTTTAAGCAACTCCATTAAGCATTTTATCTTGGTATCAGTTGCAAATCTTAGTTCACTGACTTTTTTTAATATTTACAGATGTTAGTAGTTACAATTTATGCTAGCCAACAATTTTGTTGAAACCTTTGCAACCAAATGTTTACCAGCTGAGCAAACACCATGGCCAAGTGTTAATGTTGATCCGCACAGCTCTAATATAGGATAAGTATATAGTTCCTCTGATCTTACCTGTTACACATTGACAAGGTAAACTAATCATTATCATAAACTGATTTTAATTTGTTCCTCAAAACAATAAGGACAATAATGTTTGCTACATGTCAAGGTGTTCTAGTTCTCCATGATGCACCAGTATTTATGTCAGCAATATATATTGCTTTGTTTGTGACATTTTTCTTCAACAAAAATATTTAACTCTTGCAATCATCCTTGCTTGAATATCAATATGAAAATGCCTGTGGATGAAAAGTGAGGCCTATACTGAAACAACCTGTTTATTTGCTGTTTACTAAAATAATTTTACAGTAATTCTTTTGCTTGTCTTTTGAATTGAGGCTTGATGTGGTTTGTAGAAATATATTTCCAAATTAGGAAATCCAAACAGAACTCGGAGTTAAATTATGCAATTACCAATTGCAACGTCAGACCCCTGATGGCAACACCCCGCCCCTGACAACACCCTGCCCCCAACATGTCTATTAGGTTCAGCCAATGGCCCAAATGAACAAATCTGAATGGAAGATAGTGTAGCTGCAGACTCTTATTTCTAGATCTGGTGGCAGCTCATAAATTTCTATGAAATAATCAGTACTTGTGATATCAGACAATCTGCCAAACCGTACATGCATGGTCATTTTATTATATTTTCTAATCTGTAAGGAGAAATCGAAAATCAAAACAGTAACAGAGCGAAAATAGCGTGGCCACGTTCTGGCTTTATGTTACATATTACATTGTGACTTTGTGCCACTTTCTTTGGGGTTTCTTTGATTATTGTCAGTGGCACCGAATTTACAGCAGAATACAAATATAAAAGCAGAGTATGCCCATAGGCTTAATTGGACCCTAAGCCTTGTGAGCTCAGTTGGCAGTCTTTCTCTTGACAAAAGGTTATTTCTTTGTGTTTTCTGTAAACTCTTGCCTGCTATATGTATTTTAGCTGTCCGGAAATCATATTGGTAATGTTAAGCAAACTTTATTTTATTTTTTATTGTCATCTGTAAGACAAGAGATTTTTTATTATACTTAGCAAAGGCAAATGTTGCCCCACTAATGTGACACAGTTTCCATACCAGTGAAACACATAACAAATAAGTAAGAAAATATGACTGTAAATATTTATTTGCAGTTCAAAAAAATAAATCATTAACACGTACCTCCAATTTTTGCACTTCAGAGCTTTACTATTAGAACAAAGAAGAAAGGTAAATAAACCAAACTTTTTTTAAACCGAACATAAGGTGGCCATACATGTCGAGATTTTGTGAAATTCCATAGTGGTTAAGGCATTTTAGCTCTGAAATAGCATATACGTTGTCCTTTCTACTATGTCACAAATGTTCTTCATAGAAAAAAGGCACCTGGTGTCAGTTTCTCTATCAATATTGTTTCATTTAGATATCCTTTCTCCCAGTTGCTCAGGCCAGAGATTCTCCAAATGAACATGACCAAAACCTCCTTTTAATTTTACATTGATTATGAACTATAGTAAATGAGGCTATGTCTCCAAATTGCAAACAACAGAAGAACTTTAGAGTGTGGTAAGGAGGCAATTCCAGTTTAGAGAACAAGCACTGACTTTTGAGACTGTTAATTTTATGAATGCAGTTGGCTCTGCAGAGTGCAAGCAAACATCTGGATGTTAGAGTGTGGCAGACAAGCCACCCCAGTTTAGAGATCCAGCACTTTCTTTTGAGACTTTTATTGGTATGAATGCAGTAGTCTCTCTAAGAAAGCAAACATGTAGCAGGTCTTTAGAAGGTCACAGGCATGCCACCCCAGTATAGGGATCTGGCAGTCTCTTTTGGAACTTTTATTATTATTATTATTATTATTATTATGAATTCAGATGTCACTTCACAGTGCAAACAAGGAGAAGAATTTAGAACATGGGTGGAGGGCCTACAGGTTATATATCAAGCACTATATAATGAAACTATCATTGTTATGAATGCAGGTTTCTAAACAGACAGTAGCTGGGTATGTGGGTAATGTGTGCCCTAGCCCTTCTCCCCCTCCTGTGACAGTTCTCCTGGCATTCATCCTCCTTTTCAGACAGCTTCTCCACATCTTGCCTTCCTCTTCTTTCTGCCTCCAGACCGGATCTGCCCTCTTCCTCCTTGGGCACCCTGCTCTCCTTTAGCAGGCCATCATACATCAGCCTAAGCAGGAGACCAAGGCTATGATGTTGCTTATTCATGCCTTGTCCCAACTAACAAACATGTGGCCTACTGAAAGGGGGTGAGTACTCGGAACAGCTGCCTCATCTGCTGCCACTGCTTTTAAAGTAATGTAGCCCAACTTTACCTACAGTAATATCCCTGATAACTGCTGCTGCATTCATGGCAACAACGTGCTCACTGTGGGGGATAGGTGGACCTTATGTTACTTCTCATAAACATCACCCAACCCCAGTCCTGCGTACCATGAGGGTAAGCACATGTTCAAAGAGCTGCACTTGTTAATTTAGTATATTTGGATGATATACTGTACAACAATATCCTTCCAAAATATGAAACAGCTTCTTTCTAATCTATTCCGTGCAATGGGTATCTGCATTTTATTAGAACCAAATAATGATAATGTAGCATTAAGCCTTAATTACTGAATTTTCCCACAGTTCTGAAGTGGAGTGTGCTCATGAGAAGTTTACAACAATGCCACTGAACCATGTAATAGCCTATACCAATACATGGTAGTACATTATTGTGGCAATATCCCTGGGTGCTATTTCTACAGCGATAATTGTTTGTTATTATTTAATAAGTTCTGTTTTGATTGACTTCTTAATACCTTCATATGTTTATGTAATTAAATAATAAACGTGTCAGTATACATGCCATGTTAAAAAAAAATATTTTGCATTAACCTTTCAAAAACAGTTCCCCAAGACTCCCCCAGCAGTTTTTATTTGGTAAAAATTATGTCTTAACTCTGAGGGGCACATTTACTTAGCTCGAGTGAAGGATTAGAATGAAAAGTACTTTGAATCTCGAAGTGGTTTTTTGGCTACTTCGACCATCGAATTGGCTACTTCGACCATCGAATTGGCTACTTCGACCTTCGACTTCGAATTGAACAATTCAAACTAAAAATCGTTCAACTATTCGACCATTCGATAGTCGAAGTACTGCCTCTTTAAAAAAAATTTGACTACCTACTTCGCCACCTAAAACTTACCGAGCACCAATGTTAGCCTATGGGGACCTTCCCCATAGGCTTTCTAAGCAATTTCTGATCAAAGGAAAATCGTTCGATTGATGGATTAAAATCCTTTGAATCGTTCGAACCGAACGATTTTTCCTTTGATCGTTCGAACTAAATGCGGTAAATCCTTCGACTTCGATATTCGAAGTTGAAGGATTTTACTTCGATGGTCGAATATTGAGGGTTAATTAACCCTCGATATTGGACCCATAGTAAATGTGCCCCTGAGGTTTCTAAATCTGTCAGAAACTGATGAACATGTTTTGGAAATTAATTTGTTCAGTGCTGAATATATAAAGTATGTATGCAAGAGAAGAGCGTTTGCACAGCAGTGAAAGCTCTATTTGGGTGGGCAGTAGTTTGAGTAGTGTAGGCTTGAAGGGAATATATACCCCCTTTCTGATACGAGTTTATTCAACTGGGCTTATTTATTAAAGGTGTATAACCATTACCTGAATTTCTAGTAAAAATGATAAATATATTTTTTTCTTACACAAATAAATTGCAACTGACTATCATTCTAAGCTTATACAGCAATGCAACCCCTCCCTCAACTTTGTGAAGTAATGGAATCTGGGACTTGCCGCACCTCTGTGCACCACCCATTCTGGAAAGCAGAAGGACCTCAAGTCCCATAATCCATCACTTCACAATGGAACAAGTTAAGACCGGTGTTGCATTAAAATTTGTGAAATTACTCGTATGAGTATTAAGGTTTTCTTTCAGTCTGTGGAATCAGTTATGTTTGTGTAAAGAAATAAAAAATACATTTATAGTTCTGGAATCTGTTTAAGCACCTTTATGTCCATAAACCTAGCTGAATGGACACATGTCAAAAAGGGGTTTAAATTTTACTTTTTAGAGTAGTTGCATCAGACCCTGCAACGAGGAGAAGACATTACTGAGGTCTGGTGGCCCCTCCTGATTAGTGAAGGGTGAAACTGACCTATTTTGCTTTACTGAAAACTAGGAGGCTTTTCAGTGTTTTTGTTTGGGTCAAAGTAGCAAACTCCACTATTTATTATATATAAATAAAAATTTTAATAATGGAACTTTTTTTTGTTCTACTAATACATTTACATACATCGACTTAATCAAAAGAAATTTCCAATGAGCGATTCCAGTATCAATGAAAACTGGTAAAGGCCGTCAAAGTAGTCAACTTCTATTTCAGTGGTTTATACATTGGGCCCCAAACCTTTCCTTAAGATGGAAGTGTGGCAAAAATCCCTTACAATGTTAAGTAATTGTGAAATGTGGGCAACCGAGTTATAAACTACAGCAATGAATTTGTTGTAAAATAATTCTACAGTTTTAGGATTAATTAACCAGCATGCTTGGACCTGGGGTTCTCTGGATAAGTGACCTTGGTTTAATTTGGATTTCCATACCTTTAGTCAGCTAAAAATTATTTGAACATTAACATAAACCCAATAGGATTGTTCTACCACCAATATGGATTCATGCAGCTTAGTTATCATCAAGTGCAGGGTACCGTTTTATAAGTACAGGTACAGGACCTGTTATCCAGAATGCTCAGGATCTGTGGTTTTCTAGATAACAGATCTTTCTGTAATTTGGATCTTCATACCTTAAGTCTACAAGAAAATGATTTAAACTCAAATAGGCTTATTTTGCCTTCAATAAAGATGAATTATATCTATGTTTGGATCAAGTTCGAGGTACCATTTCATTACTACAAAGAAAGAAAATAGTTTTATAAAATTTGGATTATTTAATTATAATAGAGTCTATGGGAGACAGCCTTTGTGGAGCTTTCTGGATAATGGGTTTACGGATAATGGATCCCATACCTGTACAGAGAAAAAGGAAATTATTTTTAAACATTCGTATTATTTACTTAAAATTGAGTCTATAGGAGTTGGCCTTCCTGCACATTTGAACTTTGTGGATAATAGGTCAGCATTTTGGATAACAGACTGGCGATCTGTGGATTCTAGCGAATGTTAGAGGGGCTGCTGTAAATTGCCATAGACACTATTTAGTGGGCTGATGGGGGGCTGTTTGAAATTCCAGGGCCTAGTTTGAATCCCAGTTCAGACCTGTAACAGGTTACTGGATAAGGTATCCCATACCTGCATAATGATACAATTCTGGTCATTTAAGGGCTGGTCTATTAATTGATTGAAGAAATTAAAGGGGTTGTCCACCTTTAAAAGTTTAAATTAACTTTTAGTATAATGTAGAATGAGATATTCTGAGAATTTGCAATTTGGTTTTAATTCAAAAACTAAAAAAAAAAAGAAAAAAATGAAGACCAATTGAAAACTTGCTTAAGATTAGTCATTCTATAACATATTTACTTAAATGCGTACCACCCCTTTAACAAGATTTTGCCCTTAGGGTATTTTATGACATTGTTCACGTATAATGAACAGTTTTTTTATCCCAAGTTTTTTTAAATTCCTAAATGACTAATAAGTGAACTTGCTCACCTATGTCCACAGAGAGAACCATTCAAAATAATTTGTATATTTGCACAAATGTATTTTTTCTTTATCTGAGTTGCCAAATTTTCATAAACAAAGTATAACACCCAGTTGTCAGTAATTTTAGTCATAATTTGATATAGAAAACATTATTTTCATTTATGTCATTTCACATGAATATTTTGGGCATGAATATTGATGGGAAAGTTGTAGACTTGTGTTTTCCCTTCTAGTCATTCCTCAGATGCTGCCAATACCTGATGATATTACTTTGCAGACATAAAAAATTTTTTTATCATGTAAAACAGCGTATACAATTTGATTATACCTTTCAGTTAGGGGGTTTGCATTTGGAACAGTATCTAATAAAATTGCTTTTTTAAAATCTTTAAGCTATGAACCATGTAAAGCTGTTTCCCGGCTTTCCGCCTATTACAGCGGTTATGGTGTCTGAGGAAAGGCATCAGTTTATTATTTACAAAGAGCAGCAATAAAAACTATGTACAGACACAAACATGCAAGTTAGGAAATGAAGCAGTGAAATTTCTGCAGTAGTATATGACTCTAGGGGCTTGAACTTCACAGCGTCCCAATAAAGCAAATTGCTTAAATAAAGACGTACTTTAGTGGTCAAACTGTGAATAATCCCTCCAGGACACTGATCTTTGACACGCCATTGGTAAAATTCCTACCAAGCAGACACATGCTGAAAAAGTCCACGTGAAGTTTATATTTTTTTCATCACCTAAACCAGAAGTGCCACCCTAAAATGAGCAGTTTTGGAGAACCCCTTTTTATGTCGAAAAAAATATAAATTATTACTGTTTTAAATATATTTTACGTATAGTCAACATGCACCAAAGAAGCACATTTATCACAAAAGCACAAGCTTAGAACTGATGAAAACATATAACATTGGCGGTTTTCCCTCATGGTTTACATATGTCAGCATGTTAGGAAGCACGTCAACATGGTACAGGTATGGGATCCATTATGCGGAAACCCATTATCCTGAAAGCTCTGAATTACGGAAAGGCCGTCTCTCATAGACTCCATTATTAGACTCCATGATTTCCTTTTTCTCTGTAATAATAAAACAGTAGATTGTACTTGATCCCAACTAAGATATAATTAATCCTTATTGGAAACAAAACCAGTTTATTTGGTTTATTTAATGTTTCCATGATTTTCTAGTAGACATAAGGTATGAAGATCCAAATGACGGAAATATCCAGGTCCCAAGAATTCTGGATAACAGGCCCCATACCTGTAGTACCATTTTACTCATTTTCTGCAGTGTGTATTCATGCTATTGTGGCTGCATGCTTAATGGCTTTCAGATGAGCAGAAAAGGCTTTTTAACCAGAGCTTCAGAGGGCATGACATATTTCAGGCATTCACATTTTAGTGCTCAGCAAAACTCTTAATATCGCTCTCCCCATCTCCCATTATGTAACATGGAACTCAACTGAAAGGAGGCAGGCAATATGCCAGTAATGACAAGGAATAGGCAATTCACACAGTGAATTATAGTACAAAATGTATTGTCTATTTAACTGAAAAGAAAGGTATACTCATACATTTTGGTGTGTATATATATATATATATATATATATATATATCTAAAACTTAGAAGACAACATCAAGATCTGTCCTGTTTTTTTTTTTAAGTGCTCTGAACTGAAATAATTATTCAGCTGATGCAGTTAGCTTTGAATTACTCTGCAATCAATGCCAATTTATATGGAATCACAGAAAGAATCCCTGTAGAAAGGTGAGTCATATAACACCAGCACACAACAGCTCTCCTCTTTAAGTGGAGCAAATCCACCCACAGGTTTATTGAGGCTTGGCATTTCGAATCCTGTTATGCTAGCTTTAAGTGGAAAAGACTTCCAATTGTTTCTTTATAGCATCCTACCTGTGCTTTCATTCGTTGACAAGGGCTGGAAATGTTAAAAGCTGATCCTATGGCAACAGAACTTGAAATTGTTTCAAAACTTTAAACTTTCCATTTGTAGGCTTAATTATTTGTTGCATTAAAATAAGAGTTGAGTTCAATAACCATTTCTGTTCACTTGTCATGGGATAAAAATGAATGGCTGTCACATACAGCAGTGCAGGAAGATAAATGTACATGCCGTAAACTAAAGGTGACATAAATTTGCCATTGTATAAGGAAAGATAATAAAGTGTAGCACAGGTGACATACAGGAGAGCTGGACTCCAGAACTGTATGTACTACTCCAAATAGGTAGCCAAAGAAAAAGAGGCAATTGACGTTTATTTTTAAGAGGCAACACAATTGAGACCTTTCCCAAAAGTCCCACTTAAATTAATATTGCCAAAAAGGCCTAAACATCTTTCTAATTATTTACATTTTGAAATGTAATATATGGAGGTATGTTAAAATGATAATAAACATTAACATTCCAAAAACATTGTAAATACATAAATATTAAATATTATTCTGTGAAAATGTATATTCAAAAGATACGAAAGAAAATCATAGAAAAAGCTATGGCCATTACGAATAGCACCCTCAGGGGATACGTATTTTATAAACCTTTGCCTTTATTTTGGACTTTCTGATGCATAGATGCACAGGAGTCCATAGTTATAACTAAATTAGAAATACAGTACAATAAATAGACATATTCAAAAATCCCCATATATATATATATATATATATATATATATATATATATGTGTTTTGGTGGAGGATGATATTACAAAAACATTAGTGACCAACCTAAACTTTTTATTATTAAGGTTCAAGAGGGACATTTTATGTGCAGAAGATACTCCTCAAAAAACCATGGTGTTCCATTCTTGCAGCAACAAAGTATTCAGATTTTTGCCTGTCTGACATGGTGGGAAGTCCCCTTTGTTCTCATTTCTCATACTGACCACATTGATGATTGTGCTTTCCACAAGAAGGGTTAAACTTCAAGACAAGGCTGACCACATCTGGATGTGTATGTATTAAGACATTCTAATACTATAACACTGCGTCTTTTTCTAGAAACTGTTTGCAGATAGTTTTGCTTGCTGATGAAATCATGCATTATGCTTTATATCCGGAGCACTACTAAATCTTTAAAATAGGGTTTCAAATAAGTTTCATTGTTTGCTAGGGAAGGCATTCTATGGACTGTATTTTATATTGCAGATTAGGCCATCGTTAACATTTATTTATAGACGGCTACATCGAGTTTATATACAAGGAACTTAGCACATATTGGCAACTTTCTAGAATTACCTTAACTATGTAATTGTTTTTTTTTTTTATTCTAATAACTTTTTTGACTATAACACTTTTACGATTTATGTTTCAATTAATCATTGTTTATATGGCTGATATTCATTTTAAACAGATTATGGTATACCTTGGAGTTAATACAAAAAAGTTCCATATTTATGTAATTAAGAATCTCTTTGTTGTGCAGCCAATAACCGCCCTGCGCAGCTTAATGTAGAGTAAGTACTCTGGCTACAAGAGAAGACTATATTTCCGATACTTTAAGCACATCTAGAAAATGTAATACTACTTTTTAGGAATGTAAATGTTATAAATATCTAGGAATTAAGCTTTCTCCACATGTCATTTATAAGCATTCAGTCTTAAAATCATTTGACTTGGCTTGTTCCATTCCAGTTCATTTGAACTGAAATGAGCGTTAATGATATTAAGGTTCATCATGCCAATATAGCTCAAATGGTTTGAACATGCACAGACAGAACTAGAATCAGAATAGTTTCTGTCATTATATAAGGTGAGTACAGGCATCAAACTGCAATAAAATTTGTCAGGCATGTGACTGTCCAGAACCTCCTGAGAGTTATGGGGTTAGTGTTAGCAGCAATGCAGAATTGTCCAGAATTGCGTGGGTCAGCCTTATTAGAAATGTACTGATTACAAATTGCTCATTACTTATTTAGTCCTAGCTAGACTACACAAAATATACCTGGAATGTGAACCAATGCTTCAGGGGCTGCACAGATGATGCAACCATGCTACATGGTTGGTGGGATTTCAGGGGAGCTACAATTTGGGACTTTGGTTTTCCAGATAATGGGTCTTTTCATAATTTGGAACTTCTTTACTAAAATCTACCAAAGCATACAGAAACATGAAAACTGCTGTTAATATGGATTATTGCTGTGTTATTAAACAGGTAGGGGTCCATTTATTAAACTTTAAATTTTTCTGATCGAGTTTTTAAAAGGGAATACTTTATACCCCAAAGCTGCTAAAAATTTGAATCTGAAAATAATCCATCTCAAACCTCTCAAGGTCATGTAAAATTCAGTGGCAGATGTCTCTGAAGTTGTCTCTTGACATTGTGATCTGGTTAAGAGTAGGGATAAAGTCTGGGTTTTTGTCTGATAAAGTCAACTTTTCACGGTGACGGTTTTCAAAGCATCAATCATATGATTCGAACTGACGCTCGATTTTGTTGCAACTTTTTTTTCCTCCGACTTTTTCAAGAATAATTAGTGATAAATGAGTTCACTTTAAAGGTTTTGTCTTATTGTTACAGAGAAAATAGTATCAGGCATGGACAAAACTGTTTATTCATCTTAAAGTGGTGGTTAACGTTTAGGTTAACTTATAGTATTTTATATAATGGCCTTTTTTAAGCAACTTTTCATTTGGTCTTCATTATTTATTTTAAATAATTTTTTTTAATTATTCGCCTTCTTCTTTTGACTCTTTCCAGTTTTCAAATGTCTAAAAAACGAATTCTCTGTAAGGCTACCAATTAATTGTTATTGCTACTTTGTCTTATTCGTCTTTCTATTTAGGCCCTCTCCTATTCATAATCCAGTATGTTATTCAAATCAATACATGGTTGCTAGGATAATTTGAACCATAGCAACCAGATTGCTGAAACTGCAAACTGGAGAACTGCTGAGTAAAAATATAAAAAATGTAAAAAAAAAACACATATAATAAAAAAGAAAACTCAGAATATCACTCTCCACATCATACTAAAAGTTAATTTAAAGGTGAACACCCCCTTTATAATTAACGTTTGGTGTTATATAAACAACAGTGATATAACACAATTTGTAATATTAAACTTCATATTTTTTGCTGTTTTTGAATTCTTATTCTGCAAACCTTAGGGTTAAAATTGTAACTCCTATCTGGTTGATAGGACCTAATAACCAGGAAACAGTTATGAAGTCAGATTGGAATAAAACAGGGCAAAGGCCTGAGATGTAAGATAAAAAATACAAAATGAAAACTATAAATCTGATACCTCACAATCCATAATTTACAAAGAACAGGGGGCAGAAGTGCAACAATACTACGGGACACAAGATCACACCCCTTACTGCACATGCAGAGAGCTTTTTCCTCCTAGTCTGGCTGCAGACTGCTCTTTTGCTGCATTGCTGCTGCTCAATAAATTGGGCTTCTGAATGATGTGTAAGTTAGGGTGCAGGAGAGAGAACTCTTATGTGTCTCCCCCTCCCAACCCTTATTAATACAGCATTGCAGAATGCAGGCAGTAGCAAGGAAGGCAGAGTACTGAATGTCTGTGAAAATTTATACTGATTGTATTGTATTTTTTTAAAACAATATTTCTGTATAATGCATTTCCAGCTAATAGATACCTGTATTGCAGTTGATACCTTTGAATATTAGTGTGAGTCTTTTACAGTGAACCATTGAATGCATTGGTACATTTCTGACATAACCTCAAAAATATTTCAACATTTTGGAAGGGAAAACATTCAAATGCTTGGCGGTCTAAAATGTGTTCAACTGCAAAAATATACTACTGTTTGAAAAACCTACTTCTCGATCTTCGTCTTTGGACTGTTTAGTAGACAGGAAAGGGACATTCCATGACGACCACAGAGTTTTGGAGACAAAGTACTGTTTAAAAAGAAAAAGGTTCACAATCTCATAAAAGCAAATTTACCGACGTCATTCAGGAATTAGCATTTTAAAAAGAATTTCAATTCTAAACAGTTTACAGACAACTGATATTTCACAAGTTTGATCCACACAAGACGTAATGCATCCCCAGGATGGTTGTTCATGTGCAGATATCAAGTAACATTTTTAGCTGAAGAATAAAATATATTCATGCTGTGATTTAACACTTTTATACTCCATGTCATAGAAACTGCCTCACACGAGGGAACGCATATGCCAATCAAATTGATTTTTGTACTTGGTGTTTCATGCGGGTTTAGAGGGTACATTGTGCAATAAATAGGATTTCATTATTATTTTTTATAGCTGCCACATTTCTTGTGTAGCCATTAGTCATCCTGACTAATACATGGGGAAACCAGTAAGCAGCAGTACCTATAGTTATAGATTGTGCTATTTAGTGTATACAGTGCTTTGCCCTCAAGGAGCCCTATACAGTATAAATATACATACATACATACATACATATACAGCCTTTTAATAAATCCGCATCTGTGTAAGTGTGCCAATGTAAGATTAAAATACATTAAGATTAAAACATGTATAAACACTGGGCAGCAACCCATAGCAACCAATCAGTGATTCATTTTTTCAGCTAGCAGCAGGTTATACACTGAAATCAATCATCTGATTGGTTGCCATGGGTCACTGCCCAGGTGCAAAATTATCCAGTCTTTATAAATGACCACCACTTGGTTTGTCTAAGAGCAGTAACCAATAGAAACACAATAAGATGTTTGATTTTAAACAAGTGACCAATAAATGCTTATTGCTAATTGATTGCTATGTGTCACTGCTCCTGGGCAAGCAAATGGTTACATTGTTACATAGTTAAATTGGGTTGAAAAAAGACAAAGTCCATCAAGTTCAACCCCTCCAAATGAAACCCAGCATCCATACACACACCCCTCCCTACTTTCACATAAATTATATATACCCATATCTATACTAACTGTAGCGTTTAGTATCACAATAGCCTTTGATATTATGTCTGTCCAAAAAATCATCCAAGCTATTCTTAAAGGCATTAACTGAATCTGCCATCACAACATCACCCGGCAGTGCATTCCACAACCTCACTGTCCTATTTTACTTGTTGTGTAAAAATTGGAGGAGAACATCACCACAGCAGCCAATGGAAAGTTTTCTTTTGTTTTCAAACTTATAGGTGACTGTTGAATTTTAATTACTGATTGGTTGCTATCGGCACTTTCACCGGTTATGGTTTCCTCCAATTTTTACACATCATGATAAATAGGACCCATAGTGTCTTTTACATAATCACTATATTGCGACTTATCTGTCCTGAACAGTTTGCAGTTTTGAAGAGGAAATAGACAGAAAAGTAAAATATAGTGATGTTTAAACTACATTTTCATGCAGGTTACATGCGGGCAGTTGCAATTCTGTATAGTCTCCAAGAAAATGGGGGTCCTGCTCTCATGTAACAGTCCTGAGAGGTAAAAAGACAGATGGTTACATATCTTATTGCAGGCGCAAGGGAATATATTTCTAGAGTTAAGACGTACTCAGAGGAGAGATTTGACATGTGAGACAGCAGTGGGAGTTATTAGCTATTTCCAAGAAAAGCCAAGGAGAAGTCCAGTAAAATACAGCCAGATTAGGTGTAACTGAAGCTTTAAACATATTTTCACATGCAATAGCAGTGTAATTTCCATTGTAATGAATAGTGTGTTGTGTGCTAGGTATAGACCATATGCACCAATACATTTTGCAGTACTATTTGTATGAAAATAGATGCTTAAATGGAAAAATGCCTTTACAGATGAATGTTGGAAATCAAGTCATTATAAGTAGTAAATAAACCCAGTTACATTGTTTTGCAACCAACATGGTTGATGCCCATAAATATCTTAATTAGATATTAAATCCTGGAAGTGGGGGTGCCACTTATCTAGGTGGGATACGTTTAGTGCATGAATGTGGGCTTTATCACAGTTGTTAGATATGTATATTATTATCATTATTATTAATAATATGTATTTCTAAATGAGTATAAACAGAAAAAACATGCAAAAAAACAATAACTAATACAAGAGGTAAAAGGGACCCTTACAATCAGTAAAAGGAAAGGTGTGCATGTTGTAATCTGTATCTTCTGAATCTCTGTTCAAGATCAGATAGAAATATTATCAGGAATTATTTCTGAAATTTGGATCAACATTCTTCAAAGCTATTAGAAACCATTTAGAAATTACATAAACCCAGTAACAGTTTGTAACCAACATGGGTTGATGCCTCTTGTTTCTAAAAAAGAAACTGCCCTTTGGGATTAGGATGTGACCATACAACTGAAGATCTGCCATCTGAATTTAAAATTGTAAGTGCAGTTTAAAGGGCCACCAGACCAGTGAAAAATGTTACTTCCAATATGAATGTTATTTCTATCTAATAAATGGGAAAAGCATTATATTTGAATTCTTCTACATTGTAATATTTTCAAATATCTGCTCCTTTGACCAAACATTAACTAATTCAAACTCACATACATTTATTTCATTACTGCTTTAATACAGAAGTCTGTAACTTGAGACAGAAAGCCTTACACTAGAAAATTATGAACATTTTAATAATAAAAATATTTTTACTAAGCATTGAAAAGTGTAAACTGTGCAGACATTATGCTTAATGCATATAGACATTTATTTTTCTTGGTGTAAGCTGCCCTACAAAAGCATAATATGCAGCACTGAACCTTGTAGTACAACCCAAGAAATGGATACTGATATATTTAGTGATTTAGGCAGCTCCTTTGTTTCAATTGCTTAGTGAAGAATGTGAAAGAAAAGTGTAATCAGCAAGGTAATGCAGTTGGCAGAAAGAAGTAGCATGAGGACAGAGAGAAGTATTCTTTGCACTGTAGAACTTGGAAGTATCAGCAAATCTATACAGCTTTGTTCCTGTGATCAAGAACATAGACATTGCACTGTTATTGTTAAACATCACTCTTAAATAGCATAAGAACGTGTCTTTAAGCATTCAATCCAAATGAAATAGAAATATGCTGGCTGGCAACTAATCACTTTCATAATTGTATTATTTTATGCATGGAAAATTATTGATCGTTTTAACAGCTTGTTAACAAAATGAGCTCTTGCAGAGTGTTTCATTATTAGGACTGATGCTTTGTGACATGACAGGATGTGCTCTAATTTACATTTGTTTCCTTCCACAGTTTTAAAAGATGTGGGTGTAGTGTAAATGACATAAACATTGTCAAAACATTTATGCCACAAACCACCTTTACTCTTCTACTCTAACTTTAGCATGGCATGACAAGGGCTGGCACAAATCTTATACCACAGTATGGCACATTAGCACTAGTTGAAATATTTATTGACTTGCAATCAAAAAAAATAATGCATGTTCTGGTGACTAAATGTCACTTACTTGATATTGTGCATCCCTGTACAAAATGCATGCCTATATATAACTTTCATCTATATATATATATATATATATATATATATATATATATATATATATATATATATAAATAATCATGCAGTAGGACCGGCACTCACCCTCAAAGCATCAAGCCCCGGGTGCTACTTCAGGAAATAGCATATTAGATCATTTAAGAGCACTCACGGGTGTTGTGAAGAATAATTTTTATTGGAGTGTTACAGTCTACCCCACATCAACGCGTTTCGGTTCTCTCCTGACGACGGTTCAGAGAGAACCGAAACGCGTTGATGTGGGGTAGACTGTAACACTCCAATAAAAATTATTCTTCACAACACCCGTGAGTGCTCTTAAATGATCTAATATATATATATATATATATATATATATATATATATATATATATATATATATATATATATATATGAAACATGTATAAATTAAATACACACAGCTGGTAAGCTGAGTTTAGTTTAAAACATGTAATTAAATACTGTTGCTGTGGTTAAAATATGATGTACATAATATATACTGTTTAATGTTTTAATAGCTCTAAGCTGCCTGAAGTTGCAAGGAAAATGTATTCTTATTTATTTTTAATTTATTATTATTTATTTACCATAGAACCCCATTTAACAAATATTTTTTTTACATCTTATTACTTCATCTTTAGACAATAGTGTTTATAAAAAAAAGTGCAGATAAGTACTGCATATACCCATTTATTAAAAAAAAGATTGCCTTTGAATTGTCAGTGCAGAGAACCTGTTGTCTCCATCTTTTAGAAACTGTGATTTCCAGATGGCAGCAGAAATATCTGTTCTGACCCTTTGGAGCAATACCTGGAGTGCCATATTTTTTTCATTCCTTTAGTACATTCCTTAGTCATGAGTTCATTATAAGACTTTTTTCACAACTGAACAGCTATTAATTTTCTGGCAATAGTGAGATTTAAGTTCTGTTTTTTATCATACCCTTAAAACGACTGTCTCAGCCTTTCAGAAGGGAAGAAATGTTGCTCTTGAATGGAGTTCAAGTTATAAGAAATTAAATTAATTATGGACTAACCTTAAGCATATATATAAATACAGTATTACCAGGAAATGTTGAATATATCTTTTCTCTTGAGGTAAATATCATATTTCTGTAACATTAAATGATGTGGTTGTTAAGTGATTGCATATAGGATGTCATTGTTGCTGCAGTTAAAGTTGTTATGAGGCAACGCTCTACTCACCCTCTTCTCAGCTAGTAAAATGCAGCACGTATACTATTGTCAATGCCATTATGCATAGCAACTAAAGAGACATTTACTTCAAAATTTAAGTAACCCAAATTGCAATTGGCTACCCTGGATTTCTGCATTAGTGAAAATATTCACCTACCCATGGAACCCATGACAATTTCTTTCTACTAAGAAAAAGCCATAACACAAGTAAGTGACTTTCCTTTCCTAAGCTGGGTTCCTTCCATTCATTCATTGTAGTTGTGTTACTTCAATCTCGTACTTGTGTTTATCAGGCTCTCCTGGGGTTTGATACCAGTACTTCCTGGTTGCTGGATGCTTGCCCTAACCACCGGGCCAGGAGAGCAGCCAGCAAGTTCTCACTCCCTTGTTATCTGGGTTCTGGGCTTAGTTAATTCACTGCAGCATCCTTATTTGTGGGTTGGGGTAAGCCAATCAGGGCTGACCCTGCCCTATATATAGCCAAGCCCTCCTCACAGTCATTGCCTGAGCAATAGCTACTGTTGGAGCACTGTGGCCAGATCCTAGCTTCAACTCCTGTGCTCTTGCTGCTTTTACTCCTTGTTTCCTTTCCTGTACTGTCTGGTTTGACTCTTTGTTTCCCTGTCCTGTCTGGTCTGACTTCTTGTTTCCAGTCCTGCTCTAGTCCTCCTCGTCATCCCAATCCTAACCTTGTTCTACGCCCGCACCATCCCGTTCTGTCACAGAGTCTTCGTCCTAGTCCTGATCTGTTTCTCTCCTGTCTACATCCAGTCACAGATTTTTTGCCAGCTCCGTTGTGTTCCTGTCCACACAGAATCAGCTCTTGCATGAAGAATTTACCTTCCCTACCTATTCCTTCTTCGTGCCCCCTACCAGTGCCTTACAGTTTTATTTATTGTGGTGCATTGGTGGCACTATTGTTTAGAACTGTTGCCTTGCAGAACTGGGTATGGGAAGTTAGTATGTTCTTCCCATGTTCCTCCCACATTTCAAAAACATACAGCCAGTTAAATTGGCTGCTGATAAAACTGATGGTAGTTTGTGTAAATGTGATAGGGAAATTAGAATGTAAGTATCTGAAAGGAGCTACAGAATATGTTGGTGTAAGGGCCCGAAGGCGCAGTAGGAGTGTGGACCAAGGAGGAGGCAGGTAGTAGCCGAGTTCGTGGTACAGAAGGATAAGGAAAGGGAATGGTCGAGGTTCAGGCAAAAGGTTCAGTCCAGGCAGCAAAGGGTCAATCCGAATAACAGGCAAGGTAGGTACACAAGAAATCAGTCAATAATATAACACCCAGGAATCACGAAGATGAACCTATACTTGGGCGAGATCTGTAGTGTCCAGCGGGTTTAAATAGGCAGAGTTGGCGCCAAGATTTGGACGTAATGACGTCATGACGCTGACGCTGGCATCAAGACGCCGACGCACGTTCTGTCGCCGGTGACCAATCGGTGGGCGAGAAGAAGCTGACGTCATCACGCTGAGACCGGCACGATCCACATGGGGAAGGAAGGAGTCGCCATTTTGGACGCCTTCGCCATCTTGGACGCCGTGGCCATCTTGGAGGTGAGTAACTTCTGTTTCCATTACAGTTGGCACTACATAGGTGTAGGAGCTCTGAAGGTCATCTCCTACAGACTCCATTTAAGAAATAAATTAAAATTGTTTGTTTTTTCTCTGTAATAACTAAACAATACATTGTACTTAATCCCACCTAAGATATAATTATATTGGTGGGAAAACAATCTAACTGGGTTTATTTAATGTTGAAAAGATTTATTTTATTTATAGACATAAGGAAGGCGATTCAAATTATGGAAAGACCCCTCATCCTGTGTTAGGTCCTGACTCTCAAGCATCCTGGATAACAGGTCCCATACCTGTATAAATAAAGTATAACAATAGTATGTTACCTCAATTGTCTCTTTCTATTGGTGAGGTCTGTAACCTGGAGGCAAATAACTGCGAAGATGTCTTGGTTTAAAACATGTTAATTGATAACATTGCTTAGTGTACAGTGGGCCAATAAATACAATGTAATAGCACTGTAATATATTTACTTTATAAATAGGTACACTCATTTTTATCTCATAACAGGCTTTAGCTTCTGTTTAAAACCCATGAAATGGGAAAAGGGTGTTCTAAATTCAGTATGTGTTTAAGGAGTGAAACATACCCACAGGAATGAGAGAAGGTTAAAACAGAGACACATACTTTGTTTGTAGAGATGTTAAAAGTCCCAAGATTAATGTTCTTGTCTGAAATGGGAGATACTACGTTTAAAAAAACATATTTTATATGTTATGATCTCTAGAGGGCTGGACATCAAGATAAGCCCTGGATTTAGCTTAAATAACAGGAATAAAAAGAGTTTACAAAAAGATGGGAACAGATCATATCTAAGGTCTCTGAGAGTTTAATGATACCCATTATTTAGAAAGAGAGATCCAGTTTAGAACATCTGTGAAACAGAATTAAATATAAGATCTGGCTAAATGGGACAAAAATTGAAAAATTACACCATTAAGATTTTAAAAAGGATTTTCAAAACTAGGGGTAGCATATTATATATGGTTTTAACTCTTTATGGTCAGCAGCCACTATCACTTTCTGTTGAGATCAAAGATACATTATTTATGCCATTTACAGTTTAACACACTACACAAACTATCTCGCCAATCACTTGATTGGGAAATTTCTGCAGTACAGGAGAATCTTGGGTTTGTGACATGCCAAATGAACTAAAGTCATTAAAGCTTGAAGTAAAGGTATAGAAGCTCATTTAAATATTTGTACCTTAATCCTAATTTTCCCTCCTATATTCTTCTCCTATAGATATTGGTCAGACTAACGAATTTTTAACTTTTAATTGATGAGTTGCAATTATGTAATATTTTGAGTTACTTGTGACCTCTTTACAATAATAGTGAGATATAGGGGCATATTTGTGAAAAAATGATCACCAACTTTCTGTTTATTCCCATGGGAGTTTTAGAAGTGTATTTATAAATAGGTAAAGTTGGAGTTTACCATTAGATATACAATTCCAAAAATCTCATAGGAATACAAACTGGGTGAATTTTTTTTGTGGTGAGCTCTGATTTCATACATCTGCACCTAAGTGTACGATTATGGTATATAGATATAGTGAGTTCTGGAATACAAACTACTTTACATGATATATATGATATATATATGTTGTCTTTATAAATAGACAACAAAGTCGGAGTTATTTTACTTCATGCAGATTTAACTGAAATACATATAACATATTGGTACATTATAGATATCTCAGATTGGCACGCAGGAGATTTAGAGAGCAAATCTCTTGCATGTCCCCATTGTTTCCAAACTCACTGCAATGTGGCTGGGCAGCTTGCTGTCCTTAAAATTCTGCCACCCTAGGCCCAGGATTTTGTGGCCTTTCCACAAAGCTGGGAGGAACTGCATACAACCCATTGCCTACACCCTACAGGATTCCATACAGATCAGTAAGTCTGAAATAAAAATAAAATATGCCTATAATGATTTACTCATGAACAATATCAACAATAGCAAACTGGAATAAAATAAAATGGAGGAAAAGTGTTCAAACTTTTTCATCTCATAGAAACATGTTTGTGATAGAGGTGATAGTTCTAATAAGGCATTTCCCAACCACAATGCAGTGCAGCAGCAAGAGGTGCATTCCACATCACTGTGCATGCGTGCCAACGAGAGCTTTGCTCTAACCTCTGGGAAAGGAATTAGTCTATGAATAGTAGGTATTGTATAGTCATTTTTAAGTATTTTAAAAGCAGATGGCTTAAATATGCTCTAAGGTCTATTAACCAACAGACAGTATCAAAATCAGTGGCAAGGGTTTACATAACAATGATGGAACTTATGAATCACCTCTGTAGTAGCCCATGATTCTTGTCCTAAACATTGCTTTATAAAAGAGAACCATAGGTTCTGCTGGATCTAAAATACCATTGCAAACTAATGTAGCAAGCTTCCACTATTGCATGATTATGTAGCATTCTAAACTTGATCAATGCAAGACTAAAATAAATTTCACTTTAACTTTGCTTTGGCCCTTTTTGTCCTAAAAAAGCAAATGACAATTATTTTGGATTTAGCTCTATTATGTCACTTTTTTTGGATTTTTGAAATTTTTTTGTAGAATTTGACTAGGAAATAGTTAAAATTTGATTAGAGTTTTTCAAAAAATTTGAATTCAATTTTCGAAATGTATCATGTACTGGCCCATTAAGAATTCAAATTCGACTATTCGCCACCTTGAACCTGCCAAATTGCTGTTTTAGCCTGTGGGGGATGTACTGGGATATTATTATATATTATAATAATATATAATATATTATAATATATTGAGCATATTACATATATATAAAAATATATACATATATATAAAAAATATATAAAATGGCTATGACAAATGATGTCCAAAACTGAATTTATTTTTATTACCTTTACTATTTCAGCACTTGTAGCCAGTGGCCTCCAATATCGCAGTCTCCTATACATATATCATCTCCAATGCACTTCTCCAAAATTAGTTTGATAAGGAAACATTTTCTCAGGAATATTTTATGATAACCCTATTGAAATCTATGGGTGAATGTGGAAATGAGCAAGAGGATTGTTATTATTTTTGTAAAGCACCAGCATATTCTGCAGTTCTGTACAATAAATCAATGTATACCCTGAACATACAGATTACATATAAAATTTATACAGCAAATCATGAGGACCCTTCCCAATAGACAGGGGCATAACAACAGAGAAAGCAGACCCTGCGGTTGGGGGGGGGGGCAGGAGTGTAGAAGGCTCAGTGATGTCCTCATTAATGAGTAGTTTCAATATATCTTGGTCGAATAGGTCAACTTACCAACATTATGGAGCCCTACATTGAATTTGCTGTGGGGTCAAGTAACATCTAGCGGTGCCACTACCAAAAGAATTTACAATCTAAGAGAATAATGTTTGCTCATTAAACTGAATACTGTATGTTCAAAAAAAAATTCCCATCCTTTTCCACAATGTTTCACATACTGATTCTCCTCTTGCCTTCAAGAAAGGAAAGCCCTGGAGCTATAAGCGCAGGGGCTGCATGACAAGGGATCTGAATGAGCAGCAGTCAGATTACACTGGTTTATATTTAAAGATTGACAGAATCAGAAGTAGCTGTGTTTGGGTGAAAATTAATGAGTTAAGGCAGAGAAAAGCCAGGCTGGGGAGGAGAAAGAAAGGGATGTCAGGGACATTTTTTACAGCATTTAGCAGAGATTATTATGGTGTCATCAGTGACCACAGCTGTTTTCTGCCTAATGACATTTAAAATAGGGTTTGCACTGTTTCATTGAGTTACGTAACAAAAATAAAATCACTAAGCACTATTTATAATATCATTATGGAACCATTAAGCATATAGGATTGTATTTTACAGGTCATTTAAGAATTGTGTGTATTATAAGTCATCATAAATCATCCTTAACATGAAGTTCACTAGTGAGCAACTTTCACATCTTATATACTGTCCGTTTTCACTTTGGTCATGCAGAAAGTCTGGATCAGACATAAAAGCAATGCTAAGACTTTCATCTGTTTTTACTGTTCAAATAGCAAAGATGGCAAAATCTCAAAGGTCAAGCTAAATAGACCCATGCTTCTAAATGAAAACACAAAACTGTAAGGAATATGTTTCATGCGTGAGGTCCTGCTTATGGAGGGAATTAATATGTGGGCTGCTTACATTCCTCCTTCACTGCACTGGAATGTCTCTTCCAAATATCTGTAATATTTCTGCATTATCTGTAATGAACTGGATACAGGCTATACTGTTATCTATTGAGCTATAAAACATAAAAGGTAGTATTTTGTATTTACCTGTTCACAGTGCTCTTAAAGGCAACGTACACCTTAAAAATGTACTTTAGATTTTATGTTTACCAGATTCACTTCCCGTTAGCAACCAGGCGTTTGTCTCAGTGTCAGAATGATGGATGACTTGGAGACAGTTGGTATAGTTATGCAGTTGTAATTTTTTCAGCATTTTGCTAGGAATTTTTGGCCATTTCAGTCATGAACAATGCACTAGTCAATCATCTGCCTGTCTTCTGTAGAGTTGACACCTGTATTGTATTGCTTCATCCTAAATCACCAGCTAGGCTCAGGGCAGGCATTACATATAGACCAGCAATGTACTCAATGGTAAATTTGTAACTCCCTCTCCTCAACTCCCATAATTGTAGTTGCAGCCTTTGTATAAAGCCTGACAATAGGAAAATAGCACATGTCAACACCTATGGCAGAAGTAAAAGCTTTAGACCATTTCCTTTTCAGCAGGTGCTCTTTAGTACTCTCTTTCATCTGAGATCTGATGTTGCTTAAGTCCCCCCCCCACACACACACATATTGCTTGCCTCAGACCTGGTGAGGGGGCAGATCACCCGTGCTGAGAGTGCACCTACACAAAAAAACGAAATTTCCAGTAAAAATGTGTCACCTTACACAAGGCGTTCACCTTGTGCCATGGCAAATCAGTCATTTAATTGTGGAATTAAGTTACAGTTCCTTGAAAAACTTTGGATTCAGAAATAATCCTAGGTCTCCTTACATGCATTGTATATTTGAAACCTTCCAACAGGCTTTCAATTTTTTTTCAAGTTTTAGAATGCCATCTTGCTCAAATACTCAACCTCTTCTCAGATTCAGTTTTTGCTGTGGGACATAAGCATCTGTGCTTAGTTATATGTAGCTAAATAGATACTCCTGCCTGCACAAAATTTCCTGTAGCACTGGATGCAGCACACAAACTTTAAGGGGACACGTCACCCAAAAAAATTAACATTAATTACACTATATAAATTATTTGAATCTTGTTTCCTTCAGTCTGGGAACTCAAAATTATAGCAAGGAGGACCCGATGTCCATCCCCATGCACTGGCTACACAATTAAATGGTTAAGAGAACAGGGGGAATGTGTGGAGAGCAGTAACATCTAGAAAGTGCTGAATGGAAAGTGAAAGTAAGTTGACTTTTTTTTATACAGATTTTTGTGACAGGTCCACTTTAAAGTTCAATAAATCTACACATAGGCTGAAGAATCAGAAATGTGTTTTACCTGTATCCTGTATTTATCTAGTCCCTTACCCCTCAAATTTAGACCAAGATCTCTCATTGTCTCCTGGCTAACTGTTGCTAAATTTGCCCTACTGTTTCAGCATACTGCTTAGGAATAACCTAAGACTTAGGGATAATGTCACAAGAAAAATGCTGGTGGAGAAAAAGCTGATTCAGCCCCCTCCCCCATGCATGTATGCCCTGGAATGGTGCATGTGGGTGTGTTTCATCCAGAAAAATCACCCTTAAACTTTTTCTGGCCAAAACCCGCCTGTGTGTGCAATGGCAAATTGCTTCCAATCCTGCAAATGCATACAGACACAGACAATAGGGGGCCAAAACAAGATTAGCCTTAACTTAACAAATCAATGCAACAGTAAAAACCTGTCACTTTTTCCTATGCATTATAGTGGCAAGATCCATCAATTTCTCTCTGCTCATGTTCTGTTCAATTCTGTATTGAATTTTAAATAAACTTTTCCGATTACATTATGTTAATATGAAAGAATACCAATGAAAATCAATGCCTTATGGTCAACATCTTTATCATCAGTAAACTGATGACAGAAAAAGATAACTAAACAAATGAACTGATCTCTCAGTGGATCTACAGTATGAGAAGAGAAGTGAACATTGTTGTAAAGGCTTATTATTGTCCTGCACCATTCCAGCTGTTAGTAAAGTGCAGCTCCCAGCAACAGCTGGAATACTGTCAGTTGAAAATCATTGATCTATAGCATTTGACTTGAATAATAAAAAAATATATATATGTGTGTGTGTGTGTGTACCAATGTGTATTAATAATATTCATCATAAATTCCCATGAATACCTACATTGTGTTCTGAGACTATTTCCTCTTGTGAATTCTCTGTGACTTTTCCAAGTGGTTATGAAGGACATCTACGCCTGGTATGATAATGCTTCACACTGCATAGGCATGTTATAATCATTATGTAAACAAAGATGAAAGACTGAATGGATGTTTCCATTGAAATATTTAGCTCAGAAGAACAATATCCTTGCCCTTTAAATCCATCCAGTGATTCATTTAATTTCCTATCACACACATATTACTGAGGGCTCATGTGACACCAGAAACCTTTAGCAGTATGTTTGCCAAGTTCCTGTCAAAGGAATTAACTTGTAATCTTGTTTGCATTGCTGTTGAAACTATTACGGCATTAGATATCGATGGGCTGCAGTTTAATTACAGAAAGTAGAAAGGAGAGAAGTACTTTGTCCTTGTATAGCACTGCTATGATGGATCAGTCACATATATCATATATATGATTACATTTCTGTAAATAGTTTATAAAAGGACTGTCAGGGTGCTGCAGGCAAGAAATATGACATTGTCCCATGCCACCTCTTTTTGGGAGAGTTATAGGAAGGAACATGATGTAATGCCGTATATTTGCATTTATCTTTTCAAATCAACTTCAGGATCATGCAAGGTTGCTCTTTTTGGAAGATTTTCTTTTTAAAGGGATATTGTCATAATATTTATGGTATAATTTTCATTACTAAATTACACTGTACATTTCAAATAATCCATTCTACCATATTAAATGTTATTCCTGTGTATCAAGTGTATGTGTTTGTTGTAATATTGGTATGTAGGCAGCCATCTCTAGTCGTTGTGCCTAATTTTGTGGTTTTATAAAGAACCAGCAGTTCACTATGGAATTGCGTTCAGATAAGTTATTGCTTCTCCTACTTAATGTAACTGGAGGAGTCATGGCTGGACTTGCGTGCTATTTTCATATCTACCATTAGGTGTGGCATGGGAGCATTTTTAACAATCCAGGTTTTTTTTCTTGTTATTTTCCTATATTTCTGTTGATAAGTTGCTGGGTGGTAGGGGATAATATCACTCCAACTTAGAGTACAGCAGTAAAGTGTGACTGAAGTGTGACTGAAGTGTGACTGAAGTTTATCAGAGCACAAGTCACATGACTGAGGACGCCTGGAAAACTACGAACATGACTAGCCTCTCAAATTTCAAAATATTTTCAATGCAGGATTCTGCTTGAGGAATGCTATGAACTGATACCTTTTGTAAAAAAAAAAGTTTTTCTGTAACAGAACCCTTTTAACACAGCAAAGTATATGTGGAGTGTTAATCCCTAGATCCCAATTTAGCTACTAGAGCAGTGATCCCCAACCAGTGGCTTGTGAGCAACATGTTACTCACCAACCCGTTGAAAGTTACTCCCAGTGGCCTCAAAGCAGATTCATATTTTTGAATTTCTGGTTTAGAGGCAAGTTTCGGTTGCATATAAAACAGATGTACTGCCAAACAGAGCCTCCTGTAGGCTGCCAGTCTACATAGGGACTACCAAATTGTCCGCCAGCACTTATTTTGCACCACCGAGAAACATTTTTTTATCAAATGACAAAGACAGTGAGCTTCTGTGCTTGAGCATGGACACCCCTTAAACACATGCATGTGTAAGAAGACCCTCAAGAAAAGCTTGGTGCATTTTTCTGTATATCATAGATAGTTATGTAATAACAGGTACAAAGAAAAGCATAGTAAGCTAGTAATTATGTTTTTTAATTTCTGTTTACAAGCAAAAGCTACTGGTACTTTGACTATAATATATGTAGCCTATAACTGCTTGTAACTGCATTATCGTAAGACCTGCTAAATGATTCTATGACACCTGTGCTAGCTAGCCTACATGGCTTCTTGTAGCAAGCTGACCACATTACATTTTGACATTTTGGACATAATCTAAAAACCTCCACTTATTATTTACTAGGACATAGCATTATCTCTTGCAATAAGAGACATGTACTGTATGCAGATGTTTGAAGAAAATTATGAAACAGTTCTGTAGGAAGAAAGATTGATAAAAAGGCTTCTAAAATATAAGCAGCCAGCAAAGAGCCATTGTGAAGCTTAAAAATGAATAGGAATGTGTTAGCTAGAGGTCTCTATAGCTTTGAGAGAAAACTAAGCAAGTGAGGGTGGTTTTGCCTGTGAATCATCAAAGAAGTATTTTAAAAAAAAACAACAAACATATAGGATAGTATTATAATTAGTCTTGCAGAAATCCAAACTATGCTGCTGATCACACTATGGCCAACACCTGCAATCTAAAATCCAGCGATTCTGCCATTTAGTTTAACAGTATTTATAATTATTTATATTATTTATTATATTTTGACCCATTAGTAGACATTATTGACAGACAGTGGGGGTCTTCTTTTTATCACTGAAACGATCAACACACCAGAGGACACCCCTTCTTCTTAAGGAACAAGCAGCATAGGTTCATCATGATGAGGGCAATGTGGGTGTGATGGCAGATTCTATTAATGTGTTTAAGCGTGTTTGAAATATTTCTTAAACAAGCATACTATCCTAGGCTATTGTGATCTTAAGGTCTATGGTTATAGTTATATATGTGACTGTATAGGTAGATCTGTATAACGGTGTATAAACAGTAGAATCCCACTATTACAGTTTCCCGGTAACTGCTGCTAAAAATCAGTGTAAATTCTGGAAAACTGGAAATTCTCGGTAGAAAAGATCATGACTTAACTGCATTGGACATCATATCCAGGAAAACATTGTTTCCAAGTACTTAAAATTGGGATTATACTTTATCTGCACTGAGGTTCATTTGGAGGGGCTGAACATGATGGACTTTGGTCTTTTTTCAACCCAATGTAATTATATAACTATGCAACACAAACTGAGAGCCCAAATCGTCATGGCTCTTTGTCACTATCAAAAGAGAAAATAAAAAGAGGAAAACATGGCAGTGTGTGTCAGAAAGGAAAAAGACAAAGAATGAAGACATAATTGGTGGACAGCTGGTATATATGTCAGGCACTTACTGTATACAGGGTCGGACTTGGCTGGGGGACACTGGGGAAAAAACCTGGTGGGCCCCACCTCAGACTTCTTAGGGCTGCTTCCTGACCTCCCGTCTGGCCCTGCTCGCAGCAACATTCTGCAGCCTCAAGCTAATACAAATTCCCTGGTCTTATTTAAAGCCTACAGGAAGTTGTTTGTGTGTGTGTGTGTTTAACTAATACATTATGATTGCTGCTGATTTTCCCCACTGCTAGCCTTGAAAAACCTCTGATTCTTTGATTGTTGTAAGTTATATTACTGCTTTACATCACCAGATTAATGTAATCAGAAAGTGCTTGGTCACAAGGAGCAATAAGGAAAGTCACAAAAATAAGTCAAAAAGTACCCTGCCTCAGACAATAGTAGGCCAAGATCCCAAGAAGCATCTGTCACAGCAGGCACAAACTTAAAGGGATTTTTTTAACAGTGCTGCTCCAGCAGAATTCTGCACTGAAATCTGTTTTTCTGAAGAACAATTTTTTTTTTATATTTAATTTTGAAACATGACATGAGAATTGACATATTGTCAGTTTTCCAGGTGCCCTCAGTCATGTGACTTGTGTTCTGATAATCTTTGCATCTGCACTGAAAGTTAGAGTTATGTCATCCCTCCATTTATTCCTCCAGCAGCCAATCAGCAGAATAATGGGAAGGTAACCAGATAACAGTTGTCTGACACAAGATAACAGCTTCTTGGTATATATGGGACTAGAACTCAATAGTAAAAATCTAAGTCCCACTGCAACTCCTTAATCCACATTGAGTAGGAGAAACAATAGTTAAACTGAAAGCTGTTCTCTTGTGAAGTGCTGGCTGTTTCTGAAATCACATGACCAGGCAAAATGACATGAGATGGCTGCCTACACACCAATATTAATAAATAAAATATATTTGTTGGTTCAGGAATAAAATGTTATTAGGTAGAATGAATTATTTGCAGTTTAAACAATGTAATTTATTTTTACAAAGCTAGCTATGTGATAGAAGGTATTATGATCTCCCAGTCATTCTTTAAAATGGTTCACTAATTTGGAGGAATTGTTGACAGAATATTTTACCTCATTTTGCTTCAGAATGAAATGTGATATCTTAAATATCTGACTCTGATCTCCCCAAATTTCCTGTATTATTAGGACTTCTTCGTTATTTGTTTTCTCCATGGATACATGTCTCTGAATTATTCTAAATAGTCTTCCTGTAGTATTTCTGTCTCTGTATGTTGATCCAACAGCACAGTGCAAGCAATCCACAGTTATAGACTATTTTTATTGATAAACCCACATTTCTCCACAATCTGTCCGGCAATGAGGAGATATGTTGATGGCCTATATTGTCTAATGGACAGCAGCTCTCTAAACAGTTTGCTACAGAGATTGAAATCATTGTAACACTCATTTCACTTTAACCGCAACCCTAAATAGCGGTACCTTTTTTGATGTTTTAGTAACACTGTTATGCAAAAATTGCTGTATTATTTAGATTTAAGCAGTCTGAAACTACAGCACCATAATAGTATACATCCTAAATCCCATATCACAAAAGACTACATAATTCGATCTACAAATCCAACAGCATGTTTACTGAATATGAATGCAGCAAAGTGGTTAACCTTTGAGGTTCAGACTATAATATATTTTTTAGGTACAAAGGTGCCTCTCCCAACATAGTTATGTTTTCTTTTATTAATATCTGTGTCATGAACATATTATTTTTATCTGTTTTTTTCTGCACTGACAGTTCACTTATGTATTTATACAATATTTATCGGGGCACCCTGAGTTCAATGAAGGCTGTACATACTTTTTGCCTAATGTTGTGATGGAAACATCTATAGGGGACAGGGAATAAGGGCAATAGGGAAAGTGAAGCTATTCCATGTCTAGAACTGGTTTCTAATTATCTCACAAAAAACCAACATGGAGTCGATTTAATTTATACTGTAGTATCAGTCTGCCCTGCTTAGCTCAAGAAATACCACAGATGAAAAAGTATGGCTTATCCAAAGCCCTATTCACTAAATTCATATTGAACAAGGGGTATACTGCTCTTTGAAGTTGTATTTTATCCCTAGAAAGATCAGCAGTCTGTTCCACTAGTATGTTTTTCCTATAGATGATCTTTGGTCTGTATTCATGACTTGCTACTAACAGACCTGATGTGAGCAGAAGAGAAGATGAATAGGAGAAGGTTAGAATATATAGTTACATAGTTACATACATAGTTACATAGTTAAATTGGGTTGAAAAAAGACAAAGTCCATCAAGTTCAACCCCTCCAAATGAAAACCCATCATCCATACACACACCCCTCCCTACTTTTAATTAAAATTCTTTATACCCATACCTATACTAACTATAGAGTTTAGTATCACAATAGCCTTGGATATTATGTCTGTCCAAAAAATCATCCAAGCCATTCTTAAAGGCATTAACTGAATCAGCCATCACAACATCACCCGGCAGTGCATTCCACAACCTCACTGTCCTGACTGTGAAGAACCCTCTACGTTGCTTCAAATGAAAGTTCTTTTCTTCTAGTCTAAAGGGGTGGCCTCTGGTACGGTGATCCACTTTATGGGTAAAAAGGTCCCCTGCCATTTGTCTATAATGTCCTCTAATGTACTTGTAAAGTGTAATCATGTCCCCTCGCAAGCGCCTTTTTTCCAGAGAAAACAACCCCAACCTTGACAGTCTACCCTCATAATTTAAGTCTTCCGTCCCTCTAACCAATTTAGTTGCACGTCTCTGCACTCTCTCCAGCTCATTTATATCCCTCTTAAGGACTGGAGTCCAAAACTGAACTGCATACTCCAGATGAGGCCTCACCAAGGACCTATAAAGAGGCATAATTATGTTTTCATCCCTTGAGTTAATGCCCTTTTTTATGCAAGACAGAACTTTATTTGCTTTAGTAGCCACAGAATGACACTGCCCAGAATTAGACAACGTGTTATCTACAAAGACCCCTAGATCCTTTTCATTTAAGGAAACTCCCAACACACTGCCATTTAGTGTATAACTTGCATTTATATTATTTTTGCCAAAGTAATATAAATGCAAGTTATACACTAAATGTATATGATAAAGAGTAAAAAATAACAATAAAAGTGAATCATCACTCAGTCTGTTTATTGGTTTACCCAAATCAATGACCTTGACAACCACAAAACATTAACATTTGCTTGTTTGAAAATAGTATAAATGAATTTTTATCATTAAAAAACCAAACACAATGAAAAATAAATACTATTTTAAAAGCTACTTAAAATGGGCTCTTCCTTTCAGTGGAGATAAAGATCCTTTTTACATTCTAAAAATGCAAATACCTGAGAAACTACTAAAAAGAGAAAATAAATGTAAACTGCAAAAGTTCTCAGATGAGCATTCTGAGTAAGCCTGTTATCAATTAATTTTTTGGCTTTAGATCCCCTTAACACTTTGCCTATCAAGCATGTAGACCTAACGTGCTGGTGGACTAGGGCTTTAAGCGCCAGGAATGTACCTTGTACATTTTCAGGGGCTGGCGATGGTCCTTTTTGTCTGAGGCTTTCTGTGCCGAATGAAAACCACAGACCTGCTGGCAACCTCCTAGGCAACGAGTGTTGGGGGTTAGATTTCAAGAAGACGATGCAGATTGCCCCCACAACAACCCCAAGGCAGCAGCAACGTCATCAGGATGTGCCTGCTGCTGGGGTATATAAGATCAGCTCCCCTCCCTCTTCTCTGCTGGTCATGGACGTTGTTGGAGCCCTCCTGCTGCCTGCTGTCCTTGCCTGTGAGATCTGCTGTGCCTGCCTGAGGAATCACATTTGCACACTCACACACTTGTTATACACCTTTATCTAACTTGACTTTTTTTACACTTACTTTTTCACACACCTATACACAAACCTTTATACACATACACCTTTTGTGTGAATTTATACAGTATATTCTGTATTGCTGCTATTGCTTGTGTCATAGCTTATAGTTTTGTATTTTATATTTATGGTTTTTATTGTATTTTCAGTGATTTTTATTGCTTTTTTCTGTTTTGCACTGCTGCCGATTACTGTTCTTTCTTGATTTTCAGTTATTTATTGCATTTCAGTGTTGCTTAGCTGTTGATTGGCTGTTTTTTTGCTGGTACTTTGTATTTTCAGTTTTGCATTGCTGCTGATTACTGTTCTTTCTTGATTTTCAGTGATTTTATTGCATTTTCAATTTTGTGTTCCATTGATTGCTGTTTTTTTTCAAAGTGGGATTAGTGATCAGTTATAACTTCATTTTATTGAATTTTCAGTCGTTGCTGTTCATTTAGTTGGTCAATACCTGCTCTTTTTGTTGGGTCACTAGTGGTCAGATATTTTGGTTACTTATAGTTGTTAGATTTCACTTGGTATTGATTGTAAGTCTTTTGGTGAGATAGGGTTTTTGTTTCAGGGAGTTTGAGAGTTCAGGGAGTTGGACTTAATAGTTTTTTTTTATTTTCTTGGTCTGTTTTTTCTCAAGTCTCTGCCTTGCTTGTATTGCAGTCATTTTACAAGCTTTGCATGGTGTTATTCAGCTGTTAACATTTTCTGGCTGTTAAATCTCTTATTAATTGATTTTCTTTTTGTCATTGTCATTGATTGTTCTTTGAACTAGGGGATATATGTTGTTGGCAAAAATGGCAAATAGGTTTTTTTCTTTTGAAGAGGCTGTTGCACTGTGCATGGCCTCTAAGAGTTAAGTGACTCCAATTTTGAGTATGTGCCCCCTGAATCAGAAAGTCACTCTTCTAATAATGAGTCACCAGGTGGTAGTATTAGCACTGTTACTGTCTTTGATGAGCCCATGGAGGTAGAGCAGGATGTGGAAGATCAGGTAGAGAAGGGTGATAGGGCTGATTCTACAACTGGAAGATAGCCTATATGGGCCTCTTTGTAATTACCCTATAGGGATGCCCATTTACTGCAGTCTCTGGTGTTAAGGTGGAAACCAGTCATTTTGAGCCAATTTTTGAGGCCATCCTACAGGATATGGCCCAATGCACAAATTTGTATGCTGAGCAATATCTTACCCAGAATTCCCTCCCTAGATAAGCTCAGCTGTGGCATCCCACTAATATTGCTGAAATGAAGAGGTTAGTGTAACTCACATTAGCTATGGGTCTCGTAAAAACAAATTCCTTGGAGTCTTACTGGGATACCACTACAGTGCTAGCCATTCCTGTCTTTTATGCTATGATGCCTAGAAACCAGTATCAGCTACTGCTCCGGTTTCTGCATTTCAAAGACAATGCTATGGTTCCACACCCTAATGATCCTTCCCAGGACAGGCTGCATAAATTGAGGCCCCTTATCAGGCCCAGACTGGCAATCTGTGGGTTCTGGCAAATGCCAGAGGGGGCTGTTGTATGGTTCCATAGAAAGTTGCCATATAATGGGCTGGTAGGGGGCTGTTTGGGCCTCTGTGTACTTTTAATGGCAGGGCTTTTTTGACTCCCAGTCCAGGCCTGCCCTTATAGATAGCCTGCCTGAACACTTTGCAGCAATGTACACCCCCTCCCAAAACATTTGTATTGATGAGCCCCTTCTCCTGTTCAAAGGCCACCTAAACTTTCATCAATACATCCCAAGCAAGCATGCCCACTATGGATAAACTTTTATAAACCTTGCGAAAAGCAGCACGTTGAACACCAGCTAATTTTTGAATTAAAAAGGAAAGGACTCAAAATTATACCCTCCATGTTGTCCCCTTGACTGTCGTGGAGAAACTTTTGCCCTGAGAAATGATGAGCTCCTTTCCAGCAAATATTTTGACAAAGCACATGTATTCACGTAAGTGACAATGTGGCCCAATAAATGGGAAAGCACTCCCACCCACTCCTGGAAAACAAAGAGCCCAAAAAGCCTGCAAGGTGTGCCGCAAAAGGGGTATCAGACGATATATATGGTACTATTTGACCTAAAGTGCCCTCGCAATATACCATACTCATCTGCACTATGAAAAAGGTTATTATTAGTCCCTGGATTGCTGCAAGTGTGTGTTAGCTCAGTGTAGTAGCTTTGCCAATTCTACTTCAATATAGCATATAAACAAAATGGTCTACTGGAGAGCAAATTAGTGAAAAAGTATTTTTTTAGTTTTATTTGAGGTGCAGCACTATGAATCTCAAATAAAACTAAAAAAATACTTTTTCACTACTTTGCTCTCCAGTGGACCATTTTGTTTATATGCTATATTGAATAAGTTGTGTACTGATTGGATTTATAATAAAAATTGACATCCCGCTTTGTGCAAAATTGAAATTCAGGGCTCTCATAGCATTTTATGTTGTGGTTAATTTGGGATTTTTTTTAACTAAAATATTCCTAAGGTTATAGCTAGAGAGTGTAGCCAAGTGAGTTGTTAGGTGACATGCAGGGCACCTAAACATTTGTGGTGTGTGATGACTCCATAAGATAATTTTGTCTCGTCTACCGATCATTTAATCTTTCTGATGCCACAAAACCATTTTGTTTTACTGACACCTCGTAAGCTCCCCTCTGAGTGCAGTTGCTGAGTATATTGGAATTTCTTAGCAACATTTCAGATTGTACTAGTACATAGGGCTCCCTGGAATTTTGGCTAGTATAGGCTTTGGCTTGTAAAGTGTTCTTCAGGCTTTTTGTTTGCAGTTGGTCAAAGAAAGTTATGGTTTGTTGGCAGATGGGAACAGTTTGCATTTCAAAAGTTTAAGCTAATTGTAGACTTTCTCTTATGTATTATTATCTAGTAGTTAGTGCTATACTGAATGCATAACCGAGATGGTTGAAGAGAAACAGGGCACTTGAACAACTCAATAGCTCAGCTTTCAGTGCGGATTCTTTATTTCTGACACAAAAGGGGGGTTGTGGGAGCACTCCTAAGGCTAAGTAAAAATATATTAAAGTATAATGGAAGTGGTACTGACTTGGCCAAATGAATCAGTACACAATCCATGGGCCCCTGTCTAAGTAATTCAGTATATATGCAAGTGCATGTGTTCACAAAGACAGAGGTTTTTAGTTACAAAGTTATGATCATAAAGTTGATAAGCCACCATACCACATCAAGGTAAACCCCACACGGTGGTCCCTAACTTGTTTACCTCTGGTCATAGTATAAAAGGTCCTGTGTCTCTCTCTGCATAGTAGCATTACTTGGAGTAAATATCTGCTAAACCTTGGTTTGTCTGAAGGCTAGATCCTCCCCCGCCACAAGGGGATTGCCCAAACCAACTCGCATTTTTTTAAAAAAAAAATTGATAATATAAAAATAGTGAAGGCAAAGTAAAATTATATGTAAAGGTGCACACTTGGAAAGTGTGTATATATATATATATATATATATATATATATATATATATATATATATATATATAGTTTTTAGAAATAAGAAGCAGCACTCCAGAAGTATAGGTAAAAATCTAGGTGTGAGCTAAAGTAATTAAAAAAGGACAAACTAAATAAGGTGTAGTCATAAGTGTAGTAAGTGTGCAGTTAAAACATAGGGTCACCATTAGTTAAATGGGATAGGTATGGGGGTGCCACAAACCACATGAAGCTCAGCCACAGCTTCAGGCAACATTTCAAACACAAAAGGGAGGTTGTGTGAGCACTCCTAAGCCTAAGTAAAAATATATTAAAGTATAATGGAAGTAATATTTATTTTGTTTTTGTGTAGGCATTCAGCTTTTTTGCAGAATCGTGGTTGGGAGCATGACTAGACTTTTGTGGTGAATCCATACGTTTTAAGATTTCACCTCTTTAGCTAATGCCACAATCTTTATTGTCGGCATCTCAAATACTCACCTTTCAGTGCAGTTACAGAAGGCACCTGTTTTTTTGACAGTATGAATATATGGAGGCAAATGTTTTTTGATAATTGTGCAGATTTTCTAGTTGGTGTTCTAAAAGTAAAACAAACAAAAAAGCAAAAGAACAGACAAAAGCAGCATTGCCCAAGGATACCGAAAAGTGCAGATGAAACAAAAGGTTCTGAAGATGCTCCACTAAACAGATAATGGTAAGTAGAATATTCAGTAGCTATTCAGTGGGTTTTTGTTACTTGTCTGGGGTTTTGGAGAGAAATCAAATTTTGAGTGTCTTTTCTTCATTTCAGGCTAAACCATAAACTTTTACAGAGAACTGTGTCCACAATTCTACATATAGGAAAGCAAGGATGATGCCGCTGAATAGCTGCAAGTGTGCACTTTCAAGGAATATATAATCTATCAGATGCTGAGGAATGATAGTGTTGAATGCTGAACTGGTCTATGAACAGCATTCGAACGTAGGTGTCTTTTTTTGTCCAGATGAGAGAGGGCCAGATGGAGGGTGGTTGCTATGGCATCGTCTGTTGAGCGATTTTGACGGGATGTGAACTGTAGGGGGTCCAGTGCTGGTGGCAGCAGGGTTTTGATGTGTTTCTTGACAAGCTTCTCACAACACTTCATGATGTTGGGGGTGAGTGCCACAGGATGGCAATCGTTGAGGCAGGAAACTGATGACTTCTTCGGCACGGGGACAATGGTGGTGGTTTTGAAGTACTTCAGGACAGTGGAGGTGTTCAGGGAGATGTCAGTGAAAACATCTGCCAACTGATCTGCGCACTCTCTTAACACTCTGCCAGGGATATTGTCTGGTCCTGCAGCCTTCCGTGGGTTTACTCTTTCCAGAGTCATCCACACGTCAGCCACTGTCAGACGCAGTGCCTGGTCACTAGGCAGAGTGATGGTCTTCCTCATTCCTGTGCTGTTCTGTGCTTCAAACCGTGCATTGAAGTCGTTTAGAGCATCTGCAACAGTGTCACTGTCACAGGCAGATGTTGTTGACCTGTAGTCTGTGATAGCCTGGATGCCCTGCCACATGTGCCGTGTGTCACCATTCTCCTGGAAGAAGCTGTGTATTCTCAGAGCTTAGCTACTCTGATGGCACGGGAAAGTTTGGCTCTGGCTGTTTTCAGGGTGACTTCCTCATCTTCCCTGAAAGCATAGTTTAGGGCACTCAGTAACACACGTACCTCTTTAGTGAACGACGGCTTCTGGTTGAGGTGTGTAGTGATGCACTTGGAGACAGTGACATCATCAATGCACTTTGTGATGTAGCTGATTACAGATGACGTATACTCATCCAAGTTGATGTAGTCGTTGTAGGTTGCAGCCTCCCTAAACATGCTCTAGTCAGTGCACTCAAAACAGTCCTGAAGAGCAGTCATGGCTCCTGCTGGCCATGATTTCACCTGCTTCAGAATGGTTTAGAGTGCCTGACGAGTGGTCTGCATGCTGGAATTAGCATAACAGAGATGTGGTCTGAGTATCTGAAGTGTGGACGGGACTCTTCTCGGTACGCACTGGAAATGTTTGTGTAAACCTGATCCAGTATGTTTGGCCCTCTCGTAGCAAATTCCACATGCTGATGGAAAAAAAATTGCAAAATGCACTTGTCAGTAGACAACGAAAAAAAGTTTACGCACGTCAATTTTTTACACACACAATTTTTCTTGCTCCAAATGCATTAAAGTCAATGGGGTTTTTTTCTTGTGGCGACTTTTTTTTGTCTTGGCAATTTTTTTGTCCAAATGCATTAAAGTCAATGAGGGTTTTTTCTTATGGCAACTTTTTTGTCCAAATGCATTAAAGTCAATGGGAATTTTTTTCGTATAGCAAATTGTTTGACCAAATGCATTACAGTTACTGGGTGTTTCTACTTCCGGTGACTTTTTTGTCTTTGCTACTTTTTTGTCAGTTTCACAACAAAAATCCACAGATGGCGAAAAAATTCACTCATCACTATTAGAATCCTCTCAATTATGCTTATTGTGAATCTGAAATAGCTAGTGAGAGTAGAATTAATTAAGTAATTAATTAATTAAGATTCATTTGAAATTAACATTCTCTTCTCCATAATATATGTATCTTCTGGTTAATGTTTTGTGAAGAAATTTACAATTATTGAAGTGCCTTAAATTAATATATTTTATTAAAAGGGTCCTCCTCCACAAACCTGTTGTTTGCACAAGGAAAGAAAATGCAATTTAAAGTAATTTCTAAATGTAAAAGCTACTGAAAGCAGCATCTGGCTGACTGCTTATATTGTCTGCATTACTGGTTCTGAAACCTAAACCATTTTAATAGTATTGAGGAGAACTGATCTCTACATTGTGTCAAGAGTCAGAACGAGAGAACAGAAAAGTAAAAACAAATAATAATTTCAGGAGTGATTAAATTTCCAAATAACTTAAAAACCATTGAAAAAGTTTAATTAATTTATATTGGAAAGTTGCTTAAAATTCTGTTTTCTTTCATTACTCAATAAAACTAACAAGTTTAAAAGCTAAACTACATGAATAACAATATAACACCATAAATTTCCTAATAAAGCATTCTTTGACATAGCTTAAGAACATAAAAATGCATGAGGTTTTCAAAAGACTATTCATTTTAAAGGTAAGTAAACAAAGGGAAATTACCATACCAAGTTAAATGAAAATACACAGACTTGACTCTGGAAGAATTCCATATCAGACTGCACGCATTAAGGGTGGCTTACGTACAAAAGGTGTAAGATGAAAATCATTTTAATAATAATTAAATAATGGCTTATACAAGAATTACAACAGTTAGGGGGTTATTTACTAAACTCCGAATGCAAAAATCACCAAAAATTTGTGTTTTTTAAATATAAAATCATGATTTTTTCGGAATTTATTAAACCCAGAGGAAGGAAAAATCCGAATCTGAAAATCCGGCATCTCAGACATGTCGAGGTTGCATATAAGTCAATGGGAAAAGTCCCAATGATTTTTTTAAGTGCGATGGGATTTTGGCACTACCCTGAAGTTTTCTGAGTTTTCGGGTGAAAAATCATGAAAATCAGATTTTTAAATTTTTTTCGGATTTTTTCCAGCAAACAAAATTTTCGGGAAAGTGTATTAATAAATAAGCCCAAAAAACCTGTGCGGATCTGGTCTGCGTTTTTTTCAGAAAATATTGTGATAAATTCAGACTTTGATCAATAACCCCCTTAGACTTCCACAACCCTACAACTGGAAACAAATAGAGCTAATAATAGGTTCATTCATTCAGAACAATTGCACAAGTGAGGAAAAAAATTAAGAAATATATCTTTTGGATGACTTGTTATTAGAGCAATGGTTCAAGTTTGCTATATACTAGAACTTGAGAAGGGATATCATTTTATCACAAACAACAGAGATCATACACTTAATGATGCTTTACCCACAACTAAACAGTGCACATTCTTATGAAAGAAAAATTGATGATCATTTCTAAGGCAACTTGATACCTTCCAGCTGTCATGGAAGAGTATAAAAAAGCACTCAAAAAATACAGCCAGAAACAACATTCCATATACTAAAAACTTTTACTTGTTAACATCAACCTGTTGGTTTCCCTGCTAGACTTATTTTCTTTTGAAAATTACCTAGTGGGAAATATTTGCAATATGGGAATCATTAATTGATAAAAACATTCCGCAGTCCATACCATCCATCAATAATGGGCTGAAGTTTGAGATATCTGGCCAAATGTCTTATCATTGGTTTGGATATATGTGTAATTTCACCACACACAAAGATAGTAAATTGCACTTATTCAAGTCACAAAGAAATCACAGATACTGTGTCTGGGATGTTGACATATTTTATAGCTTGCAGTAAGGTGAACAAGATAAAGCTACAAAAGTGTTTATTTTGTGTAATAAAAAAACAGCTACAGTGGCTGAAACCACTCTAGAGCCATGGGCAAAAAGAGGAACAGCAGCATGAACTTTAAAGGCATTTTGTCATGATTTTTATGCTCTTTCGAAAGTGCAGCACTGCGGGGCCCCCCTTTCAGCCCCGGGCCCAGGATACTTGTACCCCCTGTCCCCCCTGATGGCGGCCCTGGGCCTGCATGAAAAATTAGATGTAAGACCCCATCTCTATTTTTCTCAACCCCCTTGACAGCGCCAAAGCCATGCAGCCATTTCCGAAGTCCCAAAATGCGGAAGTGCCGAACAGCCGAAGTCCCGAAGCAGCGAAAACACCCGAAACCACGAAAACAGCCAAAGCCAAACTCCCAAAGCGGCGAAAAGACCCGAAGTCATGAAAATTGCCAAAATTGAAGTCCTGAAGCGGCGGAAAGACCCGAAGTCACAAAAACAGCCGAAATTGAAGTCCTGAAGTGGTGAAAAGACCCAAAGTCACAAAAGGAGGTGAAGATAAATTAAACTGAAGTTAAATTCTACTAAACACTAATTTGTGTTTTTTTTATTTATTTTTTTAATCTGACATGTTTTATTGATTTTCATTGTACATAAAATGGGTATTCCGCGTATTACGGTACCCTGTTATCAATGGTTACATGTTAACATAACTGATAATGAACAAAATAAAGAAAGGGAAAGAAAAGACAGGGAAAAATAAGAAAAAAAAAGTGGGTGAAAGAAGGGAGGTGGGGGGAAATATATATTATTAGTAACAATAGTTATATGGCAGTGGGGTATTATTATTTTAAGTACATCTATGTTGGTTTTTAAATGTTTGTTACTGGTTGGCCTCTGGGAAAGTCCCATCATCATGAATGTAGGGCCTGGTAGAGCTGGGAGTCATTTTCATGGGCTAGCCAAGGGAGCCATATTTTGTCATAGGCGGCGATATTATTCTTCAAGGTATATGTAAGCTTTTCATTGGCGGCAATGGCAATTATTTTTGCCTTAATCCCCTGGCCACAAAAGTATTATTTTAATATTCTATAGGCCCTTGCCACCCATGTTTTTTTTTTTAAAAAACATTCTTTGGGACACCAATTTTTTTTAACCTGTAAGGGGGGCCTTGGCGCCATTTTTTTTTAAAAAAAAATATTCTTTGTGGCCCCAATTTTTTTTAACTTGTAAGGGGGGCGCCAATGTTTTTTTTAAAAAAACATTGTTTGGGGTCCCAATTTTTTTTAACTTGTATGGGGGGCGCCAATGTTTTTTTATAGGGGGGCCCTGGTCACCAATAATTTTTTATAGGGGGCCCTGGTCACCAATTATTTTTTTAACTTGTAGGGGGGCCCTGACCTCCAATGTTTTAAAAAACTTTTAAGGGGGGCCCTGGCACCACAGTTTTTTTTTAAAAAGTTTACGTTTCTTTATCTGCCTAGTAACCAACCAAATAATGTTACTGTTGTGATTCTATTTTGATTAGGAAATGTATCTTGCTCACTACTGTTTTAAGTTAAAATTATAACCTTTTCAGAATGAATATAAATATTATTGAATTACACACTGAAGTGCTAAACTTCCTTACATGACTTCACCACTTAGACCACCCAGGACACTGCAAACTCATTTAATTTAGGGACTTTAGGAAACGCAAAGTAGCTAAATCAGGCTCTGGAAAGACTGACTAATCACCAGTTTACAAATGCAATCTGTTTGAAGCACTCACCTGTAATGGGAAAATCATACCCTATTAATGAAAAGTAAAGAAGGAGTGCATATTAAGGGAAATGAAACTAAAACATACATTTAGAAAATGTAAAAAAAATTTGCAGATCTTGCACTTGCTGTTTCTATTATTAAAAACAGGCAAGTTATTGTTTCTGTACTCTTAGATGTTTTAAATCTCATAATTGAAAACAAGAGCAAAAATGCCATAGGCAATTAAGTAATCTTATGTTCTGCAAAAGTAAGATGGTTGTGTGAAAATAAATTAGTTTCATACAGGATGAATATGTAAAGTGCTTCACTTAGACAGATTTGCCAGATTCCAGAAACACTTTTCGGAGACAGGTACTTTGTAATCATATATTTTTCACTATGGTGATACAGATATACTCATGTATACTTTCCCTGTGACTTACAATATAAGTGTCATTGGATATTACAGCATTGTACTGTATGTTCACAATGAACTAAGTAGAATGATGCTTTGCTCTTTAGTTTATTTGTTTAGTTGCCCTTATTATCGAGTTCGTAAACCTAATTGCATAAAAGTTTCTTCATATTATAGTGTGTCAAAAAACAGAAGCCCTTTCTGATTTAACAGATGATCCTTCAAATTTCTTTGGGATTATTCATTGAGTTTGTGAGGTTCATTAGGTTTTGTCTACCTCGAATAAACACACAACTCGAATATGCTTATTTATGGAAAAACCTAAATGTAAAAAACTCGATTTAATGCAATTGGTTAAAAAACCTGAATACCTCAAATTTATTGAGTCTGCAGGCTAAAAAAACTAAAAAAAAAAAAACCCTGAAAATCATGAACCTCTGTCATTGACTTCTACATGACCTCAACAGGTTTTAGCTGGAGTATTTTCAGATTCTGGCGTTTAGCTGCTTCGGGGAAACTACCCTCAAAAAACAAGATTTTTTTTTTAGAAAACACAACTCGACGTTTGATAAACTCGAAACAGCAAAAGTCCGCACTCATAAGTCTTGTGATGAAAAAATGTAATTAATTATTTGGCACTCTTTCCCCTTATTCTAGAGTGTATAAATATGTATGTTCATTTTTGGCTTGCACTTCCTGATGACGGCTCGCGTTTAGGAGCTGAAACGTTGAATAAATGAATTTTTCTTTCACAAGATCTATGAGTTCGGACTTTTGCTGTTTCGATATTATGATTGATTGTTCCCGCACCTAGGCAGTTTTCAGTGTTCTGAGTGCACCAATCTGTTTATCTATTTACTGGCGATTTCTAAGTAACATTAATCCAACACATACTTTACAGTGTCATCTGGATATGGGGTTTCCTTGCCAGAATAGATATATATTCTTACCATGCAGACTTCAGAATCCTTGCTTTTAGTGAAAGTAATATTTATTTTACAGAGGATTAAGCACACAGAGCCTCTAAAACCAAAAACTATGCTTAGAATTTCAAGGGAAAATACAGCCTAATTATTAGCAGCATTTTACTTCCATTCATTTTTCCAATGGCGGATTAAGAACCATGAACCTTGTGCTATTCAGACATGCCCCCCATTTCCTAACTTGGCAGGGCTGCAAATCGATCTAGCAACTCCTTTTCAATACAATTCTTAATTATAACGGATTAGACAGACTCAAGAGCTGAAATCTTTATTGATTAGCTGCTCAGTAAGCAAATACATTAGGTGATGAAGGGCACTGATGGGCCAAGTGCTATACACACAGACAGCCCAGCAGCAGACACCCAACACCACTAAATTCCTGTATTTTTTCCTAAAACAATAGTGTGTTATGACAAATGTTTGTGTGTGTAAAAAAAACTTCCCATGCATAGTTATAATTATACATATGTGTGTCACCACTTTTCCTTGTCTCAAATGAAGCATATTATATAATTTGCTCCCACTTATTAGATCCTTTGAATCCATGAATAACATAATAGTCCATGCATATGATCTGCTTATGTTGTCCTTCTTACTATAATATTCTATAGCTCATGGATAACATACTATAATTTGCATTCTCAGATTGTCATTGTGGTACAGCTCCCAACATTCCATGTCATTTAGGGGCATATATATTATGCTGTTTAAAATAAAAAAAATTAAAAAAAACTGTGTAAAAGCTGTGTAAAATAAATGGTGAATTTATCAAGATGTGTTTTATTTTACGTCATGCAAACGCCAGATTTGCCCTCATTAGTTTACATTGCTTCCAGAAGAATTAATTCTATGAAAAATCTGTACGCCAGTCAAGTGATGTGTGTATTTTATCCAGCCATTTTCTACACCGCATAATAAATGTGACCCTTAGGGGCCGATTCACTAAATTCGAGTGAAGGGTTCGAATGATAAAAACTTCGAATTTCGAAGTTTTTTTTGGGCTACTTCGACCTTCGACTACGACTTCGAATCGAAGGATTCGAACTAAAAATCGTTCGACTATTCGACCATTCGATAGTCGAAGTACTGTCCCTTTAAGAAAAACTTCGACCCCCTACTTCGGCAGCTAAAAGCTACCGAAGTCAATGTTAGCCTATGGGGAAGGTCCCCATAGGCTTGCCTGGGATTTTTTGATCGAAGGATTTTCCTTCAATCGTTGGATTAAAATCCTTCGAATCATTCGATTCGAAGGATTTAATCGTTCGATCGAATGAAAAATCCTTTGATCGATCGATCGCAGGATTTGCGCAAAATCGTTCGACTTCGATATTCGAAGTCGAACGATTTTAGTTCCTAGTCGAATATCGAGGGTTAATTAACCCTCGATATTCGATCCTTCGTGAATCGGCCCCTTATTGTTCCATAGAAAATACTGGCATGGTAGGCTTGCAGAGGCTACTGGGAATTCTCCTGAAACGGTCAGAGAACAATCAGCCTGCATTTACTGCTTTTAGCCCTGCACGACTACTAGAAGAATACAAACTTGAGACATGACAAAGGACCAAATAACAATGGGGAATAAAGTCTTAAGGCACCTGCCTAGGGCTCAAAGCTATGGGGGTTCTTGGCAGGTACCTATTAAAGGAACAGTTCAGTGTAAAAATAAAAACTGGGTAAATAGATAGGCTGTGCAAAATAAAAAATGTTTCTATTATAGTTAGTTAGCCAAATATGTAGAAAGGCTGGAGTGACTGGAATAGGCAGAACACTACTTGCTACCTGCTTCAGCTCTCTAAGTCTTAGTTAGAGACTCTTCAGCTCTCTAACTTTGAGTTTGTCAGCGACTTGAAGGGGGACCACATGGGACATACAGTAACTGTTCAGTGAGTTTGCAATTGATCCAGTCTTTATTTATTTTATTTATTTCTCGTGTATGGTAAGTGCCATTACTGCTACTGTTATCACTTCAGATCCCGCATCATGGTTTTAAAGGAAAATTATACCCTCAAAATTAATACTTAAGGAACCTTAAAGAATCTTACCAAACTGGAATATATATTTTACATCTTTTACCCTGAGCCCCCATTTTATGATATTCTTTGTGCTGCCTCAGTGTGGAAGCAAAAGACAGAACTTTGTCCGTTAATTGGCTGAAGTGACCTAATGTGTATGGTTTGTTGATTTGGCTTGTTTGTGTGCACTATGAATCAAAGGATCCAAGAGGACGGACCTTAGATCTTAATATGGCAATTTTTAGAATGAGAATTCCCAAAAGGCACATACTACTAAAAAGTAAATTATTATGGAAAAGGTTTATTTATATGAAACAGGGCTTTACATATGAGCTGTTTTATGCAAAATATTTTTATAGAGACCTACATTGTTAAGGAATATAGTTTTCCTTTAAAGGCCAGACAAATTCCCCATTACATTCTTTTATCTAGACAAATATTTGGTATCGTATAAGGTGAGGTGAAAAGAAAACTCCTGTTTTTTTCACTTTTGTCTTTTTAAAGGGATTTTTAAATATTTTGACAACTAGTTGTGTGTGACATCACTATATGCTACAACTCAATGATATCCCTATGCTGTGCCAGCTAACCAAAGTCTGATGACTTCTCGGCTGTAGAATTGCAAAATTGTTCAATCTCTGACGCACTTCTGTTTTATTATGGATGAAACTTGCCTACTGCATGATGTGGTTACTGAGGTTAAAGCAATGGCATTTCAGACACACATACATAAAAGGGATTACAATAGGTACTTATGCTTCAGCAAAGCATTAGCATACCTCCCAACATTTTGGAAATAAAAAGAGGGACAAAAAAGTTGTCGTACATACAAAGCAAATTTGTTTGACCACTCCCATTTTTAATAATTACCATGTTCATTTTACGAAATTTGGCAGGTTATGAAAGTTTAAACATATTTCTGTGGTTTTTTTTTTCAGTTATTACAGTTTTGCTAATGAAGGTGAATTGCCCTTTAAGCTGTGAGTCTAACTTTACCGAAGGGACCTGTTATCTTATATTGTTACAATTACTTATTTGCTTATATCGAAATTGTAACAAAAGTATCTTACTGTATCTGCTGTTGTAGCTGTTCTGAGCTCTCTGCCAAAAGCCAATTAAGTTAGAAACCTTGTTTCTTTTTCTGGCTGTTCAGTGCAGAGAAAAACGGGACTTTCCAGTACAAATGAGGGACTGTCCCTCTAAAAACGGGACCGTTGGGAGGTATGCGTCAGATACCTAGACTTCATAAATCTGATTAAAAAAACTCAACCAATTCTGGTAATATTAGGTTCTTTTCTATTTGTGAAATTCATAACTGTGTTTGTGCATATAAAAAGACCAGAAATATATGCTGTTGAAAAAATAAGCAATATCCTTCCTTTTAGGCGTTAACTGTGTAACGGCTTAACGTGATTAGTGTCTGTCTAATCCTCAAACAAAGCAGCAAATTCAGAGTGCACTGTCAGGCACAGTAAAATGAACCCTCCAGGATATAGCCTCAGAATATTTTGCAATAATGTCTTTTTGCACCATAATGGGATTGGTAGACAGCCTTGCATATTTTATTTGCCTGAAACTAGATAATTGTTTTGTTGCACTGTATGAACCAGATAAAAACAGCTTTACAGGGGAAAACCCATTACTGTTCAGTGTTACTATTCATTCTTACCAATCTTAAATACTTCTTAGAATATACAAGGAATTTATTTGTACAAACTATAGAACTTTTTCTAAACAAATTATAAAGAGTAAATAAATATGATATTTGTAAAGTATATTGAGACTCTGCTAAAGACAGAAGATGTATGTCAAGGGCCTAAGGTAGGCATGTGACAGTAGACTGTAGGTCACACAAAAGTACATAGCGAGTACTGGCCAGTTTGAGGGCAAGATTCAGAGATTCTGTAATGTATAGATACAACTTGGTAGAAGCCAAAAGCTTCAATGAAGCCTTGTAATATGGTTAGTACTACAATGGGGTACTAACTGGTACAGGGACCTCAATTGGTAAATGGGGGCAGATATTGAGTATAGATAGTTCATCTTCAAGTTAGCTTTTAGTATGTTATAGAATGGGCAATTCTTAGCAACTTTTCAATTGGTCTTCAACTTTGAAATTTTTTTTATCGTTTTTGAATTATTTGCCTTCTTCTTCTGACTCTTTCTAGCTTTCAAATGGGGTTCACTGAACCTAACAGCCCAGAACTCTTCTGAGACTACAATTTTATTGTTATTGTTGCTTTTTTTTTTATTTAAAGATTTTTATTTTCTGTAAAGTTCTTACAAGCCGAAAAATTCGCTGAAAAAATTTGCGAAATTCGCAAAACGGCGAAAAATTTGCGTCCGTTTTTTCGAAAAAAAAATTTGACGCCGGCGAATTTTTTCCGCGAATTTTCGCGGGCGTTTCGCGAATTTATTCGCTGACGGCGAATCACGCAAATTCGCCGCAAATTTGCGCCTGGCGAATAAATTCGCCCATCACTACTGGTGACATTATCAGATTGGCATATCACATTCATAAGCGCTTCTATTTTCATAACTCTATTATCACTGCCTTCATTTATTCAACATCAGAAGCGTAACTAGAGGGGGGCGGGCCCTGGCGCAGGACGCGCAGCCGGGCCCCCGCCCCCTTCTGTACACCCGGAACTTGCCGGGAATATGTGCGGACTGCCGGGGGGCCCTGGCCCGCTCGCACCCCCTGCTCCCCCGGTAGTTCCGCCACTGTTCAACATGTGTTACATGAACGGTTTTGCCTAATCTGTTAACAATGCTTTTCTGTAATTCCCAAAGGGAAAAAAAAGTAAAAAATTAACTGGAAGAAAAAAGAGAGGAAAAGGGGAAAAAATTATTGGGGGAGGTCAGAGAGTGAGTGCAGAGGAGCCACATCTGTGAGTCAATTTGTTTCTGTCTGGGCTGTCTCAAATTCCGCCCAGGGGAGCCATAACAGTCCATTTTGATATCCTTTGCCCTGAGAATATGCTCTGATGGTCTCCATATTTCTTATCCATTTCACTTTAGTAAGAAGGGCCTGTTGATTTGGTAAGGAGGTTCTCTTTCACTTGGCCGCCCTTAGTGTTTTTGCCGCCGTGAGTATGTATGTCGCTAGTTTATTTGAGTCCGAGGTTTCAGTGTTTTAAGGGGCAGACCTAGAAGAAATGATAAGGGTTCAGGCTCGATGGGATGTTTGAAAATAGCTGACAAGGTCTGGGCTACCATTTTCCAGAATGCTTTGACTATTTCGCAGTTCCACCACATGTGGTAAAATGTACCTCGCTCTCCATAGCCCCCAAAACATTGCAGGGAGAGGGTGTTGCTTAATAGATGGGCCAGCTTTGAGGGGGTATAATACCATCTAAATATCAATTTATAGGCCTTCTCCAGTATTATGATGCACACTGATGTTTTACTGGCCTTAACCCAGATTGTCTCCTCTTCCCATTTGGTCATATACATTTGTGCTAGAATGGTGTTGTCCTCAGCGAGCCTATTGTACATTATTGATATTAGGTGAGTAGTTTGGTCCGAGGAGTTGCACAAGAGTTTGAATTGTGTGGGGGCTGCTGGTGGTGTGTTGCCCTGTAAAAAGGTCTGAGATATAAAGTGGCGTATTTGTAAGTACCGGAAGAACTGGCCATTTGGTATCTGGAGACCTTTGAGATCTTGAAAGGCACGTGCCCCTTGACTGAGGTTGTACATAGATAAGCTTTATTGTCAGTCCAGGGAAGAAAGTTTCGTATCTCTATCCCTGGTGGAAATTTTTTATTTCCCAGATGTAGCTTTTCTCTGTATTTATTGCAAATTTGAATAGAGTGCATAGTTGTAGGGTGGAGATGGTCAGGTATGTCCCTGTCTTTTTCAGGGATCCAGATGATCCGATCCAGTGCCAATGGGGTCAGGCCCGCATTTCCGATATCTAAACACTGCATGGTCAGATTTCTGTGCATAGCCACCTCTTCAGATAATCTTGCTGCCATATAATATCTAAATACGTGTAGCACCCCTATTCCCCCAATGTTTTTCGGCTTAGTCATTATGTCCAGTTTTATTTTGGGGCACTTATTATCCCATATGAAATGTGTGATTGCTTCTTGTAGGGAGTTAGCCGTCTTCTCTAAAAAGTGTACTGGGAGGACTTTGAAGAAGTATAGTATCCTAGGGAGTAGTGTCATCTTTACTACCGAAATACGGCCAAACCAGGATAGTCCATATTTGCTCCAAGACTGTAAACTTGATTTTAAGGAGGTGATCATTGGGACATAGTTGTTAACATAGAGGGAATCATATTTGGCAGTTAGCTGTATTCCAAGGTATTTAATAGCCCGTTCGTGCCAATGGAAATCAAAATAATTTTTTCTCCATAGGATTCATCTTGATTGATATTGCTTGTGATTTGGAGTTGTTCATTTTGAACCCTGATATGAGGCAAAATTGGTCCAGCAGCCTGTTAATATGTGGTAACAGGTCTGAGGTGAGCTTAAGGTCAAGAATATGTCATCAGCATATAAACTAATGTTATGGTCTGTTTCACCTACCATGATACCTTTTATTTGTAGGTGGTTTCTTATGGCAGTAGCTAATGACTTTAGAGAAAGGGCAAACAAAAGAGGGGAGAGTGGGCACCCTTGTCTTGTCCCCCTCCATTTTAATCTCCTCCGAGAGTGTGCCCATCATTGGCACTTTAGCTGATGGGGCATTGTACAACTGTTGAATTCTGCATAAAAAGTGAAGCATCATTTGTAGCTCCTCCAGTACTGTCATCATGTATTTCAAGTTTAGCCTATCGAAAGCCTTTTGAGCATCTAATGATAGTAGCATTGTGGAAGTAGATTATTTCTCTGCCGAATAGGTTAGGGTGATGGCTTTCCTCACATTATCCCCTGCCTGTTTGCCCGGGATGAAACCCACTTGGTCCGGGTGTACCAGCAATGGTAGTTATTGTTGCTTTTTATTACTTATCTTTCTATTCAGACCCTCTCCTGATCATATTACAGTCTCTCATTTAAACCACTTCCTGATTGCTAGGGTAATTTGTACCCTAGCAACCAGATATCTGCTGAACTTCCAAAGTGGAGAGCTGTTTAACAGGATGCTAAATAATTTAAAAACACAAAAAATGAAGACCAATTGCAAATTGTCTCAGAATTTTCATACTAAAATGTTTTAAAATGTTAAATTTAAAGGAGAAATCAACCGGTGGGGGGAAAAAACCCTACCCCCCACCCCAGGTAGCCCTCCCTCCCCCCCAGGCTAACTACCCTCCGGGGAGATGCCCCATACTCCATACTTACCCCTTGGCGCAGATTCTTGCAGCGAAGTTCCACGCAACCATTTTCTGGCTCCTCGGTAAAATGACTGAGAGATCGGCAATTTCCGTGTAATTCCGCGCATGCGAAGTTGTCGCAAACCGGCAAACTGCTCCAACTGCGCATGTGCAGAAATACAGATATCGCAGTCAGCTTACAGAGGAGCCAGAAGATGGACGCGTGGTACTTTGCTGGAAGAAAACCAGCAGGCAGATATTACTGGCAGTAAAACCAGCATATCACGAAGTTGCCCGATGTTTTCTCCCAAAGCAACTTCAGCTGACTTTGGAAAAACAAACTGATGCATTGGTTTTATCACTAGTGATTTCAATTATTTCCAATAGAGACACATTTTCAGGAGATTTGTTGCCCACTGTCATGTATTTTTATCACCACTGACCTTAATCTTCAGTCCATGCAAGCATTCTGTAATTTCCCATGTATTTTGTCTGATGGGGGTGCTATTTTATATAAATCTATGGGCTATTTATTGCCACCTGCGCAGACTCTGCAGCCCACTCATGGTTTTTATATAACATAATCACCAAAACCGATTAGGACCGCTCCGAACTCACCTCCCTTTAGCTGCTCCTCTAGCTATCCCAGGTGCTCAGTCCGCAGCACTGCCAATATATGCTAAACGAACAGAAGGACGGCACTCCGGGTAAAAACAGGTATTTATTGCAAGGATCTGCAGAGATACAAGGCCATGTATCTCTGCAGATCCTTGCAATAAATACCTGCTTTTACTCCGGATTGCCGTCTGCGCAGGTGAAAATAAATAGCCCAAAGATTGATACAAAATAGCCAAAATAACAGAATGCCTGCATGGACTGGGGATTAAGGGTATGGACACACATACGTTTATGTGCAGCTTTTTAAAAAAGCCGACCGCATCGTAAATACACTTAACAGTTTTAAGTTTAGGCAATGGCACTTACGCTAGCAAATTTATGCGGCGGTTAGCTTGCAGTGTCAACCGCAATGGAAACGCTATAAGTATTTGCATGTGTGTCCGGGGCCTAAGGATTGCCGACGGGTTTGTCACCAGCAATAAAAATTCACAACTGCGGCAAAAAAATCTCCTGAAAATGCGTCTCCATTGGAAATAACGGTATTCCCCATTAGAAAACGCACACATTACTTTGTTCTTCCAAATACGTTGCCTTGGGTGGAAACTTTGGGTGACTTTGCGATATGTTGGTTTTACCGCCAGCAATTTCAATTATTTCCAATGGAGACACATTTTTTGGGAGATTTGTTGCCCGCAGTCGTGCATTTTTATCACGGGGACGACAAATCTCCCTGTCAGCCACTGTCCTTAATCCTCAATCCTCAATCCATGCAGCATTATGTAATTTCCCATGTATTTTGTCTGTTTGGGTGCTATTTCATATAAATCTATGGGCTATTTATTTTCAGTTGCACATACTATGCAGCCTTCATGTTAAATTCAGTACAATACAGATGGATGTGCATAGTTATGCTATATAAAAACCAAGTGAATATAAACCCAGAATGACCAGACTGAAGTAATGTCCCTTCTCCTCCAGCCCCATTGCCTCCCAGCCCGGCCCCCATATCCTCTCACTCCCTCCTCCCCTCCTCCCTCTTAGAGCTGCTCCAGGCACAGGCTCATGGCAGGGGAGCGGTGTCAGTGCTGCTGCCGGCACTCTCTTAGCAGCCTCTGAGGATGACTTGGCTTAGCTAGTGGGACAAGGGGAGACACTCTCACAGCGACTGTTGGAATCGCAAGGATGTGGATGTAGTGTGCAACAGGGATATAATCGGGTGGTTTGTTTTTGCAGTTCTGGGGATAAAGTATTTACACAAGTGCTGAGGATTTGCTTACTCGCTACAGTACGAGATGGGGGACTCGGTGTTCTGTGACAGGAGGCTGTGCTACACAGTAAGTACTTTTGTTTTTATGCTGGTGCCCAAATGTGCTGCCCTCCAGCTGTTGCTAAGTAACCCAGTCCCAGTCTCTGCGCACAGCTGGTGGGGTGGCTGATGAAGGCTGGAGGAGCAGTAAAGTTAATGGGCATGGCTGGGAGAGTTGGATAGTGTATTTGTCAGTAGGACAAGCTGAAATTTAAGGTGGCTAGCAGAGTTACACAGTGTTTAGCTAAATGTTTGTTTCTGCAACTGGAGGCTCAGTGCCTGCCTGTATATTACAACTCCCGGCATGTCGGGTTGGGGTTTATAGGAGCTGTAGATCAGAAACAGCTGGAGAGCCTGAGGTGGTCATTCCTGTACTTGTAATAACAGTCTGCGTGCACTGTCAATAATGCTTTCTTCTTGTCACATTAAGGCATAAAAATGCCCTTTTTTGGTAGAATATGTTGGACGGTAGTTTACCCAGTGGGATGCCCCAAGTGCAGGGTGGCGCTACTTCTACACTGAACACAAACCTGCTACTCCCTGTTTTCTGATGGGCTCCCCTTACCACTTGCAGAGGTCGCTGGGAGTTGTAGTTTGTCAGCAGCTGGAGGGAGAGGTGCAAGCTGACCACCCTTTGTGCTAATGAAGTCCTGGCAGGAAGATTGCAGACAGTGACAGGCAACATCTGGTCCTGAGGGCTACTCCCTCACCCTGCATTCATATGGGTCTCTTGTGAATTATAGACGGTGTGGCTGCTGGAGATTGTGCAGGGAGTTTGATGGCTATGTTTGTACATTTGGCCTTTGATTCCCCTGTTGCCTCTCTAAATGAAAATGAAGTATTGTGCATTGCAAGGGGGGTACAGTGCCTATCAGCTGACAGGGAAGTGAAACCACTTTGGTTGGCTCTTTTGGGGATGAAAGCAGTCTGAGGGCAAATCCGCATTGAGCAACATTTTAGTCACCATCACGGCGCTTAAAAAGAGATTATATGTATATCTTAGTTTTTGCTTCATTCCACGCAGGTTTTGGCTCTGTAGAATGATTATTTTCCTTAGGAACAATTAGTCTAATGCGAGGAGGATTATTGGAACAGAGATGGACGGATTAACATTATTGCAGCGCTCACCTTTTCACACAGACAGGAATGGTGGGTGGGAGCCAAAAAAACAATTCAAGGCATTACAAAGGGGTTGGTATCAACTCTCCAGCTGCTGGGCAACAATAGAACAAGTCTATATTTATTTATATATATCATATACTTTCATGCCTTACCTGTCTCGCCTTCTTTGGGGACAAAGGCGTTTTAGAATGTAGTACTTGGTTTAACCTGAGTGGTCTTGCCTGAACTCTACATCCCAAGTATTAGCCACTCACCCCTCCCCTTGACATAAGCATGTGACAGCATGTTAGCCCCAATCCACCTTTCTACACTAGTTAATTTGTCTGCAATGACTGACAGAAGGGTCCCTTTTATGAGCATGGCAATACAGGGTGTTATGGATTTTGGCAGTACTGTTTTCACTTCTTTGAGATGGCAGTTGAATTTACACACATTTTTGTCATTTTCTTAAGGAGCTTCAATATGCTGTCAGGCTACAAACCACTTCCTCCTCAGCAGTTAAAAAGAAGTGGCATTTGTTTATTGTAGCAGGCAGCAAGTTGTCGTGTGCATATAACAAAAAAGTACTACCGCTATATTTATGCTGTCGAGTACGAAGATGGCCATACACGGGCAGATTTAAGCTGCCAATTAGAGTCCTTGAGTCGTCAGCTTGTCTGCCCATGTATGGGGCCCTCCAACGGGGCTACCCGACCAATATCTGGCCAAAAATCAGCCATATGTTGATCAGGCAGGTTTGATTTTCATGTTAAATCAAGGGCCACATGGAGAAAAATGATTGGATTAGCCTGATATTGTGCACCTTTGGTGAATGTATAGGGTATGTTTATGCAAATCTTTAGACTTTACTATATGCCGTGGATATATGGTGAGAGTTTACACTTGCTGTGTTTATGTTGTGCTGACTTGGGTTACATTTTTTGTAACTTTTCTCACAGTGTAAACACTTTAGCCTCTCTAAAGACAAATAGAAGAAAAAGAAAACAGGAAAAACAAATCCGTAAAACACTTGAAAATCAGGTGGAAAAATGTCTTGCGTGCACTATTGGAGGAGTTAAAAGACGCCCGTGTTCTTCAAAGTTGGTTAATCATCTCCAAGGATGTGTTTGGGTTAGCTACTGTAACTACAATTACAGAGGAAGGCATTACATAGCCTTAATTGCTGTGTACATTTGCACATACCTAGAAAGAAAATTCTTTCTTTTCCAAGGCAAATTCCCTAGCAGTCGAGTTAAAACTCTGGCCCCAGGCACAGTGTATCTTGATTGTTTATTTACAAGAAGATCTTACCAATGGCTCACAGATACTAGCAGACGGCAAATGTTATGTTTTATTCTACATTCAACTTTGCGTATGTCAACCAAAAAATCGAGGAACGGTTTTCTTAAAAGTTTATTTTTTGTTGACTTCATACTTATGCACAGTTCTCGGAGCAATAAATTAAGGGGCCAATTTAAGATTGTTCATGCTTTTCTGCATAAGCAACTTTAAAGGGATGGTTTACCTTTGAGTTAACTTCCAGTATCATGTCGAGAGGGATATTCTGAGACAATTTGCCGTTGGTTTTCATTTTTTATTATTTGTAGTTTTTAAGTTATTTAGCTTTATATTCAGCAGCTCTCCCGTTTTCAATTTCAGCATTCTGGTTGCGAGGCCTGAATAAGAAAAAATAGCAATAATCATACATTTGTTGCTGTACAAAACATTTGATTTTTAGATGGGGGTCAGTGACCCCCATTTGTAAGATGGAAGAAGAAGAAGGCAAATAATTTAAAAACTATAAAAAAAATAAATATGAAAACCAATTGAAAAGTTGTAATTGGTCACTCTTTAACATACGAAAAGTTAATTTAAAGGTGAACTACCCCTTTACTAATAACGCAGGTATTCTTGACAAAAACAAAAAGCTCAGCAATCTTTGTCATTTTACCCAAAGAGGCTTCTCAAATGAAGAATAACTTTAACAGTTATTAGGAAAGGCACCAACAATCTTAAATAGTGTCAGAATGGGACATCTGGCCAGCAGAGTACCAGATGCTAAGGGTACTCTGAATTATCATATATCATAAGATTGCAAGTTCTAGCTTATAGAATGGTGCAGTGATAGGGCACTTTACAAGTTAGGTCCATAAAGAAAACAATTTGCAAAGAAAAATAATAAAGAATTGACAGAAGAAAACCAATTTTATGCTCTCAGATTTTATGTTTCCCAGAATTTATGCTATTTCTTCCTTATGCCACACAGAGAAACTATGTTTCTTCTTTCCCAGATTTATGATTTCCTGGACTTTACACCTTTTTGACACCATCCCCTGTAAAATTTATGTACAGCAATTATGCACATACCAGTATCACTTTAATGCCTGCAATAGTCCTAATAGAGTACAAGCTGGAGGCATTCCAGGGGGCACATGCTGCCCAACACCTGTCCCCTCAGAATACATTGCTGCCAAACAGGGCGCAGCTCTTTGTACTTTATTTTAGGACAACCTGATTTGCGCCTGCGTTTAGCACTTTGCACTTTGCCTACAGTTTTGTCAATGAGCCATATTGTTTGTTTATCTGAAGACAGCAATGTTTTAAACCATGGGGTCCCACTGAGATTGGGGACAACTGAGATATCCCATAGTGTCTGGGCAGGCCAGTCGGACCCTGTATTACTAAGTTTATACGTGGAGAATGTTCCACTGGAATGTTTTACTGGAAATTTTCAGCTAGAAATGTTTTTTTTTTTCTGACTATATTTACTAAAATAAAGAACTTTCTGATTACCTTAAGTAAGAATTTGCTTTTCAGTGTCCGGAAAGTGCACGTCAGAGCTTTTGATGTAAATGACAGATAAAGTGTTTGTGCAACTTTTGTGTGGTGACATAATTTAAGATATTTCAGCTTGCATGTGCTGTTTTTTAGTGACTTTATCCCAAACTGTTTTTCACATTAATCTATGCAACAAAGTCTGTGGCTAACTTTTGTGAACTGCAACTCCCAGCATGCCCAGTTAGCAGAGGGCAATGTTTGATGCAACCTTAAGGGTCATGAAGAATTTGCTTTTCCATAACTAGTGACTATTTATAAAGTACACATTATTTTGAGTTGTGAAATATTTACATAATTTTCATGCATGTTTATTACTTAGCTCTAGTTTAAAATGTTTCATCATCATTTGGCCTGTTGCTCCTGGCAGCCATCTGATGCTCATGTATAGAGTGGAAGGCAGGACTCTACCCGGAAATGTTTATTGCAGCATAAGCCTCACAACAAAATATTTTACGCAATGTTCCCCTTTTTATGGCTGCCTGACTCCTATTAAATGTGCTGGAAGGGTGATATTCTTCCCTTCTGGAATTCTTTATTGAGCCGTGGGCAGAACAAATACACACAACTTCATCAGATTGGCTGTCCTAATTCAACTTTTCATGCTGATGACGATTACATAACTGCTGTCAGTATTTTGAGGAAGTTCTAACAGTTTGCAGAATACAGAAAACACCCCCAGCTCCCTGCATAGGGATTTCAGGAGTAGCAAAACAGTGTGATGCTATATGCATATCACCCGATGCTCCTCTGTTTATAAGCATCCGTACTGATCTGAGCTGATTGCTGAAATACTGACATATCTGAGTTGCCACAACTTGCCATGATATACTTCCCCAGCTCCTCAAATTCATCCAGAAGCCTTGTGTTTGATATTTTAGACCCTATACTACTTGAACCTTAAAGGGGTGGTTTACCTTTACATTGTTTTTAGTATGTTATAGAATGGCTAATTCTAAGCAACTTTTAAATTTTTATAGTTTTTTTTTACTTATTTGCCTTCTTCTTCTGACTCTTTCCATCTTTCAAATGGGGGTCATTGACCCCATCTAAAAAAACACTGTAAGCTGTGGCGTAACTATAAAGGAAGCAAGTCGTGCAGGTTCGAGCCGACCTCGCACACTTCGTCACGGGTGGCAGGCGGGTGCAGATTGAGATCTTCTCCTGCTCTCCCTGCCCGCCACCATCAAATGCCGGCTTCTGACTTCCAGGTTCGTCTTTTATAGACGCTGCTCCTGCTCGCCCCTTTTGTGATGTCATCGGCAGGGGCGAGGCGTTGCGGGCCTATGAAAGGAACCCGGAAGTGCGGATGTGGGTGGGTGCGGGCCAAGGGAGGGCGGGTTATGGTCGGGTGTGGGTCAGGGAAATCCCGACCCCCACATCACTAAAGCAGACCCGCGGCCGATCACTGCAGATTCACAAACTGGCTGTACTTGAGGGGAGAGCCGGGGAAGCTGGCATGCACTCAAGCAGATTGGGAGAGCAGGGGACAGCTGGGCATAGCCTGCTATGTTCAGTTGGGCCCCTTCTAACATTTTTCGGGGGGGGGTGGCGGCACGGAGTTGTTACGCCGCTCTCTGTAAGGCTTCAATTATATTGTTATTTTTACTTTTTCTTACTCATCTTTCTATGAAAGCCCTCTCCTATTCATATTCGAGTCTCTTATTCAAATCAATGCATGGCTGCTAGGGTAATTTGGGTAATTTGAAAATTGCTAGCTGGAGAGCTGTTAAATAAAAAGCTAAATAACTCAAAAACCACAAATTATAAAAAAGAAAAACCGATTGCAAATTGTCTCAGAAATCACACTCTACATCATACTAAAAGTTAAGTTAAAGGTGAACAACCCCTTTAAATACTAAACCTTTAGTTTTGCTTTCAATTTCCAAATATGTTTATTAAAAACTCTGTGTTTTCAAGCAAATGTTTTTGAATGAAAAGGAATACAACTCCCCCAAATACCATATATCATGTGAACATATTTAACATTTTTAATTTATGAACAAAATCTGGTTAAATACTGTATATACCCAAGTATAAGCCGAGTTTTTCAGCATCCAAAATGTGCTGAAAAAGTCTACCTCGGCTTATACTCAGGTCAGCGGTACCCAACCCGAGTAGCTGAGATTGCAGTCACTTTTAATCATTCCTATACCAACAGTACACTTGGGGAGAGACTGCAATATCCCACAATACCCTCTGTTGGTTATATGAAAGAATAACAGTGCGCCCTCTGTTGGTTATATGAAAGAATAACAGTGACTGCAATATCACACAGCGCCATCTGTTGGTTGTGTAAAAGAATAACAGTGCGCCCTCTGCTGGTTATATTAAAGAATAACAGTGACTGCAATATCACACAGCACCATCTGTTGGTTATATGGAAGAATAACAGTGACTGCAATATCACACAGTGCCCTCTGTAGGTTATATGAAAGATTAACAGTGACTGCAATATCACACAGCGCCCTCTGTTGGTTATACGCAAGATTAACAGTGATGGCAATATCAAACAGCACCCTCTGCATATGATAGTGGGACAGTGCACATAGTAATCCGTTTGGCAATTCTCTGTCACCATCAACTTTGCAAAGAAGTCCGGTTGATCGCTGGGGGGGGTTGCTTTGGCAGAATGTGCGCTGCTGGGAGACAGGGCTGTAGTTGTGTCTAGGCTTATACTAGAGTCAATAAGTTTTCCCAGTTTTCGTAGGTAAAATTAGGTACCTCGGCTTATACTCGGGTCGGCTTATACTCGAGTATATACGGTAGCTTTCAGTATGCATATAGAATGGGATATGATGATGTACCGACATGCTACCGTGCCTCTGAAGATGTGCTCTCTATGGCATTTTTAGTTGTTTTACAACATATACACTTGGCTGCTGTCAGTTACTTGAGTTTAGGCACAGATTTGAGATATGTGATATGTACACATAATATTCAATTCATTATGTAAGGCTAATTAGTAATTAATACATTAGATTTATTAATAAGCAGCCCTGTGACATCAATTTCTATCATGAAACCTCACTTTCTGCTAATGGGTTGATTTCTATAAGAATGAAAGCTTCTCAACAGGCCAGAGTAGGTTGAGCATGTGCAGTGTCTCTGGCACAAAAGATGTCAAGCCCCTGAATGTCTGGTCTGGTACAGTAACTTCAGTATTTCAAATACAGCATTTTTAGCCATATTCATTGTTTAGGCTTTAGTTCTCATTTACAACTGCAGTCTTAAAGGGGTGGGTCACCTTTAAGTTAACTTTTAGTATGTTATAGAATGGCCACTTTTAAGCAACAGTTCAGTTGGCCTTCGTTTTTTATAGTTATTTGCCGTCTTCTTCCGACTCATTCGGGCTTTTAAATGGGCGTCACTGACCCTCTATCTAAATAGTCACAAATGCATTGTTATATTTGTATTATTATTGCAACTTTTTATCACTCATCTTTCTTTTCATATCCCTGTCTCTTATTCAAATGAATGTATGGTTGCCAGGGTAATTCAGACCCTAGCCACCAGATTGCTGAATTTTCAAGCGGGAGAGCTGCTCAATAAAAAGCTAAATAACTCAAAAATCACAAACAATAAAAAATGAAAATTAGTTGTAAATGGTCTCAGTATATCACTCTCCACATTATACTAAAATTTAATTTAAAGGTGAACAACTCCTTTATTAAAGTGATACTGACACTAAAAAACTACTTTTTAAAATATTAATGTACATAAAAAGTTACCTATAGGTCATGTTTTTTGCTGACAGATTTGTTTTTGTAAGTTAGTTTTAGTTGAAGTTTTTAAACCTGACTGTTTTGCCAACCTGACTGCCCCATCTCAGCCTGTCAGTTAGAGTTACAACTCCTGCTGCACAAATATGTCAACCCCCCTCATAGAGTTGCCACCCGGCCGGGATTTTACCAGCCTAGCCGGTAAAAAACCTGCCAAGGCCAGGACCGGTATTACAAATTTATCGGCAATGCAATTGCCGGTAATTTGTAATACCCGTTCAAAAAAGCCCCTGGCCTGCCCCCAATTCGAAAAGAACTTACCGCTGTGCGATGTTGCCCCGCCCCCTTTGTGACATGCCATGTAGCTCTGCCCCTTTTAGCATCACGGACTGCCCCTTTTGGTGCCCACCCCCCACTGGCCGGTAAAATTTTTTAATAAAGGTAGCAACCCTACCCCCTCATAGGGGAACATGGGGCATCAGACAGGTAATGTAAAATGTGCAAATACTTTATGGCAAAGTTATAAGTAGCTTTCAAAGGCAATATTATGATAGATGTAAAAAAGAGTTTAATTTCTGATGTCAGTATCTCTTTAACAGTAAAACCTCAATGGCATTAACTAAATGTATCTAATCTAATTCGTACCTTTCTTTTTTCTGTTCTTAAAAATAGCTGAATTTGCAAGTGGGAGAGGTACTGAATAAAAAGCTAAATAACTCAAAAATCACAAATAATGAAAAATGAAAATCAGTTGTAAATGGTCTCAGAATATCACTCTCTACATCATACAAGTTAATTTAACGTGAACAACCCCTTTAGCAGTAAAACTTGAATGCCGTTAACTAAATGTAGCTAATCTAATTTGTATCTTTCTTTTTTCCTGTTTTTAAAAATAGAACTATTTTAACTAATCCATCTTTTTCTCTTAACCAGAGTGTTTCAATCTGCTTTCATATAATACTTGTGTTTCAAATTAATTCAAAGCTGCACAGCAATTTGGCTTGCCTGACACAGTACCCCTCTGTACCCTTACTGCTTGTTTTTGACTGCTCTTTGCTCAAATCTTTCTAATATATCCTCAGGATGGAGATTTCACACATCTTAGTAACCCGATATGGTTCATCTTTTGGTGAAAATTCTGCTAAGAGTGCAATTCCATGCTGTTATGAGTGATTACAACTCCTGAGTATATTGTGGTTACCCTTTAGCCTAAGCCATTGTGCAGAGATTTCCAAGGAATGCTGCGACTCCCCAGCTGTGTCACTATTGGCTGCTTGGCTTAAAACCACTGGATTAAACAGCAGAATAAGAAGTGAAGAGAAGAACTTTTACAGGTCGCTCCTTTGTAAATGGGTTTGGTGAGGCATCCTACAAAAACAGACACGTTGATTTGATTCACATGCTGATCAGTGGCAAAACAATGTGGTGAGGCATTGTGCTGTCCCATGCTGGGAGCGACCTCTTGTTATCACAGACAATCCTGTTATTCTTTACAGCCTATTCCTTTCACATACACACATCAGTCGGCTTGTTAGTGTTTGTACTGCTGTGCCCTGCCAGGAAGTGAAATCGTTCTCATGAATGAGATGCTGATAAAGGCAGCGCAGCATTAATTTGGGAAGCAATACTATTAGAGCAAACAGAGCAGAAATCAAACGTTGATTTGTTGTTTTAATCGCATGACCTAGCCATTTACAAAATACATTTTATTCATGGTTCAATGCAGGAAACATATTTACACTTTTTGTCGTATTTCCTTTTTTTAACAGTTCGTTAATGGGGCCAAGTCCTGTACTAATTTGACTTTATTTTCTAAATGTAACTGTGCACATGGATCACTCCATTCACATCTGTTCCCTCCCACCTGACCGTTCTGAGGTAAATTAAACGATGGAATGCAAACATGAAAAGAACAGAATATGGGCACAAATATTTATAAATATCTGAAGATTCTGCTCTCACATGTCTGTATTGAAAGCAAACAATCTTTCCTACAACCATTGGTCGCAGGAAAGATCGTAATTTTAAAATCTATAGCCATCTTGAGACTCCAAAGTATACAGGCAGGTTAATTGGCATAGAGCAGGAGAGCAGAAAGGCCTATAGAGGGAAAATAATCTGATAAGACACCAGTTCTTGTTATCTGTCTGGGATGTTATTGAACATCACTGTACTGTGCTTAACCTGTCTATATCTATAGATAGTGTTGTTGAAGCAGATAAATGTTCTTGTGAATTCTTCAGGACCATCAGGAAAGACAGGTAAGCATAGCCAAATGTTCTTTCCAATGCTCTGTTCGTTTAGCAACATGCCTGCTTGGAAAGATAACAGATTAGATAGTAGCTTTCAGCTACATTTTGCTGATAAGAAGATGAGGAAACGGCAGATTGTTCACATACCAACAGTTCGCTAAGGAAAAAAGTCAGTTATTGTAAATAGTAATTGTCCATGGAATAGAAGAGATTCCCCAAATACGGTCGATATTTGACTTCATAAACACCATCCTATTTTCTTGTACTTTTATCCTTACATGTATATGCTGGTCTGTATTCATTCTTGGGGACAATGTTTTCCTGAAGGTATTTGCCCTGCAGAGTGCATATATTATAAGCAATTTGGCCATAGTTACATTTTAGGGCTGGGACACACTGGGCGATTTGGGGAGATTTAGTCGCCTGGTGACTAATCGCTGCTACTTTCCAAGACCAATCTTCCCCCGAATGCCTCCCCTTGCTCTGGTCGTGGAAAGTCGCGGCGATTAGTCGCCAGGCGACTAAATCTCCCCAAATCGCCCAGTGTGTCCCAGCCCTTATGATGACAACCACTTGGCACTTCCAATGTGTACTTCAGGGCTTTCTCTTACATTTTGGTGAAGGAGGTTAGCTTTTCTTAAAACTCATGAGAAATGTCTTCAAGTCAGAATACCTTTACAGAGTGTCGGACTGGCCCACCAGGGTACCTGGAAAAGTCCCGGTGGGCCAAGGTGTCAGTGGGCCCTCATGCTGCAGCTAGACATTTAGCCTATTTCATGGTCATTCCCTATTTCTATGAGAACAAAGAGGCTAAATAGAGGGAATAATAGATTATAGTATGTAAAGAAAAGAGACTAGGAGAATAGAGGTTGAGTGAATAGAGGAAGAATAATAATACTGAGAGTGGGCCCATGGTCTAACATTAATTGGTGGGACCCTAGTGAAAGGTTTTTGGGTGGGCCCCTGGTGTCCCAGTCCGACACTGCCTTTACACACATATACTGTACATATATATATATATATATATATATATATATATATATATATATATATATATATATATATATTTATTTATTTTATGTATGTATATTGCTCATATAAAGAGGCCACGTAATTACTTATATTATATTATATTACAGCCCTGTGTTCTCCTAGGCACTCCCTTCATGCAGTCTCTTCTCCTTCATTCTGCATGTTAAATACTACTGCATTGCACGGTGCCATAAAAGTCTATGGGCGTCGTTTCTGCAGTGAAACAAGGTGAAAAAATTTGCCCATCCCTAGGGTATTATGAGAGGATTCCCCATTTCTCAGCAGTGAAAGAGGATGGTGTGTTAGCAGGGAATGTGTCATACTTAAAAGTATTTGTGGATTTTGGGTTTGTCTAAGTAAATCATAATAAAAATGTTCCACAAAATTAAAAACAAAAATATTTACATTTTTTCTTCTCCGTTTTTTTGCCCAAGTATAGCCATGTTAGTGATTAGGCATACTCCTGGCTATTCATCTCCGATAAGCAGCTTTTTGTTGAAGCTGTAACTGTACTAAATAGAAGTATTAATAGTTGGTTGACAATTATTGAACATTTTCATCCTTTGGTGTAGGTTGTTAATATTACTAATAGGGTCACTGTATTTATACCCCATTAACTACAGTATATATGCTTTATACTCTCTCTTACCCAGACGTGTAATGTACAGTATGAAAAAGAAAAACATAGAAGAAAACCCATCCTCTGTGTTTATTGCCATTATAACATGCTTGCTACATTGTTAAAATAACAGTTTATAAAATGTCAGAGAAATTTGAGAGAATGTGTTCTAGGAATTGTGTAATAGGAATCTATTAAATAGATTTTTTGAGCAAAAGGAACACTTTTATTTACTTATTCCTAGATTTTTATCATTTGTTTTTGCAGGTAGTACATTCAATAGCTTTACTAGTCATTTTTTTTTCATAATATTCCCAGAATTCTATGATGAAGGCATCTTCTGAGCTTCAAGGTGGTCTTTGTTGCTTTCTTGAAAAACATTTCCATGTGACTGCCAAAGCCTAAAAATTGAGTGTCCCCACTCACGTTTTTACTACTTGCAGTAAAAACAGACTTGAACTAAGAGTGTAATCCTCTGTGTTCATTTGCAGCAGCCGAAGCAGAAAAATATGTCTAGCAAAATTACTAAGGATTAAATGGTGAATATTGTACTTTCATCTCATGTTCATGCATGTGAATATCATGTAGAACTGCCTGTAAAAAATGGTGCTTAGTAGTGACATTGTTCTGTGTGCTACTTAATGATGTATATAGTGCTACTGGAATACAAAGAGCTGATCCAAATGTATAGTCCTCTATGGGAACCCTAAAATAAGTTGTGATTTTATTTAACAATTTGCTGGGGAATATCTCTTTCTCTGTGTACCTGTTGCCTATTGCATTTGTTTTCTTTCCCAGTATAGTCTATGATTAATGATTGACTATAATTTGGTACCCATTTGTGATGTTTGTGTACCCACTGAAATATCAGTCTCCTTCTCTTGAACAGTTTATTCTCTGAAATAATTATGAGCTGCGTCAATATACCGCTATGTTTTGAATTTGTATTGAATATTTAATTTTAAACAGTAAGATGACTGGGCCAAATGGACTGATACGCGGTATGGCAAATTGACTACTGTATATTTCTGTTAATTCAGGCCGACAGCCCTAATGATCAGGACAACAAGATCAAACCTACTAATATTCATTGTACATGGATATTTTTTTATGATTGTCTAGCCAGCCAATCAAGAGACAGATCTCAAAATTTAAAAAAAAAAAAAAAAAAAAAAAAAAAAGATCAAATTTCTGTGGCAATTCATGAGCTGTAAATAGCATCACATCATTTTGTGAGGTTGTTTAGTCACCAGCGTTTTGTATCAAATTTACTTCTATTCAGTAATCAGTGAATGTGAATCCACCTTGGGCCCTTTGGAGATATTATTCACATGGTTAATGCATAATGCTAGTGAAACCATCCCCAGAGCATACTACATTTATATGAAATCCTAGACCTGTGTAGGGTGAAATCACACAAGGCTGTATTTTAAATACTTGCAAGGAATGAATACACTTATACAACCCAAGTAAGTGAAAGCAGCACACATAAAATCTGTAAATATATATATATATTTTTTTGCAATTGCAGTATGTACTCACAACAGCATAGTAGGCCAAGTAATATTTAAATGCCTATTTTGTAACTCATGACATTATAGCAGAAGAATTTTCTCCAAAATGTATATGATTATTATAAACTATAATATGTTGCTTCATGACTTAACTTTTTAAATAAGACTGTACAATGTATAGCTTTGCTTTACCTACATTTATGAACTCTATCATTATCCTCTGTAATAAATATATGATTTCCCCATAATATATAATTCTAACACACATAAAATTGCAGTGTGCTGACCTTATGTTTTACCGTTCCAGAATGAGAATTTGATTTATTTTATACAATTGCAGCTTGCATCCTCAATGCCTTGCTGCTCAGCACAGATCTGTATGTCCCTTAACTATTACACCTGTTACTTCAAACTGATCCTTTTGTTGGTTGCCTGTTTGACTGTTAAATTCGGAGCCTTTTCATGAGCCACGTAATAGTTTTACATGACAGCTTACTTTTACCTTCTGCTTTATGCTATATTCACAGATACGCCTTGCAAAGGAAAGTCAGGAGATTTACTTAAAGCAGTTATGTACTTTTAGACTTATTGCATTTACCACAAACACATTTTTTAACCCCTAAGGTACAGTAAATTACAGTATTTTTACATTTTAATAATGGGTGGAATCCAAATGAATGAGCATACAGTCTCTAACGCAATACTGACACATACCAGAATTATACAGGTGTATAATGCCATCCTCATAACCTTGGTTTCATGAAAATCACTGTACTTTCAGAGCTAGAGCATCCTAAATCTACAACCAGGTTCTTTACTCAGAACCAGAAGTCAGGTTGTTTCTGTAGAGAACAATGGCTTCCGGTACTCAGTCAGGCTGGATTTGGCCTGCTCTAGCTCCAAAATTTATTTCTGTAAACAAAGTGGTATTCCAGGAACATTGGGTGTTTGGGAAGTCACCGTTGCATTACTTCAGTATTCCATTTTCAGAATGTGTTTCATTATCACTTTAAAAGCCTGTCCAACCCCTTAATTTGCATGTTTGCCATCCCAGGACATCAGGTCCCGGCTATGGCACTGCTTTATTTCTTAAAAGTTGAGTGTTAGTATCACTGTCCACCCCCTTGTCTAGAATGTCTTATTTCCGTTTTAAGGCGAGCTACCATTTATAAGTTTATTTTATGTACCCACTTGGTTTGCATTCATTTAACCAGTGCTAACACTTCTACATCACTGCTTCTGCTGTAAATCTGGTGTGAAAATATAGAGGTTGAACCTATTTGCACTAATTAACAATTCTTTCAATAGTTTATTAAGCTTTAGAATTTAATTGGATTTTGGTGATTTTTTTCCCTGAGAATGTTATTTTTAGGTTTCAGCAGTTTAGTAATTATATGTATTAATCATAAAGGGCCTTGTAAAACTATCCACACCCATGATCAAATCATTCGTATTACTCAAAAGAAACTGAAATATGCTGTTTACAAACAATTTCAGTACCAATTTGGTAGAACCACCCTTTTCAAAAGTAATCATTTTTTAGGACAACACTGAAGTGGTTTTGACAACTTTTTTCCTGGAAATACTGTCCCAATCCCAATGTTTGGCTAACCTGAACAACCCGAAACAGCAAGGAAGAATGAGTGTGTAAATTACATGTGTGGGATATGTTATTCAGAATGCTCTGGAACTGGGGTTTTCCAGACAAGGAGTATTTTTGTAATTTGTATCTCCATGCATAAAGTCTACTGAAAAAACATTGAAACGTGAGTTTAACCCAAAAGGATTGTTTTGCCTCCAATAAGGATTAATTATATTCCAGTTCATATTAAGTACGGGATACTGTTTTATTATTACAGAGAAAAGGGAAATTGTTATTAAAAGTTTGAATTATTTGATTAAAATGGAGTCAATGGGAGATCGCCTTGCCGTAATTTGGAGCTTTCAGGATATTCTGAAATTTCCATATAAAGAATCCCATTCCTGTACATAGATTATAATCAGCGGCAAAAATTGGTTCTGCAAAAAATTAAAATGTAGGGATTGAACAATTATATATTTTTTTATATAAAACAATTTTATTTAAACAAATATTTTGAAATAGGTTTGAAATAAAAACACCTCAAATAACAAATGTCAGTGTTTGAATTGTTATTCAGTAACATAAAAGCAGTGGTCAACTGTCTTTTAAAGGAAACTGTATGTTAGAGGTCATTACTTGGGAAATAACATGACAATTTTGGTTCACACCCATCTGTGAATCAATTCAAGGCTGAGTCATTAACTTGAATTCAGTTGTAAAATAGCTTACCCCAGAAAAGCTCTTAGAGTGAACTATTGACTACTACAAAACTAATTGCTATGTACTCAGATACTAAGGTAATAAACTTGACTTGAAATGTGAGTTAAACCTTCAGAGACTGTAGTGGATTTGCTAAATAACCCACCTGTTACTAAATTGTATATATTGTTCATTTTTGTGTGTGTGTGTATATGTAGGGATTGTTCATATTTAATAAATATTAGCAGATATCAACAAGCATGACTTCTGATATGAAGTGGTTGCTGTTAAAATTATTACATTTCTAATTACTGTCCTCTAGGTTGTCGACCAGAGGAGGAGTAAGTGACTGGCCAAAGGGAGTCATTAATCACTTTGACAGAACCAGTTTGTCTCAGGTCCTTACTATAGCTGATTCTGGAAAAAAATGTTATTCGTTTTTTTTAAACTATCCTGGCCCATGATAAGCAGGTTGGACGTATTCATGGGTTAACTGTTACATGGGCTGCTCAAATTTTTTCCTGTCAAATCACAAAAAGGGCCTGTAGTTACTACTGGTAATAATTAAGATAACCCTCCCAGACATAGTAGGGCTATTAATCTTCTAGACACAAGCAAGCATGAAGCCATGAAGCTCACTTTCATGCTGAATTCTTATTGGATATGAAAATATGAAAAAAGCTATAGCACCACAGAATATACCAAGCAAAGGATGTGAATACCATTAATTTTTTTTTCTGGTGTTTATGGGTGTTTTCAAGTACTAGAATAAACGCCTAAGGGTTACTTGAATGTGTGTAGCCTGTAGAGGCATCAACAGGGGGTAGTTTCTGTTAAATAAACAACCTAATAAACCTCTAGCTTTGCTCTGGGAAGGCTATTGAAGGATGATACACTTGATTTCTGTTCTAATGAAGAATGCTTTTGTGCTTGAGTAAACAAACATGATTGTATCAACTCCATGCATTTCTGTAGTAATGAAAAAATAATAATATCAATTATCCATAATTTAAGCCCATCGTTGTGACCAGACCACCCTATTATCTCACTATAATCTGCAAGCTTTGTATATGGAAAGTGTTAAAAAATAATTGCTACTTTAGTCTGCAGTCTTGGCAACACTTAAATAGTAATGTATTTGTGCCCACTAAACTCTCAAATTGTGCTCTGAGGTCAATAAATGATTTAAGAATCTAAAAAACTACAAATAAGAATCTTTCAATTGGAAATATCTTTCCATACATTCAGCCTTATGGCATTTTGTTAATCTGTGGTTTCTGTCCAATTTAATCTAGAATCTTGTTGCTTTTAGGACACTTTTGCGTTTCCTCTAAAAGCTGTGGCTCTGAACTCTTTCAATTTTTCTTGTGCCAAATTCAACAAAAACAAAATAAAATGAAGATGAAAGGCTCCAGGAGCCAAATTGACATACGAAAGATAAATGAAACATTGTTCCCAACTTTGATTTTGTTCTTTATCTGAAGCCTTCAGCTTGCTGTCTGTGAGAACGGCCAGAAAGAGTTCCCTGACTCCTTCTTTAAACTGAAAAATATGTAATTGTTAGAGTATATTTATATATATTTATTTTAGGGGTGTTTTAGCAGATTATTCAAATGAGCACTTGCTTGTAGTTGCATTTTTGGGTATCTTTTACCACTGTTATGATAAAACATTATAAAGTAAATATTCCATGTTGGGATGCTTAAGGACTCTTTATACTTGTCTTTCAATAAAATATGTATACTATATCAGTTCTTCCCATAGAGGGCTAGTGAGTATAATTGCAGAGATTTTCTACAGTTAAATACATTTTTTGGGATTATTGAAAACTATTAAGTGCACCTCTAAATTGGACTTTGATGTGGCTAGGTCCTTATCATCCATTTGGTTTGCTTTCTCTGTTTTTATTGCTAACAGCCTGTCTTTGATCACTTTGATTTTACCAGAAGACAGACTTTGTGAACAGGTGTAATATATCCCTTGGGGACTTTGACTCCTTTAGCAAGCTTATCTTGAGCAGTTTATAGAGTTAATTTAATAGAGTGGTGCCTACTGCCATGTTTTACCCACAATGCCCCATGCTTTTCAAAAGTTCCATTCACCTTGAAAAGCCTTTACTTGACTGAAAATTACTATGTGTTAGAGCAAGAACTTGTATGTTCAGAATTCTAAGGGAGCCCTGAACATAACAGCTGCAAGAAAGCCCCTGCGCATAAGCATTCCTGATTTGCCAATATCGGGGCAACCATCTAATTAGTGCAGAATGCTTCTGTGGCCATATTGCTCATATTGCCGCATAATGGGTGTAGAATTATTGGGCCTAGCCCCATACCTACTATAAATAAATGTCCGCCTATGTTTCCATCATATGCCTTTCAAAGCATTTCTAGTCAGGGCCGGACTGGGCCAATGGGACACCAGGAAAAAAAACAGGTGGGCCCTAGCCCTCATGCCCCCCCCTCGACCCAGACCCACTCCCCTGATATGCCGAGCAGTTCCCGCATGCACGTGGGGGCCCCGGAGGTTTTGAAACTGGCGGGCCCCTAAGTCTGAATCTGTATCTAGTAACCCCCTTATTAGGGGATTTGTTCATATCTGCACTCTTACTATTATAGATAGAAGGTAATGGATTGGGTGCATATATTCTAAAAGTCAGTATGCACATATATATACAGTTATGTTGGAGATAGGCATTATATATATACTGTAGCATGTTCCCAGAAAGAAGGTTTAGCCTTTTCTCACTAAATGTAGTTTCACTAGTAATACATCTACATAATGGTTCCTAGTTCTTTGCAAAAAATTTTTTTCAATTATATTTTCACTTACCGTGTTACCTTATTGCATTCTGTTTTCCTACTCTTAATTCTTCTTGTTAAAATTCCCTGCAAGTCGCATTTGTATTTACGGTATATTTTTTACATTTGGTAGAGGCATGGCTTGCCTGCTAAATCAGACTGATTTCAGAACATGGTCCTTAATTTCTGGGATCATGTCCTTTGCTCCCTGCTCCTCTTTTGGCTTTTTCATCCTCTGGCCCATGATCTGACTGGCTTGGATGCAGATACATCCACCTCAATGTTAATCTCGCTCAGATGCTTAAAGATCTGGGTCATTTATAGGGATGTAGCGAACTGTTCGCCGGCGAACTAGTTCACGCGAACTTCGACTGTTCGCGTCCGCCGCAAGTTCGCGAACGTCGCGCGACGTTCGCCAATAGGCGTTCGCGTCAAAATCGTTCGACCATTCGACCATTCGATCTCTAAAATCGAACGATTTTCGTTCGAATCGAACGATCGAAGCCATTGGATTGAATGAAATCATTCGATCCAATGGCTTCGATCGTTCGATTCGAACGGAAATTGTTCGATCGAACGATTAAAATCCTTCGATCGTTCGAATCGAACGATTTTCGGATGTTCGAAGTTCGCGAACTGTTCGCGAACTGTTCGCATTTTTTGCCGGTGTTCGCGAACACATACTCGGCAGTTCGCTACATCCCTAGTCATTTATAGTGTAAATTTTGCTTGTATACATCAATACTGCAGATATAGCATGGAAATATGTAAGTCAAAAGGGAAGATAGGGATGTTGCTCTCTCCCAAAGATTCTTCATTAAAGAAAAAATCCACCGACAAACTGCCTAAAACCCCCTCAGTGATATTCTTTATTAATTTAAGTAGGCATGTAATTAAGGGGCATTATATTGCCCAGCAGCTTGCATTGTTTTCTTATCTCTTTCAGCAACAAGAAGTAGAAATTGAAAACACAAGTTCCACCAAACAATTGAGTACCAGTCAATATATGTCAGTGATTTATATGCCTGAGTCTCTTTTCTGTTTATGGTCTGCATTTTGACTTATTTATTACAAGTTTAGCAAAACTGTTAAAAGTAAAATGTACATAAGAACATGATCCACTGCTTACTGCTGAAATCAGGCAATAAACCGGTTGTCTTGGTAGAGGGAGACTGCTGTTGGCTATGCCTGTTCAGCTGCCCTCCAAGTGATCCTTATTGAGGGTTCTTTGTGTTTTGTTGGTTCTACATTCCAGAAAGTGTTATTCCTTTGGCTAGTAACACATACCCTGCTCATTTATATTTTGCTTGTTTTTCACATGATAGGAGTTTGTGGGCTACTCAGTCTTGTGTCACATACAGGAATCAATATTCATTAGGCACTGTACATACATGCTCTTAGACTCATGGTACATAGGGCATGCTGAATATTCCTAAAACATTCATTATCATTTCCCATAAGGGAATTTGCTATTATTGGCAACGTTTTTGTAAGACCAATCGCTAGTGTATTTTGACAGTGGAAATTTTTTTTTTTTTTTTAATTTATATGTCCTGCCCTTTTCTGAGAATATATATTGGCATCTGTTTTCATTTCAAAATTATATAACTGAATGATATTAGAATAGTTCTAGGTCACACTGGACAGCTTTTCCTGCTCAGCACCTGGGGGTTTCTGGATAATGGATCTTTTCATAATTTGGATCTTACCACCATAAATGTACTAAAAAATCATGTAAACATTAAATAAACCAGTAGGCTGGTCTTGCTTCCAATAAGGATTAATTATATTTTAGTTGGGATCATTTTTAAAAATGTGGAGTATTTGGATAAAATTGAGTCTATGGAAGACAGCCATTCTGTAATTCTGAGCTTTCTGGATAACGGGTTTCCTGATAACGGATCCCATACCTGCACTTAAAAGAGCCCCTTGATTGCTACACAAAATGATACTTTCATATTACGGTAAGTTGCCGTAGGATTATACACACATACTTCCAGACTGCTTAGTTGAATTTGCATGAGTCTGCCATTACACTTGATTAAGATGAACTTTCCATGTAAAATTACCCATTATTAGGACCAGAAAAGGGACTGGGATCTGCATATTCACAGGAATAAACTTTCCATTGTTGTTAGTTTCCGTCAGATCCCAAGAGATTCATTAATAGCAAATTTGCTGTGTTATGGTGCCGTTTCATAGAAATATTAGTATCTACATTTGTTGGAACCTGTGTGAAAGCATTTACTGCTACTGAGGAGATTGTTTATTCAGCTACAGAAAATGTTCTCCAGGGTTTTATATGCATGTTGATTAAATACATTTGACTGTTCTGGTTTTGGAAAATAACTGTATTGTGGGTACAAAACAGAGCAGACTGCATGTAAAGTTTGCACAGGTACTTTGCATTTGGTTTGTTATTTTTAAATAAATATGAAGGCCTTTTCATTTATTTGCATTTAAAGTAACATATTGGATAGGTCTACAAACCTTAACTTCACTGACAGCTACACAGGAGATCATATTCATCCACTTACTGATTGAGGCACCTTTACAACTGCAAGGCTATCTTGTGTAATTCGAGATGGTCTATGATCTATCAGATTTATAGATGATGTTTTTGTATGCACCGTTCAAAACAGGAATTCTCAACAGATAATAATTCAAAAATGCCTCATTTCTAAGCAATGGGGGTAAACTAAGGTTGTCTGATAAAATATTTTCCTATGTATTACAAACTTTGGATTTCCTTAACCCCTTCCCTACCACAACTCTTTTATTTTACTCCATTGCATGTTACTTGTAAATACTTAGCACAGCATAGGAAGAACAGAAACCTAGGGTTGTAAAATCTATGGCAGGCACGTGGTTAAACCTTTTATTTTGTATACAGTACTGATTTTACAGGGAATGGAATGAAAAAAGACCAGACAAATTGTATTTGTTTACTTAAGGACACAATAGTCCAAAAGAAAATATGATTACTGTATACAGACATATGTAAGGTCAGGGCAAAGATTCCAATCAGCAAATTACTCTCTCGCTGACTTCTGCAAGGAGTTAATTGTGTACAGGTAAGGGACTTGTGAACCTGAATGCTCAGGACTTGGGGTTTTCTGGTTAATGGATCTTCCTGTATTTTGGATCTTCATACCTTAAGTCTACTCGAAAATCATGTAAACATTAAATAAACCCAATAGGCTGGTTTTGCTTCCAATAAGGATTAATTATATCTTAGTTTGGATCAAGTACAAAGTACTATTTTATTATTACAGAGAAAAAATTATTTTTAAGAAATTGGATTATTTGGACAAAATTGAGTCTATGGAAGTCGGAGCTTTCTGGATAACAGGTTTCCAGGTAATGGATCTCCTACCTATGCAGAGCTGACTACTTATGTTATGGGCTAAAGCTGGCAATGTAAGAGGGCCTTATGTAGGCACATTGGTGAGATGACAGCATTAGCAGGCTGAAGCAGTCCTTGTCTCCAATGGATTTTCAGACCTGCAGATACTGTACCTAGCTGGAGGATCACTGGGCAGAGGGGAAGAGACACCAGATGAAATAGGCCTATGTGTGGCCACCTTCTGCTCTTACGAGCAGTGGCAACTGAACTCATGTCTCACGTTATGCTTGATTCATTGTATGAAATTATTTTATATCTTTTGTAATGTCTTTTTTGCCACTTTTTTCTCATGTTCTTGCTCCCAGGATGTCTGTTGAGACATAACCATGTAACAGTATATAATAATGTTTTCTGACAAAGGGATGATATGTCCCCCTGAAACTGCTGTACATCAGTCTTTGGCTTAAATAAAAGGCATAGTGCTGGGATTTTTATGTGAGTTGTGTTCCTATTATGTATTTATACACGGTTTACATATCAACTATAATAATGTAAAAAGGACATTTCACCCGAAGTAAATGGATTGATTTATATTAAATCTGGTCATGTTGTTAACAAAACAAAAAAGTTCCCATGGCAGCTAGCATAGCCACAGTTACACAGGTGTCAACTAACTCCATGTCATTAGCAGGATAATGATCCAATCCAGGCATTTCAAAGCCCTTGTTTATTGTTTTTATTTGCAGTAAAGAGTAGTTATGTTTTAAAAATCCAGTACTGGTTCATTATCAATCTAATAACAATTCTGATGTTAAAAATACTTAGCTTTCTTTTTCCATAAGTCTACACAGTAGAAAGAAGCCTAACACAGGGAGAACAGTGATTGCCAGCCTTTAGGGAAACAAAGCAGCTATTTTTATACACATACAAACATGCACACATCCCATCACACATTCGCTTGTGTACTTCTTCTCATGAATCATTTGAGTCTGGGTGCAGATTAAAATGGCATATTTATGGGTTTGTTTGCTCTATTGTCCCAGGACCACTTCTGTAATTGGGCAAGGGGAGAACATTGGCACATTACCAGTGGAAGCAAAAAGCAATCTTTTGTAATTAAGACTTTGTTGGGGGATTTGGAAAAACCCTGTAGGACCTAAAAGTTGGTTTGGGGCAGGGAACTTAGTTGAAAGTGTTGATCACATATAAGTGAGGGGTCCTCTCCATCAGAGAAATACTTGCAATCCTTATACTCCGATTTGAACTTTGATCAAATCTGTCAAGTCAAGTTAGCTGGAACATTTAAGACCACGCCAATCATAACTTTAATAAGCAAATATCAATGTACTCATCAGTAATTCAACTCTTTTTGAGTAAAGTACAAAATCCCACACTGCATCCTAGGTAAGGGCTGGCGGAGGGGTAGAATTGTGTCTGCAGCCTCAGGTGGCAGGAGGTCAAGAAGTACCCCTGGCATAGATTCCGTGGAGGACTTAATTACATTTCCTTTGACTTTGCTATTATTGTTATAAGAAGAGTAAATAGACCTGGAAACGAAGATGTATGAAGTTTGATGCAGGAAACATCATTGTCAACAGTAATTTACCAACTCAACATGCACTGTTTATTTTCATCCACAGTTAACCTTATTTCAACTATATCAGTAATTTTTCTGACTCAAGTTCCCCAGTGAGGTCCAACACAGAAAACATCAATTTATCATTCATATAGGTGTGTTATGGACATGACCTGAGATTATATTTAAACTCTTTTCATTGCATGAGTTTCCACAAGTTCTCCCAATATACTCTTGCATGTTGAAATGTGAAAAGGCAGGCGTAAACTACATGGTTCCCTTGTGCACTGAGCAGAGAATCAACTGGTTTATGCATGGAGTACAGTATTAGAGGTAGTACCCACAGCACTAAAGAGGCCCAAAGTACAGTGGTTACTTTAATGTACAATGTGGATTTTCTAAATCTTATCTTCTAAATGAGAAACATGTTTTCTTATTTTAGTCTAGTGACTCCAGAGTTAAAATCCTAAATAACATCTCTGCTGGGTAAAATTACACTTCTTGGCAGTACAGTGTTAGCTTGTTCTGTCTTTTCATACAGAACAATTAGAAAAGGGTACATTCCCTGCTTTGGGTAACACCCTGTGGGTGTAGCTACTTGCACAGCTTGCATGTGCTTTCATGTGCATGGCTCAAAATGGCTTAGTGTTTCTTTCATAAGGATGGGTCCAGCCAAAATATGAGGCGGAAGAATTTTTGTTTCTGTTGATTGAATTCCAGATATAACCACCATCTTAACATGAGAAACTTAAATCTGATCAAGCAGTAGTCTTCACAAGAATATCTCAATAGGTTTTACAAATGTTAAAGGAAACCCATTTTTTTTGTTTGTAATTCTATTTAACTTTTAACTGTGGATTATATACGTTATATTCTGCTTTAACATTTTTGCCAGTTTGAGACGCTGTGAGTCATAGCAGGAAAGCTTGCATGCCGTCATGTTGTGCTAGCAAAGCTTTACCTGTTTACTGCAGTGTAGCACCAGAAGAATTGAGTGAAGCTTATTAGGGCTAAGTAATGTGCTAAGTATTTTGCACGGTGCCACTTTTCAGGCTCACTGGCGCAGTCAGAAGGTGCTTTCCTTAGGCAGGGTCTGACTGGGGGGCCCACCAGGATTGTTGCCTCAGTGGCTCCCCTGACCCCCGCCCATACTGCAAAGCCCCTCTGGGCCTGCCACGTGCTAACTGCACGTGTGCCATTTTTCTTCTTCTTTCCAGGCCAGGAGGAGGAGGTTCAGAGCAGTGGTGGCAGGGAGTAGGTCATGGGTTTTTCCCAGTTTCCTGCCAGCCCAGTCCGACCCTGTCCATAGGAGCCCCCTTACAGAACCTTTGCTTACCACTAAGGAGCAGATTTATTAAGGGTCGAAGTAAAAAAAAAACATTTTGGTCAAAACTCTCAAATTCGAATTGTGAATTATTCAAAAGTTTTAATTTGAATTCAAATTCCGAGATTTATCATACTCTGGCCCTTTAAGAACTTCCATTCGACTATTCGCCACCTTAAACCTGCCACATTACTGTGTAAGTCAATGGGAGAGGTCCAGGGATCAATTTGGTGATGTTTGCAGCCTTCCCGAAATTCGAGTTTTTTTTTCTGATTAGAATCCAATTCGATTAGGTTGATTCAATTCCTCCAAGCTGAGAAAATTAGATATTATTAATAAATTTCGATTGGTCGAATTTCGAGTTTATGGGAGTTTCAAAAAACTCACATGGATTCAAAACTCGGCCCTTGATAAATGTGCCTCCCAGTGTGCCGAGGAACATTCTATTATGTGATAGACTGCATTTAGCAAACTAGAGATGGAATGAAGTTCAACACTTCCCTGTTCCATGGTACTTGAGGTGCTGAAGAAGCTTGGAATGCACGATAGTAGGATTACACTCCAGCACAAAGAGTTTTTATAGACAACAGCCAGGAAAGCCTTACAGAACCACATAAATCATTGTCATTGTTTATTTGTATAGCACAGGCCTGGACTGGCAATCTGTGGGTTCTGGCAAATGCCAGAGGGGCTGCCATAAGATGCCATAGAAAGTCACTATTTAGTGGGCTGGTGAGGAGCTGCTTGGGCCTCTGTGTATTGGAATGCCAGGGCCTATTTTGACTCCCAGTCCAGTAGAACCAGCAAGTTACACAGTGTGGTTGATAAATTCTGTCAGTCGCATAGTGTGCCTTAGAGTTTCAGATAGTATTCTATACAATGCTGGGGCTTATATGAGTTGTTTATCATACCTTGGCAATTATGATTAAACCTAAACTAGGTTAGTCGCTTTCTTGAAATGTTTAGCCTGTAAGAAAAGTCATTAAAAATTAGACCAGTGGAATCTTTTGGCACCAAAAGTCAGATTTCATTGAGACAGTCATGCCCAAATACTGTTGTATTACTGTTACTGGTGGAACACTAGGTGCTCAATCTGTGTTACTTACCATGAGCTATGAGAGATAGACTGCATGCACTGATGTAAGCTGTGATATCCTGGTGGCTGATCAGTCAAGTTCCATAAAACCACATTAGATAATGGATTTATTTTACCATGTATAAACAAGAACATAAAAATCATACAATCATGTATTTTTGTGATTGCAGGAAATAGAAAAAACAAAACCTTTTTTTTTAAAAAAAAAAAAAAAAAAAAACCATTGCTGCTCTTCCTTATGCCTTGATACCAATTACTTTTGCAATCCAGGCACAAGCAATGCCTTTACAGTCTGATTTTATTTTTCATTGCTCATCCATTTGCTTTAGTTGATCTTGGAAGAGAAAGCTCTATAATGTATGCTAACTTGTACCATGAGTGAAAATATGAAAGATTAGTTCATGGACTTTTTGTAAACGCTTTTCCCCTAATCAAGTTGGAAAGTAAACAGCATTAGCACATTACAATGAACTATTATAGAAAAAGATCAGTATAAAATCAATTTAAAATGCAATGTTACTAAACAGGTTTGGTTTGTTGTAAGCTTTGTTTCTGCCAGACATTGATCAACAGGATGAAAAGGCCTCAAACATCTAATGTGTTCCTTGGCCTCTCACCAGGAACATCGGGAGCTACTATTAATTTAATTTATTACAACAGGAAAGTTAAAACTTTAGTGTAACATACTGCGTTTGTCATCCATATGCCTGTTCATTAAGTATCTCCTTCTTTATGTTCATGCCTGTTTTTTTTTTTTTTACTGTGGCATTATAAAAAAATCATGATCAAGGCCTTATCCCCCAATATCACCCCTCTCTGTTCTGCTAGATGGTGGCAGCCCTGAGTTATATTGTAATAAAGTTAATAATAAAAGTAAGTGGAGATGGTATTTGGAATAGGCTAAGAAATAGGTTATAGGTCTTGCATTTAGAATAGGAAATACTTGTGTAACCAGGACTGGATCTTTATCTCATTGCCATGTAACTACTGCTAGAGTTTAGGCCTCTCTCACTTAGAAAGATTTAAAATGTTTGCCTTCTATGTGCTGTATTTAAACATCTGACATGATGAAGTATGTCTGCATATATAAATGTGCAGCTTACTGTCATCAAACCTAATACTATAATGAACTGGTTTTGCGATGGTAAGATGTTTTTTTTTTGTGTTTTGGTATGAATGTTAAGTATATACCCCTTTAATGTTCAGGTCTGCCAATTATGGTGTAGCTTTCTGAATACTATTATTATTATTATTAATAATAATTAATTAACTAAGAAAGTTAAATGACATATGAAAAATGTGAAAATATGTATGTGAAACTGTCAATGCCATAGTGTCTGCCTAATAAGGTTAGCATTAAAGTTTGTGTTTAAAGGTTTAAAGGATTGTTCCTATAATTTCATGTTTTTTATTTTTCATTTTCATTTTGTCTAATGTAAACATGAAGAGGCAAAAACAGTGCCAACATGGCTATCATCCTGTGCCAAGAACAACTGCTATATGATATAAAAGTATACATAAGAACAGGGGAGTAACTAGATGTTATTGGGCCCCACAAAAAAATAATTTAAGGCCCCCCCAATATGCAGAGGTTGTCCTGTTTTACCAATACAAATTAAAATGGCTCATTAATTAGGGCTTCACTGGGACCCCTATACCTCCTGGGCCCCTATACCTCCTGGGCCCCCTGCAGCCGCAAGGCCTGCTTCCTCTGTAGTTATGTCCCTGAATAAGAAAGAACTTGTAGCTCCACTGACACGCAGAGCATTGGCCTGTGTGCAACTACACTTTCGCGTTCTTCAGGCAAGTCACATGTGGTGTACGGCCAATTTCTGTCAGCAGACCATATACCACTTGTGACTGTGTACTGAAATACAGACTTTAGCAAGCGCTTTTAGCTGATTTAAAAACATGGTGTTGAAAACACATTGAACTGACCTGTTTGCCATTGTCCTTGGGCTTGCTCCTTGAGTTTTTTTTGTGCTAAAAAAGTGCACTGAAAGCACATATGCAATCATGTTTATAATATGCTTTTAAGGATTTGTAAGGGCTATACAGATGAGAGTCCCTTCTCTAAACTATGTCCGATTCCCACTACCAATATCAAGAAGCATTTTGTGTGTTGTAAGAAGGTGCAGCAACCAGCCATTTGTGACATAATGTAAGCCTCACACCCACATTTATTTTTAATCTCAGAGGGAACGTTTAAGCACCTGACTCTTCCCCTAAAGCAAGATTATTTTTATTGTTGACTTAGAGCACTTTATTTGCCAGAAACCAGTGGGTTAACTTCCTTTGATTCACACAGGTGTCAGCTTTTCTTTCTTTGTTCCTTTTTGTTTGCGTGGAGAGGTGCATACTTATGGCTTTCTAGTTGTTTTCAAAATAAATTGTCCTAGAAAGCAATTACCATACCTGAGAGCTCACAGAGTGTGTGGGGTTATACAGTGCCTAGCTGCCTCTTACATGAACTCTGCATGGTTGACAGGAGCCTTCGTTCAGACAATGAAGGCAGAAAGAGTGTCCCTGCTTTCAGGTAGGTCTTTTTAATTTTTTTTTAACATTTGTAGCATCATAGTAGCTAGTGTTTCAGATAGGATTTCCTCAGTTAAGGTTACATCATTTGAATATAGATGTGCCTAATAAGTGCAAAGAAGCCGCAGTTGGGAAACAGTTGGTCATATCCAGGCTCTATTGTAATTGTGCTAATGTTCTTGTGCATTGTGGTTATTTTCTTACTAATACAAGTCTATTCATCTTTTTGTTAAAGGATACTGGATGTTGCTGAGGTGTGTCATGCCTGTAGGCTGAGTGCATTCATGTAGCTCCTAAAACTATAGGTATGTAGCTATTACATCTCATGCAGAGGCAAGAAGTGTTGTTGATACTTGAGAAAATATATGGGTTTGTATCTATAGGGTTCAGAGTTTTACATTAAAAAGTTTGCAATAACTAATTTAATGGCAACAGTTGTCCATGTGAGTCAAACCTTCCTAAATCCCTCTGTGTCATGCCTAGTCATGTGTATCACTTCTGAGAGAGACCTGGCAGTCTGTTTATCAGTGCTTCTTGATTCTATAATTGCGTATACTTGCTACATTTACTTTTTCGAGAGATATGCGCATGTCGCTTTATTCCACAAATCTAGGCTAAAAAGTGCAGAAAGATGTTGGCAACAAAGTTAGACATGTATGAATGTGCACAGGAATAGAGTATTCTACTTTGTTCATGTTAAAGAATGTTATATAATAGTAGAGCTGAAGTTAAAAGAAACATTGTTTTCTGTGAACAGGGTGTGAATGAGTTCCTGAGATAAGGAATCATACGTTTCAGTTATGTCCACAGCATTTGGAATGCTCCTAGGCATGTAACCAAAGACTTGAGCTGAGTTGTAGGCTGGGGCATAGGAATGGAGAATTTCATTGTAAATAGGATGAAAAGTGCATGTGTGGGTAATTGGTTTCTTTGGAGATTGGGATGCTGCAGGCCCTTATTTAGAGTAAATAAAAAAAAAGTAAATAAATAAAAAAGTAAATAAATATAGCTGCAGTAAGGCTGTGGTTACCTTATTGCATTGTAGTTTGGTAGTTCATCACAATCTAGTAGATTGCTGAATGAAAAATGTAAATAACTCAAAAAAAGAATAAAAATATGAAAGAATCATTGTGTCTTCATCATAAGACATATACCATCATGTACTTAACACTAATGTTAATGTATATGTCACTCAACTCTACAGAACATGTCAGGCTAAACGCTAATGAAAATGTGGCTCTGCTCCACATTGTACGCCATGAGAGAAGTTAGTGAAAATGTTTCTTTCATGGCTGTTCCTTTTTATGATGACTTGATGACAGGAGGTCTTATTAACTTCCACAGTAAAATACGTACAAGCCACAATTTTAAGGCAAAAGCAGTTTCCTTCACACTTAAATTACAAGGGTTTTAGTAAACCCCTAAATTAACAAGCATCGTAATGAAAATGGCCAAAAAAGTCATTCAAATTCAAGATGTTGTACTTGTATAAAGTAACAGTTATCACAGCGGGGTAGCTGCAGAGAAACTCCTTTAAAGTGAATCTTTTTATATGGTAAATAGGCCTGTAAGGCTAGTTTCACAATCTCACTGAGAACAATGAAGGTTTCCGTCCCAGACTAACCCTGTAAAATTTGTGCCTGCATCTGAGGTTGCCCTCCCTTTCCTGTCTGTCTCTGGTTCAGCTTGTGCTGCTTGAAAAACTCCAGTTATCTGTGTGTTGCCCTGGAATCCTCTGTGTGTGGGTTTCTGCTGCTCATATGGTATCAGTAATAGAGGCTGAGAGGAGAATAACATATGCCAAATCATATGGTGAATTTGTTGCCCCATGTGGCTGCTTGTGCTATTACTTTATCACACATACTTCCAACGATCATAATAACTGCTTCATTCTGTGCAATATACGTGGTATTTTTGCTTAAAAGGTCGTATCCGCGGTTTCATGAAAAATGATATCATAGTACACAGATGACCAGCCTCAGTATTCCAAATTTGGCAATTTATGATCAATACGTTTTCACAATTTGCTTCCCACGTCTCCTAAAAATAAAATAAACCTGTCTGCCACAGGCTGGAAACTGTTTAGCGACCTCTTCCGACAGTGGAAGAAAGTTTGTGAATTTTATAGTTTGCACCAAAGCGCAGTGAATGTAAAAAAAGTCTGTTTGCTCCAAAAGATTACTACACCTTCAAGCACTTAAAAGTGCACATTTAAAATTCGCAATGCAAAGCAGTTTAAGGAAGAATATTACATTGCGAGATGTGAATTTTTATTCATATTGGTACGAATTGCTCTTTGTGACTTTTATTACATTCCCCCAATAGTGTATTATCTGAATCAGAACCTATGGCTCTGCCATTTTGCTTCCAGTGGGTGAAACAACAACAAACCTGATACTTGCTTGTCACTGGGGAAATCCCTATTTCTCTATGGGGCATAGGTTCAGGGTTGGACTGGGCCAGTGGGCCCTAGCACTCGTGGGCCCTCGATCTGCTGTAAAAGTTAAGAAGAACTTTGAGATTTATGCAAAGTGACATGGTGCGCGCATGAGGGAAGTTAGACGTTGGTGGGGCCCCTGGTGAATGCCAGGAGGGGCCTTCGCAACCCCAGTGGGCCCCCAAAATGCCAGTCCGTTGCTGCATAGGTGATTGTGGCAAACACTGCAGTGCCAGCTGAGCGAAGCACAGAGATGCAGTAATACAGAAATCACTGGCTTACCTCCTGGCTCTCCCTACTCCCTACAAGCAGCCACACACTCTATTTTTTGTAATTCTGTTGTTGTGGTATAATTGCTATGATATGTTAATACTTAGGAATAGTCCAACAAAAATAAACTTCCTGAAGAAACATGATTTGTCAGTTTAGAACCCATCATAAAAGTGTCTCAAGATACCAGACATCTTAGCTGAGAACCATCTAGTTAGTAACATATATGTGCATTCAAATAGCCCCCAGAAAAAAGAGACTGAAAGTGACAAAAAAAGGATCAGAGGGCACTGAGGAATGACAGGCAGCTTGGAGTAATAATGAATGTTGTGTTTTAGTAACAGCTGGAAAGATATAGGCTGAAGCACCAGAGATACTGTATACACAGTTCTTTTCCAGGAAATTGTGCCGTTTGTGATGAGGCCTGCTAAACACAGATGAGTTCAAAGCACACAGAAAAAGATTTGTATAGAAAAAGGAGCCTTGTCTTTTTGGGGAAATATTACCTTTTTGCACACAGAAGGTTTTATTGTGGAACCAGTGATCTGTTGAAACGTTATCTAGAGGAATGTTAAGCTAACTGTATTAATACATACTGTATGTCTTGCACTGATGCATGAGTTGTGAACAGTATTTTTCCTCTCTAGTTTTGAAAACATCTGCTCAGTGCTTAGCAACATCATAAATACTTTGTCTTTAAACATAACTCTGTATTGGTCCCTTCTTTTGATATTTGTGCTTCCCATGCGGTAATGGTCTACACTTGTACCTCCCTTGTGTACTTCATCAGTAAAGCTATGCCGTTGTCTGTACCTATGCTGCATTTGTTTTTACAACTTATTTATAATTTCGAATGTCATTTTTTATTTAAGTGCTGTTAAGTGTTTCTGTTATTAATACTGTAGAGATGAAGATTGGGTTTAGTTTTTAAAAAACTTGCACAGCTGTCCTATATTTTAGATCTTAATATTAGTCACGAATGCATTTACTATCGGCAGTCATGACTTTGTAGTAGCACTTTATATCATAACTTTCCATTTAGACTGTTACTTACTCTTCTGTAAAGGGGACATTTTTAATTTGATGGGATTCAATTATCTGCAGCTTATAGCATAAATTGCACAGATGATTGGTTGCATGTCCTCCCAGAGCTGCCGGAATTACTAGTGTAAGATACATCAACGTTTTCTAAATAGCCTACATATATAATAATATTATATATATAATATAATATTTGTTAGTTTAATAACTCTGTTTTTCTACTGCCTTTCCTTGAATAGTTCAAAAACATGTACGACTGAGAATCCTTCACCCCAGGAAAAACTAAACTTGACACAATAGCTTTATGACTTCCTAAGTCATAGTCATAGCATTTTTATTGCTAAGAGTGAAATTATATAATATCAGCATGTATAATAATGTGGCTCCTATGCTGACAGAAAGATGAGTTTTTTCTGCCCCAAAGTGCTATGTCCCCCTGCCCCAAATTTCAGTATTATTGTATCTCCTAAAAACTGGTGAAAATGTGCTCCAGTTTGCTCCTACAATGAAATAGGCATGTTTCGGAACGTGGGCTTCTATTTATGTGTGAATCAATTAATTGCAGTTTTTGGAGTCCATAGATCTGGCACATGCAGGCAGGCATTATGACTGTATTTTGCACATGGCCAGCATCAGGAATAAAGAACACTGGTCCATTAGGCCCAAAACAGTAAAAGCTGTAAGGTGTCTTTATGTTTATTTAGTAAATAAAGCCAATTGCAGGCTGGTAATGAATGAAGTGATAACAGGTTGGCTACAGGGTGGCACAATGCTCAAGATTAACTGATATGTCCTATGTTAGATATCCTAACTGGTACAGCATGTGATTAGACTTAATGGGGCCTTGCAGTTTATAGTATAGGTATAGGATCCCTTATCCAGAAACCCATTATCCAGAAAGCTCCGAATTACAGAATGGCTGTCTGCCATAGACTCCATTTTATCCAAATAATCAAAATTTTTAAATATTATTTCCCTTTTCTCTGTAATAATAAAACCGTAGCTTGTACTTGATCACAACTAAGATATAATTGATCCTTATTGGAAGCAAAACCAGCCTATTGGGTTTATTTAATGTTCAAATGAATTTCTAGTAGACTTAAGGCATGAAGACCCAAATTATGGAAAGATCCCTTATCCGGAAAACCCCAGGTCCCAAGCATTCTGGATAACAGGTCCCATACCTGTATAGCAATTGTAATCCATGCTAAATTTCTCCTCTAGAGGTTTCATTGTGAGTGTACACATATTTATATGTTGGTTTTATATCTGCTTCATTTTCTATAAATCTTGGGCAAACATATTGACGTAGGCTGTTCTGCCTAAGAACACATACATTTCTGTACATTTCAGTTTATTTCTATGAGAAGAAAGACATACACTGCTAACCTTCAGAAACAATGATGTCTGATGGTTAAATTTTCATGAAAGGCAGTGAAAAGTTTGTTGTGTTGAGTGAGTCTTGATCAAAGTGCCGGTGCAGTCCTTGTTTTTCTAGAAAAGCCTTATATTAAATTTATTGTTTTCCGGTCTCAGAATCAGTTGGTAAAATGCTCCTTCGATTGCAAAAAAATACTTTCAAATGAACAGTCTTTTCACTGTATACTTTTACTGATTTCTATTGTTTCGTAAGAGGAATATTAATAGCATATAGTACAGATATAAACAGTTGAAGCAGTATTAATAACAAATGGCAACCATCATACACATGAGGTTCCCATCACTAAATGTCTTGGGGCATCTTCGCTGGACTTTGGCTCACACCATATTCATACAGTCTTTCTTCATTAACCTCCCTGAAAGCTAACATATTTGCTTTGGCTCGTCCTAGGTATTTTCATTAGAGCCAACGTCATGACACTTATACATTTGCAAACACTCCAGCCATGATTAGGGTTCATGTCACTGAAAAGTTGAATATTGTAGGCCTAACGAACTGCTATAGCAACGATAAACTTTAGTACACTGAACACTTTTTTTTTTAATTATACTACTAGATTATTAAGTGCGTTTTAGGTATAAACTGCCTTTGCTTTAAGTTTAGTTTATTAGCTAAGTTTCTTAAAGGAAAACTAACTAACCAACAGATAATTCATATTATTTTAAGTGACCTATTAAATAATCTTTCTTGGCATTTATATATCAGTAAATATTTCCCTTTTACACGTTTTACCTTGTGTCACTATTTTGTAATGCCCTGTGTGCCCCCTCAAAGATCAACTGCCAGGAAATAGTGTAGCTAAAACTATAACAGGAAGAATTGTGGGAGTAAAAGACAGAGTTCTGTCCATTCATGTGACCTAGCATGGTTTCTGTGGGAGCATAGTGGGGGGGGGGCTTACTACTTAAAATGGTTTTCTAGTTATGATTTCCAATGGAACATGTTACTAGAAAATATATACAATGTTTACAGGTATAGTTTCACTAATAATTTTCTTGACTTGTCTGCTTTCATCCATCCATGTCACTGATCACACATACTTTAAGAGTCAGCTGAATTAATATAACAGATTTCATCCACTGAAATCTGTGGGACTTTCCCCCTTGTTCTATAAAGGTTTTTACCTTCTTAATCTCAGCTCCTGCCTTTACTTCTTTTCTTTAAAAATTTTTTAGTATCATTATAAAATTGTGTTTAAATGATTGTTAAAAATATTTTTCGCAACGGAGTTGAGCTGAGATGTATACCTACCTCATATGTGGGAAATGGGATTTCCTTAGATGCCCCCCCCTTGGGACTTTTCTAGATACGAATAGGCTATATGCTGTTTGGATCACTGTATTGAAATGACTGTTAATATTGAACAATGATGTTATATGGATTGACCCTGATCTGTGCACCTTGGAACTCATGTCATGCATTTGATATTGTATCAGACTGGAAATGTACCACTTTCTTTTTCATGTACTTACAAATAAAAAACACAGTTTAAAAAAAAAAAAATATTTTGCGCACCAGACATTATTAGGCTGGCATGAATTCAGTGCTATATCCTGATGCATTAATACAGCGCATATGAGATCCTGGCCAACAGTAGGGGCTACACTTTACACAGGTTATTCGAGTGGAAACTTGGTCCCCCACAGGGAAGACTTAACTGCAGGCAGGGCTTAGGAGAGTAGAGGAACATGTGTAAGAAATAACAATGAATGAAGAGTGGAGTTAAAATAATTAAGAAGCAAAGCCTAAGGTTGATGGCACATGGAGTGCATGTGTGTGCCGGTCCAGAACAACCGTAAGAGGCCACTGGAAAATCAGTGAAGATGGTGGCATGGTGCTCACAAAGAAAGTAACCTGGGCCACTGCTTAAAAGATAAGTGACAAACTGCCCAGTGTATTTCACTTTCTTTCAGGAACCTGGATTACGTAACTAGAGTGCGCGGGGCCCCCCTGACAAAAATGGGGCCCAGAGCACCCTGATCCCAATCATCCCACCCACTTCCCACCTCCGCCCATACTCCGCACACTCTCCACCCTGTGCCAACACGATCTGCTTCCCCGCAACAGATGAGAGCATGGCTGGTGAAGCGGGGAGTTCCTGTTAGCTATAGAGGAAGAAGACCCCGCAGTCTGGGCCCCCTTTTTCTCCAGGCCCCCCTGCGACTTCGGGGTTCTGCTTTCTCTATAGTTATGCCACTGATTATGTTGATTCAAATTGCCTATGTCCACTTGCTTTCATTTGATAACTTTAAGATACCTGTCCTTACACTTTGTGCTGCCGGAATGAAAAGTAGAAGCCACTGCAGTAAATGAGCACGGCCACATTTCCGCTGAGTGTTATCTGTGAGTGCATGACATACACAGTATGCATCTGAATGACAAATGAGACCTTTCCTTCCTTAACCACTCTGAGAAGGATCAATTTTGCATATGTCGTGCTTCATTTGAAAGGCATTTCCTTGGCTTTGTATGTGCAAATGCACGATAACCCTTTCACATTGCATTTTCCTTTACATAAAGATTACACTCTGCATTCTGAAATAAGAGTTCTGTGCAAATCTTCTCCGTGACCAAATGTTCCCAAGCCAGTGTTCACTTCTCTTGCACATCAGTAGGTCAGTTGGCTGTTCCTTTATGATCTATCCCATCAGATTGATTGAAACTGAACCAGATAAGCTATATGAAATGATTGCCTTGGTGCAAGGCAGAGGAATCTTGCTAATTGGATTATCAGCTCTGCCTTGTAGGATTCTGGTTTCAGACATGTCTGACCTAGCAGTTTTTATCTTATGACAGTGGCTAACATTTTCCAGCTATAGAAAAATAATTATGTTCTACAAGGGTTTTGGACTGTTTCTTCAAAAGGGTGTCTCATATTTAAGGGGAACTTGAAGATGTGTATTTAGTTTAATATAGCTTTTCAAAATATTTTATAATATATATTTATTTTGCGACTGTAAGATGTTTATAATATTTATTTTAATTACAACTGAGGTTCCACAGTAGTGATAAATATGTGTACAACAATATTTAAGACTATAGTAAAGGTAAAGGAAATATAGAATTGAGAGCTACCATTGGTATCATACCAGTTTGGTGAATCTCCCTTTGGAGTACATTATATTATACAGCATAAATGAATTTCTTTAAATACCCTAGTATTCCACCACATACATCCAATATGAGCAGTTGTTTAAGATCATTATATACTGCAGCCTTCTGTTTGCAAGAAACAACTTAATTTGCCCTGAAACTTTAAGGTGGTTATCTATCAAAGTCTGAATGCCAAAAACTTGACAAATTCAAGTTTTTTTATTATTATAAATTCCAAATTTTTAGTGGGATAAAACAACTCAATTTTTTGGGGATTTATTAAACCCTAGGCTGCAAAAGTCTGAATCTGAAAATCCGGCATCTCAGACCTGCCAAAGTTGTATACAAGTCAATGGGAGAGGTCCCTATCCTATTTTGAAGTTTCTGTGGTCTGCGCTGGAATTAGTCCGATAACCCAACTATGTTGGGCTTTTCAGACAAAAATCCGAAAATGTTAGACTTTTCGGAGAAAAGTCAGAAAAAATCCAGAGATTTGGGAAAAATATCAGAAAAAAATCATATGATTTGGATTTTCGTTTGATTTTTTTCGCATTTGTCCCTGATTCCATGATATCATGATTTTTTAAATAATAACTAAGGTCCAATTGTGGATTCTGCTTTGGTCAGACTTTTTTTCAATAAAAAAATTTGATAAATTCAGACTTTGATAAATAAGGCCATGCGTTGTTTTAGTTATATATGCAAGCTTTTGTCACACTAGGACTGCTATAATTTCTACTAAGAATATCGATCTCTTGGTTATGAGGTGCTGTTAAATCCTAAACGCATATTTTATGGGAATTTGTATAAACCATGCGATAGCAAGTATAGTACACATGGTATATATACCATGTAATTCTGAGATTTACATCTCATGTAAACCAAGCCTTAGGAAATACAGGTGTGGGATCCATTATCAGGAAGCCCGCTATCCAGAAAACTCTGAATTACAGAAAGGCCGTCTCCCATAGACTCCAGTTTATCCAAATAAGAGATCTTTCTGTAATTTAGCTCTTCATACCTTAAGGCAACTAGAAAATCATGTAAACATTAAATAAACCCAATAGGTGGGTTCTGCTTTCAATAAGGATTAATTACATCTTAGTTTGGACCAAGTACACTGTACTGTTTTATTATTACAAAGAAAGAGGAAATACTTTTTAAAAATTTGGATTATTTGGATAAAATTAAATCTATGGGAGATGGCCTTTCCGTAATTCAGTTTTCTGGATACCAGGTCCCATACCTGTACATCATCTCCTCTTTGAGTCAGAGGCTCTGTGCCAAACTTGATGTAAAACCTTAAGCTAATATATCATTAAGGGGCATATTTATCAAGGGTTGAATTTCGAATTGAAAAAACTATTTTTTTTTGGGTCGAATAGGTCCGTATTCAGCCGAATTAGAATAGTTCGAAACAAATTAATAGCGCAATCAATCGAATTCGATTCAAAGTTTTCCCCCCAAAAAAACTTTGATTTGTCCACCAATTGACTCCAAATAGGTTCTAGGTGGTCCCCCATAGGCTAAAACAGCAATTCGGCAGATTTTAGATGGCGAATGGTCGAAGTTGAAATTTTAAAGAGAAAATACATGATAAATTTCGATATTCGAATTTTCGATTTTTTTTTTCAAATTTGAATAAAATTTGGACTATTCCCTAGTCAAAGTACATAAAAATAGCTTGAAATTCAAATTTTTTTCATGTATGAGGATTTTTATGAGCTCTAGAAAATTAGGCAGATATTTGATTTCACATCCGTTTCATGGACATGGTAAGTGGATGTACTGGCTTAACTGGCTGGACAGCAATGAGTTTGAACTGCTGGACAGGAATGCAGTTCAATAGGTGATTCTTATGCTTTTGCTGGACAATAAAACCTTTGAATGTGTAAAAAAAATTGTATATCTGAGGATCTCAGTTTGTCAAGGTGTACTGCCTAGCAATTAACACATAATACTGAGTGTGGAATTACATTTTATGATACAGTTCAAAGGCCATAATTGCCTAATGAGTTTGACTAACTTTAGTAATAAAAAAAGCTGAATAACATGCTGAAATATATTTACTGAGCATGAGCATTACAGTATATCTGCCTATTGACACTCATCTATAATTTTAATCCAGTGGTTCCCACGCCTGAAAGAAGATTAGGGTAACATGGGTCTGTATCCTAATTTGCTGTCTTGCATATTCCTGGAAGTAAAGTGACAGTCATGTTTTTTAAAAACCTAAATGTACAATATCGAACAGTTTAATCTACGTAGCCTCTTTTGAATTAACTTTTTGAACTGTGGCACACAACAAACTGCTGTGGTTTAAACCACCTTCTCCACTTGCTATTGCTATTAATTTATGCCTATGAGGGGTGCCACAGGTCGAAGTGTTATTGTCACCCTTTTATGCTAAATATTTGGGTTATTTGAATGAACACTACAGATGGACAAAGTCACACTGACAGCTAATAAAGGTTTTCTCTTTAACCTGCCAATATGTCATGTTATTAGCTTATAATTTCATGTAACATTCTTTTTAAAAGTGTAATGGCATAACCATTGTCAACCACATGCCCACAGGGCAGCCATGTTTGACTGGATAGCAAAAGTTTGTTTTTTTGCACTAATTACAGACTAATGGACTAATGTACATGATTTCTGCAGCTTGGGAAATATTAGGCAATTTAGCTGGCTGAATATCTCAGTATGCACATACTAGGCAGGTTGGAGCAGTAAGGACCATACAGGCATTGGACATAATCAGAGTAAAATAACAATGCCAGAGGATCGCAGGAAATGTTTTCTTTGCCAGACCTATTAAAGCTGCAGTCTCCAGGAAAGCGTGTATTTTACTATTCAAGGGCATGAGCAGCTATAAGTGAAGTTTTTGGTTACCTGACTGGCAGGGGCACTCCGCCAATGAGGCAAGTTGAGTAAAAGAGCAAAGCCCCACTAGGTACCAGGGGCAGCAAAAATGCCACTCCTGATTATCTAAGAGCCAAATTTCAGGTTTTCAAACCGGAAATTCAGCTCTTCTAGCGCAATTATGCTCTCTGCGCTAGTGTCCTGGCCCTCTCCGCCGCCCTTGTGGACCCCCCGGACCAAAAATGTGAGAACACCGGGGAGGGAGGGTGGCGACAGCAACACCTAGCTGCCTCAGGCAGTGGAGGGGCCAGGATCGCCCCTGCTGACTGGGAAAAAAGATAGGGAAGGTTCTATTTGCTATAGAAAACATGGCAGTTTTACCATCAAGCAGCTCTCCCTTGTACCTGACAGTGCTACACTTTTTATTTCAAGTGCAAGGGTTAGAGTAAGGCCTGCAAATACCATTACCATTTGAGAAATTGATTTCAGTGCAGAATTCTGCTGGAGTAGCACTATTAACTGATGCGTTTTGAAAAAAAACATGTTTTCCGTTGACAGGATCCCTTTAAAATGTAGTTCTCCTTTAATGCCTAGCACGCTAGCATTTGCACCCTGGTTATGGTAAACAACCCTATTTGTGTCCATGTTTCCTATATTTTGGCTGTTTACCATGTTATACTGTTATTTTAAACATCTTTTGTTATGTGGACCATAACAACTTTATAAAGTTTAGCTGCACTTTATTATTTCTACACAGAATGTGATATAAAAGCAACACTGTGCAGATGGGCGCATCCTTTGTCATATTGTCATTTTTGCACTGAAATCTATGACTCACATAACAATCCCTAGTAATCTCTCCTAATTTCAAGGCAAACATTTCACTCTCCGTCCTTCCAAGTTTTCTGAGGCATGTTTAGCAAGACATTTGAATGTCATAATTATTTAGAATTCTTTAGAATTGATTATTTCTTTTTTGGTATAATTTTTTTTTCCAAGGCCAAGTATATTATGCAGTAAAAAAATGTGCTCTGTAATTCCACTGATACAGCAAGATGGTTTTTCTTGTGAACGCGTAAGCAACAGAAGCACAAAACGTGTGAGGCTGTGTACCTTACTTATGTGTTAAAGTACTCTGCTGGTGAACCTGGACACTGGTATACAATGATTATGCTTTATTTGTTTTACTATAACATAAGGCAATTAGGATAAGGACTAATGGTTATAATGGAACCTGAAGCCTATGGTTGTTGCTGAATCTCCAAACAGCACCGGCAACAGGTGGAGAATTACAGGTTGCAGATCCTTGGTTTAGCCCTTAACCCTCACTCTAATCTCCTTACACTAAAGGAAAGACACTAATTACAGCTAAGACATGGCTATCCCTGATAGAAAGCTTTCCATAACACTAACAGCATAACGTGGCAGGTCTAGGTAGATGAAAAATAAAGTTGGAAATGTATTACAGAGATTCTCTGGTGCATGGCAAGTGCATATACATATTTGTTTTTCTAACTTCACTTTTAGATTTAAAGAAATGCTCAGTGACAAGCAACAATGATTTTTATATTAACTGCTTTTGAAAACTGGTCAAGTGGTTTTATTAGTTATGGTGAAATGATGTAACCGTTCTGTTCAGCTTTATATAAAGACAGTAACACATCGGGGGGAATTCACAAAAGTGGTGATTTTGAGACAACATAAAAGTGGAGATAAAAATGTCGGACTTCCCACCAAATTCACAAACCTCTCCACTTTTGTGACTTTGTCTTTTAAACAGACAGTTTTCAGATTTTGTCTTTCACACGACATTTTAACAACATTTTTTTTTCTGAATTTGTCTTTAACTCTTACTAAACCTGTCAGCCATCAAATTGGAATTTCTGGGGGAAGGAGTTTATTTTTGTTTTGTTAATGAGGTCTTTACACCTATTATAGGTTTACACAGAAACTTGTGCCCTGACTATTAAATGCTAATCCCTATTAAAGGAAAACTATACCCCCCAAACAATGTAGGTCTCTATTAAAAGATACTGAGTAAAACAGCTCATGTGTAAAACCCTGCTTCATGTAAATGAACCATTATCATAATAATATACTTTTTAAGTAGTATGTGCCATTGGGTAATCATAAATAATAGATTGCCATTTTAAAAAATAAGGGCCGCCCCCTGAGATCGTAAGATTCACTGTGCACACATACAAACCACATGTAAGGTCACATGAGCCAATTAACAGACAGAGTTCAGCCTTTTGCTTCCTCACTTCCTGTTACAGTTAGTGTTCTAGTATTTCTGGTCAGGTGATCTCGGAGGCAGCACAGATAGAGTCACGAAATGGTGGTTCAAGGCAAGAGATGTAAAAGGGCAATATTTATGTAAATATATATTCCAGTTTGGTAAGATTCTTTAATATGTCATTCAATTTGATATAAACTATCTGTTGCTTAAGTATTCATTTTGGGGGTATAGTTTTCCTTTAATATGCTAAGAAATTCCCAATGGGGCACCTACAAGAGGTGTGAAATGAAGATAACAATCCATGTACTAGCATAAACTCAAGAAATTCCCATAAATCCACTACAATAAACAAAATAGGGCAAAAAAAAAAAGCAAGAGTCGCCGATAAAGACCAAGGTGGTGTGCAACTTTGCCAAACTTAGGGCAGGGGCACATCGGCAGATTCGGGGAGATCTAGTCGTCATTACGATTAATCGCCTCTTCTTCAGGGCGACAATCCTGAACTGCCTTCTGCCTGCTAAAATGAAAAATCGCCTGAAGCAATGCACTCGCAGCACTTCGATTTCCGAAGTCATCCGAAGTTTCCTCGTGAGGCTGGCGTTTTCTTATTGTAGCAGGCAGAAGGCAGTTCGGGGAGATTGTCGCACCCGCAGAAGAGGCGATTAGTCGCCTAGGTGACTCATGTCTTACACTGGTCCATAAAATGAGGTAAATTTAAAGTATTAGTAACTCTTTGAAAGCCCAAGTGGCCTTTCATTTAACATAAATTTGTTTCCATTGTGGGCTGTACACTCTTCTTGCAAGGCATCTGTCCCACAAACTGTACCCCTGGGTCTCAGGAACCCTGATTGTATTTACTCTATGCAGAATAGCAATATGTAGGGGCAGATTTACTAAGCTCGAGGGAATAATTTGAATTGAAAAAAAATCGAATTTCAAAGTATTTTTTTGGGTACTTCGACCATCGAATTGGTCAAATTCAAACCTAACGAGGTTCAATGTTAGCCTATGGGGACCTTCCCCAGCACTTTTCTAAGTTTTTTGTGGTCGAATAAAAAACCTTCGATCGTTCGCTTCGATTTGCGTTAAATCCTTTGAATTCGATATTCGAAGGATTTTACTTTGAGGGTCGAATTCAAGGGTTTTTTAACCCTCAAAATTCGACCCTTGATAAATCTGCCCCGTAGGGTGTGTTACTGGTTAAGCGACCTACTGGATGAAACTGTTTGGAATTTTGAATTCCTTCACATATGGATCTGTACTGCTTTTGAAGTAGGTATTTACGCTGAATTTACATTGATTCCAAACAGCTTTTTTGTTGCTATTTTAAAGTTGCCATCTGGCAATAACAATAGGCACAAGTAGAAAAAATGTGTGCAGAGACAGTGAAAAGGACCAAATTTACAGAAAGAAATACATTTTATATTAAAGTATGCTTTGTGTTCAGGCTTTTGCTCAGGCATAGAACGATGCATATGGTTGTATTTTAGCAGTCAGGATGTGCTGCATACCAAAGAAATGTAGAATATGTTAATGATTTATACTGTATAATATTCTTATCAGTCCTGGGAGCAATTCTAGAAAAAACAATGTGGAATGTAAAACAACCTCACTGCTTAACCAAGGGCATCATTAAAATGTATGCCCTTGCAGTATTCTATATACAAATATAGAATGAAGGCTTGTGACTCTCCATACTTTTTCTAGGGATACTCCCCAGAACAACAGGGCTGAAACTACGTGCAAGGAGCAGAGGCACCTGTGTAGAGTGCAACTATGTTTTGGAAATTAAAGAAGAACTATTCCAGAAAGCATTGAGGTATGCACAGCAGCATACACACATGAATTACAGTATGCTAAGGCAAGCTACTTGTCTTTCCTCTCTGTTTGCAGGACTATGTCCACCTGGACAATAACTCAACAGGGATATGGGGTGTATATACAGTATCCATTCCACTTAATGGATGACAATTTTATCTTTACAATCTCTTTCGCAGTATTTTGTCTTGCGACAATTCTTTTTTTTCCAATAATAAACATTGGATAGATCTAGAGATACTGGCTGAAATTGCTTCTACTCACTCTTGAATTCAAAACCATTGATCACTATTATAGGAAAGGATGCACAACAATTTTCCTCCTTCTGTTGCCAAGAATTTTCCTGAGAAACAGGACAAATCAACATGTGCAACATTTTCCTGAACAGTGTTTTATGCTATCTGCTATGAAAAGTTGATTAATAAAGCATTCTAGAACCATAATAAAGTATTCCAGTTTGTTAAATTGCAGCAATTGTCTCTTTGGAAAAAAAACATCTGCTTAAATAGTAACTAATTGCTCCTATTGCTATTGAACTTGTTTTAATAGCCTTAAGACTTATGGAATGTTGAGTACCATGCACCCCTGGAAAAACATCCCTTTTCCTTGCTGGCTACAAAAAAAACACTTAACAAAGTACATTCATTTTGAAGAAAGTTCAGCGCACATTTTTACGCTGACTTTGTAGTATATAGTTACATATAAGGGCTCATTCACGAACAGCACAGCAGTGCAATAAACAGGTGCAGCCTTTTTTTTTTTTGCACACTTCCCCTGCGTTCAGCAGAGCTGTATTCATGAGGGGCATCAGGAGGGAGGCATGTAGGTGTCCCCGCTACCAACCCCCTTCCTTGCAGGATATTTAGAACTTAGGCAGTGGTAGGAGGCCACAAAGTTGGATTTTATTGAAGGTAAGGACTGGCCTGCCGATGCTGTGCTTTGCATCTTGTCCCTGATTTTCCCTAGTTAAAGGGTGCATAGCACAGCCAGTCCCTGGGCAGGAGTACATTCAACATGAATACTAAGGGGCACACTGTTGTGCCCTGTAGTAATCTTGCAATCCTGCCTGGGGGCATAGCGAATGGCCCCTATAGTGTTTTTCCATGCTTACTTTATGCCCAGCCCATGATAAAGATGTGATATAGATGTTACCTTTGTAAACTACACATTTTTTGGAGTACTCCATAAATCTTCTGCGGTTAGTTTGTGTGGGTGTGTCTTAATGCTCATACTGTACTTTGTGGGCATTTCAACAATGGAAAGATATACTGCAGTTCCCTCTCAGCTCCCCTGAACTAATTGTACCTGAAGAAGGGTGTAATAGGCCTGCCCACCTACATGATGGTGACTGACTTGCATGCTATAAACTGCTGATCTTCTAAATAGCCTAGGAAAGCAGGCAGCAGATGAATGTCTGGATGGTGCTAGTATTATGTCTCTTAGTGTTCATTTACCCAGCACTTGCATCTGGGGCATTGCTGCATTGTGCACCTCAGACCAGGTAGGACAGGGTTCCTGAGCACCCCTGCAGCAGCAAAACAGGTGTCCGCTGCCCCCTTCCCCAGCAAAAAACATCATTGGGAGGGTTTGGCCACTCAGCAACACCGACACGGCATCTGGGGAGAGGGGGTATCTAAGAACTATAGAGGTACGAGACGCTGCGGTCTGGGCCCCCTTTTTATGGTCACACATTTTCTCGCTCCTGTTGGCCACAGGGTCTGCATCGTTTATAGTTACATCACTGCGCCCCTGAAGCCACTGGTCTTACTGACTTGTGTGTCTGAATGACACAGGAGAATCACTGGTTCAAAAAATTCTAAAAGTACTTTGCCAAGATTGAATGGCTGATTGAATGATAAGATAAGGTATTCCTTACTGAAGATAATGATGCTTTCAGCACTCTGACAGAACTGTACAGTGAAGAGATAAGCCGCTAATAGTTTTGAGCCTACTTGGGTCTTAGTAGGTCAGATCATGACCTGAAGAAGCCAATCACAGCACAGTTTCATAGGAGTGTTCAGTTACATGGCAGAAACTGCTCATAACTCAAAGCACAAAATCAGAGATTTTTAAAGGTGCTCAAAATTTTGTTAATTTTAATGTTGCATGGGGATATCTTCTCTTTTTTTGGTTACAAATTGTGTAATTTGTTAGAATGGTGTTAGATGGTATCTTAGTAAACATTGGTTGTCTATGTCTGTATTGTAAGATAATTGGTGGCATTTACAAGTACAGTATGCAAAGTACAATTGTGCATTTAGGCTTTTATCCACAATGCAGAATTTGTTCTGACAATTCCAGAGTCATGCAGCATTGTGGATAGTTGCCTCGTTGCCTTTTATGTGCTAAAATGAACACAAATTGGGTGAGTGTTATAATCGACGTGTTCATATTGGGGTTGGTGTTACATCAATGCTCAGCATTTAAACAGATTTAGCAGCAAGTCAACTGCACCGATTCATAAAGCACATTGAACAAACCCTGGAATTACCACAATATTCAAGGCACATCAGGTGTGATTTTGGAAGCAATTTGATCAGGAGCCAATTAATGTGCCAGAATGTTTTTGGTACATATAGATAGAGGAAACTTATAGCTCCCTGAATAAAATAAACCCTACTGTGCCACTGTGTTACTAACTGTCTTAACATTTTTGTATCTAACTTTTCAAGTCCTTTGAAAAATATTAAGATTTTGATGACAGAATTAGTTTTGTTTTCTCTCTCTGGAAATATTTTAAGTACATTATGTCCTGCTCCTATATTAGCTTTTTATTGAAAAAGTGGAACATTTATCCTTGCCCTGTTGTTGAGCATGTGTTAAACAGGAATTTGGCAAAGGATCTGTTATATTTTATATCTGTTTCCACAGTGGTTAATGTTGCAATGAAATAATCAAGGTTGCTATGCCTCTTGAGTTGAATATATATATATATATATATATATATATATATATATATATATATATATATAGCATTTTGGAGTCCGGAAGGATGTTTTTCCCCCTCTGAGGCAAATTGGAGAGGCTTCAAATGGGGTTTTTGCCTTCATCTGGATCAACCAGCAGTTAGGCAGGTTATATATAGACTTAACTGTAAACTTGATGGATGTATGTCTTTTTTTCAACCTAACTTACTATGTTATTATGTTATATATATATATCAGTTTGACCAGATAGGCTGGATCTGCTGGACTTAATTTTGTGATTTTGTATTTTTGTGATATAAAGCACTTTATAGATTTGTAGCACTAATTAACACAATGTAATATAGCAGGCCAATGTATGAGAACATCATACTCAGACCTTAATTTGCCATCAAAGCCAAGGCCTAGTATGGGCTTGAAAGCTTTACATTAATTTAGAATAAACAATATTATAATAATAATAATAATATATAATGATATTTTAACAAACATGGGTTGCTCACAAATGCTTACAATGTAAAAGAATTAGGTGGCTGGACAATAAGGACCAAAATGAACTAAAGAAGAGCTAGGGACACCTGTAAAAATAAACAGTTATAATGGAAAATTGAAAAAAAAAGACTTCAAAGAATTCAAAACAGAATCTGAATTTTTTTCAATGTTTTCTTGATATTTATGTAGGACAAGGTGTGGCAAGTATTCATTTTGCAAGGGAATGTTGGTGATGTCTAAGATCACTAAATTCTACAGTTGAATCCATATGAGCCTTGGTTACATCAGTCAATAGGAAGAACATTATTTCCTGTAGAGCGTTATCATTGGGCAGTACCACCATAGTTTCATTGCGGACTATTTATGAGATGTGCTTGGGAAATGTTTTGCAAGCCATTGGAGAGTTAGTTACCATTGATATAATAGTTTCCTTAAAGGTTCCATAGAATTAAAGCATTTGAATAATGATCATGCAGTGCTTAATGTCTATTTCCAAAGAATAATAGAAAATTGCCTATTTAGATTTTCCTGTATAATCATAGGCAGTATCTCAGTACAGAGTCTGTAAGCAATTTATAGATTATTAAGATACCTTCAGGTTCTGCAACGTTTTTTTTTTTAGCCTTACATGTTTAATGTCAATCTTTAAATACCAGAGCTTAGATAATTATAAGAAACAAACCTGTGCAATGACCCACATGGTTCTAACAAGAATCTCATGTTTAAAGCCAATATTGATTTTTTTGGAGGGATAAATGCTTCGGAATATAAATACTATATATAGATATGAGATATAGATAAGATATAGATAAGAGGAAGCTATAGGAAGATTTAGCTACTGGCAAGTTTTTCAGGTTAGTGTGTTACATTTTCTTAACAAATCAACGCATGGGCTCTTTGGACATTTTTGAGATGTATAGAATAGTAATAATTACGTTTTTTAATCAAATATTTGTTATATCTTTATACAATACTTCTGGCACTCTTCAGTTCTTGTTCTAGTCCAAATGACATTGTTCCTAATATCTAAAAGATTTTAAATAATACAAATCAAGGCCGTAATTCGTTCTTTGACTCTGTCTCTGGACAATAATGGCGTTGAATGTGAAAGTGGCTCAGCGGCACATCTTTCAGTTCAGTAGCCATCCAGAGATCAGAGTGTTCCTATTTCAGTAAACATGCAATGTGCTTCACCAGAGCTGCATTCCACAGCCAGATGGAATCATCTCTGTCAAGCGACATGAAATCCATACACAGCTGTTCCCAATATACTGCCTCTAAACATCCTCATTCTGAGACAGCCAATAGGGTGCTGTGTGCAGGAAGATGTTATATTCATGAATTAGTACATGTTTGAGTTGCTTCTGGTGATCATGTATTCTAAAGCCATATTTTAACAAAACAACTATGTGCCAGATGTGAACATGAATGAAAGTAGGGCAGGTTTGGAAAATCTTCTCGAATACATCGTTGCCACCATAAATGTGACACTTTTTGACTCTCTAAAATAAATATTTACACCACAATGGCAGACAAACGAAGGCCTGTATATTGTTTCAGAATGTCAGAAATTTCTCCCCAACAGTATTCAGCTCTTCAACACATTTCAACTTGGTGACGTTATTCTTGTAATATTTTTATGGAAATGCTGCTGCCATTTGGGCTTTTGGAAATGTTCAGTTTACTTACTCAAGTAACTAATTACAAAATCTAACAAAATAATAGCCTTTTGCACAAATCCTGCATGTAGAGAGACACAATGTCTGGTGATTTTAATAGAGTGAGCTCTAATACATCTTCTAGGTAAAAGGAGCCCCCTTTTAGACATATTGGATCAAACTGTCAATGAATATCTGACACCAGACTGCTGCATAAAGAGAGAATGAAGAGAAACAGATGCTGAGAGAGGGATAGTGAAGATAAACTTGATTATTTCACAAACAATGCAGAATTAATAATTGATTATATTTAGAAAGTTTCTCTTTTCAATATGATGAAGCTTATATTAAATTTTCATTTTCGTGATAGTTCCCCTTTAATAAAATATTGCTCTTTTCTCTGTAATAAAACAGTACCTTGTACTTGATCCAAACTAAGATATAATTAATTCTTTTTGGAAGCAGAACCAGCCTATTGGGTTTAGTTAATGTTTGCATGATTTTCTAGTAGACTTAAGGTACAGTATGAAGATCCAAATTACGGAAAGATTCATTATAAAAAAATCCAGGTTCTGAGCATTCTGGATAACAGATCCAATACTTGTAGTACGATATTCATGTAAGCCCCTGTAATGCAGTTAATAGATTGTATATTTTGCATTTGCAAGAAATTAAAGAAAACAAATCTAAGAACTAGAGAACTAGGTTATAATGGTATAACTAGGCTATAGGTGAAATAGATGCTTTTGCCAGGAAAACAATGTCCATCCAGTAACGCCATAGTTTATATTGCTTGTTAACTTTCCATGATGCTTTTTCTGGAGGGTATATTGTGATGTTTATTGCAATTAGTAGCAACTGAACCACATACTTATGTTCTTTTGAAGATAATTGTTTTATCATGGCTCAGCATTTCTTCAGGCAGATCTTGTGTTCCATTACTGCTTTTGTACAATAGCATAAACATATGACTTAGGTTAACATCTTACTCACATTATACAGTATGCACACCTGCTGCCCGCCACACACGGAAAGACCAGGTCAGATAATTTGTTATTATTCTTGTCTGTGTGTGGCCCCAGCCTCATCATTTTTGAGGATTAAAATCATGCAACATCTTTTGAATTAATCACGGTGGAAAATTTGGTTGACTGAAGAAACCAACTAATGCATGTGTGTATTGCCTGGAAGCAAATGCTTACTCCTGTGGTGACTCAATCACCTTTCTAATCAGCTAGCTGAATTTATTTGTACCACTGGCAAATTCATTTTAAGACCAAATTTCACAAAATTCTGTGTTCTGACCACAGACCACAGATGATTTTTCTATGGGATGAAACCTTGGTTGTGGCAAGCATTCTGATTTTTGACTAGCATTTTTTGACAAATCTATGTTCCTACTGGAAAATAAGACTAGATTTCATATAAAAGCAATACTTTGAAGTCACGTGGGATTCTTATTTGCATTATTGCACTGCATTCCATAGGTCTAGGTTTTTATTGAGAAAGTTAGAAAACAATAATAACCTATAGCCCAATGATGATTCTTATGACTTACAACCTGAACATGTCAAGTAGACATATTACATAGTAGAGTTGACAAGCCAGCACTAAAATGGAAATAAAGCGGCTTATCAAGTCCTATCAGATTCTGTGCTACCTTGTGGGTGGGGTGGCAGATGGACCATCTTATTGCTGTAAGCTGCTCCGCAAGCTATTGCATTGTTGTCTAATGCTTAGACATCTACATTGCTGATCTATTTTGTGCAATGCAAATAGGGAGATGTTGAAATGCAGCAGCCACACTGGAAACACTTGACTTCAGAAATGTATTTATGCATTAGTCCACATTCATTCTGTACTACACCAGCCAGGTTGTGGGTTATTGCATATTAATAATACACAGTTTTTATCAATAATTATTGTTACATAAAAGTGACCATGTCACATGTCAGTATCCCGAAGAGAAGAAACTCTAATTCTTGTTTTTATGCATATTTTATGCATATAACATAAAGAAGCAGGATTGATTCTCTCTTCATGTAGATTAATTCTCTTTTTCTGCTTTGGAAACCCAATTTTTTTAATATATCACAGAGAGAATGAATTCATATTTTGTGGATATCAAATGGAGAATGAGCCCTTATTCACCTTTTGTAGATATACAGAGAAGGAGCTATGGTTCCCATTTTATGGATATGATATGAAGAAGGAGCGCTGATTTACCTTTTGTAGATATCAAAAGGAGAAGGGGAGTTAATTGACATTTTGCAGATATATGGAGGAGGATCACTGATTTTTTTTGTTTTTCCGAATAGAAAAAGGAACTTTGAGTCTCTTTTTGTGTATACCATATGGAGAAGAAATACAACAATGTCTACCAGAAGAAACTTCAAAATTCCAGTATTGTGATAACACCTCCTAACCTTCTTCAGGTTCTCAATGAATTATGAGAGTTTTCACAGGAGGGACAGACCTGATCGCTAAAATGAAAGACTAATACACAGGCAGCAGTTCAAACATATGATGGGACAAATCTGTGTACATTCGGAGAAGGAAGATTGATATTTCTTTTGCATAAAGCATACTAAGAAAGAAAAGTACAGTATAGTCTTTTGACATCTATTTGGAGGTAAATTCTCCGTTTAGCAAGTTTGAAAGACAAGAAAACATTCAGAACAATTTAAGCTGTTTATTACCTTTTGTTTTTTTTTTGTTTGGATTTTATTACAATGCAGATAAGGTAGGCTAAAAATGGGAAACAAAGTACAGTAAACAATATTCTGCAGTAGTGCAGGAGACTGAATAATCTTCCCTTCAATATCCAAAGGCTTCTAATCCTATAAAAAAAGAGCAGAAGAAAGAAATGTTTAAGTAGAGATTGCCGCAGCTGCACTTCATTTGTGAATGTTTTCTGAAACCACTGAAAAATATTGTTTTGAGTAAACAAGTCTCTGAAGTTCTTCAGGCAATAGAAGAAAATGAAAGTCATGCCCCTTCGCCATGTTTAAAATCAAAGGGAGGAAAACGAATAAAAAGGATTACGTTTCAATGCTGTGGTTACAAAAAAAAGTTATGTTAATCAGAAGTTAAAAGGTCGGCTGTAATACCTGATACTTGCATTCACTGTTATGAAAACAAACTTCCATCAGGAGTACAAAAAATGTTCTAACTGTGTTGGGCTTGAAATCATTTTAGCTCTTACAGCATGTAATGTGGGGCCCAAAATGTCAGGATTACTTTTTGATAACCAGATCTATTGGCCAATACCTTCACACACGGATTTGCAATTTGCTGTCTAACTGTCCATTTGATTCTATATCCTGAAAATTGCATGTTTATAGTTCTCTAACCTTTTCCTGCTCCCCATTCCCCTACTCCTGTCCTATTCCATCTTTATATTCTACGCCAGCCCATTGCAGAAGCATTACATTTGCTCCAATTCAGTGAAATGATTATGATAACTAAACTTGACAAGACATCGGACCCACAAAGACGGACTAATGTTGTAAAATTGTAATTATAGAAATGCATTGCTGTTTGCAATTATGACCATCTCTAGTAAGAAGTTAAATGCTAATTTGTGTTTCCCCTTTAACAAGAGAAAAATGTTAACATATAATCAGTAACTTATTATGCTCCTTGATTGGAGTGACTAAATAAACATTTTCTCAGTGTCATGAGGAATACACATGTGATCTGAAAAGTTCTGCAGTGTGGGCGACTTTGCTGTTATTTCTTAGTTCTTATAAATGTGTTTTTTTCCTGAGAGGCATTCTATTTCTGGATGAAAAAATAGAAACATATGTTGCAGAGGTATATATGGTTCAAACATGAGGTGTTCATCTGAGAATGAAATATATAATAGGAGCTTCTTTTTTGGGAGAATACTTTGCAGTATTTGTCAAGTAAAATTCTACTGTATGTTATAAAAGGTTACTAATTATTAGTGAGGCAATATTGTCCATGCCATGTTGCTGTGACAGAGGCATTTTGAACATTTCCATGTGTCCTTGCAAACTGAATGCTGGTTCTTTCTATCACAGAAGCAAATGGGCAGTAGCGTCAGATGCCTCTTTGCTTTGTTTATCTAAAGAAATCGACATAGACCATTATGCCAATAAAAGGTAACAAGTATGTTCAGCACAAGCCCTGTTCATTGAACTCATAACATGTGGACAGTTTGAGGGTTGACATTTTGACCTAGCACATTTTCGGTGTCACTGCTGTAATATAAATTTCTTGAAATATTTGAATGGAATTCTGGGAAAGTTATATGACCTTTCCAATTGTTGGTACCTATTACCAACAATTGTGCTCCTTTAATTTACACAGTATCACTCTTAGGCTTTACATGTTTTAATCAAAAAATATTTACCAGTTCCTCTTGCTTGGTATTTCCTGCTGCTTGCCATGGTTCCTGTGGTCTATCTTCTACAAGTGGCGGCATTGGTTGTAATGGGAATATGGGCTTCCCATTTTGGTTATCAGGCTGAGTATTTGTTGGATACTGACCATCAGGATTTGACAGATATGTGGGTTTGAGCTGATGTGTATGTTGGGGTATCAGAGGAAATACAGGATGATGAACAGGCACGGGTACAAGTGGATGTTGAGGTATCAGCAATGGGTGATGGGGTGGCAGTTTTGGAACTGCATTCTGTTGTTGCTGAGGCATCATAGGGGGCACTGGTATAATTGGGTTCTGAAGCCAGCCAGACACAGGTTCATAGCCGTAATTTGGATACTGGGAAAAAATGTAATGAGAATTAAGGTTTTCTTTCTTTGTTTTCTTAACATTTAACACCAATGACCGTGCCAGTGTTCCAATATGTGTAAAAATAAAACACTACATTTGCAAGGTTATTTAAAAGACTTTACTGCAGATCAGGGATGAACGAGCTGTAGGAAGAAAGTACTTGGGCTACAAGCTATGAGTTAAAATATGTATTAGAACGAATTGTTTATCACAAAAGAGCAACACATTTTTCTTTCTTATCTTCTATACTCAAATATGTACATAGCAGTTCATGTGCAGATATTATACGTACTTGATGTTAATCCTGACATATATATACAGTTATAGGTGATATTATCTAGGAAGCTTTGGATCTGAGTATTTCCAGTTAAGGGATCTTTCTGTAATTTGGATCACCAAACCTTAAGTCTGCCAAAATAACATTTTAAACACACTAATTGATTGCCTCCAATATAGTTTTGTGCAGCTTAGTTAGGCTCAAGTACATGGTACAGTACAGTAACATAATAAAATAAGTCATTTTCAAAAAAATTGCCTAAAGGGGTGGTTCATCTTTACAGTAAGTTAACTTTTAGTATGTTATAGAGTGGTCTTAGTCATTTATTTTTTATGGTTTTTGCATTATTTGCCTTTTTCTCTTGACACTTTCCAGCTTCCAAATGGGGGTCACTGACCCCATCTAAAAAAACAAATGCTCTGCAAAGCTAGACATATACAGTTATTACTATTTTTTATTACTCCTCTTTCTATTTAGATTCTCTACAATTCATATTCCAGTCTCTTATTTAAATCAGTGCATGGTTGCTAGAGTAATGTGGACCCTAGCAACCAGATTGCTCAAATTGCAAACTGAAGAGCTGCTGAATAATAACCTAAATAACCACAAATAATACAATGAAAACCAATTGTAAATTGTCATTGAATATCACTCTCGACATCATACATAAAAGTTAGATGAAAGGTAAACAATCCCTTTAAAATAGACTCTAGGGAAATGGTCTTCCTGTAATTTGGATCTTTTTGGCTAATGGGTTTCTGGATAATGGATCCCATACATGTAGTTTTAATATGCTACCCCAGTAATTGTATTTCTCTTTTGTGCTAAATGATGAACTTGAAAACCTGAACAGCTCTGTCATCTGCAAGCTATGGGCTCTGGGAATTGGCAGCACATACCCAATGCACTGCATTTGGGCTCACTTCAACTGTAACTGGTTAGAGGAGTTGAGGTGCTCAGAGATCAGTGCCCTCTGCCTCCTAATACTGAATATTGCCCTTGTGCAGTAATAAGGAGATAGAATAAAGTGCCACAGTTTCAGGAATAAAACCCCCCACCCCCCAAAGAAAATCTAGAATGTAGTCGAATGCTAGAACCTTACTTTAAGAATGACATAATGCAGTTCTCACTCTAAAATTATAGATATTATACACATATCCCTGGCTAATTCTTACCTGATGTGTCATCATAGATTGGTACCATTTCAAAGGTGATAATATCTTGGATAAAAATAACACACAGTTATTAATGATTATTATAAAGTATATATACAGTTGTTGATTTTCTTCAGAGTAACAGAGTATTCTATAGAGCCTATGATAGTGTAACACAAAAAATTTTTTCACTTTGAACCAACTGCCTGGTGGAAGATTGCCTTTATTGCGTGCCTGTTCCAAAGAGTTTTCGTTTTAACTAGTTATTTAACAAGAAAACATGTTAACATAATCAGTAACTTATTATACTTATCTAAATCCTCAAATAAATAATTGGTGTAAATTGAGTGGTCAGTAAATATTGCCCTTTTACCTTGACCTGACTGGGAATAATGCAGCTAAATGTTACAGAAAGAATTGTGGGAGGAAAAGTCACAGTTCTGTCAACTTATTGGAAGTAGCCTAGCATGTATGTGTGTCCTTGTTTTGTGTTTATCAGGAGGCGGCCCACAGTAGTTAAAATGGCAGTTTTTATGTTTAGGATTATCCAATGGCACATATTACTGGTATAGGACTTGTGATCCAGAATGTTTGGAACCTGGGTTTTCCTGATAAGGGATCTTTATGTAATTTGGATCTTCATACCTTAAGTCTAGTGTAAAACATTAAATAAACCCAATAGGATTATTTTGCCTCCAATAAGGATTAAATATATATTAGTTTGGTTCTAGTACAATCTACTGTTTTATTATTAGAGAGACTAAGGAAATTATTTAAAAAAAAAAATTGCATTATTTGGATAAAATGGAGCTTATGGGAGACGGTCTTTCCATAAGTTGGAGCTTTCTGGAAAATGGGTTTCTGGATAACGAATCCCATACCTTTACTATAAAAGCAAATTTTTATAAATATGGTTTATTGAGATAGATCTGTGTTTTACAAATGAGTGATTGTATGTGATACATTTTTCTAGAGACCTGCAATGTTCAGGGGTATAGTTTCCCTTTAAAAGCTCTGAAGAACCAGAGTGCAAGTGACCCTAAGGGGCAGATTCACTTAGGGTCGAATTTCGAAGTTAAAAATACTTCGAAATTCGACCCTCGAATTGAAATCCTTCGACTTCGAATATCGAAGTCGAAGGATTTAGCGCAAATCCTGCGATCGTACGATCGAAGGATTTTTCGTTCGATCGAACGATTAAATCCTTCGAATCGTTCGATTCGAAGGATTTTAATCCAACGATCGAAGGAAAATCCTTCGATCAAAAAAAGGTTAGCAAGCCTATGGGGACCTTCCCCATAGGCTAACATTGACTTCGGTAGCTTTTAGCTGCCGAAGTAGGGGGTCGAAGTTTTTTTTAAAGGGCAAGTACTTCGACTATCGAATGGTCGAATAGTCGAACGATTTTTAGTTCGAATCCTTCGATAGTCGTAGTCGAAGGTCGAAGTAGCCCATTCGATGGTCGAAGTACCCAAAAAATACTTCGAAATTCGAAGTATTTTTCATTCGAACCCTTCACTTTAGCTAAGTGAATCGGCCCCCAACTGTCTATAATGACCCTAAATTTCTGTATATCTATAACCATTAGAGGTCCATTTATTAAAGGTCAAATTTTAGTGGTATTAGAGCTTTTTGAAACCACGATTAAACTAATTTCCCCCCAAATCATGACCATGTATAAAGTGGTAAGTGGGTGCAGGAATTCTTCCATTACTTTTACCACCTATTTTATAAAGTCATCATTGACAATGCACTAAGCTATTAATACATTTAAAGTATTGACTGTGTGTTACTTACAAACAGGGGTACTTAGTGGTTATATTTATTGGTTTGTCATTTAAGAAGTGAGAAATATATAATGAAATTTCTGTTAATTGTATCTCATAAAGGTACACGTGTTTATGTGTCAGGCAGTCCAGTAAATAAACAATCACAAAGCACAAATATGCAATAGGAAGTTGCCAAGGCAATCCTGTGGGTGTTTTATATGACAGAAGCACGATACATAATAAATAAATAATTCTGAACAAGGACATTCATATACCTTCCTGACAATGAATGAATGAGGATTTGACACTTAAAGAGCTGAATATGCCAGAGATAGAGAGAGGAAGGGGGAGAGATATAAGCATGTGTGACATACCTCATAACTGAAGTTCACATACCCAGGATGCTGCGGGTGAGGCGGAAGCTGCAAATTCATAGGTATGAATAGTGAATATATTAAAAAAATGTACAGTTCCCTCCAAAATACTCTGGTACAGCATAAACAAAAGTAGATTAATTAAGTTAAACATTTTTTTAAATTGATGCCATTCTTCGTGCCCCAAATTTCTTTCTATATTATTCACAGTTTGTCCTTTTACCCTCTTCTTTCATTCTTCTTTCGCAATGTATCTCTTTCTGTATATACATATTTGCACTAAAGTCTTATGGCAGTTTATTATGTGAAACTTTCGTTTTACTCTTCATTTCTGCTATCTTTGAAATCCTTCATGTATTTATCATCATACTAAACATCAAGAAGGGAAACATCTTTTTTTTTTTGCAGCCCAGAGGCTAGAATTTGGCAGCTGCTGTTCCACCTCATTAAACAGGTTGACTAGCTGTCATCATACAAATAGCCAAACATCAGTAAAGATTATTACAAAAGATTATACCACTTTTTTATCCCTGAAGAAAACCTTTTGTAATATGTTGGAATGAAAATCTTTTCAAGGCATTAGTTCATAGATGTAATCTTCTGGTCTTCTTGCTAGAAACTAAAAATATAGCTGAATGGAGATCAGTAAATTGTTTAACAAATATATAAATATAAATCTTTATCAACATTATCCAGAATGCTCGGAACCTGGGGTTTTCTGTATAAGGGGTATATCTTTAATTTGGATCTCCATACCTAAAGACTGCGGAAAAATAATTTAAACATAAAATAAACAACTAGGATTGTTTTGGCTCCTATAAGGATTAATCAAATCTTAGTTTGGATCAAGTTCAAGGTACTGTTTTATTACTACAATGAAAAAAGATATTTTTAAAAATGTGCATTATTGATTAAAATGGAGCCTACAGCAGAAAATCTTCCCATAATTCTGAGCTTTCTGGATAACAGGTTTCCGGATAATGGATCCCATACCTGTATTTCATTTTGTACATTCCCAAATATAACACCAGTTACCGGAATTGTGAATACTTACAGGAACAGAAAAGGCTACTCCAATGAGAGCTGTTAGCATTAGCCATGGCTTCATTGTCTTGGTCAGCTGGTCTGTCCTTAGAAATAAATACAGTAGTCAATGCTAGGGTTAAGGTAGCAATGAATGCTAAGCTTATTTGATCATAACATTATTAGATGGTTCTTGTAACTATATATATAGTTTTGATAAATTCTTTGTATGCTATCCCTTTTACTTAAATAAGAATGTGAGTGCTTACTGGACCCTGTTTTTTTTTGCATGTCACTCTATTCCATACTCATTTCCATAGTTTGAATGTTAATGCCAGCTAACATTATGAATGCTGTGTACATGAGTGAGGAAACAAAACGCGAATGAGCAACAGCAGTTGAAGTTTGTGCTGCCCTTACTCAGTAATGGTCCCCATAGACACAAATATTTTTCTTGCCGAATGATCGATTTCAGCGCAGTCTGACCAATCCGTCAAATCATCTTGAAGTTAGTGGGATTCGAACGATTGTACATTGTACGTTTTTTCGTCCGACATCTGTTGATCGGCCAGGTAAAAAATCTTTATCGTCCCAGTGCAATCTATCTATGTTTGCAGGGCCAATCAGGCAGCTACCCTTCAGTTTTGCTGGCAATATCGCTTAAAACTATCTTTTTAGTTGATGGACACATCGTACATTTAAACGATCGTTTCGAGATAATCGTGGTCTCATGATAACGATTGGATCTTTTAAAAATCTTTACATCTATGCCCAGCAGTAACAAAATTGAACCCAAGGTTAACTGCTTATTTTAAAATGACATTTAAAGATACTAAGCAATTTTTTAAAAAGTTCCTACTGCCAAAATGCTTATTTTGTCAATAGAGACAGCATGGGTACTCAGAATTAATTTTTTAGTGTGTTTTGTATTATATATAAAAAAAAAATCTTCAGGAAAATGTATAAAAACAACAGCAGCTTTAATATTGTTGGTGTAAGTAAGTAGCCCCTTTGCATACTGTTTGGCAGTGATTTTGGCTCATTTTCATTCATGGCTTTTGAGGTTAGAAAAGACTCTTGTGCACTCAGCTTTTCAAATTCTTAGTTGAATTGAAATCAGGTAAGGGCCATTACCTTTCTGTTCAAATCCTTCTGTTTTAAAAGATCTTCTCAAGGCATTAGTTCATAGATGAACTAATTAGCCTAGATGGAAAGCAGCTCTACAGCAAAGGTTACCGTGTAGTATTAGTAAAGTTGTATTTTACAGGCCCAGTGTGTTAAAGTGATACTTGATGCCTGTGGTATTAGATAAAGGTGGTAGGTGGCAGCCCTACCCACAGAATAATGTTTTCTTATGTCACACTCTCAATGCAGTTCCTCATAATTTTATTATTGCCTCTACCATATGCATCATAGATTTCATATACGTAACCAGTTTTACTGGCACAATAATCAAGCAACCCTAAGAGCTCATTTACTAAAATAGGTTTGACATGCACAAGTGCAGTTGCCAGTACTATAGTAACCAATCTGGTCTTTGCGTTCATTTTTGTAGTAGATTGTTCAAAATAAATTGCTGATTTCTGATAGCAACGGCACTTGTAGCAATTTTGCACCTGCATTAATAAATAAGGCCTTTAGTTACACGTGTTTATATATTTAGGGCTTGTTGTACCTTAAAGTATTACTGACACTAAAAGTTTTCTTTTCAAAATATTAATCTACATTAAAAGTTACTTATAGGTCATGTTGATTGTTTTTCGCTGATAGTTGTAAGTAATTGTTACTTGAACTTCCCAAACCTGATTGTTTTGCCAACCTGACTGCCCCATCTCAGTCTGTCAGAGTTTCTAATGCTAACCGACTACTGCTGCACAAATTTGGCAGCCCCCTCATAAAGGACCAGGCAAATACTTTTATGGCAAAATCATAAATAGCATTCAAAGACAACTTATGATATTATAATTAAATTATGATAAATAATAAAAAAGATTATTTTCTGATGTCAGTATCTCTTTAACAGCTCAGAGTAATAGAGAAGCCTATTTAAAATGAAATCTGCCTTAGACTGGTATTTCACCAGATGCAGGCATGTGGAATGGAGTAGGTGGTGAAGAATGCAAGAGAAACAAGTAACTGAGGTGAAGTGTGAATAAAGCCAGCTCTCCTGGGTATGCACAAAACTGTTTTATTCTCCTGTACGGATGATACACCTCCAGAAAATGTATTGAAATGCCTTTAGTATAAATATAAAGACAGTGTAGTAAATGATGTTTCCTGCTTTCAGGTCATATTAAATGTATAAATCCAAGTTAAAGCAAAAGGAAAGGATTAATCACTGGGGGTGCCAATTTGTTGTGAGTATACCGTATATACTCGAGTATAAGCCATCCCGAGTATAAGCCGAGGTACCTAATTTTACCTCCAAAAACTGGGAAAGCTTATTGACTCGAGTATAAGCCGAGGGTGAGAAATGCAGCAGCTTCTGGTAAGTTTCAATAAAAAAATTGAGGGTTTCTGCTCCCATTGGAGGTGCCTATTCTGCTCCCATTGGAGGTGCCTATTCTTGAACGCTGGCGACTATTCTTGGACGCCGGCGACTATTCTTAGGTACCGGCGACTATTCTTAGGCGCCGGCGACCGTTTTTGCACTTGACCCGAGTATAAGCCGAGGTAGCGTTTTTCAGCATATTTTTGGGGCTGAAAAACTCGGCTTATACTCGAGTATATACAGTAATCCTTATGAGTATAATCCTATCCTTAGACCCTGGGACAAGCTTCTCTTCACTTAAAAACACAATGGCCCAGGGCACTTCTTTATATAACAATTATAGATAAGCAGAAGTCCATTATGCAGGGGCACTTGGAATCTACTTATCTACCTAATATGATGTAGCTTAAATTTCCCTGATTTCCTTGTTTAACTTAAGAAATAACAAAACAAATTAGATTTTTCTTAATTAAAATACTAGTAACAAATCTTCTACTCCTGAAGAAATCACAAGGAACTGTGCATTCACCTAGAAATCTGCTACCTCCTAAATCAGCACTCCCAATACTGCCACCACCCACTTCTAACTTTGTTGTCCTTCAAACAGGGCAAGGTGGGGTTGCATGGTTAGTACAGAGAACACAGTTGGGCACAATCTAATTAAAAAAGAATTGCTATAAAAATAGAAATCCGGGTCTTAAAAGTTGAAGTTTATTAGTAAATTGGTTACATAAAAATCAAGGTAACCACAAACAGTGTATTAATTCAAAACCCTCACGCTTGACGCATTCCGTGGCCTCACGCCACTTCCTCAAAAGCAAAAGTTACCGGGGGCAGATGTTTGCCTCTCTTGGTAAAGTGCTAAATATTGGGACATACTTATTTTGACTTGACTGAACACTGATATACTTTGGTTAATCAATGATCAAATTCTATGAGCTTATCTACTGAACATTTAAGTCAACAAATCTGTGGTACACTACATCTGATTGGCCAAAAGGGAAAAATGGGCCAGCCATTGGCCTGCTTCAGTACATGCATGGGCTACAATGCCTGCTTTTCATTGCAATTTCATTGTATTAATGACATTTTGCCTTCAGTGTGTGTGTTTAAATTGTAGAAATGACTATGAAGTCAGCCAGCTTGCCAACGCAAAGGGTTAGTTTCATTTTAAAGTTTTAACCCAAGGCATTTCAAGTGTAGTGATGGAAATATACTGCCATTGTCACACATTTATTTTATTTCCCTTGCAGGACGTTAATTTCTTTTAGGTTACTTTGGAATTGTGAGTTCCCTTAACAGCAAAACAAAACAAGTAGGAAATACAGAGGGGAAGGCTTAAGTGTTAAATGAGTAAGAAGGAAAACACTGGTGTCCAGTTATTCTTATTGGACTGAATCCCTGTTGTTGCTGAGTATTGTAAATAATGTTCTTACCTTTGGCTGAACTGGTTACTGTAGAGCATGTGGAAGGTATGCAAGTCCCTGGAAGCATAACATTTAAATCATTCTGTATCTCTCATGCAGCCAATCACCATTTAGTTGGGAAACTGCAAGGGCATAAGATGTCAGCATATTTACTATCCAATTAAACTAAAATGCTAGGTTTACTTTAAATAATATACCACTCTTAATTAGCATGTGCCATTACTGTAAATAAAAACAAAAACGGCAAGTCGGCCAACCTGTACCCAGTGATTTATTCACCTCCCAGCCTGGATTTGCTAACATGGCATCATTACACTTGCCAGATAATATGTTTCCAATTATACGGGGAAAACAGGAAGCTATAACCAAATCAGCAACTATTGCAAAATATATGACTTCAGAGCTAAGTTATCTTAAAGGGAAGCTATGGTTAAAAGTCGTTCTGTTCCCATATGAAGGAGCATTTTGTGGAAGAGAAACTGTATAGGGCTTATTTACCAATGGACCAGATACAAGTGCCCCCAGGGCACTTGCAACTGCAACTGCAAGCTGCTCTCTGCTTCTGGACAGTTTGCAACAGACGCACTGATTTTTATGCCTGCCTTTGTGTGGTAGTAAATAAAGGGCTTTTTTTTTACAACTACTGCCCTCTGCTACTCTGTCTTCTTACATGTCCTAATGATACACAAGTTAGCAACATAATGGGGGATACCTATGTCCTGGCAAAGTACTGCCAATTCAACAATTATGGATCCACAAACACCAGTTTTTCTGCAGTGAGTAAACCCCCTTTCTTTTTTTCTTTAATAAAAGAAAAGGGGTTTCCCCACTGCAGAAAAACTGGTGTGTGCTGATCCATAATTGTTGAATTGCTGTTGCTGGAGGGCCTCGTCGGGTTGGCGGATAACCAGCACCACTAGAGCAGCGAAAGTGAGTAAATTTCCGGGTGTGCGGTGTAATCACTTTAATACTACTGGCAAAGTACTGGCCATATTATTATTAAACACCAGAAAGTGCTGCCAGTTCCACATTACATAAACATCTGTGCTCCATGTTTCAAGCAGAAACAGTTACACCTATAAGCTCATCATGGAAATAGCAGAGGGCAAAACTGCAAAAAAACTAGAAAAAACATGGTATTTTGCACCACAATTGTAAATGAGCATTTATATATTATATATTTATGATTATTTTTTTTAATTTTGGGAGAAAGCTAAATTTTCGAGAAAGCTAAATTATCGTGCTTAACAAATATTTAAGCCGAATACCATGTGTGGGCCTGTTAATAAATTGCACACAGCTCACACCATGGGAATGACCATGGGACATGTACTGTATACTTGAACACAAGCAAGTGAAGGGTGTGCAAATGGTGTAGCATTGTGTGCCTTGTAAGTACCATTGATATTAGAGCTATGATTGACCTTGCACACATGGAGCAATCACTTTGCAATAAAACTGCTCCATTTCCAGCATAACAAATTTTTACCTATTGCACTAGCTGGACTTATAACATATATCATGTATCACAAAGCAACATATATATAACATATAACATGTATCACAAAGCAACTGTCTTCTTAATTCTTCTAAAGTAATTATCAAAGGAAATAGAATCCAACTGTTTTTTTGGCTCTCCAGCCAACCTCCCTTAGAATACTTGAGACACATGGATAATATTACCAGATTTATTCAGGAGGAGGAAACGTTTTTACTTGGTTGTATAAAGTAATCTAAATCCTCTGCTGGGAAATGGCAATCATTTGCAGTACATTGTGTGTCATGGTATGGTAAATTGTTTGTTTTAAGATTGGCTTAGACAAACACCATCTTTTCAGATGCAGCCTACTTGCAATTCCTAAGGGTCTGGCCACACGGGCAGATTCGGGGAGATTAGTCGCCAGGCAACAAATCTCCTCTTCTTCGCGGCAACTAATCTCCCCCGAATGGCCTTCCCTCCGGCTAGAATCTAAATCACCGGCGGATGGCACTCGGATCGCTTAGTTCTCCGAAGTTGGAATGATGGTTTCCGACAAACCCTAAGCTTAGATTCTCATCAGCTGCTCCTCTTCTTCGTGGCGACTAATCTCCACTGAGTATGTCACAGACACTCCTAACTAAATGTAATACCTGTATTGGTATCTCCTGTTACAAATTTGAAGGCCTGGATCATTATTATTATAGAGATACTGAAGCTTTAGGCTGCTTCAGTAAGTTCAGTTTATAAAATAGGCATCTCTAGCCATATTTACAGTATTTTTGGGGTTATGTTCTCCTTTCCAAAGACCAAAACTTTTCCAACAGCATTTTCAGTCTCTGTAATCTAATCATGTTTGCACAAAAGAGCCCAGTGTAGAAATGTTGTAGGGAACTACACACAACAATAACAATAAGATAATTTTATTAAAGTTAGATTGAACAATGCGTGGCAACCTTACTTTTCCCCCTCAAACATGAAATGCATAATATAATACAGGTATCTGTAATACATTTTGCATCTACAAAAATCTAAAAGATTTAGGAATGTGGAAAAGAAATATTATAGAAGGATGGGCTGCGTAAAGCACTGCGTATCTTGACAGCGCTATATAAATAAATGATGATGATGATGATGGGCAATAGAACATTCTATAATGTATGTTATTGCCAAAATATACAAAAAGTTTTGTGATGTACCTGACAGACAGATATCGCTGTGCATTTTGAAGAATTTTGCACCTGCAAAAGAAGGTATAGTCTCCACAACTGAGCTTGTCGTAGCATGAATGTGGCTTGCTGATCTTGCCAGCTATAAACCGCTAACAACCAAAATACAGCTCGTGTCCCTAAACACCTCCTCTTATTTTACTTTGCTTTGCACAAAGTTAAACTCTCCTACAATGCATACCTGTGGTAACTTGGCTGGAAGCAGCACAAGTCCTGAAAAGTATGTCATTTTCTATCTTTCCATCTGTCTTTCAGAGAGTCCTTGTCTAGACTGCAGCTGTAAATAATAATAATGATAGAAGGTTGTTTTCTCTCAGCTGGATTAACAATGCAGCCTATGCCACCCTGGAGGTAGACGTAGCATTATAAACTGGTTCTTTAATGTTTATAGCCTTTAGTCGCAACATAATGAGGAAAGTACAGGGTGAAAAAAAAGAGAGAATTAGAACCTGTAGTGCTCCTTATCCCACAAAAGATGGTACTGGACTTAGGAATTCCGGGTCACTGAACTTGCTGGTCACTATGAAGTATGTATAACATTGCTTGCACTTTTGTTTTTCAAAAGGCAACATTTTTAATAAATAATAATGAATATTCCTTGAACTAACAAGGAAAAATGAAACACTTTAAAGGACATTATTCTGATCAATTATTGAAGTTTACAAACTATATAGTATGATAAAAGATTCATTGTTTGCCACAGGTCTAGTCACCTATGGTAACTAATCAATAGGCAACATTTGCTAATAAACTGGTTAAAAGTAAACATCGTATTGGTTGCAATGGGTAACTGCTCCTGGTCAAACTTTATGTTTTTATTATTATTACTTGAGTTACTTCCAGACAAGTAGCCACAGGCATGCATTAGAGTTTGATAATGATTATATCATTAAACAAAAGAAGAATTCCAGAAAGAATGCCAGAAACACTTGACAAATAGAACAATAAGAATAGAATTTTTTATTGATGTTGTTACGCTGTCAGGGATCTTGGCTCCTCTCACATGATTTAATATAAATATGTAAATACTTAATGTGTCTGGTGCAGAATAACAAAATCTTTGTGTTTTTGTTTAACATACAATTCAAACTTACAAACAAATCCAGTGTAAGTTTCATTTTTTTCTGATCGTTACATAGAGTTTGTCCTATATATTTCTATAGGAAGTGAAATCACTGTTTTCCACCTTAGTGAAGCAGTGATCAAAAACTCCTGTGCGCTTCTAGTGAATAAAGTAAACAAAATCAAGTTTGTAATATAATGATATCCTTTTGTGCACAAATGATATTCTGTAAATTTTAACAAGCATTCAGCCTCGCAAATTTATAACATACATGTAACAGGACCAGGGATGTGTACTTACATAATGAATTATGTAAAAACACAGAAAGCTTGGACAAAATATATAATGGTGTTAATGACTAGTGAAGCCACGTAGATGCTTGTGACATAAAGGATTCTATTAAAAAATTAACCGTCATTTCCACAAAGCAGACACAATATCAATGCTGTAAAACAATATTGTCAATCAAATTACTGGACCAATAAAAAGCAAGCATGCTCATTACCCAATAACAAGCAGGTTTGAGTCAATGTTTTAATTGGTTCTCTAAAGTATAGACCCCCCACAGAAAAGGATTTCATTATAGAATTTATTTAACATTCCACATGGCTGCATCAACCCTAGTGCATGGATACAACCTGGTCTGCTATAGTAGGTGTCCACTAATGTCCCCTGTGCTGTATATCAATAAACATGAACATAGAATAATAAACATCTCCTAAAAGAGCTACAGGTTCTCTACTGAAAACTCTTACAAATGAGAAATATGATGCTGAACTGATGTTGTGGCACAAAACAGATCTAATGATGTTTCCAGGGATTTTGTAGCTTAAACAAAGGCATTCAAAACATAAATATGATAACGTGAGGTGATATGGATATTCCTATTATCTTCCACCTTAACCCATCATTACAGTAGGCCTAATATCCACTCACTGACATCTAACAACCTTTCAAGTCAGTAAAGCACAAGATCTTAATTGTATTATATTTAAACACATATATATATATATATATATATATATATATATATATATATATATATATAAATATAGAATCCCACAGTACCAGCACTCAGACAGATGTTTCCAGTAGTGCACGATCAAGAATAGGCATATATATAACACGATGGATCAGCACACACTGTTGTTTTGTGAAGCAATGGTGTTTATTTCATTCAAAACACATTTTTTATCCGACGGATAAAAAATGTGTTTTGAATGAAATAAACACCATTACTTCACAAAACAACAGTGTGTGCTGATCCATCGTGTTATATATATATATAAATATATATATATATATATATATATATATATATATATATATATATATATATATGAAACAGATATTTTTAGTACCAATAGTAACACTGTATATGTAAGGCACATATAAATTCACTAGTGAGTACAATAAAAACCCATCTCACATATCTCATCTTTACATTGCAATATGAAGTGGCACAACTTTAGATAATTTCCCCACTGTGACCCTTATAAGATTTGTAGATGATTGTTAGACGCCAATTTTCAGTCTCCTCCTAGCTCTAATATTACACCAGTTAGCAAATGTGATTAGCTATTGTAAGGGAATCAATGGAGACGTCCTACATGCTTATATTAAACAGTGTCATAATTTGCAACATACCAGTTTTTTGGCATTCCCTAAAATGTGTTTTTTTGGCATTAATATGAAATGCCAAAACAAGATCGGACTGTACTTTCAGAAAACCAAAGTATCTCCTAATGGGCCCAGACCCTTGTGGGTGCCTACAAACAGTTGCCATCAATTCTTTTTTTATATTTTTACTATAGGCATATAGTATTTTTTATTGCTATCTAAAAGACTTGTATAGATATTATTTATATGATTGTGGGCCCTAAATGTCAAATTACCTGGTAGACCCATAGGCCTCAGTATGACATTGAACTGAAACAATCTTTTATGCAACACTGAGGTGGTTATTTACTAAACTCCAAATGTATCTCACTGTTTTATTTAAAAAACCATGACCAGACTCCCATGCTCAATTTGACCTTATTTAATAATAAAAAAACTCAAATTAATCTGTTCGGGAAAAAAGCAATACAATCAAGTGAAAACTTGAATCGTCCATTTTTTCCTGAAACAGGTTGTCCACCCAAAACTCCAGATTTTTCAGATTATCGGGCTAAACCCAGCCCAAAATATCTTCAAATTGGGATAGGTGCCTTACTGTATACAGGACCTCTACAGGTCTGAGATGGCGGATTTTCGAGATTCTGGCTTTTTGCAGCATTGGTGCATAAAAAATCTTGGGGAAAAAACATTTACTCAAAAAAGCCAGACCAAATAAATTTGAAGTTTAGTAAATAACCCCCTGAATCTGTCATTAATTTAAAACGTTAATAATTGGATGAAGTTAATACAATTTTCATAAAAAGCACTTGAATTAGCTCTCTTTAGTTCATAAAGATATATATTTGCACTTGGTGCAGTGGGGTATTTCATAAAATTGGATTTCAGCCTAGTTCCATTTAATTTATATAGGAGTTTGTATTGTTTTTGTGTTGCTTTCTTTCTTTTCATATTTTTCTGTAATACACCCTGTTTGTTTCACAGTTGAAAAGCTTTTGTGGAGCTGCATTAGCAGTTCATTCTCTCTTATAATTAGATAATTAATGGGGAAAAGTACAAAGATGAAATGCTTTTAAAAAGAAAAAAAAAGCTTATATCTCAAAATAGGCACTACAGTTCAGTGATCCACTTTTAATTAGAATGAAAATAATAACTGGGATGGGATTGGCTTCCATGAACAAAATCTGTTTTTGGTATAATAAGAAATTAAACTTTGCTTTATTTGGTTGATTACAGAGTCTATATATAACCTGTTTTTCACAATTAGTGGTTCCTAGTCTTCTTTGGACCTATTAGTGGAGATCTTTAGAAATCCATTTATGCACAAGAGGGGTTAAAAAGCTGCTTTGTAGCGACAGAGGACGTCGCCAAAGAATGAAATTATCACATGAAAACAACTTTCTCCTTTATACGGTGCATGAATTTACTCTCTATTAATGGGAAACCGCAGCTAAAGGAAGTACACAGGAAGCTCCACAGGAACAGATACCAGTATTATAGTATTAATATTGTTATAATTATCACCACCGTTGCATTGTCCACAATTTATAAGAGAAGCTGTGTTACAATGTCTTTCAGTAAAGATTTACACACAGAAACTGGATTGTTTAGTGTATGTCATGCTCGTCATGCTCACTTTTTTTTCTTTAGTTATGTTCCTGCCAATACTTATGTATGCAGGGTCTGACACATATCATGGAAGGTCTTCTATAAATACGGTTGCCACCCTGCCGGTATTTGACCAGCCTAGCCAGTAAATCACCAGCTAGGACAGGCACTAGTATCTGCAATCTACTTGCTCTAAAATTAATTAAGCCCTATACAGTATATTCCTCTCTTTCCCCTCTACCGATCACCCCTTATTTCAGGCAGCGGCGATCCTTGCCTTTATGCCGCCTTTATGCCGCAATTGCGCTCTCTGCACTAGAAGAGTCGAATTTCCAGGTTGAAAACCGGTAATTCGGCTGTTGGTTACCAGGAGCTGCATTTTTGCGCCCCTGGCAACCAGGGGGGTGCTGCCGTCTGAGACGAGTGGGTCAACTCGCCTCATTGGTGAATGTAATCTATAAAGGCTGAAGTGACTGGATGTCTAACAGAACAGAACCCAACTTCCTGCTTTGCAGCTCACTTGGTTTCCACTGATTGGTTACCAGGCAGTAACCGATCAGTGACTTGAGGGGAGGGCACATGGGTCATAACTGTTTGCTTTTGGATCTGACCTGTATTCTAAGGTACAATTGCAAACTCACTGAACAGTTATGTCCCATGTGGCCTCCCTTCAAGGCTGACTAACTCAGAATTAGAGAGCTGAAAAGCAGGAAGTTGGGGTTTGGCTATTAGATAAGACATTCAGCCACTCTCGCCTTTATATATCACATTTTTGCCTAACTAGCTATATTAGAAACATTTTTTATTTTGCACATACTATCTAGTTATCCATTTTTTTATTAGTAAACTGAACTGTTCCTTTAAGGGGCACAAAAGTATGTTCCTTAGTTCTCATTCAAAGAGCAGTTCTATCTGCCATGAGGTGCAGAATACAGCATTTACAGAAGGCCATAGGTCAGGTGGTAAGCAAAGGGTCCCAATGCAGTTAATTCCTGCTGGCTCAGCCAAATTCAGCACCTCATGGATAAAAGTTGTTGTTCAGGATGCCTGCGTGCCTCCCCTCACTGGATCTTCATAAATTCAACTCATTGCTTGTTACACATGCTATTAGGCTGCAGTGCTGGGTTCGATTGACCGAACGCTCCTAATTGGTTGAGTAAAATGGTTTTGAGTGTGAACATATGTAGACGCAGGTACAGGTAAACAACAACAGCCAGGGATTAGTTAGCTCTTGTTAGGGATTGTTTTGGATTGTTTTGGATCAAACCCCCATTTGAGGTCCAACAATCAGTAAGTGAGTCACAGCAGAAGGCAACACTGCAGCAAAAGGTTCAGAGCACAGCCAGACCCCAGATGGAAGTGCTATCTACATGAGCACTAAATACTGCAGCCTTACCTGCATTTTAACACATGCTTTTCAGCATTGATTACATTTCAGCCATCATCATACATCTGGTTTATAGGAGAATATTTAACTGCCTTTTTAGAAACAAAGGAACATTCCTCTCTGAATGGGTTCTGCTGAGAACCCCAAAAATTATGCTTATCTAGTTGCCAAGCAAGACATAAACATAAAATGCAATGATGCCGATTACTTTGTTTTCATTTATGTCCCTTTAATTTAAAAGGATAAATACCATTATTTATAAATAGAGATTGGCTTCAACTTATACTTCTTTAAATAAACTCTAATGTATGGGAATTGCTTCTTTTGTGCAGACTCACAGATAGGAGAAGGAGTAGAGACCTGGCATGTCAACTAATAGGGCTCTGTTGCTTAGATAGGCCTCCATTAAGTCAAATTTTTTACTACGCCAGTCACATAGCCCTGCCCCCTGATGTCACATGTCCACCCATACATGTCATTGTTTCTCACCTTGACATCATGCACCACGTTACTAACATTATCTACCCCCCGAATCTTCATTTCACCAATGGTAGCAACCCAATGTGTGAGTACTTTGAAACAGAAGCCCTGATTTTTTTAAAAAAAGGAACAGCTTTATTAAACTAAATGCATTCATTACAGCTGATGCTTTCATATTGACTTGTAGGGCATTTCAAGTTTAACTATTTTGTATCCATTGATCTATAGCCTGCTACTTGTCCAGAGTCTATGTAAGAAAATGCATAGCAACAGTTAATGCAGTATAATGCTAAATTCAACTTGGTATTCCCTTTCATGTAATAATAGCCTCTAAGCTGATCCTGCACAACAGAAAAATTTAAATGTAACTGCTTATTCACAGGGTTTCTTGCATTAAATCTTCATACTGTTAATTTGTAAGAATTGTCAGTATGGATGGCAAAATCCCCATAAAGCCAGTATTCCTTACCAGCTATTTACTGGTACAAAATGGAAGTACTTTTATACATGTCACCAATAATGACGTAAGCACAAAGCCTCATTTTAGAATAAGTTTAACAAAATATTGAATTCTTCCTGCATTTGCTATTAAAGTTATGTTCATTTTTTTAATGAGCCTAAGATACAAAATACAGTATGTACATTTGTACTGAAGCATTTTGTTTGATTTGAATACAGCACAGAGCACATCTTCTAAAAAGGGGGAAAAAAAATCATAAAATGTGCTTTACAAAACTAGAAAGCATGTTACTCGACCCTTCCAGCATTCTTAAGCCTATTCCTAATAAGGAAAGCTTGCACAGATCCCGTCTGGCTAAGAGGCACAGAGTATCGTGTATGATTTTTATTATTCTCTATTACTTCTTTGTATATGAGGAACATTTCTAATGACTTTGTTGGCTATTACAAATCAGTGCTTTTGACACGAGAAAGGAGGATTTGCATCACTGCTGCATCAACAGTGTGAGAGAGCGACACTTAACATAATAAGCCTTTATTTTCCATATTGATGTCAGGAACAGTTTTCAAAAGGTTCCTGGGAGTAGTGAATTCCTTCTGAAAAACAAGAACATATCCTGGACACTCCAGCTCTGCTCAGGATGAAGAATTTTATATTATTTTTTGGAATTTGTGTTTGTAGTCCATTGACAGTTCAAAGTTGAAAAAAAGAAGTAATATTTTTAGTTATTAAGGGTAAGAAATTATTATTATCTTTTATTTATATAGTGCGCACATAGCAACAATGATTTTACTGCAATTTGTATTTGTTGTAAAATGTGGAATAGTATAGAAATTATAGAACAGTGCTATTTTAAAGGCTATACAATGCATTCCAGAAATTGTGTTCATTTGAATAATAAAAGCTTACTAGTGCGATATAAATAAATAGAAGAATGGGATTAAATGGGTTATAATTGTATTTTTAATTATACCCGAGGGAGCAGAGGTTAGAAAACAATAACACGCTTAACCATGTTTTGAACTGTATGAAATAGTATTAAACTCATGTCAAATGAACACTAATTTTATTTAAATCACTGGCAGAGAAAATGTATTATAGTATATAGTTTAAGTTTTGTCCAGTTTTAGGCAATAGATCGTTTTACATTAAATTACTAAACGAGTAGTTTTCACTAGCACAACAAACAATATTCTAAACACTTTCTAGGTGACTGTATAATAAGAGATATATACAAAATACGAACTGTGTAAAAAATTACATTGAAAGAATAATCTCGGGAATTTGACATTGCTGTATAAACATTATGCAAAGTAAATTTGGCTTAAAGCCAGGGTTAGCCTTTTCCCATAATACCCTTTTTTTAATATCATTTTTCTCTGCAGCATTTTTAACACTGTTGTGTGTTGCAAAAGCTTGGTCCTTGCGAGGCAGATAATTAATTACTGGTATACACATCTGTCTTGCAAGAACCAAACCTTCAGTTTCCCTATTTTTGTTATTTCTTGAGCCAAACAAGGCATAGATTTTTGGTGATTAAAACAATAAGGGGCAAATTTACTAAAGGGTGAAGTGGCTAACGCTAGCGAAAATTCGCCTGCGTTACGTAATTTCATTACTTCGACAATTTACTAACGGACGCTGGCGTAAATGCGCTAGCGAAGTGGACCTACTCAAGTGCTACTTCGCTCCCTTATGCCAGGCGAAGTTGCGATATGGCGAAGGGGACGTAACTATGCTAATTCACTAACTTGCGCATTTTACTGAATGTTACCTCTTGCGCCAGACTTGCCTTTGCCACCTCAGACCAGGCGAAGTGTAATAGAATAGATAAGACTTTCTTTAAAAAAAGCTGACATTTTTTCTAAGTCCCTTAAAAAACGCTGGCGTGTTTTACTTTTTTAACTTGGCTCCGTATGCAAATTAGTCATCGGTAGCGTAACTTCGCTTTGCTTGACGAATTAATGTTGGAGCAACTTCGCTACCTTTCGACCTCTCCCTGAGTGCAACTTCAGATTTTAGTGATTTAGCAGCACCCTGGTGAAACTTCACCTGGCGAAGTGCGGCGAAGCCAACGCTGGTGCAACTTTGAAGGTAAGTAAATTTGCTTCTAGGCAAGAAGTATTTTTGGCAAAGGCCCTACTCATTGAACTCATATTAAGAATAAGGTATACTGCCTCTGGGAAGGGGTAGTAAATTCCTTAAAATCAACTTCTTAGTATTATGTAGACAGGAATTTCCCTGTGGCTGAGTGGGTTTTTCTCCTACTGACAAAGTATGATGAAATAATTTATTTTATTTAAACCGCAATCCAAAATACTTAGTGATATCATAGTAAAATTGAGATAAATATGTTATTAGGATCATTAGGAATTAATTAGAGTTTAGTTCATTGACTTTGGCTTCAGTTTCAAGAAGCATTCTTTTAGCTTTTCTTTTTAGTGTACTTTGTACTTACTTTGAACTTATTGGTTTACAAAACCTATTAAATACTCATTAAAGAATTTCAAGCAAAAATAAAGATCTTTTAACTAAGGACTTTACAAATGGCAGTATGGGAAGCAGCAAATGTCTTCTTATACAGTACTCCATTTTAATAGCACACGCAGATGATCTTAAATATGTGTGAAGACCACTCACAAGGCAGTTCAGAACTGCAATTAAGATTTGTATAGAATTCCCAAATTATGTACACCCAAAATCTGCTCACTGTTAAACATGCTTAGATTTTTTTTTTGGTATTGATTAGAGTAGTTATTAGAGTAAACCTAACAAAATTTTGCCTTTGTTACATAACATTTCCATTAAAGTAGCATATTTAATATTTTCATATTTTTGATAAATTTTTAAATAAGTAAATCAATGCATTCCATTTTCCAAGATTCAAGAAAAGAGTTGTAGCATCTAATTTAGTAACCGCCAGTGTTGGACTGACTTTGTTAAGGCCCACCATAGAAAAGGCTGAACCAACTCTCAGACTAATTAGATATAGAAAGTTTTTAATATAGCTTATGGTGGAAATAAGGACAAGTGATGGCAATTTTGCAGGCTAGGCCACCCAATGGCCCGGGCTCATTGGGAATCTTTCCTGGTGAGCCTGTCCAACCCTGTTAACACTGTTTTGGGTAAAATATTACCTTTAGTTTGCAAAGTAATTGTTTCAGTATAAATGTTTCAACATCCAATGGAAATTCTTCCCAGAGAAGTAAATCCTAATGTCTCAATTGTACCCTAACCTTTAGTTTGTAAACTCTAATTTGTAGGGCCCTCTAATCCTATTGTACTCTGTAACCCTTGTTTGTTATCCACCATTTATTCCCTGTTTTTATAACTAAGATAAAACACTGCGTATCTTGTCAGCGCTATATAAATAAATGATGATGATGATATATCAGCAAAGAGAAGACCTACTTCATATTAATACCATTTGTTTTAGAATAAGATGTTAGAGAAGCAGGTGTCCGGATACTATTTGCCATGTAATGTAAGTTTCTGGGTCTATTAATCCAGTATTACATAATAAAACAGCACAAATCATTATCTGGTGTATATTCTGAAAAAAATAAGGGTGTGATTAAAAAAATGGGACCTCTGACAAACTGAAGTTCTTAACAAATAGTCGTCTTAGTTGTATTTTCTAAGCAGATAAGACTTAATACATGAAAAATGTAATTTATTCTGTTGTTGCAGTAGATGGAAAACACACTAACCAATTTCTGTCTGGCATTTGTTAGGGATGCCTCATTGGAAAGAAATGAGAATGCATAGTTTTGAAATGTTTATTGACGATCAAGATGCAGCAAAAGAGCTGTGTGCCACTATTAAAAGAATAGTTCAGTGTGAAAATAAAAACTGTGTAAATAGATAGGCTGTGCAAAATAAAAAATGTTTCTAATATAGTTAGTTAGCCAAAAATGTAATGTATAAAGGCTGGAATGAACAGATGTCTAATAAAACAGCCAGAATCCAACTTCCTGCTTTTCAGCTCTATAACTCTGAGCTAGTCAGTGACTTGAAGGGGGGCCACATGGTACATTTCTGTTCAGTGAGTTTGTAATTGACCCTCAGCATTCAGCTCAGATTCAAAAGCAACAGAAATGACCCATGTGGCCCCCCCTCAAGTCTCTGATTGGTTACTGTCTGGTAGCCAGGGCAACCAGTCAGTGTAAACAAAGAGAGTTGAAAAGCAGGAAGTAGTGATCTGACTGACTTGTTATACATGAAATCACTCCAGCCTTTATACATTACATTTTTGGCTAACTAACTATATTAGAAACATTTTTTATATTGCACAGCCTATCTATTTACCCAGTTTTTATTTTTACACTGAACAATTCCTTTAAGGACAGAATGTTGTTAACTGATGTGTTATTTTATTCTTTTATGTCTTGCAAAGTGGCAGAGTCAAGCTCTCTTATTGGTAACCCCAGAGTGTTGGGGTTTTGTTTTTGTGTGACTTTCCAGGACACAGTATTCCCTGGCACTTTATAATTTCAATCGCTTTTGGGATTTTGATTATGCATTGGGAATATTGCTCAATGCTTGGAATGTATCACCAAAAGGAGTAAGTGGCATGCTGAAATTAAGCAATTAATGGGAATGTGAATGCTGGAACTATATAAATGTTCTAAAGTGTGCTCGTTTTAGCCACTAAACTGCACTACTTAGTATACTGTATACGTATTGCTAAACTATATCCTACTTCTCCAAAAATTGACTGTTTTACAAATATATTGGAGGCTTAACTTTGCCTACTGTAGTTGTGTCCCAAGTAACCCATGTCTAACCTAAGCAGCCCTAGACTTGGACACAGTTGTAATGGAGTCCGAATTCAGCTTGCAAAATGGTGGCCAAGATGGCGTCCAAGATGGCGGCTCCCAGGTTCCTCACGGACGCACTCGGACGATGACGACCTCTTCTCGCAATCTGATTGGTCGCCGGCGACGGAACAGACGTCGGCGTCAATAATGGGCGCCGGCGTCAGTCGCACACGTCAGCGCGTCGGTCGCTGACGTCAGCGCGTCCGCGCGCACGTTATGACGCCGATGCGTCCAAATTGGCGCCAAACCTGGGACTATATTAAGGAGCTCTGGGAATTCACCTGTGCCCAATTATAGGTTTTAGCTTGCTATTCCTGGGTGTGATCTTGTGAAATCTTTGTTATCCGTGTACCGACTTTTGCCTGAATTCCTCGACCTTGAACCTCTTCTGCCTGGACTGATCTTGTTGCCTGTTTGACCATTCTCTCGTCTCATCCTTATCTGTACTGCGAACTTGGACATTGTTTTCTCCTCCCTTGGTCCTCACTACCTCTGAGGCCTTTGGGCCTTACATTATAATTGGGCCATGGACCCTTCGGAGGAAAACCCAGCGCCACCTGATGTCGGTGGAGCGCTTCGTGGTATGGCTTCCCGGATGCAGTCCTATGAGGTACAGCAGTCGCATTTTTGTCAAGCCTTGGAAACTGTACTGGCAAAGTTGTCGGCCCTAACACCTGCTGATCCTGTTCCCGTACCTGTACCCGTGGCTCCTCTCCAGGTCTCCGAGCCCCGCATTCCGGCTCCCCCACTCTACAGTGGTGACCCCGAAGCTTGCCGCGGGTTTATCAACCAGTGCGAGGTCCACTTTGCACTCGCACCCAGCCAATTCGTCTCTGAACGTGCCAAGGTGGGCTTCATTTTCTCCCGCCTGCAAGGGAAGGCATTGGAGTGGGCTTCACCGTTATGGGAGAAGGAAGATCCTATTATTGACAATGCCAGACTCTTTGTCCGCGAACTTCGTGTTGTGTTTGATGCTCCGGGTCGTGCCACAGCTGCTTCCGCGCGCCTGTTCCATCTTCAACAGGGTACTCGCTCAGTATCAGAGTACGCCATCGAATTTCGCACCCTGGTTGCAGAAACGTCGTGGAATAATGACGGGTATCACGCTGCCTTTTACAACGGCCTGGCGATACGAATAAAGAATGATCTGGTGTCCAGGGAAATTCCATCCCGCTGGGAAGATCTAGTCGCCTTGGCCATAAAGATCGATACTCGGCAGAGGGAGTTCCAAGCTGAGCTCGACAGAGAGCGCTCCACAACCAAAAGATTCCACAGGTTTCAACCTACTCTGGCTCCTCGTTTTCAAAGACCCTTCCTTCCCAATCCGGCTTCCACCTTGCCTTCTCCAACTCCTGCGGCTTCTGCTTCTTCTTCCCTGCCTATGGAAGAACCTATGCAGATCGGACGGGCCCGTCTAACCGAACAGGAAAAGCTTCGGAGAAGGGCTGCTGGACTTTGCCTCTACTGTGGCGGAAAATCCCACTTCGCCTATGAGTGCCCAGTGAAGCCGGGAAACGCCAGCACCTAGGTAAGACTGGGGAGACTTACCTGGGTGGAATTGGTCCTTCTCCCCATTCTTCTGCTCAACGCTTCCTCCTTCCTGTGCAGATTCGTTTTGGAACCCAGATGATTTCGTCCGAAGCCTTCCTTGATTCCGGCGCAGCTGGGAATTTCATGGATAAAGTCTTCGCTGAAAGTCACTCCATTCCCCTGCATTCTCTGGCGGTTCCCCTTCGTGCTTTGGCGATTGATGATCGACCGTTATCTTCTGCTATTATTTCTCACTCCACTGATGAACTTTCTGTTATTGTGGGAACCATGCATCTAGAAAGATTGTCTTTTCTGTTAATTGACTGTCCTTCCACTCCCATTGTGCTTGGTCTGCCCTGGTTGAATACCCACAACCCAGTAATAGACTGGGCTTCGTCTCAAATCTCCCGTTGGAGTCCTTTCTGCCAACAAAATTGTTTACCCAACAAATCCCTCATTAAAGTTTCATCTGTGTCTCCAAATTCTTCTCTGCCCTCTGTTTACCAAGCCTTTTCCGATGTCTTCAATAAAAAATCGGCCGAAGTTCTGCCTCCCCATCGCCCCTATGATTGTCCCGTCGAACTTCTTCCTGGAACCATGCCTCCCAGAGGCCGCACCTATCCGCTTTCCCCTTCTGAAACCCCTGCCATGAAGGAATACATCCAAGAGAATCTGCAAAGAGGTTTTATTCGTCCTTCTTCTTCCCCGGCTGGAGCTGGCTTCTTCTTTGTAGAAAAGAAAGATGGAGGTTTGCGGCCCTGCATTGACTATAGGGGTTTAAATAAAATCACAATTAAAAATCGTTATCCCCTTCCCCTCATCTCTGAACTATTCGACCAACTCAAGGGGGCTTGTCTTTTCACCAAATTAGATCTTCGTGGGGTTTATAATTTAATCCGGGTCAGAGAAGGAGACGAGTGGAAGACCGCATTCAACACTCGTGATGGGCATTACGAGTATCTTGTGATGCCATTCGGCCTCTGCAACGCCCCTGCGGTCTTTCAGGAATTTGTAAATGACATTTTCAGAGATTTGTTGGGTCAATACGTGGTGGTGTACTTGGACGATATTCTTATTTTTTCCAAGAACCTTGCTGAGCACCGTCTTCAAGTCCAAGAAGTCCTTTCCCGTCTACGGAGAAATAATTTATTCGCCAAGTTGGAGAAGTGTTCCTTTGAAGTTTCGTCCATCTCCTTCCTTGGTTACATCATTTCGGAACAAGGCTTCAGAATGGATCCTGCTAAAGTTTCCGCTATCCAGGACTGGCCTCTCCCCACCAGTGTTAAAGCAATCCAAAGATTCATTGGCTTTGCCAACTATTACAGACAATTCATTAAGGGGTTTTCGTCCAAGGTTGCTCCCATTCTTTCCCTCATCCGAAAAGGGGGTAAGCCTCAACATTGGTCACCTTCAGCTCTGGAGGCATTCAAGACTCTTAAAACTTCGTTTTCTTCCGCTCCAATTCTCAGACACCCAGAACCTCTCCAACCATTCTTCATTGAAGTGGATGCTTCAGATGTCGGTGCTGGAGCAATTTTGTCTCAAAGAGCGTCTTCTGATGGAAAACTACATCCCTGTGCCTTCTTTTCGAAAAAATTCTCCTCTTCTGAACAAAATTATGATGTGGGAAATCGTGAGTTACTGGCCGTCAAGCTTGCTCTAGAAGAATGGAGACATTTGCTGGAGGGTTCTTCCGTTCCTGTGACCATCTATACAGACCATAAAAATCTAGAGTATATCCAGACACTCAAACGCCTCAATCCTCGTCAAGCTAGGTGGGCACTATTCTTTTCTCGCTTTAATTTCATTTTAACCTTTCGGCCTGGTGCTAGGAACAGGAAGGCGGACGCTCTTTCCAGAAGTTTTCTTCTCGAAGATCTCAATCCTGCAGAACCGGAATCCGTTGTGCCTCCTACAAAGATCATCGCTGCTCTATTTCCCTCTTTGGCCTCTCAATTATTGTCTGTTCAGTCTTCCGCTCCTGTTGGAACTCCTGTTGGTGTCGCCTTTGTCCCTCCGGAACTTCGTCATTCTATTCTGGGCCAGTCCCACAGTTCCAAACAGGCCGGTCACCCAGGAATCAGAAAGACCACTGAACTCTTGTCTCGTCTTGTATGGTGGCCTTCTTTAAGAAAAGATGTCAAAGACTTTGTTTCTTCTTGCTCTGTGTGTGCTGTATCCAAGTCTGGACATTCCCCTCCTAAGGGGTTACTCCTACCACTACCTATTCCTTCCCGCCCATGGACTCATCTATCTATGGACTTCATTGTGGAGCTCCCTAATTCTTCTGGTTACACGGTTATTTGGGTGGTCATTGATAGATTCAGCAAAGTGGCACATTTTACTCCTCTTCGGAAACTCCCCTCTGCTCCCGAACTTTCCTCACTCTTCATTAAACACATTTTTCGCCTCCACGGTTTCCCTGCCGAAATTGTCTCTGACCGTGGATCGCAATTCGTTTCCAAGTTTTGGAGGTCCCTGTGTAAAGCCCTTGGTGTTTCTCTTCAGTTTTCCTCTTCTTATCACCCACAGTCTAATGGAGCGGCAGAGAGGGTTAATCAGGCCCTTGAACAATTCCTCCGATGTCACGTATCTTTGTGCCAGGACGATTGGGCTGATCTGCTTCCATGGGCTGAATTTGCGCATAATAATGCCTTACATGTTTCTTCTGGAAAATCTCCGTTTTTCTGTATGTATGGTCTTAATCCTTTGGCTTTTCCTCAGGACTTATTACTTACCAATGTCCCTGCCGCCAATGACCAAGCTGCCCACATGTCGGCCATCTGGCACGCCACTGTCGTCAATTTGGAAAAAAGTTCCTTGGTCCAGAAGAAATTCGCTGATCAGAGAAGAATTCCTTCCCCTCCATATGCACCCGGTGACAAGGTTTGGCTGTCTACACGGAACATTCGTCTAAAAGTCCCCTCTCCTAAACTTGGTCCCAAGTTTATTGGTCCCTTCCCCATCGCTGAGGTCATCAATCCGGTGGCGGTCCGTTTGCAACTTCCCCCGGAAATGCGGATTCCGAACGCCTTCCATGTCTCATTACTCAAACCTGCAGGTACTTCTCCTTCTTCTTCTTCCTCCTCAGCTCCTGTCATGGTGGACAGTCATCAGGAATTTGAGGTGAAAAGAATCCTGGACTCCCGGGTTTCGAGGGGTACCCTACAATACCTCATCGAATGGAAGGGGTTCGGCCCTGAGGAGTGCTCCTGGGTAAGAAGTTCGGATGTCCATGCTCCTCTCCTGGTCCGAAAATTTCATCGACAGTTTCCTTCTAACCCAGGTGGTCCTGAGGCCCCCCCTAGGGAGGGGGGTACTGTAATGGAGTCCGAATTCAGCTTGCAAAATGGTGGCCAAGATGGCGTCCAAGATGGCGGCTCCCAGGTTCCTCACGGACGCACTCGGACGATGACGACCTCTTCTCGCAATCTGATTGGTCGCCGGCGACGGAACAGACGTCGGCGTCAATAATGGGCGCCGGCGTCAGTCGCACACGTCAGCGCGTCGGTCGCTGACGTCAGCGCGTCCGCGCACACGTTATGACGCCGATGCGTCCAAATTGGCGCCAAACCTGGGACTATATTAAGGAGCTCTGGGAATTCACCTGTGCCCAATTATAGGTTTTAGCTTGCTATTCCTGGGTGTGATCTTGTGAAATCTTTGTTATCCGTGTACCGACTTTTGCCTGAATTCCTCGACCTTGAACCTCTTCTGCCTGGACTGATCTTGTTGCCTGTTTGACCATTCTCTCGTCTCATCCTTATCTGTACTGCGAACTTGGACATTGTTTTCTCCTCCCTTGGTCCTCACTACCTCTGAGGCCTTTGGGCCTTACAACAGTTTCAGATATTGGTGTTGGGAGGCTACTGTAAAACTACAGTGTGTGTATGTAATGCTCCACTTTACTCCCATTTTACTTTGCACTTTTCTCTATTTTGTTATTTCTTTCTCTTATCCTGGCCCACTTTCCTCTACCCCTCTAGCTTTCTTCTTTCCCATTCTGTAATGATGGCATCCATTACACTAAAGAGTCCACTTATTCTGATTCTTAGGCCCAAACATATAAAGAGAGGGATTTGTTAAATGCACATTTCCTGGTCCACCAGTAATTTAGTATATTTCCAAGTGTGTATATTTCCCAAAACAGGTTGTTTAGTTACAAAAAATATGGTCGTACAATTTGACAAGACACCATAGCACATCAACGTAAACCCCATACTGCATATTCCTCTGGTCATTTATCATAGGCTGGTACTTCCCTGCATAATAACATTGATATAAGTGTCCCTTCTTAGGCCTACTGAAAGTTTCTAAAGGGTCAATCTGACAATGATCAAGTACTATTTGTTAGTGCTACATTTATTTTTCAAATCACAAATCGCAGTGCTGTCAGGCTCAAGGTAGCCCTGTAGATAATGGCTGCTATAGCAATGTAGTAAATAGAGGGCGTTCCTGCACTTTGTACTAATGGCGCTACCTAGTTGTACATCTAAATAAAAAGGAATCCAGGGGGAAGCACACCACTTACTTCTGCGAACACAGCACTGCTAATCACAAGTGGAATAAACCAAAGTTTGCTTGTGCGTGTGTAAGACTTTTATATGATAATTAGTGATTTTTTATTAAAGAACCTTTTGGATTTAACTAAAGTTTCCTGTAGAAACCACAAATATTTTGAGATGTTCTTTCCCCTTCCTGTTCTTTTGTGGAACAGCCATGTATATAATTAGAATGAAACATATCTTTATGCAGAGTTCTGAAGTATCTACATAGCGTACTTGAAGCAGGCATCCAAATTTATAAATTGCAGTTGGAACTAATAAATGGATAGGGGTTCTGGGGACAGTGGGCTCTGGGGATTAAAATGAGATTGCCATGTCAGAAATTTCAAGCTTAAAAATACATAAATGACTTAACTGAGAATCACAGGTGCAGCTTTGATGTATTTCTGGACAGTGCAGTTATGAATAAGAAACATAATAATATGAATATTGGACAGACTTAAGCTGCTCTTTGTTTTGCCTGAAGAAAGGATTGTCATGACTAGACATTAAACTTTAATTTTAATGTATGATTATTTCGGTTTGTGTTAGAATTTATATATTTGTGAGTATTAGGGGATGTAGGGTACTTGAAGTTACACCTGTGTTGTGGAAATGTATTTGAGGTAAGAGATAAGGTTTATTTTACACAAGCTCCCTGGATTCAAAACACACAAAGAAGAACCCTGAACAAAGGAATCACAGAGTCTTTATAGACTTGTAAAAATGGAGTTACTGGTGGGAGAGCAAAGAGATATCTCTTCACAGCACAGAAAAACAAAGAACTGCTCTTATAGCCAATCAGGTGGTTCTGCCTCAAGGCTAGGGTACTACTAACTAAGGCTAGCTTGAGAACAGAATCCATCCAAGTCAGGGGGCTCATGAAGGAATCTGCATATACAGATTTTTTCGCTTTCTCACCTGTATAGACTTATTATAATTATAAATACTGTGTTTTATCTTCACTGTTGACCTGCTTTAAATGTCAAGGTTTATACCTCAAATCTTCTTTTTGTTCAAAGGACAAAGAAAAGGGTTAATCACTGGTGAATGCCAATAAGTTGAGATTCTGATAGCTAATGTGTAGAACTCATTGGGGGAAATACAGAAATGATGGAAGTACACAATTTTTAAAGTGTCGCTCACCAAATTGTAAAAATGTTGTAAGGACGACAAATTCACAGAAGGTATGTTATAGTTTTATGGATTTGTTGTAATGCCTCCAAATTTTACTTTGACATATACCCGTTAAAAATGGTTGTTATTACATGGTGAAAATGTTGTTTGTGCGCCAAAAAAAATTCTCTATACAGACTTAAGTCAAATTAACACTTTTCTCTGCCATTTTCGTTATGGCACAGACATTTGGAGGAAAAAAATATCTGTAAAGATGTTGTACAAAAAAGTTGTACATATGACACAAAAATAGCCCATTGTGTTTGCATTTGGCTATTTAAAGCCTTCATAAGTTTGTGATTAATAAAACACCATCCACTGTACTTAAAAGTAGAAATGCCAGCCATTCAACTTTTTATATTTCATATGATTTGGGATTTTAGTTTGGCTACTATCTGGTCTTCATAATGTACAAAGGGTATATATTATAGGTGTTTCCCAGGGCAGATGTACTCCATTCCATACTGACTGTCCTCACAAACATGCTATCTATAATATGTTACATCTCTCAGTCCTGATAGAAAATGTCACAGGTATTGGTTTCCTTATCCGGAAACCAATTATACAGAGAGTTCAAAATTCCAGAAAAGCCAACTCTCTTAGAGTACATTTTAACATATAGGGGCACATTTACCTAGGGTCGAATATCGAGGGTTAATTAACCCTCGATATTCGACCGTCAAAGTAAAATCCTTCGACTTTGAATATCGAAGTTGAAGGATTTACTGCTATTCCTACGTTCAAACGATCAAAGGAATAATCGATCGATCGAACGATTAAATCCTTCGAATCGAATGATTCGAAGGATTTTGATCCATCAGAAAATTGTTAGGAAGCCTATGGGGACCTTCCCCATAGGCTAACATTGGCATCGGTAGGTTTTAGTTGGTGAACTAGGGGGTCGAATAATTTTTTAAAGAGATATTACTTTGAATAGTCGAATGATTTTTAGTTTGAATCATTCGATTCAAAGTCGAAGGTCATAGTCGAAGGTCGAAGTAGCCCATTCAATGGTCGAAGTAGCCATATTCGACCATTCGAAGTTCGAGCTATTTTTCCTCTATTCCTTCACTCAAACTAAGTAAATGGGCCCCATGATGATAACTAAGCTGCATGAATCCATTTTGGTGGCAAAACAATCCTATTGAGTTTATTTAATGTTTACATTGTTTTTAGCAGACTTAAGGTATGGTGATTCACATTGCAGAACGATCTCTTATCTTGAAAACCCCAAGTCCTTAGTATTCAAGATAATAGATCTGGTAGTTGCATTTTACAACAAATGTAAGCCTGGTCCCATTGTGGATTGTAATTTAGTATTTGGTCTGCCAGTTGTATTCAGGATGGAGGGAATTGTTCCTGTAAAAAATTTACAAATATCATATTGCTATGGAAAAGAAGAAGTCTGGCATTCTCTGTGTTTAGAGAAAGCCAAATATGACCAGTTATAGGTCAGTTATAAACACTAGTTTGACAGTGCCTATTATAAATGTTTCTATTTGCGTCATGAAATACTTTATTTAATGTATTAAAGAGGTTTCCCCAGAAGATAAAACGTTGCAGCATACGCTGGCTTGGGAGATAGGCTGTCAGGGCGAGTAGTGAGCAACACCATAGCAGTCAAAAGGCTGACTTCCTCTTAAAGGGTCAAAAACATCATTAATTGAAGTACTCCGTAAAGTGCTCAGTGCGGTATCAATACATTTATACATTAAATACAGTAGTACATTTTCTTGGTGCCTTTACAGTGGCTAGGACATCATTCTAAAAGTATTGTACCATTTCATCTCTTTAAAACATACTTTTGATCTTACTTTGGAGGAGAGCTAGACGTCTGTTAAAAACGAGTGCAGAATTAGAGTTTACATTGCTGCATTTTATATTGCAGTTTGCTGTGTACAAGATTGTATATTTACAAAGCTGTGGAATTTTGTATTTGTTTTTTTTTTTTTTTTGATGATGATGTAGCTGCAATTAAAAATGTGTTAAATTCAAAGCCTTGGGTAGAAACTGTCTTTCTTGCATTAAAAAACCTGCACTGTTCTCAGTGGTTTTTGCACACGCAGGTTTGCTATGCAGATTCCACACAGGATACTGTATATTCTATGCTGATATATTTAAACTGGCAGAGAAGTGCCTGAAACTGCCACTGGCGCCTACTAATGACTTGAATGGGAAATGTGTAGTGGTGCTGGGTCATTTTAGCTCAAAAATGCTGTAGGTAATTGTGTGTTTTTCACTGAAATAATGGAGTGAAATATATATGAGTAGTGTCTTATAAATTCAGTTGTTTGTCATAGAAGTGGCAGAACAGTATTCAAGTATAGTTGTTGGAATAACAATGCCAATAAAACAAAATGTATGTTAATTTCCTTCTTTTAGATATGCAGAGGCCCATTTATAAAAGGTCGAATTTCGAATTCATGTGAATTGTTTTCAACTCAAATATACTCACAATTTGACTGGGAGGTTAAGAAAAAATTTGAATGTCTGATATTCGATCAAATGGTTCCCGAAAATTTGAATCATATTTGATTTGTAAGAATTTAGTTTTTCTCCATAAAAAACCTCAAATGTCAGGAAGGCTATTAACATTTCCAAATCGCTCAATGGAGCTCTGCCATTGACTTGTATATGAACTCGGCAGGTTTTAGGTGGCGAATATTCTAATTAGTACTGTTTCCATGGTTGACGTGTAATAAATCTCACATTCCAATTTACATTTGAATAGAGGGATTAAAATTTAAATGTGTGAATTTTGACAGCAAAAAAAAATAAAAAATTCTAATTTACTATTCAACCCTTAATAAATCTGCCCCTTACTGTGGGGGTTCCCTGTGCGATGTACCGATTTCTAACAGATATTTTTGTAGGTTTAATTTTCTGCTCTACTTTTTGGTTTCTGATGACAGAAACATTATCAGTGCACTTCTGAGAGCAGGAGGGATTGTGGGAGTTATACTGCACAGAGCACAAAATAATTCACATCAAACAGCAGCAGCTAGTCAGTTCCCCTTTAGTGTACAACTGAATTGTCTATTTTTACAGAAGGCACAGAGTGTTCAGATCATTTATACGCTCATGCCTACACACCATTCATACACACCAGCCAGTTATGGCTCTCCAATTCTACAATTAGTTGTACAAGACCATTTAATGATGATTGCATTCAGCCCTGTATTCCATCCCTGCAACTATTTGTTAGTCTTTCAGGAAAGCCTCTTATAATTATAATTTGAGTATATCTCTTTTCTTCAATGAATTAGCCATGAACTCCTCAAGTCTGTTTAGAGTGTGAACATTTGTAATGATGTTAGTGTAAGTTAATATGTGTGTATATCTGTGTGTGTGTGTTTATGAAATAGCTGAGATAGAGAACAGAGCCATTTATTGGAAGGCATCGTCTCCTTCTCTCTTTTACCTTAGAATAAACAGTTGATAGCCTGGACCTGCATTCAATCTCAGCTCCGTGTGATCTAATGGTTCTGGTATTCTACACACATTGAACTGGTAATGCAAATGCAGGAATATGAATACATTTCACATTTTCTTACATGTATTACCTAAAGCAACAAGCACCACTGCACTGCCCCTAATACATGGGTCACACTGAGAATTCTGTCAAATGTCGAATGTTTGTGATTGATCTACTGACGCTGGTCTCACTTGGGGGGTCTAATAGGGGCTAAAATAATGTGTTACATGCTGCTTGCTGTTCTGAATACCTCAGGACTGGACTGTTTGAGCCAGGGCCGTGGAGTTGGTAAATAAATCCTAAAACAAAAACTGTGGTACCGTGTTCCCCTTAATTCTAAAAGGGAACGTTCAAACTGAACGGGAAAGGAAGATTTATGAACTTAAATGTATGGAGTTATATAACACATTAAGACAGGGCCTTAATTAAGGATCAGGTTTCATGTCACACTATGTGACCGGACTAAATCCAGACTCCTGGACTATTTACATCCCACTCTAAAGCTGGCCATAGACGCAACTATCCGATTCGTACGATTTTCGGAGCGTGTGTTGCCCGAGTCCTGACATTTTTCATCCGGCGGAGATTGGTCGTTTGGTCGATCGGACAGGTTAGAAAATTTCTGTCGGCTGACGATAATATCTCTGCGTGTATTGCCGATTGTGCGATTTTCAGTGGGAGACTGTCACTAGCTTTGTCTATCGTATGATTGCTGTCAAGGGCAGAACATCGGCTGATCTGTTCTTTAACTACTGTATTTGATCGGAATGGTAAGACTTTGATCTGAATGGTTAGTTGCAGGTCGGGAGATGGGAAAGTCCGATCGTACAATGATTTGTACTATCGGATCTTTGCGTCTATGGCCAGCTTAATTCATTTTATTATCTGTACAATTGATCTCTATCTATCTGTAACTTCCTATTTTATTGCCCATGAATACCTTTCACTGATCTAACAGTATTTATGCTGTACCTTTCCAGCTTTCATTTGTATTTTGCCTGAAGAAGGGGCCTTGTGCTCCGAAAGCTTGCAATGTATTTTTTATTGTTAGCCAATATAGGTATCACTTTGTGTTACATAAATCCTTGAACTCCAACTCCTCATTTTATGGTACCTCAGACTCCGACTTAAAGGAGCGGTAACTTGGAGTCGGTACATTTTTGTCGACTCCAGATTCCACCTCAGAAACCAGCATCCAAATTTAATTTTGGAATCTTATTTTTTGCTGATGATTTGTGACCACCCCTAATCCTAACAAAATCCAAGATGGAGAGCTTCTGTGCACAACTTTGAAGGGATGGATTATTGCTGTTATAAAGATTAAGAACATCTAGGCCGGTGCTATAAGTTTAGTACAAGTATGGGATCAGTTATCCAGAGACCTGTTATCCAGAAAGGTTGTCTCCCATAGTCTCCATTTTATTCAAATAATCCACAATTTTTAAAATGATTACCTTTTTTTCTGTAGTAATGAAATAGCAGCTTTTACTGTATCCAAACTTAGATGTAATTACTCCTTATTGGAAGCAAAGCAAGCATATTGAGTTTATTTCATGTTTACAATAGGGATGCACTGAACCCTCTTTTTGGGATTCGGCCGAATCCCCGAATCCATGATGAAAGATTTGGCCGAATACCAGACCGAATCAGAATCCTAATTTGCATATGCAAATAAGGATCAGGAAAGGAAAAAGTGGAAAGAAAATCTTATTTTGTGACAAAAAGTCACGTGATTTCCCTACCCGCCCATAATTTACATATGCAAATTAGGATTCGGCCGAATCCTACTGAAAAAGGCCGAATCCTGTCCGAATCCCAAACCGAAGCCTGGATTCGGTGCATCCCTAGTTTACATGATTTTCTAGTACACTTCTTCGTATGAAGATTCGAAATACAGAAAGATCCCTTATATGGAAAACCCCAGGTCCCGAGAATTCTGGATAACTGGTCCCATACCTGTATATAAAATATGACATTTCTACCAATATTTGTTTTTCATTCTCTTTTGTGTAACAAGGGTGTTACACAAAATTGTTCTTGTGTTTATTTAGGCATTTTCCATTGTTTTAATTTTAACAGGGCTAAGGGCAGAACAGGTTTAATTAAGACATTTACACACTACATGTTGACATCTTCAGCAGATGTATGTTTACTTTAAGGTTAAAAAAAAAAACGCCCAGTCCCCACCAACGCTACTGCACATACTGTATTATGTGTTCTCTATCACAGGAGTATGTATTAGTGATGTGCGGGTCAAGAAAAACTCAACCTCAACCTGCCCAAGTGAGCAAACCAATAGAACCGGCAGCAGGAAGGCAGCAGTGTAAGGTCGTAGATGGGAGAACAGGCAGAAGTGCTCAACACAAACCTGACCACGACCCCCAAATGGTGTGCACATCACTAGTATGTATCATCTTCTGTATTAGGGTTGCCCCATTCTGTCCTGTGGAACGCCGGGCAGGGGGTGGAGCGCGACATAATGGAGGCTGGGTCCATAATGCGGTGGGGCGGGTCATGACATCAGGGGGCAGAGGTTTTCCTAAGTTTCCAAATTAGGAAAACAGGCCAGGATTTCCTATGATTGACGTGGCGATCAGTTTTCCTAATAGGGAAAACTGGGCAGGCAGTTTTGACCTAGGCAGCCCTTCAAAAAAAAAAAAAACGGAGTTAGGAAAGGGGTTATAACCCAGCATAATTTATAATGTTTTAAAAAAAATAAAAACTTCTAAAAACAATGAATTTTCTGTAAAATACACTGTAAATGATGCTTAGTGATGTTATCAGTTATAATTGGTGCATAAATATATCATTTGTATCACATGGCTTAACAATAGTGTATTATTAAAAATAAAATTACGGTAAATTTAATATTAGAAATCGCCCCAGAGTTCTTGGAATTCTGCCCTCTGATATCCTTATATTTTCTAAATGGAGATTAGGTTTGTAAGCTTTATACCTGATTTCTCAGTACTATTCTTGCTGAGCAGAAAAACAATTCTAAAGCTATTTACCAGCATTGCTATTATTTGTTTATGAGAGCAGAGGTCACACTGTCATTAGTGCTTATGGATGAAGTTTCCTCCTGCTCATGTACAGTAAATAAAAAACATGCATGCAGCTAAATAAGGCTCCTAGTGCAGAGTAACCTTTTATCAAATACTTTACTGAACATTCTAAAAAAAAATAAAATAAATGTAACCCTACGTTATACTTTTCCTTACAAAAATAATTATTCAATAATTCACACAACATAACAACCGGGTAAACACTACTTTTTTTTTTAAAAAAAAAATTAGTTTACACGTTATAGCGTGCCATTGTGTATAAATATGTCCTTGCACAGGAGCACCTAATGCTTCTGCCTCTTGTTTGTATGCTAATTAGAGGCCTATTTATCAAAGGTCGGATTTTAGTGGTTTTAGAGGTTTTTGAAACCAAAAACACTAAACTCACTTTGTCTAAAACTGTGTCATGACATTTAGTGAAAGATCACTAGGACAATTCCTAGTGAAAAAAAAATCTGAAAACCTCGAAAAGTCTGAATTGATTTAAAACTGTCCAAAAGGATCCGAGCAGTTCCTATTGACTTCTATAGGACCTCGACGACTTTGACCTGGCGAAGTTTTAGTGATTTTTACACTTAAATCTCAATGTTTTTAGAGCTTTTAAATGAAATGGGGAAAAATTAAAATTTTTAGATATTCGTGGAAAAAATCGAACTTTGTTAGTAAAGAGGCCCCTTAAAGGCATCTTGTAATTATTACATTTATTTATAAAGCACCAAAATGTTTTACAGCGCCGTCACTAAGCATCTTCATTCTTTGCACCAATGTTTGCTGAAGCTTAGTAATAAAGTAAGATACACACACAAACACACATACACAAACAACTATTTGAAAAAGCCAGGGAGAAGGGGGGAAGCACCCAGGATTTGGTGCGAAATTTGGTGAGTGCCGATGCTTGCTGTCTGTGTCTAAGCACTCCCCCCGCCCCGAGGGAAGGCATGCTTTCATGCGTTGGTGTGTGGGAGATTTGAAGAGCGCGCCCCACAATTTTTCAGGAGTTAAGGAGCAGATATGGCTGGGTGGAATGCAGCACTGGATTTCTCTCCCCGGCACCTCAAGGCCTCTGGGTCTTAGTGCCCGATATCAGCACGCACCATTCCCCCTCCCCGCACAAGTGGGCGTCATAGCACTGGGGAACGCTGCGTTCCCCATACATTTCAGGATGCGGCTGGGCGGCATGTCGCCACTAAAATTTTGCAGCCCTAGGCCCGGGCCTGGCAGCATGTCGTTCCCATAATTTTGCCCCCTAAGCCTGAATCTTTCTGGCCTTCCCACAAATTTGGGCCTGTTTGCACATTTAAAATACTCACAAAATTCCAGCAAGACACAGATTTTATACCATACTACAATAGCTGCTAGTTTGGCAGGGGGAAAGAGTTGAATTGGTCAAATAAAACAAATTACCTGAGGGACACCAAATAGGATATAAATATTTCCCTTGCATGAGAATCATAGCTGCTTCCTAACATTTACACACACAATGCTGTAATTATTTTTATGGATGTCTGTACCATAATTCCTAAATGAGCATAATAAATCATAATTATATGCTTTAGCTTTCCACATGGTATAATATGTACTCTTCCTTCTACATGTCCCTTCCGACAACTGCTATATTTGTAAATAATTTCTTCTGGAATTTAGAGAGATATCTGAACAAATGCTATTACAAATTACTATTGGTAATTTAATAATATGCTACAATGATATTTATTAGCCATGTGTACAATCATTCAAGTTCAATATGTGACTACCAGAGTGCTGGACAGAGACCTCTGTTTACCATTTGTCATTATACACTAGTGATGTGGGCCCGACTTGAAGCCGGGGATCCACAGGTTCAGATCGGCTTCCGCACAAAGTTTGGGGGCCTTCTAGTGCCCCACTTCCACCGCCGCCGCTTTCTTTTTTATATACCCGCGCTCCCCGCCCCTTCTGTGATGTTATTGCGGGGAGGGTATATAAATGGGATCGCACAGCAGGTTAGGGGCGGGGTTTTGGGTGGCGGGTTAGGGGCGGGGTTTTCTCGACCCACACATCACTACCATACACTAAAGAGTAGAATAAAACCTCATGTTTCATGTAGCACAATATTTGAAGCCTAGAACTTTTTTTTTCATATGGCCTTTGATATGAAAATATGTCTGGAGCTTAAAAATGTTATTTTTACTTGAACTGTAGGAAATTTCATCTTTCAGTGTAGACTCCAGTGTTTATGTGTTCATCCCTTAAGCTGCCACCCCACCCCCATTTTGCAGAATGTATTTTGCTGATGTCTGTTATTATTTCATATATTGTGGGTCGCCTCTTAATCCAGTTTTTGGCAAGACGCTATAATATATCTAAACACTTAAACAAATGTCCATTTTCACTGCTTACATTAGAGTTTCAAGTATATTTTTAAAACAAACATTGTCTATGTATATCAAGTTAAGGAAAGCAAATGTGTCTTAGGGTCAATTTACACTTTGCATCCAAATATCTTTAAAAATGTGAGTACAGTATGTACTTTGCAGTCTTTCTGTAAAGAACCATAGTCTTTAGTATCTGATAGATGCTAACTGATTTAATTAAAAGTATGTGTCCATGAGAGGAAATGTTATCTTTTTAAGTATTGGTATCCTGTGATGAGCTTTAAACAAAGTTAGATGACTTTTATAGAACTATAGGCACGCTTTAAGTGAATTTAGCATGACTAGTATGTCTTATATGTAGCAACTTTTCAGCTGGTCTTCATTTATTTTTTTTATACTTGAATTATTTGTCTTCTACTGACAGTGGGCTGAGTTTGTAAATCTGTTGGATACATAGGGGCAGATTAACTCGACAACGAAGTGGCTAACACTAGTGTCAGTTCGCTACGTTACCGCCTGCAGGGACATCGACAATTTACTAACGGGCGTAGGTGTCACTTCGCTAGCGACAGAGACAGATGCTAGCGGTCATTCACACTCTATCGCCAGGCCAATTTTGCTCTGTCAAATTCACCAAAATGCAGATTTTACTGAACATTACCTCTTTTGCCAGACTTGCCTTCATCAGCTCAGACCAGTAGAAGTGCAATGGAGTGCATAGGACTTCCTCAATCCTCTGTTACTTACTTAAAAAACTTCTAAGTCCTAAAAACCCTGGCGTCTTTTACTTTTTTCAGGGTGATAGACTGCAAAAGTGTTTACATTTTTTTTTTGTGTAACCAGTTTCCCCCATACATTTTATAACATATGGAACATTATTTTACAGTGGCCTCATGTGTAGGGCATTATAACAACTCAATTGACTTTATTAAGGTTCCCTTGGCATGTGTAGTTATCAGTGTAAATGTAATGTATTAGATGCAGCATGTAACATAAAGTGGTCCATTCAACTTTAAATTTCACGCTATGTGCAAATTAGCCTGCACGCAAGACCTCTAACAAAGTTGCGCTAGGCAGAATTGAATGCTAGTGCATCTTCACTTTGATTGCTGAAGTAACGCTAGTGAGTGTTTGTCGGCCTGGACGAAACTTTGAATCTTAGTAAATTTCCAAACGAATTTTCGCCTGGTGAAAGTGTAGCGATAGCTGTGAAGCGCCTCTGGCGAATTTTCGCCCTTGAGTAAATCTGCCCCTTAGTTCAAATATGACTATAAAATCCAATTTTTTGGTGAAAAAAAAACCCTCAAATTTTTCCTGATTGATTATACACTGAGGATGGAAAAAGCCAGAATCCAAAAATCTGGTATCTCAGACTTGCCGAGGTTGTATATAAGTCAATGGGAGAAGTCCCGAAGATATCCTGATCTGCGATGAGTTTCGTGCAAAAATTCGAAGATTTTGTGGTTTTCTGGCAAAAATCTTAAAATATTGTACGATTTGAATTTTCGTACATTTTTTCCAAGTTTTTTCCCCACTCAAATTTATTGAAAAAATGTATTAATAATTAAAGGGAAAAAAACAGTGTATTTCAAGTTGTTCAACATTATAGAAATGGTCTTCTAAACTTTTTTTAGTCATAAAGAATGCATGTAAAGCCTGGTAGAAAAGAATTAGGTCTGTATAAGTTAATTATAATAATTTAACACCTAAAAATGGCCTTCTGGTGAGGGATTCCAGATTATAATATGCTAATTGCAGCTGTAATTGAAATCTTTATTTGATGTGGAAAAAATGTGCTGGTTAAAGTTCCTTTTGTTTTGTGTTCCCTTTTTTTTAGGGTGACTTTACATGGAAAAGCATGTCTGGGCGCAGCGTCCGTCTGAAATCTGTTCCCATCCAAAGCCTCTCGGAACTGGAGCGAGCGCGACTTCAGGAGGTTGCTTTTTACCGTCTGCAGCAAGATTATGATTTGAATTGTCAGATCACCATTCCCAAAGGTAACTTTGTGCTTTTGCTTTATTCATACTGCGTTGTATATAATTCCTGCATGGATGGATTGCTGTTACGATGAGAATGCTTTCTGTATAAGTTATTGCTACTTCAAAAAATAAGAGAGTGTGCCTGATTGCTAATTTACAGATTGCTAGGTATGCCATGAGTGGGCGTCAGGGGCCGGTGAAATAAGGTTGAAATACAGTTGTTGGGAATTCTGCAAAATGGCCGTGATTTTGCCTAATTAGGGATGGGTTTTGGCAAGTTGGTGGTGAGGTTGGGCCGGAGGCAGGCTGGTTCCCTGCTGCTGAATATCCTCATTAATGCACCACTGGATGTGTATGGGGCAATATATTATTTTGGTGATGCGCTGAGCTCTTTCCCCCAAATGTAATAAAAGGCATTACGTTTTTCTAGGAACAGTAACCCATAGCAACCAATAAGATGTTTGCTTTTAAACAGGTGACCAGTAAATCCTAACTGCTGGTTGGTTGCTATGGGTTACTGCTCCTGGGCAAACTTAGTGCCTTTTATTACATAACCCTTTTGTTCTCAACAAACCTTCTGTAGTCAGACAAACTCACTAATGTAAATCAAATACGAGTCCTCACAGATATTGGTGATGTGGTGGTATTGTGCATTGACTTGTTCTGAAGTTGGATACAAGTCCTAATTGTGGGATTCAACACAATCCCATCTGGCTGGTCTCTCATATTTCATGATCTTGATGTGACTGAAAGTGTGACATCACACACTTTGTGTGTACTTTACATCACTCTGTAACAGAAGAATCTAAATGCTGGTGTCATTGTAACATTTCCAGCATCTGGTTTGCTCGAATTACCCCATTTTTTTGCACCTTAAACATTTTTCAGGACTGCTTCCTGTACATATATGACATACTTTATCTGTAACTCGAGCCTGACAAAGGATTCATAACATCCTGAATGCTTGCAAAATATATTTTACAGTTAGTCACTAAAGGAAACACCTTGAACACATTTTGCATTTTTAACCCTCTCATTTGCACACAGTTTATTAACATGGAAGCATCTTTCCCATAGCATGCTGCCTACCATGTGCTGTTGGTGCCGCTGCCTCTGATTGTGTAGTTTACAGCCATTCCTTTCTCTCTTTTTCGCCTTTATAGCACTTTATAAGAAATATGATCACAGAAGTGCCCATTTACTCCCATTTGAAACATTTAAATATGTCAAAGCCTAGCTATGTTCTGGGAACTGCGGAAAGCTCCCTGGTATCAGCAGTAATTATCCACGTGCAGAGCAGCAAATGTGCCAAAATACACAGTATATACTTATACCTAGATTGGCTGTGTCGCCATGGTTACAGTCTCTAGGAAAATGGGGTAAAGCGAAATACTTTCCAGTTGTTAGTTTTATATTTTGAAAGCATTTATATATGTATCATTTTCTGTAAAAGAAGTCTTCTAAGAAGTCTTAGATTTTATTCCTTATGAACACATTAGGGCTCATATACAATATTGCTGCTTCCATTGCTCCATTGCTTGAACTGAGTGTCAGCATGTTTCATCTCTGCCAGGAGTTAGCAGCCTGTGCTACTTCCCATTTATTTAATGAAAACATTCATGTGCAATGGCCCTAACCTACTTTTTTATAGAGATGCTTCTATCAAGAACAATTTCTCATGAATATTTTAGTAATATCTGCCAAAATACCTTTGTATCATGCTTTATTGGAAAACTGTAAACTTAAAATTGACCTCCATGAATCTAAGAACTGGACACAACTAACCGCTTAGATAAGGCAAGATTTTTTTTTTTTTAGAATTACAGGCAGAGGGTCAGATGAAATGCTCTTTGACTTCCCAAAATATGTCCAATCCCTTTGTATCAAAACAGTAAATTGTGCAAGTGAAACATAAATATGCTGCATTGGATGAATAATCTTGGAAGAAAAGTTTGCTTGATTTCATAACTCGGGTCATTGTTTATTTTTTAATTTGTGGTGACAGTTATATTTTGCCCTTTTATTCACCAGAGCGCGCCTATTGCCTTCCTATAAAATGACAGCTCTTGGTGAACTAACATTTATACAGGTATAGGATCTATTATCCAGAATGCTTCGGAACTGGGGTTTTCCAGATAAGGGACCTTTCTGTAATTTGGATACCTTAAGATACGGCCTTGGATCTCCATACCTTAAAAATCATGCAACCATTAAGGGGTAGATTTATTAAAAGTCTAAGTGAAAATTTGAATTATCGATTTTTTTTTTTTATTCAAATTTTAATTTGAATTTCAAGATTTATCATACTCTGGCAATTTAAGAACTCAAATTTGACTATTTGCCAACTTAAGATTGCCTAATTACTGTATAAGTCAATGGGAGAGTTCCAGGGATCAATTTGGTGATGTCTGTAGACTTCCTGACATTCGAGTTTATTTCTTATATTTTAAATTCGAATCGAGTTTTTATAATTTAAATCGAATTTGAATTGAGTTTTTATAATTCAAAACAACTTCGATTTGAGTTTCTGGGACGTTTAAATTAATCTGAGTTTAAAAAATTCCATGTTATTAATACATTTCTACTAGTCGAATTTTGATTCATGGGAGAAAAACTCACATGAATTCCAAATTCGACCCTTGATAAATGTGCCTCCAAATAAACCCAATAGTATTGTTTTGCCATGAATATGGATGGATGCAGCTTAGTTACATTCAAGTACGAGCTACTGTTTTATTATAACAGAGAAAAAGGAAATAATTTTTAAACATTAGAATTATTGATAAAGTAGAGTCTACAGGAGATGGCCTTCCTGTTATACAGAGATTTCTGGATAATGAGTTTCTGGATAAAGCATCTGATACCTGTATTAAAAAATATAATTATAAATAGTAACACAAGAGCTTTGTGTGTGGTATTTAGTTGTAAAGGAGAACTTGGTATTGTTGTCCCATAGATAGGTTTATTATTCAAGGCTAGGTTGTGCATATACTAATATCACTGCATATAATTGTCAAAGCTCTGGTAGTGCCACTTGCTATGTATATGTGGTAGGGTAATGTTTCAAATATACTGTACATATGTCAAAGTTGCTAAAGTTACTGTATATGTAAGTCTTAAAAACAAACATACAGCATTATGAGGGTGAAATTTTGGAGTCTCTCTTGTAAATACATATGTAATTCTCTTGCTAGGATACATTTCAGCTCCATAAACAGTCATTCAAATATGTCTTCTCAGTAAGCCAAAGCCAATGCTAAGATTTCCCAACTGAATATTATCATAACTTTTCAAACTCGTCTTAGATCACTGAATATGAGGCTTATGCTCCATGCTATTATTTTGCATCTTGTATAACCCTTAAGCAGATTCTCTGGCTCTCCAGCGGGAATTGGGTACAGACTGAATTATCTTCCTTCAGAAGTTTCTTAAATACGTTTTGTAAAAGTTAAACGACATAAACGTTAAAGTCGTTAAGTATATTAAGAAAGTTCTGATTTTATTAAGAAGGAATAACTTTTACTTGGAATCTCACTGTAGAATGCATTAACGTTACTTACTAAAAGATAGAGATGATAATCATGTATTTTTTCCCTCATAATTTTATTTAATTACATTTTCAAATATTTTTCCAAAATAAATAACTTGGGAAACAGAAAAACAAAAGAGGGATAAAGGGGGATACAAAGGAAGTCAAACAAATGTTAATCTGTTAACATACATGTATGATAATCAATTATAACATAATATATTGCTTTTTAAAAATGCTTCTTACCAGGAAGGGAGTAGTGAAGAACAAAGTTCCTTCCACTGACATCCTCCATTCCATATGACATGTTTGCATTCCATATAGCATACTATACCTATAGTTGGGAGACTCTACATAGGAAGGGTGTTAATCAGCATTAAAATAATGCTTGTAAGGATTGTGCTTGGTTCCACAAAGTTCAACATTTATTTGATTAGCACTGTTAATTTGTCCCTTAGTACTGAATTACATGTTTTAACACTTGTATATATATATGTAATGGAACATTTCCAAACAACAGAATGAACACACCAAAAGTAAAATAAATTATTGTTTATGATGACCTTAAAGACCATATCTTAAGACTACTAAAAAAATATTTAAAGGAGCAGGAAAGCTACCAAAGCAGTTTATTGCCAATAGATTAGCCACAAAAGTGAATGCTAGAATGCTATATTTATTCTGCAGAATGCTTTACCATACCAGTTTAAACAGCTCTAGAAGCTTCCTCTGTTTGTTTAGGATAACAGCTGGCATATTAGCTTGATGTGACATCACTTCCTGCCAGAGTCTCTCCCTGCTCGCTAGTGATGTTCGGGAACCAACGGGACCCGTTGTTTCGGGTCGACCTCACACACCCATTTACACTGCCGGATTCCAACTTCCGGCTTCCTTTTTATAGACACGCACCTGCTCGACTCATCCCTTCTGTGATATCATTGGTGGGGCGGGGTTACGCGGGTCTATAAATAGAAACTGAAAGTTGGGTTCGGGCAGGTGGAGTGAGGGCAGGTTCAGGTTGGGTTTTACCAGACCCGCACATCACTATTGCTCGCTCATAGCTCTGGGCTCAGATTACAGCAGGGAGGGGAGGAGGGAGGTAGGGAGAAGAGGGAGGAGGAGAGAGGAGCAAACTGAGCATGCTCAAGCCCTGCCCTAGAGGTTTATGCTGAAAACAGGAAGTCTGATGCAGAAGCCATGTATCAGCGCCAGGCCAACCTGGCCATGCGTCCTAGGTGGCCTGGCTCGTCGCAGCGCACAACAACATGGGCATGCACGGAAAAGATGTGCGCGCGTGAAGCAAAGATGCGGACAGAGCGCACACACCGGCTAGAGCAGCGAGTGGGGACCGGACTAGGAGGTAGGAGAGGCAGAGAAGGTGCATGCCTGGTGCCCCCTCCTGCTTTGTGCCCTAGGCACGTGCCTTCTCTGCCTACCCTTAGTTCTGGCCCTGCCATGTACATAATAGAAGGAAAGAAATGCAAAAAAGCATTGTTTCTTTTGATAGAGGACTCAGAGCAGCATTACTTTGAGAGTTTACTGGTGTATTTATATAGACCTTTCTGATAAAGCTTACTTAATTTTAGCCTTTCCTTCACCTTTAAACACAAAATCAACACAATAGGATTGTTTTGCCACCAATATGGATTCATGCAGCTTAGTTACCATCAAGTACAAGGTATTGTTTTATTATCACATAGAAATTAATCATTAAAAAAAAAGGAATTATTTGCTTAAAACTGACTCCATAGGAGAGGACCTTTCAAACTGGTTTTCGGATAGTGGATTCCATACCAGCATAAATGTATTCAAAGTAGCGTAACAATTTCTCATTAATGTTTTAATAATATCTGCCAAAATACTTTGAATCATGCTTTATTGAAAAACTGTATATGATAAATTCACCTCCACGTATCCAATCACTGGATATAAGTAACAGCTTATGTAAGGCAAGATAGTTTCCCACTGTTTTTTTCAGAATTACAGGCAGAGGGTCAGATGAAATGCTCTTTGACTTCCCAAAATATGTCCATTCCCTTAGGCTTTGTATCAAAACAGTAAGTTGTGCAAGTAAAACATAAATATGCTGTATTGGAAGAAAATACACCAATAGAAGACATCAATAGTGATTTAAAGTATTGTTTATGATGCCCTTAAAGACTTATTCATCATACTAGACATTGCTAATATAATTAATATACTTGAAATATGTGCATGTTCAGTTTTTGGAGCATAAGGTATGCATGGTGCAGAGCACAGCACTGTCGGATGCAAGGGAGCCCTGTACTTGACATCTGTCATAGGGATGTAGTAAGGTAAGTACAGAGCTCCCCACCACCTTGAATCCTGCAGCCTAACTTGAGCATCTAAATCATCAAGTTAAAGAGAGTTCCAGAGGAATCCATGTTTAGCCATTCTACTGTTTCCCTGCTGGTGGCACTCAGGAAGTGAGGAGCAGCACTTTGCCAAGAAATGCGCTTTGGGGTGAAAGAAGCAGGGGTTTGAGCCCATTTTTGTACATTGCCCCATCTTTCATAAATTAAACTGGCACCACATTTTATGTCTACCTAACCTGAATGTTTTAAAATAATGTTGCCCAAATAGAAGTATTTCTGGAAAGAAAATGGTCCCGCATCTGGAAAGCCACATCAGAATGAAAGTGTGACTCTCTGGCCTGATTTAGCACCACCACTCTGATATTTTTAATACTGACTTCTCCGATGAATTAAAATAAACTTGGCATTTAGATGTTTATACTATTACGGAGCACATCCATCTAACTGATGCCTGCGGTTTTTAAACTTTAAAAGTGTAAATAACTTCTTATATAGAGATGTACACAATGGGGTTTTCAAACATTGTGACACCAGGTATTAAACAAAGTTTCTTTCCTGATTTACTAATTCCATTATTTGCATCTGCTGATAATGGTGTGTATTTTTATAATGACATATTTCTTTTAGGAGTAGAATCATTTCACAAGGGCTCCATACACGAGCCAGGCCAGTTTTTGGATGATTTTATCAATGATGTTATGCATTTTGTTGCTCCTTGCACAGGTAGGGTATGCCTTGAAAATATAGTTATTATATATAGGTTTCAGAAAGTAAAAAAAGTTTTAGCATTATTACAGTTTTGGCAATATACAGTAAGCTAATAGATCTACTATCCAACTTGCCAAACAACAAGACTTACCACATACAAGCTGGATTAAATGTGGCCAATTACTGTAGACCCCCTTGGTGTTAGCAGTGGTGCTGTGATCAGAATTCTACTGTGGCTGGACAGTGATTATCACATATCAGGACATGGCAGAAGTAGTGTAAAAATATTACCAGCATACAAGGCATGCGTTTAGCAGGGCAAGCCCTTGCAATTTTATTTATTGCATGGTGTAATGTTTCGGGGACTATCTACTATTGGGTTAATTACATGGTAATTTGTTTTTGGAGAAAGTATTTAAATGTTTTCTGCACCACACAAGCACTATGCTTGACAAAATGTGTCCCAAAAATGTTGCACCATGCATTTAATAAAATTGCAAGGGCTTGCCCTGCTAAACCCATGCCTTGTGTACCGGTGATATTGTAACATGTTTGACTTGAGGTTGCCGATTCCCCCATCACTGAGCACCAAGAGGAGAGATTTGGGAACGTAGTGTGTGTGGTTATTTCTAATTTCTTTGGAACATATCAGAAGTAGTCCCACAAATGAGAAAAAAGCCAAATGCTGTCCCAAAACAGGTAGTCCACACCAGTCCACACATATTCCAATACAAACAATCAAAAGTTCAATCTTGATTAGGTGATTAATCTAAAGGACAAAATATATGAGTATGGAAACTATTATAAAAAAAATATTGGGCCCTGAAGGTTTTCCTCTATAAAGGGACATTTCCATAATCTGGATCACCATACCACAGTTACCATCAAGTACAAGGTACTGTTTTATAACATATTACAAAAAGGAATTCATCAAAACAATAAGAATTAAAATGTCTTCTCTATTTGTAAGCTTTCAAGATAATGGTGTCCGCAATAATAGATCCAATACCTGCATTCTTATTTAAATAAACAATTATATAGCTATATAGTTTTAAAGGAGCAGTATACCCTGTTTATTTCAATGGTTCGTATGCCCACAATTAAAAAAAAAATAGTAGTCCACTGAGAAGCCCTGTGTATAAACAAACCCCTATCTTCTAATAGCTGCAGGCTTTTAGATAAAGAGCAGCTAATTACACAGGGGCTTTTTAGTGGACCAGTGATTTGTTTGGATTATGCTCTGAAGCACAGAATGTAGAATGTGACTTTCCTTTTAGTTTCAGACTTTGCCCTGCTGTGAGAAATATCATAAACCATATATAAGTTTTGATTAAAACCAATAGGCAGAAAGTATAATGCACACAAGCCCTATTCGATGATGTAATGTTGAAAAGGGGGCTATACTGCCACTTTAAGGGATTAAATGCAAAAATGTCAGGTAACGGCCCAATAATATGTTGGTTGGCTTTTAAACACATTTAAATCATGAACCCTAAGGTCCACCTGCATATTAAATATTCTTATTTTTAAATTAAGGATTGAACATTGTGTCCCTTTCAGATATTCCTGTAGTAAGAATAGCATTTTGGTATCTGTGTAATCATTGGTGTTTCTGGCTTTTGCACCAGTTATTTATTTCACTAGTTTGGCCTGTTATCCAAATGATTGCTCTACTAATATATAGAACAAGAATATAATTAGTATCAACAGCAGTTGTTGGCAAAACAGAGCATATCGGGGTTGTCACCTTGTGTGTTCATTTTAGATGAGCATTTTTTTTAAAAAAAAATGTGCAAATCCATTCTAATTAGTTGGCAGGGCTTGCCAACCAGGAGGCTTGGGTAGGATGTTGGATAATAACTACACGTGGGTGAGGATCCTGCCCTATGAAAGCACTTTGTGGTTAATTTAACATGGGCTTTGCCTAATGGGTACATGGAAATTTTTATGAATAGTGTTCAATGCTTAGTATAAGAAGCGTTACAAAAAAAGCAGTAGTGTGGATCAAATTGACAAAAGAAAGAAAGTTAGTAATATAAAAAGATATACAGAGAAAGAAAGAATAATAGAACAGAGGGGGCATAGCAAGAATGGGAGATTAGAAAAAAAAGAGAAGAGTAGAAAAAGTGAGGGGACAGAACTAAGAAGGCACTAGTAGATGGTGAAAAGATGGTAGATGTATAGAAGTGTATATGGGCTATAGGAGAAGCACACCACTAGAAAATGCCAAGTGGAGAGAGGGAAAGAAGGGGAAAAGCCTAAGGAAGTGGAGTGATATTAATACTGTAGAACCTTTGTTTTAGATCAGTTAAAATATGTTGTAAATAGAAGGGAAATCAAGGGAAAAAAATTACACTTTACCTTATGGAACTTAAACATAAAGGTGCCAGTTGCAGGAAATTGTAAATCTGTGGAATGTCAAATATCAATTTTGGTCTGTAAAAAGGGAGGAAGAGGGCAAGTAAAAGATGAATCTTCTGTGGTTGGAGAGAAGCCAGAAAATATGAAGCAGGAAGCGAATTTGAAATCTGTGGAGTAGTACGCAGAAAAGATGGGGGGGGAGAGGGAATGTAGAAGCACGGGGACAAAAAACTAAAATTACCTGAAAAGCTTTTAGGCTTTTCTTCATTATTTCATTTTAAATATGTAATGAAATCAGTTTTGTGTGATTTAATGTACAAATAAGTTATTTTTCTCTTTATATTTGGAATTAGGTGTGCAGTGATCTGAAAGGCACACTGGTACTTCTGCAGTGCTGCTTTAATAAAAGGGCCAATGGGGCACCTGCTTGGGGCCCACTGTGCCACAAGGTTTTTAAAAATGTAAATGAATTCTCTATTCGACGTTATGTTGTTTGTTGGCCATCTTGGATTTTTCAGCAGAGTATTGAGCAGGCAGAGAGAGAGTGCCCAAGCAGCTATGGGAGCACAAGGAGAGAACGAAAATTTGTTACTGGTCTATCCACTGATCTTACTGGCGTGTCTGGAGTTAATGGGGTACTCATTGGCCATGTTTCAGTGATCTTACTGGTATGTGTGGAGTTAGTGTGGTGCTTATTGGAATTTTTTCAGTGATCTTACTGGCATGTGTAGAGTTAGTAAGGTCCTTTTTTTCATGTTTAAAGGTCTCACTATAGGGTTGTCATCAGAAGGGCTGTCCAGGTCAAAACTGCCTGCCAGGTTTTCCCTGAGATTGATGTGGTGATTGGCTGGTCGTTGATCGCACCATTGTGCCAACATCTTTACCCCACCACTGCCAAGTCACCACCCTGCCTGGGGGTTAGGGGGAAACAATATTTTTCTATTCTTTTTACTAAAAATGCCCCTCGCCAGTGAGGGCGAGGGAGATCCTGGTGTGGATGGCCATGTTGGCGCACATGCAGGTGTATAATGAGCAAGTACACTAGACCTGGTAGAGTGTACCTCTATTAGTCCACACCTCCAGTGGGAGAAACTATTTTACTGATAGGTGTCCTTTAAATAAAAGTATGGTAAATATCCTATAAAGTGAATTTGATGGACAAATACATATGTATGTAGCTAAATGTGTTATTTGTGGTATCTACTGCTAATTGAAAACATCTAACCATATTGGTAGTAAAAACACTTGTTATGTTTCCAAATAGTAAATTGTTTGCCTTAAGCAATAGCGGTGATTCTGGTTCATTCAAACATATCTCTTGTCATGCTCCATGTACGAAGAAGGCTCTACAGAAATGTACAAAAAGTACTCAACACAAATCTGACGTTCACGCCATGAGTATGCCCACTGAACTGTGACTGAACTAGGGACTACCAAATGCCCAAAACAACGTAATTAGATATTTCTGCATGGCTGCCAGGATACACACGCCTGACAAGCGGAATGGAGAAAATAAATATCCTCTGGAAATGTAAGCAGTAACACAAACAGAATCAACACTAATAACAAATTATTAAAAGCTATTTTATGAATGCTATCATAACAAGAATGATTTTGTTGATCTCGGACACCTAATCATTGTGGTAAACATTTTGCTTTCCAGTAGACGATTGCAACAGTTAATATACCAAGGCGTTGGTTAAACAATTAAACTGGAGATTTATACACCATACACAAATGCCCATCAAGACCTATTTTTATTGTTGCTAGAGTTGTATTTGTTCATAATGATATTCATTTCAGTTTAACCATCATTAAAATAGATGTGCTAAATAAATATGTGTCAATACACTGTATAAGAAACTATAATATTTTCAACATAGTCGTTTGGTAAATTAATCCATCTACTGGTTACCAAAACATCATTTTGCCAAAGTCTATTTACCAGAGCTGTGCTAAGAGCTTTGGCATTCCAAGCAAGTACAACTACACTGTTACCCATATTTGAAATACAGGTATGGGATCAACTATCTGGAAACCAGCTATCTAGAAACCCCCAAATTACAGGAATGCAGTCACCCAAAGACTCCATGTTATCCAATGGAGAAAAATAGTTGCCACCAAGGCAGGTACCTAATGTATGCTGACTATCCATGGTTCCGCCTGTGAACTTGGGAAAGCTAAGATTTTTCTTGGTCATTTGGATTTTGACCTTGTTTACTAGATTCCTTGAAGCACATTATCAGTGGCGTTGTGGTTTGTGTTGTCTATACTTATTTTAAATGGGTGGTTCACCTTTAAGTTCACTTTTAGTATCTTACAGAATGGCTACGTCTAAGCAACTTTTCAGTTGACCTTCATTTTTTTTTAATAGTTTTTTTAATTATTAATTATTTGCCTTCTTCTTCTGATTCTTTCCAGCTTTCACCACTTTTAAGTTTCCCAAGGTATGCCCAATTATTGGGAGTCTCCCCTTATGTAGGGGGAGAATGAATGTATAAAGGAATTGTTGGCAGTGAAGTCCATTATAATTATCATATCTAGTCTTTTCATACCCTAATTTGGGGGTAGGCAATTGTCCTGTATGTCTCGCAGACTGTAAATGTTGATGTAAAGATCCATATAAGCAAGTTAAAACATGCTATGAAAGTAGAATAATAAATTTAGTGGAGGATGGTTTGTTGAGGCAAGAATTATAGCACCTCCTACTCTCTTGTATAAGGGTAAATATGCAGAAAAGGAATGTGTGATGCAAACAGTAAGCAAAAGCTTTGTTTAAAGAGAAAAGATGAACTGTGATAGTCTTAGTAAAAATATTCTTTATATTTATTTTATTATTTAGGAGGTTGTGTGTTGTTAACATATAAGATGTATTTTTTGTCCGTGACAGGTTATTACATATTAGAGTTGATAAATACCTCTCTTAGGAACCTTATTTTTTTGCTTGATTAACTTGATCAATTGATGCCAATATTTTTCTCATGTGACACAAAGGCATTTAAATTTAGGGTTGTCCACGAAAAATATATAGACTTTCAGTATGTTTTACATTACTATGATACTGTAGAATTAGAGACATCACAATTTGCACTGCTAATTGTAAATATTTACCCAGATCCAGTAAAATATTTATGAAATTTACTTTACGGGGGCATATATAATATTATGAAATTGCTGAAATACTTAAATACATCCTTTTTTATTATAGTCAACAAAGGGATAAAAACATGATTTTGACTCTTTATAGATATGTAATAGGGCCTTGCTTTAAGCATATAGTAGTATTGGGCTCCAGTCCTCTAGAAGGATATTAATGAGCTAGAGAGAGTGCAGAGATGTGCACCTAAACTGGTTAGCAGGATGAAACTATGAGGAAATTCTGTCAAGGTTGGCGTTGTTTTCTCTTAAGAAAAAGTTCTTACTAGTGACTTAATCTTTACAAGTACATTAAAGGACTTTATAGACAAATAGCAGGGAACCGTATTTTACAAAAAGAATAATAGGCCATCCTTTTAGACTTCACGAACAAAATTTCAGCTTAAAGCAGTGTAAATGGTTCTTCACAGTGGAAGCAGTGAGGTTGTGAAATGCTCTGTGATGGCTGATTCTGTTAATGACTTCAGAGGATTGGATGTCTTTTTGGATAAGCCCAATATCCAGTCTATTGAAACATATGTGTGTGTGTATATATATATATATATATATATATATATATATATATATATATATATATATATATATATCTATTATATAGATAGAGATATATAGAACAGCGTGTATGGGCCGCACACCCTGAAGGCAGTCGAGACCTGGCTGCTCATGCATAAGTAGTAAACACAATGTATAAAGCGATGACACTCATAGGATGTATACAAAAACAGACAAAAGATGTCAAAAAGAAGAAAAAGGATGAATAAACTTTTTTCTCGTTGACATTTTTTTTGTCCATTTTTGTATAAATTCTGTGAGTGCCATCACTTTATACATTTTATATATATATAATCTTTACAAGTACATTAAAGGACTTTATAGACAAATAGCAGGGAACCGTATTTTACAAAAAGAATAATAGGCCATCCTTTTAGACTTCACGAACAAAATTTCAGCTTAAAGCAGTGTAAATGGTTCTTCACAGTGGAAGCAGTGAGGTTGTGAAATGCTCTGTGATGGCTGATTCTGTTAATGACTTCAGAGGATTGGATGTCTTTTTGGATAAGCCCAATATCCAGTCTATTGAAACATATGTGTGTGTGTATATATATATATATATATATATATATATATATATATATATATATATATATATATATATATATCTATTATATAGATAGAGATATATAGAACAGCGTGTATGGGCCGCACACCCTGAAGGCAGTCGAGACCTGGCTGCTCATGCATAAGTAGTAAACACAATGTATAAAGCGATGACACTCATAGGATGTATACAAAAACAGACAAAAGATGTCAAAAAGAAGAAAAAGGATGAATAAACTTTTTTCTCGTTGACATTTTTTTTGTCCATTTTTGTATAAATTCTGTGAGTGCCATCACTTTATACATTTTATATATAATGTATAAAGTGATGGCACTCACAGGATTTATATATATATATATATATATATTATCCAACCCTAACAACCCTAATTAACTATGTATCAGGATTAAGATTATTATAGAAACTGCTTCAAGGCATATTAATAATGTTAACAGTATAAGTATATATACACAAGTATATATGCAAACTATATAACATCATGTACTTCTGTTTGCAACAATTCTAAATAGAATACAATGTACTTTCAGATGGGCAGAAGAGGAAAAAGTCTTTGCGGAAGAAGCTGGACTCATTAGGAAAGGAGAAAAACAAAGACAAAGGTAAAACCAAAAAAAGATGTGCTAAAAATACTTTCTGCTGTTTAGCCTTGTGATAGCTGTCCAGTGATGCATAGCAAACTGCTGATGTGGGGCCTATGGGCCTTTATGTATAATAGTGACCTCGATGTGGATCAAAGTTACTATCATAAGTACAGCACAGGTTTCCTGTAAATTTGATACGGGTAGCAGGATCATGGCTTCCTATATCAAATGCACAAGCAGTGTCTACATCCTGCAATAAAAAGTCATCTTTATTTTGTGCTTTTTTTTGTGTTCCATGAGACCTCAGTCAGTGTCCTAGAGAGAGTCCTTACACGAGTGTCCTAGTGTTGAGCTTTCAATAAGTAACTGATCATAGCCTACATATTGCTCTGTCATCCTATGAAGTCAAATGGCACATGTAGAAACATATTGTGGTTTGGCATACGCACCTCAGCATGTTAAAACTTGGGAAAATGTTTACTTCATTGTTTATACTGGCTCCAAGATCTCGTCTCCAAAAGGGCTTCATGTTTACATTATAGTTTTCTTATAAGGAAAAATAAATAAAAGATATTGCACGTGCTGATTGATCTTTTACTTTGGAAACCTGGAATATTTGTTCTGTTAATAGTATACATTTGCTGGGGGCAAAGTATTAAGGGAACAAATATAAAGCAATAGCAAATGCAAAGCATCATAGCAATAATAAAAATGTGCTCTGCAAAGTAGAAATTATGAATGTATTATTCAGAAAGCTCTTGCCGTACAGTAACTCTGAAATGATTATGCATCGGTTTTGCAGTAAATACTATGATGCACTAAACTGAAGTTAGTGGCAATAGCTGGTAATTGAATTCCACCTACGCCAGAGATTAAAAATATGATTTATGCAGTGTACTTTTTAAATGTACGTAACATCGTTTCTCCATAGAAACTCCTAAAGTGACGATTTATATCATGTTTTTATAGTCTAGCTGCCTTTAAGTTAACTTTTAGTATGTTATAGAATGCCCAGTTCTTCATTTTTTTTTTATTTGTTTTTTTCTTCTGACTTTTTTCAACTTTCAAATAGGGGTCAGCAGCCAAAAAACCCAAAGGTGAACAACCACTAAACAGTAAAACTTGTAGGGCAGATCTATTACCTTGATGGTATTTTATAACCACCGTTCTGTTTTCCTTTTCCTACCAATTTCATATGAATTGAACGCATGGTTTTACAAGTTTTTATATCCTAATTTAATACTGGTCACATAATTCTATAATTTGTCAACCTACCAACAATTAATTCTTGATTGGGATTTTAACACTATTTATAGCACTGCACTTTAAAATTCATGAATTTGGGGATTGTAAAATAGAAGATCAATTGATTTTTATTTCTAAAGGAATTAGTCTAATTAATTGAATTTCATTTATTTTTTTGATTAGCATCGCACTTTAATCCTTAGAGTTGGCAATTAATTAACTATATATTGGAGTCCTTCAGCACCTCAATTATTTATTCTTAACGTATGCACTGCATTTTATTCTTGTAAGATATTAACTTTTTATTGGATTTAAAAGACATTTAATCTGGATACTGGGTTCACTTTCAATCAATTGTTATTTAATGTCACTGATTAATCATCATGGAATAATTTGTGAATTGGTTTTGGTGGGGTGTGGACCTATATTGGAGGGACACTGAGGGGCAGATTTACATAGGGTCGAATATCGAGGGTTAATTAACACTCGATATTCGACTGCTGAAGATAAATCGATCGAACGATTAAATCCTTCGAATTGAACCATTTGAAGGATTTTAATCCATCGATTGAACGATTTTTCTACGACCAAAAAAACATAGGAAAGCCTATGGGGACCTTTCTCATAGGCTAACATTGCACCTCGGTAGGTTTTAGGTGGCGAAGTAGGGGGCCAAAGTTTTTTTAAAGAGACAGTACTTTGATTATCGAATGGTCGAATATTCAAACGATTTTTAGTTTGAATCGTTCGATTCGAAGTCGTAGTCGAAGGTAGAAGTAGCCAATTCGATGGTCGAAGTAGCCAAAAAAATCATTTGAAATTCAAAGTTTTTTTCTTCTATTCCTTCACTCGAGCTACCGTATATACTCAAGTATAAGCCGACCCGAGTATAAGCCGAGGTACCTAATTTTACCTACGAAAACTGGGAAAACGTATTGACTCTAGTATAAGCCTAGACACAACTACAGCCCTGTCTCCCAGCAGCGCACATTCTGCCAAAGCGACCCCCCCAGCAGTCAACCGGACTTCTTTGCAAAGTTGATGGTGACAGAGAATTGCCAAATGGATTACTGTGTGCATTGTCCCACTGTCCCACTACCATGTGCAGAGGGTGCTGAGTGATATTGCCATTACTGTTAATCTTTCGTATAACCAACAGAGGGCGCTGTGTGATATTGCCATCACTGTTAATCCTTCATATAACCAACAGAGGGCGCTGTGTGATATTTCAGTCACTGTTAATCTTTCATATAACCAACAGAGGGCACTGTGTGATATTGCAGTCACTGTTATTCTTTCATATAACCAACAGACGGCACACTGTTATTATTTCATATAACCAACAGAGGGTGCTGTGTGATATTGCAGTCACTGTTATTCTTTCATATAACCAACAGAGGGTGCTGTGTGGTATTGCAGTCACTGTTATTCTTTCATATAACCAACAGAGGGCGCACTGTTATTCTTTCATATAACCAACAGAGGGTGCTGTGTGATATTGCAGTCACTGTTATTCTTTCATATAACCAACAGATGGCGCTGTGTGATATTGAAGTCACTGTTATTCTTTCATATAACCAACAGAGGGCGCACTATTATTCTTTCATATAACCAACAGAGGGCATTGTGGGATATTGCAGTCTCTCCCCAAGTGAACTGTTGGTATAGGAATGATTAAAAGTGACTGCAATCTGAGCTACTGCCCCGCTGACCCGAGTATAAGCCGAGGTAGACTTTTTCAGCACATTTTGGATGCTGAAAAACTCGGTTTATACTCGAGTATATACGGTAAATAAATGTGCCCCTGAGTGTCCAATACCAATTGTATTAATTGTTTAATTTAGTGGGTTTGTAGAAACCTATGAATCTGGAGTGACCATTTGATCTTTAATTAGTTAGGGCGGGGACCCTTATTATTTTCCTTCTAGAAAATAAATTCTTTTTTCATAAGTTATTTTATAACCTTCAATTCATCACAGAAAAGATTTGTCTGAATCCTTAATTGCTGCTTGCAATTTGCATTACAAATTAAGCATTCAGTCGGGGGGCTATTGCTCAGAGGACTAAGACCTGTATCCATTTATCGTGTAACAAAATGCATCAACAGATATTTATGTTTAGATTTATTTACGTGGTTCCCACTTTTTTTAACATGTCTTCAACAATTCATCATAATAATTTCCAGCCATGGCTGCTGTTCCTGAGTCTGTCAGGGCTGACTGCAGAAAATGTCATTCTTATTCTGAGGTTACTGCCACTTTGTTTGCCCCACACCCTAATACAGTTGTTGGAAAATACAGCACAAAATCCTAGGGCACAAGGCTCTTCAACAAAGATTTACTGTAAATCTTAAATCTAACCTTATGTGAAAGGGGTTTGTTCACCTTCATAATAACTTTTAGTATGACGTAGAATTATATGATATTCTGAGACAATGTGCAATTGGTCTGATTTTTTTTAATATGTGCAGATTGTAAATTATTTAGCCTTTTGTTCAGCAGCTCTGCTTTCAACAGCTATCTGGTTGCTTGGGTCCAAATTACCCTAGCAACCAAGCAGTGGTATGAATGACAGACTAGGATATGAACATAGGAAACCCGAATGGAAATATAAGTAATACAATACAATAGCAGCCTCACAGAAGTTTGGGGTCAGTGACCCTCATATGAAAGCTGGAAAACTTTAGACGAAGAAGGCAAATAATTTAAAATCTCAAAAAAATTAAAACCAAATGAAAGGTTGTCAAGAATTGGTAATTCTATAACATACTAAAAGTTAACTTGAAGATGAACCACCCCTTTAACCTATATCGAGTACAATTTCCACACAGCACCATTTATTTAGCTACTTTAATAGGCAGTTTCCTCATCCACACTCTCTGAGCAAGCAAATGAAATGGAAACTCATTTTATTTATTTCTATGTCAAATCTAGATGTGCTGGCCCAGTGACAATATCCTTAAAATGTCCCCATTATCTTAATTAAAATCAGATTATTTTTAGATTAACAGATTGTACAATACAATCATTTTACTATAGCATTGTCTTCAGGGCATGAATACTCCCATGCAGTATGTACAAATAATGTACTGTATGTTCCTGTTTGATGATTCTTTTTTTTTCATGTCACTCATTTAGAATTCTTACCGCAGGCATTTGGAATGCCACTATCACAAGTTATTGCCAATGACAGAGCCCACAAACTTCGTCAGGATTCTCAAAAAGAAGAGCAGAAAGATGTTGTCGATTTTGTGGCTTCAATTTTACCCTTTGGATCAAAGAGACAGAATAAAGAACTCTCGAGCAGTAATTCATCTCTGAGCTCCACTTCAGAAACACCAAATGAATCGACCTCCCCCAATACACCAGAAGCAGCACCTCGGGCAAGGAGGAGGGTGAGTTTCTACTCAAGGGCACTGTACTAAACAGTTTTGTACTTTAATATAAAAAAAGGTATTTCCATGATACAGAATTGTTGCAGGACTTTATGACCGGCAGTAAGAACAGGGATTGGATTTTTATTGGGTGCGAGGTGCATGGAACACCCATTCCCGGGTAGAAGTGCTGCCTCATTGAGCATTAAAGGGGATGTAAAGGCAAAAAATAAAATCCAATTTTTACTTTCTTAAATGAAAAATGAATCTATCTCCAATATACTTTAATTAAAAAATGCATACTGACTGTATGCAGTGAGATTCCCCATTTGTTTTACTTGCTCTGACAGCTGCAGATAGGAAACCTCAGATAGTCCCAAACTGCTCTGCAGGGAAATGATCATACTTTCAAATGGCAGGGGGAGCCCCCCACCTTACTTCCCAGAACTGGAGCATCTTTGTTTGTTTCCCTGTAGAGCAGCCAGCGACTGTGTAGCGATTTGCAGTCTGCATATTCTGTTTATTAATCAGTCTTGCTGTATCTGCTTCTATGGCAGAAATTATTTAACTTGTGCTGTTTTGATAATTTATGACGACCCCTAAGCTTAACCTCCCAACAGAAGCCCAGACCACACTGAGCATGTGCAGGGTCTTGCAAATATGTATAACAATGTTACAAGATGGTGACCCAACTGTGGCCAAATTTGAAAGCATACATAATTTATTTTATTGGTGCAGTAAGTTCATTTTTATATTTAGTATACAAAATACAGCATTTTTAGCATTATTCTATTTTAGACTTTAGTTCCCCTTTAATAGCCCTGCTCTTGTGTAGTAGTAATATTGCACTTCTCCCTGAGGAACATGTAAATGACCTCTCTTGTGTGACTTTTCTGATGGACTCTACCATTTTAGTGGAATGGCTATGCTGTGTTCCTCATGGAGGATAGAAAATCTGTTGTGAGGTCCACAGCTCAGCATCAGGAGTCACAGGCAATTGTGCAAAGACCTGTGACAATGGCGAAAAGTGCAATTAATGGGTGCACTGCAGAGGCAAGATGTGCAATATGGTTAAACCCAGGAAAACCTAAAGCAACACTTGCCCCATACTGTAGCTGCTATGTAGTTGATATAAGTAGTAAGCTAAGGGCTATAGTACAGCTTGTAACTAGTGCATGCAGATGTATGTGAATGCCATTAATGACACTGAATAGTCCACTTGGCTCCATTCTTTATTATTGTATATGCTATATATATTGTGCGGGTGCATGCTGTGAAGAAGTGAAGAGTGAAAGGTTAGCCATATGTGTTTATCTGTGCATTGCAAGATTACTGCATGTGACAACAGGCATCATATTCAAAGCTATTGGGCTGGCTCTGAGTGTACCTGATTTTCATTTTGGAACAACAATTATGCAGCTATGGGATCTATTATCCAGAATGCTTGTGAGGTTATCTGAATAAGGATATTTTCCATTATTTGCATCACCATACCTTAAGCCTCTCTAAAAAGTTTTAAACATATAATAAATGAACCCAATAGAATTGTTTTGCCACCTTTATGGATTCATGCAGCTTAAAGTACTAGCTTAAAGGGATACTGTCATGGGAAAAAAAAATTCAAAATGAATCAGTTAATAGTGCTGCTCCAGCAGAATTCTGCACTGAAATCCATTTATCAAAAGAGCAAACAGATTTTTTTATATTCAATTTTGAAATCTGACATGGGGCTAGACATTTTGTCAATTTCCCAGCTGCCCCTGGTCATGTGACTTGTGCCTGCACTTTAGGAGAGGAATGCTTTCTGGCAGGCTGCTGTTTTTCCTTCTCAATGTAACTGAATGTGTCTCAGTGGGACATGGGTTTTTACTATTGAGTGTTGTTCTTAGATCTACGAGGTAGCTGTTATCTTGTGTTAGGGAGCTGTTATCTGGTTACCTTCCCATTGTTCTTTTGTTAGGCTGCTGGGGGGAAAAAGGGAGGGGGTGATATCACTCCAACTTGCAGTACAGCCGTAAAGAGTGATTGAAGTTTATCAGAGCACAAGTCACATGACTTGGGGCAGCTGGGAAATTGACAAAATGTCTAGCCCCATGTCAGATTTCCAAACTGAATATAAAAAAATCTGTTTGCTCTTTTGAGAAATGGATTTCAGTGCAAAATTCTGCTGGAGCAGTACTATTAACTGATTCATTTTGAAAAAAAATGTTTTTCCCCATGACAGTATCCCTTTAAAGTAGTGTTTTATTATTACAGAGAAAAAGGAAATTGTTTTAAAAATTAGAACTATTTGCTTAAAATGCAACGTAATTTGTAGCTTTCTTGATATCATGTTTCTGGTAAAGGAATCCCAAACCTAGACGTTACAGTGATCCCTTACCAGTAGCTCGTGAGCAACATGTTGCTCTCCAACCCCTTGGATGTTGCTCCCAATGACCTCAAAGCAGGTGCTTTTTTTTGTATTCCTGACTTGGAGGCAAGTTTTAATTGCATAAAAACCAGGTGTACTGTCAAACAGAGTCTCAATCTAGGGTGACAATCCACATAGGGGCTACCAAATGGCCAATCACAGCACTTATTTGGCACCCCAAGAACATGTTTCAAGCTAGTGTTGCTCCCCAACTCCTTTTACTTCTGAATGTTGCTCATGGGTTCAAAAGGTTGGAGATCCCTGCTTTACAAAAACCAACAAGACCCTATTTAAATTGGTATAAAATTTTGTAAAAAAAAAGTAAAGCATTATTGTTACACTTTCACTTTATTATGCTATAACTGACTCACCCTTTTTATTGAATGTGTTATTTGGCTTGTTTTACTTTAGTTTTGAAATATCAGTGGCCAAGCCAGCTGCGTATTTGGGCTGAAATTCTTTCAAAGAAGCAGTACTTGATAGAGAGTAATTTTCAATTAAATCTCAACTCCCTAACATATTGAAACGATAAACTATTAAATCCCGATGATGTAGTGAAGCTGTCAGCTTTTAATTACCTCTGTGCTTGATGGAAACCAGAATGTCATCTAAGATGTTTTGTTGATGATTAAGTGTTTCTGTTAATAGCAAACTGCATGAAGATGCTTTCACTGACCATTTAACAAAGAGATCTTAGATTGCTGTAACTCATGTCTACTTTCGAGCAGTGGAAAAGTCTTAAGAGGTCTATTTACTAACATTCAAAATCTATTTTTTCACAAATCAAATTTTTCTCTAAAAATACAGTATGTGGGGTTTCTTTGTCTTTAAAACTCGAAAAATTTGAGAATTATAAATTGTTAAAACTACAAACAACTCTAACAACATGAAAAAAGCAGTCAAGGTCCTATAGAAGTTAATGGGAGCTGTGCAGATTCTATTGGTCCATTTTATTAGCCCTTTGGGCTTTTAGAGGTTTTCAGATTTTTTTTTTTACTAGTAATTGCCCAAAAAACTCAAGGCATTCTTTTTTTTGGATCATTCTGTGCTGTTTTTCATATGTCCTTTTTATATTCGATCGTATAATAAATTACAAGGCATTGTAGATATTAGAGGAATAGCGTTTAATCAGATATGTAAAAAACTCTTGAACGACAAGTAAAACCTGTACCCCAAGGCCCTAGTATGTAAAAGAAAACACATGCCTGTACCTGATCGCTAAATTATTATTTTTTAATTCTTCTGATCTCTCCTGCTGTGTGCTTTCATAAGATCATGTGTTAAAGCTTCATTGTGGCCGCCATTTTCTTTTGCATAACAATGCAATAAATACTAAGAGCTTGGCAGATCGGTGGCTTTGTCGCACATCACCATAGCAACTGCGTTAATTGCTTGCTATTGGTTTGTGCTGAATGGAGGTCGGGGATAGCGCGTCAAGGTTTGCAAGTGCTTCTGCTCACACTACACAAAGTGCATGAATTTATTTTGGGCACATACACCTAATAGTAATACTTTTTACTGCGCAAGTAAATAGTCTTGGTCTTGCAAACAAAGCACTGCATGATGGGATTTTTTTCCTTTATTCATTTTTTTTTTAAAACTGATACTTTTAAACTGATAAAAGTCTGGAAAGTAATCAGAATTAATAACTTCAAACGAGAATAAAGGCATGCATTTCAATGGAGCTGAACTTACTATTACACTTTCCTTGTCCTTAAAACCACTGAAATGAGAATGTTGATAAATGGGCCTCCCAGTCTAGTTATGTTTGAATGATAAAAGCATACATGTAAAGCAGCATATACAGTTAAAATGTTTTGTAAATGTTTGTAGATAAAGCATCTGTAATTTATTATCAGTATTACTGTAGAACAGAAGGGTCTGCAGAATCCTTCTCCCACTACCACCACACATGCCAGAATCACCAGTTCTTGTCTGACTGAGCATGCTGGGAGATTCATACATCACTGCAGGTGGTAGGCGTCCAGAGTTTAACATTACAGTTCATACCTCATATCACTGCTCACAAAAGTGCAGAAACTGTGTAGCATATTGTTTGGTGTTTGTTGGATATCATCTGCTTCCTTGGCTTTTCAATTTCCTCACAAACAAACCGCAGAGCTATTCAGAGTTCCAGATCAAATAAATACATGACCGAGCCAAGGAAAAAAAAAACTTCTTGTGATTAGACTGTCTTACTGTGGGAACCAGTATATATTTTGGAAGTGAAATCATTGATTGCAGGAATTATCTAGCTTCATCTCAGCAGATGACTCGTGTCAAGTCCTACGCCCTCCACAGAACTGCATTTGTAAGAGCTTAAAAATGAACCTACTTTTAAACAAGCACATTCAAATCCTCTATTTCTTCCTTCCTTGCCAGTGGAGCCTAGAGCACATTGCTGGATCAAAGGAAAACTGTCTGATAAATATATTTTGGATCGGTCTCATGCTGCTTTGTTTGTTTGATGCTTTCTGATTCAGACGGCTAGGCACATCAGTGCATGCTGGTTATGCAGGATACTGTTTATATAAGGGATGCACCAAATCCATTATTTTGGATTCTGCCGGATTCCGGAATCCTTTGCGAAAGATTTGGCCGAATACCAAACTGAATCCTAATTTGCTTATGCAAATTAGGTGTGGGAGGGGAAACATTTCTTACTTCCTTGTTTTATTCCAAAAAAGTTATGTGATTTCCCTTCTGCCCCTAATTTGCATATGCAAATGAGCGTATCTAATAGCGTATGGCCACCATTACTCAACCAAAGTCCCCTCTGATTCAGAGGTTGAAGATTCTAAAATGATATTGTAGTTCAGGAGCCATAGTGGTTTATATGATGTTCTAGTAGATGCTTGTTGCTAAATATATGTTTATATTGCAGGGTGCAATGTCTGTAGACTCTATTACTGATCTTGATGACAATCAGTCTAGACTCCTAGAAGCTTTGCAGCTGTCACTGCCAGCAGAGACCCAAAGTAAGAAAGAAAAAGAAAGGGACAAAAAGTTAAGTCTGAACCCTATCTACCGGCAAGTTCCCAGACTTGTGGACAGCTGCTGTTTACATTTAGAAAAGTATGGTAAGCCTGCAACTGTATTTTTATGACAAAATAACATCAACAATTGACTATGTCAACTATGAGTTGACTCTTTATATAATTACAATAAAATAATAACAGAGCCACAAATAACCTGTAAGATCTATAGGTAATAAAGTACCCCCTCTTGTAAAATATAAGGTTATAATAAGTCACAAAGGAGTTCCATGACCATATACATGTCACAGAATTCCAAGGTAATGTAGTAGGTATACCGCACACCCGGAATTTTCTCTCTGCAGTAGTGGTGCTGGTTCTCCGTAGACCTGGCCTGGTCCCCTAGTAACAGCAACTTTTTATTCACGGATCCGCACACACACAAATTTTCTGATGAAGGGAGGTTGTACCCACCGAAATGTTGATATTGGTGGTGTAAACAAATAAAAAGAAGGGGCACTTTCCCCACTGCAGAAAATTTGTGTGCGCGGATCCGTGAATAGAAAGTTGCTGTTACAGAATTCCAAGGTGACACTTACTATCATAGTTTACAAAAGGGAGTACAGTTCATTATTTATTATAATACACAGGTTTCAGAAATTACACCTTCATGTTTTCCTGTACTAAACATATCTGCCACCAGAGCTGCATTTAGAATCCTGCGTCCCCAACTTACAAAAGTCAAGTCACTCACGTGGCTGCGGGTACCATCACTTCTGGTATGCATTACTGAGGGTTTTCGTTGCAATGAGCATGGTACCCCTCACCCCCCAGCTCCGCTGCCAGATTTACACAAAAAGTCTCCCACGGTAGCAGGAGGGATTTTTTATTTTTCTTTAAAAACTGTAATCAATTATATAGGCACCCCAGAACCACCCTCCGGTGTCACCCCAGGCACAGGCCCTCAATAATTAATTTCTGTTTGACTTTACCCTAAATTATATGTTGACCCTGGTAAATTTAATTGCTGAAATCTGCATAATAGTGTTTTTTTCTAAAGTAATCAGTTCTGTTTTTACAGGGCTCCAGACAGTGGGGATCTTTAGGGTTGGAAGTTCCAAAAAGAGAGTTCGACAGGTACAGTATTTGTTCTTGTTTCAACTGATGTAGTAGAAACGTATTATTAGTGTTTGTAGCTGTATTTCTTACATGGTAGTGTTATCTATCTATTCTTGCTTTATATCTAATTTTTCCTGATGTGTATATATAAGAAAGGCAATTGCATTGAATATGCTGATATTTTATGGTTAGAATATAGGCTAATTGCATATATTCTGCACAATAAAGGGCAAGTAAAGCTGGATCTACAGGGTAATAATAGGTGACTATTTCCATAACTTCTTTCTGCTACATTTCTGTGAAAGTGTTACTGATTTAGCTTGTAGTTTTGCTTTGCTTAAACTTCTATTGTCTTTTGCTGGCCAGCCACTACCTGACATTACTTTCCATAGCCCTCTGATTTTTTAAAATTGTTATTGCAATGAGCCAGCAGGGGGCACAACTTGGAAACAAAGCTGTGTGATTTCAAGAAAATGATTAGTTCCCTGTAATAGGCGCAATTCAGCAATACCATTTGAGGGTATAGTATTGGGGCCCTTTATGTGTATTCGTGTATTCAGATAGATCAATATATATATACTGTGTGTATATATATATATATATATATATATATATATATATATATATATATATATATATGATGTGCAAACTTTATTTTTACATTATTGTGTGTATGTGGTTAACCATAGGAAAATGATAACCCTACTAAATGTAACTTAATATGCAAGATTTCTATTAGAAGCTTGACAGGATGTAGTTTGCTGCTGAAATTCACCCCTAGAAATGTGTTCCTTTCTTTTCAGTTACGTGAAGAGTTTGACCGTGGCATAGATGTGGCTTTAGAAGAAGAACACAGTGTTCATGATGTTGCTGCCTTGCTGAAAGAATTTCTGAGAGATATGCCGGATCCCCTTCTTACCAGAGAACTCTATACAGCGTTTATAAATACTTTGTGTAGGTTGAACAATGTTATACTTGATTTCCTTAGCACAATAAACTATGGGATATCAATGCCAATTGCCATCAGTCAGCTGTTTTGGGTCAGTGACAGGCAGCACAGTGGTCAGTAAGGAAACGAGTCAGACAGCCAATCAGGCTGATTACATGGGCTTGGGTACAAAGGAGTATGACTTATTACATTGCTTGCTTTGGTAGTGACATTTTAAAAATCATATATTTAATCAGTATAGAGATCTGTGACTGAAAGCTATATACTGTAACATCCTTAAGTGTGCAAGGCTCCATCTGGCTTCTTCTAATCTTCACTGAAGTTTCTGTGTTACTAATCAATTTCAGCTATAAATAAACACTGTTCATTTTGATGAGAGTACCTATGATATACTTTAGCCAAAGGGCTTAGTATTTCTAGTAATCAGCTCCTACAGCATGCTAGCATGAACATGAGCACTGCTAATTTTATTTTTTCTTTTGTGTTCCTTGTAGTATTAGATACAGATGACCAACTTTTTACGTTACAACTACTTATTTACCTGCTACCTCCCTGCAACTGTGATACACTACACAGGCTGTTGCAGTTCCTGTCAACCGTGGCCAACCATGCAGATGACACAATGGACAAAGATGGACAAGAGGTAAGTTAATAGGTTTCTTGTGCTAACTGAACAAAATACACCACAATGTCACTTCTAGTCTTAAAGGAAAACTCTACCCAATGAACAATGTAGCGCTCTAAAAAAAATATATTTCATAAAACAACTCCTATGTAAAACCCTGCTTCATGTAAATAAACCATTTTCATAATAATATACTTTTTTACTAGTATGTGCCATTGGGTAATCATAAATAGAAAATTGCCATTTTAAAAAATGTTAGGTCACATGAGCCAATTAAAAGACAGAGTTGTCTTTTGCTTCCCACACTTCTTAAAGCTGCATTATGTCTGGTCAGGTGATCTTTGAGGCAGCACACAGACCATCACAAAATGGTGGTTCAAGGTAAGAGATGTAAAAGGACAATATTTACTTAAAGGGTTTGTTCACCTTTGAGTTAACTTTTATTATGATGTAAAGAGTGATATTCAGAGACAATTTGCAATTGGTTTTCATTTTTTATTATTTAAGGTTTTTGAGTTATTTAATTTTTTATGCAACAGCTCTTCAATTTGCCTTATATACAATCTGGTAGCCAAGGTCCAACTTACCCTAGCAACCATGCATTGACTAGAATATGAATAGGAGAGGAACTTATTAGAAAGATGAGAAATAATAATTAGCAATAACAATAAATTTGTAGCTTTACAGAGCATTTGTTTTAAGATGGGGTCAGTGACGCCCATTTGAAAGCTGGAAATAGTCCGAAGAAAAACGGAAATAAATATAAAACTATAAAAAATAAATAACGAAAACCAATGTAAAAGTTGCTTAGAACGGGCCATTCTATTGCATACTGAAAGTTTAATTAAAGGTGAACCACCCCTTTAAATACATATTCCAGTTTGGTAAGATTCTTTAATACGCCACTTAATATGATGGGAGTAAAGTTTTCCTTTAAGTGATTGCATAAAAGCAAGTATATTTTCAATTGTATTAAAGGGGGGGTTCACCTTTAAATTAACGTTGAGTATGTTAACGAATGGCTAATACTAAGCAACGTTTGAATTGGCCTTCATTTCTTTTTAATTTTTTCACCTATCTTCAGATATACAAATCAATACAATATAATCAACCTTGACTTGGGTCATCAATGTCTCTTGACTTTACTCTTCCAGGCCTAAGGTCTTAGGCATTTATAACCATTTAAGATACATATTTATATACAAATAATGGAGTTTGCTGCACTAACCAATATCACTAAAATGGCTGCTGAACAAAGTAGTTGTAGCCAATAAAAATGCACTCATGAGCATTCCTTTCATGTTCTACTGTGTTTAATGTGATTTTTACCAGATTACTGGGAACAAAATGACATCATTAAACCTGGCCACAATATTTGGGCCCAACCTGTTGCACAAGCAGAAATCATCTGACAAAGAGTTTACAGTTCAGAGTACGGCCCGCGCAGAGGAAAGTACAATCATAATTGCAGTTGTACAGAAAATGATTGAGCACTTTGAAAGCCTTTTTATGGTAAGTGTGCTTATATAAGTTGAATATTGAATGTTTCTTCATACGACAGTCTTGCTGTAACTTCTTGGTGTATAGTGAATAGTCCAGAAATGTAACTTCATGACAAATGGTATTAGCAACAATAAGAATAGAGTGATATAAAGTGTACATATATAAAACTATTTACATAATACCATTATAAGATCAACATTTGCTAGTAAGCAGTCAATATGCAGTAATTAAGGCTCTGAAGTAGGCATTTTGGTTGATATATGTTATTAAACCTAAAGAATTTATGGGGTTATTTACTAATATTTTTAATTTAAAAAAAAAAAACACAACCAAACTCCTAGGCCTGATTTTATCTTATTTACTAATAAAATAACTCAATTCAACCAGATTGTGGAAAAACTCGATAAAATCGAGTGAAAATCTGAATCGATCACATGTTTCTGTCTTTCCCCCCCCCCAAATTGCTTACATTTTTCAGGTTTTTGCCGAAAACCCCTGAAAAAAAATCAGATTTTCAGGCTAAACCCAGCATAGAACATGAAAATGTCAATTTGAGATACTGTAGGTGCCTTCCCATTGACTTATACAAGACCTCAACAGGTCTGAGATGGCAGATTTTGGCTTTTTGCTCACTGCATTGTGTGTAAATGTGCTCTAATGTACATAGCATTAGACATGGAATAACCTTTTCCCACTCTTTTGAGATTAGAAATAACTCTTGGCTTGGATGTCCTAGCTATTTTATGCAGGAAGGGTTTCTCTCGGCTTCTATTGTTTTTGGCAACAGAACACACAATTGTACTGGCCTTGCTATGTAATCTCTTAATGTGAGAAGGAAGTGTTATTTGGAGTGCTGAAATTTGAAGGGAATAAGAAGTTGTTTACCTGTGTTTACATTTATATATATATATATATATATATATATATATATATATTATATGTTAGCATTGCTGCCCCAGTGGGGCCCAAAGTTTGATTCCTGCCAGGTCCCTATCTACAAGAAGTATTTAAAGGTCTCCTGTTCTTGATTTAAAGGTCCCTCCTGATTTACAGAATGAAGTTCTCATGAGTCTGTTAGAGACTGACCCCGATGTAGTGGACTATTTGCTAAGAAGGAAGGCTTCCCAATCATCGTAAGTACAACATTTTTCTCCCAGTTCATTTTGCTGTTGTGTTCTGTGTATAAGCTACTGAACATAATGAAACAATACCAAATGGCAATGAATTAGAAAGAAAAATAATCTTTTATTTCATCAAACATGTACAGTATTTGCTTAGAAATCACCCAATTCCAGCTTTTAGTAATAAACATATCAACATTTAATGCTTTCGACATAGTGTGGGTTGACAGATGTAGAATAAATACTCCCTTTACTGAATGCTAGATAGCTTTTGTTATGAAACGGCGTTAATCTGATTTCCAGAATAATGCTAATTTCCAAAACTAACATTACTTTATGATAAGTGGACCTTTCACCCAGACACAAAAATCTGTATAATAAAAGTCCTTTTCAAATTAAACATGAAATCCAATTTCTATGTTTTATTAAAACATTCATAGCTGTTGTAAGCGCATTTAAAAATCTCAGCTGTCAATCAAATATTGTCTGCCCCTCCTCTATGCCCGGGCATAGAGGCGGGGCAGACAATTAATTCATCATCATTTATTTATATAGCGCTGTTAAGATACTCAGTGCTTTACTTTCACTTTCCATTCAGAACTTCTTAGATGTCACTGCTCTCCACATATTCCCCGTTCTCTTTACCATTTAATTGTGTAGCCAGGGCATGGGGATGGACATCACATCCCCCATTCTGGTGCACAAACAAGATTCTGAGATGATACAAAGCTTTCCTTAAAAACAGTGTTCACAAAATGGCTACTGCCTGCTTGCTATCATTTTGAATTCCCGGACTGAAGGAAACAAGATTCAAATGATTTATATAGTGTAATTAAAGTTCATTTTGCTTGACTAATGTGATAAAATAGAGTTTTGAATAATTTTTTTGGGTGACGAGTCCCCTTTAAGACAAAAAATGCAGTGAAATGCATTTAGCTAGAGGATAGTGGATAGAAATATAAGAAGGAACAGGGGTAAAGAACTGGAGTGGAGAACACCATACTATGGGGCTGCTTCTCCTATGGGTCCAAAGAAATTTCTACCTGGGCCCAGCCTTCTAATTCAATCACAATTGAAAGGTTTCAGGTTGGTCATACCCAGTTAATGGTTTTGTATGCAAAATTAACTGTGAATTGCAATTGATTTAATTTCTCCTTTCTGATAATGAAAAATACCACCAGTGATTCAAGGTTTTTTATACAGTTCTTGTGCCCAGTAATATGTGCCTGTCCTTTAAGATGATGTACACCTAAAAAAGACTATAATCCAAGCCAGACTTTACAGTGTACATTAATGAAAATGTTTACATGGTTTTCGAAGGTTACCTGTAAATGTGGTTGCTGTTGTAAACAGTAGTGATGTACGGGCCAACCCAACACCCGCGAGTCGGGAGAGTTCGGGCAGACTTCCATATGCCATTGTCGGGTTCGAGTTGAGCTCTTCCTTCCTCTCTCCCCGTCTTCGGGTAGATTCACTAACGGGCGAATTATCGCCAGAGTCAGCTTTGCACAGCTCACACCAGCTAGCCAAACTCAAATGAGCTACGACTACTACTGTTCTCTGCACTGTTTATTTTGCCCTTGAAACTATGTAGCAGTAGCCGGCTGATTAACAGACTTGGAGGAGAATTGTTTTTCTACATAGTTTTAAGAGCCAGAACTGGAGAATGGAAAGGAATGAACCATTACTGCTTTCAGTTACGATTATATTTTAACATATTGTTTAAACATATTGAATTATATATATATTTTTCAGTATGCACAACAGTTATTGGATGCACATCCCTGTACAAACTGCCCTGTACCTTCCCTGTATTCAGAATAGAGGCTCAGCATAAGCGGGACATAATATGTAAAGAGCTGAGAGATCTCAGTGCTGCTTTTGTACAGCATAAAAGCTACTCACCTGCTGTCACTAGAAGGAAAAATGACATGGAGCATGGAGTTCTAGTCCATCATAATTACAAAGATTTTGCTTTTTTCCTTCCTTCCTGTCATCTATCTGTCGGAGACACGTATTCATGTGTCATTACTTTCCTGTGTAGCGTAACACTGAGGGATGAACCCTATTTTTATAGGTGCTGTTTTGGCTTCCTTTCTATTGTTACTTTGGGAAATTCTCTCCTGTTATTCACTTCTTGTATATCTGCGGTACTGCTTACTCAGGATTCCAACTGACAGGTGCAGGAAGATCCAGGCAGAGTTATCACATAAAACAACAAATTATAATACAGTAGCTTTCCTGCTTCATATCTTGGAGGTACAATACATACAGTGGATTTGTGCATAATCCCTACACACAGAATAGATATTCAGAGATATGAATCAAGTCAAATCCTGTAACATAGCAACAGGTTTCTTAAATACAATTTCATGGAATGAGTCACAACGCCCACATGTGATGAATGTCAAAAAGACCAAAGAAAGCATTCAGGGAATCATAAATGATTCATAGCCAACAACAAAGTTATATAAAATGTATCACAACTTTATACAAAACACCACAGAGACCTATTGTTATGTACATGGCATTGGGTTCTGCATAACCTTTGCAGGGAATTCAATGTGTACAATTGTGTATAAACATTATAATTACATTGTAGGGAGATGGTTCACGAATATGTAAATCATATTACCCAAATCCTTTGAAATGCAGAAATCATAGATCTAGCCATTTATAGACTCCATTTTATCCAAATAATTAACATTTTTAAAAATTATTCCCTTTCCTTTTTCGTCTGTCTACACAAATGAGGAACCAGTTAATGAAGGTTTCCTTCATAATAGTCACAATTCTAGTAATACAACTAATAATGCATGGTTCACACATGAGGAAATTCAAAAGAGACTAGAACATGTTAAGATCAACAAAGGACCAGGGCCAGATGGTATTCATCCCAGGGTACTTAGCGAGCTTAGCTCTGTGATTGCCAAACCTCTTTACTTAATTTTTCAGGATTCATTGAGATCTGGCATAGTGCCGAGTGACTGGCAAATTGCTAATGTGGTGCCTCTATTGAAAAAAGGATCCCGTTCTCAGCCTCAAAACTATAGGCCAGTTAGTCTGACGTCAGTGGTAGGAAAGCTTTTTGGAGTGTTAATAAAGGATAAGATACCGGACTTTATAGCAAATCATAATACTATAAGTGTGTGCCAGCATGGTTTTATGCATAATAGATCTTGCCAGACTAACTTAATTTCTTTTTATGAGAAGGTAAGTAGAGACCTCGATTCTGGGATGGCAGTGGATGTGATTTACTTAGACTTTGCTAAAGCATTTGATACAGTGCCACTGTGGTTAAATTAAGGAATGTTGGCCTGGAACATAGTATTTGTACCTGGATAGAGAACTGGCTACAAGATAGACTACAAAGAGTGGTGGTAAATGGAACATTTTCTAATTGGACCAGTGTTGTTAGTGGAGTACCACAGGGCTCTGTACTAGGTCCCTTGCTTTTCAACTTGTTTATTAATGACCTGGAGGTGGGCATTGAAAGTACTGTTTCTATTTTTGCAGATGATACTAAACTGTGCCAATCTATAGGTTCCATGCAAGATGCTGCCACTTTGCAGAGTGATTTGTCTAAGTTGGGAAACTGGGCAGCAAACTGGAAAATGAGGTTCAATGTTGATAAATGCAAGGTTATGCACTTTGGCAAAAATAATATAAATGCAAGTTATAAACTAAATGGCAGTGTGTTGGGAGTTTCCTTAAATGAGAAGGATCTAGGGTTTTTTGTAGATAACAAGTTGTCTAATTCTGGGCAGTGTCATTCTGTGGCTACTAAAGCAAATAAGTTCTGTCTTGCATAAAAAGGGCATTAACTCAAGGGATGAAAACATAATTATGCCTCTTTATAGGTCCCTGGTAAGGCCTCATCTGGAGTATGCAGTTCAGTTTTGGACTCCAGTCTTTAAGAGGGATATAAATGAGCTGGAGAGAGTGCAGAGACGTGCAACTAAACTGGTTAGAGGGAAGGAAGACTTAAATGAGGGTAGACTGTCAAGGTTGGGGTTGTTTTCTCTTGAAAAAAGGCGCTTGCGGGGGACATGATTACACTTTACAAGTACATTAGAGGACATTATACACAAATAGCAGGGAACCTTTTTACCCATAAAGTGGATCACTGTACCAGAGGCCACCCCTTTAGACTAGAAGAAAAGAACTTTCATTTGAAGCAACATAGGTGGTTCTTCACAGTCAGGACAGTGAGGTTGTGGAATGCACTGCCAGGTGATGTTGTGATTGCTGATTCAGCCTTTAAGAATGGCTTGGATGATTTTTTGGACAGACAGAATATCAAAGGCTATTGTGATACTAAACTCTATAGTTAGTATAGATATGGGTATATATTATTTATGTGAAAGTAGGAAGTATTGTGTGTATGGATGCTGGGTTTTCATTTGGAGGGGTTGGACTTTGTCTTTTTTCAACCCAATTTAACTATGTAACTATGTAACTGATGCCATCACTGAGCACCATTTATAAGGATAATCAAGGCATGGAAGTATTATATAGTGAATAGTACCCCCTCTTGATAAATAACAATATAAGGTATTAAGTTACCGAGGAGCTCCACGACCATATAAAAACACAAGGCCGAAGGACACCAAGGTGACTTATAATATGCTCATACCTTGCAACAGGGGGTACTATTTATAATACACAAGTTTCAGTGAGTTATGCGACAGAGAAGACATCACTAAGCTCCAATTATAACCAATGACATCAATAAGCACTGTTTATATGGATATAAGGTTATACTGTACAGATGAAGCCACTTGGATTTGTGAGTTAAATGCGTCATGACTCAGGGGTAATTGAAGAAACTGTGTTATCTTAAGTCATCTTAACTCATTTAATGCATTTAACCTTTCCATTAGCATACCAAAGCTCCTTTGTTCACAATGGTGAATGCTGTAATTAGATGGGATGTTGTGACGCAGTTTTCTGTGTTAAATGAGATAAATGGGATATCTGTGTTTAGATATTCTGTGTCAAACAGACAAACCAAAGTGGCTGCATCTGTATATATAATATACAAGAGCCATGAATCCTGTAAATTATATCCTTATAAATGGTACTTAGTGATGTAATTGATTATAATCGGAGCATAGTCATTTCTGTCCCATGACTCACTGAAACTTGTGTATAAAGTACCCCCTGTTGCAAAATATGAGGATATTAGAAGTCACCTCGATGTTCCATGACCTGTATAAAGATTTGGCTTTTGGCCTTGTGTTTTTATATGGTCCTCCTCAGTCACTTATAATTTATCCTTATATTTACAAGAGGGAGTACTTCACTATATTCACGATATAAATCCATAAAGTATAATAGCTTGCTTTATTTTATAGGTATAGAATATAGAAAAATGGGCAAAGGTATCAGTGCTATTGCTACTAACTATTCAGTTTCTCAGAAAACTACCAAATCTTCCACAAACACAATGTATAGGGGCAGATTTACTCAAGGGCGAAAATTCGCCAGCGACTGCTTTGCAGCCATCGCTACACTTTGCCAGGCTAAAATTTGCTCAGACAATGCTAATTCACCGGAATGTGGAGTTTCGTCGTGGGTACTGAACGATGGCGATGTTTCGCTAGCGTTACTTCGGCAATGTGATTGAAAGCGAAGAAGCTCTAGCATTCATTTCTGTTTTATTTGGATCTCACACAACATTTTGGAGGTACAACCTCCTTTATCAAGTGTTCTCCCGCTTAGCACGATTGCAACAGTGTGTGCCATCCTACTTCTTTACTATATGGAACAAGGGAACCAAGTCAAGCAGCAAGGTTTCTGGATAGAGCACCACCAACATACAGCCATAGGGGCAAATTTACTAAACGACGAAGCGCCTAACGCTAGCCGATTCACTAACGGAGGCTGGCGTAAATTCGCTAGTGTTACTTAGCACCCTTACGCCTGGCGAAGTTGCGCAATGGACGTAACTACGCAAATTCACTGACGCGCAAATTATTCTGTACGCTACCTTTTAAGCCAGACTTCCTTCGCCACCTCAGACCTGGCGCAAAAAAACGCTGGCGTTTTTTCATTTTTTATGGGTGATAGGCTGAAAAAGATCAAATTTTTTTTGGGGCTACCCTCCTTCCCCCTTACATTTCCTAACTCATGGCACCTTAACTATACAGTGGGCACATGTGTAAGGCAAAATAAAATGTTTTGAAGGTTTCACAGACTTGTGTAGCTCTGCTACATATAACTCCATTGTAACTTGAATTTGGCGCTGTATGCAAATTAAGCATCGCTAGTGTAACTTTGCTTTGCTTGGCGAATTAACGCTAGCGCAACTTCACAACCTTACGCTTCGGATTTTAGTGAATTTGCGTAGCGCTGGTGAAAATACGCCTGGCAAAGCACGGCGAATCGGACGCTGGCGCAACTACAATTCTTAGTGAATTTGCCCCATAGTCTTTTGAACTATGCTACTTAGCATTCATTTCTGCCTAGCGCGAATTCGTCAGTCTTGCGCTCAGGTTAATTTGCATACGGTGGGACATTTTACTGAGTTCGCGCAGTTACGTCCATTCACTAGAGAGAAAATTCGCTAGCGAAGTGATGCCTGAGCTGGTTAGTAAATTGGTGATGTAATTGCAGGCAGTAACACTAGCAAATTGATGCTAGTGTTAACCACTTCACCCTCAAGTAAATCTGCCCCATAGAGTCATTGTGCTTTGAATTTTATCAAACAGAAAGTGTGTCTTCATTATAAGGCACACCAGTGCTTCCTGTAATCTTATAGATAATAAAAGTATTTCGGATAGGTTGCAATAAGGCTGTTCTTACCTACCTTAATCTGGAAGAAATGGAGCCACCCCTGCCAACATATATTCCCATTATTTTACTGTTATTAAGGGTTATTAAGGTTAAAAAGGCTAAATGGAGTCCCTATAAGCTCAATGACAATAAGCGCCGGCATTAAAACATTCTTGTAGTGATAGCCTGACCTCTAGTGGGTATTTTAAAAAATAAAACGTTAACGTTATCTTCAAACGTGATGCTACAGAATGAGAACAAGAATTTGTTTAATGTGAAATGTTTCTTTTATTGTGCAGTACTGGTGTTAAATCTTTTTTTATATATGTTATACTGCTTATAGGCGTGAAACTCTTCTCAGCGAAATATTTCAGTAAGGGTAATGTCACTTTGACAGTAAGGTTTCCATGTTACCAGATGTTAAATCAGGAACATTGCATGTAAATTAAATGCAATCAATCTGCAATTAGTGCGGCTCTGCTAATTGTATTTCTTATAGTCTAATCTCATCGTGTTTCTTTGGCATTTGAAAATCCACCTCTCTCTCTCTCTTCCAGACAACTGCTGCTCTGACCTCACTAGTACAGGGCACAAGTGCAAGATGGGGGGGTTCTAATCTTGTTTTCCGTTTGTTGCTAGGAGTCCTGAGTTGCTAAGATCAGAGCCATCTTTCTCAGCTGAAGGAAGACATTCATCCACAGACTCAAATAAAGCTTCTAGCGGGGATGTTTCTCCATATGACAATAACTCTCCAGTCCTGTCTGAACGTTCTTCTATTGCAAGGCAAGAGGACAATGTCAATTCAGAGAAGCTCCACAAGGCTCCTGAACCACACACCCTGGTTGGGCACCTATTGGTCAAAACCAGGGATTATTCCTCTACACAGTGCAATAAGGGTAAGACAGTTATATTGGAATTTGTTGTGTGCCCTATGCAAGTGTGGGGGCCTTTAGTATATCAGTTCATTTAACACATTAGTAGCACTTGTTCCGGGGTTTGTCTAGATTAACTGAATTTAATGTTGTGTTCAACATTACAGGTTAAAAAATACAAAGCAAGGCAAAGAATTAAAGGAAAACTATACCTCCAAAATGAATACTTAAGCAACAGATAGTTTATATCATATTAAGTGGCATATTAAAGAATCTTACCAAACTGGTATATGTATTTAAGTAAATATTGCCTTTTACTTCACTTGCGTTGAACCACCATTTCATGATGGTCTGTGTGCTGCCTCAGAGATCACCTGACCAGAAATACTACAACACTAACTGTAACAGGAAGAAGTGTGGAAGCAAAAGGCATAACTCTGTCTGTTAATGTGACCTAACATGTATGGTATGTTTGTGTGCACTGTGAATCATACGATCCCAGGGGGCGGCCCTTATTTTTTAAAATGGCAATTTTCTATTTATGATTACCCAATGGCACATACTACTAGAAAAGTATATGATCATGAAAATGGTTTATTTACATGAAGCAGGGTTTTACATATGAGCTGTTTCATGCACTATCTTTTATTGTTTGGGGGGTATCGTTTTCCTTTAAGCCATCTATTGCTCTGAATGTTTAGATCTATAAAGTAAAGCTTTATTTACAAAATGTTTCATGTTTGGATACTTTCTTTTTTCCAGAAATTCCAGAGGATAATTTTGATATATGGGGCACCTGGCATTCAACTTTAAAATCTACATCCAAAGATCAAGGAATGACAGGTATAGTTTGGGCCATATAATGCATTTTAATGGCATCCCACACAGTTAATAAAACACGAGCAAGGGATCTGACATCATTGCTACAAACATGCTGTATTAAAGGCACACAGTTACTAAGGTTCTAAGTTACTATCTTTAATACTTGTTTTTTATCTGTATGATTGTTTCACAGATCTGTAGAAACTGTTTGGTATTGTCTAATATAAATGATTAAAAAAACAAAACAACTGGACTTGGTGACATTTCACTACTCATCCAAGCATCTTCTTCAGTTCAACTGACTTGTGTGGGAAGTTCTCGGCATATAAACTCTTCCACTAATCCAATCACAATGGCACATTGTAACTCTTCAGAGAGGTGACATCTGAAATTCACAGAGGTGTAGATTCTGTGTAGTTACTGTGATAGGATTATCCAATGTGTCATGCAACTCCTAGATACAGGTGTTACTTGTGAGAGTTGCATGAATGGATGTGTGAAGTGTTCTGAATCCGCCGGGGTACAGATGTTAGAACAGCATTGTATGTAGCAGACAGGTGGTGTCGAAGGCCCCCACCTCTGTTCAGAGATGGTCTCTCCACACAGACATGAATTGCCTCTGTTGCGCCTCGTTCAAACCAGCGGTCTTCTTTATCCAAGATTTGGACCTTGTATCTTCAAAGGAGTGTCCCTTGTCTTTTAGGTGTAGAAAGACAGCTGAGTCTTGCCCTGTAGAGTTCACCTCATATGCTGAGCCATTCGCTTGGTGAGCAGTTGTTTTTGTCTCCCCAATGTACAGAACTGTGCACTCTTTGCTCAGCAAGTCCAGTTGTTTTTTTTGAATTACTTATATTAGATATACCATGACCTGGATGAAGGAAAATCTTCAATCCAGGTAAATGGGTAATGAAACCAATCAGCGCAGGTGTACTGCTGCAAGGTGCTTTTATTGACAACACAAAATGTTTCGAGCTTAAAAGCTCTTTATCAAGAGCTTGATAAAGAGCTTTTAAGCTCGAAACATGACGGAGAATTGGGCCTGTTTTTTGCACTTTACGCACTGCTCAAGAGGTTCTAAATGGAGATAATCTTTTTCCCTTATTGTCAAGAAAAGTTTCAGCAAAGTATTTAATGAGTTGGCACATTCACTAAAACAGATGTGTCCATTTATCAGAATTTGTTTACTATACAATGAACTGCTACACATTATGGCACATTACTAGCATTGGAGAGTCCATATTGGAAATGTTTCTAGTTGCTGCACAGCTTAACAGCACCCTTCTAACTATATATTTGTATTTATTAGTATATATTCATATTGACATATGTAATCAATGCATTTTATATAGATGTTTTACGTTTCAGAGCTCTAACATACCAGATTTAATTCCGGATGCAATCTGAGAGTTACAACTACTGTATTTTCCAGAAAAGTTGTTATATCTGGAACATTTTCAACATAACACCACTTTTCCTTACCATTATGTAAAAAATGTATCCTTGTAAATTTGCTGTGTAGTATCAGCTGATGAAAGAACCTATGTTTTCTTAATATCTTAATAGATTTTTATTGTCTGTTCCCTATGCTCAGGGGAGTTGGCATGCTTATTTCAGTATCTATTAACTGCAAACAGGATCTTTGGTTCGGGAACTGAATGAAGTACAAAGTGCATGTTGTATTTAGTAAGGGAAATTAATATAAATTGCAGAGTGTATTACATGCAGAATATAAAGTACAATGGGAATATACAGTAGGTATAGCATCCATCATCTGTAATTCCAGTATCCAGAAAGTTCCAAATTACGGGAAGGCCATCTCCTGTAGACTCAAATAATTCAAAATGTTAAAATATATTTTCTTGGTTTTTGTATTAATATTAATTTCTGTATATTAATAAAACAGTACTTTGTATGTGATCCCAACTAAGATATAATCATATATATATATATAGTTACATAGTTACATAGTTAAATTGGGTTGAAAAAAGACAAAGTCCATCAAGTTCAACCCCTCCAAATAAAAACCCAGCATCCATACATACACCCATCCCTACTTTTAATTAAATTCTATATACCCATACCTATACTAACTATAGAGTTTAGTATCACAATAGCCTTTGATATTATGTCTGTCCAAAATCATATATCATTTTTGGAGTTTATTTTATATCATTTTTGGGTTTATTTTATATCATTATTGGGTTTATTTAATGTTTAAGTGATTTTTTAACAGACCTAAGGTATAAAGATCCAAATTCGGAAAGATCCCTTATCCGGAAACCCCACATCATAGGGAGCTGGTATTTAAGTTGTAACACTTCTGTGCACCGTATCCTTAAAAAAGGTCCCCATGTGGGACTGAAACTGCTGATCCTCTGTCTGCATATATCTAATAATATTGATCGTGCAACTCTGGCCTTGACAAGTTTGAGTGCGGGCACTGTGGGACATATATATATATATACGATTGCCCTATAGGTGGAGCAATGGCAGAAATGGTGCAGCAACCAGTGAAACAACCAGTAGTTAACTAATGTCCCTTGACTAAAACCATCCCACTTTTCAGACAATACTGCAAAAGTCATATGACTTCAATTGTTCATAAAAATATAACAAAGCGCAAGCTTATAAAGTTTATTTTGCCTAATTTATTTTTAGGATTTTTTTTTTCTTCAGTATTAAATAGCTCTTAAAAGAACACATTAAATTGTATTCCTGTGAAGCAGACAGAACATATTGTGCTATGGTTTTCAATAAAATAAATTGAATATTTATGCAACTGAGTATAAACACGACAGAGTGACTGGAATGACAAAGGCTGGAATCTTTTCTGCTTAGATATGAAATAATTTAAGTCTTTGCAAAATCATGGAAAAGGTACACAGTACCTTGGTCAATTTTCTTACTTTTTTGAATAAAAAAACTATACATTTGCAGGGGCATAACTTCAGGAGCCCGGACCCCCTTCCCACACACTCAAAAAGCTTATTTCTGCCCCCCGCCCCAACCTGTGTGAAATCACATGTGATTCTCAAAATGTCTATCCTCCTGGCCCCAACCACTAATGTAAATTTAATTTTATTAATTTATGCTTTATGTTTGAAAAATATATTAGCAGCACACCCATTATGCAAAATGCTATGCAATTTCTCACCCTATTTCAGGTCTTATGTTTTCCTTTTTCTCTGTAATAATAAAACAGTTCTGTGTACTTGGTGGTAACTAAGCTGCATGAATCCATATTGCTGTCAAAACTGTACTAATGGGTTTGTTTCAATGATTTTTAGCAGCCATAACGTCTTAAGGACCCCTTATCTGGAAATACCAAGGTCTTGAGAATTCTGGATAACATATCATATAGCTGTATTTGCAGGCTTTCTATACTTTGTGAAGGCACCTTTTCCATCAATAACAGCTTAAAGGAATTGTTCAGTAGAGAAATAAAAACTGGGTAAATAAATAGGCTGTGCAAAATAAAAAATGTGTAATATAGTTAGTTAGCCAAAAATGTAATGTATAAAGGCTGGAGTGACTGGATGTCTAACATAATAGCCAAAACACGACTTCATGTTTTTTAGCTCTCTTGGTTTCCGCTGATTGGTTACCAGGCAGTTACCAATCAGTAACTTGTGGGAGAGCCACATGGGTCATAACTGTTGCTTTTGAATCTGAGCTGAATGCTGAGGATCAATTACAAACTCACTGAACAGAAATGTACCATGTGGCCCCCCTTCAAGTCACTGACTAACTCAGAGTTATAGAGCTGAAAAGCAGGAAATTGTGTTCTGTTCTGTTAGACATCCAGTCACTCCAGCCTTTATACATTACATTTTTTTGCTAAATAACTATATTAGAAACATTTCTTATTTTGCAAAGCCTATCTATTTACCCAGCTTTTATCTTTACATTGAACTGTTCCTTTAAAATCATTAGGGTTAAGTATATAGTGATTTTGGCCTATACACTGTACTTCCAGGCAGATTTGCTCCTGATTATTCAGGTTAGTAGGCTGACAATTGTGCATAATCTGTGGCATAATTTGTCAGATGGATTAAGATCAGGGCTTTGATTTTTGTTAAAGGAGAAGGATATGATTTAGTCTGGTATATTTCTATCTGCATTTTTTTCAGTCTATTTCTTTGAATTGCAGATTCATATGGGAATATCTATGAAAATAACTCTTTGCAACAAGGACAGTGTTCTCATTCCCAAGGAAACCTTGCTCAGGACTGGCAGCAGTGTAAAAACTCTGTAAAAGAATTGGACAACGGAAAGCCAAACATACGGAGGAGTCAGACGTCATCTGCCATTTCTGAGTTCCGATCACACATTCCAGTGACACGAGTATGCAGCAATCCACAGACTGAGTTAAGCAGAAGAAACCTGGAATACTCGACAAGGTGTGATCAGCACTTAAATACCAGCAATGCTGAGGACATCACTGACAAAGATGCAACATTACCTTGTATTGAGAATAAACCCAGGCCTTTATACCTGCAGCATATTGATGTCAGTAAAAATGAGGCCCGCCTCCCCCCTCCCTACCCAGGCTCGGTAAAACAAAGTGCAGCACAGACTCATCGTCCCCCAGTATTTTCAAATGAGCAGGGTTTGTGGAGATTGCCAAAGTCAGAGACAATTGCTGGGACATCGTTGGGTCGGACTCAAGTCACAGAACAAGCTGCTTGTAACAGGCAGATTTCTCAGAAAAACCCAAGCAATAACCAGAACAGTAGGAATCTGACAGAACAAGACTGGCAGGACTGGCAGAGAGAGAGGTGGCAGATCTGGGAACTCTTATCTGCAGATAACCCGGATACTCTCCCTGAAACACTAGTATGATGGACAAAAGAATATTCAGAATGGACACAAAAGCCATAGTCTTACTTGAGACTAAAGAAACAAGAAAGTGAAAATGATGTACTTTTTTATTTTTTTACACTTTTATTTTTTAATTCCTTTGGAACTATTTTTTGCATTTCTACGTATGCATCACTGCCATGTTGTCTTTTCTTTATCAATCGCTGCTTACATCTAAGGACAGGAGTTGAACAGTTCTTATCACGGTGAATGGTGTATGCTAAGAAAGCAGCTAAGTAGATTGGTTGTCTTAAAGCCTAGACATTCCCTATGTATATTCTTCAGTGAGCTTGTCGGCATTACACTATGTGCTGTGGACACAAGCAGTAAAACAGTCAGTTGAAATAGTTTTGTTCTTCACTGCACTTGTCTTGCCATGATAATCAAGAACTTCTTTATAAATTACGCACACGCTGGTTTCTGTGCTTTTCATTTTTTTATTGGGGGGGTTACTTTTTTTTATTCTCAGGTTGCTGGGGGGAGAGAAGCAGCTTAAAATGCCATATTGCAGGGCACTACCATAGGAGGACTGTAATTGACTCCATGTTTTAACTTTTACATGTTTGCTTCTAAGAAAGACTATATATAGTTCCATTTTAATCAAGTACAGTAGGTGGGAATGTAGCTACCATAGCAGATCAAAAGACTATTAGAAAACAAGGGTCTCAAGAGCAGTCTACATACATTCATCACTCACCACATCTTTCTTGTAAGCACTGAAAGTGCTAGTCACAGCTATAACATTTGATAAATAACCCCCTATACGTGCAATCCAACTCACCCTTCAAATGTAATGCCCCATCGCTGCTCATTGACTTTCTGTCCTATGCATTAACATATGCATACCTATGTCCCTTTAGTTATTGGGGGATTTTGGAAGTGCAAATTAAAGGAAAACTATACCCCCCAAACAATGTAGGCCTCTATTAAAAGATACTGAGTAAAACAGCTCATGTGTAAAACCCTGCTTCATGTAAATGAACCATTATCATAATAATATACTTTTTTAGTAGTATGTGCCATTGGGTAATCATAAATAGAAAATTGTCATTTTAAAAAATAAAGGCAGCCCCCTGAGATCGTACGATTCACTGTGCACACATTCAAACCACATGTACAGTAAGGTCACATGAGCCAATTAACAGACAGAGTTCTGCCTTTTGCTTCCTCACTTCTTCCTGTTACAGTTAGTGTTGTAGTATTTCTGGTCAGGTGATCTCTGAGGCAGCACAGATAGAGTCACGAAATGGTGGTTCAAGGCAAGAGATGTAAAAGGGCAATATTTATGTAAATTTGATATAAACTATCTGTTGCTTAAGTATTCATTTTGGGGGTATAGTTTTCCTTTAAGGCCATAGTAAGGGTAACTATTAATAAAGTGGTATGGTGGCCATCTTGACTTGCCCTACTATGTGTGGGTTTCAGTGCTTCTACCCCTATTTTCACTCCAAGAAATAGTTCTGCAAGTATGAAAAGTCAATTGTAGGCAATATGTCTAAAATACAATTTGTGCCTATATATATATATATATATATATATATATATATATATATATATAATATCAAAACAGGGGGGTTACTTGTCAACTAATAAATTATCCCTTGCTGTACCTGCAACTTGCTGAAAGAAGCTAATCACTGATTGGTTGCTGTGGGTTACTGCCCATTTGTAATTTTGCCCAGTGTTCAGTTTGAGTCAAATTACCAAGAACTAAGGGAAGCAGTTGCATGTCATTTACTTGCACTTATGCCTACTGATGCAATGTTTGCTCTATAACTAGTTGCAGAGAGCAGTGCTCTGAAGATAAAAAGTAGCCCTTTGATTACTATCTGCCAGGAACAAGGACACATTGCATCCACAGACAATGTATTTTGCCATTGAGAATCATGCAAATAAGATATATGCTTGTCAGCATCCATATACTGGCTAAATATCACCCTATACATGACCAGCACATCATTCTGCTTTAGCCCTTCAACCCTGGTATTACAAATAATTGTCAATTCTACAAAGCATTGTACCAACATGTTGATGGTTGGAATCATTAATTAGAGCTGCCCAGACATAAAGTTTTCATCAGGAATGATTTTACTGACTCCTAAAATTTCACCTTTGCTCTAGGATATCCCTTCAGAATACAATTCAGATCTACAATATTATATTAGCTGAATGTTGTACTGTATAAGCCATTGATCAAAACAGAAAAATGTAGAGATAAAAGGTATATTGGCTAATTCAGTAGGTTACAAAATGCACACTTTTACAGCTGCTTAGGTCTGTCTATTTTTAAGACATTGCCCGAAGCCAGACCTAAGTTGTCCTTAAAGCTAGCATTTTATAATCTAATTTAGCCAAAAACAGTATCGCTTACTAAACAACTTTCTACGATATTATGGCAGTGCAGAGCGTTTTACTCAGGTCTGTTATTCATTGTTGCTCTTTTGTATAACTTAAACTTATTTTTATTTGATTCTTTCCCTTTAAAGAGCTTGCTTTTATTAAAAAAAAACACACTCACATATTTTTCTATATGGCTCACATGTCTAGCTTCATTTTTATTGCTAAGGATAGTCTGAAAATGAAAAATAAGTATTAAAAGATGGTGCCAAAGATTTCCGACAGTTGACAGTAATAAATGACAGTATATTTGTGAGATTCTAAGTTGAAATGTGTAATTTGCCAGTCATTATTCCACCAGAATTGTATCACTGGAACTGGCTGTAGTGTTACCATCAAGTCGATTTAAAGTATCTTAGATATTTGAAATGTAGATTGTTCTGTAACAAAGAAGAAATATCCATATTGTTTGTCTGACTGTTCTTAAATGTTGGAAATGCCATAAAATGGTATCTGTTTCACACATACACAGTGATGCTTTCTTGAATAAGACGTATTCGCAGACTACATTTGTTCTGCAATATGAATTGAGAAATATAATGCTGTATATTAGGTATGTTCATTTTGTCATTGTATGTATGTATATATATATATTTTTTTAATCAGAGCACAGTATTATGAAGGTACTTCATAACAAGTTACTTAGCTTTTAATGACCTTATATGGTCAAAAAGGGTTATAACCTCAAGACTGCTAAGTCTGGTGTAGCCTGTGTTATCCTGAAGTGATGTTTTGGGTTGTCCCAGACATTTGCTAGGCCGCATTCCTAGGAGTAATTAGAGTGAGCATACTAAACACAGCCTGAGGCCCTTTTGGGACAAGAGGGACTTCATCTGCCTCATTGTGGAAAATTTAAGAATTTGCTGATCTGATCTAAAATGAAGCCCTGTATATTAACAGAGTTTACCCAGCGTTTTTGTAAATGAAATCCCATCACAACTTTTCCCTTTGTACAGTATTTATAAGCTAAGCTTCTCTATAAGACAATATTACAAACATCGGTGTGTAGTTCTTCTGGTTTGATTTAATGTGCCAAACACAGTTATGGTGTATTATTCTTCACCCTGAGATGTTCTTGCTAAACTCTACGTGCTCCAATTTAGCCCACAAGTTAGGCTCAATGATCGTAGATAGTTGAAAGATAAATTTAGAACAATAGTCCTCACAAATAGAGGTACAATAATATAGACTAATGTAGACTAAGGTAGATTGCACAAGGGGGGATTTCTGAATCTTTGGAAACCATGTTTATAAGTAACCCAAACAGGACACAAAAAAGGATCCCCAATGACTTCTATGTGACTTGCTTTTGCAAGGCATTTCCAAGCAACAATTGTTGCACCAGCTCTGGCAGGCAATGAACATAATTGCAAAGCAGTGAATGAGATTTAGCACTGCATGTTTTGGCTCAGTGCTCCCAAAATTGTCCCCTGTGTAGTATCTGCATTTAATCATTGCTTTTGCCAGATTTTTTTTTTGTGAGCCAATTGACACTACATATTAGGTAAACACTTTATACCTCAATGCAAAGAAATTAGGCCTGCAACGATATGCATGTACCTGCAACTTAACTTGGAACCTTTATACTTTTATTACCTTGGCCAAAACTTTTCTGCAATTTTCCTGCCTGAGCACTCTTATTCTAAAGAACCAGTAATGATGTCAAATATTCCTATAATCGGAGGGTTATATCTTCTTAACTTTGTAATCCATGAAATTGATTATATTCTAAATAGCTGCAAATGAAAACAAATGCAGGACTACTTGCTACAGAAATATACTTTTACCGCTTTAAACGCTGTACATCACAAAACCTATGAATCGGACTTTTAAGGACCATGGTGCAAGCAAAATAAAGTCGACTTTACTTGAAATGCAGCACAGTGTATTGCCATGTACTGCATAGTTTAAAGGATCTGCCAACACTTCAAAGGTTAAAGGAATATATCCAAATGTATTATTTAAGCTGTAGTATCAGATAAAGTTAAACTTTATGTTAAAAAAAGAAATCAAGAAATTATGAACAATATATTTTTTATTTTTCTCTTACTGCCATCATTTGGAAGAAGCTTACTCTGATGTTAGGCCATTACTCGTATTTTAAAGGAGAACTAAACCCCACTTTAATCAAAAATCCCCATCCTCTTCTGTCCATTAGCCCCCTCAATGCTTTCTCCCTCCTTAGTAACTTAGTGGAAAAAGTATCCCAATCATGTACCTTGGCATAATTATGCAGAGTAGCGCAACAGAGCTCTTCGGCGACCGTTGATACTCTTCTTTTCCTTCGGCAATCTTCTGAGCTTTCTGCGCATGCGCAGTAGGCACAAATACCAGAATGGTCCCAACTACGCTTGCGCAAAAAAGCTCTGTGTCAGAGCTCACTTCTGTGAGGAACCAGAACATAAGAAAGATGGCGCCGGAGAGCTCTGCTGCGCTACTCTGAATGAATATGCCAAGGTACATGGCAGGGATACTTTTTCCACCGAGGAAGAAAGCAGTGAGGGGGCCAATGGATGGAAGAGGATGGGGTTTTTGATTAACGGGGGGGTTTAATTCTCCTTTAAGTTGAAGGGCCCATGTTTGAGTTGAATTAAATTATTTTTTTAATGACAACTATTTGCCTATTATTATTTATGCTAACAAGAACAGTGAAACTATAATTACTTTCACTAGTTGGATCAGCTAGTTGGATTCTATTGATCATGAATTCTATTGATCTTGATCTTATCCATTAGGAAAATGCCATTGTTTGTAGCCTTCTATGGAATATGATAACTTATACCATAATCCAGTGCAATGGCAAAAGCTGACATTGCTAATTTAAGTGGAGGGTTTAAAGGAAAACCAAGGTTAAAATCACTAAGGGATACCAATTTAAGATAACCTGTAACGTCAGGCCGTCTCTCCCCTTCTTTAAAAAATGTGCTGGTTCATGGTACTTTACAGAAGTGCAAGGCCTCTACTCTGTTCTCAGACGTTCCCTGCACCCATTGAAACTAGGCACGTGAGCGATATAGAGCTCACACAGGGCAGATCAGAGAATGCCTGGGAAAGTGGATGAATATGGTGGTAAAGTGCTTAGCTGAAAGTACCCTCATTCCCCTGGTTTGTATTTAAATATCTAATGTATACCCTAATTGCAATTTATAGGACGGTTTACTCATCACTTCAGTATGCCATCTCACAAATATACACACATTAATCAATTCCAGTATATTACGGCAAGTAGTAAATGATCTGCACTAGCCACCATACAATACACTAGGCCATTCAAATAGCAGAAAATCACATTGCTGCTTCTTTAACATGTGGGTGCATTAACCATATCTTTCATGGCAGAGGCTTGTTTGCAGTTACAAACATTTCCTAGCTCAAGTAAGGGGTGTAGCAATTTACATCATAGACTGATCAGCAGAGCTAAAAGCAGAGCCAATCATATACACCATATAAAGGAAGGAGTGTGTGTCTTAGTGGTGAACGTATGTGCTGTGTCTATAATGTAACTGATTTTTTTTCTCACCGTCAATATTGCGTAGCTACAAATTGCATGCTCTCTGGACTTATACTGCAATATCAATGCTCTATCTTTACTGGGTCAAGTTAGTTTTGCAAACTGTTGTTCTCTGCCAAGATTTATTTAAATATATGTTGGAATTCTTATGTTTTCATGGGTGATACAAGCATATGAAAAATATTCTCACTGCTTCAAAAGTATAACTTTGTAACAGTCGCTGCTGTAAAAGCTTGTGGTTTATTGCTGGGCAGTTTTACTTCAAGCCCTTCCAGTGGCGGAATCCATAAATACGTTTTAGTTAGTGCCAGGGAATATGTGCTACAAAAATACTCCAGTACTTATACGTAAAGCTGAATCTGTCAGTCTGTGGCTGTACATAGGTGCATTTAATGATGGTTACATCTTTGTATCCACTATACAATTGTCAAGCTTAATAAAGAGGAGTATTGTGTATAAAATGTGTCTGCCTGTCTATAAATCTGCCAGTATTCTTGTTCTGTGTGTGATTCGGTGCATCCCTACTATTTATGTATGAAAAGTAACACAGTGTTAGAATGTCCACATAAACAAACAAGCAGCACGTGCCTCTGGTTCTTGTGGCTTTTCTGACCTATCCCTTTGTCCAATGTGGAAAATTACACATATTGAAACTCAACTCACTGCACGAGAGACATTTGCCTGTTTAAATGCACTGCTGGTTCTAATTCCTGAAACAATGCAACAGAAACAAGCTGATAAGAACTGACTTCTGCTATGTTGTTTTAAGAGTCAGAATCTTACTTCAGCCCCCCCCCCCACCCCATTTCAGACTGTAAACTCATGATAACCTCAATTGGACTGTTGAAAACCAACAAAAGGCAATTGGGGTGCCCCAAGTGATTGTAATCATTTAAAGGAAAACTATACCCCCAAACAATATAGGTCTCTATAAAAAGATATTGCATAAAACAGCTCATATGTAAATCCATATGTAAAATCTGTTGCTTAAGTATTCATTTTGAGGTTATAGTTTTCCTTTAAGGCCCCCGTACACGGGCAGATATAGACTGACAACAGATTGCTTCCCCAATCGATATCTGGCCTTTCAGCCAGATGTCGATCGGCCGGGCTTATAAATCCCATTTGATTGAGGGCCAAAATTGGTTCGTTGATGCAGTCTTCAATCGGACCAACAGTTTTCTCCAAGTTATGATCCGATCGTTGGGCTCCTATCAGCTTTCTGCTGATAGGAGCACTGGCCCGGGGTATTGGGTAAATTAATACAATCTTTTGGGGTGCCTAACTCTTGGCACCCCCTGTTGATTGTTGCCTTTCATTCTTCTTTAAAGAGGTGGTTCATCTTTAAGTTAACGTCTAGTATGTTACAGAATGGCCAATTCGAATTCAAATGGTTTTACAGTTTTTTAAATTATGTGCCGTTTCCTTCTAACATTTTCCAGCTTTCAAATGGGGGGGGTGTCACGGACCACATCTAAAAAACAAGACTACAAATTGTCTTGCTATTGCTAATTTTTAACCCTCTTTTTGTTCAGGCCTTCTCCTATTCATATCCATGTCTCTTATTCAAATCAATGCATGGTTGCTAGCATAATTAGGACCCTAGAAACCAGCTAAATAATGCAAAAACCACAAATAATAAAAAATGAAGCCCAATTGCAAATTTTCTCAGAATATCACTTTCTACATCATACTAAAAGGTGTACAACCCCTTTAATATGTAGGCAAAGGGGTGATCTAGTCAGAGTGGAAAGAGTAAAAGGTTGGACACAATCATATTGCCACTCCAGTCTGGTCATGTATATCATGGGCCTCAACATTGCATTCTTCATAGGGTCCAGATACATATTAGGTTAAGAAGCATCCTTAGCCACTGCACATTGTAAAATGTTAAATAACCAATGATCCTCCTCCAACACCACCCCATTTCAGGTGGCATAATTAATTGCATGTCATGTAACTCCAACACTAGTGGGCCATAAATTCTGGCCATGTAAGTACAAAGTCCACAACGATAGTTCATGAAAAGAGAATCCCAAAGAAAGTCCAAAATCATTATCGCAATGCCCTTTGTGCCTACAATTGTGAAAATACAGCGAAACATAATTCAACATTGCACAGGGTACAATTTCAAATATATGACTGCCTGTAAACTTATCTAATCTAACTGTCACGTATGGGATCCCAAACTCCAGAACAGACACCAAGGTTCCGGTCACAGCTCACGGTTCTGCCTTTCAAGTCAGGAGGAGCCTTTATTTACTCGGATGCTGCCAGGTCTTAAAGTGAGAGAAACAAGTGAGGTTCTGGGCAGACAAGGAAACCATAATGTGTGACAGGTGGAATGGGGTTAGAGCAAAGCTGAGTTGGGGATAAACAGGCTGGGTCAGGATAGCGCAGTACAGCATCAGGATCCAGAAGAAAATAGGCAGTGGTTGTTTGAGGTAGCAGACAGGAATGGTCAAGCACAAGCAAGGGTCTTTTTTTTTTTTTTTTTTTTCCTGTGTTTAAAATATTTTATTTGATTTTCATATTAAACAAATGAAATCAAAATGACAACAAATGTTATGCAGATGAAGAAAATATGTTGCAAAGGAGACAATGGCATGATAGTATCAAAACTATATCATTCATGAAAAATAAAAAAAAATGAACTAAAAATTAACTAAGCCAGTGGATGCACAAGTAATAAAAAAAAGAAAAAGCCCATTTATCATCTGGAGTGTCAGATAGGTCATCTAACTATTGAAGAAAGCGCATTATTTGATCGCCAATATTGGAGTTACAGATTTCAAAATAAGGAGACCAAACCAGCCTAAAAGAATCTTTGGAAATACTTCCTTTAGTTTTAGTTATTAAGGCTTCTTGCCAACTAAGCTGATTCATATAAGAGATGATGTCCGATAATGAGGGGGGTTCCTTTTGTAACCAGAAATTAAATAAAGCTTTCCTAGAAGCAGCTAGAAAAAAGGAAGTCAATAATTTACTCTCATGGGAGATAATATTTGACTTAGGATTTGCAGAAAGCATATTAATATCTAGATGCAGTAAAGCAATACACGGAGATAGTTTAATTTTTATCTTCAGTCTAGAATTCAAAAAATTAGTAACTTCCCTCCAAAAAAGGTTAATTTTTGGACAGGACCATAAATTATGAAAAATTGACACATTAGTCTCGTCACATTTAGGACAAAATGATATAGGACTATTAGAGGTACTTTTAGCAAACATTTTCCCATATCCTAAATGAATAAGCTTAAAGTGTTGTATTCTCCAACTCTCTGCCAAAATTAATTTATTATAAGTATTAATAGATTTCACCAAATCTGAGGGAGACACTTGACATTGTAAAAACTCAGTCCATTTAATGGACGATTTAGATAATGGATGTGAGTCTGTACCATAAATATTCCAAAATTTTTTAGATAAAGAGTTAATTGAAATCAAACAGGGGAGTTCCAAAAATTCTGCCAAATCATCTGCTAGCTTGTGGTCAGCTAAAATCAAATTGTTTTTATCATGCAGTAGAGAAAGACCGCATTGACAAGCTAAGTAATAATATCTATCAGATTCATTAAGCTTGTACTCATTTTTGAGTTTTGACCAAGACAATAAAGTTTTCTTATGTGAATCAAATAAGTCTTTAACTAAGACTAGTAAATTTCTCTTAGCAGAAAATAGAAAGGAATCAGACTTTTGATAATCTGAGGGTTTAAGTAAGAGCTTTGCTGGCATGAAAGGGGTTTCTGTATAACTATACCCATGTTGAGAGAATAAATGTTTCCACACAAAAATAGAATCACGATAAAGAGGATTCCTTTTAAAGTCACAAGGAACATTTCCCCATTTGCTATGTAAAACAGATAAAATATCAAAGAAGGGTTCTTGAAAGATCTTGATGTCAGGGTTGGTAAATTTATTGCCTTGAGAGATCCACTCAATACAGTATCTAGTGAGGGCTGATAAATTAAAAGCTCTAAAGTTAGGAAGATTTAACCCTCCTAGTGTAACTGGAGCTCTTAATTTATGAAGTGCAATTTTTGCCTTTTTAAGCAAGGGTCTTAAGAACAGTAAATCAAGGGAATCCCACCCAGGAACTATTTAACAATAGACCTACGATGGGCAAGGGAAAATTAATGAGGCGTCATAAATATTTCAATTTAGCAACAATCGCAATGACGTCAGGATTGGGGCGCCAAACCAAGTGAAATATGTGCGTGCCTAAACAGGATGCTTGCGCCAAATCTTAGGGAAGCGGCTGCAGGAGTCCCCGCCTCCCCACTGAATCACCAGGTACTTTTACCCCAGAATACTTGGTAGTAGAGGACAAATCCTCAGCTCTGTTCTTGACTATGACAGTCACCAGAATCTGCAAGAGAAATATGAAGGACCACTGACATTACAAAAAGAATTTCAAACTCCATGGGGCAGATTCACTAAGCGCCAAATTTGTGCTAGCGTTCGCTTCGCTCACATCGCAACACTTCACCAGGCGTAGATTCACCAGGACAACGCTAATTCACTAAAATCTGCAGTTGCGTCCAGGGCACCGAATGCTGGCGAAGTAGCGCTAGCATTAATGCGGCAAGCGAAGCCTAGTTGCGCTAGCTTTGGATATTTGCATATGGCAGGAAGTTAAAGTTAAATGGACATATATGTTGCAGCCAATACATTACACTACACAAGCCCGGGAAACCTTAATAAAATAGAGTTATTACAGTATATTGCCCTACACTTGAGCCCAGTGTATAGTTTATGTGCCATACTGTATATTAGGAAATGTAGGGGGGAAGCCAGATACCCCAGAAAAAATGTATGCTATTTTGCAGCCTATAACCCTCAAAAATGTAAACCCACCAGCGTTTTTTGGGACGTAGAAAAATATTCAACTATTTTTTGAGGAAGTCCTATCTACTCTATTGCACTTCAACTGGTCTGAGCTGACGAAGGCAAGTCTGGCGCAAGAGGTAACGTTCAGTAAAATTCGCATCTTAGTGAATTTGCGTAGTTACGTCCATTTGCCAGAGCGCAACTTCGCCTAGCGAATTATCGCTAGAGTCTATCTCCTTCGCAAGCGAAGTTATGCCTGCGGCCATTAGTAAATCAGCAAAATAATGAAATGACGTCACACTGGCGAATTTCCGCTAACGTTAGTCACTTCGCCGTCACTTCACCCTTTAGAAAATCTGCCTCCAAGTATCGGTCAAACCTTCAGGTGCCTGTGTATTAAGCTTTTTAATCCAAAAGGTCTCTCTATGGAGTAGTAATCTAGAAATATCACCACACCATGGTGGTAATCTCAAGCACCAACCATTTAAGCTGCATGAGTTAATGCCCCATTTCAAAGAAATGTCTTGATATGTCTGGCAGTCATTTAAAATTCCTAATGTTGCCCTTATGTTCCTTAATTCTTTCTTTTACCTTTTTTTTTGTCTGGCCAACATAGGCTTTACCACAAGGGCTTTTAATTAAGAAGACAACATTTGTAGTCTTACAGGTAAAGAAACCTCTCATTTTGATGGCATAACCTTGTGAAGGTTGGTTGACAGGACAACACATACAACTGAGGCATGCAAAAGTACCACATTTCTTACATACTAAGAATTTTTATCTGTCCTTTGGGCTTTTTATGTCTGATGGATATAATATATCTTTAAGTGCTTTGCCCCTAGTTCTGGAGTTTCGTTAAATAATATGTCACAAAAAAAAAAACTTTGCGATTGAGAATTTTTAATACATATACTGCACATGTTCGTAAAAACAATTTACGAAAAAAACAATGTTTTTCCTTGTACCTCATATAGGGTTGCCCCATTTTCTGAAAAAAAAATAGCGACCTTCCCCTATTAAATAACATTGGGATCAACCATCAGGTGGCAAATACCAGCCAGGTGGCAACCCTAACCTCATATCTATGAATCATTGTGTTTAGTTCAGTGCTGTCATCTGGTAAGTGTATTCTGTAGAATAAATACATTTGAGCTTAAAAACCAAGCTTTATGGCTTGCTCTCAAAATATGCGGACAATTAAAGCTGTTGGGTGACAGTATATTATTGTAGTCAGTGGGTTTGCAACAGTAGGAGAAAGGAAAGCCTTGCTGTAAGGTAGTGGTTGTGTATGGGAAATTACCAGTCGAAGTTCAGGTTGTTAGCATGGTGGTAGGAGTTTGTGACAGAGGAGAGATGCATGGGAGAAAGGCATAGGAGGCCACCACTACAGTTACCCACAACAACTTGTCAGACCTTTAGACAAATACAAGAGTCCTCTGCACTCAACCCATTATCAATATATATAAGACATTTTGTGCATACAGCTACTGAAACATGCCTTACCCTTTAAACAAAACAGGGATTGTTTGTCCATATATTGCAATATATTTAAGCTGGCCAACTACATCAAAGTCATCCCATATCTGGCCAGTCCTACGCTCAATTTTATCTGATTCATTAAGAATTCTATTGGTTCATTTTACATTTTACAAAGGGACTAAGTTTCACCTGCAACTTACCTGCTGCTTTCAAAGTAAAACTCCCAAACTTGGCTGCCCTTTTATTAGACACCAGTGGGATCACCTGACTATAGCTGGGAAGGGTGGGAGCTACAACATAGAGCTGGTCACTGCTCCTGTATAACTATAACAAACGGACTGGGATCACAATAAGCCCTGGCATTCAAAGTACACAGAGGCCCAAGCAGCCCCTCACCGGCCAAATAAATATTGACTATCTATGGCAACTTACTGCAGCCCCTCTGGCATTTGCTGGAACCAACAGATTGCCAGGCCGGGCCTGTGGCCAATACATGAAAACCAATTAAACACCAAGATAGTCACCTTGTCATGGTTTAGTTATTAAGAAGTGCAGTTAATGTCTTGTTATTACAGAAACAGATATAAGCAAATCAATCAAAAATAAGAAATAGTTTTTCTAAATGAGCATTGCTGTATTTCAGAGCTTTCTGGATAACTGATTTCTGTATAAAAGATCCGATACCTGTAGTTAAAGGATTTTCTTACTCATGGGGCAGAACAGATAGAGGTAAGGTTTCCAGCTGTGCAGGCCCAGATTTGTAGTGAGGCCACAAAGGCCCGGGTCTAAGGCAGCAGGAATTCAGGGGTGGCATGCCGCCCAGCCGCATTCAACAAGTTGCGCAAGCGCATATACAAGATGCGTGCATGTGCCCATATGTCCAGGCACAAACGTAGGGCAATGCGGACAGGAAAGGGGGGGGAACGGGGAAGGTGATGCAGGCAGGGAGGGGAATGGAAGGTAAGAGAGAGGCGGAAGGGGAGAGGAAGGGAGACAACAAAGGGGGTGCGATAAGCGGAGAAGGCCTAGGGGCACCCCGTGTGTGGGTTTCAACTGGATAAATCAGTTTGTCAAAGGGCTGTATGTTCTATCTCATTTAAAACATTGGGACAAAAACGAGACATTAATGCAGCTAGTTGCTTATAAGTGATGCAACAAACTTGTCCCGGCATCTTAACTTGACATCACTGTGCCTGCCTCTGACGTCATCATGCCCACCCCAACATCACTGCTCCCTCCCCAATGCTATCTGTCCCGCCCCCTAGTTCGGCTGCTGAATAATCGGGCACCCCCACCTCTTTTTCTAATGGGACCCCGCCGCCGCTTATGCTTCGGTTTTGCCGATAACAACAACAATATGCAACTACACCACAGTTTTCCAACTTTTCGCGCAAGAAAAATTGCTAAACCTGAGTTTAGATTCGCGGCAGCGCGTAGCGTCACCGACTCGGGTAGCGCTCATTGGCCGTCACGTGGGTCTGTCACAGTTCCACATAATACTTTCTTCCTGCGAAAGGACTTTTCTCAGTACGCTCCGCCCCTGTGTGCTCGTTCCTTGGCAACGCGAAAGACGCTGTCTACGTATGGAATTGTTAGTTTATTTAGCATTGCCCTGGAAACAGCAGAGCAGCGAGGCGCTATTGCCATAGACTGACACAGACACAAACAGGTACGTCTCTACCAGAACAAGTGTGCGTGTAAAAGATGGTCCCCTTTTCAATGTGATTTCTATAGAACAGCAGTTTCTTCAGTGCTCCACAGTTTGGCTATATGTGCCCTAGAATGGAAGCCCTCCCTGGCAAATGCCTGTCTGTTTGTGCATTGTGTCTCCAATAAGTTGCTTTCTGTTACTTGCCTAGTTATCCTTGCATAGATTTGGGTTGGATCTGAAAATCGTGCAAGTTCAAATTATGATACAGTAGTCAATTAAACAGACAGCAATAATGGTGCTCTACATGCATAGATTTCCAGCAGGTTATGTTGATCTCTAAAGGTATCAGAACAGACCACACCCCTTTATTTGTTCTTCAACTACAAATCCCATCATCCTCTGCCAGCTGCAGACTCACACATATCTATTGCCTCTGTGCTGCCTGTTGGATAACTGATATATAACAAATAGCTTCATTAACATCAACATACAAATAAGTATCTTACCAGTTAGAATGAGCATCTTTTATTTTTTTTTTTAAATATGTGTTAGTAATATTTCAGTATTGCTGTTCTTTGCAGGGCCATGGAGGATCTGCTGGATAATGTACTAGGAGTGAGGGTGTCTCCATCTTTGCTTCACTTTATGGACACCCTTGTGGGGGAGAGTTATAAAGCCAGTCTTGTTGTACAGAACATCAGCCCTCAGACTAAAACCATCAGAATTCAAGGTCCTGAAGATCCACAGGTACGTTTCTTTGTACTGAATGGAGAGTACCTAAAATATGGGGGGTATTTTTGCATAATAAAAGAAAATGTACTTCTAAGCAGTTTTTCATTACACACAAATTAAATACAATAAGTTTAACTCAGTTATTTGTAAATGTAATGGTTATTGGAGGCAGTAGCGTCACTAGAGGGGGGCGGGCCCTGGTGCGTGACGCGCAGCCAGGCCCCGCCCCCTCTGTACGGCCGCATTTGTCAGTGGCACGTGTGCTGCTCCCCCGGTAGTTCCGCCACTGATTGGAGGTGGTATGCGTAGGTCTCCATTTAATCTTCACACCTTCAGATCTCATAATGTTATATATAAGGGGTTGTTCACCTTCAAGTTAACTTTTAGTAGTTTATATAATGGCCAATTCTAAGCAACTTTTCTGGTCTTCATCATTTCTTTTTTATGGTTTTTGAATTATTCAAATGGGGGTCACTGACCCCGTCTAAAAACAAATGCTCAGTAAGGCTAAAATGTATTGTTATTGCTACTTATTATTACTTGTCTTTCTATTCAGGCCCTTTTCTATTCATATTCCATTCTCTTATTCAAATCAATGCTAGCGTAATTAGGACCCTAGCAACCATTTATAAAAAGCTAAATAATGCAAATAACACAAAAACCACAAATAATAAAAAATTAAACCAAATTGCAATTTTTCTCAGAATATCAATGCATGGTTGCTAGGGTAATATGGACCCTAGCAACCAGATTGCTAAAATGACAAACTGGAGAACTGCTGAATAAAAAGCTAAATAACTCAAAAAACACCAATAATAAAAAACGAAAACCAATTGTAATTGTCTCAGAATATCACATTCTACATAATACTACAATTTTACTAGAACGGATTTAAATCTGTTTTAAATTGCAATGGAAATGTAGCGAGCCTGCACGTCTTTGGGATTTTTTTGCCCCAAACACTTTTATGCATTAAAAGGCATAAATGTTTATGCTCATTCCAAGTGTTTTTAGATGATGCATTGGTTTATTTGCTGCTTAGGGCCTAGTCGATTTAGTTCTGACTCAGGCAAGAGCACTCTGGAGATTTTATGTTGTCCCCTTCCCTGTTTATATGGGTTTCCTCTGGCTGCTCAGGTTAACTATACCATTCCTATGGAAATAAATAAGATGATTTTAACTGTTCACTATGAGTAATGTGTCTGTTAACCTTTCGCTTACTCCTATGTTATCCTAATGCGAGGGAATCTAGGCCATACAACTTTTACCAAAACAGTGAGAACAATAAAAAAAAAAGGGCAGTTAAAGCAGGATCAATAAAAACAATGTATTTTAAATATTGTAAGAGAAATGCTTAAATACTGGCCTTTATAGCATAAGTAAAGCTTGAGTAGGAGCATACAGCAGCTAGTATGGAATGTTTATTGAGTAAGAAACTGTATGACACTAGGGGACAGATTTATCAAGGGTCGAATTTCGAAGTAAAAAATACTTCGAAATTCGACCATCAAATTGAAATACTTTGAATTCGAATATCGAATTCCAACTTTTTCATCAAATTTGGGTATTCTGCGGTCGAAGTAAAATCGTTCTATTGAACGATTAAATCCTTTGAATCTAACGATTCGAACGATTTTATCGTCCGATCGAACGATTTTACTTCGACTTCAAAAAAACGTAGGAAAATGCTGTAGAATGTCCCCATAGGCTAACATACTTCGATGGTCGAAGTATCCAAACAATTACTTTGCATTTCAAATTTTTTTACTTCGAAAATTTCCCTCGAATTCACTTCGACCCTTGATAAATCTGCCGTTAGGAGATGGGGCATACCATCCCAGGTCCAATTACTTAGGGGTATATTTATCAAAGTGTGAAGTTAGAGGTCACCACAGTTCACTAGTGTGAAATTCCGCCACCTTCCATTAATTTCTTTGGGATTTTCAAAGGCATATTTATCAAAGGGTGAACTTTCACTTTCACACAATGATAAATACTCTTTTAAAAATCCCATTGAAATGAATGGAGTGTGGCGGAATTTCACATTAGTGGATTGTGGTGACCTCTTACTACACTCTTTGATAAATATGCCCCTAAATATTACTTTGCAGTTGCTGGACTGGAGATGTCACATGATTAAAGGGGTTGTTCCCCAGTAGCAAACTGCAAACTCTTGTGTTTCAGCAGCCCTTTGTGACACTAGCCTTATGCTCAGCAGGGCCAAATATATAAAATGTATCAACTACTGTATCAATTTAAATGAATTTAGAGAGTCTGTAACCCCACACAGAGCTGCTCTAGGAAGGTATGATAAGGTGAAAAATATAAATTTAAACAAAAAGCAAATGAAAAAGTCATTATTTCTGGTGTAATACCGAAACCAGCTGAGCTGAAAAGGAGGCGAACAACCACTTTAACATATCTCTGTGGCTTGTTAGCAAAATGACTGTAAAAACTTTACAGGCAGTTATGTGACTACCAGTGGGTGTGGGGGGCACACACCCATTTGTGGCCCGCTGGATCCATGAGCCATGATTTTATGTGTCTGCACATGTTTAAAAACATCTAAAATATATTATACATGATGATCCACAATGAGTGGCTCTCCAGTCTTTGCTGAAATACAAGTCCCATCGCTTTGGGTTGGCGAATGTTTCTTTTTGACAACACCTAAAGGACTGTAAATACCAGATGCAGCATTTTAATTGAAAACTGGTTTAAATGTCAAATGCAATGCATGTTACTTGTTTTTTTTTTTCAGTTCACCTTTACTGTTCAGAATCCAGATAAACCTATTGCATGTGGGCTTCAAATAACAGCGACTGTCGAATATCGACCATCAAAAAAAGAAGACATCCGTGACAGACTATTGGTTTTTGTTGATCAAGATGTCATAAATATTCCATTGCTGGGGTAAGTTATATCATATCACTTTCTCACATCCTCTCAAGCCGTATATATAATTGTCAGGAAACACATCATTTGCCATAATTCTTATAATTGTGCATTTCCTTACCAGGTTTGCCAGCATATCCCTTTGTTAACTTGTTCCTGTCATAAGCTGTTTTTAAATGTTTGCCATGTTTGCCACTATATTCTTTCAACTTCACTGCAACATATGGGCCATTTAATCGTATGATTCCTGAGTTCAATAAACAATTGCGTTGCTGAATTTTAATTTTATTTAGCATGGTCTCCATTCCTAGGGGGTACAGACTCACTGATAAACACGAGATCAGTTATTTTATGTGTTTTATGTTGCTGTGTAGTTGAAATTCTCAAAAAGCATTACACAGTAATCTCATTTAAAAGCCACCTGTGGCTGTCATGTACTCTCAGTTTCAATCCTACATTTGAGACCTTTTAAGACCAGCATGTGTGCTACAGTTACAGTAAAAAGTACTATTTTTTACTGACCCTGCTAGTCTGAATTTGCAGACCATTGCAATACAAGTAAATATGCACAATTTTGCTACTTTTTTACAACCACACTTTGAAGTGTTGCCTTGGTGACAAAACACTTAGAAGCACCTTGTATTTCATTGCCTTTAAAGTACTATTCATAGCTTTATTCTGGCCATAACATTTTCTTTCACTGTGAATCATTGCAGACACTGACCTTCATTTATATGGCACCAGACAGCGTTATAAATCAAAGTGATTAAAAGGAAACACAATTGCAGAGCTAAGCAAGGCCCTTTTGCAACTGGAAATAAATCTGCATTTATAACAGCCAAAAAGATCTGTATTTTTATAAGACACGATTGTTCTTCTTTAACATAATGAAAACAGTTTTTAATGGTAAAATAATATAAATGATATATTCCATTAAAAGAATATCTCTCTTCTGTTTTTCAGATTTACACCATCCTGCTATTTAGAAGTTGACTCTGAAGTGAATTTTGGAAACATAGTTGCGAACAGTAAAGTGATATATAAAGAGATTGCCATTACAAATCATGGTTCTTCTCCAGGTAACTGACCTTCAGTCATTAATTAGCAAATGCACAAACAATAAATCATGCAGAGGTTGGTGCTTTGGAGACAGATAATAAACCAATATGTGCCAATTTGAGCCTTATTACAAACATCAGTTTGAATTTGCATTATTAATCATGATAATAAATGCAGTAATGTTAGAGAGACTATAAACCTTTGTTCAAAAATAAGCTTGCTCCCATTAAATTAAATCTGCATTAATTTTCAATACCAGTCTTTCATCCCTTCGGTACTTTGTGCATGTATTAAAATCTGCTAAATGTTTACATGCAGGAAAGGGCGTACCAGAGCACTTGAGACTCTCTAGATGATGAATACATAATTATATAATTAGAATTCAATACCAGCAATGGACATCACTATGCTACAATGAAACAACTTACATGGAAGATTTGATGAACATCCTGTTTGTATAAGGGAAAATGATAAAACACAGAATTGTAGGGTATATAGGCTTGAACGATCCTAATCTAAAACTATCCTAAGTGTACACAATGCGGCCACTTGACTAATTGCTGGATTTAAATTTTACAGACTCCCATGAAAGTTTTAAAATTGTCACTAGCATTCATGGCTGTGTCATTCACCTTTCATTATCTCATATGTCACGACAAAAATCTTCTTATAGTAATCTCTGAGTTTTTTTCAACAACACAACTGTAGTACATAGTGGAGTGAAGTTGCCAAAAGATAGTTTTTACATGACAAAGTACCTCATTTCGTTTTGCTGCATTTAGTATTTATGTTATAGGGGATATTTGGAACAGAACAAAGTCTAGAATTGTGTTATATCTGTAAAATCATTGCTGCAAATGTAGGAGGTAAGTGTTGCAAATTAGGAACATACTTGTTAGAACGGGGACTAGGGAACATCATATCAACTCTGTTATACTCATTCTCTGGACATACTGGGCATCAAAAAAATTATTTATTGGTAAACTAGTCAGCATACAACTCAGCGGCAAATTAATTGAATATCAGCACAAGTAATATTATATTACTACCTCAGTGCTCTTGCATTGCGGGGCTCTGTTTCAATTTATATTCCAGAATGAAAATGTTAATTAAACAAAAAGCACACACAAAGATAAATAGATCTATTACAAGTTTGTATAGAATTAGCTAGGTATTGCTTTGTTACTATAAAACACTCCTACAAATATCCATTAGGTGGCAGTGTTATAGCTACTATGAACTTCTTGAATTTATCTTATTAAAGCAACTAATCATGCTTGGGATTTGCAATTTAGAGCTGACTACATAACAGTTCAAGGTGATAATTCTGGGTCCAAAAACTCAGTTTGATTAAAATGAAACGAGTGAGCATTTTTCTCCATGGCTACATATTATAAAATATATATATATATAAAACAGAAATACAATTCAATTTGGTGAAACATATGATGTTCAATTATCCAGCATTTTGTTTGTTAATATATACCTGGATGCCATGTTCATGAGTTTAAAGGCCACAAGGAAAACCAACCAACAAGCACAAGATCACCTTAGGCACTTACATCAGGTGCTGTTCCTAGTGTCAGACAATACAGGGAATTTAGAATTGCACTTTATAAAATGTGATCTACAAAAGAAGCTGTTATAGTGGCAAGAATTAGTATTTTTATTTCATCTCACGTTTTATGCTATTATTTCAAGTCATAGCTGCCAAATCTTGATATATATTTTTATGAGAAGCGATATAAACTGATAAAATGCATCCACAATACAGACACAGCTTTAGGGTAGTGGTTTAAAGAAATGTTTTAAGAGCACAACTTCCTGCATGGATGGAATAATATTTATGCTTAGATAGAGCTTCTTACTAAAGTGGCAAAAAGCTCACAGCACAAGATACGACAGGACACTGCAGTGATATATTTTGAAACAATTGTTGCAGACAAATCTACAATTTACAGCAAAATCGGAAAATAATGGCATGTCAAGTACACACACACACACACACATTAACTTTGCGACTACTCACTTGTCCTTTGCACCTTTTTGTTAATCAAAAATAACTTGTGGGGATGCAATATAGCAAATGTGTATGTTGAGCAGTCTATATAGATGTCTAGAACATTCCACAAATACCCTACATGCATAATTCCGTTATTTACTATAAATTCATATGTAGATTGCACATGTAAGACTGAGATTGACAGATAAATACAGATTAATACAATTATTCCTACAACAAAAGATATAGTAAATCCAAAACTAATGAATTTTCCAGAATAGACATTTGGACACTAACATTTTGACCAACTACCAACTTTCCAGTCTACATTAAATATTTTTTTTTTATTGTAATAAAACAATAGCAGTATGTATTTTACTATTCTCTTCAGTCTTGCCTGGCTACAGATACAGGAGACTTTACTGGAGATGATTTCTGCTACATTGTTTCTGTACTCAGATTAAAAAGACCTGAACTTCTCAGTTTCTCAGACTAAATGCAATCCATCTAAAAAGAACCTAAAACACGTCTCAGTACTAACAATAAAGATACCCATTATTATCATTTGATCGGTATCCTGACTTCCATAGCATTCCAATTATGATCTTTCCTATAAAAGATCTTTTTTTGAAGATCATTTGTTTCAATACACGTATAGAGCTGAATCGTCATATATACAGATAGAAACAATAGAATTCTAACCTATATCTGACTAACCTGTATCTGACTAACAATGGCCATATTCGTGTGCCTCAAAATTTTCCGGCTGGCCCGATCAACGAGCCTACTGATATCCAAGTCTTCTGCTGATATTGCTCAGCTCGTCCCCCACCATACACACACCGAATATTGTACGAAAATTTGATTCAAACAATATTATTTGTGCGTCTGTGGCCACCTTAAATCCAAAAGCATTTCCCAACACTTGGGAAATGTATCTCATATTGTTTTTAAAACAAATCAGACCAAACTCCCATCCACTATTTTATCTTATTTATTAAATAATCAGCTTGAAAAAGTCGGGTTGGGAAAAACTATGAAAAGATCGAGTGACAATCCAAATCACAAAATGTATTCAGATTTGACACCTGAATTTCATTACATTCCCGAAAACCCAAAATTCCTCAGATTATCAGACTAAACCCATATCTTCAAACTGTAAAAAGGACATCTGCCTTTGACTTCTGCATGACCTTAGTAGGTTTGAGATGGTGGATTTTTGGGTTTGGCCTTTTAGCAGCTTTGGGGTATGATACATCTGTAAAAATGCAAGCTTTTGTTTCCACAAAAAAAGTGAGTTTTTCCCAAAGAAAAAACTTGACCAGAAAAAATTTAGTTTTAGTAAATAATTCCCTTAATCCTAGATGCTGCCAGCAACTTGAAAACTTTCTAGCAAGCATTTATATAAACTTAAGTATCATAATAGATCCCATTGTTCCTGTTAACATCTGCAAAGTTATCCATTATCTTATCTTTATATGTGATACACATTTCTGTCTACCCCTGGGTTTTAATTTGTGGCTCCTTTTCCTTTCCAATTACCCCCTAATAACCCAGCCACAGTATCACAAGGAAAAAAATATTAATATAAAGATGAAACAAATTGGTTGATAATATAACAAACAAATACAAAACTAAAACATAAATAGCACATGGCTTTGTGTTTTTTTTTATTTGCAACTTGATCTATGTCTGCCTATTACTAGTATAACAAGGAATGCATGAGCTCATTAAAACAGATTAGACATTGATTAGATCACAAATAAATTATGATGCAGTATTGCTAATCAGCCTCTTTACCAACCAATTTGTCTTTAGTGCGTTCAAACTCTGATGTAAATATAAATGATCCCAGATAATTTAGAAGCTAATTAAACTGCCATCATCATGTAAATTGTGACTTCTATACCACATGAGTAAGTGTTTTGACGTCTGGCCTATTGAAATCTTGCTTACACCTTACAATTTTATATTATTAATTTTGAACATGCAAGTCAAATGGGTAATGTAGATTTAGGAGGCAAGAGTTAATGTGAAATGATGCGATAGTTCAAAGTACAGAGGACAGATTTGTTAGGGTCAAAGGAGACTTGTACTATGCCAGCCATAGTACACAGCTCTCTGGGATCTTGTGGCCATTTGCAAACTATCTCGTTCTTGCTCCTGAATGACCTGTAACATTATAGAGGACAATCTTATGGGGTTATTTACCAAAGTCCGAATTTATCTCAATATTTTCTGCTACAAACCCTGATCAAATCCACTCTGTTTTTTTACGCTTATTTATTATTACATTTTCCAGACAATTAGCTTTGCTGGAAAAAGGTTTTCAAGATTTTTGTCGGCTTTTTCACGCTTTTTCGCACTCCATTGCCAGGCGACTTTTCGCTCTGCCGAAAGGTTGTTACTCTGCAAATTCAGTAAAGTGTGGATTTTACTGAACATTACCTATTTCGCCAGAGTGGACTAAAAAGAAGCAACATCTTCCTCAATCTTCTGTCACTTACATCATATCCTGTGTGCCAAAAATGCATTAAAGTTCCAAAAACACTGGCGACTTTTACTTTTTTAAAGCGGAATTGCCTGCAAAAGTCCTTGAATCCTTGAACTTTTTTGGGTAACCCGGCTTTCTCCAGACATTTCATAACATATGGAACATTCATTTTACAGTGGGCCCATGTGTAGGGCATTATATTAACTCTCTTGTCTTTATTAAGGTTCCCTGGAAAAAGTGGTAACTTCAAACATTTGCATCAACAACCTCCATACAACTTTAAATTACCCGCCATATGCAAACTAACCTAAGCGCAAGATCACTAGTGCATTTTCGCTAGGCACAAATGCTTGCGCATCTTTGCTTTAAAATGCTCGCACTGCCGAAGTAATGCTATCAAAAAGTCACCAGTGTTCGGTGCCCAGGGCGCAACTTTGCATATTAGTGAATTAGCATAGTGGTAGCGAATTTGCGCCTGGCTAAGTGGTGCGATGTGTGTGAAGTGGGAGCTAGCGCCAAATTGCCCTTTAGTGACTCTGCCCCATAGAATACTACCTTTCTGACATACACCTGGTGAGTGAAGCCTAAGCAGTGCAGGCAGACTTGGTTATTTTTATAGTGATGTGTCCCTTTAAGTATATATAATTTCACTGTGCTAAACATCTTCACATATATCAAATATAAAAGAAAGTTGAATAGATAGTTTTATCAGTCAAAGACTAATACCAAATAAATGTGCTGATTTTATGTAAACTTCAAAATAGTATACTTGTATATATAGATTGTAAGTAACTACATTTTATCAGCCATCTTGTTTCAACTTGTTGGTTATTTGCTAACCAGCAGTATTTGAAACATATATAATGCTGCAGTTAAACTGAATTTTGTATTTAATTTGCTGTGATAATGACTTTGAGATATACATTTTTGAATCCAAGCCTTATTCTAGCTATTTAGATGCTCAGCAACATGAGAAGTGTTATTTTACAATTGTTTTGTTGTAGGTACCTTCAGAATAAAGTACACTGGACATCTGCCAATCACTCTTGACCCAAGCAGTGGAACAGTGGAACCTAAAACCAAGCAGCTAATTCAAGTGGAAATTTGCACTGATAAACCTTCTTTATTTGAAGAAGTTGCAAAGTAAGAAATATTTAAAAAATATATATAATATATGGGAAAAGCTTTACTGCAGAGATGGAAAGCCTGTGGATCATTGGGTATTTGACACAAGAGGATCTTGGAATATTTATTTAGAGTTGTACTTCACTTTATTCACAACACATTGCACTTCTGATTTTGTTCCACCAAGAACTGTAGGGCTTTCTTTGTATTTTTACCAGAGCATTGTCAACCATTTCTAAATAATTAATATTTTACCTTACTTATTTACTTTGTTTCAAATCAGGGTTAAACTGCAGGGTAGTGATGAAGTACTTGTGAAAATAAAAGGAAATATTGTCTATCAAGTGTTGAGGCTACTTGATGTATCTGGCAAATCATTAGATTGCCTTCATTTTGGATCACTCTATTTTGGGACATCAGCAGCTCGTCAAGCAGTAATTTACAATGACAGCCCTGAGACAATGCACTGGGTATCAGTCCTGGATGACAATGCCCTTGGAGTTGAAATGGTAAGCCATGACTATTACTATCTCCCACTTGTATTTATTATTCACAAGACTGGAGGGAAACATCTAGTCAATAAATAATAATTGTGCATATGTTTTTCTTCTCTTATAGCAGTTAAATATTGTAAAATGTGCTTTCATGCTTATAAGGAAACTGATCCAAACATAGTATTATAATTTATAAGATAAATGGACGCACACTACATTTATCATGCCTGCTGCTGTATTTACTGAGATGATACTAATCACAGTAACATTACATTGGAAAAAAGAATTAAATAAGGGCTAGCTATTAAGGTCAGACATTTGTATGCTGTGGGCAAGCAATAATGTAGGAATCCATGGGCAGATCCAGGCAATCAACCTTAAGTTAGGTTAGCTCATAGATGATAGTTTTATTGAAGCCTATGGGTCTTTCTGTTCTGTTGGACTAATGTATACACAAAGCAGTTTGTGGCATTTTAGTAATACTACTGAGTGCACAGGTTGTATTACAATATCTTATAATAATATCATAATGCAACTGTCCATAAGATCAAAGCAAAAATAGTATTAGTAGACAAAAAGGGTAGAGGCAAAGGAGAGCAGAAGAAATTGTGTTTGAGTGATTATGGTGGAAGATGTGAGAACAAGAGAAGGAGAATGATTTTAGAGGATTAAAGGAAGGGGAGAATTGAAGAGTAATTGTGAGAAGAAAAATGCTCTTACAAAAGGAAGACAGACAAGGGAATAACATGTAAAATAAGAGTAGAGAACAAAGAAGCAGAGAGAACCTGGTCTTAAAGACATATTGCATTAAGGGAAAAAGGGGGGGGTGAAGATACAACATCAAAAGACAAGGTCTCTGAATGAATAGAGTCAATTATAACAAAAAGTGGAATAGTTTCCAATGTCACTGATTCGGAGGAAAGTTGCGAGCTGTCTGCAGTTCTCCCAAGGAAAGTGTCAAGTATCAAGGCGAGTCTGAAGGTATGAGCCTCCCCCCACGCTTCCCACTGAGTTGCGCCCTGAAAGTTGGTACAGGACGGTCCTAGATAAGGAATAGCAGGAGTGCTAAGTACAGAATAACAGTTCGTAATAAGGACTCAGCACTTATCTGCAATTGAAGAGACGAAGTCAGGAACAGGCCGGGTCATACACAGAGAACGATCAGGGAGCAGGTGCCAATTGAGGGAAATCCAGCAGAGTAGTCAGGGAAGCCAAGGTCGAGATCAGGAATAACAAACACAGGAATCCAGGGATAATCAGAAGAATAGTCAGAAACAAGCCGTAGTCGTAATCAGAATAATCATCAGTAGTAAATACGCTTAGTGTCAGTAGAGACGATCACTTCGCATTGAGCCTAGGCCTGAATGACCTTTTAACCCCAGGACGCATGTTTGCGTCAGAAGACGCGCCTGCGTCAGAATGTGCGCCTGCATCAGAACGCGCGCCTGCGTCTGGACGCGCGCACGCATGTGAATGCGCGCTTGCGTCAAAACACGTGCCTGCGTCTGGACGCGCACGTGCATGTGAATGCGCGCCCGCGCTAAAACGCGCGCATTAGAACACGTGCCCGCACTAGTAACAGGCGCCGGCGTGGGGACATTGGCCAGAGGAGACGTCAGTTCAACCTGAGCCTGACCTGTTGGGACCTGACAGAAAGGTTGTATTTTCGAGTGGGTAGGAATGCAGTGGTTCTTGATGAATTCCGCATCCACAAAACAGCCACAAGCCCCAGAGTCAATGACGACTTTACTCCTTAGGTATCCTTGGGACCACTGTAGGGAGATTGGGACAATTAACAGTGTCAAATCTTGAGTTGATGAAAAACACATTGGGTAGACATGCTTACCCCCTGGCCGAGTAGGACAGTCTTTTAGGAAATGCCCAGGAAGGCCACAATAAAGACATAGATTGTTTTGTCGTCTACGGGCTCTCTCTTGAGCAGAGATGGCAGTCCAATTTGCATAGGTTCTGGATGACCTACAGTTGAAGAAACTACAGGAACAGGTGGAGAGATGGGTGCTTTTGGCATATCCCAGGATATTCCGAGAGAAGGTGTTGCAGCTCTTTCAGCTCGTCTCTCTCTCTTAAACGACGATCAATTTAAAAGACCAAATCGATAAGTCCATCCAACGTCTCAGGTATTCCCACCCGGGCAAATTCATCCTTTAAAGCATGACTCAGGCCTATGCGGAACTGATCATTGAGCTTTGTCATTCCATTTGATATCAGTAGCATAAGAGAGGGCCCAGGAGGAGTACTAGCAGGAACATTCAAATCTTGCACGTATGATGGCGAGTCTGATGGTATTAGCCTCTCCCACGCTTCCCACTGAGCTGCGCTCTGGAGATGAAACAGAACGATCCCAGCAGAGGAATAGTAGGAGTGCCTGAGAGCCCACGGAAGAATATGCAGTTGATGATAATTAGGACTTAGGCACTTTACTGCAGGTGAAGAATCAAGGTCAGGAAATAGGTTGGGTCATACACAGAAGAATCAGGAGCCAGACATCAATCCAGGGGAAATCCACAAAGAATAGTCAGAAGCAAGCCAGAAGTCACAGTAATAACAATAACGCTCAGTGTCAGTCAGATGATCACCTCGCACTGAGCCTAGGCCTTGATGTCTCTTTAGGCTGAAAGCGACTGCGAACGTGCATGTGCATCCAAGACGGACGTGTGCGACAATGTGCTCGTTCGGACGTGAGCCAGCGCTGTGATTGTGTCCACGTGAACATGCGTGTGCCGATGCTGCTCTGCTGGATCCTGACACTAGGATTTGTAGTTCAGCAGTAATTGAATAAAGTTTGGTTGAACGGTATAGTGTAGCAGGGTTTGCTAAGCCTTTCATTTATCCTTTGCTAACTCACAAACTTAGCAGCTTTTTAAGAACTTTATGCATCACCTAAATTGATCACATGGTATTGCTACTTCATTACAAACATCGTAGGTGCAGCAGCCTTAACAGATTTATCTCTTGTAGTACAAAATTTCCTTTATGACACCAAAGGGAAAGTTTGATCCCCTTATCTGAGGGCATGTCTATTGTAGATACCAGTGTTATTTTAAAGAATGAGCTATTGTGTGACTAGCTCTTTACTAGTATAGGCTCAGATTTCTTCCACTTAATTTTTTGGTAGGTGAATATTTGTATACTAATGATTGGAGGTTTTTTGTTTTTGTTTTACACAGGGCACAGATTTAGAGCAAAGCACTGATGCTGCTTTGCAAAAGCTGGACTACAGAAGAAAAGCAGAAAATACAGAAGCCGCAAGAATGATTTCATGTTTACCCAATCAAGGAGTGTTGCTTCCTTTTCAAAAAACCAATGTCACAATATTTTTCTCCCCAAAGTGAGTAGTGTGGTATAAATCAGATACACTGTAAAATAGTTCTGTGTTGTCCCATGCCTTGCTCATTGACCTTTTTAAAATGCCTGAACCCTGCTCACCTGTTTAGACATGTTACCAAATGTGCATGTTTGACCTGACCTTGGTTCCGAGAAAAACAAAAGAAAGGAACATTCCAGGAGTACATTGCCTAGGGAGTAGTTTAATTGGAAGTTCAGGGGCTTTTTTGTGTTGTAGACCAGAGTAAAAGCAATATTTACATTTGACAGGTCATAGAATATGGTCTGCTAACTCATATATTATTGCAAAGGTCAATTATAACAAGTACTTTATAGGGTTACCACAGGACAGGTTGGTTTTCAGAAGGACTGTCTGGGTCAAAACTGCTTGCCCAGTTTTCCAAATTAGGAAAATCGGGCAGGACTCCACTAAATTGATATGCAATCCAATCACTGATCATCTTAACATAGCCCACCCCCCATGATGGGATCACTCCACCAAGTGATGTCACAACACCCATGTCTGTCCCCCTTTTGGCTTTCCGGGACAGGAAAAGGTGGCAGCAACAGTGCCTGATGCCTGAATAAACAATATTGTAATAGTAATGATAGGCAGTGCACACATGAAACTTTAAATGGTGGACAAAAAATTAATAATTCAAAATTCAAAAAAATAAACCATACCAAACGGACAAATGTACCCTAGTTCTCCATGGTCCACGAGTTACTCCCTCCTAAAGCTTTTCTTTGCCCTCATTTGACTTTCTATAATGTACAGGTATGGAATCCGTTATCCAGAAAGCTCTGAATTACAGAAAGGCCATCTCCCATAGTTTCCATTATGAGCAAATAATTGTAATTTTTATTTCCTTATTTCCTTTTTCTTTGTAGTAATAAAACAGTACCTTGTACCTGATCCAAACTAAGATATAATCAATCCTTACTGGAAGCAAACCAGCCTATTGGGCCTATTTAATGTATTTTATTTAAGTTTCTTGTAAACGTACGGTATGACCATTCAGTTTATGGAAAGATCTATTATCTGGAAAACCCCAGGTCCCTAGCATTCTGAATACAGGTCCCATACTTGTATGTTGCCGGTTTTTTAAAATACATATACCGTATATTCTCGAGTAAAAGCCGACCCGAGTATAAGCCGAGGTACCTAATTTTACCTACAAAAACTGGGAAACCTTATTAACTCGAGTATACGCCTACGGTGTTGGTAAGTGTTCCTAAATTTGGCGACCAAAAAAAATCAAGTAGCAAAGCTAATATGATTATTATATATTTTGAGTGTGTACACCACTACATGTTAAACATTCAGGAAGGACATCTTGTATTTATACTTTACAGCATTAAAGGAGAGAGAGCTCAGTAAAATCGTTACAGGTCAGTAAATTTTTCCATAATAATAAGTATCAACCCCCGAGTGTTAATGCCCATTCTCTGAACCAGTAGTAGACAAGTGATGTAAATTTAGATGTGGAGCAGTAAAACTTCAGCCATCTACAGAACTCTTTTTTTTATCATTGTAATATGCCCAAAGATTATGTTATTGAAAACTTGTTTTTAGCTTGGAAATGTTAAAGGCTATAAACAGTAGCTGAAATGGCTTGCATATACGGTAATAAAAGGAGAGAGAGAGAGAGAGCTATAGCGAGAGAGAGCTAAAGAGAGAGAGAGAGAGAGAGAGAGAGAGACAGAGCTATAGCGAGAGAGAGAGCTATAGAGAGAGAGCTATAGAGAGAGAGAGAGCTATAGAGAGAGAGAGAGCTATAGCAAGAGAGAGAGAGCTATAGAGAGAGTGCTAAAGAGAGGGGAGAGAGCGCTAAAGAGAGGGGAGAGAGCGCTAAAGAGAGAGAGAGCTATAGAGAGAGAGACACCCCTCCGGCACTAGAGTCCCGTAGTATCGGCACAGTATATTAACTGCCGAAACTACTGCGCAACTAACCTCAAAAGTCGGCAGCTGGACATCACGGCAGGGTGCAAGATGAGGGAGGCTGCTGATCATTTTGACGCCAGGCCAGCGGGGGGGGGGCAGGTGATCCTTTCCACGATGGTGGCCCGGCCGCCTAGGACCCTTCAGCTAGGCAGGCCCTGTACCGTGCCGCTAAAACCACCTGCTTTGCTGGATAATCTGGCCCTGGCTGTGGCCCAATTAAAAATCAGCGGGCTGTAGTTTGGACACCCCCTCAAACTGAATGGAGAGGTCAAGTAGGAGGGACATGCCCATTTAAAGCAGGAACAATGTACGTTAATGCAGGGAAAATGCCTGCCGGCAGACAGGAACGAGGCAGCTGTGTGGGGCACAGGAGGAGATTTAATGAGCGCAATTGATGTGTTTTGGGTGATTCTGACCTGACTGACTCGAGTATAAGCCGAGGTAGACTTTTTCAGCACATTTTGGGTGCTGAAAAACTCAGCTTATACTCGAGTATATATACGGTAATATAAATATTACTGTACTGAGTTACAGTTCCCTTATACTTATTTAAGACTTGAATTTTAATGTACTGTACATATTAATTACAGACAGATTAATGAAGACCTCTTGTATGACAAGTTTCCACCACAACAGGACTATGCTTTGTTTATAAGGTTTGAACCCATTGGAAGTAAAGACGGATTTCTTCAATCACTGTCTAATCGTGATGTTAATAATATAGGTAAAGCAAACATAAAATTTACTTTTCTATAAATTAAGTTTTATTATTTGTATTTTAAGAATAAGGAAACTTTCTTTAGATATTAAATACTTTATAGCTCTAAAAACATGTGTTATTAAATATAATGGATAAAAATAAATATATAGTTCTAAAAACATGTGTTATTAAATATAATGGAATATTTGTATCCAAAGCAAGCAAAGCTAATGGGAAATATTTGTCTACTTATCCTCTAGATTCTAGATGATAAGAAAATATTTCTCATTAGCTTTGCTTTCCCTGATTTTGCATAATCATATAGAATTCCCTTGACAACTTTTCTACATGGTCACTCAGCAGTAGACTGCAGACAGATGGCAACCTAACTTTGGCCTTACTAACCTTGTGTCATCACTGTAATAATGAAGTACTACCAGTCAGTTTTTGAGATCCTATTTCATGTTACATTTTAGAGTGGAGATGAATCTAGTATTTAAAAAGCCAGGTCTGTATTATTATGACATGAGGTTAGTTGCTATATCTGTACACGGGGTAAAATGTCTGTCCAAGTTATTCATTTTAACCACAATGGATTATTGGAATAGCCGATCCCTTCTACTTGCCCTCCTTTCTGCCTTCCTCTGTCTATGTCAGAACCCAAATGTTGTGTATGTTGTAAATTAATTGGTCATCCTGGGCAGAATCAGCTGCCACAATGAAGAAGAGGAGAAGGAAACACCAATTCGCCCATAAGGGGGTAGATGACAGGAGATAAAGGACTTACAGGTGTACCAGTGACTAAATAAATGGATAAGCCACTGCAGAGAGACAAATATAAATATTGAAGGAAACGGTGGATTCATTGAGGAAGAAGGATTGTGAGCAAGGGTGGGATAATGATTCTTAAGAGTTAAAGGTGACCCATTTCCTACCAAAATATTTTTCTATTCTTAATTTTCTGTGTTTTTCTTTCCTATAGAAAATAAGAAACAACATGTAGAGCTAGCAGTAACAGGCTCTGGTGTGCCTGTTGCATTATCTTTCAACCCTGGAACATTATACAATTTTAAAGAGTGCTTCATTGGAGAACAGATCGATGTTCTCTGCTCATTACAAAATGAATCTCAGTGTCTTCCTGTGGTGTTTAGTTTCTGCAAGATTTCACATTTCCATATATCTCCAGCTAAAGGAAAGATAGAACCAGGACATTCTCAGGTACTGAATTATACATTTACATCCAAACAAGTTAGTAGAAGTTAACTGCTGTAATATAGATACCCTAAAGGCAAAACAAACACAAAAATGCACCATTTTAGATAATTGCATTGTTAAACTGTGCTTAAACCTGAAAACAATGCTTTACCCTATATAACTGTTCATAAGGAGACTATAGAAATATGACATGCCTTTCACTTGGCTGTGAGTGTTTCTGTTTGTTAGGAGACATGTTGAAACAGTTGGGACAGTATTTATTACTTACTGTATATGTAGTACTCCACACTTTGTGCCTACATTTTAGCCCTGCCTGGTCTTCATTGTATTTGCATAAGCAGTGACCACTCATGGAAAATTACCCCCTTTTTATATACTATTTTACTAGGAAATAGCTCCATGTAAGTGAACTTCCCTTTTAAATGTAAGAATACCAGATATTTAAACAGTGGTGTACATCTGTATGCTTATAATTGTGCTTCTGTCTGAGACACTCACATGCTTAGCAGGCTCTGAGCAGCAGTTTAGAAGCTAAATCTAGGGGTTGTTGCAAATTATCAAACAGAAAATTAGGTTGGCCTGTAATATAAGATGATGCTACAGGGCTGATTATTAAATTCTGAGGCTACTTGTGCTGGTTCTGTGCTGCCATATAGCACTTTCTGTATAAATTACTAATCAGCCTTATATTGTGATGTTTATATTCTATGTGTACTGTATATTTTGAGTTGGTCCCTAAGCTCAGTAACTGCCATCAACACAGAGCATGTGCAGTGAATTGGCAGAAAAGAAGATGGGGAGCTACTACGGCACGTTTGGAGGCACAGATCTTCCCTGCTAAAAGGCTGTGGTTTCCTTTGGCTGGTAAAGAAGCCAAAAACATAATGTACAGCATTTCTAGCTACTTCTACTAGTTAAGCTTTAGTTTTCCTTTAAAAATATATAAATATAAATGAGACATGTATTATTTAAAGAAGTAAACTTACTATAATAATTGTATTTTGTACAAATTTATACCAAAGAAAATATTATTTGGATATTTGTCTGTTATACTTTATTTTGACCATGAGAAAGAGAGATGAAAAAATCCGCCACAAACAAATTATATAAAATCATATAAATTCTTATGTAAGGAGACACATCATCATTCATTATTTTTAAGTTTAGTGTAGTGTAAAGCAAAATCTCTAGCTTCAGTGCCTTTTAGTGAACACAATCAACTTAAATTAATATTAAAATGAAACCAGTCTCAGCGGGTGGATATTGTATTATTCTTAAGATTCTTTAGCTGCTGGGATAAAGAAGCAGCAAGATTTACAGCCACAATCTTCAAGTATTACACTGTAAATGATAGTTTTTCAACTTCAGGGAAATGCAAAAAATTATGTTTTTATTTTCTCTGCATTTTATGCATCAGACATTTTTATCTGTAGCTAAAAGGCAGAAAATTTAAAACATTTTCCCTAAAAGCAATGAATAGTAGAAATCATATAACAATATTTAATGTGTCTCTGGAGTGTCCTGTCCAACTGCACTGTCCATTTATTTCACTAGGATGTGATGCTTACATTTTCTCCACACCAAGTGGGAACCTTCAAAGTGAAACAAGTAGTAGATGTTTTGGGTCCCACTACAGAAGATAATTTACCACCTATAAAAACTAAAGTCTTTCATCAAAAAACACTTACTTTTATGGCAGTCTGCAGTCCTGTAACTAAGAAAATAGTGATGAAAATAAACCCAGGTAATGTATGTTTACTGTACTGTTTATTTCATGGAAATGTGTTATTTTGCTACTGTACATTTTTAATTTGTATTATTACAAGTATTATTATATTATAGTATATTATAGTACAAGGCACACATGTGAGACTTACTGGAAATGCAGAAATCTCTGATGAAATGTATTATAATTGAACCCATGCAACAAATTGCCCATTTGGATACAGCTTAATAAAAGGCTGACCCACAGCCCTAACCACCCCTTATATATATTCTTTTCAATAGTCCTTGAAGGAGAAGGTACACAGTGTAAAATTCTGTAAGCTTTTTTAATGACGTAATTCTGTAAATCGGTGTGCATAGACATGCCAAGAAATATTATCCAGACTTTTTTTTAAATACCGTACCCAAAAATCACCCCAAATGGACTTTCCACTTCATACTTTATATTATGGGGCACATTTACTATTGGTCGAATATCGAGGGTTAATTAACCTTCCCCATAGGCTAACATTGGTGCTCGGTAGGTTTTAGGTGGCGAAGTAGGTGGTCGAAGTTTTTTTTTAAAGAAACATTACTTCGATTATCGAATGGTCGAATAATCAAACGATTTTTAGTTCGAATCGTTTGATTCAAAGTCGAAGGTCAAAGTAGGCAATTGGATGGTCGAAGTAGCCAAAAAAATACTTTGAAATGCGAAGTATTTTTCCTTCTAATCCTTCACTCAAGCTAAGTAAATTTGCCCCTAACTGTTGCAAAGGACCCATTAACCTTAATTTTTCAATTCTAAATTTTTTCGCTAAACATGGATTCAAGACAAAATTGCCATTGGCGGATTTTTCCGTGAAAATGTGACCTAAATGTGCTGCGAAATTAAAAAAAAAAACACTCATTGACTTTAATGCATTTGGATTGAGAATTGCATTCCCCTCTAGTAAGTACAATTCTGCAGGATAATAACAGGGAGAGTGGCCCTTTATAACTTCCTTTTGCTTTTTAGGTCCTTTTTGCATGTTGTAAATATGAAATACTATAAACTCAACTGGATATGTCGCAGTAAACTGAATTGTTAATTTTTTCAGCAAAATATAATAGAGCTGTGCTATTAGAGAGCAAATTACCCAAAATATACCTCAAAATCTTTTGGTTAAAGTTATATATTGAATATAACTTTAACCAAAAGATTTTGAGGTATATTTTTTCATTTTCTGTTCTGTTTCGTTATTAATCCATTAAGAGATTTAAGAGTTAATCATTATTTTTCTTAAAGAAATCGATTTTGGAAAAGCAAGCAACAGAATGTATGTTATCTGCACAATTGTGTTCTTGTGTATGTCTTTTGGATTGGCTGAGGTGGCGTATGGTTATTTCTTGCTCAGATTCAGTTAAAATCTGGTCAAAGTAGCAAAGAAGTACTGTACAAGTTACTCTTCTAGATGAGGTGAAGCGTTCATTGGAAGTTTAGATTTTAAAACCTGAATAGAATACAGGCTACACATTCAGGTATGCTGCTTATCATACATGAGCATGAACCATGCTGACATTCACAGTTCCTTCATTAACTGGAGGTTTATACGGTAATGCACCTACAGATTCAGTTTCCAAAGACAGCATAGCTCTTCAGCTTTTGACAAATATGGGCCAAATACGTATGTCCATCCTACAAAAAATAGCTTGGATGCCTAAGACAGATAAAGATAAATTCCCTCTGAACTGAATTTTAGGTATTATCACAGGAGTTGAACTCAGGCTTTGGGAATTATGATCCAGGATCTAATTTACTGGGCTACTTCTCATAAATACTGCTGCAAAGTACATTTATTAATACTGATAAATAATGCTAATACATTCAATAATTTACTTGATTGTGTAAACACAGGTATTACCCCAAAGATTTCTAATGCCACTGGACAGTTTCTGGCTGCATCTAAAGAGACAGCAATGTATACTGGAAATACATCTGTGGCTGCTTTGAATTCAAGTAAAACACACATACACAATCATCAGAAGAAAGATGACAACGAGGAACTGGTAGCATTTCCTAATGATCGAGCTGCAAGCATACGGCCTAGTGACAGTTCAAAAAAGTACAGGTATTGTTCATTTAGTGTATTAAAGTATGGCCATTAAATAGCCAAAGTGTTTTCCCCTGCTTACACAACAAAAACAAATAACTGTTATGGTTGCAATGGTAAAACGAACATAAGGCATGTCATTTGTAAACAGAAAAACAAAATATATTGGCATTTACCATTTATGTATGAAGACATAAGAATATATATATATATATATATATATATATATATATATATATATATATATATATACTAGTTTCAAATCCAAAAGCAGTTCATGAAACTTGTATTTTAAAGTAACATTATGAGAGATGCTGCAGTCAAACAATTATTTGGTCTGTACATACAGTATGTCATCACCTAAACACAAAGATAGATAAATTAGGGTCCCTGGGAGTAATAACCCTTATCCTCAATGTGTGTGTGCAAGTTGAGATGGTTTAAATATAGTGGAAGGCTTTTTAGTGTAAGACCAACAAGGGGAATTGGAAATATCCAATTCCATTTTTGCTGAATATTTATGCAGCACCCTGCTTGCTATTTGCTTTGCATCATTATACATTTTCAGACAAAGAAATGTTAGGAGAATTTTGCTATAAGAGACATATGTTTTCAGTAACAGAACATTCACAAAAACTTTAACCTTGCCAAGAATCTATGTATCCCTATTACAAATATTATGGGCCTTGAAAAAGTTTCTCTGTTACTATTCAGCACCTGGCTATGTTTAGGTTGTCTGTAACATTGCAATGGCAGGTAGTTTACATTTCCAGAAGTCAAAATATGAAATGAAATTATAGTCAACCAGTTGGTTCTGAATGTTGTGAGATAGGAATTTTAACTATAAAGCTGAAATAACATTAGATCTGATAATTCTTAAAACACTGAAATTGATTGTGTTTTACAGTTCTATGCATTTTTTTTTTCATTTAAGGACAATTTTTACTAAAGTTGAAAGATACAATTATGTTGATCCAGATTATGCTTACACAGATGAGGAAGAAAAGTTAAGGAAATCTCACAAGGACTACTATGTTAATTATATACAATGCATAAGAGAGGAACGTTTGAAAAAAGAAAAGGAAAGGTATCAATTTAAAGTGAACATGTAAATGTGTAATTGATTCCAAAGGGCTTGCAGCGTTTTCGAATTATCATAATAAACCACAGTTCTTTCTGTAGGGAATTTGAAGATGTGAATAATCCTACAGATATTGGCATTACACCAGCAGCGGGATTAGTATCTCCAAGTCCGTCAATTGTCGAGTGCTTTAATGAACCGCAAAAGACGAAAACACATTCTTCACTTAATGGGCGTATTTTGACCACTCGCAAATTAGCTGCTGGAGAATCTAGATCCTTATCAAGAGAAGTAAGTATATTTATCTTTATATGTATATGGAAAACAAGATAGCATATACAAGAGTTTAGAGCAACTATTGGATGACAGAAAGCATACCTCTCAACTGTCCCGATTTCAACAACTCAGCCCATAGTCCCGCCACTCGCCAATTAGCTGCTGGAGAATCTAGATCCTTATCAAGAGAAGTAAGTATATTTATCTTTATATGTATATGGAAAAAAAGATAGCATATCCAAGAGTTTAGTGCAACTATTGGATGACAGAAAGCATACCTCCCAACTGTCCCGATTTTAACAACTCAGCCCATAGTCCTGGTTTCTTATTGAAATATTCCAAGTTTCTGTTTGCTGTCCTGCACTTGTGCCAGAAAAAGATGTTTCTAAAAAAAAGATGTTTCTAAAACATGATTAAATAAGAAGCTTTTAGCCAGCGCCAGGCCATAAAGGCCACAGGCGGGCATGCGCCGAGAAAACAAATGCACACATGCACAAAAAAACCAAACAAGTGCTTGTGCAAAAAAACAACCGCACACGTGAAAATAAGATGTGAAAGGAACAATGCGCATGTGCTAAAAAGCACACACGCCGGCTTTAGCTGCGAGCAGGGACGGGACAAGGGGGTAGGAGAAGCAGAGAAGGCACGGGTGCCCCCTAGCTTTGCACCTTAGGCTACTCTGCCTACCCCTAGTTCCGGCCCTGCTTTTAGCACCTGCACTTTTACAATTGTAATTAAGAAGATAAGCAGGTCTTTTGGGGGAATTGTATCTTGTAGCTTATAGGGCAATTTAACCTTCATTAGCAAAACTGTAACAACACATAAAACATGACCCTAGCACTCCCACAAATGTGTTCAAACTTTCCATAACCTGACAATTTGTAATATGAACATGGTATGGGTGTGGCCACAAAATGGGCATGGTAAAAAAAAAAAAATTGAAGTGCTATTCATGCCAAATCTTTTTGTGCCTCTTTCTGTTTTTCAAATGTTGGGAGGTAAGACAAAGTCCTTATTAAGGCATTATAATTAAGGAAATTAGTTAATTTTACTCTGAATTTTGAAACAACATTTTTCATAAGTTCACATTTTAATCATAAAAGATGATTATCATATCATATCCTATGAAAAATCCAGAACCAGAAAGAGGGCACATATCACACTGAAATGTGGTGACAAGCATAGATTCACATTCTTTTTATAACTGTGTAGCAATCTCAGTTTGGCTTTTCTAAAGCTAATTATAATGGATGCAGCTGGAACATTTTGGGATCTGGCTATACTACTCTTTTGGTTGTAAGGGGACACATTTATTTCTCCAAATTCTCCAAACTGGGATCCACAGTTGTCAGCATATCACAACTGCATATACCGAGTATACTTCGGTAAAACAAGTACAACAACATTGCACTAGAAACCATCTTATATATGGAAGACTCTTAAGTGATTTGTTATTGGAGAAAAATTATATTTGTTTACCCAATACATTAATTATTACCAGTCTATGTTTTTTTTTGGTGTCACTCCATGCATGAGAAGAAGCTTCTCTGTGAAAGCTGCCTTGTTCTGCAAGGGATATTGTTGCCTTTGAGGGCTCTCTGAAGAAAAGGAACAGTCAGGTGCTACTTTAAGTGCAAAGAGTTGCATCTCACAGTGCAAGATGTATGGTACCTTGTAAGGGTGTGTTCTTCCACTTAATGGGTAGCCTCTGCACCACTTACCCTGTTCTACACTTGTTTTTTTTCATGATCTCAGTTCTTGTAACTTATTTGCCTTTTTTTAGGATAGACATGCACTCCCCTTCAGCCTCATTTTGTCATGTTCCTTTCACCCACCACTTTCCAATGATGGCAATAAACTCTAATCCACTGTAATGTCCCAAAGCCTTGTTTAATAAAGAACTTGATCTGTCTTGTTTACCTCCTTCTAATAATGTATTTCTTTCCCGTAGAACAATGAAGGCATTAATGCAACACCATGCACTGCAACAGAGAAGGAAGACTGCAGCCTTACTCTCACTCCTCAGCAACTCCATCATGTAGTTGTTGGTAAGCTTTGCCCTATATACTTGCTTATGAGTAAAACCTTCATATGGAAGGCTAGAAGAAATTCCCTCTCCTACCATATTATTGATTCGTCTTACAAATTAAGTAGGGATGCACCGAATTCACTTTTTTGGATTCGGCCGAACCCCCGAATCCTTCGTGAAAGATTCGGCCGAATACCGAACCGAATCCGAACCCTAATTTGCATATGCAAATTAGGGGTGGGAAGGGGAAAACATTTTTTACTTCCTTGTTTTCTGACAAAAAGTCATGCAATTTCCCTCCCACCCCTAATTTGCATATGCAAATTAGGATTGGGATTCGGTTCGGCTGGGCAGAAGGATTCAGCCGAATCCGAACCCTGCTGAAAAAGGCCGAATCCTGGCCGAATCCCGAACCGAATCCTGGATTCGGTGCATCCCTAAAATTAAGTACTAAGAATGCTCATATATACAATTCTTACATTTTATAAATATAGAGAAAAGGATACATTATGTTTAATTAAATCAATGATTTCATTTTAGTCTTTGCTTTTGTGTCAGTAAATATTTTACTATTTTTATTTTGCAGGCCCTTCAACAATAGATTTTGGAGAGGTTTGTGTTCGTTCCACTTCTGTTAGGCAACTCCAAATCATTAACAGTTTGCACTCATACATATGGGTTCAGCTACAAATAGACTTTGATGAGTTGCAACAAACTGGACCCATTTCTCACATTGTTCCACCTATGGCAAAGACTGAGGTCCCAATAGTATTTGAGACCAATACGTTTGGGAAATTTAAAAAGTAAGTTTATCTCTTTTAACTTACCTTTCTTTATAAATGCTTAAAAAAAGTGTGCGCTTTATCTCTCTCTATCGAATGTGTATTAAATAAGCCAATTCCATGTTGTTCTAATATTATGACACAGTTTTAGGCCCTTTCTTAAGCATAAAAATCAAAAGCAATATTGGAGTAAAAAGGTAACTAATTCAATTCAGGTTTACTTTCCTTTTTCATTATATATAATTAAACACTTAGCCTATTTGCAAGGACTTCAACTAATAAAAATGACTGAACATAGCAGAGCTGATATTAAAGAAAATATTTTTATATCATAGATAGATACGAATAATATGTAAGGTGAGATTGTTGGTGTTACTGGTCGTTGCAAATATAAGAGTTCAATTAAGTGGATACTATAGCCTTTGATTATGACTAAATACTGTAGATAGTGGACGGTTTGACCCAACTCAGTGAGAAAAAACAGTAACACTGTAGCTTTGCACGCCAAATATACAGACAGCTTACAGGTACGTTATATGCAGATAATCCGTGTGTTAAAACTTAAATGTAATATCAGTGAAACAAAAGGAAACTCAAACATAGCATGATATTGAGCATGAAAAAAAATAGATTTTAGTTGCAAAAAATAATCCATTTTGGATACATAATACTTTTCAGTGCATTATTTTGTTAAAATGATTAACAGAATGTGACAATGTGACCTTAACAAACTGATAGTATTCCATTTCCCTTACTGTGACAACTAGGTACAGTGTAATCAATGTGAATACAACTGCGGTGCTGTTTTCTGCTAACCAACCAAAAACATGACATGATACAAGCAAAGTGCATTAATACACATGTAGTTAAAAATATTCAGGCTTATCTAACAGATCATTTGGTGGTACAGGAATGGGATACATTATCCAAAAAGCTCCGCATTAAGGCCATCTCCCATAAAGCAAATAATTATAATTTTAAATTTTTTTCCCTTTTCTCTGTAATAATAAAACAGCATCTTGAACGTAATCCCAGCTGAAATCAATGAATCCATGATGGTGGCAATACAATCCTATTAGGTTTATTTAGGAAAACCATAAATATCAGGTCAGCTAGGCAATTGAAGCTTGTCCTTGTTTGTATGACTGTATGGCTGTGATTGGTTATGCCCCTCCTACTGTGCATTTTAGGGAGAGGGGTTGATTATGCTATAGTATGGGGCAGATTTACTAAGCTCGAGTGATGGTTCAAATTTAAAAAAGTTTGAATTTCTAAGTACATTTTTGGGCACTTTGACCATCGAAAAGGCTATATTCCACCATTCGACTTCGATTTGAACGATTCGAAGTAAAAAAAAAAGTACTGTCTCTTTAAAAAAAACTTTGACTTCATACTTCGCCAAATTAAAGCTACCGAAGTGCAATGTTAGCCTATGGGTACCTTCCAGAGCACTTTTTTTTGGTTGAATAGAAATCCTTCAATTGATTGCTAAAAATCGTTCCAATAGTTCGATTCGAACTATTTCATTTAATTTTTATTGGATCATAGGATTGCCAAATTTGTTGAAAAAACTTAGAATTCAAAGTTTTTTAATTTGATGGCTGAATTTCGCCGTTTTTTGTACTTCAAAATTGGACCCTTGATAAATCTGCCCCTATATGTCTCCTTTAATGTTTAATTTATTTTTAACTGATTTAAGGTATGGTGATCCAAACTGAAGTTGAAATAATGGTCATGTGTGGCATACAATCATGGTCTAGTACTCAAGAATGGGTCAGTGTAGTACTGCATGCAGACTATTAAGTAGTCAATGTGCACAGGGTCTATATCCTCTTGAAAGAATTATATGTATTTTATACTCAGGATTTTCTGTATACTCTTACAAGTAATGTGGGCCCACTCTCTCTTGCAATTCTCTTGCAATTCACACAATATGTTCTTTCACTGGACAGAGAAGCCCATTTTTATTATGTACTGGTTAGAAATACACAAATATGAGAATGTAAGTAGAGACCTCGATTCTGGGATGGCAGTGGATGTGATTTACTTGGACTTTGCTAAAGCATTTGATACAGTGCCACACAGAAGGTTACTGGTTAAATTAAGGAATGTTGGCCTGGAACATAGTATTTGTACCTGGATAGAGAACTGGCTACAAGATAGACTACAAAGAGTGGTGGTAAATGGAACATTTTCTAATTGGACCAGTGTTGTTAGTGGAGTACCGCAGGGCTCTGTACTAGGTCCCTTGCTTTTCAACTTGTTTATTGATGACCTGGAGGTGGGCATTGAAAGTACTGGTTCTATTTTTGCAGATGATACTAAATTGTGCAGAACTATAGGTTCCATGCAGGATGCTGTCACTTTGCAGAGTGATTTGTCTAAACTGGAAAACTGGGCAGCAAACTGGAAAATGACGTTCAATGTTGATAAATGCAAGGTTATGCACTTTGGCAAAAATAATATAAATGCAAGTTATACACTAAATGGCAGTGTGTTGGGAGTTTCCTTAAATGAGAAGGATCTAGGGGTCTTTGTAGATAACACGTTGTCTAATTCTGGGCAGTGTCATTCTGTGGTTACTAAAGCAAATAAAGTTCTGTCTTGCATAAAAAAGGGCATTAACTCAAAGGATGAAAACATAATTATGCCTCTTTATAGGTCCCTGGTAAGGCCTCATCTGGAGTATGCAGTTCAGTTTTGGACTCCAGTCCTTAAGAGGGATATAAATGAGCTGGAGAGAGTGCAGAGACGTGCAACTAAACTGGTTAGAGGGACGGAAGACTTAAATTATGAGGGTAGACTGTCAAGGTTGGGGTTGTTTTCTCTGGAAAAAAGGCGCTTGCGAGGGGACATGATTACACTTTACAAGTACATTAGAGGACATTATAGACAAATGGCAGGGGACCTTTTTACCCATAAAGTGGATCACTGTACCAGAGGCCACCCCTTTAGACTAGAAGAAAAGAACTTTCATTTGAAGCAACGTAGGGGGTTCTTCACAGTCAGGACAGTGAGGTTGTGGAATGCACTGCCGGGTGATGTTGTGATGGCTGATTCAGTTAATGCCTTTAAGAATGGCTTGAAAGATTTTTTGGACAGACAATCATATCAAAGGCTATTCTGATACTAAGCTCTATAGTTAGTATAGGTATGGGTATATAGAATTTAATTAAAAGTAGAGAGGGGTGTATGTATGGATGCTGGGTTTTCATTTGGAGGGGTTGAACTTGATGGACTTTGTCTTTTTTCAACCCAATTTAACTATGTAACTATGTAACAAATGATACATTGACTTCAATGAAAGAGGCTTCAATTACTGCTTGCTAAGAGTGTAGAATCCAGCCTGGTTGCTGGTATAAAGAAATAGCTCATTATTTGCATATTTTTTAATCAATGTTAACCACAGTAATGATCCAATTTACAGAGGTATTTGTAGACATTTTTTAGTTCCTTTAAAATTCAAAACTTCAATTGCATAGATAGTTCTCCACTCTTGACCTTAAAAGAATTTTGTGATTATGATAAATGTGTATGCAAGCTCATTTGTATACAGTGTACCTGTTAAATGAAAGTCTTTGTTTAGTACGATTAGGTTAATAAGTCAAGTTCCTTGCCATTAATATGGTGTGCTCTTAGGTTAGAATTACACTAATCAGCTTAATGATGCTCAGCATATCTGAAACTAATAGCTTCATGTGTACTAAAAAGTAAGCCGATAGTATTATTAAAGATGTATTATGTGACAGTCATGTTCAGCAGTTCTTTAATAGGATGTGAAAACCATTAAACGTTGTTAAAACAGCATCTTTTGGACACTTGTAATGAGTATTTTACATTAGCCAATAACCTTTAGCTTTATTCAGCATATTATTTTGTATTGCAGACTTCATAGAAACTCAATGCTTTGATTGTTTCTTAGCTGCAGTGTTTCATCAGGTACATGCCCTAGATAAATTATTTTGTGCTTCTCAATACTGCAGCTGAAAAATTTGTTTTTCATGGTTTGGTCATTCTTAAAATCAGAATTAATGGAAAAAAAACAAACTTTCTTGCAGGTCAGTTACCTACAATGTGAATGGAAAACACTCTGGGCATATTCTGATAACTGCAAAAGCAGTTCCTGTTGCCCTTGAATTGTCATCAAATGAAATTGTTCTGACACCCAACTCAAACTTCTTATCAGAAAAAGGATTAAGATCTTCAGTTAGATTATACAATCGCAGGAATCATCCAGCTGAATTTAACTGGAAGCCAATCATTACTGAAAAAGGAATAGCTTTTTCTATACGTCCTGCCAGAGGTAGTGTTTTATAAAATGTGCAATTAGAATTATGTTATTTGTATTTTGAACTTTTTAATCCTTTATTTTTCTACTGATATGAGGAGTATAAACTGCCTATCTTTAGTGAAATTGTGACAAACTATTCCCACTTTAAGATGTAATCTGATACATTAACGTCAAGTTAAAGGGGTTGTTCCCATTTGAGATAGCTTTAAGTATGATGCAGGGATTGATATTCTGACACAATTTGCAATTAGTTTTCATTTTTTATTATTTAAGGGTTTTATGTTATTTAAATTTTTATTCTGCAGCTCTTCAATTTGCATTTCAAGCAATCTGGTAGCCAGGATCCAAATTACCCTAGAAACCATAAACTTGTCCTTAGCTTCAGTTAAGTTCCAGCCATAATTAAAAAGAATGTTTTTCCACAATTGTGCTGGCATTTTTAGATTTTTTAGCCAAGTCCAATCTAACCTTTCTATTCTTGATGCTTATGATTGGCTTGCACCTTGCAATCATTCTGGTAGAGGTTGATCAGCACAATTCTGGAAAAACATTCTTCGGACAGATGAAACCAAGATCAACCTCTACCAGAATGATGGCAGTAAAAAAAGAATGGAGAAGGTGTGGAACAGCTCATGATCAAAACCATATCACATCATCTATAAAACATGGCAGAGGCAGTGTGATGGCTTGGGCGTGCATGGCTGCCAGTCTTCTCTTTATGGTAGACTTAGATATCGATACACCTACCTCCTGGAGAGTGTTGTTCAGTTTTTGGCCATTGTGAAGGGGTGGTCGCTTCACCATGGAAATGATTCTGCAATCAACCAACACTTTTGTCTTCCGTGGACGTCCAGGTCTTTTTGCCTTGCTGAGTAGATTTTGCCACTCCTAATATTGCAGCAATTTTTCGGATGGGTTTTTTCTGTTTTTGCAGCTTAGGTATGGCTTGTTTCACCTGCATGGAGAGCTCCTTTGACCGCATGTTGTCTGTTCACGGCAAAATCTTCCACATACAAGCACCCCCCTCAAATTAACTCCAATAACAATATCTGCTTAATTGATAATGACATGAAGGAATTGCCACACCTGCCCATGAAATAGCCTTTGAGTCAATTGTCATTTGTGAGTCAATAACTTTTGAGCCCCTGAAATGAAGTGATTTTGTTAAAAAAAGGCTTTAGTTCCTTACATTTTTATGCAATCTTTTTGTTCAACCCACTGAATTAAAGCTGAAAGTCTCCAGTTCAACTGCATCTGGGTTGTTTCATTTAAAATTCATTGTAGTAATGTACAGAACCAAAATTAGAAAAAGTTGTCTCTGTCCAAATATTTATGTCCAAATATTTATGGACATAAATGTAGATATATTTTTATAGATTTTAAAATGTATTTAGCAATTATTTAGCAAATTTTACATACTTGCATACATGCAAATGGAGGGTTTGCTTCTATTTTCACAGAAGGCTGCTTAATCATGAGTTTGTACAAATAAAAAAAACTTTATGGTAATGTGTATGCTATATAAGGAGTCATTCATGAATCAATACCAATGGCAGTCGTTGTGTGAAAAATGTAATTCATTAAATTACAGTACATCTAAAGCAGTTCCTTGCTCAACCATATAGTTGCACTTGGCGCCACTACCTTAATCACACCTCCTGTTATAAATTATGCTCAAATTGACTTATTACAGATAATGATAAAAATATACTGTTCCATTCGAATTTTAAAAGCATTAACACTCTGTATAAGGATTTTAGAAATGTTGTGGTGAAATAAGTTTGATGGGTGTCTGAATTTTGTAACAAAACACAATCTAACACTGCCCTCTTTGACTAACTCTGAATAGGCACTGTTGATGCATATAAAGACCTTGAATGTGAAGTTGTGTGGCATCCAGGATTCAGCTCCCCTGACAATGGTGAATTTAATCTGTGTGTGCTTCATGGCAATACACTAAAGTTAAAGTGTACTGCAGAGGTAATTATATCCTACACTGCAGGTTTATTGTATTGACAATAATAAAGTTTTATTTTTTTAAATGGGATTTTCATTCATAGGAGAAATGGACATGTGAAAATGTATATCTTTTCTGTAAAAATATGAGATATTATACTATTAAACCTCTCTTGAAAAGTGAGATTCCTTTATGGTAGCAAATATGTTTTGGGAATAGATTTAACTGTTTCAAAGCTCTAACTATTTCATGAACTCAAGATGTACATGTTTAGAAAGTCTGAACTGATCCTGGTAAAGTGGATCTGTGATTTTATTTATTTTAAACTAGGTTCCTTATTCTACTCCCTCCGAACTAGCAGGGGTTTTATCTAAAATAATGAAATATGGTTGCTGATAGCTTTTCCTTCACTAGCAGCATTATAGCCACAACTATTAGCTAGTTAAAATGTCTAAAATACCTATTTTTAAAAGTACCTCTTTACATTTTAAGCCATGTGGTACCGCTGCTGCTATCACTATATTGGGTATCTAATTTGTCCCTATTTTGGCTTTTATATGTCCATTTTTTAGGTACCACCCAGTGACTCAGAAGCTAAGACCAGCACATCTATTCCCTAATAAACTCACCAGCCATAGGCTTTTTTCATTACAGTGTTGCATCACCATTTTTCTTCTATACTCTCACAAGTCATTGGAGTGTGCCTATGAAATTGGCCCCCCCGGTAAATTTAGTTTTAGTTGTCCAGATCACAGTGACAAGAATAATGGAACTTTAGTTATACTGTATGGGGCCGATTCACTAAATTCGAGTGAATTCGAGTGAATGATTCAAATTAAAGAAACTTCGAATTTCGAAGTGTTTTTTGGGCTACTTCGACCATCGAATGGGCTACTTCGACCTTCGACTACGACTATAGAAGGATTCAAACTAAAAATCGTTCGACTATTCGACCATTCGATAGTCGAAGTACTGTCTCTTTAAAAAAAAATTCGACCCCCTAGTTCGGCAGATAAAAGCTACCGAAGTCAATGTTACCGTATATACTCGCGTATAAGCCGAGTTTTTCAGCACCCAAAATAAGCTGAAAAATGCTGCCTCGGCTTATACGCGGGTCAGTAAAAAAATTACCTATTTGGCTGATGCGCGTACTGATGGCTGCGCTTCCGACCTGCAGCTGTCCTGGATTCCATGACACAGTCCTGACCAGACAAAATCTTTGGCTCGTCTCTGCAGGCAGGGGCGCTTCTATGTCCTGCTGCAGTATGCTAAGGAAATTTACCGTAAATATGCGCAGCTGCGTGCAATGCGCCTGCGCCTCTCGCTTCTACGTCCAGTACGATAAGGAAATTTAAATATGCGCAGCTGCGCGCAATGCGCCTCTTGCTGACTGCTGCCTGGCTGTGATGTGCGGAGTGCGGTGCCAGTCAGTGCGTCACGTGACGTATAACGCACTGTGCTTCGCTGCTCCCTGCTGGGTGACGTCTGTGGTCAGTATTTGTCTACCGGTAAATCCAAAAATCCTTAAAAACAACTTAAAGTGACAGAGCTCAGATTTTTTAATGGGAATGTTTCCATTCTACAGATCTTCTGATCCTATGTAACTACAGCCCCTACAGTAACCAGTTTGTTTTCAGTGCTCTTCCCATCCTCCTCCCCAGTAGTAACCTGAGCCCCCTGCTTGTGTGTTCAGCCTGGGCTACCGTAGGTTCCTGGGAGGAGAGGGGGCTTTGAGCTCTTGGCAGCTTTCCTGTCCTGCTTTATGGCAGCTGAGATTCTAGCTATCTGTAAGAAGTAGCTGCTGCATTTCTCACCCTAGGCTTATACGCGAGTCAATAAGTTTTCCCAGTTTTTGTAGGTAAAATTAGGTACCTCGGCTTATACACGAGTATATACGGTAGCCTATGGGGAAGGTCCCCATAGGCTTGCCTAAGTTTTTTTGATCGAAGGATATTCCTTCGATCGTTGGATTAAAATCCTTCGAATCGTTCGATTAGAAGGATTTAATTATTCGATCGAATGAATAATCCTTCGATCGATCGATCGAATTTCCTGCGCTAAATCCTTCGAATTTGATATTCGAATTAGAAGGATTTCAATTCCTAGTCGAAAATCGAGGGTTAATTAACCCTCGATATTCGACCATTGGTGAATCGGCCCCTCAATGTTATTTACTCCTATACTAAGATATAATTAATCCAAAAAATCCTATTTGGTTTATGTAAAGTTTAAATGATTTAATTATGGAAAGATCCCTTATCCGGAAGACCCCAGGTCCCTAGCATTCTGGATAACTGGTCCTATACCTGTAACTGTTTTTTATTTTTAACAGCAGGAAAAGAGACTGAATGAAATTAAGCTATTTTCTGTGATTTATAAACTTAACATAAACAAGTGTACAAATGCAAAGCCAGCTATAATATGCCCTTTAATTTGTAAATACTGCTAGTTTTTATGACTATGGTATTTCTACACGATAAACCACTCAATGCTTTCTGTTTTCTCCATGAGAATTAGGGTTTACATAAAAAATATTGTTCTAAATGTATAAAATGGAAAGTAAAGCAAGACACAATGGGGCAAATTCACTAAGCGCCGAACGCTAGCATCAATTCGCTAGTGTTGGGTATTTTCGTTACTTCGCAAATTCACTAACGAACGCTGGCGTAGATTCGCTAGTATTACTTCACACCCTTACGCCTGGCGAATTTTCGCTACGGACGTAACTACGCAAATTCACTAACGCGTGCAGTGTTTTGAGCGCTACCTTTTACGCTAGACTTCCTTCGCCACCTCAGACCAGGCGAAGCGCAATAGAGTAGATAGGGATTGCTTCCAAAAAAGTTCAAATTTTTTCTAAGTCCCAAAAAATGCTGGCGTGTTTTCTATATTATGGGTGATAGGCTGAAAAAGATCGAGAATTTTTTTGGGGCTCCCCTCCTTCCCCCCTACATTTCCTAACTCATGGCAACTTAACTATACAGTGGGCACATGTGGAGGGCAAAAAAAAAATTTTATTTGATGTTTTGAAGGTTTCCCAGGCATTTGTAGTGATTCTACATATTTCTCCATTGAAATTTGAATTTGGCGCCATATGCAAATTAACTTCGCTAGCGTAACTTCGCTTCACTTTGCGAATCAATGCTAGCGCAACTTCGCAACCTTACGCTACCCCTGTGCGCAACTTCGGATTTTAGTGAATTTGCGGAGCGCTGGCGAAACTACGCCTGAGGAAGTGCGCGAAGCGCAGCGAAACGCGGCGAAGTTGCGCCTGGCGCAACTAAGAATCATAGTGAATTTGCCCCAATGTTCTTAGCCTCAAGTGGATATGTGCATCTTGTGCTGATTCTTAAATTTTCTTTTCATTTATCTACATAGGAGAAGGTATCACAAAAATGTAATTCAATACAATATATGTATAGCACAGACTGCTGGTGTTCCTAGCTCCAAATGTACTTGCTGTGCATTGAAGGTGTTCTATATTACAAAGTTTGAAAATGTTTACTTTTCACTTGTGTCTTCTTGGCTCCCTAATTTGTTAAAGAAAAACACAAAATTTTAGTTATAGGTAATAGAAATTGCATTTTTTATTTTGGGCACTTTTTCCTAAAACTTGAAATGTTTATATTAAAAAAAAATGGATGATGTAAAATGTGTTTGGAATGGCTAAGATCTTGCCTTGCAATGTATAAGGCTTTTTAAAATCACTTCTGCCATTTTCAGCTTGGATCAACTAATATCCAATTCACAGAACAAAGGGTACTTTTTGCTGAAGCTCCACTTGGACTGACTACTTACAAGACAGCCATTCTTCAGAACACAGGGCTAAATCATGCATACTTTCAGGTAAACAAAGCAAAGTCTTAGGGGGTTATTTATCAAGGTCCGAATTTATCTCAATATCGGCTGCTACATACTCCGATCTAACCCGCTCGGGTTTTTAAAGCTTATTTATTATTACATTCTCCCGAAAATTTGCTTTGCGGGAAAAGCTCAGATTTTCAAGATTTTTCTGAGTTTCACCCGAAAGCTCTGAAAACATGGTGAAATTGCCTGAACCCGCGACACAACCAAAAATCAATGGGACTGTTCCCATTGACTTTTATGCAACCTTGACAGGTTTGAGATGCCGTGTTTTTATATTCGGGCTTTTTAGCCCTCAGGGTTTAATAAATTCTGAAAAATTTGTGATTTTTTTTAAAAGTCCGATTTTATAAAAAAAAAGAATCACAAATGTTTCGGATTTCGGGTATTCGGAGCTTAGTTAATAACCCCCTTATTGTTTGATGTTTTAATTCAGAAATGGCTAGGTTTTATAATAATAGCATAGGGACAGGAAAATGCTGTTCTTTAAGGTTACTAAAATAGCATACAGTATTTAAGTATATACCTGCTTATGGACAATTTGCTTGGATGACTTCTTATATTTACTTTTTCCAGATAGGGAGTTAGTTGCTATTAAACAGCACATTTTCTCATAATGTATTGTGAATTCAACATGCTGCCAGGCATACACTTAAGGGGATACTGTCCTGTGTATCCCACAGGGCACATGATCTACAGCTCACTTTTACTTGTTTAAATACTGTACAGTATAAGTTCTGAGCATAGTTTAGTTGTTAAGAGTCTAGGTTTGCATCACTAGTGAGAGTCAGATGTCAGTTAGCATGAAGCCTGTTCCCCATTAGTCTATATGCACTGTTACTCATCCCAGGACTTATTAAGGAATGTCAGCTGTATAGTCAGTATTAGTCAAAATTCTTAAGAGCAAAGTTAAAACATTTTGGGACACATTATCTGATTATTCATATTTCGATTACCCCCTAGACCTCAGCATACTGTAGTTTAGACAAACTAAAAAGTTACAGTATATATTTTCTTGTTGAATTTAATTTGGTCCATTCCTCCAGAATCCCATTCTTCTGTTAAACATGGTTTAATTATTTAATTAGTTTATTAATCAATTAATTATGGACAGTAATATCCTTAGAAAAAAATACAATTGACTAGTGTTCATTCCCATTCATGAATCTTTTTTACCTCTCTGTAAAGTATATATATTTTAAACTTATGCCATTATACCCATATTATGGCTGTTACTCATCTTTACATTATCTCTGTCTCTGAATATGGAATTTTTCATTTTTGCAAACCATTTTTCGAGAAAAAATGTAGTCCAATTCCTGTTTATTTATAGATTTTATTCTTGCAGGTTGAAGATGTAAATCCGTTGCCTGGCATGACTGTAACACCCTCTCAAGGTTTTGTACCCATTGGAGGATATGCCACTCTCCAAATCTTTTTTACCCCAGAAGCTGTAATGAAGTTTGACACCAGACTTGATGTAAGTAGACCGTACACTTCCTTTTCCAGCTTTGACAGCACTTTGGGGTAGCAGGCACATGTGCATTGGAAGCCTACCAACCAGTCGTCCTGCCCCGTTGCGCATGCTTCTGGTCGGTGATCAGCAATGGGAAATGAAATGTGGCAGCTGCCAACCATTCTGCACTGCTTTTCAAGTGGTTTTATTTTGGCAATCAGTAAGGGAAGCCAAGGGGGAGCAAAGAGGCACAGTAAAATTAGAGTTTTATGGAAGTGAAAATTTGGCCAAATTTTGCACATTCCCAGGCTTATGTATAATTAGAAAGTCATTCTGTGCAAGTGCATATATTTTAAAAAACGGTGTTTTAGTTACAATTAATCTGGGGCCAGAGGTCCTCTACACTGTAGCAAAAAACAAAAATGTAATAAAGGTTGTTTAATACCCATATAATACACAAAAGCCATGAATATCTTGTAAATTATATCCTTATAAATGGTGAGTAGTGATGTCATCAGTTATAAACGGTGAGTAGTGATGTAATTTCTGTCACAAGACTCACTAAAATTTGTGTATTATAATTAATAAAGTACCCCCAGTTGTAAAATATGAGGATAGTATAAGTTACCTCGGAGTTCCATGACCTGTATAAAAACACTCGGCCTTCGGCCTCGTGTTTTTATATGGTCATGAAACTCCTTGGTAACTTATAATATCCTTATATTTTACAAGAGGGGGTACTTTATTCACTATATAATAACCGATCAATAGTCACTGTAATAAACAACATTTGGCAGTGCAGTTTTCTGCAAGTCCATGCTTGGGTAAGGAATATCTGAAAAGCTTCTAATCTGGAATGGTAGAATTCATTTAAAAGTCCCTCATGTGGAATGCAGTAGACAAATACAGTAAACTTGTCTAGTACAACTACCTAACATATTATTTTTAGAGAAATTATATTAAGAAAGCAGTATCCTTGCCAATGTATATTTTCTTTACTTTTTTTAAGACATAGAATTGTATACACATTGTCATACATAACAGCCCTACAGAGTAAAGTTCTCTGTCCACCATGCCTGAACTTTTTTAATATATTAACATTTTAATGTTTTACTCTTCTGACACTGCAGAGTATGTGATCCATAAAACTGCATCATCCATTAAAACATCCTGAAATTTGTGAAGGTGACTTTTCTCAGAAACATAGGGGTATATTTATCAAAAAGTGAAGTTAGAGATAGCCACAGTACTCTAGAGTGAATCCGCCACTCTTCATTCATTTCTATGGGATTTAAAAAGGCGTATTTATCAAAGGATGAACTTTCAACCATTGATAGATCCCATAGAAATAAATGGAGAGTGGTGGAATTTCACTCTAGATTGTGGCGATCTCCAACTTCACTTTTTGATAAATATACACCATAGACCGATAATATTGTAGATATTACATTGAAATCATTATAATGTCATTATACTGTTGAAACTGTATATTTCAGTTCCTATAACTACAATTAATAATGTAATCTCTGTTTATTTTATTCACTGTAGGTGTCTGTGCGTAACACAAAGCCTTTGGAGTTGAGAATTGGAGGATTTGTAATACCTCCACAAATAGAGATTTCTGTTGTAAGTGCGAGCTTTTCTATAGTAAACTGATTTTTGCCTCATATGTTTTTTAGGGACTTGTTTTACAAGGGACCACAGTGCAAATAAAATGCCAAACCTAAGTTAGCTTTATTGAAGAAATGTCTTTGTATTTAAGCACAGGTTCCTGTTGCTGCAAATAGCAGCCTTATTCATATTAAGTTACAACCTCCAATGTCCCCTTTGCATACATTCCATCCACATCTTTCCCTGTCCTCGATAATGAAACATTCATGCCTTGTACTCTCTGAACATCACTTTTTACAAACAATCTAGAATGGAACCTGGTGAACCCAGAAAATGGATGGGGTCTTCAGAACTTTTGCAGGCTGGTGTTTGTATTGTCTCAGAACTTAGGTTCTGTATCCCATAGGTTCTGTATCCCATAGTTTCTGAGATATTTACCTCACTGTTGATTACTGATCAAATAAATTGCTGATTGGTTGTTATACATTATTGAATGTATGCCCTTTGGTAATAAGCAAAGCCCACTTTGACTTTTAAAAACCAAACCTAATCGGGGTGGACTGCAAACCTTCCTGTCACTGAATTCACTACTATACAGCATTAACAATGTTAAAAAAACAATAAGTGCCAGCTTACTAGCCCACCAAATAGTTTTTTTTTGGGGGGGATTGAACATGGTGATATGCATTCCATGTGTCCTGTGTTATTACAAGCTTTGAAAAAAAAAGATATCATCACTGTAAGCTAATTTTAACTTAATGGTATTCTTATTTTAGGGTTTGTGTGTACAGGTGACATGTAAAATAGTTACAAATTAAAAGAGCATCCTTTTGATCATACACCAGTTGTTTGTTTGAATACACATGTGGAGAGAACAAATTTTCTGCAAACTTGATAAACTAAGACATACATTGTCCTGTTTATTTAAGAAAACTTAATGGAAAATACATTTATATCATAAATATCTTGCACTCTGGTTGCTTTAAAAGCAATTAACTAATATACAATATTTTTGCTTTGGGATTTTGGTGAAATAGTGACTATTTTCCATGCATAACCTTGGCTTACTAAAAAGCCATACATATCAAGAGAGCTTTACAAAATGAAACAGGACAGAATCATTAACTTCTAAATAACATGTCAGATTAGAAGGGCAGTGCGTGGCTTGTTGCATCAGGTTGATGAGAGTACAGAACGAATGCTTGAAGCATCTTCAGCTTCCGTTATGTGCACTGTCCTTAGTCAGATAACACTGCAAGGCAGAAAACAAGTATTATTAAGAACATTACTGTACATTTCTAAGATACCTAACATGAAAGCAAACAAGACATGAAACTCTATGGGCACTAAATAAGTGTAATACATAATAAGATGCAATGTTCTTTTAGGTCAAAAATGATTTTCTGTTCCCTGTGGTGCACCCATTGGGGCAAATTCCCCAACCGACGAAAATTTGCCAGCTATGGCTTTGCAGCCATCGCAGCACTTCACCAGGGGTAAATTCAATAGGACAACGCAAATTCACTAATGTGCAAAGTTGCGTCCAGGGCGCAGAACGCTGGCAAATTTTTGCTAGCATTACTTTGGTAATCAAAGCACTAGGATTGCCTAATTTGTATACAGCGGGAGATGATAAAGTTACATGGACGTATAAATACATGACATTACACAAGTCCAGGGAACCTTATTAAATAAAATAGAGTTGTTATAATGCCCTACACATGAGCCCACTGTATAGTTTATGTTCCATATGTGAAAATGGAGGGGGGTACCCAAAAAAAAATTACGGACATTTGCAGACTATCACTCTGAAAAAAGGAAAAGAAGCCAGCATTTTTTGGGATGAAAATTTTTTCACATAAAGTGCATGTAAAATCTTGAAAATGATGTGGAAGACACATGACTGATTTCATTACAAAACCTTTCAGGCTGCTCCTTTTTACTTTTAGAAGAGGTCCACTGTCCAATCTAGTTATAGGAAGTATATTTTTCAGTAGGTATTTTAAATGGCATGTAAAGGCAAAAAAAATAAAATCCCATTTTTACTTTCTTTAATGAAAAATAAATCTATCTCCAATGTACTTTAATTAAAAAATGTGTACCATTTTTATAAGAAACCTGACTGTATGCAGTGAAATTCTCCCTTCATTTACTGCTGTGGGTAGGAATTGTCAGACGTCCCTAACTGCTCTGCAGGCAAACAGTCATACTTATGAACAGCAGGGGGAGCCCTTACTTCCCAGCCATGCAGAACTCAAGCAGCTTTGTTTATGAGGATCCCTAAGCAGCCTAGACCACACTGAGTAAGTGCACAGTCTTGGTCTTGCAAAGATGTATAACAAAGTTACAAGATGGTGACCCCCTGTAGCCAACTTTGAAAGCATAAATTATTTGTTTGATTAGGCTTGTGCTGCAGTAAGTTCATGTTTATATTTAGTATACAAAATGCAGCATTTCTAGCCTTATTCTATTTTAGACTTTACATGCTCTTTAACATTGTTTTCTCTTTTTACAGAGCTCTTTCCTATTTCCTGGGGTGTATGTAAATTCTACTCAGGTTATACCGTTTGTGCTTCAGAATAAAAGTGTTGCACATGCAAAAGTGGAGTTTGACCTTAGCAAATACCAAGACTTTTCTATGACATTTAAAGATGGATCAGGTACTTGAACTTACATCTAATTCATTATAGCATTCAAGAAAAACTTCCTGAATTACAGTCATTGAAGTATGGCGAGTAGAGTTTTCTACTTAATAATCTGTTGTGTTTTTTGCATAATCTTGGCCACATTACTCAGTACTTTATTGTTGCTGATGCACATGATGAAGTCTAATGAAAATTACCCTAAATCAAAATCTAATGAGCCTTAAAATGGACGAGAGTGTTTACATTTTTCAATTCTCTCATTAACTTAATGGTATACATTTTTCAGAGGCAAAAAAAAACTATTTCAACTTTGAAACATACTTTTTTTTATCTAGCATATACTTTAGTATACGTAGACAAATATAAGATATTCCAGGCATGCAGCTAACTCAGGCTCACCCTTCCCTAATGCTGATGGCAGACTGGGTGTTTGCTGTACTGGCATGTTTCATCCTGCCCATAATACCCCTAATTTCCCTTAAACAGGGAACCCCTGACAATGTAGCCTGAAGATTTGTTTACACAAAAAAAGTGGAAGACAACAAATATACAAAAACAGAAAAAGTTATGATATTTGTATCTTTTTTTTCTGTTGATTAAAACAGTATTGATAATTATGGACTAGAAGTTTTAAGAAATAGATTGATTTAGTAGACTTTGTTCTGTGGATTCCATATTTGCCATGAAAAAAATATGGATGGATCATGTGGAATTATCAGTCCATAATTATTTTTAATAAGGTATACTAAAGTTAATAATGTGTACATCTCTAATAACCAATCTTTGGTGCCATTTACTGGTCACTTTTTATAAGCTACTGTATATATTTGATAGGTTGCTATGAGTTTTGAGAATTTATGCAAAGAGACACATTGAAAGGTTTGGTAGACTGATGTATGTACTGTTTTTGTGCTTGTTTTAGCAGTTGAAAATAACCCATTATATCCTCTTCTGTATATTGTGGAGTTAGAAGAGAAGGAATCACTTGAATGCTCTCTACATTTTAATCCCAAAGAAGTAAGTATGGTTATATTGTCTCTACCTAGATATGTGTCTGTCAAAGGAAATGTTACGTGTGCATATCAGTGTATATAACATTACATATTACATAGCATTTGATGCATATTGAACCAGTGATTGGTTTGGTCATTTACCTCTTCATCAGTCTGGACATAGAGTGGGAGAGCGGTATACAAACTGAACAGGGATTAAAACAATGACCCCTCCTGTGCCACTCAGCTGCATATTTGCAATAGGCAGAACACAAATCCCCTTCAAGTATTCTTATTGAATATTTTCACACTTTATACAAAATATTAATGATTTTGCTATATAGCTAGAGACATGCTGTCTATATACATAAAGGAGTTCAGTTTATTGGTCATCCCTCTTATTACAGATGTAAGATTGGCTTGTAATTATAGAATATATACACTTATATTATGAAGAATGTATGCTAATTACATGAAATTCATTATACCTGTATTTCCCAGGAAATGCATAAAATTAAATGTATTCTACTATTGATCTCTTGATATAAAAATGCTTAATGCATTAATCTGTACATTTGATTACAGTTTAAGTAAAATCCACTCTTCCTTTTTACTGACAGAAGCCCTGAAGCACATTGCATTGTCACTGTTTGATAAATCATTATGATTACTTCAGAGGATAAAGTCTTTTTAAAGTTATAATGTTTTCTAATATTATTAATTCTTTTGGTAGGAATTAATATGGTTATAGAAAGCGCTAAAATGGATATATGTATGTATTTCTATTACAGATATTGTAGTTTGCATATGAAAACATTCTTTAATAATTTAGTGACCCATATAAATCTATTCTGTGTATACATACATTAATATATATGATGTTTACAGAAAAAAATAGGAAATTCTGTTTTATTGTCAAGGACACAGCTGGAGTATTTAGAAAAAAATTAATTAATCTCTTAAAGTTTCCAGACCCTGGTAACCTGCCACCTGAGGCAAGGTTCTCACTTATCTCATATCATCAAAATGTCAGCCCCCCTAACCTACAGTCTATATATGGCTGGGACTTGACCAGATATCAGTCAGGCTGGCTGACTGTTGTTGGACAAGGAACGTTTATTAAAAACAATGGAGGCACAACAAGGGATAAGGTGAGAGAGACAGGGAAAAAATAAATATATACACACACACACATTGGGATAAATTGTAAAAGTGTATATTAGTGATCATTAGTAGTGGTTAGTCCAGTTGAAAAGTTTGTGTTAACACTTAATTGTTAGTCCAAAAGTCAGGTGATAATTTGTTCCCTGGTTGCTGCTTCCTCAAATGAGGAAATCTAGAACTCAAAACGGCACACACATACCATAAAATTGTGCAACTTTATTTAAAAGCAGAGTTGCACGATTCAAACAATAAATGCCTCAAGATTTTAAGGCTATAAATAGAGAATTTAACAGCCTTAGCTCTGTGTATATTTCGACATTATATGCCCAGTCAAAACAGGATATCAGGCCTCATAAATCTAAATTAGTACCTAAATTAGGATATATAAGAAAGTGTGATTGTTTTTGTATTAATATTATTAATGTTTTTGCATATTATTATTAATTTTTAGTCAACCATAAAATGGAAACAAATGTGCACAGTGAAAGAAAATGTTGTATTAAAGGAGAAGGAAAGGCAACAGGGTTGCCAAAAGTTAGGTATCCCCCAGTGATTGTATTCACTTATCTGATACCCCAGGCCATTGCTCCTATCAGCAGGAGCCCTGGGGTTCTTCTCAATGAGCACCACGGAGTGATCCTCTTCCTGCATCTTTTTTCTAAGTAGAATATACTTCTCATAATTCTCGTAATTAAAGAAATGTTTTTAGGTATTTTTTATAAAATTTTGTTTTGATATTTAGCTCATGAAATATCAAAATCCATAGTTTGTTTTGAACAAGACAAACAAATATGTTCACCACAAGCCTTATTCATTGAATTAATGTTGAACAAGATCGATACAGTATATAAGTAACCACAACACAGCAATGGATACATACTACCTTGTATATACTACATGATCCAATTTCACTTTTTAATCTAAATGTGAGCACTTTTGTCACAACATTATAAATGTTACACCACTGTAATGAATAGTTATACAGGAATTAGTTAGTAATGAGCTAAATATGTACTGTATTGTACTGTTCATTGCTACATACGGTAGTTATCATATCAGAATTATACAGGTTTCCTTTTGTGCAACATCATTACTTGCCTAGAAGAATAACTGAGCTAATAAGCTGTCACTTGACTTGTATTGTACAGTGGTGTAGCATTTCTTTTTTGTACAGCTGAGAGCCATAAGTTATGCAGTTAATGTGCTATAGTGTGTGTGTGTGTATTCTCATGGATAGTGGAATAAATTACTACAGAATTTTCTTTTTTATTTTAACACTTTTTTCATACTGAGCTGCTGAATATATTATTATATATTGTTGCACTGCAAACAGCTGCCTTATTAAGGGACTATTGTATTGTTCCCATGAAGAGACTGCTAGAACTAAATATTTATTCTGCATCTTTGCAGAACTCATGTGATCAAAGTGTATATTGTGTCTTATACTTGAATATATTGACTTTTGTCAATAATCATAACCATAAAGTACAAATGTAAAATGTAGTGTTTAACAATCTTTAGCATTTGCAGTGTATATTAGCAATACTGCAACCGCTGCTAAGCATACTGTATATTGTATATTATATTGCATTGTATGAACATTTATTATTGCACATTATAAATAGTCTCTACATATCATTTGTAACATTGGTGTGTGTTATACAGTCAGCACTGGTGGAAAATCTGTCCCTGAATCTTGCACTGCATGTGCGGATTGACCCGAGTCTTCTGCCAGAGAGCAGGAAAGAAAAAAGTGGTGGTGCAGAATGACTAGAGTCCTTCATGATGCGCTCTGTCTTTCAGGGACATTGCATGGTGTAAATATCCTGAATTGTTGAAATTGGTGTGCTGATGATGTGAACCGTTTTTACCACTGTTTGCAAGGCTTTCTTTTCTTGTGCAGAGCAGATGTCGTACCATGATGTAATACAGCTTGTGAGGATGGACTCCACAGCGCACCTGTAGAAACTGGTGAGCACTGTGGTGGACATCCAGGATTTTCTCAGACACCGGAGAAAGGGATGGCATTGGTCAGCCTTGTTGAAGACAGCTGCTGTGTGCTCTGTTCTCTTAAAGGTTAGCACTGAGGGTGACCCAGAGGAACATGAAGCTGCTGGCCCTCTACACAGTGTCCCCTCAAATGTAGATGGAAGCATGAGCTGCATAATGTTTCTTGAAATCTATGACCAGCTCTTTATTTTTGCTGGCATTGAGAGAGACATTATTCTCCTGATACTACTCTGCCAGGAGTCTCACCTCCTCCCTGTAGGCCGTCTCATCAATGTTGTTGATTTGGCCCATAATAGTGGTGTTGTCAGCAAACTTAATTATGGTATTAGAGCTGTGTCTGGACATACAGTCATGTGTGAAAAAGGAGATGAGTAGTGGGCTCAGGATGCTTCCCTGCTGAGTGCCAGTGTTAGGGATCAAGGCGGTGATTTTACGAATCTGTACATGCTGTGGTCTGTTTGTGAGAAAGAACTGTAATTCAAAAATAACAGTCTGGAATAGCAGGCTCTATTGTCCTGGTGAGCCAGGATGGTGTGAAATGTGTGTGAAATAGCTTCGCAGTGGATCTATTGTGGATCTATTGTGGTGATATGAAAACTGTCTGGAATAGAGTTCTTAATATGTCTTAGCACCAGCCTCTCAAAGCACTTCATTGCAATGGGGGTTAGTGCTACAGGGCGATAGTTATTAAGGCAGGTCACTTTGTTTTTCTTGGGGACAGGACCAATTCTGGTATTTTTGAAGCAGATGGGAACAGTTGAGCTCTGCAAAGAGGTGTTAAATATGTCAGTGAAGACAACGGACAATTGTTCACTGAAAGTTTTTAAAACATGCCAGTTCCGTTCTGCTGAGAAACTTGTAGCATTAATTTTTAACATCCAGAAATCGTAAAAATTTTGAGCATTAAAAATAGTTATAAAAGAAAATAAATAAAATCTTAGGCCATCTTCTATTATATGGCAATTCTCTATAGTATAAAACCAGGGAACATGTACTTCAGAAAATTTCATTTCAAGAATTCATTTAAATTTCAAGTTCAAGAAATACATGATTTATGATATATGCAATTTTAATAGATTTGTATAAATTCTTCATAGAGAATTGGTTATTACTGGAAGAACATAAGGATATACAATTAAAAATGGACCAGATATTCATTGAAGCTGTTTCTGCTCTGTATTTTTATTTTATCTTAAACCTATATTTTCAGTGGGGAACAGAGATATTTACACTCCATGCATGGGTCACCTGTAAATCAAATAAAGAAAATGCAGGCAGCACTGGAAAGAAGTGTCAGAGAACATGAAATGTTGCTAGTTATTGTAATATTTTATACCACTTACTCTGAACTGATTTTATTGCTATGATACACTCTGAAGTGTCTTCAGTGATACGTCCTGTGGTCCTTCCATGCTGTTTGTTAAGCTGTGACTATATGTTGTCTAGAAGCCTGCCTAGGGTAACTAAAGCAATGTTATACCCTTTATACACTAACACAAAAATGAAAAAGGATCAGCAGGAAAAGAAACGCTTTTCAAAGACAAATCACATTTTCCTCCAGAGAAACACTGATCCTTCTTATATAGTTTACATATTAAAGTAACCCATTACTAGGCTTTTCACGTTTTTTATCATGTGCTTCATTGTCTAGTTCACCACAGCAGAATGTCTAATTTAGCTATAATGAACCATGGGAGCCATATGAACTCGTACCATAATAGATAAACTATTATACATTACTGTCTCATTAGTACTTATAAGTAGTGTTTTTACCTGCAGATGCCCCGCAACAGTATTTTTTATTTATTATGATTGTTTTGCAAAATGTTCCTGGCACAATTAGCAAAGATTGAATGTTAATGTAGAGAATGAGCGTCTCTTCCAAGATCAGCTAAAACAACTTACTCATTAAGCTTAAACAAATTTGTGATTAGAGGGGTTTATGAGCAAAGAGTTAAAAGAAATATAGACATTATTAAATAACTAAATACATTTATATTTTGAATTACAAATAACCTGTCATTAATTTACAGTTGCCAGTATGTCAGACTATAAAAAGGGCTCAGTCATTTCATGAACATTCTGAGATTTTGCATGGTACAAATATGCTTCAAGTAAAACTGTCATTACTCTTCAAATTAAGATAAATATTTACGTGAAACTCATTTGCTTCTCTGCAAGCTGCCGGATGGAATTCTTTCAATGTATCATCTGCCTTACTGCCAATGCATGCCCCATCTCTCATCTCAGTTCATCCACTCTCTCCCAGCTCATCATCTACATCTCCCTCTAATTCTCCCATCATTATGCTCAATTAATTATGCTGTGCTCTCAATTTCTTGCTCCAGTTTATTTTTATTTTTCTCTGTCGCTCTTGTTTGGGAAATCTAAGAAGTACAATTTTGTGGCAGAATGATCAAATATTAAACTGGGGAATCTTAAAGGAGAATTCAACCCTCTTTCTACCTCATTAGTTTTGTCCTCCACACCTAAAGCCAGCTTCGTGGGATGGCAAATGACCTTGTCTGACCCCGAAATACCTCTGCATTTGCATTGTATTCACTCCAGCTTGGGCTGATTTTCTTTTATATGTGCAGTTGCAGAACCGGTTTCCCCTCCTCTGTTTTCCTTGTCCCGCCGATAGTGACATGCGCAGCAGAGGCTGTTTAGAAATGTGCGCATGCGCATTTGATCTCTAGCGTGTGCCTGCTTCTGTTAGCTTTTATGCAAATTACTCTGGTGGTCAGGAGAAAACAGTCTCCTGAATGCACGCTCAAAAGGAAGCATAATGCAGACGTGTCTGTTTAACTCACACATCTGAAGGCCCCCCCCCCCCCGTCCCGGCCACATCTCAAGTTTCAATTACCCCCCCCCCATACGTCTCCTTTCACTCTCCTCCCAACTCGGTCCACATCCCTCAGTGCACAAGCTCTCCGCGCCGCCTCCCCAAACCCCAGTGCACAAGCTCTGTGCCCTCCCTCAACAGCCCTCAGCTGTCAACTTTAATTACCTTTGATAGAACACGCAGCACTCCAAAGCAGAAGTTTGCGTTGAGTAAAACATAGGATTGCGCAATGACTCTGGGATCCGAGGATGAAATCTCTCGCATACGCAGACTTCATAGTGAAGCGCAGGCGGAAGAGCATAGTGCAGGTGGAAGACTGAAGCAGGAGAATACGGAAGTACACAAATGAAAATGACGCCCCTGAAGGAGCAAAACAGAAGTGAGAAAAACTATGACTTGGTAAGGTTAAGTGCCAGCCTGAGTAAGCATTTCAGTTGGGGCCCTCAATCCCAATTCATACTTGGGTATAAAAAATGTGAGAACGGTTGAATTCTCTTTTAAAGGTAAAAGTAAATTGATCTGAATTGCCTAATTAAATTATGGTGTTAACCATCATTATTGCTAAGTAAAAAAATACCTGCTCATAATAATTATGCCCCATTATTTACACATTTGTGGTTGTCAATAATCATAAATATAGTGCCCCTATCTCCGACCTTTGGTTCATCTTTCTTACATCCATGTCTTGCCTAAGTACCTTTCTCTTCTGTAGTTCACTGTTTCTCTCTTAATAATAAATGTAACTTGAAAAATTCCCTAGTACATAGAATATTTTCCTTTCCCTTCAAGTTAACTTCTAACCTCCTAGTAACTATTTTTAGGTCCTTTATTGTCATCTGTAATTTAAATTAGAATTTACCAAATCTGAACACTGAATATCAATTATTCATCCTTATATTACTCCAGAAATAAAGTGTTATCATATATCCAAATCCTGAAATGAATCTTGCATATGGTTAATTTCCCCTACATTTTTTACAACCTTTCCTAAATTAATCTAGAATATTTCACTCCAGTTGATACGTAAATTCAGCCCACTGTTGACTGTCTCCTAAAATCACCTTTTCTCTCTCTGAATTCAATCTCTAACTTCTGATTGTTTTCTCTAATTTATTGCTAATCTCAGATTCATCCAGTCATTCCCAAATCCTTCATTTTATTTCTCTATTTATATTTCAGTCAAGCTGTGTTCACTTGTTCAATTTCAGCTTCTAATTGCCCTCTGCATGTCCCAAAAAAAAAAAATATTATATATATATATATATATATATTGATATATATATATTGATATATATATATATATAAAGCAAAAAAAGTCCGCACACATAGGTCTTGATAAGTGAAAAAAAGCTGGTAGATTTATTTCAACGTTTCAGCTTACAAACTCAAGCCGTCATCAGGAGGCTTTAGTTTGTAAGCCGAAACATTGAAATAAATCTACCGTATATACTCGTGTATAAGCCGACCCGTGTATAAGCCGAGGTACCTAATTTACCTAAGAAAACTGGAAAAATTTATTGACTCGTGTATAAGCCTAGGGGCTGATTGAAAATCAATCTGTACCTGCACCCACTGAATAACAATGAAAGGTAGTCCTGCCCACAGTTTAAAAAAAAAAATTGTAAGCACACCAGTCACAGTAAAATAACTTATAACTCAACCAGGGGCAGAGAGATGGAGAGATGCAGCAACTACATACGAGGCTCCTTCTGCGGCCCCAACAGTGTGCAGGACACATGTAAATGTTTACAGTCCGCAGCAAGAGCTTTGAAATTCCTCTGCTTATTTTGGTCACAAACTCTTCTAGGAGAATATGGCCTGGATGGGGGAAGGGGGTCCAATAATCCCATTATTATAAATAAGCCCCTGTTTAGCAGTTGGTGCTGCCATGCTGGTTCCTGTAGGGAGAAGATAATCCATATAGAATACAGGGCTAGCAGTGGGTGCTAGGAAATAACACAACACTTTATACAAAAGGGCCCTGGTCCCCACACCCCATTTGTGAGCCTATGAATATCAATGAAGTGAGGAGTTACTAATGACACACCCAGGTGCTGAAAGTAGGGGTTATTTTCTTTCAAATACCGTATATACTCCGTATATACGCCAATCCCTCACCGGATCCCTCACCTCCCTCTCCCATAGCGCATCAGGACTCTGTGACTGACTGTCACGATCGCCGCCCGGAGCAGGTCCAGGAGCTCCGGGCGGCGCATCCTTCCCTGCCGGCGTCGCTCCCAAAATGGCGGCGCCCATGGCCGCCACGTGGGTAGCGGCGCCGGCCTATGGGAGAGGGAGGTGAGGGATCCGGTGAGGGATTGGCGTATGACCCGCGTATAAGCCGAGGTCGAGTTTTTCAGCACATTTTGGGTGCTGAAAAACTCGGCTTATACGCGAGTATATACGGTACCAGCTTTTTTTCACTTATCAAGACCTATGTGTGCGGAAGTTTTTTTGCTTTATAGATATGATTTTTTGTCCAGCACCTAGGCATCAACATGGCTATCTGAGTGCATCTAATTATATGTCTACATATATATATATATATATATATATATATAATATCAAAACAGGGGCATAGCTTCAGTGGTTGTAGCACCCCATACCCCCCCTTTAAACTAGTGGTGATCCTATGCTTTTAAAATTGGGCGTTTGTTTTGGGAATATCTCTCCTTTAAAAACCTGATTGCTGGCTGGGGAGGATTTAGCCCTCAGTGAAAAAACAGCGTTCAATGGACATTGATTACAGGTAATGCTAGAATGCACATAAAAAATGAAACAAGTTAGGGACCGCCATTCGGGGTTTACCTTGACGTGGTATGGTGGCTTATCAATTTTATGATCATAATTTTGTAACAAAATAACCCCTGTTTTGGGTACATATGCAATAGCATTTATTATACTTATATATATACTTTAAAGCCTTTAGAGTGCTCCCACAACCCCCCTGTTTTGATATTGTATATATATATATATATATATATATATATCTACCCCATCTATACCTCTACTCAAAGATGTATCTATTTCCTACTCCTGTTCATTCTGTCAGTAATTGATTTTTCCCCAACCCTCACCCAAATTCATTTATTACCTATTTTGACCATCCCATACCCATGTAATTCATTCTTTCTTCCCTCTTCTGATCAATGTTATGAGTACATACCATAAACTATTATGATGTTGCACTAAAAAAACAAACCATCAAAAAATCAGAGAGAATGTGAATTAATGATGTCAATCAAAGATCCACAGATGATTGTTCGGCATGCACTATGGCATCACTTTGCCGTTGGTTGTTGGAAATTATTGCATCACAAGCTGGACTGTATATAATCATTTTCTTATACTCATTTATAATTGAGAGTGGTTTTCCAAACTGCACAATTCTCTCATTACAGCAGGGAGATTCATTTATATTTTCTTGAGGGTTTAGTGTTTTGGGTATTGATTTTTTTCCTGGAGTGGTTTGCTTCCTTGCAGTAGGAAGTGAAGGATGGAATTATGTGGAGATACAGTCTAGATGAGCGAAAGGTGATTGTATTCAGGATGATGATTACACATCCTTTCTGTAGGAATGCCCTGTGCATTTTTGCACTGATATCCACTCAGTGTGTCTGCAAGCAGACTGATGCTGTGCCTGTCAGTGCAGAGACACAGTTGAGCGGATGGGAGCACATTGGGTTCTCTCCACCTGAGGGGGGGATGCAGGTGGAGAGAAACTGATTCTTGTCCTTGTGTGCACTCATTTGAAATGTCTACCAAATGCAGATAGAGTGAAAGCAACCCTGTTTTACTGCAAGATGCTTGACTATTTTTTTAAGTATAGCCAGACTGAGTATATGCATGTGAGTGAGTACAAACACATACTGTATGTATTTGAAAGCTGCTCCATTCTACACTTTTAGACAATACATATTTTATAAAATGTTGTATAGTATGCTAAATCTTCTTCATTTGTGTGGCAGATGCAGTGCAGTTTGGAGCGGTCTTTTTTCTTTGTTTTGATGCAGTGCAAATGCCTTTAATAAAAACAAAATTACATGACTCAATGATAAACATTTTAGGTTAGTGTCACGTGTCATGGAAGGGTGCCAAATTCTGACAGTCCTAACAATAGAAACTCACAGATGACAATTGTATTTATGTGTGTGAAGGTTCTCATTCATCTAGGTCATGGTATATCTATAGTAATAAGTCAAATCAACTGGACTTGCTGTATTTTTCTTTTGCTTGAAAAAGAAAGAAAAAGAAAAATACACCAAGCCCAGTTGATTTGACTTATTAATGTAGACAATTGTATCCATTTTGCTGCCACTTATTTTCTCTGGAAGAACTGCTGAAAGTTCAAAGGTTGGGCATCCCTGGTGTAAACACTAAAAATATAGTTATTACAATAGTATAATCTGTACTTCTGGACGCTTTTTTGTTTCCAAGGGACTGCTTTGACCAAGTCTGTTCTTTGTTGTACAGCCTTGTAACATTACTATTTTAATTGCAATAAAGTACATTTCTCCAAAACAAACTAGTTATAAATTAAAGATGCCAATTCTGCATCCTTTCATATGTCATTGAACTACAGCTCTCACCATTCCACTGACAGCTGTAGATGAACAACTTCAGTAGAGTTGCAGGTTGCTCATTTACGTTTTAAATTCTAGGTCTTGTTGGGCAGGTAAATATTTTCTTTTCCAGAAGTCAAAATGTTGTTGTTTGTTTCAGCTATTGTTCTGTGTCAATGATCAATTGTTTCCTTAAGTAAACTGCAGTAATTGTACATACATTTATTGCATAGATTTATTATTTTCATTAATTCTTCCAAGTGCAAAACATGGATAACTATTAAAGTGTGCTACCTACAGGGAACGTATGTACGTATGTTGTAGCTAAGTAATTCATCTGTTAGTTAATAAAATATTTTCCTGATGTGTAAATTTATATTTGTATATTTCTGAATGCCACAAACTGTAGTAATAAAATTACTTTTTTTCTTTTTGTACTGCAGGTGGCAGCATATGACTTTGAGCTCCCTATCAATATTAATTTCACTGGAGACTTAAATGCTGGTAGCTCTATGCCTGTGACTCCTACCAGCTCTGAAAAGCATCTTGTTACTCCCAGACCTCAAATAGTAAATGTGGTCACTCCAAAATGTAGAATAAATGCAACTGGTATGTAGACAAAAATTATTTTTCATTTGTTGGTTTTACTGTATGCTTATTTAGAAAAAAAACTAGGGTGAAGCAGGGTAGGGGGTGCAACTTGGAGGGGTAGCAGTGAGCTAGCGTCTATCAGGGGAACATGGCAGAATGAGAGGCAAGTGTGATGGGTTTGGGTGGTTGGCAGTGTCGGACTGGCCCACAGGGATACCAGGAAAACTCCTGGTGGGCCCAGGTGTCAGTGGGCCCTCCTGCTTCAAAACATTTGGCCTATTTCATGGCCATTCCCTATTTCTATGAAAACATAGAGACTAAATAGATTGAATAATAGATTATAGCATGTAAAGAAAAGAGACTAGCGGAATAGAGGATGTGTGAGGAGAGGAATTTTAATAGTACTGAGAGTGGATCCCTATCTAAGTGTAAAGCGTCCTCGGCGCGTCCAAGATGGCGGCGCCCAGAAGAGGCCATGCGGCCGTCAGACGCCGGCGTAGCGCTGGCGTTTTCACACAGTGTATTTACGCTGGCATTTTTACGCAGCGTATTGACGCTGGCGCATATTCTGACATACATCCTGTGACGTCACCTAGCACGTTTTCGCGTGAAAATCCACCTATTTAAGGTCGCCAGTAGGTTCTCTCAGTGCCCGAGTATAGGTTCTTCTATCTAGAGTTCCTGGGTGTTTTCGTATGATTGATTCTTGATTCTCGACCTTGCCTGAAACCTCGACCTTGATTCATCGCTGCCTGGACTGACCTTTGCCTGAAACCTCGACCACGAAACCTTGCTGCCTGGACCGACCTTTGCCTGAACTGATGATTCTTCTGCCTAAGCCATTGTACCATGAACTGTGTTTGCCTATTGGCTTCCTCCTTGGTCCGCACTCCAAATTGTGCCTACGGGCCCTGACACTAAGGTATTTTGGTGGGCCCCTGGTCTAAGATTTTTGGGTGGGCCCCAGGTAAGGTGGCTGAGTGTTGGCCTTGGACACCTACAGCACAACTGGGCCCAGCACTGATAAGTAGGTTCTGCAAACCAAGCTCTTTGATAAGTTTACAAGCTTGCACATGTACTTAGGTACAAATAAAATATGAAGCCTGGAGGAAGAGCACCTTTAAAAGCCTCATAAACTTGTATTCTTTCTATCTCACTTACATTAAGCAAAGAAAATTAAACATAAATATATATTGTATATGTTATGACAGCAAACCTGATGAACTGTAGCCTGTGCAAGCTGTGATAAAGGGAATGTAATATTGAATATGTCATATCTGATTTTCGGTTGGACATGAGAAATAGTTTTGCTGAATTTCCTATCAACGGAGATGGATTCTTTATTAATAGTATTTTCATCTTCACATGCTTATTATTATAAACTTTTTACATATGCTTCCAATATGTATTACTACAAATAGTAGTTCTGACTGATATACAGTAAGCCTACATTTTTAAATATACTGTGGTTGTGTTGGTGGTCTTTATCACTACCAGCTACTTAGCTGTTTGTTCACAGTAATATGTTAAAATGACCTATATCTAATTTCCCATTAACACTCCTAGTTTTTAGAGCCAACATTAACAAAATCCTAAAGTGTGATGTGCCTAATTTGTCTCGTTATAACATTCATTTAGGGCTTTTGGGTGGTGTTGAAAACTTCTTTCAATTTTGATGTGAAGCAATCATTTTTGTGCTAGATTTGTATTCATTAGGAAACAGCCTACTTACTTGATGCTATAGTAGCTAAAACATATTTCTGCAGCAAGAACTCTGGAATCAGAAAAGCAAACTGGGAGCCCTAAAAATCACTTGGATGCCACATCCAGCCTTAGGGCCTCCAGTTGGACAGCCCTTGTGTAAAGGCTAGAATTTGTGTGTGCACTGATGGTCTTATCTGTACTATTCACTTACTTATTTCTATCAATGCATTTCCATATTTTGATGTGTAAAGACTATAGGGCTAATTTATGTCCACTGGGCAACTTGTTCTGTTTCTCACATTGAGTTGTACCTAAAACCACTTTCATGAAAGGTACTTGGGTATTGCGGTGCTTGGTGCTGCTCGGCACTTTGTTGCCTTCTGTCCCATATCAGGCACAGCTGCTCCTATTGACACAGGGGAAGCGTGGAGCTACTGCCACCTCCTTACCGGGCAGTAGCTCCAGGTTTCCTTTCGTGCCCTGCATCAACAGGTGAAGCACACCTGCACCTAAAGAATTGGGCGCAGACATCACTCACACAGTGAACACAGGTAATGACGCCATGCTTTTCACAAATCAGGTGCATATTTTCAAAGTGCATGAGCAGTTACACCCATTGCGAATCAGGCACAGTTGCGGGAGGCACAGCACAATTGCTTCAAGAGAATAACCCATTTACATCAACAATGATGCCATCAATTCTGACATTAGGCACTGCATTGTGGGGGGAAAATATGTTGATTGTGCTTGAAGTTACACTTAGCTCACTGTGTCTAAGTAAGTGATTGCACTATTATGTGTATGTATGTGTGCGTGTACATATATATATATATATATATATATATATATATATATATATATATATATATATATATATATTAGGGATGCACCGAATCCAGGATTCGGTTCGGGATTCGGCCAGGATTCTGCCCGGCCAAACTGAATCCGAATCCTAATTTGCATATGCAAATTAGGGGCAGGGAGGGAAATTGCGTGACTTTTTGTCAGAAAACAAGGAAGTAAAAAATGTTTTCCCCTTCCCACCCCTAATTTGCATATGCAAATTAGGGATTCGGATTTGGTTCGGTATTCGGCCAAATCCTTTGTGAAGGATTCGGGGGTTCGCCGAATCCAAAAAAGTGGATTCGGTGCATCCCTAATATATATATATCCATTTGGTGGATCACACTTGAGAAATAGTACACTGTTTGCATGCCTAAATCGAATAATAACTAAAAGCTAAGAACAAATCTAGTGTACTGCACTGCTAAATGATATGCGATTGGTGCTCTCCTATATCACCTCTTAATGTTTATTTCTTTGTTAACAGTGTTGCTGCCACTGCTCAGTTTCTCTACCTCAAAGCTAGAATTTGACCTGTCATCCGGATTTTTGGACTTGGGCATTGCAGATGATTCTCTTTGCTCTCAGGTAGGCTTGTTTCATGTGTAAGGCACAGTATGTTTATAACATAAACAAAGTTTGTATAACCACCAGCATTTCAGAAGCACGTTTCTTCTTTATTACTTTGCAAAAATACTGCAGTGACAAGATATTATAATACAAATGTTGTGCTACCTGCCACTTCCAAATAAAGGAACCATAGAAGGTATACTAAAAGCAAGCAAATCCACTCAAATGTGGTTCCTGGGATAATAGTGAAATGTAAATCCCATCATACCTAAGGCTATGTGTAAAATTGCTTGATAGTTGTGGCTAATAATAATAACTGAATAAAGAGACCTCAGTAAACCAGAGACAGTCTCAGGAACTCTCCAGTCTAGAACCAGGGTGTATATTGGCTGTTGCGCCTCCAGGATGACTGTTCATGCATTCCACTGCTAGTGAACACAGGAATGCAGCCCATGTTTGCTGATCAGGCTGTACTTATTGAGGCACATGTAAGCCCCAAACTACAGAGGGATGCAGGAACAATCACTCATGTGAAAGGCCCTTAAAGGAACAGTTCAGTGTGACACAACAAACTGGGTAAATATATAGGCTTTGCAAAATAAAAAATATTTCTAATATAGTTAGTTAGCCAAAAATGTAATGTATAAAGGCTGGAGTGACTAAATGTGTAACATAATAGCCAGAACACTACTTGCTGCTTTTCAGTTCTATAACTCTGAGTTAGTCAGCGACTTGAAAGGGGGCCACATGGTACATTTCTGTTCAGTAAGTTTGCAATTGATCCTCAGCATTCAGCTCAGATTCAAAAGCAACAGATATGACCCATGTGGCCGCCCTCAAGTCTCTGATTGGCTACTGCCTGGTAACCAGGGAAACCAGTCAGTGTAAACCAAGAGGGCTAAAAGCAGGAAGTAGTGTTCTGGCTATTATGTTAAACATCCAGTCACCCAAGCCTTTATACATTACTTTTTTGGCTAACTAACTATATTAGAAACATTTTTTATTTTGCACAGGCTATCTATTTAGCCAGTTTTTATTTTTACACTGAACAATTCCTTTAAGCCTGCCACTTCCAATACCCTGGGCTGGATGATTCGTATTGACTATTGCAAATTTCTGTTAATTTTGCCTTCCTCTCCACAGACTCTCACCACTCCTATGTATAATAAATGCCATGTTGATAGACCCACACCAACCACCCTTGCTTGCCATACTACCCTAACATTATCTACACTGGTTTCAGTTACCTTCAAGGATAAAATTTAAATGAGGTTTCGAATTGATTGTATTTTAGGGTAGTCACAAAAACACTTGTTACACCATTCTTAACACCTACCCCTTAAGCCTGTACTCATTACCTTTTCAAGGCTTCGATGAAGCTGCACCCCTTTTACAGAATCTAATTATTTAATCTAACATCCTCAATGTTGTTAAAAGGAAAAATATACCCCATTGTTGACATAAACCCATTCACTTGAGCTTATGTAGAAAAGGTACACAAAAAACTACTACTACTTTTTGATTCCACAGATTGAAAGGAAGCCATGTAACTTGTAAGAGCCATTTTGCAACTATCTTTGGCTCATGGTAGATTTCTTCCTAAAATTGCACATGTGATGGTGTGCACAGGGACAGATGGATTGCATTCCTGTCACTGCACTTATATCTGGAGTGTTAGGGGACTGAATCAGTGGTTTCTCTTTTTTTTTTTCATTTAGATCCACTTTACAGAGATGCAGTGTGATAAAACAGCAGGTTCCATTCAAATGGCAGTGGGCTTCATGGTTCATCTGAGCTTGTTAATGTTGGTTACATATTGTTTTACATCAGGCTGAATTCACTGACACAGATAGTATGTAAGAGCTTACTGTAGTTTCTCACATTATAGCAAAAGTCACATAAACTTTGCAATCTGCTTGTATTTGAACTTTCAGTAGTATTCCCTCTGTGCCATGAATTCATCATCCATGTGTGGATTTCTTCAAGCTGGCACATGGCACCCTTTCAGAGCTGGCTGCAGCCACTGCAACTGGCACCACTTTTGCTTTCAATAATGTTTTTCCCACAAGGCAATTCAACTACACATAAACATAGAATCTAAAGATTTAGTGTGTTGGTATTTCTCTGTCAGCTTTATAGATTCATAAGCTTCATAATTTAAGGGGTTAATTGTATAGGTTTCTATAAATTGGTCTGCACTTCTTTATATCAACAATACAAAATTACATTGAGACCTTCATAGAGCAACAGTAACACTCAAATCAATAGCCTAAACCTGCCATATTGTTTGCACAGTTTGCTTTTTATATTGTTTACACTCTTTTATGCTATTTTGTTCACTTAAAATATTACTATGTTCCCCTCAGTGCTTTGTTTTGTTAGCCATTTGAAAATACTTGACTCACATCTGTGGTGTTTCTCTGCAATCTGTTAGCTAAATGACTGTACAAGAGCAGTAAGAAAGTTTGGCACATCTTCCCCTCTGTCTGAACCTCTTGTTTTGAGAGTGTTGTAAAACAGTAACATGAGGGGAATATAGATAGTTATGTTAGAGGGGTGAACTTAGTGTAAACCATAGAACAATTCACCCGCTTTCCTATAGTATTTTAGAAGTATTCATAAAATGGGTAAAAGTATGAGTTCACCATATGATAAATATGCTTCAAAAGGGTAGAGTTCACTGCAGGTGGTCAGAGTTAGTGGAAGAGTAGTGAAAGGAGCAGCTGAGGCTTCAACGAGGAGGAAGAGAAGGGCCAGTCTCCTGGTGGCACCTTACCCAGATTAGGGACCCAGAGGAAAGGGACTAGAGTAGATAGGGCCCAATACCTTGATGGAACCTGGACCCCAGCACTGAAAATTTGTTACAGTGTACTGCGTCCCAGACTCAAGGAGGAGCCAGGGAAGGTAGGGAGCTGAAGGTGCCCAGCAGCCTGGGACCCAGAGGTCTAGCTAGAATACATTGTGTGTAGCGAGCATCACTGTGGAAGCTGTGCTGGTGAATAAAGAGACATTCCTGAGTTCGACTGAGAGTCATGTGGAACCTTGCGTTTATTTGCTATTAAGCGTTTATTACAACCCCTGGGCGGTAATGGTGTTGTGAATGAGAGTTGACTAAGATATACAGAGAGAGACTGGACAACATGTTACATCAGCTTCATAGTTACAAGTTGGGGGCCAAACCCAAAACCAAATTAACCCAAAAAAAGTTTAATTTTTAGTTAACTTACAGTCTTGGATATTTAGTTCTTACAGTCTGCACTTTTTGTTCCCAGGAAGTGAGCTGAACTCTTTGCCTACTTTTAATAGGCTGCAACATCATTTTAATTTACTTCATGTTACTTATAATGGAGCAGCATAAGAGATCAATATATCCCTTGAACAACTTTCCCCCCTCATAAGAGTAATATATAATACAAACGTTAAATCAGTAATATTTTTGACATTCCAAAGACAGTGTGTAGCCACTTTCCAGTCCAGTGAAAATGAATAATGCAAAAGGAAACATCCCGTAGAACTTGAGATTTGATTGTGATTCATCACTGAGTATATGCTGCTTCTAAAAGCTTTTATAAATCCTGGAACTATTTCCTTATGTGTTTTAGAGGTAAGGTTAGAAAGAAAGAATGTGCTCTGTTGTCGGGGAACACTGTGCAGTGTTACTATATTCATTTTCTCAATAGCATATTAGTACAGTGTACTTTACTTTTAAAAAGACAACAATGCCTGTTCTTAAGATTCATGTAACCTTGTGTTTACCCTCGTTTGTGCACAGGAGATTGAACTAACCAATATCTCAAAGAAAAACGTGACATGGAAGTTTAATCTTGATCGGGCTGAAAAAAAGATAGATGATGGGATTTTCAAGTTCAGCAAACATTCAGGGACACTTGAACCAGGCCAGAAAAGCAGTATCGCTGTCAACTTCTGCCCTTGTAAGAAACCTGTAAAATGTTATTTAAATTAATCAAAATACCTTTTTTTATGTTGAATAATTAAAGGAGATTTAAAGCCCAATAAAGATTAAAGATAGAGATGCTACATATTCTGTTTTGTATCTTTTGCTAGGCATTGAATATCTGTGCCTCTTAGATGCTGCCATTTGCTCCCCATCTTCTTTTCTTCTGATTTCATAGCACATGCTCTGGGCTGCTGTTATGGACAAGCTTACGGTCCGCTCACAATTACATAATTCAATAGTCAGGCACACAAACCTTATTTTCTGCTTGATGGTTTCTTACGACCCCCAAGCTTAGCTTCTTAACAGAAGAAGTCACATGTTTATAAGGCTGCTGAACCACTTTGCTGGGACATTAAGTTTAGTAGATAAAATACAGCATCTGTAACCATATTCATGTTTACGCTTTATTTCTTTTTTAAAGCTTTGTTTTCATAGAAAAACCAAATTGCATGTTTCTTTTAGGGGGGCATTTTACTGACTGTTTAAGTTGTGTAATATGGATTAAAGCTTTCCTCAGCAAACACAAAAATGAGCTGGTGTAACCTTAAAATACAAACTTCACTTCACATGTTTATAAGGCCACTTCACTTTTCCTGCAATGGTGGTGTTGGTCCTCCGTTGACCCCTGCAAGGTCCCTCAGCAACAGCAGCAAATTCACGGGTCCGCACACACACTATAAATCTGCAGCTGGGGACGTGGCCCCTCTTTTTATTAATATTTCACCACAAAGATCAACTTTTCGGGGATTCAAACTCCCTTCATCAGGATAAACTCTCAAGTGTTACACACACCTATAAGTGCAAAGCCCCACATTTTCCCCACAATTCAGTGCTATACCATATACCTCAAATTTGATTTATGTAAGGGGTTAGAAATTTGAGGTGTATGGTATAGCACTAAATGTCCCCGACTGCAGATATATAGTGGGACATTCACTAAGATTCGTTATTGCGCCAGCGTCCGCTTCACGGCACTTCACCAGGTGTATTTTCACCAGCGCTACGCAAATTCACTAAAATCCGAAGTTGCGCTCAGGGGAAGCGTAAGGTTGTGAAGTTGCGCTAGCGTTAATTCGCCGAGCAAAGCAAAGTTATACTAGCGATGCTTAATTTGCATACGGCGCCAAATTGAAGTTACAATGGAGGTATATGTAGCAGCACTACACAAGCCTGGGAAACCTTTAAAACAGCAAATAAAATTTGTATTTTGCCCTACACATGTGCCCACTGTATAGTTAAGTTGCCATGAGTTAGGAAATGTAGGGGGGAAGGAGGGGAGCCCCAAAAATGTTTTCGATCTTTTTCAGCCTATCACCCATAAAAATGAAAAAACGCCAGCGCTTTTTTTTATCTACTGTATTGCACTTTGCCTGGTCTGAGGTGGCGAAGGAAGTCTGGCGTAAAAGGTAGCGGTCAGAATAATTTGCGCGTTAGTAAATTTGTGTAGTTACATCCGTTGCGCAGATTCGCCAGGCGTAAGGGTGCGAAGTAACACTAGTGAATTTACACCAGCGTCTGTTAGTGAATCGGCAAATTAACGAAAATGCGATACGCTGGCGTATTCACGCTAGCGTTAGGCGCTTCATTGTTTAGTGAATTTGCCCAATAGTGTGTGTGCGGACCCGTGAATTTACTGCCGGTGTAACCTTACCCAGAATAGTTCTCTGGACACTTTTTCAATTAACATCCACTTTATATTTTTATATAGTGTCTGAGATATTACAACAATCAGTTATAGCAAGTACTTACAAGTAAGCCACCAGATACACGCTGTAATAATACTGCCCTAATGCTGCCCTAGACCCTGAATAAACAATGCAGTAATACATGCAGGTGACAGTATCTCACATGTAAGGTTTATTTGGTATACAAAACAATGATAGATTTATCCAAAATTTAAAAAACTAAATTAAAATTAACCATTCCAAAAGGGGGTGCTCTGATGAAATGCATTAGGAGGGAGGAGCTCGGGGACCAGAGCACTGAGGTACCTCTGTCCTTTTGGTATGGTTAATGTTTTTTGTTTTTTTAGATTTTGGATAAATATATTTTTTTTTGTGCACCAAATACATGTATGAGACTGCCTACTACCCACTATATGAAGTCAGTTTTAGATTTAGAATGCTAAAGCAGGCTTTCAGCTCAACATTCATTGAAGTGTGTTAGAGACACTAACAGCCCATGCATATTTTATGCACTTTCTGTATTGTTTATAAATATTAGTAGTATCTGATCGCTAATAATAAAAAATGTATGTAAATTGCAACAGGGCTCAAAGAAGCACCCTGAGTACTTTATGTGAGTTCATTGTTTGGGTTTAGATCTCCTTGAAAATTTGAGTTTTGTGAAATAGAAATTGTAGTAATAGTAGTTCCACCTGGTAATGGCATTTTAGTCTTCTATAGGTGGCCCAAGGAAGATTGGTTATTTTATTCCAAATACCTGTCTTTCCTAAGATGGTGATATACCAGCTTTGCAGTCTGATAAAAAAATATTTGAAAAAAAAATGCTTGTTAGACCTTAATAAATGCACTATTCATGCAACATTTTATGATCCAATTTAGATTTAAATATGGTGAGCTGTCTGAGTCACATATCTCAAGTTTGTGCCATCTGTAAATACACTGATTCATTTTATGCTTTCCAAAACCCTAACAGCTGTCCCAGGGGGTTATTTTGCTGAGATTCAAGTGATCCTGAACAACAATCCTGATAGCCATTATACTCTTCTGCATCTGCATGGAATTGTCAGAAAACCAAGGCTGTTGTTTAATCCTCCATTAGTGATTCTTACTCCAGTCCCTTTGGATACAGAGACACAAGCAATTGTTGATATAACTGCATTAGATTTTTCAAGGTAAAAACAAGGTCTCATTTTTATATACAGATATGTCTGTTACAGACATCATAAATCTGCATATCACATCATTCATTCAAGTGTTGAAAGAGAGTGTGTGCCAAATGGTTTGGTCAAGCTGGATTCATTTGTGCATAGCTACATTTGGCAAATATTCAATATTTTTAACATATATATATATATATTATAAAGACAAGCATATGTAATATAACTTATGTAACCAAAAATATCAGGACAGCCTGTGTAAAATGCCAAGTTTGAGCCAGGCTTAATCCTTAACATCAGTGTTCAGCCTCTCAAATACTACTGTTGTTGAATGAAAGCAAGTCCCACCAAAATGTTCCAAAATCTACAAAGTCTTCTAAAAAAAGGAGCTGCAAAGGGAAGACCAACTACATATTATTAACTTTAGTTTGGAAATGACATGTGGATAGACAGGGGTACGAATACTTTTGCCATATAGTGTATTAACCAATAGAATATTTTAGTTAAGCATAAGGCCGGTATTCAAAAAAATCTACTTTTAGTCAGAGTATACTCATTTTGCTTCTCACGTAACCTATATTTTTACTTTGTGTGTTTCTGCAAAGGAAATCAATGTTAAAATGTGTATGCCCAGAAGTGGAACTGGACAGTGGTGAGCTGGCAAGGCCATTCTCTATAGAATTCCCAAATGGACAGACTGTTTCAAGTGCAGGGGACAGAAGTGAAAAGCTTTTTTGCCAAATCAGTTTTAAATCTTCCAGTCCAATATCTTGCTTGGTCAACCTATTATTTACTGATGAATACAATAACCAGTAAGTTTTTTGTTTCTATTCTATAATTCTGTTATCTGTATCATGACCTAGATGTTTAAGGGATGATGCTGCCATCATGAATTGCATCCATTTCTTTTGCACAGCCTATTTATCTCTTTTATTCTCATTGGTAAGACAGTTACAGGTATTTCAAGAATTTTTCAAAGTGAAAAACACCAGTACTATCATAATAAACAAAAGCCATGACTATCCTGTAAATTATATCCTTATAAATGGCTCTTAGTGGTCATCAGTTATAAACGGAGCTTAGTGATGTCATTTCTGTCACATGACTCACTGAAACTTGTGTATTATAATATAAAGTACCCCTTGTTGCAAAATATTAGGATATTAGAAGTCACCTCAGAGTTTCATGACCTGTATACAAGCCTTCAGCCTTGTGCTTTTATATGGTCATGGAACTCCACGGTGACTTATAATATACTTATATTTTACAATAGGAGGTACTTTATTCACTATATAATGTACTATGAGATATTGTTAACAAAGTATACCCTGTTGTATGTTCCCTAATCACTGCAGTTTTACAAAAATACACATATACTGTACATATATTAGGTATGACCAGCATTTCAGCCATTTCTACATTGTGGTGATGGGCACAAGGCCTCCCTGCTTTTATTGGCATTTTCCTGCAACATACATTTTTCCCATTGACTTAAACAGGGGATATAACAGGTATAAAGTGGTGTAAAAAAATAGCTTGTTTAGAGACTCATACATACACAGACACCGTTATAAATACCAAGACTAGTTCTTTTCAATGGAGGATTTCAAAAAAATAGCTTGTTTAGAGACTCATACATACACAGACACCGTTATAAATACCAAGACTAGTTCTTTTTAATGGAGGATTTCAAAAAAATAGCTTGTTTAGAGACTCATACATACACAGACACCGTTATAAATACCAAGACTAGTTCTTTTTAATGGAGGATTTCAGGTATCGCTATTTACAGTGTAAAATCTCATAAATACACCATTTATTTTACACCAAACTTTACATGCGATCTGAACATCAGGAAGCCTGCTTATTCTTCTCTAATGGATATCATATACAGTAGGCCTTGTACGATCATACAACCCGTTAGATATATTTTATAGTTTTATACAGATATGGGACCTGTTCTCCAGAATGCTTGGGACCTGGGGCTGTCTAGATAATGGATCATACCAACAGTCTACTATCAAATCATGTAAACATTAAATAAACTCAATTGGATTGTTTGGTTTCCAATGAGGATTAATTATGTCTTACTTTGGATCAAGTGCAAGGTAGGAAATTATTTTAAAAAAATGTTGAATATTTTATTATAATAGAGTCTATGGGAGACAGCCTTTCTATAATCTAGAGCTTTCTGGATAACGGGTTTCCAGATAACAGATCCCATACCTGTATTGCATATATATATTAAAAGCCTATCTCACCTTTCAGATCCTAGGTCAGCTTAAAGAAATGTATGGGTCATACTAAAGCAGTACAGTAATTTCCGTTTCATAATGAGTCTGGGCACTGTATTTTGCAGTCTAACAGGAGTTTTTATGTCCCTTTGTTTCTTCCAACTACATTCTACTTTAAGGGGCAAATTCATCAAGGGTCGAATATCGAGGGTTAATTAACCCTCGATATTCGACTGGGAATGAAAATCCTTCGACTTCGGATATTCGGATATTCGACCAAAAAAACTTAGCCAAGCCTATGGGGACCTTCCCCATTGGGTTCGGTAGCTTTTAGGTGGCGAACTAGGGGGGTCGAAGTTTTTTCTTAAAGAGACAGTACTTCGACTATTGAATGGTCGAATAGTCGAACGATTTTTAGTTAGAATCATTCGATTCAAAGTCGTAGTCGAAGGTCGAAGTAGCCCATTCGATCGTCTAAGTAGCCAAAAAAACACTTTGAAATTCGAATTTTTTTTACTTCGAATCCTTCTCTCGAAGTTAATGAATTGGCCCCTAAATGTTACTGCTCTATTGTTTTGTAGATAACTTAGTTTTGTTAATGCCACATCTGTTCTGGATTACTAGAGCTGTTAAAACATGACAATAGAGTTCTGTT